>CAMAPE010000015.1:9158750-10390000 GCA_945859875.1 Cuscuta europaea
TCAGAAGAATTTCGGGAACTATCAGAATGATCACTATTCTTCGTGTGTTGGTGATGAGAAGTACGATGCGACGAGTTCGAGTGATGCGATCGACTCCTCGCACGTCCTGGGAGTCTGTTTTGTATGTCCCCTAAGCTAGCTTGCATAGCGGCCATCGTTTTCGCCATGTCCACTTGAGCCGTAGTCGTCTCCTTCAGATTTTTCTCCAATTCCATCACATGGCCTTCCATTTTCGCACGAGTACGATCATCCAGAGATCTAACGTGCTCTGATACCACCGATAGAGATTGCGCAGGTATTGACAGAGAAAACAATATGAATCTTGCTAATCAGTAGGAAATTTGAATGAAGAACAGTTCTGCAACTTTATTGAGAAGGAAACACCGTACAACCAGGGCCGGCCATAGGGGGTAGGCACCTAGGCAGTGGCCTAGGGCACCACTCTCAAGGGGGCATCATTCTCCTGTCCAACTGGTTTTGGTTCGAACGCCGTCCGAACAATGCCTTTCGCGGTGGTACCCGGTGGAATTTTTTGATGAAATTTTTATGATATGTTCTTCATCAAGTCTAGTTTATCCACACAAAAATTCAGCTCAAAATCCGACCGGAAAGACCGTCAAATAATTTTTGGAAATTAACTGCGCAAAATTATACATAGAAAAATGCAGTCAACTTCCAAAAATTATTTGACGGCCTTCCGGATCGAGTTTTGAGCTGAAGTTTTTTTTGAATAAACTAGACTTTATGCATAACATACCATAAAAATTTCATCGAAAAATTCAACCGGAAACCGCCCCAAACGGCGGTGTTCGGACGGCGCCTCAGGTCCAAAATTCAACCGGAAACCGCCCCATCGAATTTTCCTATATATATAGAATAAACTGGCCCAATAAGAATTACCGATCATGATGATTACCTCGTTGATAAGAAACGGAGTTTTAGTGACAAACACTAAACTCGGTGCTTGCAAATGGTGAAAAAAAGTGTTATCTACTCTTGATTGTGGATTTGTGGTGATGTACTTACAAATTTGCTCATCAAAAAGCAAGAAGAATATGTTATTAGGTAGTAGTTTTATAATTTTATTTATTTCTTTGAAGAATTGATATTTTCACATACTTTACATCAATTTTAAATCAGGTATTTCTTTTTACATTTAGTAAAAAATGATGTTATAATTTTCTAATTATTTCATATTTAATTATGTTATTAATTTGAAGTACAATTTGATATCATTAGTTATTTTTTGTCTGGGGCACCAAAATTCCTGAAGACGGCCTGCGTACAACAGTCCCAAAAGAAGAGAGAAAACTATTCTCTGATCCTTCCCGGTCCCAAGACAAGAGGTCTAACAGCCTACTCGACCTTGCCCCTCCTTATTCTATTCATAGACATATTAGACTAACCGAGAGTAGTTACAAACAAGAGCTAGTCTATTTCTTCCTTCTAAAGTACACCTGGCCATAATATCTATCCTCTTTGTCAAAAATGCCTGTGTCCCTATCATTCAATCGCTATGAGAGTACTTGGTGAGTTAAAAATAAAGATACACACTTGCTCATTTTTTTTGCTTGTGTTACTCCCTCGGTCCCAACATGAGGTTGTTACTTTCCTTTTATGGACGTCCGAGTTAAAGGTTCCTATTCTATTTTAGGAAACAATTAGCACTCTTAAATGACAATTTAGCTTGTTTTTACTTGGACTGTAATTCATCCCAGACCAGACCAAACCAGACCAAAATAGACCAGATCAGACCACACCACACCATATTTTATTATTATTATTATTATTATTATCATCATCATCATCATCATCATCATCGTCATCATCGTCATCATCGTCATCATCATCATCGTCATTGTTATTGTTATTATTATTAGTATTATTACTATTATTACTATTATTATTTTTAATTATAAATGAATAAAATATAATATATATATATTCCATCATTTGCAATGGAGCCAAAGATTCATTATTTTTTGGCTTGAGATTATGATGGAATAAAGCAAAATGGCTCACTAAACTGTCTGCGCTTCTTTGTAATGAAGCAGCAGTCAGTCCATGCAATTTTGGACGCGATTTTCACTATGGGTCATCCGGAAACAGTCTCTTTGTGCTTTAGTATAGGGGTAAGACTGCGTACATCCGACCCCCCTTACCCCACCGTAGGTGGGAGCCTTTGCGACACTAGGGTAAATGAAAATGAAATGATTATAATATATATAAAAAATAAAATCTTTATGCAAAAAATATAAAAAATAACATTTCAGATCACCCAAGACTAGACCATATTTTATTATTATTATTATTGTTGTTGTTGTTGTTGTTGTTGTCGTCGTCGTCGTCGTCGCCGCCGTCGTCATCATCATCATCATTGTTATTATTAGTATTATTAGTATTATTATATTTAATTATAAATGAATAAAATATAATTATTTATGGATTATAACATATATAAAAAATAAAATCTTTATGCAAAAAATATAAAAAATAAAATTTCAGACCAGACCAAAACAGACCAGACCAGATCAGATCAGATTAAAACAGACCAGACCAGACCAGTAAATTACAGTCCAAGTAAAAACATCCTTAATCATCAAGTATTAAAAAGAATACATCTATAACATCACAATTATCATCAATGAGCCCATTATTTGTTATATAATCATCAAAACTATTTCTCTAAATATACTCGAATTTCCTTGTTTAATTATTGTCTTTTGTAATGGAAACGTTTAGGCAAGACGGAGGTAGTAATAAAATACGCTTTAGTTCTTTACAACAAGAACCAAGCCTTATTCCCATATCATCTGGGGTTGGCCATATAAGCCAATAGAAAACCTCCATGACCGTCCACCAAAACTTTAGGGCCTGTTTACTAACAGAGATATTTTCCAGTTTTCCAGAAAACTGGAAAACTAGAAAACAGAAAACAGGAAACGTGTTTACCAAAGAAAATTGTTGGAAAACTGGAGAAAGGAAACAGAAAAACGCGTTTACCAATCCGTTTTCCAAAACGAAAAAAATGAGACACTCTCTTTCTCTTAATGATTTGGAGAAGTGACTTTTACTAGTTTTCCAAATTTGGAAAACGCAGATGCTATAGGTCGCTGCAATGAATTTGCATACTTACACCTAGTGGTGGGTCCGGTCCCGCTCCGATGTCGATTCCATTCTAGTACCTCCATCTTCGTACCTTACCCCTTACCCCTACCCTACCCTACCCACCCCGCATACCCCTTTTCCCTACAATGACCCTACCCCCACCCCTTACTACATGCCCCTACCTCGGTCCCACCCCGATCCACCCTACCCTACCGCCACCCCCTACCACCTCAACCCCACCCTGACCCACCCTACCCTACCCCCACCTCGTATATTACCCCTTACCCCTACCTTACCCCTTCCCACATGTCCCCTACATCGGCCCCACCCTACCCCCACCCTCGTATCGCCATCTTACCCCCGCCCTACTGCCATCCTACCCCCATTACCATCGTACCCCCACCCTATCCCTTTTAGCCCCACCCGGATCCTGTCCCCACCCTACCACCATCCTATCCCAACTCCCTACCCTACCCCTACCTTACCCCAACCCTAACCCTACTCACTACCCCCACCTTTACCCTTAACCACCACCTTAACCCACCCACTACCCCACCCAATCCCGTACCCTAGACCTTACCACCCCACCCCCACCCACCCCCACCCATACCTTCCTTCCCTACATCGACCCCTACGAGTAGGTATGAGTGGGTATGAAGGGTTTTAGGGTGTAAGATCGTGATACGGGTAGGGGTAGGGGTCAAGGGTGTGGAATTGGGTGTAGGGTGTAGGGTGGGGGTACGAGGTATAGGGGCAGGGTAGGGGTTAGGGGTATGGGTACACGTACGAGGTGATCGACCCCAATTATTATATTATATATTTGTGTTCATGAATGTTTGTGTGTCTATATATGTATAGGGTTATTTTGGACATTTTAATGTTAAACGGTGTTTTAAACCTTTTGAAGTAAACATGATCTTATAACAAATGCTTATTTTACGCGTCGCTTATTAACGCGAGTCTTAATAAGCACCATTTAGTAACCTGTGAAGTAAACGTGTCAGTCTTCTGAACTGGGTGAAAAAATTGATGAACATGTTTTCAGATTTGAAAATGGAAAACTAAAAAATAGAAACTGGAAATAGAAAAACTGAAAAATAAAAATAGAAAATTGGAGAATGAAAAACAGAAGTAGAAAACAGGAAAATATCTCTGTTAGTAAACAGACCCTTAAATTTTCACTCGTGTCGTGTACCATATGCTCATTGGTGTAATGGTGGAGGGACACCGCATGTTACCACATGGAAGTATTATACCGGAAAATGATTACTGCAACTTTTACTCAATATAGTTACCTACTCCCTTAATCCCTTTGATCTCAAGCAAGTGTTGCTTTAGACCCTTACGCACACTTTAAGGACACAATAAAACTTCCTAAATTCGAGATAAATATACAATAACATGACTGCATTACCCGTACAATAAAGACTCATAGAGAGTACCATGGATCATTCAAAGATGTCGAGGGGCAACACTAGAAAACAAGCAATTAATACTTTCTCAAAGTAAAAATCGACACTTAGTTACTTACACGAGGACAGTTTTTTCTCCTCTAATGAAGCAGCCCATGTTAAAGACGTGAGAAAATACTCATTAATTGATTAAAATAAGGGTAAAATAGTAATTTCATATGGTTGGTTAACCAGTCCCAACACTAGTGTTTCTTTTTTACACATTTCAGTCCCTATCATATAGGCCTACTATACTCCTCTTTTAGTCTGAAAGTGTTTCCATGCTCTAAGTAGTCATTGACTTTAAAAAGTCATCTATAACAATGTTGTGCATTTACAGGCAGCTCAGGATGGAGTAGACATAATAAGTTTGTCAATCACTCCAAACAGACGTCCTCCTGGAATAGCAACGTTCTTTAACCCTATAGACATGGCCTTGCTTTCAGCTGTAAAGGTCGGTATATTTGTAGTGCAAGCAGCAGGGAATACTGGACCATCACCAAAAAGCATTTCCTCCTTCAGCCCTTGGATCTTTACTGTTGGTGCTTCCACCCATGATCGCATCTACACTAACTCTATCCTTCTTGGGAACAATCTCACCATCTTCGGAGTTGGTCTTGCACGTATGTTTTTTTTAATTATATGGATTTTGTTTGTGTTTGGTGAACTAATTAATATGTCCCTTACTAAATGTTTTGTTGTGTGCCAGCTGGGACGAATCCAAATACGATGTACACACTGGTTTCTGCAGTTGATGCTTTGAATGATACAAGAGCTTCAGATGATATGTATATGAGCGAATGCCAAGATTATAGTAATCTCAATCAGACTCTTGTTCAAGGGAATCTATTGATATGCAGCTACTCTATCCGGTTTGTTCTCGGACTTTCCACCATCAAACAGGCCTTAGAAACTGCCAGCAACCTTAGTGCTGCTGGTGTAGTCTTTTATATGGATCCTTTTGTCATAGGTTTCCAATTAAATCCCGTACCAATGAGATTGCCCGGCATAATCATTCCGTCTACAAATGATTCTAAGGTAAACACTTATTGCTTTTCAAAATCGATCTTTATAGGGTCTTTTTGGAATTCGATAAATGCTAGATAAAGCAAACAAGAAGGAAAGTATAAGGGAGATATGGAAGGAAATAATACATGTGAGAAAAGAAAAGTTTGTTCAAAATCAATAAATATATTTCTGATATTTGTTCAATCACATTTCATTGATTAATTTTTTTATATACAGAGTGAAAAATATAAGCATATGTAAATATTTATACAATATATTTGTTGCACTATCTTTGTCCCATCTTTTTCGTCATTCTAGCTAAAATTGTCCATACCATATTGGCTAAATTTATGTGTTTCTACTGTATTCTTACTTTATTTGTTCTTTACGAAAATTCAATACCAAAAACGTAATTTCACTTTTGTTAATAATCATGGTACCTCCTCATGTCCCAATTTAGTGGGACTGAGGTAGTATACATTCCATTTTATTTTTCATTTTCCGAGGTAAAACCAAATGCAAAAAAGTATCTGTTTTTAGCCACTTCTTTACTTTACCTAGCATTTTACTGGATGCATTGATCCAAACATACCCATACTGATTACTTGTGAGAGGGAAAGATTCAACTTTTTTGCATTTGGTAGCATAACGTTTGTCAATTTAACTCTGTATGTCAGATTTTTCTGAAGTACTACAACTCCTCTCTCTTGAGGGATGAAATTACCAACAACATCGTCAAGTTTGGGGCAGTTGCCTCCATTTCAGGGGGAATCATAGCAAATTTCAGCTTGTCCGCTCCAAAGGTTATGTTTTATTCTGCTCGTGGGCCAGACCCAGAGGATAATTCTCTCACTGATGCAGAAATCCTAAAACCAAACGTCGTTGCTCCTGGAAATTCAATATGGGCAGCTTGGAGCTCTGGCGGAACTGACTCTGCAGAGTTTCTAGGTAGACTTTTGGGATAAAAATTACGGAGTACTTAATTAAGGCTATGATCGGATCTCTGAAATGTTGGGGAAGGGATTAAAATGCCACGGACATTTATTTTTGTATGTTTGGTTTTACTTCAACACACTTAAAGGGAAATGGGATGTGATTAGCTTTTAAACCATTTTATTTTACATATATCTAGGTTCCTGTCTTTGTACAGTAGACATAAACAAATAAAATGAGTATCAACAAATTTGCAAAATGAATTTGTTGAGTTTTGGCATGTCTTTTTATTTGTTCCCTTGCATCCCAAAATTTGCTTGGTTTTCAAGATGTAGAATCAATGTCCTTTCCTCGCCATTTTTCTCCATGTTTGCCTCTCTATTTTCTTTCCCTAATATTTTGCGGTTCCAAACAAAATCTAAGGCCATGCTGTCTCATACTCTTAACTGACAGCAGTGTAAACACTTAACAGGAGAGAACTTTGCGATGATGTCTGGTACAAGCATGGCTGCTCCACATGTTGCTGGTTTAGCTGCCCTGATTAAGCAGAAGTTTCCATCTTTCACTCCTGCAGCTATAGGATCTGCACTTTCGACATCGGCATCTGTGTATGACAAAAGTGGAGGCCCCATACAAGCCCAACGTGCATATTCTAATCCAGACTCTAACCAATCTCCTGCAACACCATTCGATATGGGGAGTGGTTTTGTGAATGCTACTGCTGCTTTGGATCCTGGTCTCATATTCTATTCAAGTGAGTCCTTTTCCTATACTAGTAGTTGGTGGTTTTAAAAGTTATAGCATTCGTATGTTCTTTGTGATTTTATCTTTATATTCTTAGTGCCCCTGCTTTTGCATAACAGACTTGATGAAGTTAAACTACTTGAGATAAAGTTAAGTAGTTAACAGTTCCTTTTAGATCCCCCACTACTTTTAGTCATCTAACTATTGTCGAAAAATTCTGGCAGCAAAATTTCTTGCCCATGCTCCTACTGTGATCGATAATCACAACTTTGGTCCTCCAGCTATAGTGACAAAATTCAGAGGCTAGTGCCAAAAGTGTCAACATCACAATAGTCGGACTACAAATGAAAACATTGAAAGACAGGCCTGAAGTATAGGTACTAAAGTATATCTATCACAGACTCACAGAGTCACAGTACTTCGAAAAGTAAAAATGAAAATATTCAAAGGATGGTACTCTAGACGTGTAAGTATCACAATAGTCAGAAAACTAAAAGTGGAAAATTTGTTTTAGAGAATGGTAGACATGTCAAACATAGTGGATGAACTTGGGGCTCCATTTGTTTTCAGTCTGATAGCTAAAAGTGGAGATGCTCTTTTAGAAGATGGTAGACATAACAAACTTAGTGGTACGAACTTAAGGTGCCATCTGTTTCCAAACAAATAACTTGCGGAAAATGTTTTCCAAGGAAATGTTTCCCACGAAAGCAATTTTTCTCAATAAAAAATAAGTTGTGCTATGTGTAATATAATATTTGGTGACTTAGGTCCACAAAACCGTAAACGAAAAAACTGTTTTAGGAAAATGACTGAAACGTTTGGGAAGTCATTTTCCACATAAATCTTAACAAACGAAAATGTTTTCCTATTTGAAACACAAGAAAGCTGGAAGATATTTTCCGTCAACAAGCTTAGCCCAAGTATGGGTGGGGAGCATAGTATTTCATGCAAAGTAAAGTGTTCACGCTCTTTATGGCTGATAAAATGACAATATTGAAGTGTACACCTGTTCTTTTACTAAAATATAAATAATCCATCCTTGTAGGCTACAGTGACTACATGTCGTTTCTATGCGGTATCAATGGATCATCCCCAGTGGTTCTGAACTACACTGGTGAAAGCTGTGGGTCCTCCAACATGAGTGCCATAGACCTAAACTTGCCTTCGGTTACAATTGCACATCTCAACCAATCAAGACTAATCCAACGGACCGTGACTAATATTGGTGAAAACGAAACTTACGTTGTTCAGTGGAGCGAACCGTATGGGGCATCAGTGAAGGTGACACCAAGCCGATTTCATATTGGACTGGGTGAGAGTTTGAACTTGACGATATCGTTTGATGCTAAGATGAACCATAGCAGCCCGAGTTTTGGGAGGATTGGGATGTTTGGGAATCATGGTCATGCTGTGAATATTCCTATATCTGTTGTAGTCAAGATTGCATACAACAATACGACCTAGTGGTTGACTTGATACTTTTGGTTAATCTTGTTTTTCTGAATTTTGATTTTGCCCAATTTTTTGATTTTTTAGCTTTGTAAATATATTAACTCACCGTTGTTATAACCTGTTACTCTGTCCAGAAAATGACCCTTTGCTTAATTGAAGGCTTAACATCACATTCTTATTTCTTGAGTGTAAATTACACTGTACCACCTGTAGCATTTAATGCTAGAGTATTACTCCCTCCGTCCTCCTAATATTGTTACGTAAGGGAGTGGTGTGATTTTAAGAAAAGTAGAATTATGTGGTTGGTAATGAGTTGATAAAGTGAAAATAAAGTAAGAATGAATTAGAACCACACAAATGTTACCAAATATGGTATGTCACAATAATAAAGGGACATTCAAAAATGGGACAATTATAGGGGGCGGAGGGAGTATTATTTAATGTTTTACCTTTCATAGATATGTGTAGGGATGGACCTGGGTCGGTCCGGTTCCGGGCCGGGCGGGCTTTTTTCCCAGATACTTGGGCCCGGAACCGGCCCGGGTTGATACCAGGTCCGGGCCTAACCGGGTCGGGCCGGGTCGGGCCCGGTTCAATGTTTAATTTTTTTTTGGCTTTCTTGTTATCCCCTGACCTCCCCCCTGACCCACCCCCCAAACTTCCCCAAAACACCCAGCCCTACCCTAGGAAAAGAAAAAAAATTGAAAAAACAAAAAAAAAAAAAAAACTGGGCCCGGCCTGAACCGCTCGGGCCGGTTCAACAAAAATGGGGCTCGAGCCCGGCCCGCCCGACCCTCCAAAATGGGCTAAAAGCCCGGAACCGGCCAACCGGGCCCGCACAGTAGTGGGTCGGTCCGGTTCCGGGCCGGTTCGGCCTAACCCAGTCCATCCCTAGATATGTGCGATTGATATACACAAGAGGCTTGAGTAGTCTGCTTATACTTTTGATGGGTTGTGTGGCTGTAGCCATGTCTTTGGGTTTGTCTGGGGCGTGAGTAGGGTTGGACTGGGCCGGGGCGGGTTTGTACCGGGTCGGGCCTTAAATATTCCAATTATAATTGGGCCCAGATCGATCCCGGCTTGCCGAATCAGGTCGGGTTTGCAACCCCCCACCCCCAACCCCCCCCCCCCCCCCCCCACACACACATTGCTAAATATATATTTTCACAAAAGTATAAAATTTATAACTTTTACAAAAATATACTCCGTGTTTACAAAAATCATTGTTGAATGTTTAACGTTAGTGATTAAACTTTTAGGGATATAGCCATAGAGGTAGTAGTACATTAGCAAGAAAGAATGGCATATACACTAATACACCATACCATAGTACCATATGCTCTATCAAAATACACGGCATACGGCAATGGACATAATAATGGTCTTTAACAGAAGTTTTTGGGTGAGGCAGGACCAGTTTGGGCCCAATTAATTTTTTTAAATTTTTTTCCCATTGGGCTGGCTGCTAGGTGGGTGGGGCTGGGCAGTTTGGGGGCTGGAATTAATGCGAAAAGACAAAATTTAAAAAACCCGGTCCAGTACCGGGCCTGATGTTTTTGGGCCCGGGCTCGGCCCAGTCCAACCCTACTCACGCCCCAGACAAACCCAAAGACATGGCTACAACCACACAACCCATCAAAAGTATAAGCAGACTACTCGAGCACACATATCTATAAAAGGTAAAACATTAAATAATAATACTCTAGCATTAAATACTACTCGTAGAACACAGTAAATAGAAATTGCAAAAATGCTAGAGGTGGTACAGTGTAATTTACACTCAAGAAATAAGAATGTGATGTTAAGCCTTCAATTAAGCAAAAGGTCATTGTCTGGACAGAGTAACAGGTTATAACAATGGTGAGTTAATATATTTACAAAGCGAAAAAATCAAAAAATTGGGCAAAATCAAAATTCAGAAAAACAAGATTAACCAAAAGTATCAAGTCAACCACTAGGTCGTATTGTTGTATGCAATCTTGACTACAACAGATATAGGAATATTCACAGCATGACCATGATTCCCAAACATCCTTATCCTCCTAAAACTCAGGCTGCTATGGTTCATCTTAGCATCAAAGAATACCGTCAAGTTCAAACTCTCACCCAGTCCGTTGGATTAGTCTTGATTGGTTGAGATGTGCAATTATACCGCACAGAAATGAGTAACTGACATGTAGTCATTGTAGCCTACAAGGATGGATTATTTATAGGGTAGCTCTTCGGTGCATTCCTCTTATTGAATGTTTCGGTACATTTCTACATGTGGCTTAATATAATTGGAAGACATTCCACGTAAGAATTTCCGTATAAGACTTTAAAAAATTGCATAATGAACCTTACATAATACGAAAACCTTGTACTCCCTTTTCCCTTGTTCATTACTCGTTTTTTTCTTGAGAAATCCAAGTCTTCTTCATTTCAATTTTATCTCCGCTTCTCACAGCAGAAGAAATCCGACCGAATATGGGACAAGAAATACAAACGAGAATTTGCTTCTATTTTATCTTCGCTTCTAACAACAAAAGAAAGACTACATCTATTTCTTTTGGAGGGTTCCGGAATTCTTCACGATTTATCTGTAGCCACCTCCAACGCTAAAATGTTGATAAAGATCTGATGTAGCTGTGATTCTGCAACTTGGGAACGTCAAGTTCTATCTCTAACTCCATTTCTTAACCAATCTGTACTCTATTAAATCATAATCGGAAATCGTATGCTTCATCTATTTTTGTGCCAAGAAGAATGGTTATATCCTCTTCATTCTTCAACCTTCACACCATCATAAGATATGTAGAAAGTTGTTCAGTGTGACATGTTAATTTATTTGATTTAACATGGAAAATATATTTCTTTTGATGTGTTCTATTAGCAGGTTTGGTGGTTACTGGTTAGTTCTTTTAAATGTGTATACGTGGGTTAAAGCAAGGAGGTTTAAGAAGCAGTTGAAATAGTTGAGTCACACTTGGGATCAAGATTAATTGTTTATGATAAGGACTTGATCTTTATGATAAAAAGAGTAGAGTTGAGTTGGAATCACAACTGGGTTTGATTTAGCAGACCTTTACTGTTAGATACTCAAGTTTGCAACGGGACATTCTGGTAAGTCGGGTCTTGATGGCCTTCTTCGAGACTATTTAGGAACATGGATCTTTGGAATCCTAGAAAAGATAGACGGAGACTCCCTCCATGGTCCTGTCTACGTACTTGTCCAGTCGATTTGTTATTCAATCTCCTCCTTTGTTAATATAACGGCCACCTTATCCTCAGGTTCCATTTTTCCGTCCACCTCCTTCACATATGCGACCCATATCCGTGGATCATTCATAATATTTGATTCCTTGGAACAAGAGTAGACAATTATTAATCATTTTGAGATTATGGGTCATCATTGTAAGGTGTTTGTGGATTCTGGTGATGTTGGACGAGATATTGAGTTGTTTGGCTTTAGCTCATATGAGGCCGGACCTGTATAAAAAATCGGGTGATATGTTTAAGATCTACGATACTGCCGGTTTAATTCAGCACACTGGAGATGAGCGATTCAGATGGTTTATACTCCATAATATTTATTACTCCTTACCTCCATTTGGTGGCCAGTCCTGGCTTACCAATATGATACACATAATAAGTAGATTTTGAGTTGTTTGTGTGGCTGAAATGGATGTTATAATTAAGCACTCTTTTTCTTGCTAAAAAATACTTCTTCTGTCCCATAAAATTCTTCCCACATTAACTTGGCACGCATATTAAGGAGGTGAGAGTAATGTGGAATATATAGAAACTTTAATCCATTGAGGTTGGTTTGAAGTTTTGAACACAACTTTACTGTCTTAAGCATTCATATGTTCCGAAAAATATTCAAAATATGGAAACAATACATCTAGAAATTTCTGAGTGAATGCTATGCAGATGTACTACCACTTTCAAGCTAAAACCTTCATCAGTTCTCCCTAGACATGTGATCATCTTTTGAAAGAGCTACATAGTTTAAAGGAATGACAGTAGCAGCTTTGACACAATCTCTCCTTTCCTTAACAGTAGAGGGCACTACATGCTGAGCAGAGAGTGGTCCACAACGACTTGGTGTGCACCTGTTAGCACTTGTGCTTTGACCCAGCTTCTTTCTTGTGGACTATGAACCGTAGAGAGCCTCATGTTCAGCAACAAACTGCTCTTGGAGTCGTTTTTGTTCCTAGATCATAAGTACATGTCATCATAATACAGAAAGAGTGATAAAGCATTGTTATTCATGCCTATTCCAGCTGTAATTAGGATTTTAAAAGCCAAATACCCGGTTTTGCACTGTTCTTCCTGTTTCTCTTGCCGCAATATTCTATACTCCTCTAATGTACGGAGCAAGGGGACCTGCAAACAGCCAAACAAACACTTTTGTGATTGAGTAGGCTACCACTTCACAGACAAGTATTATGTGAATGAAAGAAATAAAAGCTCGCCTTGTCATATAAAAATGGCATTTCAAAAAAAAAGGGAGTAAAACATATCTATTGAGAGTTAAATGATATTAATACCTAAGAGTATATTTTTCCATTCATTCTTGGGTTATTGTAAGTTGCTTATCACCCTTATCTATATTGTCGGGTTACAGGAGCAGAAATACAACTCATCACTTTCAAAAACACACATACCATCTAAACTTCAAGTAAAATCTAATGGCGAATGAAAACTCTCTAGTAGCATGATTAAGCAAAAAAAAGGAGTTGAACATTGAAAATAAGCTTGGGGAAGCTTTGAACTCATCTAGTGAATATCACCTTCACGAAATTGCTATGGGTAAGCTCCAAGATCCTTAAATGGATGAAAATTACCGAGTGAAAAGTAACCACAGTTCCGCCTTTTGAAAAGGATCACAAATCAGCCAATAACTCCAAAATAAATGAATGAAATCAAAGTCATTACATATTCCATGCCAGAAAAGTGATTTACATCATACGAAGTATCTAAATATCTATAGAGAGACTCAAGTAAAAGATACATCAAAATTGATCAAAGAAGCAAGGAACTAAGCTACTCCGATCTTTTCAAGGCCAATTAAGTCCTCGAGTATCAGTAACTTTACAATCGGCACACTCTCATTTGTGCTAACCTTCAAAGATAACCATCCAAACGCAGCACATGCCTAAAGAAATTAGGGGCGAACCGGACTTGACTTATGACTTATGTGATTAAAAAAATATGGGGTTTTAGGCATAAAAAGCCTATCCGTGCAACACAAGTGGCTAGCATGCTTCCTGCTCGCTCGTAAAGAAGAACGACAAGGTGCAGATTTTACAGTTTGCAGCATATGAGTAGATTCTCTGAAATAAACTTGCGATCAATAGGATGCAAGGGGGAGAAGGGTAAGAAATGGATGGATTTCTCTGTTGCGGTTCCAACTCCTAGGCTTGAGGGGTGCAGTCGCTGGGATGCTACTGATTGAGTTAGAACTAGTACGGAGCTTCGTAAGGGTGGATAACTGGTTGTGTTTAGTAAATACATATTGTAATAGGACCAATCTACAAATACTTTAACACAAATATGACATGGAGAACGAAGCCAATAAACTAATGCCAGGTGTGAAACGCACCAAAACCTTTCTTAAAGTTGATGCACCGTAAAATTTTCCTTATTTATATTTTAGTAAAGGAACAGGTGTACACTTCAATATTGTCATTTTTATCGGCCATTAAGAGCGTGAACACTTTACTTTGCATGAAATACTATGCTCCCCACCCATACTTGGGCTAAGCTTGTTGGTAAAATATATCCTACTGTCGGTTGTACCGTGCACACGGTACATCCGGCTTTTTGTTCGTTGTGTACTGCGCGTTGTCCCTCGGATCTCTGCCTCCACCCCTCGAATCTAGTCTCTTCCTTGTCGATGGCCTTCGCTCGTCTCTTGGATCTGCGCGCTGCGATGGAGGCTATGGATGGGTTGTGCAGATGCAGTGAAGATGGCTTCGCTCCGGAGGTTATGGATGGATAGATTGCGTAGATGCAACGAAGATAGGCTTCGCACGCTCTACTCCCTCTTTCTTTTCCTCTTTCTATTTTTCTCACACTTATTTTTTGAGTTTGGTAGCTTTTGGGTTAGGGGAAACCTAAGTTGTACGTAGTTTTAAAGATATGAGCATACACAAATAAAATTTTGAATATGGTAGAGATTTTGAATGAGCATAAAAGAAATGAGTATACACCTAAAAGAAATGAAGTCACACAAATTAATATTGAACACATTGAAAATGAGTTTTATGTTAAACTGAAATGAGTATAAAACCCAAAATGAATGAGCATACACAAATGAACTTTCGAATTTTTTGATACTCATTTTGTAAGTTAAGTATGCTCATTTGATACTGCTTGTTGAGGTTAAATCCCGCAGATCCGAAAGCCCAACACGAACTTTGGATATATCAGGAATGGATCAGAATCAAAGTGTATAACAAAATATAAAAGATTAATCAACGAATGCTCAATAGCCCACTTGTATTAATTAACCTATTTGATTACAAGGAAACTTCCTGATCGGTACGTCGGAACTGTGCTTT
Organism: Cuscuta europaea; assembly: GCA_945859875.1. Taxonomy (NCBI): domain Eukaryota; kingdom Viridiplantae; phylum Streptophyta; class Magnoliopsida; order Solanales; family Convolvulaceae; genus Cuscuta; species Cuscuta europaea. The sequence continues at coordinate 9,173,995 of CAMAPE010000015.1, forward strand.
AATACAAGAAACGAGAGTAATAATGCTATTCTAGAGCTTGAGTATCAAAATGCTAACCCTTACAATGATATTAAACCTTCTATTTATACTAATGGAGAGCATGGACTGTTCTATGCTGATTGGCCGTTGTTCCACCGACTTGATCACCCATGCTTCCACTTGCTGATGTCACAATCTGGCATCAAATGCACCTGGCCACTTGCTGGTTGTCCGTTGCTCGAACGGGATGCTGGACCATGCGGAAGACGCTGTCAAATTGGCCCAAGTATGATGTATGATCCGAACTCCGTTCGGTATTTCTGCTTTCTGGGCCGGCCTCTACTTGGACCGAACCTCGTTCGGTATGGATTCTTCACTGAGCCTACTCATCATAGGGTAGTGGACTCGTTGTTTGGGCTGGATATCCTGGGCCATTTTAATCCGGGTATTGGACCTCCGGGTCAATATCCCAACACAAGTCCCCCACTTCCGATGTCTCGAATGACAGTGAGTGCATTAGGAAGTATAAACACCAATGTTGCAACTGCCGAATGGCGATCGGGGTACAAAAGTGGTCAGTTCCCCATACTGTGATTTGACGAATTTTAACTTGTTTGTCAAAGTATCTTCTCGTGGCCCTGTGATATTCCTCCATTCGTGCAGCTGCTAGATCTCTTCATTCTTCTATGAAGTGCAATTCGGCCCGTAGGTTGTCCTCATTCCGCTCTGGGCTATAATGCACCGTTCGGTGTGTAGGAACTAGGACCTCTGTTGGTACTTTGGCCTGGAAGCCATAAGCAAGGGCAAATGGAGTTTCTCCTGTGGCCGTTCGGGGTGTGGTCCTGTAAGTCCATAGGATATAATTTAACTGATCCGGCTATGATGAGGAGTATTCTTCCAGCTTCTTTTTCATGGCGTCATGATGGTACGGTTCATATTCTCTACTTGGCCATTCGCCTGGGGGTATGCCACGGATGCTCTGGAATGCTTGGTTCCCCATTTGATAAGGTAGTTCTCAAAATTCCGGCTCACGATCTGCCTTCCATTATCTGTTATAATCTGTTCGGGAAGTCCGAAACGGCAAATGATATTCTTCCAGACAAACTTTTGACATTTGACATCTGTGATGCTAGCCAGTGGCTCGGCCTCCACCCATTTGGTGAAATAATCTATCCCAATAATGATGTACTTGTTGTTCCCAGGGGCAGTAGGTAGGGGACCTAGCAGGTCGATCCCCCACCTAGCGAATGGGAGGGCCACCGTCATTGGAGTGTAGAAAGTGGTTGGCCGTCCGGAGACCGGCGCGTATAGCTGACATACTTTACACTTTCTAGTATGCGCAAAGCAGTCTTGTTGGATGGTTGGCCAATAATACCCTTGCAGGATGATTTTTCTGGCCAGTGTCTTGGGCCCTTTGTGGCTTGAGCAGATGCCTTCATGAATTTCTTCCATTACCGCTGCCGCTAGATCGGGTGGAAGGCATTTCAAATATGGCCCCCAAACGTCTTTTTGTACAACTGTCCATCCACCAGCTCGAACATGGAAGCCCTCCTCTGAATGCACTTTATCTGATAAGCGGGATTTTTATCCTGTGGGAGGGTTCCGTCTTTTAGGTAGTTGGTCATATCTATGACCTAACTGGGGACAACATAAGATATGGCCTCGATCTGGAGCACCATGATTGTTGGGGTTGCCAAGGTTTCCCGATGGGCAAACCGTTGGATATGAGCTGGAATCTCCTGTGCCCGATCGTCGAGCGCTGCATTTTCCAATTTGGATAAGATGTCTGCTTCGGTATTTTCTATTCTAGATATTTGGTCGAGCACCACCTGTTCAAATTTGTTTATCTGCTCCTCGACTAGCTCTTTGTAAGCCTTCATTCTTTCCTCTTTAGGCTCAGCTGTGCCATTTACCTGGTTTACCACCAATTGACTATCCGACCGGACTTTCAACCGATCGACGCCCAGGGTCTTCGCATATTTTAAACTTGCAATAAGGGCCTCATACTCGGCCTCATTGTTGGTTACTTTGAAGTCAAAATGAATGGAATAATATGCTTTGAACCCTTCGGGCGATGTGATCACAACTCCGGCTCCACAACCTTTGGCACTAGATGCACCATCCACATACATCTCCCACCAGTTATCCAGCACATTGTTCTCTGAATCTATTTCCGAAGGCCGAGCGGTACATTCTGTAATGAAATCCGACAGGGCCTGCCCTTTGATAGTAGGTCGAGGCCTGAAATCCACCTCATATTGCCCGATCAGGAGACTCCACTTTGTAATGCGCCCACTTGCCATTGGGTTTTTTAAGATGGTGGCGAGTGGCTGAGTAGTATACACAGTTACCAGATGGGTCTGGAAATATGGTGCCAGACGTTTAATAGCAGCTATCAGGGCCAGTACTATTTTCTCTAGTAGGGTGTACCTGGTTTTCAGCCCGTTCAAAGCCTTGCTCACAAAATTGATCGGCCGCTGGATGCCATCCTCTTCTTTCAATAATACCGTGCTCACTGACAGGTCATCCACAACAAGGTACATATACAGGTGTTCCCCTGGATCGGGTTTTGTCAAGACCAGGGGAGAAGATAGGTATGCCTTGAAATCTTCAAAGGTCGTTTGACATTCGGCGGTCCATTCAAAGGGGTTGGCTTTTTTCATGATCTGGAAGAACGGAATAGCTCGATCGACTAGCTTGGATAGGAATCTGCTCAGAGCTGCTAACCGACCGGTCAATCTCTACACCTCCTTGAGGTTTCTAGGAGCTTCCATATCCACAATTGCCTTTACCTTCTCAGGATTAGGCTCAATCCCCTTCTCGCTCATCATGTATCCCAAAAACTTTCCCCCTCTCACAGCAAAGGCACATTTTTTGGGATTCAACCTCATGTTTGCTTTCTGCATTATCCCGAACACCTTTTCTATATCCAGGATATGATTCTCCTTCTTCCGGCTCTTGACCAGGATATTATCAACATAAGCCTCCATCGTGACTCCCAACACCTCTTTGAAGAGCATCCTGATCATCCTTTGAAAAGTAGCCATTGCGTTTTTTAACCCGAATGACATGACAATATAGCAAAACACACCATCCGAAGTAATGAACGTTGTTTTCTCTGCATCGTCTGGGTGCATGAAAATCTGATGATATCCCCGGAATGCATCCATGAAGCTCAACAATTCACACCCGGCCGTTTCATCCACTAACAGATCGATCCTCGGCACCGGATAAGGGTCCATGGGACAAGCTTTATTTAGATCCGAGTAATCCACGCACATCCTCCAAGTCGATTGTTTTGGGGCTAGGACCACATTGGATAGCCATTCGACATGGATTACCGGACGAATGTGTTTTATTCTCAGCAAGGTGGCCACTTCCTGCTTTGTGAAATCCCGCCGTTCGGTCGCTTGGTATCGTTTCTTTTGTTGGACCGGTTTTGCGTCAGGCCGAACGGCAAGCTTGTGACAGATTATCTCTGGGTCAATGCCCGGTATATCTTCCGGCCCTCGGGAAAATAATACCTGAAACTTTTTTAGGACGGCAATCATGCCATCCCGAACGTCAGCCTCCAGATCCACCCCGATAGCTACCTTTCGGTTCGGGGGAGAGTCCAGGTCAATTTGCTCGAGGAGAGTGGCAGGTTCTGGATGCGGCTCGAACTCCGTTCGGTGGGTCTCCATCTCAATACTGTTAACCCGCATTCCACGGGTATTCATCTGCTTCAGGGCCTCTCAGTAGCACGTTCGGGCTGTCGCCGGATCAGTTCTGGCCACCCCAACCCCAGTGTCCGTGGGGAATTTGATGCACGAGTGGCGAACAGAGGTTATTTCCTCCAGATCTTCCAATCCCGGTCGACCCAAGATGGCTTTATGGGCACATTTTATGTCCACCACCACGAACGTCATTCGGACTGATGCCTTGTGCGTTTCATCCCCAATTTCAACTAACAATTGAACGGTCCCCTCAGCCTCAATATAGTTACCGGTGAAGCTTGCCAGTGGGGTTCTTAGGTGGGTCAGTTGACTTCTCTGTAGGCCCATTTTCTTGAACGATTGTAAATACAATATGTTCACACTGCTCCCCGTATCGATCAGTACCCGGCGAATCAAAGCATTTTCAATGCACATGCTTACCACCAATTCATCCATGTGCGGACTTGGCGAGTTAGGTAAATCAGCCGGCCCAAATGTGATTGGGTCCGTCCTTCCTTTCTTCTGGGGGGGAGTGGAGATGGATCCTACATAAAGACTTCGCTCGAACCTTTTCCGTTCGGCGTTCGAATCCCCTGTTTCCCCGCCCCCAAATATAACTTTGACCTCCATTCGAGGTTTCTTTCCGGGGCCTCTCGAGCCCTCTGGTTCGTCTCTGGGAGGAATATATACGTCATTCTGGGGTTGGGCATCACGTTGGGCATCCCGTCGCCAGCTGTTGGGTCTCCTGACCAGCTTTAAAGTGCCTACTGCATTCGGGTCTTTACTTACGTACTTGCCCAGATGACCCCGCCGAATCAAGTCCTCAATGGCCGTTTGTAGTGCCCTACAAGAATTGGTGGTGTGACCTTTCCTGTTATGATATTTACAAAAAGCAGATTCATCTGCTCCCATATAATTTGAAGAATCAGTCGGAAGGGGAATGGTGTCCTTCTCGTTCTGATAAATGGTTGCCACGGACAGGACCAGGGGAGTAAATCGCCCTTGCTTAGGAGGGAGAGCGGCCGCTGGGGTAGGACCCAGCCGATCGGCCAGCTTGATTGGGGCGGAAGGCGCAACGACCTTGTCCCTGATCATAATGTCTTCCTCCAGGGCAGCATGCTTGCGGGCTCTGTCTAACACCTCGGCATACGTCGTACCCGGATTCATCTTCAAATCCTTGTATAATTCTCCCGTTCGGAGAGCGTTAGTGAATAGGGTGATGGCGGAGTCATCCGTCATGTTTCCGACCGTCAGAGTTTCGTCCCTCCATCTTTTCAAGAATTCATTGAGGGTCTCCTTGGAGTTCTGCTTTACGCTAGTCAGGTAGCTGAAATGCCGCTTTGGGTTGGCACTGGAGGCAAATTGGGCCAAGAACAACGTTGATAGTTTGGCAAAGCTGCCGATCGACCCAGGTTGCATGGTCCCGAACCATTCTTGAGCAGGTCCTCTGAGCGTACTGAAGAACAATCGGTAGATGACAGCCTCGGGCGCTCCTAGTAGCATGAGTCCTCCTTGATAACTCCTTAAATGGACCTGGGGATCGCCTAACCCATCATATATCTGACTGGTCGGTGGTTTGGCACCCCCCTGGATATCCGCATACATAATTTCCCGGGTGAAAGGGGAAGTGATCCCGAGCTGGTTCGGAGCAGGTTGTACGGGCGCCCTATTCATCTGATCTCTCATTTTATTCATCTGCCTCCTCATTTCGGCCATTTCTTCCTCCTGGGCCGTCAAAGGGGGCGGTGGTGGAGTCCTCAAATCTGCATACTCCCGATTCCAGTGGCCCTAGTATAATTCCGTTCGTCGTGCTGGAAATGACGGCCAATAGGAGTAGGTCCCCTGGCTTGTGATCCGATCGGGGTCCGGTCACTGGGGATACGGTGCGCTGTTGTTTGAGCGCCACGTCGATTATCCCGATGGGCCCGTGAGTGGGATGATGTCGTGGTTGTTTTTGTGTGGGGAGTCTCCCCTGTGAAATTGGATCCTCCTTCTTCCTCGTTTTCCATGTGCTGCATGACCTGGGCCATATCTCGCATGGCCTGAGGATTCCTCCTTAGGGCTTCAGGAATGACAAAGTCCCCACCATAATGAGGATATGATCCTCGGCTGGATTGTCCCTGAGGGATTTGGTTTCTCAGAGTTTGACTCCTTCCGTGACGGCACGAACCATCATTTGTGTGATAAGAACTAATTCTGACCATTTTTAAAAATAGTTGTTTTGGATAATTGATGTGAAACTTTTTGAACAGTTTCCCACAGACGGCGCCAAGGTTGAGGTTAAGTCCCGCAGATCCGAAATCCCAACACGAACTTTGGATATATCAGGAATGGATCAGAATCAAAGTGTATAACAAAATATAAAAGATGAATCAACGAATGCTCAAAAGCCCACTTGTATTAATTAACCTATTTGATTACAAGGAAACTTCCCGATCGGTACGTCGGAACTGTGCTTTAATACAAGAAACGAGAGTAATAATGTTATTCTAGAGCTTGAGTATCAAAATGCTAACCCTTACAATGATATTAAACCTTCTATTTATACTAATGGAGAGCATGGGCTGTTCTATGCTGATTGGCCGTTGTTCCACCGACTTGATCACCCATGCTTCCACTTGCTGATGTCACAATCTGGCATTAAATGCACCTGGCCACTTGATGGTTGTCCGTTGCTCGAACGTGATGCTGGACCATGCGGAAGACGCTGTCAAATTGGCCCAAGTATGATGTATGATCCGAACTCCGTTCGGTATTTCTGCTTTCTAGGTCGGCCTCTACTTGGACCGAACCTCATTTGGTATGGATTCTTCACTAGGCCTACTCATCATAGGGTAGTGGACTCGTTGTTTGGGCTGGATATCCTGGGCCTTTTTAATCCGGGTATTGGGCCTCCGGGTCAATATCCCAACACTGCTTTATACTCATTTTAAAATGTTTCACATTTCAAACGTATAATACTACATTAGATTCATATATTGAAATTAATTGAAATTGATTATAAACATAATTTAAGATTTTCTTATAAAGAAATTGAATTAGAAGATAGAACCATAGATCACTGGTGTTCATTGTTAGACTTTTAATACTCAAAAGGATGGACTTGATGCTCATCAGAAATTGCATAAACGCTCATTTAAGAGAAACCATGATTTTCACCAAAGATACAAATTTGCCACCCGCTGTATGATATACGCTTCGAAGCTCGTTGACCGAAAATATCTTCCAGCTTTCTTGTGTTTCAAATAGGCAAACATTTTCCTTTGTTAAGATTTATGTGGAAAATGACTTCCCAAACATTTCAGTGATTTTCCTAAAACACTTTTTGATGGATAGTCTACCCGAGGGTATATATCCGAAGGGTTATTGCGGGGAATAACTTAGAGAGAAGTCAGAGTAAGCAAGTAAATGTAGAGAGAGAGTGTATTCAGGATGAATGTCGTGGTTACAAATGGGGAAATGGGGGTGCTATTTATAGTAGCAATAAATGCCGGACAGGGACACATGTCAAGCGCTCATTGGCCGAGGGGTCACCTCAGCTGGTTGGCGCTGGCAGCCGCATGTGGCCGCATTTAATGCGGCTGTTGGATGGGACGTCTGTGCAGGGTACGGTGATCTGCACGCATGTGAGGCGGATATCTTGTCGAGTGAGATGCCTTCGGCTATAGAGCAGTAGCCGAGGGCTCCTCCAACCGATTGCACTCTGGTGCCGAGGGCTCACAGTGCCGAGGGCTACTGTTTTCGCCGTTTTCTCCCAGTTTCTTAATTTGCTCGAGAAACCCGTTCTGTGAGAGTTTAGAGCCTTCGGCCAGGGGGCCGAAGGCACCCCTGGCGCGTAGTGCGGGCTACTTGGTACTCTGGGCGCTGTGATTTGGGCCTGTTGGGCCTTCTGGGCCTGTTGGGCCTTCGCTGGAGTAGTAGGAGTCTGTGGGCCGGGGGTTCCCGGGCCATATACTCCATCAGGAGTCCCTCACTCCTTTTGCCGAAAGGTACTTGAGGGAAAAGGAGTAATTTTTGCTTGCCCTTTGATGTTGTCCCGTCGTGATCTCTGAAGTTGGTGAGGAGTTGTTGCTTTTATGTCCCTGCGAAGGCAGTCCCTCAGTTACCCACATGTCGGGACTTGAGGGCTTGCTTTGTCATTTGGTGGAATTTCACTAGTTTTGTAATTTAATGTTTTTCCCGAGGGGGTTCCCCAGTCCCCCACTCCTTGAGGCACTTGTAAAGTGGTGAAAAGGAGTAGAGTAGTTGTGTTGCTGTTGTGGGCCGAAGGCTGACGCTTTTCGTTTCATTTTGGGGGGATGCCTCGTTAAAAACCTCATTAGGAAAAACCCTGGGGAAAAAATCCTAATGAGGGAAAAAGAGTGCACCGAATTCCCCCAACGATGAATCGAAAATGTTCCACCTTGGTAAAAAATGGAGAACAACGGTAATGCCGAAGGCTCTTCCTTGTTCTGAGGGCTCATGTGTTGATTAGCCGAAGGCTTGCTGTTGATGTCCTGGGGGCGCCGAAGGGGAATGAAACGCATGGCGTTCCTTGTTGTTGGTGATAGGAGTTCCCTCCCAGTACCGAGGGGTCTTGTCTGAAAACACGTGGTGTTTTCACTGTTGTTGTAGGCATTGATGGTGTCCGCCCTCGGCACTTGGTGCCGGAGGGGGTTCTTCTCGTGGTGAGGCCTGGGGCCTGTAGTCAGTATGAGGGCTTGATGTCTCGAATGTATCTTCATTCTTCAAAAGTGGAGGCCTTGGGCCATAGGATAGTACATTCACTAGTTATGAGGGCTTGGCCGCTCTTACATTATTGGTAAAATTTAACTAAATGGTGTACATTCCAGTGCCTAGGGACCTCTTTCTGTAAGGAATAATTGTAATTAGATTTTGATGATGCTAGATTAATTAGGACTTTAGAATACCCCTTTAGAAATTATGTATTAGAATTTTCCTTTGTAAAATTCTTAGAAGTATTCGACTTGACAGAAGACCTTCAAGAGCAGAAGGGCTTCAAGAACAGAAGGACTTCAAGAGCAGAAGTGCCTCTTAAGGCATTATTGAAACAGAGGACCTTTGGTTCTCTGCTCCAGAACAGAAGTCCTCAGGATCTCTGTTAGTCTTGACTCTGACAGAAACCCTTCTGGGTCTCTGTTGGATACTCCCATCAGAAGTGCTCCAGACCTCCTCTGTTCTACTCTCAGACAAAGACGCCAGAAGGTCTGACACTTAGAAGATTTTCAAAGAACCGGGAAGTCAACTAAAAGATTCCTTCAACGGCTAGGAGTATGAAACGGAAAAGCTACAGTGCATGCATTAAATGCTCATTTAATGCACCCCATGCTACGTAGAGTAATTGCAGATGATTGGCCGCAATGTCAGGAATACTTTATCCCAAAATAGTAACCCGCCAACTTTATCGGGCTCTACTAGTCAAGTCAACTGATCGCGCATTAAATGCAGTTGTCCTCCTACTCCTCCAACGGGAAGACAACCTCAGTATAAAAGATACACTACGAAGAACAACCGGAGAACTTTGCTATAACTTTGCCAAGATTACATTGCAACTTTTGCTAACCACAAGCAAGATATTCAAACTCTGAAAAGCAAAAAGCCTCCTTGAGATTCAAACTCATTATCCTCTACAAGAGAAGGCAGAAGTTGGAAAAATACTCTTTCCAACTCAAGCAAAGTTTCAAGTGTTCTTCAACTCTTCAAGCTCATCACATACAAATCTTTTGTAACGAAGCTAGTTGGAGGAACCCCAGTTTCAACAGAAACTCTTCTTGCTACAAGAAGGACGTCCAAATAACTGGAGTAGTGAAGTGGTGATACTTCAAGGAAACTCAGTGAAAGGACCAGTGTTAAAGGAAGCCAGGCAGTGCATCCCAGGACACATCTAGGCTTGAAGAAGACGTGGAGTGCTTCTTAAGTACTAGGACTAAGGCTTTGTAAACGGCAGTTTTTACAGCTTAGTGGAACAGTGGATTAGAGGAACGAGTTGTTCCTTGAACCACTATAAAAATCCCTGGTGTCGTTTACTTACTGCTTTTAATACTTGCATTTAGTTAGAACTGTATAACTCCTTGGACTTGGTATCTGTGTTCAGCAGAACTTGTTCTACGAGTTAACAGAAGGCCTACTGCCTATTGCTTCTCTGAGGCTAACAGAACTCCCTACCAGAACCCCATCCGCTGCCAGTCTGTTCTTTCAACAGAACAGGCTATTCTGTAAATCTGGTACTTAGTTTAAAAAGCTAAAAACCAATACAGTCTATTCACCCCCCCCCCCCCCTCTAGACTGTATCCAGTATAACCGGGACCAACACTTTCCCGTTGGGGCGTTTGAGCTTGTATGTTCCAGGTTTGATGATGGCTGCAATGATGTAGGGACCTTCGAATTTTGGTGCCATTTTGCCTCACTCAGTTGGTTGGCTGGCTTCCCTCCTCCGGAGGACATAGTCCCCCACTTGGAATTCTCGGGTGCGAACTTTGGTGTCGATGTAGCTTTTGACTTGCCTTCGGTAATTTTCTGCCCGTATGAAGGCCTGCTCCCGGCGTTCTGAAATGAGGTGGAGGTGGTGGCGTGAGCTTTGTTGGACTCCATTTCGTCAAGCCGGCGTTGGAGGGCCGCTATAATCTCGTCCCGGGGATCCTTCGGGAGGGTCTCCGCCCCCTGCGAACGAACCCGGGCCGAGTGGGCCTGGTTGATCTGGTGGCGAGCGTCATCGGCATGAAGGGGTGCCTTGCCTTTGTCCCGAGGGGGACGCTCCTCGTGTGCCCTTGAGACAGACCCCCCACTTTCCTGGGGCCTTTGGAGTGCCTTTCCTCCGAGGCGGTCTTGGACCCCTCGGCGGTCTGGCCCTCCTCCGAGCCGGTTGAGGGCGGAAGTGCGGGGCCTCTCCCGTGTTGTCATTGTGGCGGTCTCGGGACTGTACTTCCTGGGAGGACGTATCCTGGGCCATTACCCCTTCGTCGTTCCTTACCCGAGGGGTGGGATTTCCGAAGGGGTGTGGCGGAGGGGGAAGTATGATGTTTTCCCCAACCTGGGGGTGAGCCGGAGCCAGGGTGCCGAAGGCACCCGGGTTCTGAGTGAGCGTTTGGATGAAGGCGGAGAGCGCCGATTGCACGTCGATGGTGAGAACCGGAGGGCTGACTTGGTCATCGCCTCCGGTTTTTCTTCTTGGCCTCGATGCCGAGGCGGGCATCGGGGGCATTTTGTTGGATCTGAAGGCGTAGGTCGACAGCCGCCTGTTCTAGCCCAGCGATGACACCGCCCTCGGGAGCCCTGTGAGAGGCTTCGGGGGCGTTGACGTCGTCGAGGGCCAGGTTCTTGTCTTCTACGTTCTTTGAGTTGGCACGTGTTGTCCTCACCATTTTGATAGAGGGCTAGTGTTTTGTGTTTGGTCGAGGGGGAGGGTTTCTTAGTTGATTGTTCGACCTCTCAACGAGAGCACCAAATGATGGATAGTCTACCCGGGGGTATATATCCGAAGGGTTATTGCGGGGAATAACTTAGAGAGAAGTCAGAGTAAGCAAGTAAATGTAGAGAGAGAGTGTATTCAGGATGAATGTCGTGGTTACAAATGGGGAAATGGGGGTGCTATTTATAGTAGCAATAAAGTCCGGACAGGGACACGTGTCAAGCGCTCATTGGCCGAGGGGTCACCTCAGCTGGTTGGCGCTGGCAGCCGCATGTGGCCGCATTTAATGCGGCTGTTGGATGGGACGTCTGTGCAGGGTACGGTGATCTGCACGCATGTGAGGCGGATATCTTGTCGAGTGAGATGCCTTCGGCTATAGAGCAGTAGCCGAGGGCTCCTCCAACCGATGGCACTCTGGTGCCGAGGGCTCACAGTGCCGAGGGCTACTGTTTTCGCCGTTTTCTCCCAGTTTCTTAATTTGCTCGAGATACCCGTTCTGTGAGAGTTTAGAGCCTTCGGCCAGGGGGCCGAAGGCACCCCTGGCGCGTAGTGCGGGCTGCTTGGTACTCTGGGCGCTGTGATTTGGGCCTGTTGGGCCTTCTGGGCCTGTTGGACCTTCGCTGGAGTAGTAGGAGTCTGTGGGCCGGGGGTTCCCGGGCCATATACTCCATCATTTTTTTTACGGTTTTGTGGACCTAAGTCCCCAAATATTATATTACACATAGCACAACTTATTTTCTATTGAGAAAAATTGCTTTCGTGGGAAACATTTCTGATGGTACCATACTACCCTGGACTCTGACCATGGCCCAATTACATAATTCAGCCCATAACAGGATCAGCCCTCCACGGGGTTAACCTAATTAACAGGATAAGCCCACAACGGGACAGAGCCCTTACGGGATTAGCCCTTAAACGGGATTAATGTTAGATAACCACTGAGCCTGACTAGGAATCAAGCCCACGAGAAGAACCCACAACCCGGCCAGGCTGGAAAGCAGGCCTTGAGCCTGGGCGGAGTTCCAGTGAGGCTGGAGGATTCCTAGGGCTGACGTGGCACGCTATCATTAAAACGGCAGCTAGCAGGAGTTAACGGCAGGAACATGGGAATAAAGGAATAATCATTGCGCAATGGCCAAGACGTTACAAGAGTCCTATTCGGACTAATATGTAATTAATAGCATTTATTGTATTAGTTTCCTTTGGAAACACTAGTTCCTTAGCCTATAAATATGACTTGTAAACCTCCTGGTAGGGGGATCGAAACACTGATCAATAAGACACTGCCTTACGCTGCCATATTTTTATTTGCTTCTGTAGATTTAGCTCTCGTTGTTGGATTAAACTCCATCATTTGGTGCTCTCGTTGAGAGCTCGATCTACGACAAACCATGGTAGGATCCCATAGCCACCACCGTGCGGATAGCAATCAAGGCGGTAATCGTTTCGATCAAGTTGTGATCGAAGATGAAGGTTCTAGGTCACGATGGAGTGATTTCCAAAGGCGTAACGACAACGCGGCAGGATGGGAGGATTTGAGAAACCATCTCCAAGGCGTTGGAAGTTCCAAGCGAACAACAACGTGACCACCGCAATTCCAGACGCGAGGCACGGGGAATCGTATCCCCAACGTTGATCTAGCTCAGGCCTTAGCGAGTTTAGCAACGTTCCAAAGGGCAGTGGAGACTCTGACCACCGCCTTCCAGAGTATCATCCCTAATGCGAATACGAGGTCCCCTCGCCGGGCTCCATCCATGCCCCGACAAGAGGAGGAGAGGCGTGAGCAATCTAGGCGGGGCTCTCCGTCGTCCCAATCTCAATGCTCCCATCGCTCCAGGCCAATCCTGAGGACCTCGGTAATGGACCGAATCGGTGAGCAGAGAGTCTCCGTGCATGATAGAATCTCATCCCGACCTGAGCCGAGTGAGGAGTCATCGTCCGCGGCCGTTTCGTCCCACTGCCGCAGCGTGCGTGGGGGAGATCTCAGAAACGAGATCAACGCCAACCGGCAGGGCCGCGGGAATCGCCGATCCCCACTTCGGCCGCGAGCGGGCGATGGCAACGACGATCTCAGGAGGAGGCTAGACGAGCTCTGGAGGGAGGTGGACGCCAGGGTCAACCCTAACCATGAGGTGAGGATTCCCGAACCATTCACTCGTCAGATCATGGATGCTCCGCTACCCGAGGGATACAAGCCATGCAATATAGAGGCCTACCGGGGGAAGACAGACCCACAACACCATGTTTCCAAATATGTGGCATACATGGTGATGATGGGATATGAAGATGCCATCAAGTGTAGGGGGTTTTCGATAACGCTTGACGGGCCAGCCCGGGAGTGGTATGATTCCCTGCCTAATGGAAGGATCCGGAACTTCAGGGAGTTGGCCCATGCTTTTGTGACCCGGTTCACCAGCTACAAGGATTCCAAGAAGAATTTCTCTCACCTCTCAGGGATCAAACAGGGACCCCAAGAGAGCTTAGCTGATTCCTTAGTCCGGTGGAGGGATGAATCAGTAAAGATAGACGACCTGGATGACAAGTCCGTCGTCGCTGAGGATTGGCCTGAGGTCGGGTGAGTTATATAAAGATTTTGTGCGAAACCCTCCAACCTCACATGTGGAAGCCCTACAGCGGGCCAACGCTCAGGGTGGAGTAGAGGAGACCAGAAGATGGCCAGAAGTTGCTATGTGAGAGCCTGCAAGGCTCACGGAAGGAGCGATTTGAGGATCATTGCCATCGAGCAGGACCTATCTAAATATGAGGACGGGAAACTCAGAGCTCAGCTGGTCTCAGAGCTTTAGGAGGTCGTGGTCGACCCTTCTCGGTCAGAGCGCCGAGTTAAGATTGGGGCAGGGCTCTCGGCCGACCTAAGAGCAAAGATAGTCCAAGTTCTAGCAGAGTTCAAAACGGTTTTCGCTTGGGGGGCGGAGGACATCCCCAGGCTCGACCCAAGCATAGTTGTTCATCGTCTGAACATAGATCCAAAGATAACACCCGTAAAGCAAAAAAGAAGATACCTATCTTTGGATAGGAAGGAGTTCGTGAAAGGCGAAGTGAGCATGTTGTTAGGCATTGGGCACATAAGGGAAGTACAATATCCGGAATGGCTCACCAATGTGGTTCTGGCTCCGAAGCCACCCACCTGGAGGATGTGTGTGGATTATACAGACTTGAATAAAACATGCCCAATGGACTCATTTCCTCTTCCCAGCATAGATCGGCTCGTGGATCAAACCGCCGGTTGAGAGCTCCTCTCCTTTATGGATGCATTCAGGGGATATCATCATATCTCTGTGCACCCCGATGACGCAGAGAAGACCTCATTCATCACACCCGAAGGAGTTTTCTGTTATCCGGTGATGGCCTTTGGATTGAGGAATTATGGGGCCACCTACACGCGAATGGTGGCCAAGGTATTTCGAGCAGTCCTTGGGAGGAACATGGAAGCCTATGTCGATGATATGATCGTAAAAAGCAGAAAGGCGAGTGATCATGTCAATGACCTGAGAGAAGTGTTCAATATCATGAAAAAGGTAAATCTTCGACTTAATCCCAAAAAATGCACTTTTGTTGTCCAAGGTGGGAAGTTCTTAGGATTCATGGTTACATACCGAGGCATTGAACCTGATCCCAAAAAGGTCAAGGCAATTCTGGATATGGAACCTCCAAGGAATGTCAAAGAAGTTCAAATCCTCACAGGGAGATTGGCTGCCTTGGGGAGGTTTCTATCCAGGTCAGCCGATAAATCCTTACCATTTTTTCAAATTCTAAAGAAGAGTAACGGGTTCCAATGGACCCGGGAATGTCACTTTTGTTGTCCAAGGTGGGAAGTTCTTAGGATTCATGGTTACATACCGAGGCATTGAACCTAATCCAGAAAAGGTCAAGGCAATTCTGGATATGGAACCTCCAAGGAATGTCAAAGAAGTTCAAATCCTCACGGGGAGACTGGCTGCCTTGGGGAGGTTTCTATCCAGGTCAGCCGATAAATCCTTACCATTTTTCCAAATTCTGAAGAAGAGTAACGGGTTCCAATGGGCCCGGGAATGTCAAGAGGCGTTCGAAGACCTGAAGAGATACCTACAATCAGACCTGCTACTCAGCAAACCTGAGGTTGGTGAGATGCTAGTCCTTTACCTGGGCGTAACTCAAAGTGCGGTAAGTGCTGTTTTGGTACGAGAAGAAGGGCTCATCTAGAGGCCATTCTACTACGTCAACAAGGTCGTCCATGGGGCCGAGCTCAGATATCCAGCCCTGGAAAAGACCGCCCTCGCAGTCTACGTCGCAGCAAAAAAGCTTGCCCACTATTTCCAGGCTCATCCTATCAAGGTACTGTCAGATTTGGGGGTGGGAACATTGTTCCGAACAGCCAAGACTGCATGAGCTGTGAAGTGGTCCTTATTGATCACCCAATATCAGGTGAGCTTCCAACCTAGAATTGCAATCAAAGGGCAAGCACTGG
Source organism: Cuscuta europaea (assembly GCA_945859875.1). NCBI lineage: Eukaryota > Viridiplantae > Streptophyta > Magnoliopsida > Solanales > Convolvulaceae > Cuscuta > Cuscuta europaea. The sequence continues at coordinate 9,189,542 of CAMAPE010000015.1, forward strand.
CAGACTTCCTGGTAGAATGCACCGTGAGAGACATAGCTGAAGAGAAGCGTTGCGAAGAAGAAAACTGGTGGAACCTAATGACTGATGGATCATCATCAGGGTCCAAAGGTTGTGTAGGAGGGGTAGTCCTCATCACCCCTGAGGGCTTCAAATCTTACCATGCCCTAAGGTACTCATTTACATTATCCAATAATGAAGCTGAATATGAGGCTTTGTTATCCGGTCTCAGAATAGCGAGGCAGTTTAGAGCTCAAAAACTGAAGATCAAAAGCGACTCTAAGTTGGTCATCAAGCAACTTAGGGGGGAGTATGAGGCCAAGGAAGCCCGTATGCGGAAATACAGGGATGCAGCCCTGGAAATCATAAACCAGTTTGAAGAATCTGACCTACTTTGCGTTCCACGGGCTCAGAATATGGAGGCGGATACCCCAAGGACCAGGAGGTCTTACCAGTCGACCAGGCTCCAAGATGCTGGATAGATGACTTGGTGGAATATATCGAGAGTGGAACGCTACCCCCAGAGGAGGATAAGGCAAGAGTGGTCAGAAGGCGAGCCCCTAATTATGTCATCCAGGATGGCAGCCTCTACAACAAAAGCTACAATGGGGTGCTCCTAAGTGTCTTAGGCCGGATCAAGCCTGACAGATAATCAAAGAATTACACGAAGGAATTTGCTCGTCACACCAAGGTGCGTTTACTTTGAGCAGAAAGGCTATTTTACAAGGATACTTTTGGCCAACCATGATAAGGGACTGTGCGGACTTCGCACGGAGATGTGAGGTCTTCCAGAAATTCCAAACGAATCTAGGCAGGCCGGCCACCTTATATATCCCGATCACCACATCGATCCCCTTCTCAAGATGGGGAATAGATCTCGTGGGTCCCCTTCCACAGGGCTCTGGGGGTCGGAAATTCGTGATAGTGGCAGTTGATTACTTTACTAAGTGGGTTGAGGCCGAGCCAATGGCCACAATCACCGCTGAACGGTGCAAAAAATTCATCTGGAGAAACATCTTCTACCGATTCGGTGTTCCCATGCAGATTATTACTGATAACGGGAAACAGCTCGATTCTGAGCCATTTGCAGAATTTTGTGAACAATGGGGAGTCGAGGCTAGCAGGACATCCTTCGCCTACCCTCAGTGCAATGGACAGGTTGAAAACGTGAACAGAACGATCGTTAGTGGCCTGAAGAAGAAGCTGGAATCTGTGGGAACGACTTGGGTAAACGAGCTCAACAATATCCTTTGGGCCTACCGAACAACCCCAAAGAAAGCAACTGGGAGACCCCGTTCGCCCTAACCTATGGGTTCGAGGCCCGAGCACCTTCGGAAGCTCTAGTCCCAAGCAGAAGAGTAGAAGACTATGATCCTAGTAACAATGAGGAAATGTTGAGAACTGAGCTTCATCTGATTGAAGAAAAGAGGGATAGAGCCTTCATTGAGGCCGAAAATTATAGAAGGCAGGTGAAGGAATACCACGATGCCCGGGCCAAACCAAGACAATTTAACATTGGGGACTGGTTTTGAGAAGGAGGTCAGCCAGCAAGCCTCTAGAGGGTGGAAAATTCGCCAAAAACTCGGAAGGCTCGTACAAGATCAAGGGGATAATCGGGTCGGGAACCTACAAGTTGTGTACTCCTAAGGGGAAACTGGTAGATAGAGTGTGGAACTCTGAACACTTGATAAAGTTCTATCAGTAAGCATGTAATCCTCTATTTCTCGCTCCAAATTTCAATAAAAGTTTTGATTTTATTCACTAAGTCCTTTATAAGTACTTGCGAAGGTTTCTCAACCAGCCAAAAAAAAAAAGCAAAGGCTACGCCTAATTGGTACTCGCAAAAGACAACGTACAAATTCCGTACTCATCTAATTCCAGAAGCTCAACCTAGTCTTCCTAAAGACGAGAGCGAGAATAAAACAACCTTCCTCAAGGTTAAACAGCCTTATACACAAAATCAGATTTCCTCAAACAGGAAAAGACAACTTCTTGCAAGGTTAAGATTTTAAAGGGCTAAAGATGAAACTTACGGAATTAACTTTGCACCGGAGAAGCCAACGAGCTTCGCCAATTAAGAGGCCAATCACCGAGGTCTAAGTAACCTGAGGTGAGGCCCACCCGATTTGGCTCAACTATTAAGAGTCTAAGGGTCTAAAATTGGTAAAGTCATCCTTAACAAAGGAAAGACGACCTTGACAGGAAATTCAAGGCCAAATACATAAAGGACCAAATGAATGAAAACAACTAAACAGGGAAGCTCAAGGGCCATCCTAGAGCGTATGGATTATACAGGTCCAAGACAGAGGTCAACTCCCAGAAGACAACAAGTCCAGGGGAAGAAGCCAGACCAAACAGGGCTAGAGAGCTCAAACAAGCATTGATGTATAAAACAAGTTAAGCGATCAACAAAGATGGTCAAAAGGCAGTTGTGAATATGTACGTGCAAAAATAAAGCAGAAGAGTAAGATGTCAGTTAAACGCCACCGCAAGGGTGGAAAACAGCTACAGGCACGCAGGCCTGGAAAAGATGTTTGTTAAAATGTCATTGGGGGAAGTTTATCAATCACCATATTGAGCAGGAGGAGCTTCAGAGGCAGGGGTATCAGCAGTCGGGGTCTCTTGAGGGGCTTTTGGATTCATCATCAATTCTGGCAGACCCCAGGCCTGGGCGGAAAAGGAGGGGTCTCTCTTTAAAAGGAGGTCATACAGGGACTTCTGCATCCCGTATTGCCCCAATTGAAAGCGCATGGCCCCTTCATTATCCAGCTTGGCTTCACCCTCAGGGGTCTGAAGCCATCCTAATGCAATCTCCTCCCTTCGACCTAGGAGGGCCTTCTCCACCTCAGCCCGGAAGGCTGCACTCCCCTTGAAGGCCTGGACAGCGGCCGAGCCAGCTTCTTCAGCCTTCCTCCTCAGCTCCTCTTCCACCACTCGGTGCGCAACCTCAACGTCGCTCAGCCTTTTCTGCAGCGTCTCACCTCTCTGCACCGCCACCTCCAGCCTCTTCTCCAGATCAGCAGCCTGCTCCTTGAGACCAGACATCAGGGTCTGAGCATCGTCCTTCCCCTCGTCCAAAATACGGGAGCCTGAAGAAGCCAGAATAAAAGCCTAGAAGCAACAAAGTCAGAATTGTAAAAGGAGACAAAACCAGGACACTCAAAGTAAGCATGGAAATGGCAAACGAGGCATACCTCAGATAAGGAATGAACGGCGCGTCGGATAGCTGTCCGGGGAGACAAACCCCAGATCTCCTCTTTGTCAATAGGAGTGGTGATAGCCAGGATCAACAACACCGGGTTCACGGAGTGACAGAACAAAGAGGCAGAGCGGGAATTCATGGAGAGGCGGACATAATGGATGGGCCCCAGGGTTTCCCCCTGGGCACCGCCTCCCTCAGACTAGGCATCCGAGTCGGAATCCACATCAACTACATCCTCAGAAGATTTGACAGCAGCTTTTCCTTTCTTCTTGGGCCCAGAGATAGGCCGGAGTGCCAGCCTCTTCCCAACCCCATTATCATTGGGGGGCTCAGGGTCAACAGTCGGCGTATTCAAAGGCCCGACACTATCTCCGAGGGCGGATCCCCCTGACTTTTCCAGGGCAGCCCCAGCACTTCCCCGGGTCTGGATTTTCTTGGCAGGAACTAAGGGACCGGGAGTGATGCCAGCCTTCGCCGCGAGTCGTTCCAACCGGGAGGTCATCTTATCACCTGCGGTAACAAACACAAACCGAGTCAGGAAAAAGGCATCCAGAAGATAAAAATTTAAAGGAACGCCAACTCAGACAAAGCCGACCTGACAAAAAGGTAAGTACAACCACCCTGTCCTCACCTACGTAATGACCCATCAGAAATGGTGCACCCTCGGCAATCAGTTTGGCGGCCTCCGCATTGCCCTCTCACAGAAAAGGCATGGCCCATTTCCGAATCATCTCCCCCCACCTGTTCTCAAACTACAGCCTCCCATCCGCAGGGGTGACCCATACCCATTTCTGCCTCCAACCCTTGAAAGAGTCGGGGTAAGATTTGGCCTCGAATAAAAGGTGGCCAGCCCGTTGAGAGATTGAGAGGTATCCCGGGGACTCAGAACCACCAGGTCGCACAGAGTGAAAGAAATGGAGGAAGATATCAATGAAAGGGCGAACACCTAAATGCATGCATCGTGCAAGGAACCCAGCTATGAACATATGGATGATTGGGGAAAATTGACCAGTAATCACGCCATAATAGCCCATAACGCTCAGATGGGCAGTATGAAGAGGGAATCGAAGGCCTACTTGCAAACTAGCCAGATGTACCCCAAAATGAAGGGGGTGAAGGGGGATCTACAATATTTTGCCCAAGAGTTGGGCGGGAGCAGACGACGCTAGGGCCCGCGAGGGCCACCGCCTCGCCGAATTTGGCATCGGACAAAGCAACGGCCGGAACCTGCCGGGCGTACTCGCAGGAGAGGAAGAAGCCAGTTTCCCTCCCATTCGGGTCCACCGGAATGCGGGGCCGGTTGGAGATGGCCCCTGCCTCGGGGAATACATGATGCAGAGGAACAGAACTCGAAGAAGACATCAGGGAAACTAACCTGATGAAGCTTGAAGACGGAGGAAAAGGGTTTCGCGGCCTAAAGCTCCCAACCAAGAAGACGAATGCCAAAGCAAGAGGGAAGATTGCGAAAGAGCGTAATGAAGAACGATAAGCGTTTAAATAGCCAAGAAATTAAGGCTTGAAAACCACTTGGGAACCGCAGCGATAACACTCGAGTTCTGAAGATGGTAAGTCAGATCGGGAACTGTTCCGGGTTGCAGGCCTATGTCAAGTCGGGCGCATTTAATGCAAGCGGCACTACAATTCACCCAAAAGATTCCAAATTTGAAATTGTTCGCTCCAAATTACTCTCCTAAAATCCAGCCTCGCTGATTTTAGAGAGTAGGGGGCTCGTGATGGTACCATGGACTCTGACCATGGCCTAATTACATAATCCAGCCCATAACAGGATCAGCCCTCCATGGGGTTAGCCTAATTAACAGGATAAGCCCACAACGGGACAGAGCCCTTACGGGATTAACCCTTAAACGGGATTAATGTTAGATAACCACTGGGCCTAACTAGGAATCAAGCCCACGAGAAGAACCCACAACCAGGCCAGGCTAGAAAGCAGGCCTTGAGCCTGGGCGGAGTTCTAGTGAGGCTGGAGGATTCCTAGGGCTGACGTGGCACACTATCATTAGAACGGCAACTGGCAGGAGTTAACGGCAGGAACGTTGGAATAAAGGAACAATCATTGTGCAACGACCAAGACATTACAAGAGTCCTATTCAAACTAATATGTAATTAATAGCATTTATTGTATCAGTTTCCTTTGGAAACACTAGTTCCTCAGTCTATAAATATGACTTGTAAACCTCCTTGTAGGAGGATCGAAACACTGATCAATAAGACACTGTCTTACGCTGCCATATTTTTATCTGCTTCTGTAGATTTAGCTCTCGTAGTTGGATTAAACTCCGTCGATTTCCTTGGAAAACATTTTCCACAAGTTATTTGTTTGGAAACAGATGGCACCTTAAGTTCGTACCACTAAGTTTGTTATGTGTACCATCTTCTAAAAGAGCATCTACACTTTTAGTTATCTGACTGAGACAACATATGAAGACCCAAGTTCCACATTTCACTATTAGAAAACTGCTTTACAGTGACACTATTCGATTTAGTGTCAGAAACTGACGACATAACTGAAATTTTACACATAAGTATCACTAATTTCTGAAACAATAACATCACCATTTAATAGTGACACTCAAGGTGAAAAAACGGGGTCATATTCATAATTTATTAATTTTTTTTTTGAAATGAGGTTTATTTTATAAATTTTAATCTAACCCTTCACATACTCTTCTGTTCTTCGCAGCTCACTCAGCTCTTTGCACTCGCCATATAATTAAACCCCGCCCCTTGTCTTTCTCGTCCACCCTAGATCTAAGAACGACATCTTAACACAAAACATAGAAGCTGAACATTTCTTCATCTTCTTCCAATTTGCTTCATAGGCGACTATACTGGTGGCTCTGTTCTCAACACATAGAGAAGGCGGACAACGGCGGGCAACCATAAGTCAGATGGTCACTATATATACAATTACTGTGATCCAGACGAATAATAAAGAAGTTGGGCGGAAGCTAGGCGTGTGTGACCGGAAACAAGAGGTGAAGAACGCGATAAGGTCTGCAACTCGGCAATAAGGTGTGCAAGTTTCACTGTTGAAGCTCGATATTTTTCCGCCAAACTAGGGTTTTCGAAAAGCAAGTATTTCATATCCATTTAACTTAGTTGGTTGCATATACTAATAATATGATATCAATCTTTGTTATTTTTGACAAAAAGTATAGTTTGTATGAAAATAAATAGTTAGTTTGTTTTTGTTATAAATCATTAAAGTTAGAAATTGAATTTTGGTTCTCTTTTTTTAAATCATAATAGTTAGTTGTTTTTATTAATATTTAATCTTTAACTGAAATACCCATTCATGTATTTCGGTTCTCTTTTTTTTGTTCTTTTATTATGCTCCCTTTTGATAGGCTTGTGTTTATAGGTGTGGCTCCTACGGTGAGTATCTATAGTGAGTATCTATAGAACTGGATTTAAAAGACCTAAAATTGTAAAAATTCATAACCAAAGTTAATACATTGTAATTTTGATGTGGCTTGTGTTTATAGGTGTGGCTATAGTTGTGGCTCCCTTTTGATAGGCTTGTGTTTATAGGTGTGGCTATAGGTGTGGCTCCACAATGTGTTTCTCCTACAGTGAGTATCTATAGACTTTTGAAACCTTATATCTCTTGTGCAATCTTTAGAAGTTCATACATTGTGAAAATTCCAGATATACTATCTATAATGGATATGAAAGTTTGAGATGCAAATGATGAATCTCTGTTGATCATACTTGATTTAAAAAGGTTTTTCCATTTCAGGTTATACACAATAACAACTCTTATTCAGTTCGGAAACAGGATTCTAATCAAATTAATCTATGGTCTTTACACATCATAATGTTATAAAGATGGTGGCTTTGTAAGTTCACTCTACTATCCATTACTTTCTTTATTGAGTCAAAAATTGCTTTCATTAACTTTGGTTATGAAGTTTATGATTGTTATGACATTAACTTTGGTTGTTTGCATTATAGACATACAGCTAGTTAACATGAATTTTTTCTATTGGGGTTGACTAGTTGCTTGGCTATGGCCTTTTTCATTGCACTTTCCTTTCTCCCCATTGAGTGACACCAGATGAGTTTTTGCTACAAGGTCTTCAAGTGATGCGTTGTACAGTGAGGTAAGACATGTTTGTGCAGGACCACTGGTATAGTTTTTTTGTGACAAAACTGGTGATAGTTCCTTGTGAAGGGGAAATAGTATATTATTTTACACAAGATCATATGGAACAGGTCACCCCTCTTGGTTACACCTTGTCACATAATGTTTTTTACTTTGCTACTTAATTTGATGTAGAAGGAAAGCTTGTTTGACTGATAACAATTTCAGTCGTTTTTAGAAATTTCTATTGTATTTGAAATTTTAATCTTTTTTTGGAAATATTATGCTGCTAAATTAATTGATTAATGAAACTAGCTGAAGTTTTACAATTTTTAGGTCTTTTAAATGCAAGTTGGGATTATGTGAATTGAATATTTGGCAAACCATGCAGGATTTGGTGAATCTGTTTACTTATTTAGTTATTTGGCATCACAGATTCACATGTACAGGCCGCATAACCTATTTTACTAATTAGAACTAAGAAGAATGCATTACTAATCTCAGAAAGAGACCCTCTATCTGAACTCTGAAGTATGTCCTTGCTCATAGGAGAAAGTGAAAACATGAGTGACTGGTTGAATATTTTAGTCATATGCTTTGACCTAGAAAATGTGCTCTTCGTACTGGCTGGCAAAGAAATCCAAAAATGTAATTTCTTTAACACGGGTAATAGTTATATTTTTTCTGCTTTTGTTGTATTAATGAGTAAGGATTGCCACACCATCATTGGAACCACAATTGTTTACCACGGAATACATAGCAGTATATTATGTTCCTTTGCTGACAAATGGTTCAACTTAGAAATTTCTAAGTTAATGAACACCAAATGCAGATTCTTTTAAGTATCTCTATACTTCTCCACAACTTGTCTGAGACAGGTGAATAACCTTAGTTGTTGAGCGTCCAGACATAAAACCAAACTCATTCTCCCAAATTTTCACACTTTTTCGAAGTCTTTGTTCAACCACTCGCTCCCAAAGTTTCATGATGTGACTCATAAGCTTAATCCCTCGATAGTTGGCACATTCCTGTACATCACCCTTATTTTTAAATAGTGGAATGAGAGTACTCTTCCACCAACTCATTGGCATTTTGTTGTTTCTCCAAATCATGTTGAAGAAACGTGTTAGCCACTCAATGCCTTTCTCTCCCAAACTTTTCCAAGCCTCGATCGGTATGTCATTTGGGCCCACTGCTTTCTTCCGCCCCATCTTTCTCATAGCCTCTTTAACTTCTGTTATTTTGATCCTTCTCACGAAGTCCCGATTTACCATACACTATGGTATAGTAAGATCATCATTACCTTGCACTTTATTCCCGTTGAACAAGGTATCAAAGTATGACCTCCACCTCTCCTTTATTTTCTCGTCCCCCATTAGTACCCTTTGATTGACATCCTTCACACATTACGGTCACAAAGACGAGCAAGTCTGTAAACATCTTTTTCTCTTTCCTTAGAGTCCAATTTTGCTTACAATTCCTTGTTCGCTTTTCCATTTGCTTCCTTTACAACTTTCTTTGCTCTTCTTCTAGCCTCCTTGTACTCCTATGTTCTCGTTGCTCCAACTCTTGCCCAATTTATTATAGCATTCCCTTTTGGTCTTTATTTCTTGTTTCACCTCATCATCCCACCAAGATGTATCCTTTTTTTGTGGTAGACATCGTTTAGATTCTCGAAGTATTTCTTTCACCACTTTGTTAATGGTGGACTCCATTGATAACCACACACCATCCACATGTGCGTCATTATCAATGGACCATACATCTTCCTCCAAGATTTTTTCAGCAGAAGTTTGTTGGAGATTCCCTTCAAGCCTCCACCACTTTATCTTTGGCTCCCCTTGTACCTTAACCCACATTCTCTTTTTATCTTGAAAATCAAGCACAAGCATCCTATGTTGAGTGACAACACTCTCACCTGGGATAAGCTTACAATCAGTCTAGCTAGTTTTCCAAGTCGCCCGTACTAAAAAGTAGTCAATTTGGGTACTATTCGCTCCACTTCTATAGGTCACAAGGTGAGTCTCTTTTCTTGAACCACGTGTTCATCACAGTCAACTCATATGTCGAGGCAAAATCCAGAATGTTCTTCCCCGCTTCATTTCTAGTGCCAAAACCATGTCCGCCATGGATACTCTGAATACCATCAAGACTTGGGCCCACATGCCCGTTGAGGTCGCCTCCTATGGCCATCTTTTCTCCCCTTGGCACTCGTCGCACCACTTCCTCAAGATCCTCTCAAATTTGTTGAGTGATAGATGCATTCAATCCCACTTGTGGTGCATAGGCACTAACCACGGACATGATCACATCTCCTATTATCAACTTAATGCTCATGATGCGGTCGTTCTTCCTGAAGACTTCCATCACACCCTTAACATAACCATGTGTCACCATAATGTCTACTCCATTTATGTTCCTTTCTTTCCCCGAATACCACAACTTAAAACCTCCAGGATCAATCTCGCGTGCCTTTTCTCCAACTCACTTAATTTCTTGCATGCACATTATGCTGACATTCCTCCTTCACATAACCTCAGCTATCTCAGACGATCTTCACGTAAGAGAGCCAACATTCCATGTCCCAAAACGCAATCTAACACCATGCCTTTTCTTCTTCACACCACATCGACTCCCACCATGCTCTTGCATATTTGACACCATCCCTGGGCATGGAGTGGCGCCTCGCTTTCGAGCGATGACCTAGCAGCCTTAACATTCTTATCACCACACACAGACCTATGAAGTGTAGTGCACCCTTGCACATTTGACACCACCCCCAGGTGAAGGGATGACGTGTCGCTTACGGGCGATGACCTAGCTGTAGCGATATTCATATTTCGTTTCATGTGATGTGATGTGATTAAGTGATACTATTGGCCGTCACATGCCTACTACAGCACTCTCCTCCTTTATCCTGGATTAAGACAGACATGATACCAAAAAATGATCTCATGGCGGAGTTATAATTTAATAATACTTATAAGAATAAAAAACTAATGTACCAAATATAAAAAATCATAAATTTAAAAAATGTTAGGATTTAGATATATAATATGTCAACATAATGTTCAAATCATATTTACATATGAAGTATAAAAATAATACGTAGTATAAGTTTATTATATGAATATTTATGAGTACAATAGAGCAATAATAATAAGTTGTAAGCTTTAAAATCTTAAGTAATATTTATGAGTATAGTTGTAACAATTATAATACGTAGTATTATTATTATGATTGCTAATAATAATAAGTTGTAGGGCGGACGGCAGACAGAAGACTTGTTGTCATTTTGTAACCTACTTATGTTTTGTTAGCATAGTTTAAGCCACCTTATTCCAAAATAATAATAATAATAAGTTGTAAGCTTTAAAGTGTTAATAATTAATTTAATTATAAAGTAGACTAAAGCACTAAGGATGGCAATGGGGGTGAGCCCCGTGGGGAATCGTCCCGTGGGGGGGAGTTGGGGCGGGTATGGGGATGGGGAAATTATTTCCTCCCCGCTTAAATATGGGGCGGGTGATGGGTTATGCACCCCCGCACCGTCCCCGCCCCGTTCCCCGTATATATATATATATATATATATATATATATATATATATATATATATATATATATATATATATATATATATATATATATATATGGAAGAGTTCAAATAAAAAGACCTCTTCCCGTGCAAAGTGCGAAGAAATGCACTTTTGCATGTTTCGCTTGCACTTTAGCGTGATTTTGTTGCACTTTTTCGCTATAACGAAAAAGTGCAACATATTTACGAAATTGCCACCGCGATTTTGGTTGAATTTTGTGTATTTTTGGCTCATTTTGAGCCATTAGATGTGGAAATGAATGTACAAGATTCATTCTCACTTTGCATCGGAAGATGTCTTTGTATTTGAACCATCCCCTATATATATATAGATTTCGGTTCAAGTGAGAAAATTATCTTAGGAGAGAAAAAAGAATAAATATGGACCATTAGATCATCTACTAACTCTTTCGTGCTACTAATTTGCCGTGAGAGGCTATTATGTCATTTCATATATTATTCATTACGTTTAAAGATAAGTTCCTAAATTTTAGGCACTACTTTAGCCTTTTGGTGATCCACTAATTAACTTCCTTTTGAGTTTGCTTGTTTATTTATTATTTCTTTGTCATATTTTAAGTTTATGGCCTTAAATTTTTTACGTGTAACTTTTAGATGAGTGTTTTTGAAGTACGAAGTATTTTTAACAATTGTTTATATTTTCTTGTGCTCTTTAATTATTATATGTGCTATAATTATTTTCAATTTTGACATTGTATTATCAGAAAAAATATTAATTTGTAACGTAGGATATACATTTGTATGTGCACTTTTAATTTGTGTATTATCATTTTCACATTTTTAAGACGTTTATAAATTTGCATGAGGGGCAGTATATTGCATATTTTCAATTTAATCATTTAATTTGCAAATAATTGTGAACTTTTGATTTACTATTATTGTAATTAACGACAAAAAATATAATGACTGCGTCCAACATGTTAGAGAATATAGTAAAATTATTGCAATGACATATATAAATCGAGCTGAAAATTTAAAGTGCAAATTAAATTAAAATATAGTGCATAATAAAATACACAAGGTGCATGATGAACACTTGATGATTGCAACATTAGAATATATATAAAAGTGCATAATATATTGAATACAGTAGAAAATATATTAAAGAGCACTTATTAAACGTTTAAAGTGCATAATGATAAGTTTTCCAGTGATCCACCTTTAAAGCGTAAAAAGTGCATATATAGTGAGTGTGTTTTCTTATGACTTATAGAATGTGCATAGTGAGATGCAACGGTGCACCTTTTTATAGATTTAAAATGCACTTATTAGCTGTTAGTTAATAATCTTGCACAGAAGTGCACAAAAGCATTAGTAAAGAGTAGTCTAATGTATTAGAAGTGCATCTTAATGAGATAAAAAGTGATACTTATGAAAATGCAGACCAATATATTTAAAAGTGCACAAGATACTGGAATAAAAAGTATTTAATGACATTAACGATACAAGTTGCACATATAGATGTTAAAAGTGCACAAGAATTCAATTAAAGTGTTTGAATGACTATGCAATTTAAAATACACTTGTGACTTGTTACTTGACAACCTTGTATGCTCTTCATAAATATATTTGCCATATGTAAATCAGTGCACTTCATTTTGGTAATTAGTGTTTCAATTTATTTATTTATTTGTTTATTTACCCTAAACGGTCATTCAAAATTTATTTATTTGAAATACTAAATAAATTGAAACACTAATTACCAATCAGAATGCCAAATTAGAGTATTTCAATAATACAAAATACTTGGCATACTAAAAATAGATTAATTGAAATTTGTAATTTAGCTAACCAAATTAAAAGGCAATATTATATTTGAAAATAAGATACGATCAAGTGCCATGCATATATTAACTTTCCTAATTTTTAGGAAACTTCCAACAATACAATCATGCGTGCATTTGCTTTTCAAACTTCTTTGACCGGAATACCCTTGAAATGTTATTTTAATGCACACATACCAATTTGGAATAGATCACACATGCCTCATGTGCTAATTTTAATCGCCAAGGTTTGTTATGTGAGCAGCACGATTGGAGAAATCAATGGTCCAACTTTATTCTTTTTTCTCTCCTGGGAGTGTGTTCTCACAGGAACCCTCCCCTATATATATAGATTTAGGATCAAGTGAGAAAGACATCTTAGGAGAGAAATGAGAATGAACTACAACCCTTAGATTTGTAATTTTTTATATTTCTGTTTTTTCCCGTTAAAGGGTAAATAAGAGATTTATATATCTGGTCAATATAAAACGATTCTTTCCTTAGTTGGCAAACCTGGCATCCTTAAATATCATTTTTCTTTATTATTATATTGATTGACGGTTACTTATTTGACCTCTACCATTTTTCCTTTGCATTATAGATTTCTTAATCACTTTATGCATTTTCGTTGCTCTCAACCGAAAAAATGATTTGGCTGAGGCTACAGTAACGAAAAACAATACTATGTATAAACAATACACACAAGAAACTATATGTGTTTGGCCATGGTGGACATGCATACCATAATTGGAAATTATGCACTAAAATGTTTTGAAAAGTGCAATACCAAAATATGGAAATATAAAATCTGAAAAAGTATCACATAGTACGTAGTATACAAGATTGCACCACGCTTAAATGATTCACTTCTTTTTTGAAGCATTAGGCATGTTCAAGTAAATAAACTGCTACTTGAGCATGCACATTTTAGTATTTGCTTACCTTTGAGTGCATTACATTGATGCTTTCTTGTGCACTATTTTTTAACTATGTGGGCAACATTCGTGATCATTTGTGTATTATATATCTTCATTCCAAATTTACTTTAGATATACTTTTGTGCATCTATTTGTAATATCGTGTGCAACATGCAATGGAAATTCAATGTTATGAATTTATAAAAGTGCATTGTATTTGTCTTTCACATGCATTAATCGATCTACTGCTTTTTAATTGAAGAAGATTTTATATACATAGTGCATCATTTAGAATTTGCTCTCGATACACGTACCTGTGTGCATTTATTTGTAATTTCATGTGCAACATGCAATCACAATAATATTTGTTGACAAAAGTGCATTGTATTTGTCTTTGAAATGCATTAATGGATTGACCTAGTGCTTTTTACAACGTTAGAAGACGACTTCATATACATAGTGCATCATTCGTAATTTTCTCTAGATATACAGTGTGCATCTATTTGTAATTCCATGTGAAACATGCAATGATAATACGAGTATTATTTATTCACAATATTGCACTGTATTTATCTCTGAAATGCATTTATCGTTTCCTTATTGGTGCTTTTCTAGTTCCCCATTTTGTGTTTTTGTTGGAATTACTCTTTGTTGGAATTTTTTTCTTTTATGATACTCGTTCATGTAATTTAAAAGGTTTTTTTGTGTGCATGGAATGAACCTTGTAGCTTTCTTTCTAATACGGAGTACTTTATTTTTGTTAAGTGAGACTTTCTCGATGATGCACTCACTCCTCTGCTTCATGCGAGTCAACTGTCCGAATGAAATTTACCACAATATCCTTCATTAACTATGAGGTTGCAGTATTACCTTTTTTAAAGCACATATCCGGCAATAGTTATGGTAGAAAAAGTGTAATGAGATTCTATTGTATCCATCCGATCATGTTTATCTAAGACTATAATTTATTCTCATTTCTCTCTTAAGGCACCTTTCTCACATGAATCAATCCCTATATATATATATATATATATATATAGGGAGCGGTTCCGGTGAGAAAGAAGTCTCATGAGAGAAATGTGAAAAGATCTCAATCGTTAATAATCTTGATCTAGCGGCTAATATGATGCAAATACAGAAGTGCCAGATTAGGTAATTAATTATACTTTGATGAATAATGAAAAGAAACCGCACGACTTATTAAGAGCAAGGGGTAAATTGGGGGAAAAAGTGACGAACAACCACCTCAATTAATATTGGAATCATTATCTTTATTAAAATCCCAAAAAATCGCATATCACATCAATTGACTCCACACTCTAATAGGAATGTTCAAGGAATTTGAGTAAATGGTGGGTATTAATATTTTTAAGATGCCCCATTATCTATATAATCAAAACGACGTGGAGAACAATCAAACTACAAAGGTTCACATGGTAAACATTCAAAGTGCAGTAGCACATTCAATTAGTGTTTTAATTGCACGTAGTGTATTATAATATTATATTTGCACTCTTATTATTTGTTATATGCCCTTTATATAGTTCAGATGTGCACTTATAATAATTTACTAATTCGTTACAAGCAATTAAATTTTATATATTTTTAATGTGCATCATCGATAGTAAATAAATGACACTCTTATGCACTCACTTTACTAGTATTCGTGATGCACTTTTTGTGGTAATGGTTCACTATGGACGTACACTATTAGTTATATAAACATGAGGTTGCATTTTTTTTGTTTTGTTTAAAGTGCACATGTGTTATAAGCATGGAAATGCACATTTGTTTTATTTGTATTGCACACTAAGAAAGTAAAAGTGCACAGTCCATGAACAATGTAAAAGTGCAATACGTATGAGCATATAAGTGCATCAACTAATATTAACATACACCTAGGTAAATATCACTTTTTATGTCAGTAACATGCACAATTTTGTCATTAGCATGCACTTCCTATATACATAAGTGCAATGTTTATTTAGCTATCGTAATACAATGACACACGGCTGTCATCCAAACATGAAAGGTGCACTGCACACAAATACACGAGCATGAATTGAAACAATAGTAAAATTCCATTTGTTTACATGGGAAAATGAAATGTAAAAAAATATGCGAAAACATTAAAAAATGAAAAACAACATTCATTCCACAAGCAAAATGAAGTAAATCCTTAGAGTTCCAGCAGTCAAAGGTTGATTTCCTATATGATTCGTCTACCACTTGGTATTGCGTCGGACCAGAAACGACAATGAATTCTATGTTCAAGTTATGGTTCCATCAGAAGCACCGGCATAGAGGCAAATTGAAACGGGTAGGACACATGCATCAAACTCCTTTCATTTGATGTAGGACATCCATAGCGTGTTCTACATGAATTCGGATCTACTTTTGCAACGTGAGAAGAATGATGAAGATGGAATTGGTATCTCAATGCACGTGAGTTTAAGGAAAGAGAATTACATTTATGGAATAGGAGGAAATTATAGCACGGTTATCAAAAATATATGGAATTTAAATGGAAAAAGACATAAATGACCCACGTAAGGAGAAACCGTATAAAGCTGATAGCGTGTGATCCAACAGATGTAATTTATTCTTATCTCTCTCCTAAGATGGTTTTCTCACTTGAACCTAAATCTATATATATATGTGTGTGTGTGTGTGTATGTGTGTGTGTGTGTGTATATATATATATATATATATATATATAAAGAGGTCTTCCCATGCAAAGTGAGAATTAATCTCGTGCATTCATTTCTAGATCTAATGGCTCAAAATGAGCCCAAAGTGAACTAAATTTGATCAAAAACGCGGTGGCAATTACGTAATTAAAACGAAGTTTTTTGCCACAGCGAAAAAGTGCAACAGAAACACGCAAAAATGCAACGTGGTGAGGAAAAAGTGCAATTGTTCGCACTTTGCACGGGAGAACCTCTTTTTATTTGATCTCTTCCCTATATATATATATATATATATATATATATATATATCTATTCCCTATATATATATATATATATATATATATATATATATATATATATATATATATAGACACACACACATATTAATAATTAATAATAATCACAATAATAATACTAATAATAATAAGGGTTTGTTACAAAAATATTATTAATATAAAATCTATTTTACAGAGTTATGACTATTGTAGTGTTATAGTAACCTAAGTTTAAAATTGAACATAAGTTACTATAATTTTATTACAACTCTAGTCACTAGTTACATTTTTTGTAAACAATATTCATTTTAGTCATAAATATGTGATTACTAATACGAAGTAATTAAAATAATACGGTGGCCAGGTGGGTTTAGTTGTTTCCTATCTAATGGGTTGTGCCTAATGGGTCTATTTAATTCTTGTTTAATAACTCAGCTATCTTGTAAAATTGGTTATTCAAATCATATAAAGTAAATTGAATTTGGTAAATTAAGTTATAAAGTGATATTAGCTTAAACGCCTCAGGCACAGTGTGAATGTTTTCTTCTTTTACTATTATAGTGCATTAATTCTTTTTATATGAATGTCATCTTTATGATTGTAGTTAGGGCTCTTAAAAATTTGGTGACCATAGGTCGTCCTAGATGCTGTCAAATGACCATAGTTGATTGAAGAAGGGCTTAAGAAAATATTAGAGCTAATCAATACTAATAAAGTGTTTAATAAAATGACTAAATCAAAACGTGTATAATGTGTTCTAGATTTGAAATGGGATGTAAGATTACATTGACACTTAAAAATTAAAAGGTTTTTTGGCTACATACTAGAAGTGTTGTTTGATTTTTGAAAAATTGTCTAAGTCTAAAATAATCTTAGTTTTTGACGAATATTTCCCTGTTGGGTACCCGTGGGTCTTGCAGGTTGGGGCGGGGGATGGGGCGGGTCGAGTAGTAGTGGGGGATGGGGCGGGGGTGGGGGCGATTTTTTAGACACGGGGCAGGGGATGGGGGAGTGAACCCCTGCCCCAACCCCGCCCCATTGCCATCCCTATAAAGCACCATGTCAACAAACCACCCAACCACCTAATTGAATTAGCACGTGTGGTGATATGGGCTTGTAGCCAAGCAGACTTCCTGGGTTCAAAATAGGGCTGTTAACGAATCGAGCTTTTATCGAACTATTCGAGTTCGAGTTCGGTGTCAAATCTAACAAGCCGATCTTAATGAACTTTCGAACTCGAACCCGAGCTGAGTTTTAATTTCGAAAACTTATTCGAGCTGAGCTCGAACATAGTAGTATTCGGCTCGGTTCGAACTCGAGCCTATCGAAAACCTAAAATTATAAATATAATTTATATATAAGTCAAAACTTAAATATAATTAGTATGATTTTATGAATTTAAATATGATTATTAACGAACCGAATACTTGTCGAATCATTCGAGCACGAACCTATTAACGAGCATCACCTAAAATTTTATATTCGAGCATATTTATCGAGCTTATCAAGCACTCAGTTGGAACATCGAACTCCTATCGAGCCGAACACGAGCCTCATTTGTAAAGTTCGTCGAGCTTCGAGCTCGAACCCGAACACCACTAATTCCTTATCAAGCCGAACTCAAGCTTTGGGTGTTCATTAACAACCCTAGTTCAAAATCCCCCGTTGGCGTAGATTTTTTAGTTTAGGAATCCGGTTCTTGCTCGACCTTGGCTGGATTCCGGTTTTAAACCGTTCCAGGTCCGGTCCGGTTAACTCCGAGTTTCCGGTCAATACCGATTTTAGGCACATTTACGGGTTTGGACTCTACCGGACTGGTTCCAGAGCCAGGTGGCCGGGTTCCGGGTCGGATCGCCCGGTCCGGTCTAGTTCTTGCAACATAGGTGCGCATATGTTTGAAAACATATGTATCAATATATCCTTGTCCTTTTAAAATTTACCCATTTGTCCTAAATTACAGATGACAGATATAATCTTTTCCAAGTGTCATTTCCTGCATTTTGGGTTTTCCGAGTAATCAGATTACTGATTACAGATATCATTAATAGACGTTATATATAAACAAGTTTATACACGACCCGAGGCCTGAGCCCCCTATCATCCTTTCATATAAAAAATCTGGGAAGTAAAATCCTTAGTAGATCATAAGAACTATTAACCACATCATACAGAAGGATGCAAATATGTAGAGTTCATAAGACTTAACTATGAAGTGCTTGATCATTTCATTTCAATCACAACATTCATGCACCCAAAACAATAAAAGAATCCATGTGAATGGCACACCAATGACTAGGACTAGGATAGATCATCCTCATCAAGTGGCTCTTCATCCCTGTTCGCCACAGTGTTTTTGAAAGAACTAACATCTCCAGTGGGTAGTTTCCTTGCGAGCTTAATGATCTGCATACAGTGCCAATATGTTTCATCATTTCAACTATGTTAAAATGAAATCACACACGAGATTGGTTTAAGAAATGCAAAAATAGCATTAAAAGCAACCAAAAACTGGCAAACTTTTATTGCCAATGCATCATGCAAACAGCACATTGCTCAAAAACAATGAGCCACAAGTGCAGAATTTGCACAGGAAGTTTCATCTCACCCCAATTGTACCTATACTATAGGCAGGGGGGGGGGGGGTCTTTGAGAGCCAATTTATGAGACCATCTTTATACAAACCTTTGATCTTTTACCCTTCATATTTTTTAATCAGTGACTTGCACTAATAAAGGGACATACTTGTAATTATCCTAAATGCAAACGGAACTCTTTGCAAGTATCCTAAAATAATTACAAAAGCGTCATATTGTCATCATCTGCCATTGATTTTTTTTATAAAATATCTGCCATTGATTAAAAATATTAAAATTATGAATGGGAAAAACAAAAATTAATTTATATATTCATCACCTACCCACCCATCCATCCATTTATTTATTTATTTATTCATTCATTCATTCATTTATTTATCTCATTTATTTATTTATCTATTTATAAAGCTTAGAAGGTTAATATTTACCGAGTTATCAAGATGTGAAACTATACTCGATTGACCAATTCGCTTGATTTTTTCTTCATCTCCTTCAATGTATGCAGAAAGGAGCTCAGAGGCACGTTGTCCTTGATCACTATTTGAAAATACTTCAATCCTGAAAGGAAAATAGAAATGTCGTGTGTTACAAATGATTTTGGTCTTGTTATGGATTTACCCCAATCTGTATGGATGGTATTTGAGGGGAGATAAAAGAACTACATATGATTTCGGACTTGTTTTTGATTTGGGGGGGGGGGGGGGGGGGGGGGGGCACTTGTCTTCTCTTTTGTTTAGTTAGGGAGTAAATGGAAGAGGAAGTAAATCGGTGGTTCTTCATTAGTCATTACCCTCAATTACTGTCGCAGCTAAAGGTTCTCATTTCTGATTTAGGAAATAAATAATTAGCACTCTTAAATGACAATTTAATCATCAAATATTAAAAATAAGACATCTATAACAATACATATGGGCTTGAGCATAAAAAAAACTCAAATTACCTTATTTAATTAGTGTCTAAATGACCGTGTCATTTTGCAATGTGGACCGCCTTAAACCGGGATGGAGGTAGGATATTACTTTCCCTCCACTTTTGCAATCCAAACAGGAAAACATCATAATCCTATATAAGTCTCTCTAGTAGTCTCCTTGACTAAGCTTCCAAAGTCCAAACAGAATTAATTGCTCACCCCCGTACAGTCCTCTATAATTTAATTTCTTCCTTGCCTTTACTGACCCCCTTCCCCAACCCAAACGCGCTATTAGAAAATGGGCTTTAAAAGCCTATGCCTTTTTTCTTTTCTTTCTGTGTGTTTGTATACCGACAGTAATTCAGTATGAAGGGTTTTATAGAAATGATTGGACTCATTTTATTGATGAACCCATTTTGCTCACAGCTTCTTGTTCCCAGTTTCAAACCTAAAATAGTAATTAAATTCAAATAATAAGAAATACATTTATACATGCCAAGCTTGAAACTTACTGACAACAATCATTAAAGCACTTCTCAGCTTCCTTGAAGTCATGAGCATATAAGTGGACAATAATTGCACTGAGGTATGCCTACACCAAATAAATAGAATTGTAAGAAAAAGTCTATGTGATCCTAAAACTGTCTTTGCGTTAGTGATAGAGTGTATCAAGACTTCAGAAGTAGGCAAGTAGCCTATGATTTTATATGGGGGTGTTATATTTACCCGATGTGGGACACATATTTTAACACGACCCTTCAATCCTAACCAGGATCGACAACTTGAGGTGGATAAATAGGCTAAAAGCAGGTTACCTCAAAACATGGGTTCCAAAATAACAACTTACAAATGGATACTATATCAATACTTGAGATTTCATTTTAAAAGGTAAACATGAAAGAAGTAACTTGGAATCTTATATGTTATTTTTATATTTGGCCGGTGTAGTACAAATACCTCAACATAGTGGGCTGAATAAAATAAGTCAATTAGTAAAACTAAATGCAAGTGACTAAAGTATTCACAGAAGTGCAATAATGAGAAATACATGAAGAAGAGTGATCGTGATTCTAGAATCAATGAAATTGGTATAAAACTCTCATGCTACAAAGGTGTGGCAGATCTGTTCTGCACATAATAATGTAATTTAGAAAGTCTCCTGACCTTGCATTGGCTATGGGTTGCGTTACACTTATCAGCTGCCAAAGCCCATCTCAAAAGAATAGCTGCAGCATCAGCATACCTGTAGATAATCAGCTCAGAATCAGCAACAGTCAATCAGTACATCTATAGATCACTCTTTTCATATGGAATAAGGCAATAAGCATGATGCAATTATGTGCATAGAATGAAGAGTAGTTTCTTCAATTAGGCGGTCATTTACAATCAGAAGATTTTCCCCCATCATTGTCATTGTCGTAATAATCTTTATTTTATATTCATCTTTATGATATTTATCTTTATCTTTATTTTATCTTTTTTATCATACCTTATCTTTTTCTTTTTTATCTTTGTTTTCCTTTTGGCCCAGATATCACCTATCGGTTCATGTTAGCCAACCCCAAAATCTTTCGGGACTAAGGCTTGGATGTTGTTGTTGTTTGTCATTGTCATAATATCCATCATCACCTTAAACCCAAGTAGTTGGGGTCAGTGACATGAAATCCTTAGGATCATTTAATTATCTAAATTTAGTCAACAAATATGAGTTCACTAAAAACACCATAGTTGCAACCTTCTTATGCAGGAAAAACGAGACATTTCTAAAACTGCAACCGTCATAAGATATTTCTATTGCGTGGAAAATATAACGAGAAGGTGATGAGTTGAAATTGTTGCTCCCCTTACAAGATTGATATGGTAAAAGTAACATGCAAATCACAGAACATGTAAAATCACCGCATCCCATTTGCTTTTATAGCTTCCAGATAAAGGTTTCATCAAAATATCCTCCACCCTATTCCCTTTAAGTGTCCATATTTAGTTTTGGGTTGGAACATGGGAGTCTATTTTCATAACTTTTTTTGCTATTGCTATCACCCCTCCTTACAATTTTATGTTGGAAACATTTTTGTACTTTTGAGTGCTGAAAGACAATAATGTTACTTTTTACTCTGAGTAAGGTTTACAAAGTCTTTGAACAAAAACAAATAATTACTGGTTTTGATAAGTATTTTGAGCAGATTGGCTAAAGAAGGTGAACTGGAGGGAGCAATATCATACTTCTCGAGCTTTATATAAACTCTTGCTGCAGCAGAATAGAGATCAAATGCCATTTGCTCCTTCTCGTCCTCTTCCAAAGCAGCACAGGCTTCAATATAGAGTTGAACAGCTTCATGAGGGGAATGATCTTCTAAGGCACTAAAAGGAAACCATTTGGTTAGAGGCCTAGATCATTGCAAGTGATGAATGCAAAAAAAAGGCATCAAGAAAAGCATAATTAACAGTGACGTGTGTTCACTAGTATTTCCGTAATCCAGAATAAGCAGCATGCTTAACTACATGGTGCAGTTGTAAACGGGTAGCTTTTTCGACTCCAGGACTACCTCAGTAACTCGTAATTCCCGTTTTCCCTCTCAAGTAGGAACATGCATATTAAATCTCCAAGCTAACAAACTTGTTACAAATGTATTCAATCCCAGATCTATAAGAGATCTAGTGAATATATTTTTCACCCACCCATATGAGCCAACAGGTGAGGTAATGATTTATCCTAGAGTGACCTTTTAGAAAATCTGAGAGAACTTTGATGCGTTTTGTTTTTCCATGGAGCATTGCATCTGATATTATACAGGGAATAACCACGCATGGTTGCAAATAATGAATTTGATCCACAATAACTCACAAAAATTAGCTAGATCAGCCCCCACATGACCACATCACAAGTGACATTGATCAATGTTCAGCCTCCATGCTTGAGTGTGCAAGCATGCAGCCATATTCTGAATATAAACCACAATAGTGAATAACCAATAGAATGCAACCAGCAAGTTATCAGCATGTATATAGAATGCAAGAATGAATTACAAAGAATTAAAACAAAGTGTGTGTGTGTGTATAAGTGTCCAACAGAAGCATACCGTGCACCCGCAGCAAGAGCATCAGATGCAGGTTGTGCCCTTCCACACTCACGGTACAATTTAGATGCCTGTCTATAAAAGTCAGCAACTTCAAGCCAAGTGCACAATTCCTTTGCCATGGAGGCAGCAGATTCCATATGCTTGGCAGCATCCCAAGGCCTTTACCTGTCAAGGAATCCTAGTAAAAGAAGCAGAGGTGATGTTTTTGATAGGAAACTAAATTACTAATAATAACAGCAGGATACGAAGATAGCATCTCTTGTCCTTTTGAGGCTTTCAAAAATGCTTCTTTTGCTTGCTCATACTTTTTCGCCTGCTTAAGTCCACGAGCTGAAAGGAATGAGAGCATTTCACATGAATCAGGAATACATAAACATCCAACTTATGCATCAATTTTTATCTACAAGGTAAGCATTGAATGTAGAAATATATCGCAATACCTGCATCCTCATAAAAACTGGTAGCACGATTCCAATCAGCAGACCACCTCGTCAAACTTAGTTTTGTTCTGCAGAGAAGAAGAAAACACCAATTGATTTGCAAGTACGTATAGAAAGCATGTTAAGGGGCACCTAACCAACACATTATGACAGTATAATATCCGAAGACACTCACAAGTCATGTGGGTACAGTCATTCATAACCTCTATAATTTTTTTTTTATATGTTTTTATTAATTAGGCTTGATAGAAGAATCTTCAAGAAGTTACTTTACCTCACACTTTTACACTAATTCTGATAACCATCATATGCGAGATAAATAACACCCCCTTCAGTCCAAATTGGACTTTAGACAACTTGAAGATTGGATTAAACAACAACATTCAAGCCTTATTCCCAAAAGATGTTGGGGTCGGCTAACATGAATCGATCCATGATATCAAAGCCAAAAAGGGAAGAAAGATATGAAGAATAAAAAGACAAAGTAAGATAAAATGGATAAGATAAAGATAAATATAAGGTAAAAATAACATAAGAACATAAGAAAGCTAAAAGATAAAAAGATAAGAGCATAAAGAATATAAAAATAACATAAGAACATACGAAGATTGGATAAATGAACCAAATTAACTGCAAATGTGCTAACCCAAATCATGTGTTGCAACTAGCAATACAAATGAACCACATTCAGACCAAACTCGGATGCCATATTATAATTAGGTTATTAGACGTAGCTCACCCCAAAAAGATCCTCAAGGTAAATTTATCTCATACTTATATGTCACACTATCTTCTAATTTGCAAAGAATAGCGAACAGAATCCACTGGATCTACCCTACAAAGTCAGATATAAATATCTCCGGCGGTAGTGGATGGTGATTCAATTTTTTCAGTAGCATTAAACTAGTCAATAAGGTATTCTTTAATTCTTTGTGTTTCAGATTTTGAATCATCTGAATCATTTTAATTTGTACTAAATTCATTTTTGGATGCTTATTGTGCACTTGTGCACAGTGTATTCTAACCACCGGCAGTGTAGAAGTATGACAGGATTTGTAAAATTGAACCACAACATCTACTCTGTTGATGGAAATTAAAAGCTGTAACTTGAATGTTGGTGGGATATTAGATTTCTTGATGATCCTAAGAATGATGTTAGTGTACGCTGACGATGTCTGGAAACTGGAAAGATTACAAAGGCTGGAATACATGAGCATAAATGCACAGCAGGGATCAATGAGGTGTCCCTACTGTTTTATTCCATTAAGGTGGTGATACATAAAAAGGCAATTAAGATAACAAAACAGCAAACTATCCATAGGGAGCTTATCTACTGTTTCATTGCCTTAAGGTGTTTCTACATAAGCAAACAATTGCTTTGTCAATTCTAGTTTTTGTATAGTAGTCAGATCTATCATTTGTGGTATTCGGAACCCTAGAAGTGAAGACTTAAGTTTTGTTCGAAAGTTGAAAAGTATGAATTGACTTTTGCATGATGTTTTTCATTATTAGTTTGTTACATTTCCATAGTTAATTCATAGCTCTAGAAAAAATTAAAAAAAGAAAACAAAATCAAAGAGAGTTTTAATGTAGAGGCTTGAAGGTTGGTCTTGCCCACTTTGACACGTCTCATGCCTTTTAGAACACTGCTTTACAGATACAATAGCGAATCCTTGTTAAAAATTTCGTACAAAGTCCTGTCCAACGCCAAGAGCTAGCGATGTTAGGTCCTTCGGCTCTATGTTCAAACACAAGAGAGATCGAGAGACAAAATAAAACAAAGGTTAAGTTTTAAATAATTCGTGACCTAGTAAAGATATACCAAAATGAGTTCTTCTAAATTTAGTTCATATTGCAAATTAGGAGCCCTTATATAACTATTACAAAAGTCAAGAACCAAAAAGGAAACATAAAGTTTTGTAAATCAACAACTGAATTAATGAATCGGCATTCTAACTATTATTAGGAAACTTCGTCAAGATAAAAGTAAATAAGATAGCTTTCCGAACAAGCCACTTTCATTGGCCTTATCCACATGGTTCTCTTTGCTCATTTTACCCTGTGGGTCCCAATTTCCTCGCCGGTACTGCTGGTCCCCAAAAGGAGTACATAATTATCTAGAATCAAGTGTTTGAACATAAATATGCTAGGAAAGAGCATAAGTAGACAGACCAAAGACAAAGTCATACAACAATATCAAATCAGCAATACCAACAGAAGTTTTTCAATATATTCAGTTCTCTATCAGAAAAAGGTAATGGAACAATGTTCCAAATAGTAATATGATCATTAATTCATTGATACTTAGCATAATAGTATTTTTATGTTGTCAATGTATTAATACTTTCTATTTAAGACAGATGTCACAAAGAGCCAAAACCGTACAGCTCATACATCTGGCAGGTTCCTCATTTCAAATGTCTCTCTTATAGTCAGTCTTATGAGTTCATCAAATTGATACGAACAAACTTGGACTGAACATGATCATACGTTCAAATTTTACAAAAAGCTTTTAGATTTCATAAATCCACTTAACTTTAAAAATATATGTAGAACGCCGTTTCAAAGCCTTGGAAAAAGTTATAAAAAAAACTCTAAGTATTGAAACATCCCTTCCTCTTCTCTATTGCTATCCTTATTAAGCATGAGAACCTTAGATCTTAATCAGAGAAATGATATATAAGAGCTCTTTTGAAAGTCTTAAAGACCGCCCTCATTTTCCGGAAATTAGAAATTCAACTAGATAAATGATTAAGGAATGATCGTGATCTAATGTAACAAATATGCGCAGTTGGAATGAAAATTTACAGTTTATCAGCTCTGGCGATCAACTTTTCGGAATCGGGTGAAACCATGAGGCGGCTGACGAGACTACAGGGTTTTAATCCGTGATCCGATTTGAGTAGGAATTCCACAGCTTCTTTTCCTCCGAACGTGAACAAAGTTGCCTACCAAAGTAGAGCAGACCTTGGTTAACTTGTTAGGATGTTTTTAGCAGTTCGTATACGACATAGTTGACTTTATTTAATCTAAAAATGCTCAAACCAGTAAACGGCTCTCATCTTAGCGGCACATTTTTTCTTTCTCGAGCAGTTATTCGCTTCACTTCCCCCCATATTCTTCAATCGTGTCTTTTGAAATTCAGAAAAAACATTTGTCAGAAACTTTCTCCACCATTTCTCTCTTCGAAGTTTCATCGGAAAAAATCTCAACAAAACTTCATTGCTGAAGTACATCCACTTGCGAGAGGAAAAGAAAGCATTTCGTCCGACAGAAAAGTAAGGAAAAGAACAAGGTTCTGAAGATCGACACAATTACTAGGGCTAGACGCAAATCACTTCAGAGGTATAGAATTTGATTTATGTCTTTTTGAGATGTCAATTTGAACATGCACAGTGTGTATGTTAAGATCTAACTTCAATTGTTGTTACAAATTTTGAGTTTCAACGTACTTTATATTAAGAGATGTAACTGCAATTATTGTTAAAAATCCTTAAAATGTATGTATGTAAGATATAACTGGTTTATTTCAACAAGATGCTCAATTTGTTTTCAAAATGCTCTGTAAGAATGATGTAATTACTGATGTAACTACTGCTATGAATTATGTAAATTGTGTATGTTAAGATATAACTGCAATTTTTGTTGGAATTCCTGAGTTTCAATGCTTAAAACTTATATAACTACTGGAATTGTGAAACAAAATGCTCAATTTCTGTGCTTAAATGATGTAAATACTGCTACGAAAACATATGTAAGTACTGGTAGAATCAACTAAACTGTGTATGTTAAGATATAACTGGTTTATTTCAACAACATGCTCAATTTGTATACAAAATGCTCTGTAAGAATGATGTAATTACTGATGTAACTACTGCTATGAATTATGTAAATCATGTATGTTAAGATGCAACTGCAATTTTTGTTGGAATTCCTGAGTTTCAATGCTTAAAACTTATATAACTACTGGAATTGTGAAACAAAATGCTCAATTTCTGTGCTTAAATGATGTAAATACTGCTACGAAAACATATGTAAGTACTGGTAGAATCAACTAAACTTTGTATGTTAAGATATAACTGGTTTATTTCAACAACATGCTCAATTTGTATACAAAATGCTCTGTAAGAATGATGTAATTACTGATGTAACTACTGCTATGAATTATGTAAATTGTGTATGTTAAGATGTAACTGCAATTTTTGTTGGAATTCCTGAGTTTCAATGCTTAAAACTTATATAACTACTGGAATTGTGAAACAAAATGCTCAATTTCTGTGCTTAAATGATGTAAATACTGCTACGAAAACATATGTAAGTACTGGTAGAATCAACTAAACTTTGTATGTTAAGATATAACTGGTTTATTTCAACAACATGCTCAATTTATATACAAAATGCTCTCTAAGAATGATGTAATTACTGATGTAACTACTGCTATGAATTATGTAAATTGTGTATGTTAAGATGTAACTGCAATTTTTGTTGGAATTCCTGAGTTTCAATGCTTAAAACTTATATAACTACTGGAATTGTGAAACAAAATACTCAATTTCTGTGCTTAAATGATGTAAATACTGCTACGAAAACATATGTAAGTACTGGTATAATCAACTAAACTTTGTATGTTAAGATATAACTGGTTTATTTCAACAACATGCTCAATTTGTGTACAAAATGCTCTGTAAGAATGATGTAATTACTGATGTAACTACTGCTATGAATTATGTAAATTGTGTATGTTAAGATGTAACTGCAATTTTTGTTGGAATTCCTGAGTTTCAATGCTTAAAACTTATATAACTACTGGAATTGTGAAACAAAATACTCAATTTCTGTGCTTAAATGATGTAAATACTGTTATGAATTAAGTAAAGTATGCATGTCAATATGTAAGTATAATTGTTCTACAAAATGCTCTGTAAGAATAATGTAATTACTGATATGCATCATATACAAATTAATTACTGACAGGGGTAACTCTGATGATAATATTCCACCAAAAGAACAACCACCACCTATACAAATGATAATAGAAGAAAATCCAACAACAAGTGCACGCAATACGCGAAAAAGGAAGACTCATGCTATACAAGAAATAGAAGAAGAGTCTGGAAGGGAAATAATGGAGAACATTTCTGCTACTGCTGCGGGTGCTTCAATAAATTTGAGGACTAGAGTTGGACCTGCTCCATTTGTAAGGCTAATCAAAGGATTAAGTGAAAAACAGAAGACAATTGTTAAGAAAATAGGATTTGGATCTTTGCTACACCTGAGCTTTGATAAGTTCCATGGAGACTTTGTTAAATTTCTACTGGAAAACCTGAGACCAATATCTGCACAGCTCAAGCTTACAACTGGAGAGTTCTTAGATATTGAAGAAGATGATGTTAAAGCTGTGTTTGGCTTGCCCAAAGGAGAGAAAGATGTTGTCGAAGCAAATGGAAAGAATGAAACAGAAGACTACACTGAGCTGCTGAAAGAATGGAGAGCAGAGTGGGGCATTGAGAAAGGCAGCCCACAAACAACATCAATGATAGAAAAAATCCTTCAGGATGATGATGATGGAGATAAGTTCATCAGGATTTTTGTTATCTTCACAGTCTCTTGTTTGATAAGAGGCAACCAGAGTGTGAACAACAACTTCAAGATCTTGCTTTCTTTAGTAAATGTTGGTGAAATCAAAAATCTGAACTGGTGTAAATACACAAGACAGTCACTCATGGATGCTGGAGAAGAATGGCAGGCCTATCCACCAAGAATGTTCACTGGACCTTTATTGTTTCTAATGATTTGTTACTTTGATAGGGTGCAATTCAAAGGACAGATTTTGGACAATGTTTTTCCTACAATAAAATTCTGGACCAAAGATAGAATCGATAAAAGAGTGAAAGATGAGAGGAAGCTGGGATTTGGACTTGGCAAGGTGAAGCCCAGAATCATGCATGTAGAAGAACAAACTGAACAGAAAGGAGATGAGCTGTTGACAAAGGAAATAAGTTTTATTAGTCATTTACATCAAGTACTTGAAGAAACTGAATATGTAACACATGTTGTTTAAAATGTAACTTCTATTGGTATAAGATGTAAACTGTAGTTGTCTAAGTCAAATGATGTTAACTGTTTTATTATGACATGTAAGTCTTGCCTATCAAAATGTAAACTAAGGTGTTGTGGAATGTAAAGTTCTAAATGATGATTCCACTGTATTACAATGTATGTGATATGACAATTTCTAGTTTATTTTTAATTTTTATAGGAGTGTGTGAAGGAAATTGTGGCAGTCACCCAAAAAATCAGTGATGCATTTGTTGAGTTTTCCAAGCTACCGTCAACCATTTCTAAGAAGTTCCCAAATTCTGATATATTGAAGAAGATATATTTGACAACTGCTGATTACTTTATCAATCAAGCAAATGGAGATCAGAACATGGCTCAGAAAGAAAGATTATCATAGAAGTGTGTACTTGAAGAAGATGATGATTTTTTTAATGAGCCCGGAGTTATGGAAGCGCTTGAGAAACTGGAGAAAGCAGCATTTCTGAAATTTGCAATGCCTTCATTTGATTTAGGCATTGAGTTTAACATGACTCAGGGTGCAAGCACTTCAAAAGTGGACCAAAATGCTATGATGACTGAAATTGTTGCTGATGTGGAAGCTGTGATGACTGAAAATGTTGCTGATGTAGAACATGTGATGACTGAAACTGCTCCTGATGTAGAAGATGTGGTAATTCAAACTGCTGCTGATCTAATAAACCAAAGTGTAATACCCCGAAAATCTGAGAGAATTTGGGAAATAATTAAAATTGTGTTTCATATTGTTTACACGGTCTTTAGGTCATTTATTATGTTTGGTTTAGTGTTTGGGACAAAGGGGAGGTCCAAATGGGGAAGAAACGGGGCAAAAACCTAAGGTTTGGGGCGTCTGGGGGTCACGCACGGCGTGCGTGGAAGGTACGCACGCGTGCGTTCCTGTTGTATCCTAATGCAACTCAAACTTCGGAAATTCACTATAAATACATCCCTAATCCGATTTTCCTCATTCCAAAAACTCTAGGACCGCCTCTTCAAGATCTATCCCTTCCAGCTCTTCAATATTAACGTATCCAGCACGAAATTTTATGCCAATGATGAGATCAAACAATCCAATATTCCGGTAAGTGCGTTTGTTGCCTAATTCGCGTCGTTCATCCGTTTACTAAATTTCTTTCTCCTAAATTGAGATCCTTCGAACCTATCACTTCCTAGGTACGTGAGAATGATCCATCAAACTAGGTTTGACGTTTAGGATTCGTTGCTAGCCTCGAGGTAAGGACTATTGCAACCAAAATTACTATTTTGCCCCTATATTGTATAAACTAGGGTTTGTGCTATGATTTGAGTTTCTTTCTGAAATTTTATGGATAATTCGGCTATCATAGTATGAGTATGATGATGTATGCTTTTCTGGGAATTTATGAACGTGTGATTTTTGGTGAATTTATCAAATCAGTTTATCATGGCTAAAATTGTGATTTTTGATGATTGTTCTTTTGGGATTGGAAAATTTTGGTGATTGTTTTGGTATGAGTTGAAGAATAATTTGAGACTATTATAACTGGTTATATTGAAAATATATTATGGGTTCAGAATACTCCAATTTGATTATTTTGGTGGTAGTAGTAAATGCTACTTTTGGGAAGTGGTTGTTTGGGTTAAACCCTCTTTTTGGAAAGTGTTGTGAGATCAAATCTTTTGGGATAAATTATATATATTTAAATGTATAATTTGGTATGAAAATTTACATATATATTCTGGAGTTATAAATATCCTTATTGGATTATTTTGAATATGGTATTAAATACTATTTTGGAACTAGTTTTGGATAAACCATAAATTGTAAGTTTCTCTGTCAATCCAAAATTGTTTCCTCGTATTATATGCTTATTATGCATTATGTGATTAAGTGTGATTTGTGAATTTTGTGTATGTGATTTTGAGAAGATATTATATATATGGTAGTTAAGAAGTATAAATCAAGTACTTTTGGGGTATTAAATATTTTTTAAATACCTTCGAGACTTTTTAGAGAAATTAAGAAGTATTTTTGAAGTATTATTAAGCGAAGATAAAATTTACATTTTCATAAGAAGTGAGTATCTCGGGAGTAATCCGGGGTGTCGGTTTTTCCACATCCGGATAAATGTGGAGGGTGATTAGAGCTACTACTACTAAGAAGTACAGTTTAAGTTTCAAGTAAGATTTGGATCTATGATCCCTTTTAAGTGAGATTTGGATCTATGATCCCTTTTAAGAAGAAGTTATAGTAGTAGTCCCTAATCATTCAAGAATTTTAGAATTGGGGTGTTTGGGTTCCGACCACTCGAGATGACTTACTACTCGGAGGGCTTGGAATCCCTTTTAGGGGGTGTGCACACTTAATGTAGTCGTTTCGTTTCCAACAGAGCAGTTGTGGTACCGGCACTTGTTCGGGGTGGCCGTCCGTAACCACGGTCCACCGGGCTCTACCGAAAGGTTGAGCACCGCCCTTCTAAATTACTAGGAAGTTAGAAAGAAGTGATTTTCTTAAGAAGTTTAAAGAGAAGAATTACTAAGAGATTTTCCAAGAGAAGTTGAGGATTTTAGTAAAGAAGTAATTTTAAGAAAAATCAAAGAGAAAAGTATTTTGGTGGAGTGCGTCATTTTTATATGATATTATATAAAAATCTATTTTTTGTCAAACCTGATTATTTTACGGGGTTGGGTAGTACTTACTTAGCTCTAAAGCTAATTTTTGTTATTTCTCTTGTCTCTCTCTTCTCCCTTAAATTTTATCAGGTGATGAGTTGGATGCCTATGTGGATTGATGGATTGCTCGAGCTTGAGTGCGAATTAGAAGATGCCTTAGTTAAATCTAGTCATGAAATTAACATTTACTTATTATTACATTAGTTTTTTTATTGTTTTACTTTGAGTTGCCTGTGCATTCGGTTAAGAGATGACCGAATGTGGCGGTAACACTCATTTCCCTTTTAGACTTCCGCTGTATTTCTTCAACTCTTTGATGAATGAATAAAGTATTTCTTTTAAAATATATCAATGTTTTGGGCGGGAAATTTAGGGGTGTTACAAATTGGTATCAGAGCCTTTGTTTTTCAAAATCTTTTAAAGATTTTCAAAAAACTTTTTGAATTGAAATATTATTTTCATTAATTAGGATTAATGAATCTTATTAGGGAGGAATTTTATGGCTTAGGCGCGTGTGAGATTGTGTGATTGATTTTTTGTTGTTGTATTTTGTGATGTCTTGGATTGATTTGAGATTTGTGAATTGAATGAAATTTTTCCAATGGTTGCTTGTAGGTGTTCCTTATCCTAGAGTATATTGTGAGTTAGTAAACTTGAGAATAGTTATGAGTATATTCCTAGTATCCTATATCTTGTGATCTTAGGTAGAACTTGGTAGGGATCTGTGAGAGTTCCTAGTATTCTGAACTTTGCGTCTCTCTTCTGTAAGAACTATGGCAACCCATAGGAACGTGGTTGAGGTAAGTAAACTCTTAGTATTCTATATCTAGAGCCCTTTTGATAAGGTATTTCCTTCAGTGTTTCATCTCGACTGTGTTTTGACTTGAGCTTCGAGGACGAAGCGTCCTTTAAGGGGGGGAGAATGTAATACCCCGAAAATCTGAGAGAATTTGGGAAATAATTAAAATTGTGTTTCATATTGTTTACACGGTCTTTAGGTCGTTTATTATGTTTGGTTTAGTGTTTGGGACAAATGGGAGGTCCAAATGGGGAAGAAACGGGGCAAAAACCTAAGGTTTGGGGCGTCTGGGGGTCACGCACGGCGTGCGTGGAAGGTACCGCACGCGTGCGTTCCTGTTGTATCCTAATGCAACTCAAACTTCGGAAATTCACTATAAATACATCCCTAATCCGATTTTCCTCATTCCAAAAACCCTAGGACCGCCTCTTCAAGCTCTATCCCTTCCAGCTCTTCAATATTAACGTATCCAGCATGAAATACTTATGACTCATGTATATTGCAGATAATGTTTCCAATACACAAATCTGGGCACTATTATATCTACTGCTTTTACACAAAAACCAACATTGTTGATGTGATTGACAACCGCGTGCTTCCAGACGGGGTGATCTTTGAGGACAAATATGGCGAAACTTTTAAGAAAATGGTAAAAATTCAGTACAACTTTTCTGGAAATAACAAATGATATTATTCAATATTATTTTAGTCCATTAATGTAACTTCTTGTATAGGGTGATGGATTCAAAGTCTTTTGTGAGAAAGTGAAGATCTCAGATGGAAAGCTCAGAAATTGGATTCCCAGAATGTTATTTATGCCATGGAGACATAATGGCAATAATGTTGACTGTGGAATACTGCTACAAATGACGGAATCAAAGCTCAAAATGAAACCATTCAGAAGATGAGATTGATCTATGCAGCTCAAGTATTACTGTCTAAATTTAATAGTGAAAGGGAAAATGTTGTAAAAAAAGCAAAAGAGTACCTTAAGATGTAATTGATTAATCTGGTAGGATTACTGTAAAAAAAATTGTTGGTTTTATGGAGGGGGTGATGGTATGGATAAACTTAAAACATTTGTTGGTTTTATGCAGTAGCTGGTGATGCAATGGACAACTTATATGTTTGGTTTAAGATATTATGATGTAAAATGCAACTTACATGTTTGGTTTATGATAATTTGATGTAAACTCCTTATATATGTTTTATGCAGACACACACACACACTTATATATATAACTTATGTAGGAATGAAATGTTATAGGCTAATATATTAACCTCATTCAAATCAATTAGATATACATGTAATATACATCTGATGTAAACAATGACTACATGAAATGTAATTCACGTTACAGGACCATGTAACTCAAGGCAAAAAGAGTGTAACAACTGTTACACAATAGTGATTGTGTTCACTATTCTGTAGTTCAGAGTAAACAATATTGATTGTGTATTGTTTTTATAGTAGTGCTCTTTGACATCTGTAAACGAACAGTAAAGACAATATAAATTCCATTAAATCAAATGTAACTTTGGTTGCTACAAATGTAATAACCCACAATAATATATGTAAAGTCTTCAACTTGTACAATAAAAAAACAACAAATGCCAAACATGTGTATCTCTATAACTAATTCTGCATTTGGTTCACAACATTCGATTGCATGAAGTATGGAGCAAAAACTTGTGGAGATCCAAGCACATGCATTAAGGACGTCATTCCTCCAACTGGATGAGCAAGATAACCTTGTGGAACCATGAAATTAACAGTGTCCTAGAATGAAACAAAAAAAAGTAATGATCAGAAAAGATACATTAAATATATAAAAAACAAAAAAAAACGAATACCTGTACAACAGATTGAGCAACTGCTTTTGAATTGCAAGCAACATTTTGTGATTTGGAACGACATGCTTTGACTATTTTGCACTGTTTTTCAACAGTACTTCTCTTTCGGGTATTTCGTTGACCTTTAGGACGAGAGCGTGGAGGATCCAATATTGTCCTTGAAGCAGATTCATCCACAACAGAAGCATTTCGTTGAATATCTAAAAAATGTTTAATAGACTCGTATCCTTGCTCACATACTCGCCTAGCTTCAAGAAAACCAGCACTTGCACCCAATACTGTGTTGAATTTCCTAGTCATTTGCACTCTCCAAACAGAATCTTCCAATATTTTCCCAAACATAATATCGGTTCCTTGCGTAAGAGAAAGATTAACATTTGGCAGAATGGCAGCCTTTGTCCATCTAGACAATATATAAACTTGGGGAATACATTTGAGACAATGGACATTATATATACGCAAAATGTGTCTACACAAAATGCCAACTTCTGAAAACATCTTGCAAGTGCATGTCACTGTGTTGTCATCTTGATTAAAAGTAACATTGTGTCTAATCAAATCTACCCCATTCAACCAAACATGATACTCATAATCACTACAATTTTGTGAGATTAATTTAAAAAAATGTGACATACCCTTCAAATATTGTTCTTGGAACAGTTTGAAAATCTCAAGGGTATACACATCTCTAGCATGAGACAACAAACTGTCTTGTAGCAATACCATCTCAACGGTGCCTTCACAGCATCTAAAATCATGACCATTTTCCTCTAACCTCCATTCGTCAACAACATCACAAAACATTTTGAAAAAAGCACATAATGTTGTAGTCTTTGTAAGTCTTCTAGATATGGATCTATTTGTAGATTCACTTCTTTGGGAGGATAGAACACCACCAGAGAAGTAATCTTTTGAAAACGCAGGACACCACTTTTCTTTATGATTGTACAACCTCTTCAACCACGTGTTGTCACTGCATTCATACTCTATTCAATCTGAAACAGATTTAAAAAGAAGACAAGATTACGTATGAAAACCATACATGTTACACCAAATAATTGAGGAAGTTACATCAAATAATTAAAAAGTTACATTAAAAAACAAATAACTTACTCATTCCAGTAGAAATCAAACTCTGCAACTGTGTCACATCGCTTCACAACATAATCAAACAGAGGAACAAAATTCAACTTCTTGCGTAGATGCATGATGTGTTTCTTTGAATTTTCATCTATATGCCAAGTGCAGAGTCTATGTCTTGCTCCAGGAAACACAGATTTGATAGCCGCTGCCATGGAAAATGACTGGTCTGTCATGAAACTGATGGGGTGTTTACCACCCATACATTTCAGAAAAGTCTGAAATAACCAAACAAAAGACTCCACCTTTTCATTCAGCATAAAGCCACAACCAAACATTATGTTTTTAGAGTGCTGATTCATACCAATAAATGGACCACATATCATGTCATACTTGTTAGTCCTGTAAGTTGTATCATGCACAACTAAATCTCCAAACCTCTCATAATCGGATCTCATTTGACCGTCTCTCCAGAAAAAACAACTCAGTACACCGTCATGCAGCTCAAAATCAAAGAAAAAATCAGATTCCACTTCAGCCCTTTTCTTCAATATACCAATCAAAGTGTTCGAATCAGTACCATCAAATGTTTTAATTCTTTCAGATTCTAGAACGTTATAAGCATCACGTTTCGTGAATCCAAGAGCACTAACAACACCAGCCTGTTTTTGAAGCATCCTGTGAACATTTGAAACCTTTGTCCCACTCTCCTTCATCAACATAATAAACTCAAGATACTCACGATCAATGCCTCTATGTGATTTCAACAGGTGTCTTTGACCAATTGGACAAAAAGCATGGTTGTGATCAATAATATGCTTTGAAACAGTCCATTCACCATCAATACTAATAGAAAACTGTAACTTCGCTTTACAACCAGAACGATAATCTAACTTTGTATACATTTTGTTTTCAGTACCCTTTTGTTCTTTCTTCCCTTCTTTCCAACAACAGTAAGACTTCATAATCAAACTTACATTGCCACTCCTAAACCTCTGTTTATATCTACGAATACCAAATCCATTTTCAAAAGTATGATCATTGTAAAGATTATAAGCATCCTGTTCACACTTGACACTAAGCCCAATAAGTGATTTACTCTCAGTTGACTGATGATCAGTTTCCAATGAACCTGACAACTTACAAAGCATATATATGAAAAACAAACAACAACTACATACATTGGAACTAAGTTACATTAAATTGAACTGAAGTTACATATCATGTAACACAAGTCACATATCATGTAACACAAGTTACATAAAATTGAGACACGAGTTAAATACAATTGAAGATACATGACGGAATAAGTATCTCTGCTAAGAAGATATAACAATTTAGAAGCTTTTGAAACAGTATCTTCTTCTCCTGAATGTAAAATCAGCAAATATGAATACTCATACAATCCGAATTCTCAAGCAATCGTATAAAAAAGAGAATACTGCAAGCACAAATAAACGAAATTCACACAACTACTTCAATTCAACATTAATACTTACTGATCAATTCAACATCAATCATTTGATCAACTTCAAAATCATTGTCACCAATTGAATGAATGATGTTATCGCGTGTATCAGAAGCCAAAGTATCTCGCATTCCAATTGAACAATCAACAAGAACAGAATCATCGACAGAAAAATCCATTGAAGAAGCCTAGAAAACGTGCGATGGAAGAGATGACAGAGTGGAGAAAAATCCGTTAATGTTGAGCTGCAGAAATCTTCGATCGGTTAATCCCAAGATGCAACCTAATTTTTTAATAAATCGAACAACGACGTTTTGGGATCGGGCGCACCACCCTCATGGTGCGCCGATCCCAGGATATAATTGTGGTTTTTAGTGTTCTTATAAAGTTCAGATATTTGCTGATTTTTAAAAAAGTACAAGTATTTAATTACTTTTTTCGTAATAGTATAATGACCAAATTGTTTCCTTTCTTTTTTTTTTGAAAATAATAATTCCGGATTCCGTTTTAGTATGGTTAAAAATCGTATTATTTCAATTTGGGCCGGATTAAATTGGTTTTATTATATTTTAAAATATATTACTCCCTCCAATTCCAAAAGATCTTGACACTCTGACTTCACAGTTTTTAAGGAAATAAATTTGACTTTACTGAAGAGTACATTGTTTGTCACTGTTTGGCACTGTTTGACACTGTTTGACATTGTTTGACACTGTTTTGTGTAGATTTATTTGCCAAATAAGGCAAATAAGGAAGTGTAAAGATCTTTCTGGTACTGTTAAAAATGGAAAGTGTAAAGATCTTTCAGAACCGGAGGGAGTATGATGGATAGCATACCCGGGGTAGCTTATCCGAGGGGTTATTGAGGAGAATAACTAGAGAGAAGTCAGAGCAACAAGTAAGAGAGAGAGTCAAAATGTATTAAATGAACTCGTTGTGTCTTTTACAAGGTGAATAAGGGTTGCTATTTATAGCAGCTATAAATGCGATGAGAGTACACGTGTCAACAATCTAACGGCCGAGGGGTCACCTCAATCGGGGTGACACCAACATATGCATGTGCACCGCATTAAATGCGGTGGGTGGATGTGACGCCGTATTAAATGTGGTGGTTGGCTGTCTTTAAAAGGAATCTTCGTCGATAGTTCTGTTGCCGAAGGAATCATGTGGCTGAAGGCATCGTGTGGCCGAAGGCATCATGTGGCCGAAGACATTGTGTGGCCGAAGGCATCATGTGGCCGAAGGCATCATGTGGCCGAAGGCATTGTGTGGCCGAAGGCATCGGGTGGCCGAAGGCTAACATTTTAGCCAGCATTTTCCAGAAGCTTTGCAGGACTATATTAAGATGTCTCCCATAATTTGGAGCCCTCGGCCATAGGGGTGAAGGCATCCACGTGTGCAGCGTGGGCTTCTTCATGATTGGGCCCCTGCGTTTGGGCTTTGTGTGCTCATCGGGCTTGATGGGCTTGTGTAGAAGAAGCATGAGTCTGTGGGCCGGGGTGTCCTGGACCATATACTCCATCAGGAGTCCCTCACTCCTTTTGCCGAGAGTTTCTCGAAGGAAATAGGAGTAGTGTCTTGAAGTTGCCGATGGCTCCCTTTCTGCAACTGAAGAATAAGAATTTTCAAGTTTGATTATTTTTGCTGAAGGGAGTAGATTGTCGTTGTGATCTTGCCTCAGCTTGCTGTAGTTGAGAAATAGAAATTTTTTAACATTTGCGTGTTTTGCCGAGGGGAGTCCCCCAGTCCCCCACTCCTTTTGCTGAGAGTTTCTCGAGGGAAACAGGAGTAGAGTGATGCATGCCTTCAGCAGGAGCCGCCGAGGGGTGACGCCTTTTGTTCCACAATGGGGAGATGCCTCGTTAAAAACCTCATTAGGAAAAAACCCTGTGGGAAAAAATCTTGATGAGGGAAAAAGAGCACACTGGATGCCCCCAGAATGAGGCAAAAGGAATGCACCCTTCGGTCTAGATTGGTGAGCGGTGGTTGTGTCCGTCCACTGAGGGGATATCCAAGACCAACCTTAGATCCTGCATGAAAAGGCTGAGGAGCCTGTAAGGACCCCCCGTTATCAAATAAAGGTGACGGAGGGGTGCAAGGCCAGGTGGGCCTGTGTGAGAGCCCCTGGCATCAAATAAAGATGTCGGAGGGATGAAGGCCGAGGGGCCTGCGTGATGGCCCCCGGCATCAAGTAAAGATGCCGGAGGGATGAAGGCCGAGGGGCCTATATGATGGCCCCCGACATCAAATAAAGATGTTGGAAGGATGGAGGCCGAGGGCCTGTATGATGGCCCCTGACATCAAATAAAGATGCCAGAGGGATGAAGGCCGAGGGCCTGTATGATAGCCCCGACATCAAATATAGATGTCAGAGGGATGAAGGCTGAGGGGCCTGTATGATGTCCCCTGGCATCAAAATAAAGATGTCGGAGGGATGAAGGTTGAGGGGCCTGTATGATGGCCCTTGGCATCAAATAAAGATCCCGGAGGGATGAAGGACGAGGGGCCTGTATGATGGCCCCTGACATCAAATAAAGATGTCGGAGGGATGAAGGCCGAGGGCCTGTATGATAGCCCCTGGCATCAAATAAAGATGTCGGAGGGGCGAAGGCCGAGGGGCCTGTATGATAGCCCCCGACATCAAATATTTGATGTCGGAGAGATGTAAGGCCGAGGGCCGTTGTGATTCGGAATCATGCTGAGGCTGAGGGCCGTTGGTGATGTAGAATCACGTTTAGGTCGAGGGCCATTCGTGATGTAGAGTCACGCTGAGGCCGAGGGCCGTTCGTGATGTGAAATCACGTTAAGGCCAAAACCGTTGTGACGTAGAGTCATGCTGAGGCCGAGGGCCGTTCTGATGTTGAGGCCGAGGTCCGTTGTGATGTGGAATCACGCTGAGGCCGAGGGCCGTTGTTGATTTAGAATCACGTTGAGGTCGAGGGCCGTTTGTGATGTAGAGTCTTGTTGAGGCCGAGGGCCGTTGATGATGTGAAATCACGCTAAGGCCAAAACCGTTGTGACGTAGAGTCTCGCTGAGGCCGAGGGCCGTTGTGATGTTGAGGCCGAGGGCCGTTGTGATGTAGAATCACGTTAAGGCCAAGGGCCGTTCCTTGATAGTTCTGGGAGGCCGCGTGTTAGTCCTCCGGGTGTGTGTTCCTTCTTTCAGGCTTCGGCCGAGGGGGTTGCTTCCCCGCCTCGGCCGAAAGGGGGTCCAAGTGATCCGTCCGAGAGTTTGTCTGTTAGTCCCCCGGCGCTGGGCCGTCCCTTGATTGTGTCAAGAGGTCGTATGTTAGTCGTCCTGATGTGTGTTCCTTCTTTCAGGCTTCGGCCGAGGGGGTTGCTTCCCCGCTTCGGCCGGAAGGGGGTCCAAGTGATCCGTCTGGGTGTTCGTGTGTTAGTCCCCCGGTGCTGAACCGTCCCTTGACCTTGG
Source organism: Cuscuta europaea (assembly GCA_945859875.1). Classification (NCBI taxonomy): domain Eukaryota; kingdom Viridiplantae; phylum Streptophyta; class Magnoliopsida; order Solanales; family Convolvulaceae; genus Cuscuta; species Cuscuta europaea. Next base: position 9,230,492 of record CAMAPE010000015.1, read on the forward strand.
GGGGTCCCGTCGTCTATTTACGGCGCGGGCTAGGCTTGGTCAGTTTCCGACAACTGCCGTTTCACCCCCAAGTTTGGGGATTTCGTCCTCAGCCATTCTTTCAGGCCTGTCGCTGTGCATTACGCGTCAGCGACGCGGTGAGCGTCCCGCTCCAAAAAAGCGGGCCTTTTGCAGGCCCCCCATCCTTGGACACCACCGGCCATACCTGGGCATTTGGCCTTGAAGGGGGCGATTAGATGTCCGGATTGTGCGCATCCTTTACTTAAGTTCATAAGAAATAAGCGGAATACAATGGGTGTGTTGTTTGACAACAGCTTTGCTAAGATACACGGCTCGAGGCCGAGGGCTATAGGCCGAGGGGATGCTAATGTGCCTCGAGGTCGAGGGCTCAAGGCTGAGACCGAGGCCGAAGGCGAGGAACATGATTAGCGGAGGTGGCGCTTCTTCGACTGGGGCTCCTCGAACTCCTCGTCGTCGCTGAACCTCCCAATTTCACGCTTCTTCATTGAGGTGTCCCCTTCTTTTTTATCGGTGTTCTCCCTGGCGTTTTTTCTTGGGGCATTTTTGATTAATTGGTGGAGCTCACCCTGTTGAATTAAGAGTTCAATAGCCTTTTTTAACGAGACAATCGTCTGTATTGTGGGAGGTGCTTTGTGGTAACGGCAATAAGTGTTGCCTTTGTGGACGGCACAGATCTCCCTCTCCGACCGAGGGTCCTTGGGGAAAAGGTCCTGCTCTTCCGCATAGTTGAGGATAGTGCTCACCGGGTGCATGAGGGGAGTCCTCGGCATGTCCAGCCGAGGGCACCATTGCAGTCATTCCGACCCTGCTGGGTGTAGCTTCCATGGTCTCGGCCCTTGGCCGAGGGCGCATTCGGGGCCGGCGTGTTGTTTGTCTTCTTCGAGGGCTGGCCTCCGTCCTTCTTGAAGGAGTGGAAGTCATCGGCGTCGGCGTATAGGCTCCCCCGCTGGAGTGCTTCAAGGTATGATCTTGGGGGATCGGTGATGAGGCTCCGCGCGTAGGGGCTGCTGCGGAGAACCCCCTGGAAGTAGGGGTGAGTTCGGTTCTTGCGGTTCGGTTTTGACCTAAAACCAAATATAGAATCAAAGTAAAAAGTTCGGTTCGGTTTCGATTTGGTTCTACACTCCAAAACTTGGAACTACGGTTTGATTGGTTTGGTTTGTTTCGATTCGGTTTCGGTTTTTTGGGTTTTTTACCAAAAAATTATCATTTGATTTTAAAGTGATATAATACTTTGAGGGATCAAACATATATTACATAAAGAATGCAAGCACACTACAACAAATAAAATAAAAATAAAAATAAATAAAAATGTCATTAATTATATGAGTATGCGAGAGAGATAAAAGTATATATTATTAATTTACATTGTTTGTGACTAGTTCAAAAAAAGTTCATGAGTATATACGTTATATGTGATATAGTTGAGATAAATATTTATTGTTTCATCAATACGAATTCTTTAAGTTAAATAAAAATAAAAGTTAATTAATACTAATAACAAGTAAAAACATATTATCAGTATAGCTACATTATTACGTGCAATGAATGTGTAAATGAATTCACAAACTAAACTAAACATAACAAACATTATTTCTCTAGCACAAGAAAATCAAAAACTATTAATGATATTAGGATTAGTTAGGATTAATGCTTAACAATGGACAAATAAATTTTACTACGTATATTTGAACTAGTTCGGTTTGTTCGGTTCGGTTCGGTTTTGAAGGGTAAAAACCAAAACCGAACCAAACAACTACGGTTCGGTTCGGTTTTTTACATTCGGTTTCGGTTTGTTAGCGGTTCGGTTTTATTTGGCTACGGTTCGGTATGATTTGATTCGGTTTTCGGTTTTCGATTTTTCGGACCCAGCCCTACCTGGAAGAGGACGAGGAGGGTACGCTCGTCGGCGTCCTCGACCTCATCTATCTCATTCATCCACCGATCAATGAAGGACTGAAGTGTTTCGTCAGGCTGTTGCTTGACGAAGAGGAGGTGGGAGAAGTGCTTTTTCGCGCGTTTCCTTCCGGCGAAATGGGTGAGGAAGCGTTGGGCAAGATCTTGCCATGAGTCTATGCTCCCCTCGAGCAACGCGTTGAACCATTCGTAGGCCGGTCCCTCGATAGTGGAGAGGAACCAACGACATAAATATTCGTCAGATGCATTGACCATCAGCATGTTGTTTTGATATCGGCTGAAATGTTCTTGGGGTCGGTGCGGCCGTCATACGGCTTCATAGTGCTTCCCCGGTATTTCTCGGGTATTGGGGCCGAGAGCACCCTAGTGGTGAAGGGGGTCTTGGTCCTGACCTGGATGATGGGGTCACCGCGCCCCTCAACGAATTCCCTCTCCAGAGCACTGAGTTTGTTCATGAGGGCGTCAAAGCCGGGATTCCCCGATAAGTTGGTCGTAGGGGTGGGGGCTAGTTGTCTTGCTTCCATCTGAGCGAGCCTTCTTTCAAGTTGGGCGATGATTTCGTTCCGAGGGTCCTCGACGGCCGTGGCGGCATCAGGGGCCTGGTTACGAGCCGCATTGATGTGGTGGCATGCGTCCTCCCTCGGTGAGACAGGCTCACGTTGACCCATCCGTCCTACCAGCCTCTCTGATATTGGCCGACGGTGTGCATCCCCTAACCTATTGAAGGTCGAAGGTCTACGCACTGGGGCTGGTCCAGCTCGGGGAGGGGAAGCAGGATCGGAGCGGGAGGCCGTGTCCTGAGCCCTGACCCCCTCATCGTTGCGTACATTCATGACTAACGGATGAGGAGGGAGCGGAGAGAAAGGGACGATGTTCCCCTCAGCATGGCCCGGGGGCGGTACCAGAGTTCCGAAGGCTCCAGGATTCTGGTTGAGCATGTGGATGAAGGCAAATACGACTGATTGCATATCGGCGGTGAGGACCGGGGAGCTCACCTGAATCTCACCGCGATCTTCCCTTTGGGCCTCGATGCCGAGACATGCATCAAGAACGTTCTCTTGAAGCTGAAGGGGCATGTCTGCAGTGGCTTGTACTATTTCGGCGAGGGCTCCGCCTTCGGGGGCTTTGTTGGAGGCCACGACAGTGTGAATCCCGAGGGCTTTGTTGGAGGCTTCGACCTTCGATTGGACACGAGTTGCTCTTCCCATTTCGATAGTTGTTTTGCGTTGGGTGAGGGGGAGAGTTTCTTACTTGATTGTTCGACCTCTCAACGAGAGCACCAAATGATGGATAACGTACCCGGGGGTAGCTTATCCGAGGGGTCATTGCGGAGAATAACTAGAGAGAAGTCAAAGCAACAAGTAAGAGGGAGAGTCAAAATAAATTAAATGAACTCGTTGTGTCTTTTACAAGGTGAATAAGGGATGCTATTTATAGCAGCTATAAATGCAATGAGAGTACACATGTCAACAATCTAACGGCCGAGGGGGCACCTCAATCGGGGTGGCACCGACATATGCATGTGCACCGCATTAAATGCGGTGGGTGGATGTGACGCCGTATTAAATGCGGTGGTTGGCTGTCTTTAAAAGGAATCTTCATCGATAGTTCTGTTGCCGAAGGCATCGTGTGGCTGAAGGCATCATGTGGCCGAAGGCATCGTGTGGCTGAAGACATCATGTGGCCGAAGGCATTGTGTGGTAGAAGGCATCATGTGGCCGAAGGCATTGTGTGGCCGAAGGCATCATGTGGCCGAAGGCATCGGGTGGCCGAAGGCTAACATTTTAGCCAGGATTTTTCAGAAGCTTTGCAGGACCATATTAAGATGTCTCCCAGAATTTGGAGCCCTCGGCCATAGGCCGAAGGCATCCACGTGTGCAGCGTGAGCGTCTTCATGCTTGGGCCGCTACGTTTGGGCTTTGTGTGCTCATCAGGCTTGATGGACATGTGTAGAAGAAGCAGAAGTCTGTGGGTCAGGGTGTCCCGGACCATATACTTCATCATACTAATTAATACTTTAAAAATAAATAGTTATGAAATAATATATACTACAGGGTATATAGTAATATTTACAATCTAAATAAACGTGATTGTAATATATATCATCATAATGTTTTATTTATTCATTTATTCGTATTGTCTTGATAATAGAAATAATTGGTGCGTAACATTCACTACATATTATTCTACACTCTAATTACTACAATATTTACTCTCTAAAAGATTGAAATTAAATTAATTAATGAAAAAAGTAAGTAGATAATTATACTAATAATATTAACATTATTAATAATAAATATTCCATCTTTACCAAAAATATTAGTTGTATTTTTCTAATAAAATTACTACCTTCGTCCCTAAAATTTGTCATCTCGTAAAATTGGACCATGATTTTGATTAGTGTAGTATAATATTTTGGAAATTATAAATTTTATACTTTTATAAAAGTACTTTTAACAGAGAACATATTCATACCATTTTTATACTATAAACAATTTCCAATAAAAATATATAGTTGGTCAAAGTTTCAAAGATGACAAAGTTTTAAGGAATGAAGAGAGTAATAACATAGAAACCAATCTCGGTCCGAATCTTTTCCAGTTAAAAATTGTAATACATACATCTCAAAAAGGAAAATGTATCTTACAAAGTTGAACGAAATCAATACTCCCTCCGTCCCATAAAATTCTTCCCACTTTCCTTTTTGGGTCGTCCCAAAAAGTTCTTCTCACTTACCATTTTTGGACAATTTGTGTGGTTCACATTCTTTTTTTTACTCCAGGGGGGTTTGAGGGAGGGGGGTTTGGGGGGCCTGGAGTAATGAGGATTGAAACTCACTCCTTGTGTGGTTCACATTCATTTCACCTTTTTCTTACACAACTAGAACCATACATTTCCACTTTATTCCACTTTCTTAATATGCAGAATTCACTTTCAAAATGTGAAGAATTTTTTGGGACGGAGGGAGTACTAAATTTGGAAGAATCAAGGTACAAAAAATAAATGGGGACCCTTTCCTCATTTAGGAAGGTGCTATTGTAGACAAAATACAAAGGTTGGGCATTAAGTCGAAAGTGCTAGCTAATAAGGACATGACAAGTGTCCCTTAAAAATTGGAGAATGGTGTAAACAGTGACATCAGACCCGAATGCACGCTAGCATTGGTGCAGAACCCTGCCGACAATGATGCCGACAAAGACGACAACTTGAAGGTGGAGCCGGCGGCCTGGGTGATGGGCGATGTGATGATGTTCAATGGATGCTTCTCTGGAAGCGAAGATGGAGAGACGTTCGTTGGGGGGGGGGGGGAGATAGGAAGGTGTTAGATGGATGCTTCGTTGGATACTCCGTATGTTTTAAATATGTCACTTTTTGGAAATTGTAAAAGTTGTCATGTTTTTTGAAATGAAAGTTGCATTAGTGATATAAGGGCCATTTTTAAGGGGAAATGTAAACTAATAATCCAACCTTTTAACGATTTTCTTACAATAATCTCACATAATAGTAATTCATGAATAATCCAACATTTGCACCTCATCTTCATTCGCTAGTCTCTGACCTGTTGATGAGTTGTTATTCCATGTTATTTTCCTTTCTTTGCAAAACATTAAACTATAAATCTCACCTTTCAGAAATCTTCTTAAGCGGTCCCATGCATCAATTTTATTTTTTTCTCCCTAAAAATTTCCCCTTTTTATTTTTATCGTTTTGACTCTTTAATTCCCATTTGTGGTCTTCTTATTCTTATTTTTATTTATTTTCATTTTTTTAATTTTTTTCAATGTTTATGTATTTAATTTTTCCTTCTTTTTCTTCTTCTCGTTTATTATTTCATTTTGATTTTTATATATTTTTCGGATTATATTCCTTCTTATAAAAGATTTTTTTCTCACCATACTAACTTTTGACTTTACTTTATTGATGGATAGTCTACCCGGGGGTAGGTATCTGAAGGGTTACTGCGGGAAGTAACTAGAGAGAAGTCAGAGCAAAAATAAGAGAGAGAGAGAGTATATTGCTGAGAATGTAGTGAGCGAGTTTAGCTTGGATTACAAATGGGGAAAAGGGGCGCTATTTATAGTAGTAATAAATGCCAGATAGGGACATGTGTCATCATTCTGGTGGTCGAGGGGTCACCTCAACGGGGTGGCACTGGCACTCGCATGTGGCCGTATTAAATGCGATGGTTGGATGTGACGTTTGTACTTGGTACGTTGATCCAGCGCATGTGGGTGGGAGATTCTGTCGAGGAGAAGCCTTCGACCGTAGATGATTGACCGAAAGCTCTTCCTTCCTAGGGCACCCTAGGTGCCGAGGGCTGCTGTTTTTATTGTCTTCTCCCAGTGTCTTCGTATGCTCAAATAGCCTTTCTGTGAGTATCAGGAGCCTTCGGCCAAGGGGCCGAAGGCACCCCCAGTGTGTATTGATGGCTGCTTGGTACTCGGGGCGCTGTGATTTGGGCCTGTTGTGTGCTTCCTGGGCCTATTGGGCCTTGATTAGAGTAGTAGGAGTCTATGGGTCGGGGGTACCTGGGCCATATACTCCATCACGAGTCCCTCACTCCTTTTGCCGAAAGGTACTTGAGGGAAAAGGAGTAAGTGTGTTTGTCCTCTGCCGTTGTTCCGTTGTAGTTTGTAAAGTTTGTGAGTAGTTCGTTGTGTGCATGTTTCAGCCATGGGCAGTCCCTCAGTTACCCCACATCCCGGGACTTGAGGGATCATGTTTGTCGTTGTGGGAGTTTTTGATATTTATTGTATTTTGAGATTTTTCCCGAAGAGGTTCTCCAGTCCCTCACTCCTTGAGGCACTTGCAAAGTGGTGAAAAAGAGTAGAGTAGTGCCTGCCTGCAATATGAAGCCGAGGGGTGACGCTTTTCGTTTCATTTTGGGGGGATGCCTCGTTAAAAACCTCATTGGAAAGAACCCTGTGGGAAAAAATTCCAATGAGGGAAAATGCACCGAATTCCTCCGATGATGAGTCGAAAAGGTGAAACCCTAGTCTGAAATGAGTGGCAGTATTCTTGCCGAAGGCTATCCTTGTCTGAGGGCGCGTGTGTTGCTTTGCCGAAGGCTTGCTTCTGATATCCTGGGAGATGCCGAAGGAGGAGCCCTTAATTCATGAGAATGAGGGCACGATGAATGTAGGTGATATTTCCTGTGTTGTCGAGGGGTCCCTTGTTTGTTGACAAGTGGGGGGCTGTGGTGTCCCGAGGGGCTTCCTTGTTACGTAGCCGGGGGCAACCGTTGATGAAGGTGTGCTCCCCGGGGGCTACGTGTCCTCAATGTGTTTGAGGGCTGAGTGTTCCCGAGAGGTGTGCCCATTGTGAAGCTCTGGGCTTCTGAAGGAGTGAGACCGAAGGCACTTGTGATGTATTATGAGGGGCATTGGCCGGGAGCACCTCTGGGTAAGTGTACCCGGGGGCTCCTCTCTATGAAGTGGAGTGAAGGAGACAGCCCGGGTTCCCAGAATATAACCGTTGTATAGAGCCATTGGAAGATGTAACGTCGGAAATATAGCCGTTGGAGGGGGGCCTCCACGTGGCGTGCGTTCGTTGGCTGCCTGTGGGTGGGCGTCACCGATTGGGCAACTCGACGGTTTGTAATGATGGTTTTGTAACCGGAGGCCCGGTTTCCGGCCCAAGCCCATATTTGCGGTGCCTATAAATACCCAAGGCCAAGGACCGCTCTTCTTGTGTGATCATTGTTGTTAGTGAAGCTCTGCCGAATTTTCTAGAGAGAGAAGCTCCAGCCTTCGGTCAAAACCAGTTCTCAGAGGTCAGTTCTCGCTCCGTTCTTGGCAATTCTTGCATACTTCGCTTCCCGGCCTTAGATTAAGTTTTTGTAGCTTAGAGCCTTTAGAATCTCCCTCCGACCCTCGGTTTAGTATCAAAAATGTCTTCACAAAGTGATTCCCAAGACATCTCAAGGGAGCCCTCGATTGATGATGAAGTGGTTTCCGATGTGGAATCCATTAGCGAGCCTTCGACTGGTGACGATGCTGTTGTGGCTGTGGAGATGCAGAGGGCCCTCGTTACCGAAGCTGAAGCCGAGGACTTTGAGCAGGTGATGGAGGACGAAGAGCTCGCCCTCGCTGTGCAGACTGCAGAGGAGGAGGAGAGAATGAGGGTGACTGTCGCTATTCTTCCCCCTCGCGATGCCGGTGAAGCCAGCACCTCTCGGCCATTGAACCTGGCACCTCTCCGGGTGGCCCCCGGGAAGAAGAAGAAAACGAAGGCTGCCGTTCCCAAGAAGAAGGGTGGCGTTGCTGACCAGGGAAGGCCCATCGATCTGCCCGAGGGCTATTCCTTCTTAAATACCGCCGCCCTCGAGATCAAGTCGAAGGCTGACATGGCGGAGTGTTATGTCACACAACTGCATGTGGGCCCCTCGGGTACTGTAATAATGCCGGGACCAGATGACCTCCTCTCCCAGGCTCCCGAAGGGTGTATAGCGGTGCATATCCTCTCGGTCGCCATGGGCCTTCAGTTCCCACTGCATCCAATCCTTAGGGAATATCTTAGGTACGTTGGCCTGGTCCCCTGTCAACTGACACTAAACAGCCACTCGTACATAGCCGGATTTCTCCATCTCTGCAAGTCCCGGGGGGTGACACCCAGCTTGGAGTTATTCTTTCAAAGGTTCAACTTATGCCGGGGGGGGGGGGATGCAAACGCCGAGGGGTTTGCGAATCTACAATAGGTATCCCAGTTCAAGCTGTTCACAGAGGCGCCCTCTTCCAACAAAGGGTGGAAAGACAGATGGTGTTATGTGAAGTTGGACGAGTGCCCGTTCCCGAGGGAGTTGCGGGACCGCTTCCGTCGGCATCCAAAGATCAGGAGTGCTGCCCTCGAGAAAGACGGTCTGATCCTGTCAAAAATCCCGGAGGGCCGGAACAAAAATATAGCCATCAAAGAGTGCACCTTAGAGAAGGATTTGCATGCCCTCGGGTTCCGGCAATATCGTTTCTCGGGGAGACCGACGAGAAGTACCCTGAGTTGGACAGAGCCTTCGAGGGAGCTGGAGGTTGGTGCCGAGGGCGCTGAGTTTTTGCACTCAGGATTTTTTCTTTCTTTCTTTTGATTGTCTGTTCACGCTTTCTACCCCTCGGTCTAACTGTTTTTTGTTGTTTGCAGGCGCGAATATGGACGCAGGGAAACTCTTCGCCTTGAAGAAGAAAAAGGGCAAGGCCCAGGCTCAGAAGAAGGACCCTTCGGTCCAGCAGCCCGTTGAGGCCTTCTTTCAGAAGGAGATACCGGAGCCCTCCGTTGTGGCTACCGTTGCTGATGTGGCCGAGGGGGCCACGAAAAAGAAGAAAGGCAGCAAGGGGGTAGAGCCCCCTGCCAAGAAGCAGAGAGGTCCCGGGAATGTTGCTGATCAGGCGGCCCCCTTAGTGATCATAGAGGAACGCTCCTCTCCCGAGCCCCCGGTTGTCATCGCGGCGACAGCCCAGACGGACCTTCCCCCGGGAGGCTTCCCCCGGGAGATTCTGCAACTCTCCCTGGCTCCGGGAGCTTCCGTGATGCACGGCTCGGCCGAACCGAAGGCTTTCCTGAGGGGGATCACTTCGGTGATGGATAAGGTGGCTCTCTCGACCTACGACGACGAGGCCCTCGAGAGCAAGATCTTCCGATCTTCTCTACTGTAAGTTTTTTCCCTTGTTCTTGTTTTAACATTTAATACATTTCCAACATTCGTCTAACTCTTCTGTTCATTGTTTAACAGGATTGCATAGCCCTCGGGGAGCATGCGCAAAGGCTCGAGCAGTGGCGCCTCCATAAGGCGGAGCAGGATCAGAAGATGAAGGAGCTCAGCTGATGTTTTCACTTAGGATGTTTTTACTTGGACTTTTTTCAGTCCCAGAGTAGACAGTGGCCGAAGGCATTGTGTGGTAGAAGACATCATGTGGCCGAAGGCATTGTGTGACCGAAGACATCATGTTGCCGAAGGCATCGGGTGGTCGAAGGCTAACATTTTAGCCAAGATTTTCCAGAAGCTTTACAAAGGTTGGTGCTATTTATAGACAAAATACAAAGGTTGGGCATCAAGTCGAAAGTGCTAGCTAATAAGGACATGACAAGTGTCCCTTAAAAATTGGACAATGGTGTAAGCAGTGACATCAAACCTGAATGCACGCTAGCATTGGTGCAGAACCCTGCCGACAATGATGCCGACAAAGACGACAACTTGAAGGTGGAGCCGGCGGCCTAGGGTGATGGGTGATGCAATGATGTTCGATGGATGCTTCTCTGGAAGCGAAGATGGAGAGTTCGTTATGGGTGGGGGGGGGGGGGGGGGGGGAGATGGGAAGGTGTTAGATGGATGCTTCACTGGATACTCCGTATGTTTTAAATATGTCACTTTTTGGAAATTGTAAAAGTTGTCATGTTTTTTGAAATGAAAGTTGTATTAGTGATATAAGGGCCATTTTTAAGAGGAAATGGAAACTAATAATCCAATCTTTTAACGGTTTTCTTACAATAATCTCATATAATAGTAATTTAGGAATAATCCAACCTTTGCACCTCATCTTCATTCGTTTGTCTCTGACCTATTGATGACTTGTTATTCAATGTTATTTTCCTTTCTTTGCAAAACATTAAACCATAAATCTCATCTTTCACAAATCTTTTCACAGCGGTCCCATGCATCAATTTTATTTTTTTCCCTAAAAATTTCCCCTTTTTATTTTTATCGTTTTGACTCTTTAATTCCCATTTGTGGTCTTCTTTTTCTTATTTTTATTTATTTTCATTTTTTTATTTTTTTCAATGTTTATGTTTTTATTTTTTCCTTCTTTTTCTTCTTCTCGTTTATTATTTCATTTTGATTTTTATACTCCCTCCGTCCCAAAATGAACTTCATAGTCACAACTCACATAGTCAACATAAATTATTCTTAATCTTATGTTTTATATATCAACTTTTTATCAAATTTATATTGTTTTTATCAGCCTTTGTAGCGGTTTTAATGTAGTTTGTTAATATGTAAATTTTAATTACTAAAAGTAATCTGAGTATGAACAGAGATCAAGTTGATTTATCGTCGGTCAAACATCGTAATCCGAAATGGGAAGTTCATTTTGGGACGGAGGTAGTATATTTTTCGGATTATTTTCCTTCTAATAGAATATTTTTTCTCACCATACTAACTTTTGACTTTACTTTATTTTCACTTAGGATGTTTTTACTTGGATTGTTTTCAGTCCCAGAGTAGACAAAACCATACCAGACCAGATCAGAATTGGATAGTTATAACATACACAGATATCAAACATTTACCAAACCAAACGAGTCCAACAAATTTCAGTCCAAGTAAAAACATCCTTACACTTATTTATTTACTTTTTCCTTTTCTTTCCTTGATTCCACCACTAATATATTTTTCAGAAAATAGCTTCAAAATAAGACTAAATTAATCTCTAAATGCACAAATAGGACTATGTTATTTATCTTCCCAAAATAGGACTAAACTCAGTAAAGTACACTCTTTCTTCTTATTCTACATGTGTACCTTTACCATAACGGAAGATCATATTTTACATTATAATAAAAAATAAAAATAATAAAAAGTATTTCAATTTATACAAATATAGTAGAAATTATAAAAAAGTTAAAATAATTTTTTAAGAATAAGAAAAAATAAATAAAATTAAAAGTGATTTAAAAAAATTAAAACTAAAATAGGACTGTCAATTTTTTATTCTCAAAACAGGAGTAATTACTGCCAAATATGGAAAATATTGTCATGTTTAAAGTCTTTAACTGCCAAAACATGACATTAATTAATCATATTTTGGGAATAAAATCATGATAGTAGAATATATTACGGACGTTTATAATCTTATTTTGGGTAATTTCTTTTTTAATATTAGTGGTAATTCCTTTTCATTTTTATCTGACACCACGCCTGAATCACCTCAGATCAATTCACAGTTATAAATACAGCAACAATAAGAACACCTATCCACACGAGATCAAATCACTCTGCTTACCAGTAGCCTAGGGCTTAATGAGGTTGGAATTGGGCTTCGGATCCAGGTGTATCCCTATCACCTGTCCCCTTGTTTCCTTTGTATTTCAATGCGTGATCGCTTAGTGTGTTCTTGATACTTGTTCCACAAGTTCGTTGCTTGATCATTTACCAGAGGAAACAATGAATCAATTCGAAAAATCTGAGAATGAGTTGCCGGATTTCTTTTCGATGTTGCCTGAACCACTTACTCATCACATTTTGTCCTTCCTTCCGTTCACGGATATCGTCCGTACTTCAGTCTTGTCTAAGATGTGGAGTCGCATTTGGTTCAATTACCCTAACATCGATTTGTTTTTGCATGAGCAGAGTTACATAGATAAACTACATCGACATTCTTTCATAGATCACATTAAATCAGTCATGGATCAATGCATTCTTCGAAAAGATTGCATACATAAGTTGCAGTTAAAAGTTTATGCTGATAACCTGGAGGAGTTGGCCCCCATTATGGACCAGTGGATGAAGGCTGCAATTGAGAGGAATGTTTCTGAGCTAGTGTTTGAGATGAATTTTGCTCCAACCGCTTACTATAATATTCCGAAGGAAGTATTTGTCTCTAATTCACTGAAGGTTTTACAGCTTGAGGGGTGTAAGTTTGACGATAGTTTTTCCCGCACTAATCTTCCACATCTACAGAAGCTCAAAACCATGCAGTGCCTGTTTGCCGGTGAGAACGTCTTATCCAAGATTTTATGTGGCTGTCCTGAGTTGGAGTATCTGCAAGCTTTAGTATCTGAAGGCATGAGAAGTTTTCTCTCGGTTTCACGTAAACCTAGATTGAAATATTTTCACATCGGGCGTTGCAACGAGCTCGAGAGGATTGAGATCTTTGTACCCAGTCTTGAAACGTTAAAATGTGATATTCCATATTCATGTTCCATTGATTTGGCTAGCTGCACTCTTCTCAAACATTTGGAAATACACCACGCTATCCTCTCTTCTGATTATGTCCCTATTCAGTATCTTTTATCTAACCTTCTCCAAATTGAAGAATTGCATTTGTCTAACTGTAAACCGGCTGACAAAATTCAAATCTCAAGTCCATGCCTCAAAAGACTTGTCATAACGGAGTACAAAAGCTTTCCTGGTGCTGAACTTGACATCCCAAATTTACTTAGTTTAGACTTCTTTTCTATGGGTGAATGTAATAAGAATAACCGGTTCAGTTCTTGGAATGTTCCCAAGGTAGAAGAAATTCTCATGTTGTTTTCTGTTAAAAGCTTTCGGAGTTCTTGCAGGGGTGGACTGAAGGGGTTCCTTAGGCAGTTACAAAATTATGAGGATGTGAAATTGATTATACAGTGCAGAGGTAAACAGGTAAGTTTCATTGAGTTCTTACTTCACATACATTGCTACCTGAAGTTGCATTTTTTTTTACTGAGATTACAAGCTTTCTATTTCTTCTAAAAGTAACATGCCACCCATGTGTGTATAACTCTTTAGAATCATGCTAAGTATTTTCTGTTCATTTTATCATGGGAAAAGTCTCAATACACCCTTTTGTTTAGCCCAAAGAACTATTATGCTCATTGAGTAACAAAGTGTTCATTTAATCTGACATTCCTCCAACACTCCACAAAAAGCTTAAGAAAATGGAAGATTACGCCTTTACCCACAACAGTTAAAGACTTTCAGTTTCTCTGACTCAAACACACCTTGTTTTCATCGTTCAACTTGACTAACATTCTTGTTTTTATCACTCACGCTGCCACCTACTACATCTCACATTTATCTTCTATTGTCGCCTTCAACAATGGTATTCTCTCGGGCACTTATAATAATTCTTCTACTGGTCAAGACAATGAATGAAGAACAGAATATGCCGTCTGTTCTTGTGATTTCTTCGACGATCAGGTGTAAGAAGATGATAATGATCCACTTTACAAACTGGGTTCCTGATCTTTAATTGATGATTCTTTCAATTGCTTTAAGAACCGCCATCCTGGCTCATATTATGGTACACTTAGTTGGAACCCCCACAACTTTTTAAATTCTATGGTTATAGCTTTTTCTTTTTTCTTTTTATCTAAATAGAGGTTTGTTGAGGTTCTGGTCATCTCCGTAACACTCATTGACACACAAGAAAATTGAGAAGCATATAATTCTACATGCAAGGTTTACTGTATCATCGTTGAGTGGTTCAATGGTGGTAAGACAGGTAACTAGGTAAGTGACAAGGGTGCTTGGCCAGCTAATACACACGATAGAAAGGTATTCAAACAAAGATCAGTCGAATATAAGAGATCTACATTTGGCGCCACGAACTACCCATAGTTGGCACTTGGCAGTGAGAAGTCTATCCCTCCCTCTTTAATAATGCTGAAAACTTGAGCCTAATACTTATTTGGTCGGCCGTCGGTGGTAATTAGTCTGTTATGATTCTGTGAGTTGAAGGCTGCTTCTGTTTGATCATCTTGCCCCTACTTTCTCTCCCTAATCAGCCACTGGGGCTGCTTCTTGCTTTCTTTGCCATGGCAGACGGAGGCCGTGAAAGCACCTCTTTATTCATATACCAAACGTCCAAACATTAACCTAGATTAAGTTCAGTTCCTCCATGTCCAAACAAGATAATCTTCCGTTTTCTAAAGAGGGTATTTTTGGACTGCTTAAGAAATTTTCAGGATAAATAAAAATTTTGTTACTTATGAGGCTTAGGCTATGTTCCGTTGGACTTATTTTGACCCAGACACTGGATCAGTCTAGGCCACCATGATATAATATATTACTTTCATACAAGTATAAAATTTATAACTTCCATAATACTATACTAATCAAAATCACAGTCCAAACTTTACGAGATGATAAAGTTTTAAGGAATGGAGTTGGCATGTTTCAGTATTCTTATTACAATAATCTATTCATTTGGACTAGAACTTTCTTGTCTAGTATTGTCTACACTAGCCTGATTTCTTTTGGTCTGGTGTGTGGTATGATGTGGTCCCTTAAGCTCTTTCTATTTTGGTCTAGTCTAGTTATATTTGATACTTTGTGTACTTTGTTACTATGAAATTCAAGTCTAGTTTGGTGTAGTAAATCCGCTTTGATCTAAGCTAGACTGGTATGATATGACCCGGTCTACTTTAATTATTTCTTGTTCGGTCTCGTGTGCTTGCTATGTTTTTATGTAAGTTTATTATGGTGAAAGCCAATTCATTAATAAATATGTTATTTATTACTTATATAGTTATTAAAATACCAAAATAAATTCTTCTAAATTTATTTTTATTTATTATTTCCAGTTTGATTATCTCTTTTGGTCCAACAAAGTAAAGATTATTATTATCATGTGCATATACCTTTATTTTTACAACCAATTTAAATAATACTCTGTAAAATTAAAAAGTGTGAGAATGTGATATTTTATATTGCACTGCCATTAATGTGTATTTCTATAAAAATAAACTTCACATAATGCCAAGTCAGAGTATCTGACTAGTTCACACCAGTGGAAAGTGAAAACCAAGTCTAACCAAACCAAACAAGAGCAATTCAGATCAGACTAGACTTGAAAATCACATATATTGCTCAACGGGCTAAATTTTTAGGGTGCAGTTGAGACTCTTTTTGTTATCCCTAATCTCGAACTTGCTCTAATGCTAGTCATTAGTATCAGTAATAGTATTAGTATTATCATTATCTTGATCTTGATCATGATCCTCATATTATAGCTATTACCGTTATTGCATCACGTAGTATTATTATTGTTGTTGTTGTAGTTGTTATCATATAACATCTAGAATTTATCATTGAATTTAAATACTGTTTACAGGATCTAATTATGCACGAGAAACTGCAAGCAGTTTCCTTTTCTTCTCTGAATAAATTCTTAAAAAAGGCACAACCAAGATTTGTGCTCATATCATCTAGAAGAGATGATTCGTTCTTGGCTCGTTTGCTGGTTTCTAGAGAAGACAATGTTAGTCTATCCATGATATTTTCTTCTCGCAGAAGCATAGAGGTATTTGGTAGTTACTTTTAGACCTTATCTTTGATATATATATGGATGGGAATGTGTTTCTGCTGCAAGAATGTTCTGAGTGTAGTTTATGTTTTTTACTTTTTAACCTGAATTTCAGTTGTTGCACGAGAAATTGAGCAATGTATCATTTCTGAAGCGTTGGTATAGGGAATTTCAGCTGGTTTCTATAGAGGAGATAGAGCGTGAAATGGACTCTGATTGGAAACCCTTCTTTGAGACCCATTCAATAGGTTACCACACTGCTAGAATAATCCTCATCAGGAGAGTTTGATGGGCATGATCGGTTCAATTCAATGTAGCATGTGTTTGAAAAAATGCTAGGTGGTGGCCCCTGGCGGCGCTTAATCGGGCACAGAACAAAAAAAAAAGCTCTAGTGCTGCTTGCTGGTTATATTCACATCAATCAGATGATGGTTGCCATCTGTAACACTGCGCTCCTGCAATGACAATCCAGTCTAAAAGGTGTTGAGATTCTTTACATTCTCTCAAAATCATATCATTTGCGCATGCTTCATCCATCAATATTAGTTAGTTTCTGGTGGGGGAGCAGTATTGAGGGCTCCTGTCCTCTGAGGCCTTGGTTTTTATCTAGAATAATTTGCAGCTTGATTTTACATTATCAGTCTTGTCACCCCCCATTGGGGGTGTGGATTAGGGGTGGGCAAACGGTACAGAAACTATGGGTCGGGTCGGGTAATACAGGTTCAGGCACGGGTTAGGGTCGGGTCCTAATTTTAGAAAAACCCAAATGGTTCGGGACGGGGCGGGTCCTTAATAACTTCGAAACCAAACGGGTACTAAAATTTGAAAAAACGGGTACCTAGATCAAATTGTTTTAAATTATTATTTTAATACTCTATTATATTTAATATAATATACTAATAACACCCGAAAGCTCTTCATGTTCTTATTTCTAGACAATGACATTCAATTATAGAAACTTGTCAATCAACTAAAAACCAAGTTCATATAAACTCCTAAATATTTTCCCCGATTCGTTATTCCAATGCATCAAATTTTATTTCTTCAATATTTTTTTGTAATTTAAAGACAATTACTCAATGAAGTGTGCATATTCATTTAATAATCTTAATTTTTCTTATAATTTGAAATTTAATAAGCTTTAAATTGTTTTCAAGACAAATATGTAGAGTTACTAGTTTAAAAATAAACATATTAAAAAAAAAATTCTTATGACTTTATAGTGCTATTTTTTTAGTTTATGAATGATGATTAACATTTTGTAATTTAGGTGGTTGTGTTCTGTTTAATTTATAGATTTGTGGTTAAATATTTTATTAACTAATTGAAAATTTTAGTTTTTATATTTTTATTTTGAAGTTTTACTATATTATGGTTACATTAATACTTAATTAGTTTGGGAATTTTATCCCTAACTAGAACCGACCCGTTTCAAACGGGGTGGGTAAGGTCCGGTTCCTATTTTGAGATTTGGTATACCTGAATCGAACATACCCGTTAAATGGATCGATGGTTCTTAAAAATTTGTCAATTACCCAGACCGACCCGAATTGCGCCCACCCCTAGTGTGGATTGTGTATAGAAAGTTTGCATATTTAATATAGACATTAGCATTGGAGAAGATATCTACTAACTTCTATTTAATAAAGTACAACCTTCTAATTGAAATTGAATTTTCAATTAATTGCTATTGAGTCCAATTAATGAATAGTTATTAATTGCAATTAAGTCTTGAATTCTTAGTATTTACTCAATTGAATGCTATTGAGTCCAAATAGTGAATATTCATTAAATTGGTTGCAAATAAGTCCTAAACTCATAATATTTATATATACTACGGAGGAGAAAAGTTCACCACCGGAATTCTAGAGGAGAACCGTCGTCTAGTCGCCGCAATTTGATGATCTTCTCGGTAGTTTTTGTGGTGATTTTTTTGCATGTTTAAATTATATCCACAAAATTTCACCTTAAAATTGGGTTGAGAAGTCAGTTAAACAAATTATTGAAAATAGTGCATTTTATATATAGATATTTTCAAGCAATTATTTTTCAATATTTTTTTAATTGACTTCCATATCTAATTTTAAGCTGAAAGTTTATGAACATAATCTAGACTTCATATAGAATATGCTTACAAAAATTTTATCAAGAAAAAACCATTGTGGACTATCTCAAATGATGGGGATTGTATATGATTTTATATCTTGGTTGATATATAAAAATCAATCACATTCATCAAAACATAAATTAGTTAAAGACTACATAATTCTATTTTATGACAAGCCTATATAAACATTAGTAAAAGACTACATAATTCTATTCTATGACAAGCCTATATCTAAATAGTTCCATCCCACCTTTTGTGTTGTCTGTATGGATGGAAGAGTCATTTTTTCATATAATAGGAGTTGAGAATTTTTAACGGTAGAAGTCAGGATTGAGTCAAACAAAGGATTAGAGAATCCAGATGATGAGATGGACAAAGAAAAAAGTAGTTATATATTTAGGAAGCTCCAAATTCAAACAATGATTTCACACTCCATTTATGTGTGTATTTAGGGAGTGTTTTGATCTTATTCTTAAAACTGTTTCTGCTCCTTCAGGGATAAAAAATAGAAGCAAGAGTGTTTGGGTGAAAGTGTAGAAGTACTTCTGGTGCTATAATTTACTCCTACAATCAGTTTTTTTAGAAACCGGAGGAGACCGGCTTCTGAAAATTGATTCTGATTCTGCTTCTTTTTCTGCTTTAAAAAAGAAGCATAAGTAGAATCAGTTCCATACACCCCTTAATGATAAAATAAACTTTTGATATAAACTTCTATCGACAAACCTTTAAATCAACTACAAATGTCTATGTAGTGGTTAACTATGTAGTGGCCATTAATAAGAGACTAAATTAGGCGTTGAAAATGGCCAGCTTCTTCCTGATCGTTCCATCTGAGTTAAATGTTACATTAAAAAAAGTTATAGTAATTGCATTTACTTACAAACATTTCTTTTCCAATGTATGATGTTTTACATTCAATTCAATATCTTAGTTTGCTATAATAATACTACCTCCGTCCTTAAAAACTTTACTAAAGTTGACCGGCACGAAGAATCATAAAGTAAAAACTATGTGGTTGAGGTTTGTGCAGAGGAGAGAGAAATAACAGAAACCACAAAATAATTGATTAAAAGGGAAAGTGACAAAGTTTTTTGGGACGTCCCAAAAAGGAAGAATGACAAAGTTTTAAGGGACGGAGGGAGTATGATATTTTTGTGAAATTATTACTAATGTGAAACTTATGACAAAATATGACTAATAATACTATAGTAATATAGTATGTATCGTCTTCTTTCAAAAAAGAAAAATACTATAGCATAGTCTTATAGTCACTTTGATGGATAAGTGTACCCGGGGGTATCTATCCGAGGGGTTACTACGGGGAGTAACTAGAGAGAAGTCAGAGCAAAAGTAGAGAGAGAGTGTATATTGATAATGAGCGTATTCCGCGTTTTTTGCGTTGTTTACAAATGGGGAAAGGGGTGCTATTTATAGCAGCAATAAATGGTAGATAGGGACACGTGTCATCATTCTGACGGTCGAGGGGTCACCTGAACGGGGTGGCACTGGCACTCGCATGTGGCCGCATTAAATGTGGTGGTTGGATGTGACGTTTGTACTCGGTACGTTGATCCAGTGCATGTGGGTGGGAGATTCTGTCGATGAAAAGCCTTCGACCGTAGATGATTAGCCGAAGGCTCTTTATCCCGGGGGCCTCTAGGTGCCGAGGGCTCTAGGTGCCGAGGACTACTGTTTTCGTCGCTTTCTCCCAGACACTTTGAGTGCTTAAAAGAAGCTGTACTGTAAGCTTATGAGCCTTCGGCCAAGGAGCCGAAGGCATCCCAGTGTTCGTCGTGGGTTGTTTGGCACTTGGGGCGCTGTGATTTGGGCCTGCTGTGCTTCCTGAGCCTATTGGGCCTTCGCTATAGTAGTGGGAGTCTATGAGCTGGGGGTTCTTGGCCATATACTCCATCAGGAGTCCCTCACTCCTTTTACCGAAAGGTACTTGAGGAAAAAGGAGTAAAATGTGTTTGTCCTCTGATGCTGCCTTGCTGTAGTTTGTAAACCTGTGAGAGATTTTGCGTTCGCACACGATTTTGTCGGGGGCAGCCCTTCAGTCCCCCACATTTTGGGACTGAAGGGTGTTGATGCTATGTGAGAATAGTTTTTTAACATTTTTTTTATTTTCCCGGTTCCCGGAGGGGTTCTCCAGTCCCCCACTCATCGAGGCACATGTAATGTGGTGAAGAGGAGTAGATT
Organism: Cuscuta europaea; assembly: GCA_945859875.1. Lineage (NCBI taxonomy): Eukaryota > Viridiplantae > Streptophyta > Magnoliopsida > Solanales > Convolvulaceae > Cuscuta > Cuscuta europaea. Next base: position 9,250,727 of record CAMAPE010000015.1, read on the forward strand.
AGTGCCCGCTGTTATCATGTTGCCGAAGGCCGACGCTTTTCGTTTCATTTTTGGGGGATGCCTCGTTAAAAACCTCGTTAGAGAAAACCATGTGGGAAAAAATTCAAATGAGGGAAAAAGAGTGCACCGAGTTCCCTCAACGATGAATCGAAAAGGTGAAACCCTGGTTCGAAATGGATGACAGTATTGACGTCGAGGACTATCTTTGTTTGAGGGCGTGTGTGTTGATTCGCCGAAGGCGCTTTGTTAATATCCCGGGGGATGCCGAAAGGGGAGTCCCTCAATCCATGAGATTGAGGGCGTGATGAATGTAAGTGGTAGTTGCTGTGTTGTCGGGGGATGCTCTAGCTGTTTGACAAGCTGGGGATGAGGGCACCCGAGGGGTCTCGTTGTTGTATGCCGAAGGCTGTCCACCTAAAAGAGGTTTTAAATTTGATGTTCCCGAGGGGTCTCCTTATTGTGTGGCCGGGGGTCGACAGTTGATGAAGGTGTGCTCCCCCCGGGTTTTCCTGGCCCTCAATGCGTTGAGGGCTGAGGGTTCCCGAGGGGTAAGCTCGTTGTTAAGGCGTGGGCTTCTGAAGGAGAAAGCCCGAAGGCACTTGTGATGTTGTATGAGGGGTACCAGCCGTGAGCACCTTAGCCTGTGAAATAGAGCCGCTGAGATATGACCGTTGGAATATGGATCGTCGGAATATAGCCGTTGGAGGTGATGTCCACGTGACGTGCTCCCGTTGGCTGACTGCGGGTGGGTGTCATCGATTGACGGAAGGGACGGCGTGTAATGATGATTTTTCTCTCGGGGCCCGGTTTCTTAGCCCAAGCCTGAAGTTGGGAGGCTATAAATACCCCATGGCCAGGGCCATTCTTCTTGTGCGACTATTGTAGCGAAGCTCTGACAAAAATATTTCTAGAGAGAGAAAGTTCCCCTCGATCAAATCAAACTCCCAAAGGTCAGTTCTTCCTCCCGTTCTTGACTTCCTTAGCGTATTTTGCTACCTCGTTCCTTGGATTTTGTGTTGTAGCTTTTGAACCCTTTAGGAATTCTTTACCTTCGAAAAACCTTCGGCCCTTAGTTTTAAGACATGTCTTCTCAAAGTGACTCCCAAAATATCTTGAGGGATCCATCGGTTGAGGAGAAGAGCATCTCTGATGTGGAGTCTTCAAGCGAGCAGCCCTCGACCGGGAATGATGTTGCGATGGCCATGGAGGTACAGAAAGACCTCGTCACCGAGGCCGAAGCTGAGAACTTCGAACAGGTGATCGAAGACGAGGAGATGGCCCTCGCCGTTCAAGTTGCTGAGCAGGAGGAGCAAAAGGAGAGGATGAAGGTTATTGTTGCCGTCCTTCCCCCTGCAATGCGGGTGAGGCCAGCACCTCTCGGCTGCTCAACCCGGAACCTCTCAGGGTGGCCCCGGCGAAGAAGAGCAAGAAGGCTGCCCCCCCAAGAAGAAAGGTAGTGCTGCAGATCTTGGGAAGCCAGTGGGGATTCCCGAGGGGTATTCGTGGCTGAACACTGCTGCCCTGACGATAAGTTCGAGGGCTGATCGGGCTGAGTGCTATGTGACGCAGTTGCACGTGGGGCCTTCAGCGGACGTGGTTGAGCCGGGTCCGAATGACGTACTCTCACGGTCTCCCGAGGGGTGCTTCGCAGTCCACATCCTCTCCGTTTCAATGGGCCTCCGCTTTCCCTTGCACCCCTTCCTCCTGGAGTACTTAAGGTATGTTGGCCTAGCCCCCTGCCAACTCACCCCTAACAGATTGCCCCGTGGAGACTCTTCGATGACGTGCCCTCGTCCCACAAGGGTTGGAGGGATCGTTTCTGTTACGTGAAGATGGCTGACAATCCATTCCCGAGGGAGCTAAGGAATTACTTCTGGAGGCACATAAAGCCGGAGGGTAGTGCTGCCCTCGAGAACGCTGGGAGGAAAATCTATGCTATTCCGGAGGGGCGTAAAAAGCATCTAACAGTCAAGGAGCTTACCCTTGATGATGATTTGTACGGGCTTGGCTTCCGGCGTTACCGTTTCCTAGGAGAGACGGATGAGAAGTACCCCGTCCTTGATTTTGTGGGAGGTAGTTCCCCGAAGGCCATATGTCTTAGTACTTAGCAATTTTTTATGTTCGATCCATGTCACTGTGGTGGATCCCCCTCGGCCTAACCATCTTGTGCTGTGTTTTTGCAGGTAATAACATGGATGCGAACGCCCTGTTTGCTATGAAGAAGAAGAAGGGCAAGGCCCAAACCAAGAAGAAGGATCCTTCAGGCCAGCAGCCCGTGGATGCGTCCTTTCAGAAGGACGGGGTGGAGTCTTCTGCAGCTGTTCCCACCGCTGACGGGGCAGGGGTTTCTCAAGCCGATGCGGCCACGAAGAAGAAGTCTGGGAAGGGGGGAAGCCCTCCGGCAAAGAAGCAGAAGAAGGCAGGGGATGTCGCAGAGAGAGTTGCCCCCGTGATGATAATCGAGGAGCAATCCTCTTCTGAGCCCCCGGTCGCAACCGCGTTGACAGCTCCGATAGGCCTCCCTTCGAGAGACTTTCCTCGGGAGACATTGCAATTCTCCCTTCCCCCGGGAACTTCCGTGATGCACGGCACAGTTGAATCGAAGGCATTCTTGAGGGGGATTACTTCGGGGATGGACATGGCAGCTGCCCTAGAGAGCCAGATCCTCCGGTGTACTCTTTCTGTAAGCCTCTGTTCTTTTTCCTTCTTTACTCACTTAGCACCTTTTGATCGATAATCTAACCTGCTTGTTTGTTGTTCGCAGGCTTGCATAGCCCTCGGTGAGCAGGCCAGGAGGCTCGAAGAGTGGCGTCTTCTGAAGGCTCAACAGGATGAGAAGTTGAAGAAGCTCATCCATGAAAACTCTGATGTCGTAAGGCAGATGGCTACGTTAGAGGAGGACCTTTGACGGGCGAAGGTTGAAGCTGAGAGAGCCAAAGCGGAGGGTCAAGCTGAGGGCAAAGCTGAGGTCGAGAGGGCTGCCACTGAGGTTGCGAAGAAGGTTGTCGAGGAGGTTGAGACTGCCAAAGCTGAAGCGGTGGCTGCCGCCGGGAAGTCTGCAGTTGATGCCTTCATTGCCGGTGGCTGGGAGGCCGCTGATAGGGAAGAATGGGTCTCCTCTGTGGTGCGGAAGAAGATCGACGCCTAGGTTGAAGGCCCCGGTAAGGAGTGGTTGGCCGAGAGAGGCGACTGCTACTACCAAGGGGGTGAGTTCTTCACCCAGCACCTGATATACCGGAGGCTTGCTCGTCACTTCAATGTCTCCCTCGATCAGTTCGACTCGGCGGTGTACGACCTTCCCCCGTTGCAACCAGATGTAAGAATTCCCCTCCCCCCGGGCGAAGAGAGGCCCGTGATTGATGACTCTATGATGATGGGGGGTCCGGCGAGGGCGGTGCTGATGAGGCCGTCGGAGAAGAGGTCACCTCCAAAGTTGCCGAGGGAGAAACCACCGAATGATCTTGTATTTGTAAATCTTTTGAACAATATTTGTAACTGAATACGTTTACCGCCCTTGCATTTGAATACTATCTTCTGAATGAATAGTGTGCCTTCGGGCTTCAATGTTTGAATTTACTCTTTTCTTCTCTTATAGTAAGTGAATGGCCTTCGTTTTTCTTTACGTTCCTTTCATGTATGCGTGTATGTTTGCATTATGATTTGACCGGGGGCTAATCATTTAGGACTTAGAAGAAATATTCCAAGTGTTGTGCAGCATTAGGCCTTCGGTTGAAGCTTCCCCTCGATCTCGTGTAGCTGTCACTAGTTGACTGAGGGCCCAAATTTATAGGACTTAGAATATTTTTCTAAGTGTTGCTCACAACTTTTGCCCTCGGCTGACATCCTCTTTGTGTGTCTTCTGTTGTGTTAGTTGTAAGTCTTCAGTTGTTGGTGGCTGGGGGCCAACAGTCCAGGACTTAGAAAATTCTCAAATGTGGTATTACCTCTGAGCCCTCGGTTGAATGTTGAGTTTGACCGATGGGCAACCTTTTTAGGACTTAGGAAGTTTTTCTGAGTGTAGTTTCACCACTGAGCCTTCTGTTGTGTGACCCCTCTGGCTGCATGGAGATTTGACCGAGGGCCTAATGTTTGGGACTTAGAAAGAGTTCCTACATGTCACCTGTCACTTGGCCTTGGGTAAATGAGCTCTGTGAGTACCAGCCTCCGGTGTAGATTGTAGTGCCGGGGGTTGCTGGAACTTGGACTTAGGAAATTCAAGATCATGTCTGTGGGTACTCGCCTTCGGTGCTGTGTGGCAGGCGCCCTCGGCCGTAGTGGGTTCCCAAAATGTGGACTTAGGAAAATTTTGTAAGACATTCGTGTTGTAATAAAGGCGGACGGGGAGTGGTGCCTTCATTGTTGAGTGGACTTTAGCCAATTTTAATCCTTTAGTAGGATTAGAGCCCTCGGTATTCGTTGATGCCGGAGGCCACCAGTTTGTGGACTTGACTGATATTTGATGTATGGTGACCGGGGGCATTCCTTTGGAGATCCCTCGGTGTTGTCTGACGCCGGAGGGCATCAATATTTGTTGGTTAATCCAGATAGTGGACTTTGTTGAATAGTGGCCTTCTGGAATTAGTAGCTCCCAGGTATCGGAGGTGTTCCCTTGTGGAGCCCTCTGTATAATTTGTATTGTCTTGTAACAACCCTTCTTCCTCTTTGCCGAAGGATGTTCCGTCGTGGATTGTCGGAGTTGTGTACTCATTGATTGCTCGTTGAGTCTACTCCCCTTCACCCCATTTTTTTTGGTAGTGAAGGGAAGGCTTCAAGAAACTTAGTTTCCTGGTAAGGCTTGGCCTATCGGGAGGCAACAACATACACAATTAGCTCCCCCCTCGGGTTAACCTTCCGAGTTCCGAGGGGATCGAGGGTCGTTTCCTCGGCATAAGACAGAGTCTGTAGCCTGCCTCCCCTTGGGGGATGGCACGGAAAGCGCCTCAGTTTTGAAAGTCGTTCTCTCAGCACGAGATGTAGTCTTTGGCCTGCCATACCCTTGGGGTAATGGCGCGGGAAGCGTTTCGTTTTTGAAAGTCGAATCCTGGGCATATTAGTTGCCTGCCACACCCTTGGGGTAGTGGCGCGGAAAGCGTTTCGTTTTTGAAAGTCGAATCCTGGGCATATTAGTTGCCTGCCATACCCTTAGGGTAATGGCGCGGAAAGCGTTTCAGGGATGGGTTTTTTATTTGAACACTGGTTGCAAATGGCCGGGGGCACTACGTGCTGCCGGCACCGATAGGTGGCGCCTTCGGTATAAATGCGTCCTCGAGGGGTACGACTTCCGAAACAACACTTGGTGTCTGTTTCAGCATACGGCCCCCGCTATTTGGTACCGGGGGGTCTTCAAAGGGAAACACTTGGTGTTTTTCGCTGTCTGGAGTTGATAGGAGTACGTACCCTCGGTACTTGGTACGGAAGGGTCTTCTTTGAAAAACACTGGGTGTTTTTCTTCATTCGTTGCAGGTAGTGGGGGTGTCTACCCTCAGCACTTGGTGCCGAAGGGTCTTGCTTGTAATAAGGCCTTGGGCCGAGAGCTTGTTATGAGGGTTTGGCCGCTCATAAGAGTCTTGTTTCTTGTTTTTGGTGTCTTCAATACGTCTTCATTCTTCGAATTTGAAGGCCTTGGGCCGTAGGATAATACATTCATTAGTTATGAGGGTTTGGCCGCTCTAACATTACTGATAAAATTTAACTAGGTGATGTACATTCCAATGCCTAGGGACCTCTGTCCCATTGGGGCGTTTGAGTTTGTAAGTCCCAGGTTTGATGGGGCCCACAAACTTAGGTGTCATCTTGCCGCCCTCAGTTGGTTGGCTAGCTTCCCTCTGTCGGAGGACATAATCCCCCACTTGGAATTCTCGAGAGCGGACCTTGGCGTCGATGTAGCTTTTGACTTGCCTTCGGTAGTTTTCCGCTCGTATGAAGGCTTGCTCTCGGCGTTCTGAGATGAGGTGAAGGTCGAGGGCCATGTTGGCGTCATTGACTTCGGGATCATATTGGGCTACCTTCGGGTAGGAAGAGTCATTTTAGTGGGAGCTTTAGCCTCAAATCCATAGCACAGGGAGAAGGGTGTTTCACCTGTTGCCCACCGAGGGGTGGTGCGGTAAGCCCATAGGATATTGTGGAGTTCTTCTACCCAGCCTCCCCCTTCGGCCTCCAACTTCTTTTTGAGTCCCTCAAGTAATGTCCGGTTGGCATTCTCCACTTGACCGTTGCCTTGAGGGTAAGCAACGGATGAGAAGGTGTGCTTTGATGCCCCATGCCTCTAGGAGGGCACAGAAGGGGGCTGCCTCAAATTGGGTTCCGTTGTCGGAGATGATTTGTTGGGGGACGCCAAACCTTATGAGAATGTTCTTTAGGACAAAGTGGCGCCAACGATGATGTACCTGTTGTTGGAGGTACCCCTCGGCAGAGGGCCCGCAAGGTCTATGCCCCATCTAGCGAAGGGTATAGATGTGCTGATGGGGGCATAGTTGACCGCTGGCCTGCCGGGGCTTTCTGGAAGTGTTGACATGCGGTACATCTTCGGGCGAGATCCGCACAATCTCGGGCCATCGTAGGCCAGAAGTAGCCCTGGATTATGAGCCTTCGGGACATGGAGAAGGGTCCCTGATGAGCTGAACAAGTGCCACTGTGCACTTCCTCCATTGCAACTTCGGCTTCATCTTGATGAAGGCACCGGAGCAGCGTACCATTGTAAGATCGTTTGTAGAGCCTTCCGTCCTCGATGGTGTAGCTGGGGGCCCTCAACTTTGCCAGCTTGGCGCGGGCCTCATCCTCGGGCAGCTGCCCTGTGGTGACGAAGGCAATGATGTCTGAGATCCAGTCCTCCTGTCTTTGTTGTATATTCATGATGGGGCTGACGTGTATGCTGGAGAGGTTGAGCTCCTCGATTTTGGTGATTTTGGATATGTGCTCAGGGGATTCGGCCGAGAGCTTTGATAAAATGTCGGCCTTAGAATTTTGAGCCCTCGGTATTTGAGTGAGAGAGTGTGCCTCAAATACCTTAAGCAATTTCTTGGTGGCTTCCTTGTATTGTTTCATCCTCCCTTTTTTGGCCTCATACTCTCCTGAAATTTGGCCGACGACTAACCTGGAAAGAGAAGCGGATGGCATAAATGGCCAGCCGAAGGCCACAGAGGAGGGCCTCATATTCGGCTTCGTTGTTGGAGACTTTGAAAGAGAAGCGGATGGCATAATAGGCCCGGATGCCTTCGGGAGAAATGAGAACTACCCCTCCCCCATAAGCTTTGATAGCGGAGGAGCCGTCGGTGTAGAGAGTCCACCAGTCATCCGAGGGAGCCGAAGGCTCCTCGTCCGTGGCTGATATTGCCGTGCATTCCGTCACGAAGTCCGCCAGGGCTTGGCCCTTGATGGCAGGCACCGGATGGATGTTGATGTTGTATTGGCTGAGGAAGAGCCCACTTTACCATCTGGGAGGAGCTGGTGGGGCTCCTCATCAAAGCGCCGAGGGGTTGGTGTGTGAGGACTTGGACCGGATGGGCTTGGAAGTAGTGGCCCAACTTCTTGACAGTCCAGACAATAGCTAGCACCGTTTTTTCCACAGGGGAATACCGGAGTTCCGCTTCACTGATGGTCTTGCTAACATAGAAGATGGCATGCTGGACGCCATCTTCTTCCCGGATGAGTACTAAGCCGATGGCCGCCGGGCTAACACCAAGGTAAAGGTACAGGGTTTCCCCTACCTTGGGTTTGGAGAGCACAAGGGGTGAAGATAAATATCGTGTCAGCTCGTCGAAGACCTCCTGGCACTCTGAGGTCCATTGGAAGCCGGCGGTCTTCCTCATGATCTGAAAGAAGGGTAAGGACTTCTCCGCCGATTTGGATAGGAAGCGGTTGAGGGCTGCCAGACGGCCCGTCAATCGTTGGACTTCCTTCACGTTGCGTGGGGGCTCCATGTTGGTGATGGCCTGGACTTTCTCGGGGTTGGCCTCAATCCCCCTTTGGCTCACCATGTAGCCTAAAAACTTGCCTCCTTGCATGCCGAAGGTGCATTTCTTCGGGTTTAGCCAAAGGTTGAACTTTTGCATGATGGCGAAGATCTCCCGAAGGTCGTCAGCATGGCTCGATGATTGTTTGCTTTTGACGATCATGTCGTCAACATAGGCCTCCATGGTGCGCCCTAGGACAGCCTGAAAGACTCTGGCCACCATCCGGGTGTAAGTGACGCCTGAGTTCTTAAGGCCGAAGGCCATGTCAAGGTAGCAGAAGATGCCCTCGGGAGTCATGAAGGCTGTGTTTTCGGCGTCTTCCTCGTGCATGAAAATTTGGTGATACCCTCGGAAGGCATCGAGGAAGGACATGATCTCGCACCCCGCGATCTCTACCACCAGTTGATCAATATTTGGCAAGGGAAAGGGGTCCATGGGGCACGCCTTGTTTAAATCAGTGTAGTCTACGCACATGTGGAAGGTGAGCGGCTTTTGTGCGAGGACTACGTTAGCCAGCCATGAGGGGTATTTTACCTCCTTGATGTGCTTGATGGAGAGGAGCATGGCGACCTCTTTCTTCACAAAATCCCTTCTCTCGGTCGAGGGGGTCTTCTTCGCTGTTGTATAGGTTTGACCGAAGGGTCCACCAAGAGGCGGTGGGTGATGACCCTTCGGCTAATTCCGGGCATGTCCTCCGACCCGCATGCAAAAACAATGGAGTAGGCGTGGAGGGCTTCAGTTATGTCGGTTTTCAGGTCTTCAGGGAGCTTGGCTCCAATCTTCACAACCCTCTCCGGCTTGGCCGGATCGAGTGCGAGGTCTTCTACTTCCTCGGCGGGCTCAGCCCTCGGCCTCTTCTCTTCTCCCTCCACGGTTCCGGTGATGGTGTCAACACGGAACTCGGTCTTACTAACCTTCTTTGTCACTTGAAGGTAGCAAGCGCGGACAAGTTTTTGATTCCTCTTTGAGTACCCGATGCCCCCTTCGGCGGGGAACTTGAGGCACAGATGCCTCATTGAGATGATGGCTTCGAGGTCCTCGAGGGCTGGTCTGCCGAGGATGATGTTGTGGGTGCAGTCAATGTTGATGACGACGAACTCCACTTCGAGCTTGGCTCTATGGAGCCCGTCGCCGAATAGTACCGGAAGGGTAATTCCCCCCTCGGAATCAATGGTGTCTCCGGTGAAGCCGGCGAGAGGGGTCTTGATTGGCCGAAGGGACTCCCTCTCCAGGTGTAGCTCCTTGAAAGTGCTGAGGTACATTACGTTGACGGAGCTACCTGTATCAACGTAAGTTCCCTCACGTATAGCGATTGCGCCCACTTCTTCCGCTGGCTGGTGGAGTCCCCCCCTGTGTTACCTCCAGTGATCATATGGATGTGGCGCTTCTTCTCCTGGTACTGGATGTACTCTTCCTCCTCATCGAGGTTTCCAATTTCCCTCTTCTTATCCTTCGGGTCACCGAGGGGGATGGTGTTTGGGTTGACCCAAGCGTTTGCTTTCTTAGGGGCCCCCTGGTAGTGAGGCCCCCCCTGAGGCGGAGGGCATCTGATGAATTGGGACAGGTGGCCTGCCTGTATCAATCTTTCAATGGCCGTCTTCAACTGATGGCAGTCGTCGGTGATGTGCCCTTGGTTGCGGTGGAACCGACAGTAAGGATAATTGGGGTTGATGGCGTATACCTCCAGGGGTGCGTGAGAGTCGCGCTCCACAAGGCCCCTCTCCTCGGCGAAGTCTAGGATGACACTGACGGGGTGCGTCAAGGGAGTCCGAGGGTGCTCCAAAAGAATGGGCTGGGCCCAAGCCTTCGGGTTTCCCTTGTAACCTCCCACGGGCTTGGCTTGGCCATGCTGGGGGCGATCACTGGGGGGTGCCGATACCTTGGATTGATTATGGGGAGCCCCCGGCCCTCGGTTACCCTTGTCATCTGGCCGAGGGCGTTGCTGATCGGGGTTGTGATGACACTTTTCCACCTCCTCGGCCTCGACATACCGGTCCGCCCGCTGCAGGGCCCTTATGTAATCGCGGGGAGGTTCGATGATGAGGCTCCTCGAAAAGTTTTCGGTGCGGAGGACGGTCTGTAGGAGGGCCAAGAGGGTCCCGTCGTCAGCACCGTCAACCTTGTCAGCCTCCGTCCTCCAGCGTTCCAAGAAATCCCGAAGGGTCTCTTCCTTCTTCTGCCTCATCGTTAGCAAGTGGGAGAAGTGCTTTCTTGTCTTGCATCTCCCCGCAAACTGTGTTAAGAAACGCTGGGTGAGTTCTTGCCACGAGTCAATGCAGCCTTCGGGCAATCGGTTAAACCATTCGTATGCCGGTCCCTCTAAGGTGGAAAGGAACCAGCGGCACAAATATTCATCCGACGCCCCCACCATCATCATGCTGTTCTGATATCTACTGTAGTGCTCCTGGGGGTCAGTCTTCCCGTCGTAGGGCTTGATGAGTTGCCCTCGGTGTTTCTCCGGGATCCAGGCCGCCAATACCCTTGGGGTAAATGGCGTCCGGGTCCGGAGTTGTATGGTGGATTCCCCGTGATGGAGTATATGGCCCGAGAACCCCCGGTCCACAGACTCCTACTACAAATAAATGCCCAACAGGCCCAGGAAGCACAACAGGCCCAAATCACAGCGCCCAGAGTACCAAGCGGCCCACAGTGTGCACCAGGGGTGCCTTCGGCCCCCTGGCCGAAGGCTCTGATCCTCACAGGAGGGTCAAATCAGGAAAACAAAGTTACTGGGAAAAACGGCGAAAATCAGTAGCCCTCGGCACCTAGAGCCCTCGGCACTAAGGAGGTCCCCGGTACTCAGAGCCCTCGGCTAATCATCTACATCCGAGGGCACCTTTTCCGACATAATATCCGCTCCACATGCGTATGGATCACTGTACCAAGTACGACGTCACATCCAACAGCCGCATTAAATGCGGCCACATGCGATTGCCAGCGCCAACTAGTTGAGGTGACCCCTCGGCCAATGGATGCTTGACACGTGTCCCTGTCCGCCATTTATTTCTACTATAAATAGCACCCCATTTCCCCATTTGTAACCAAGACGCAAGAAGCAAATACGCTGAATACACTTTCTAATATACTCTCTCTCTCTACTTACTTGCTCTGACTTCTCTCTAGTTATTCCCCGTAATAACCTCTCGGATAAGCTACCCCCCGGGTACATTATCCATCATTTGGTGCTCGTTGAGAGATCGAACAATCAAGTAAGAAACTCTCCCCATCAGCGTCATTCTTGATTTTGCTGAGGAGAGGGGCCTAGTGGAGCGAGATTCACGCGCACCCCCGGAAGTATTTGCTATCAATCCAAACTACCCCTATTGTCGTTTCCACCGACACCAGGGGCACATGACCGATGACTGCCATCAGCTGAAGACGGTCATCGAAAGATTGATACAGGCGGGCCATCTGTCCCAGTTCATCCAAGGCCCTCGGCAACAGGGCCCCCCCTCACCAAGGGCCAACCCGAGGGCAGACGGAGAAAGCCAATGCATGGGTCAACCCCAACACCATTCCCCTCGGCAAAAAGAGGGAGATTGGGAACCTGGAAGAAGAGGAGGAGGAGTACCCCCGGTACCAAGAGAAGAAGCGCCACATCCTCATGATCACGGGGGGCAATACCGGGGGTGATTCTACGAGTCAACGGAAGAAGTGGGCTCAATCACTTTACGTGGGGGAAGTCACTCATATGCCCCCAGTAAAGCGACTGAGGGAGGAACCCATTATCTTCACCAACGCTGATCTCCCCCCCGTATCCTCCCCACACAGGGATGCCCTCGTCATCCGAACGGAAATAAATGACACTATTATTCACAGAACTTACATTGACACGAGCAGCTCCGTCAATGTGATGTACCTCAGCACCTTCAGAGAGCTGCATCTGGAGAGGGGGTCCCTTCGGCCCATCAAGACCCCTCTTGCTGGCTTCACCGGCGACACCATTGATTCCGAGGGGGTTATAACCCTCCTGGTACTCTTCGGCGACGGGCTCCATAGAGCCAAGCTCGAAGTGGAGTTCGTCGTCGTCAACATCGACTGCGCCCACAACATCATCCTCGGCCGGTCAGCCCTCGAGGATCTCGAAGCCGTCATCTCCATGAGGCACCTCTGCCCCAAGTTCCCAGCCGAGGGGGGAATCGGTTACTCAAGGGGGAACCAAAAGCTTGCCCACGCTTGTTATCTTCAAGTAACAAAGAAGGTTAGCAAGACAGAGTTCCGCGTTGACACCATCACCGGAACTGTGGAAGCGAGGAAAGGAGGCCGAGGGCTGAACCAGCCGAGGAGGTAGAAGACTTCGCGCTCGAGGGTAGAACTCGAGGTTTAAAACTAGAAGTCAGAACTCGAGGTTTAAAACTCGAAGTCAGAACTCGAGATTTAAAACTCGAAGTCAGAACTCGAGGTTTAAAACTCGAGGTCAGAACTCGAGGTTTAAAACTCGAGGTCAGAACTCGAGGTTTAAAACTCGAGGTCAGAACTCGAGGTTTAAAACTCGAGGTCAGAACTCGAGGTTTTAAACTCGAGGTCAGAACTCGAGGTTTAAAACTCGAGGTCAGAACTCGAGGTTTAAAACTCGACGTCAGAACTCGAGGTTTAAAACTCGAGGTCAGAACTCGGGGTTTAAAACTCGAGGTCAGAACTCGAGGTTTAAAACTCGAGGTTTAAACTCGAGGTCAGAACTCGAGGTTTAAAACTCGAGGTCAGAACTCGAGGTTTAAAACTCGAGGTCAGAACTCGAGGTTTAAATCTTGAGGTCAGAACTCGAGGTTTAAACTCGAGGTCAGAACACGAGGTTTAAACTCGAGGCCAGAACTCGAGGTTTAAAACTCGAGTTGAAGACCGCGAGTTTACAACTCGAGTTCATGACTGCGAGTTTACAACTCGAGTTCATGAGTGCGAGTCTAAAACTCTCGATTTTAAAAACTGACTAATTTTGAGAATCTGAAAACTATTCTGAATAGCCCTGAAGGTCGCGATCCCTCCTGTATCTATTTCAAGTCAAAATCGTTTCTGCAGCAGTGTATAATCATAAACTCGAAATACCATGAGAGTTCTACAAAAAATTAAAGTTTTCAGAAAACGAAAAAGGGAATATGCTGCTGGATTGGTTTTGAAAGGCGATTCCAACAGTATAATTTTTACAGATTTTCGTTCGCAAACAAGATTACAGGAGCAAAACTCTATATGAAGAAAAAGAGAAGAAAAGCAGAGCATTCTTCGTTAGATCCAAGAAAATCGCAGATACATTCAACCTGTTTCATGCCTCGGCTCTGATACCAATTGATAGTCCCAATACAAACAACAATCAAAACAGGTATAAAGAAGCAGATAGAAAGATATGGAGAAGATTCAAACCAAATCTGGTATACCGTATGAACTGGCCGCTGCTCTCCCTAGAGAAGGAGAGCAGCGACAACCCTAATCTCTCTATCTTTACGCCTCTGTTCTCTAAAGTCTCTTGCGTTAGTTTGGGTTCCCGTAAGTTAGCCTCCTTTTATAGGAGAAGTTGACCAACTTACAAGGAAGCTAACGGGCTGATACACATTTGTGGCCCGTATTACACGTTTAATTAATAACTACACAAATACAAAGATATTTAATTAGATTGGACACCATAAAATATTTCTAATAAATATTCAGTCTCACTTTGTTTATTTTTGAGAGCACTACATACAAGCTAAAACCTCCCTCACACAACATTACTCTGCTGGATTAATCATTTTCTACTTTCATTGTTCTGTTACCGGCTTAGGCCGAAGAGATCGTTTTATCTTGGGGAAAGGTTTTCGCTAGTCGGAAATACTTTTTTGAGGACAGCGTTTTACACGATTGAGCTATGTTATTTTCTAACGTTTTTGCATGTTTATCTGACCAATTCCTCCAACATATATTATGTATGACTTTTCTTAACAAAGTACCTTAAGTAATTTTATTTCATATTTGTACAGTGTTATTCATATGCACAATATAAGAGCCCGTTTGGTAGCACGAAAATCGGCTGTTTTGGCTGATTCTGCTGAAATTTATGAAGTTCTGATTGAAGTGGCTGCATTGGCTGATTCTGTTGATACAAGAAAAAAAAATTTTTTAAATATATTTTATTAATAAAATAAAGAAAAAATTATATGTAAAAATAGCTAAAATGATCATCTACAGTAACTTCAGCCAATACAGTCAGAAAAGTAACTCCAACCTTACTTTTTCGGCTTATTACACAATTCAGCGCGCGAAAGCAAAATTTACGTGTTTGGTAAAAAAGTTGGTTGATAAGCCTGATAAGCCGAAAATGAGGGTTGCCAAACGGCCTCTAAATTTTCTATTCTTCAATACTAAGTTGCTTTTAATAATAACTAGTATCTTAAGCAACGGCTGATATAGTTAATCATGTATTAATCTAAACAATAATGTTTATACAAAAAGGTATAAATCAAAAAATTAAGATGCATAAATCATAATTGATGGTCACTAAGACAATTTCAAAAAAGTAACACCAAATAATATGCAAAATTTACGTGTTCTTGCAACACTTCCTTGTGCACGATATTTGGGATCACATTTGTAGTTTTCTCTATTCAAATTTCTATGGGAACTTGGCATATGTCAATCTTTGTAATGTATTTTTTTGTTTGCCTCAAACCAAGCAGGATACGTGTTATCCCCAACACTTTCGATAGGATCAAGAACTTTGCCCAATTATGAGAAAAGATAATTGTTTGTAATGTGATATGAAATTTTTTCCAACGACCACAATGACAATGGCACTAATGACGGTGGCCGTGACACCGGTGACGACAACAATGACACTGGCAAGGAGATACTAAAATAATAACGACATTATCATTTTTCAATGTCACATTTTTGTTCATATATAAAAATAGTCACCTATTTCAAATCAACTTTAATGTAGAGTAATATTCAAGGAAAATCACAACATAAAATAACAATGGCTACTCCGTATAATTGATCATGTACTTAACATCTTATACTCAGTATTAAGAGATTTAACAATTTGAAAAACACAATTATTAATATTGTGGATTGCATTACATAAAACAATTACAAACTTTTTTGAGAATTAAATTTATTCTTTCACATATTACGTACATAACAGACCAAGATATAATGTACTTTTTTAAATATTGGCATACGAGAAAAAAGTAATTTTGTATCTTTTCCTTTCTCTAAATAGGACATTATAAAATTATATTTTGAAAAAAATAACTCTTGCTCTTGCTTAGGGGAATCTTTTATTTGAGAATTTTTTATACCTTCCAGGATGACAACCACCATCTTATGCAGTACGATAGGCCCTTCAGTGTCATCGTATTCTGTTCACGGCCGAGCTCGCCCATTTCCTTCGAGGATGGAGACCACCGTCTTATGCAGCACGATCGACCCCTCAGCGTCATCGTGTCTAGTTCACGGTCGGTTCGTCCATTCCTTCCAGGATGGCAACCACCGTCTTATGTAGTGTGATTGGCCCCTTAGCGCCATCATATCCCGTTCACTGTCAGCTCATTCATACCTTCCAGGATGGCGACCACCGTCTTATGCAGTACGATCAGCCCCTCAGTGCCATCGTATCCCGTTCATGGTCGGCTTGTCCATACCATCCGGGACGGCGACCACCGTCTTATGCAGCACGATCGGCCTCTCAGCGCCGTCATGTCTAGTCACGGTCAGGCTCGCCCATTCCTTCCAGGATGGGGACCACCGTCTTATGCAGCGCGATCAGGCGGATCAGCCCCTCGGCGCCATCGTGTCTTGTTCATGTTTGGATCACCATTCCTTTCTAGGATGGGACCCACCAATGTATACCATGCCTAACACACCATCTGTCATACATTGCACGCATTCATACATTCATGCATCATATTTCACAGAATCATGCATACACATACATCATATCTCGAGGTTGTTGCCTTTATATGTGCAGAGGCCTCTAAGCTTCTTGGTTGGAAAGCCGAGTCAGAATCCCTTACTCCTACCTGATACATTCAGGGGGATAGTGTCCGAGGAAGAGCGTCCCTTGCCCGATCCAATCGGGAGGGGGAGCGCCTTACCAGCAGATTACGTTCAGAGGGGTAGACACCCACTCATGTAGTAGAATTGCTCGAAGACACAGGTCCAAGGAAGACAAAGGAATTGGGAGATTCACATGCTCACTACTCAAGAAATTGGGAGACTTGTGTGTTGAGATATATTACCCCAGCCTACCACTGTTCAGGAGCCCAAGACATTACTTAGCACGGAGCCCGATCAGTGAGGCCCGTTTAGGCCTATCGAGCCCGTATCAGTCCATTCGGCCCATCGGGCCCATTTGGCCCATTAGGGTGGTGTACCCCTCCCCCTTTCCTCTATAAATAAATAGGATGATTTCCCTCCTAATAAAGGATCCCCTTCTCTTCTCCTCCCCTCTCTAAATAGCTAGTCTAATACTCCATTAATGGGAGCTCAAGTGTACAATGTAATGGTGAGGAGAGCAGTAATAAAATGAGAGGGCTTGGACATTG
Source organism: Cuscuta europaea (assembly GCA_945859875.1). NCBI lineage: Eukaryota > Viridiplantae > Streptophyta > Magnoliopsida > Solanales > Convolvulaceae > Cuscuta > Cuscuta europaea. The sequence goes on from CAMAPE010000015.1 coordinate 9,267,192, forward strand.
TCTAAATAGTCCGTGATTTTATCCTTTTCGGGTTTCCAAGTAAAAATAGCTTGTTCATACAAAATTATATCTATATTTATTATATCGTGTTGGATTAAACGCAACAAGGTGTGATTTATGTTTTAATGATGATTTGCAAAGAAAATTAAAAAACCTGGAATAGCAGATCATCAACCGGTCAAGGACCAACGAATGGAGATGAGGTACAATGTTGGATTATTCTTGAATTACGATAAAGTAGGACTATTATAAGAAGACCGCAAAAAATTTGGATTATTAGTTTTCATTTTCCTTTTTTCAAAATATTTTCTAAATTTAAGATATTTATATTTTAATTGGTTTGATTTTTTGGAAAAATACCCCAATATTACTAAGATTTTTTGGAAAAATACCCCAATATACCCCACTAAGATTATCTCATATCAAATTTAGTAAAATTTGTGTGACCCTAACTCGTTTTTACTCATACCAGTAAAAACGAGTTAGGGTCACACAAATTTTACTAAATTTGATATGAGATAATCTTAGTGGAACTGACCGATTGAAAAGATGAGACAATTTTAGCGGAACGAATGACATATCATATAGAAATGTAATTTATTTAAATTAACTTAGTTTTCTATACAATAAAGTCACAGTTCTTATTAATCTTGTTTTTTCATTATCACAAATCAACAAATATATCACATAGTAATTTTCTAACTGCTTAGTTTAACTTCTTATACAAAATCACTGAACAATCACGAGTCCTAAACACACAATTTTACACTTTTTATAGCATAATTAAGTAAAAATAATGAAATCATTTGGGATGAAAAAGCACAAATTCAAAATGAACAAACAAAACAAGTGTGATTTGTGAAGAAGAAGTAAACACCTAAATCAATAATAATAATAATAATAATAATAATAATTATTATTATTATATCTTGAAACCTAAATGAATAAATGAATAATTTCATAATGTGAAATATACTAGGACATTTGTCGCCACGAACTACCCATAGTTGGCACTGCAGTGAGAAGTCTATCCCTCCCTCTTTAATAATGCTGAAAACTTGATCCCAATACTTATTTGGTCAGCCGTCGGTGGTAATTAATCTGTTATGATTCTGTGAGTTTAAGGCTGGTTCTGTTTGATCATCTTGCCCCTACTTTCTCTCCCTAATCAGCCACTGTGGCTGCTTCTTGCTTTCTCTGCCATAACAGGCAGAGTACCAAATGTCCAAACATGAACTTCCTCCATGTCCAAACAAGATAATCTTCCGTTTTCTAAAGGGGATATTTTTGGACTGCTTAATAAATTTTCAGGATAAATAAAATTTTTGTTACTTATGAAGCTTAGGCTATGTTCCGTTGGACTTATTTCGACCCAGACACACTGGATCAGTCTAGACCACCATGATATAATATATTGCTGCCTCTATTCTTTAAAACTTTGTCATATTTGAAACTTGACCAACTGTATATTTTTATTGGAAACTATTGATAATAAAAAATAGTGGAAATGTTCTTTGTTAAAAGTATTTTCATACAAGGATAAAAATCACTAATCAAAATCACAGTCCAAACTTTACGAGATGATAAAGCTTTAAGGAATGGAGGTAGCAAGTTTCAGTATTCTTATTACAACGATCTATTCATTTGGACTAGAACTTTCTTGTCTAGTCTGGTCTACACTAGTCTTATTTCTTTCGGTCTAGTGTGTGGTATGATATGGTTCCTTAAGCTCTTTATATTTTGGTCTAGTCTAGTTATATTTGATACTTTGTGTATTTTGTTACTATGAAATTCAAGTCTAGTATAGTCAAGTCTAGTTTGATATAGTAAATCCGCTTTGATCTAAGCTAGACTGGTATGATATGACCCAATCTACTCTAATTATTTCTTGTTCGCTCTCTTGTGCTTGCTATGTTTTTATGTAAATTTTTTATGGTGAAAGCCAATTCATTAATAAACATGTTATTTATTACTTATATAGTTATTAAAATACCAAAAATAAATTCTTCTAAAATTATTTTTATTATATTATTTCCAGTTTGATTATCTCATTTGGTATTTTAATAACTACAATATGTATAGTATATTGCACTGCCATGAAAGTATATCTATAAAAATAAACTCACACAATGCCAAGTCAGTGTATCTAACTAGTTCACACCAGTGAAAACCAAGTGTAACCAAACCAAACAAGAGAGCAATTCAGATCAGACTAGACTTGAAAATCACATATTGCTCAATGTGCTAAATTTTTAGGGTGTAGTTGAGACTCTTTTTGTTATCCCTAATCTCGAACTTGCTCTAATGCTAGCCATTAGTATCAGTAATAGTATTAGTATTATCATTATCATGATTATGATCATGACCCTCATATTATAACTATTACCGTTATTATATCACGTAGTATTATTATTATTGTTGTTGTAGTTGTCATCATATAACATCTAGAATTTATCATTGAATTTAAATACTGTTTACAGGATATAAATCATATAATTATGCATGAGAAACTGCAAGCAGTTTCCTCTTCTACTCTGAATAAATTCTTAAAAAAGGCACAGCCAAAATTTGTGCTCATATCATCTAGAAGAGATGATTCGTTCTTGGCTCGTTTGCTGGTTTCTAGAGAAGACAATGTTAGTCTATCCATGATATTTTCTGCTCGCAGAAGCATAGAGGTATTTGGTAGTTACTTTTAGATCTTATATTTGATATATATATATATATATATGGATGGGAATGTGTTTCTGCTGCAGGACTGTTCTGAGTGTAGTTTATGTTTTTTACTTTTTAACCTGAATTTCAGTTGCTGCACGAGAAATTGAGCAACGAATCATTTCTGAAGCGTTGGTATAGGGAATTTCAGCTGGTTTCTATTGGGGAGATAGAGCGTGAAATGGACTCTGATTGGAAACCCTTCATTAAGATAATCCTCACCAGAAGAGTTGGGATGGACATGATCTATTCAATGTAGCACGCGTTTGAAAAGAGCTTGGCGGTGGCCCCTGGCCTGGCTTAATCTAGTGCAGCTTGATGTTATATTCACATCAATCAGATGATGCTTGCTATCTGTAACACTGCTCTTCTGCAATGACAATCCATTCTAAAAGGTGTTGAGAATTCTTTACATTCTCTCAGAGGGCTCCTGTCCTCTGAGGCCTTGGTTTTTGTCTAGAATAATTTGCAGCTTGGTTTTTCATTATCAGTCTTGTCACGAGAGATTAGAGCCTCCATTGGGGGTGTGGATTGTGTAAAGAAAATTGGCCACAACCATATTTAATATAGACATTAGCATCGGAGAAGATATCTACTTACTTAATAATAAAGTACAACCTTCTAATTGAAATTGAATTTTCAATTAATTGCTATTGAGTCCAATTAGTGAATAGTTATTGATCGTAATTAATTCGTGAATTCATAGTATTTACTCAATTGATTACTATTGAGTCCAAATAGTGAACATTCATTAAATTAGTTGCATATAAGTCCTATAAGCTCAAAGTATTTATATAGGGAGAACTATCAAATAAGCCCTCGAACTTTCATAAAAAGTGCAAATAAGTCCTTTTACAGGAGGTTTTGTCCGGCTGTCGCCATTTGGGGTGATTTCCGGTGAAATTTTTTGATGAATTTTTTTGAGCATCTTCTTCATTAAGTCTAGTTTGTTCATACCAAATTTCAGCTAAAAATTCAATCGAAAAGGCAGTCAAATGATTTTCTGAAATATACTGCGCTGTCTAATTGCGCAGTTATCTTCAAAAATTCATTTGACTGCATTCCCGATTGAATGTTTATTAATAAAACTATATTTCTCAAAGTTCCGTAAAAATCATTGTTCGTTACCAACAATGAGAAATTACCAAAAGGTTGTTGGTTATTTGCAAATCTCGATATTTGAGTTTGCTTCCCCGTTCTGTCGCCTAATTTTGCATACTCCACTGGGTGTTTGACCTTAAGATGCCTTGCGGTGGATCCGTATAGGGGTGGACTCGGCCCGAGCCAACCGGTCCGGAACCGGACCGGCCCGCTACTGTGCAAGCCCGGACCGGCCCGGTGAACCAGTTGGTTGGCCGGTTCAGGCCACCCGGTGGGATCTCGGTTCGGGCTCGGGCCCTTCAAAAGGTGAACCGGCCCGGCCGGGCCAATGTTAATTTTTTTTTTGAATTATTTTTAAGTTTTTGGGTTGGGCTGCGTATTTTAGGCCATTTGAGGTGGTTAGGGTTGGTTTGGGGTAGGGATGGACTCGGGTCCGGGTCGGGCCTAGGCCCGGGTCGGTCGGCGGTACAGAAATGGTGGACCCGGGACCGGCCCGGGCAACCACCGGGTCCGGGCCGGGTCGGGCCCATTATCATTTTTTTTTGTTTTCCTCTTCCTAATTAACCCCCCTCCCACCCCCAACCCCCAAACCACCCCAAATGGTCCAAAATAAACAGCCCAACCCGAAAACTTAAAAAAATTGAAAAAAAAAATAGTTTTTGGCCCGAACCGGGCCCGAGCCCGACCGGGTCGGGCCTTGTTTTGGGTGACCCGAGCCCGGACCGGAAAACCCACGGGCCGGGTCTACTCGGACCGGTCACTGACCGGGCCGGAACAGTACCGGTCCAGGGCCGGTTCCGGTTCGGGCCACCCGGCCCGAGTCCATCCCTAGTTTGGGGGTGAGGGGGAGGGTTGGGGGTTAACTAGGAAAAGCCCAAAAAAAAAAATAACCGAGGCCCGGCCCTGCCCGGCCCGGCCCTGCCCGGACCCGGGGGTTACCCGGGCCGGTTCCGGGCCTCCCCTACCTTGAACCGAGGCCCGACCGGTTCAAGGCCCGAACCGGGCCCGGCCCGAACCGAGTCCATCCCTAGATCCGTATCCGCCGGAAATCCCCAAGCAATAATTTTTCTTGCACCACTGGCAAGTTGCGTTCCAATTCCCGGTGTTCGGGTCCTTCCACTTTTCAAAATTATTAAGCATTAGTTCAGATTTACTTTTTTTCGTACCGGTTTAGGATGAGGCAGGCTTGTCGGCGTCGTGGCTGCCGCCACCCTCCTCCGCGTCGGCGTCGTGGCTGCCGCCACCCTCCTCCGCGTCGGCGTCGTGGCTCTCCGGAATTACTTCCTCCACATTGTCATCCTCGAGCTCTTCTTCGTCAATGGTCCTCGGTTGGTCTTGGAAAAAGCGGCTATTATGTCGGTGCAATTCTTGTTCAAATTGTTCATCGGTCATCGCATCCCCATCCCTCCTTGTGTAACCCGTATCAAAATCATCTCGGCTTTGAGATGAAGAGCCGATATGTGATTTACCTTTGCAGGATCTCTTCCTCGCAAGCTCGTTCGTTTGGTTGCGGTCGAGGTTACCCATATCAATCGAATATCTACCACCTTGCATCTTAAAAAAGTAACAAATATTAATTTATAAAAACAATGCGAACTAATGAAATAAAATTCTAACAATTCTAACTTTAATGAAATAAAATTCTAACAATTCTAACTTTAATGAAATAAAATTCTAACAATTCTAACTTTAATGAAATAAAATTCAAACTTTAATTGAGTAATGAATTAACTAGTTTTTTGTACTAGTTATTTGAACTAATCAATAGTATTTTTTAAAAAATACTTAAAACCAAAATTAACTAGTTTTTTGTACTAGTTATTTTATGTACTAACAATCAAAGTATTATATAAAATGTACTAACAATTAGAACTAAGGAAATAAAATGTACTATCAAACTAACAATTTTATAGCAAAAATTGTAATGAACTAATTAACTATTTTAATGAAAAATGTAACAATTCGTGGGAATACTAATTAACTAATGAAGTTATGTTAATACAAAATGCAACAAGTAGATAATAAGTATGTAAAATGTATTAAGTAGATGTAAATTGTAATAGGTATGTATTTAGTATTTTAGTAGATAAGTAGATAATAAGTTGAGATTAAGTAGATAAGAATATAACTTAAGTATTTATAAATAGATAATAACATATGTATTTATAAATAGATAATTAATATATAAGTAGATAAGAAATATAAGTAATATAATATATGTATTTATAAGTAGATAAATCATATAAGTAGATATATAATATATTGGAGAATAAGAGAATTTGAGAAGATGAAGATGAAAATAATTAGAGAGTAGAGAGTAGGATTTAGAAAGAGTCGGAGAAGAGATATGGAAAAATGTTTAAGATTAGGAGTATTTGTAGTTTTTTTTACCCCACCCTCCCCCCACCCCCCAAACTGCCCGGACTCCCTGCCAGCCCCACCCAACGGCTATATAGTCGTTTGGGTAGTCCCCAGTCCACCCCAACGGCTCTTTTGGCCCAAATGATTTTTTTAAATATAGCCGTTGTGACCCAGATCCGGGCCCGACCCGGCCGGGCCGGGTGACGTCTAGCAGGAACCGAGCCCGCCCCCCGCTGCTCCCTGGTTCGAGTCTACACCCGGTCCCAGACCGCCAGACCATGCCGGTTCCGGGCCCGCACAGTAGCGGGCCGGGCCGGGTCACGAGCCGGGTGGTCCGAACAATCTATAAGTTTTCACTTCTCCAACCAAAAAAATAAGACTGAAGTTTCTACCGTCATTTTGCCACTTTTATTAGTCCATAATCATTTTTTGGACATTTTTTCAATTTACCCATAATCATTTATTAGAAATTGCTCAAAATATGACTATAACACAACAAATTTTCTAAAACAGCATTGAGTATGTTTTCTTTCAAAATAGGATTTATTTGGTTTTATTTTAAAAGTAAATGAGTAAAAATTTCCTTAAATAACAGTGCGTGGATTTTATATCGGGAAGATAACAAGTTTAATAAGAAAATTTGCTATATTTTATATGAGAATATTCTCTAAATTTCGGATATTGTTAATTAATCTGGTTTTAATCTCATATCAAATTAAATAAGATCATAGCACAATATATTAGAGCAGACTTAAACACGTCAGACAAGACTTCAATAGTTATAAATAGAGAAAAGAGGTACAAAAACCCTTGAACGAGAAGACCCTGCAAATACACCCTCGATTCATTGAAGTAAAACAATCAAACATTTTTTACCTACTAGTCTGAGTAACTTGCCACAAGAAAGTTAAAAGTTCACCGGTCTAATCGCAGAATCACTAATAATCTTATTGTTTTATTTTAATGGGTTGATGAATTTATTTATTTACCATTTCAAAACATATTTACTTCTATTTACTTGATTTTTTTCTCAAAATGTATTTGAATTACAATTTTACTTCTATTTACTTGAATTTTTTCTCAATTTTTTTTTCTCAATATTTATTTACTCTTATTTGCTACAAGAGTATTATGTTTTCATTTCCGAAACAGGAGCCGTTACTGCTACAATTGAAAAATACTGCTATCAGTGATAATAAATATTACTACGTACCATGTTGGTGCCTAGTACTACATTAACTTGGCAATTTGACTACACGCTGACATGAACTAATACTTCGGGATTGGGATCCTCTGCCGGACTAGGAGGGTCCTTGGGCATCGGACGGACGGGCAGCGGCCTCCTTGAGCATCGGACAGATGGGCAGCGGTAAGGACAGCCTTGAAATCAGAGAAAATGTGGACCCCAAGATCTATGACTGTTGAATTGCCGATCGGATGGCTGTCCGGAAGCAAGTCACTCTACCTTGCGCTGAAGCAAGGCAGAGTATCCCAATCCAATACTTCGTACTACCTCTATCCCATTCAAATGTTCTCATGTCAAAATGACACGATTATTTAGACAATAATTTAATATGCTAATTCAAGTACATTTTGAGAAATAATTGTTATAAATGTATTATTTTTAATATTTGATAATTAATTTATTAACTCCGCCATGATATCATTTTTTTGGTATCATGCCTGTCCCAAGCCAGGATAAAGGAGGAGGGTGCTGTGGTAGGCGTGTGACGGCCAACAGTATCACCTAGTCACATCACATGACATGAATCGAAATATGAAAATCGCTAATGCTAGGTCGTCACCCGTAAGTGACGCGTCATCCCTCCGCCTGGGGGTGGTGTCAAATATGCAAGGGCGCGCTACACTTGATAGACCTGGGTGTGGTGATAAGAATGCTAAGGTTGCTAGGTCGCCGCCCAGAAGCGGCGCGTCATCCCATTGCCCGGGGATGATGTCAAATATGCAAGGGCATGGTGGGGTCCGAGATGGGGCTAAGAACAAAAGGTGGAATGCTAGATTGCGTTTTGGGACATGGAATGTTGGGTCTCTTACAGGGAAATCTTCCGAGGTAGTCGAGGTTATGAGCAGAAGGAATATCAGCATTATGTCTGTGCAAGAAACTAAATGGGTTGGACAGAAAGCACGCGAGATAAATCCCGGAGGTTTTAAGTTGTGGTATTCGGGGAGAGATAAGACTAGAAATGGGGTAGGCATTATTGTGGCGCGTGACTATGTTGAGGATGTGGTAGAAGTCTTCAGGAAGAACGATCGCATCATGAGCATTAAATTGGTGATAAGAGGTGAGATTGTGTCTGTGGTAAGTGCCTATGCACCACAAGTGGGATTGGATGCATCTACAACTCAACAGTTCTGGGAAGATCTTGAAGACGTGGTGCGACGAGTGCCAATGGGAGAGAAGTTGATCATAAGAGGTGACCTCAACGGGCATGTGGGCTCGAGTCGTGATGGCTTTGAGAATATTCATGGCGGACATGGTTTTGGCACTAGGAATGAGACGGGAAAGAACATTTTGGATTTTGCCTTGACGTATGAGTTGGCTATAATGAACACTTGGTTTAAGAAAAGAGACTCTCACCTTGTAACCTATAAAAGTGGAGCTAATAGTACCCAAATTGACTACTTCTTAGTACAGACCACTGGGAGAACTAGCTGTTGGTCCCGTTTGTAATGGAAACAGTCTAGAGGGGGGGGGTGAATAGACTGTTTTAGGAATTTAAACTTTTCTCCAAGTCAAGTCTGACTTCACAGAGATGGTCCAAATCTGGTGACAGAGATGGTCAAGTTCTGATGGCAGAACTAGACCAGGCAGCGGATAAGTTTCTGTCCGGGTAGCCTCTAGAAGAAAGCTAAGGCAAGGTGCCTTTCTGATAACTCTGAAGGAAGATCTGCTGGACACAGAGTCCAACCTTAAGAGTTAGTCAGTAGAATCTTAAGTGCAGGAATTAAAAGCTTAAAGTAAATGACACCGAGGTTTTTATAGTGGTTCAAGGAACAACTTGTTCCTCTAGTCCACTGTTCCACTAAGCTTGTAAAAACAACAGTTTACAACGCCTTAGTCCCTAGAGCTTAAGAAGCACTCCTCGTCTTCTTCAAGTCTAGTTGCCACCCGGGATGCAGTCATGCTTCCTGATGGCTGATCTCGTTTCACTGAGTCTCTTGAAGTATCCCCACTTCACTTACTCCAGCTAGTTTGAGACGTCCCTTCTTTTTCAAGAAGTCTTTGATATAAAATCAGTTTTCTCCAACGTTGCTTCTTCACAAAGGATAGATATATGAAGCTTTCGAAGTGTTGAAGAACTGAGTAACTTTGCAGTTTGCTAGTTGGATAAAGGATAGGAAAGTATATCTTCCAACTGGAGCCTTTTCTTGTCTGAGAATGAAGTTTTAATCTCAAGAAGGTTGTTTACGCAAATTTATCTTGGCAAAGTTGTTACTCTTAGTTCTTCAGAGTGTATCTTTTATACTGGGAGCAGTCTTCCCGTTGGAGTGTAGAAGACAACTTCATTAAATGCATGTACTGTTGACTTGACCGTTTGGTCCTCCGACTTGCTATTTTGGGGACGTAAAGATACTCGCATGGTCAATCATCAGCTTTAAATATCTCTTCGTACGTACAACATTAAATGTGCATTTAATGCGTGTACAGTGCCATGCTTCCGTTGAAAGGTTCGTAACCGTTAGGGGATTTCCCGTTAGTTTAACGACCGTTTGGAAGGGCTTCCGGAATCTGGTGGATTTAGCAGAGTCTGAAGAGGTTCTCTAGTCCAATCTCTGAAGTCCGTCTCTGTTGCCAACTCTGGTATCTTCCTGATAACCAATTTCTGATGGCTTCTCTGGTGAGCAACTCTGGGAGCAACTCTGGTAGAGGCAAGATGGAACTCTGGCAGGCAGACTAAGCTAAAACTTACAAAAGAAATTCTAATACACAATTTCTAATGGGGTACTTTCAAATTCTAATAAACCTAGCATCATCAAAATCTAAATACATTTATTCCTTACACTAGCTACACTGATTGTAAGGTTATTCCAGGTGAGAGTGTTGTCACTCAGCATAGGATGCTTGTGCTTGACTTTCGAGGTAAGAACCATAGAAGACAAGTTAAACAACAAGTGGAGCCAAAGATAAAGTGGTGGAGGCTAGAGGGAGATCTTCAACAAAGCTTTACACACAAAATGGTCGATGAAGATGTATGGCGTATTGATAATGAAACACAAGTGGATGATGTGTGGTTATCAATGGAGTTGACCATTAACAAAGTGGCAAAGGAGGTACTTGGAGAATCTAAAGGATGTCGGCCACCTAAAAAGGACACATCTTGGTGGAATGATGAGGTGAAACAAGCCATAAGGAACAAAAGAGATTGCTACAAAAAGTTGGGGACAAATTGGAGTGATGAGAACATAGAAGCATACAGGGAGGCTAAAAGACAAGCAAAGAAAGCCGTAAGGGAAGCACGAGGGAAAGTGAACAAGGAGTTGTATGAAAAGTTGGACTCTAAGGAAGGAGAACTTGATATTTATAGACTTGCTCGTCTTCGTGATCGCAGAACTCAAGATATTGCAAAAGTTAAGTGTGTGAAGGATGTTGATCAGAGGATATTAATGGACGACGAAGAGATAAAAGAGAGGTGGAGGTCATACTTTGATACACTATTCAACGGGAACAAAACGCAAGATATCGGCGATTTATCCATACCAGATTGTATGGTTACCGTGATTTTGTGAGAAGGATCCAAACAACGGAAGTTAAAGAAGCTCTGAGGAAGATGGGACGGAAAAGAGCAATGGGGCCAGATGGCATACCGATCGAGGCTTAGAGAAGTTTGGGAGAGAGAGGCGTCGAGTGGTTAACAAGTTTCTTCAACATGATTTGGAGAAACAACAAGATGCCAACGAGTTAGAGGAAGAGTACTCTTATCCCTTTATTTAAGAATAAAGGTGATGTACAAGAATGTGCCAACTATCGAGGGATTAAGCTTATGAGTCACACCATGAAACTTTGGGAGCGAGTGATTGAGCAAAGACTTCGAAGGACTGTTAAGATTTCAGAGAATCAATTCGGTTTTATGCCTGGTCGCTCAACAACTGAGGCTATTCACCTTCTTCGTCAACTTATGGAGAAGTATAGAGATGCTCATAAGGATCTGCATTTGGTGTTCATCGACTTAGAAAAGGCATATGATAGGGTACCTCGAGAAGTTCTTTGGTGGGCTTTAACTAGGAAAGGCATATCATGTCACGTCCCGGACCTACCCGGACACGTCAACAACCCGCCGTACAGTACGAATAGTCAACCGCAGTCCGACTCATCCATACTATACAAGGCGTCTTGAATACCATTCACACATAGTACATCCATAAACAAACATAATGTAAAACATTTATTAAAACAGCGGAAACAATTGATACAAGTGTTCAAGCCACACTTGGCATAATTAGGCATGCAAGCCCCCAAAATAATTATTCAGAAAATATTATCCATGAGCATTATTCATATTGTTTTTCAAAACAAGAACGGGAGAAGCACGAACCAAGTCTTCTCCTCAGAAACTTCCCGAAGCAGCGGCTGGTGGTAGCAACCTTCAAGTTCTACCTGAAACTGTGAGGTGGCCTCCCCCGTGAAGGGGAGGCCAGTACTTGGAAGCATTTGACAAGTACAATGACAACTATACTAAGTATAATCAAAGTTTAAATCTCTGAGGCCCTCAAACTAGAGCATTATTACATTATAGTTAATCCGTTCATTTAATATCAATTCATCATTATTTACCACGGTCTAGAGCCCAGCTCATAATCACCGTCATCTACTACGGTCTAGAGCCCAGCTCATAATCACCGTCATCTACTACGGTCTAGAGCCCAGCTCATAATCACCGTCATCTACTACGGTCTAGAGCCCAGCTCATAATCACCGTCATCTACTACGGTCTAGAGCCCAGCTCATAATCACCGTTATCTACATCGGTCTTGAGCCCGACTCATAATCACCGATTCCTTATAATTCAAATTCTTAGGATCTAATTCATCCATTTCTCAACTAACATTTCCAACTAACATTTCAATGCTAGTTATTTATTTATTTCAATATAATTCTTCTTCTTGCACCATTGGCCTTAATATCAAGTATCACTTTCATACCCTCATAGCTTCTCCTCATGGCATCAAAGTATACTATCTCAAATGATATTCATGGTTAGTACAACCATCATACACACATATTCACAACATCTAAACATACACAATTTATTCATAAATTTGTGTATCATGCATACTATACTTATAATCAATAGTAGTTTCATTTAGGCATTATTAACCATTAACAACTCATACGCATCACATTTGTATTCACTTAGGAAATCCCATGAAATTAACCCAAAGATTATAGGTAACATAGTCGGTCATCCTCACCTTAATTAAGCTTAAGCGCGTTCTACGTTTCTTGATTGAACTTTGACCAACTCCGGCGAACTTTGACCAACTCCGGCGAACTTTGACCAACTCCGACGAAACTCCGGCGAGGCTCAAAAATACTTTAAATCAAGTTCCTAACAAGGTTTTATCATCACAAAACCCATATCAACACAAATAACCTATAAAAGGTTATTTTCCGGCAAACCGGTCGATTTGGCTTCTAAGTCCGTTTTTGGACTTAGAATCACTTTCCAACCCATTATTCCACACTTAAATCATGTAGAACAATACTAAAGGTCTTTCATATGATATATATCTTATATGCTAGAAGAAAAACAAAGGAAAAGTTATGATAAGGTCATTACCTTAATTTTCACACTTTTTCCTAGCGTTTTCCTTCTTAAACTTTCTTCTTGGACTCCCTTGAGCTTGAGTTCGGATTTGGGGCTATGGAGATGAAGTTGTAGAGGTTCTTTCCTCCTTTCCCTTGCTGCTGGACGAACTAGTGAGGAGGGGGATGGGTAGGAATGCCTCTTTGTCTCCTTTTGGGCAATGAGTGAAAGGGAGGAGGGCCACCATGATTTGTTTTGATGCCAAACATCTCAAATCAGTCCTCTCCCACCTCATATCTCTTACCAGCCTGCTAAGTCCCTGAATAATGAGGCTAAAATCGTGGGTTGGCCCCCACCCATGTGGGAGGTCAACCCTTTTTGTCCAGAAGTGTACAATCGGTCCCGAAAGTTGTATTTTTCCGGACTGTTTTAAGTATATTTTATTTTATCGGGTCAAATAAAATATAACACTTGTTCCCAATTCTTAATGGACCTTAGAATCAATATGCATCCCTCAACTTTAATTTACAAGTCTCCGAAATCCCTTTTCGGGCTGTTATCCGATAGATTGCCGATACTGATAATTTGGCCCCGTTTGACCAACCGGTCAACCCTATGCCATTGTCATGGCTCAACTAGGATATCCACCACCATATACATATTATCTAGTCCAAGATCAATATAATATGTTTGCCGACGATATTGTATTGATTGATGAGACGCAATCAGGTCTTAAAGCAAAGTTGGAAGTATGGCGACAAACATTGGAGAATAAGGGTTTCAAACTAAGTCGGAGCAAGACAGAGTACATGGAGTGCAAGTTTGGTGGAGGTAGAAGTAGTGGTAATAGCGGAATTACTCTGGATGGTAAGGAGATACCAATCAACGATATGTTCCGTTACTTGGGCTCCATAATTCAGAAGAACGGTGAGTTAGATGGAGATGTATCCCATAGAATCAGAACAGGGTGGATGAAGTGGAAGAGTGCGTCAGGATTTCTATGCGACCGATGTATGCCGACTAGACTGAAGGGTAAATTTTATAGGACAACAATTAGGCCTGCATTACTGTATGGCGTAGAGTGTTGGGCGGTGAAACAATGTCACATTCAAAAGATGAGTGTGGCAGAGATGCGCATGCTGCGTTGGATGTGTGGGCATACTAGGAAGGACCGCATGAGGAATGAGACAATCATATCAGACAAAGGGTGGGAGTAGCACCTATTGAAGACAAGATGCGGGAGTCGCGCCTACGGTGGTTTGGTCATGTGCGTAGAAGACCGAGTGATGCACCTGTTAGGCGAGTTGAGATGTGTGGAGAAGAGGCAGGGAAGAGAGGGAGAGGAAGACCCAAACAGACGTGGGTTAGGGGAGTTCGAAGTGATATGCTTCTTCTGGGATTGGATGAGGGCATGACTTTGGAGAGAACTAAGTGGAGGGCGGGTATTCACGTGAAGGAGTGATCTTGATAATCTTTTTCCCTCATCTTTTTTTTTCCTAGTTTTTTTATCCTTATATATATATATATATGCATTATTTGCAGCCTTTTTATTTTATCATTTTTATATATATTCATCTTTTTTATATTATCTTTTCATAATAGCTTATCTTTTTATCTTTATTCCTTCTTTTCCTTTTGGTTGTGATATCATGTATCGATTCATGTTAGCCGACCCCAATATCTTTTGGGACTAAGGCTTGGATGTTGTTGTTGTTGTTGATAATTAATTTATTATTCAAGAGTGTTAATTGTTTCCTAAAATAGAAAACAGGAACCTTTAAGTGGGACGTCCAGAAAAGGAAAGTCAGAACCTTCAAATGAGACAGAATGAATACTACGTAGTAGTATAATACTACCTCTGTCTCACTTACATCGAGACAATAGATGTGACAGGGTTATCAAGAATAATGAGTTTATGTGGTTGCTATTGAATTGATAAACTAAGAATAAAATAAAAATGATTAAAATCATACAAACTTTATCAAATTTTTGTATGAGACAATTTTAGTGAGATTTCACCAAAAAGAAAATCTCAGATCAAAGTGTTAAAGTGTTTTCTTTTGGATTAGATTTCATTCTCAAATCAAACCTGAGTATATCAGATTAGATTTAAACAGATTAGATCAGACTTGTAGTAGATCAATTTAACAAACATCCTTACTTTTAATTTGGGAAAGAAACAGCATTCACGAAAGGCGAGATCAATTCATACACCGCTTACTAGTAGCCAGGGCTTATTTACGTTGGAGTTTGGCTTCCTTTCACGTGGATCCAGGTGTAGTGTCATCCTCTGTCCCTTGTTTGCTTTGTATTTCTATGCGTGATCGCTTATTTTGTTCCACAAGTTCGTTGCTTGATCATTTCATCGGATACCAGAGGAAACCATGAATAAAACCGGAAGATATGAGAATGAGTTGCCGGATTTCTTTCCGATGTTGCCTGAATCACTTACTCATCACATATTGTCATTCCTCCCGTACAAGGATATCGTCCGTACTTCAATCTTGTCTAAGATGTGGAGTCGCATCTGGTTCAATTACCCTAACATCGATTTATTTTTGCATGAGGAGACTTACATGTATACACCACATCGTCTCTCTTTCACAGATCACATTAAATCTGTCATGGATCAATGCATTCTTCGAAAAGTTTGCATACAGAAGTTGCAGTTAAAAGTTTGTGCTGGTAACCCGGAGGAGTTGGCCCCCACTATCGATCAGTATTTGAGGGCTGCAATTGAGAGGAATGTTTCTGAGCTAGTGATTGAGATGAATTTTAGGCCAACCACTTACTATAATATTCCGAAGGAAGTATTTCTCTCTAATTCACTAAAGGTCTTAGAGCTTCAGGGCTGTAAGTTTGAGGATAGTGTTTCCTGCACTAATCTTCCCCGTCTACAGAGGCTCAAAACCATGCAGTGCCTGTTTGCCGGTGAGAACTTCTTATCCAAGATTTTATGTGGCTGTCCTGAGTTGGAGTATCTGGAAGTTTTGATTTCTGAGGGCATGAGAAGTTTTCTCTCGGTTTCATGTAAACCTAGATTGAAATATTTTCACATTGGGTGTGGCAACGAGCTCAAGAGGATTGAGATGTTTGTACCCAGTCTTGAAACGTTAAAATGTAATTTTGCATATTCATGTTCCATTGACTTGGCTAGTTGCACTCTTCTCAAACATTTGGAAATAGACCAAGCTATCCTGTCCTCTGATTGTGTCCCTATTCAGTATCTTTTATCTAACCTTCTCCAAATTGAAGAATTGCATTTGTCTAACTGTAAATCGGCTGACAAAATTCAAATCTCAAGTTCATGCCTCAAGAGACTTGTCATGACCGAGTTACTCGAAAGCTTTCCTGGTGCTGAACTTGACATCCCAAATTTACTTAGTTTAAACTTCGTTTCTATGGGTGAATGTAATCCTAATAACCGGTTCAGTTCTTGGAATGTTCCCAAGGTAGAAGATATTCACATGTTGTTTTCTGTTAAAAGCTTTCAGAGTGCTTGCAGGGGTGGACTGAAGGGGTTCCTTATGCAGTTACCAAATTATGAAGATTTGAAATTGATTATACGGTGCAGAGGTAATCAGGTAAAGTGTCATTATGTTTTTACTTCACATACATTGCTACCTGAAGTCGCATATGTTTTTTTACTGAGATTACAAGCTTTCTATTTCTTCTAAAAGTAGCATGCCATCCATGCGAGTATAACTCTTTAGGATCATGCGGAGTATTTTCTGTCTTCATTTTATCATGGGAAAAGTCTGAATACACCATTTTGTTTAGCCCAAAGAACAATTATGCTCATTTTGTTAAAAACTTTCAGTTTCTCTGAATAAAAACACCTCGTTTTCATGGCTCAGCTCGATTAACATTCTTCTTTTTATCTCTCTCGCTGCCTCTTACTAGATCTCATATCTATCTTCTGTTGTTGCCTCCAACAAATAGTATCCTCTCGGGCACTTACAATAATTCTTCTTTTGGTCGAGACGATGAATGAAACAAAGTAGATGCCGTCTGTTCTAGAGATTTCTTCGATGATCAGGTGTAATAAGATGATTCTGATTCAATTTACAAACTGGGTTCTTGCTCTTTAATTGATGATTCTATCAATTGCTTTAAGAACAGCCATCCTGGCTCATATTATTATACGCTTAATTGGAACTGCCACAACTTTTTAAAATTTGAAGGTTATAGCTTTTTCTTTTTTTATCTGAATAGAGAAGGTTGTTGAGGTTGTGGTCATCTGTGTAACACTCATCAACATACAAGAAAATGGAGAAGCATATAATTATACATGCAAGGTTTACTGTAACATCTTTGAGTGGTTCAATGGTGGTAAGTGACAAGGGTTCTCGTCCAGCTAATGCACATGATAGAAATTCCAACGAAGATCAGTTGAATATATGAGATCTACATTTGGTGCCATATTCGGACTACTCATAGTTAGCAGTGAGAAGAAGTCTATCCCTCATTAAAAAGGCTGAAAACTTGATCCCGATACTTATTTGGTCGGCCGTCGATGGTAATTAATCTGTTCTGATTCTGTGAGTAAGTGAGTTTAAGGTTGGTTCTGTTTGATCATCTTGCCCCTACTTTCTCTCCCTAATCAGACACTGGGGCTGCTTCTCGTCTTGCTACGCCCTGGCAGGCGGAGGCCGTGAAAGGACCTGTTTATCCATGTACCCAACATTAACTTAGATTAAGTTCAGTTCCTCCATGCCCAAACAAGATAATCTTCCGATTCCTTAAGGGATATTTTTGGACCGTTTAAGAAATTTTCAGGTTAAATGAAAGTGTTGTTACTTATGAGGCTTAGGCTATGTTGCGTTGGACTTATTTCAATCCAGATACACTGGATCAGTATAGACCACCATGATATAATATATTACTCGCTCGTTGCCTTATAACTTTGTCATCTTTAGAACTTTGACCTAATATATATTTTTATTTGAAATTATTTATAATATACAAAGATATGAAAATGTTCTTTGTTAAAAGTACTTTCATACAAGTATAAGTTTTATAACTTCGATAACATTATACTAATCAAAATCATGGCCCAAACTTTACGATGGAGTTAGGATGTTGTAGTATTCTTATTATACTGATCTATTCATTTGGACTAGAATTTTCTTGTCTAGTCTGGCCTACACTAGCCTGATTTCTTTCAGTTTGTTATAATATGGTCCCTTATGTTATTTTTATTTTTGTCTAGTCTAGTTATATTTGATATTTTGTGTACTTTGTTACTATGAAATGCAAGTCTAGTATAGTCATGTCTAGTTTGGTCTAGTAAATCCGGTTTGACCTAAGTTAGACTCGTGATATATGACCCGGTCTACTCTAAATGTTTCTTGTTCGGTCTCTTGTGGTTGCTATGTTTTTATGTAAATTTATTTGTTATGGTGAAAGCCAATTCACTGATAAATATGTTAAAATACAGAAAATCAAAATTTGTTAATTTGTTTTGGTAAGATTATTTCCAGTTCAATTATCTTTTTTGGTCTAACAAACTATAAGATTATTCTTATCATGTGCAACCTTTATTTTTACAACCAATTTAAATAATACCCTGTAACATTAAAAAGTGTGACAATGTTGTACTTTAATAACTACGAGTCTACGACACAACAACAGCATCCAAACCTTAATTCACAAAAGATTTTGTGATTGGCCAACATAATTCGATTCATGATATTAGAGCTAAAAAGAGAAGAGTTAATAAGAATAAAAAGATAAAGTAAGATAAAAATGGATAAGGTAAAGATAAATGAAAGATAAAAATAACATAAGAACGTAAGAAAGATAAAAGATAAAAAGATTAAAGAGCATAAGAAATATAAAAAACATAAGAACATAGAAAGATGAAGAAGATAAAAGATAAAAGATAAAGAGAGTGGAAAGAGAGAAAAGATATCAATCGTCCACACGGATATGTGCCCTCCACTTTGCTATATGGGCCCTCCACTTTGCTTAATAACTTCGATATGTATAATATATTGCTCTGCTATTAAAGTATATCTATAAAAATAAACTTCACATAATGCCAAATCAGAGTATGAGACTAGTTCACACCTGTTAAAACCAAGTTTAACCAGATCAAACCAAACAAGAGCAATTCAGATCAGACTAGACTAGAAAATCACATATTGCTCGATGGGCTAAACTTTTAGGGTGTAGTTAAGACTCTTTTTGTTATCTTTAATCTCAAACTTGCTCTAATGCCAGCCATTAGTATAAGTAATAAAATCAGTATTATCATGATTATAACCTCGATCCTCATATTATAGCTATTACCGTTATTATATTATGCAGTATTATCATTGTCGTTGTTGTAGTTGGTATTATAGAACATCTAAAATTTATCATTGAATTTAATGACTATTTACAGGATCTAATTATGCATGAGAAACTGCACACTGTGTCCTTTTCTTCACTGAATAAATTCTTAAAAAAGGCAAAGCCAAAATTTGTGTTCATATCATCTAGAAGAGTTGATTCGTTCTTGGCTCGTTTGCTGGTTTCTACAAAAGGCAATGCTAGTCTATCCATGATATTTTCTTCTCGCAGGAGCATAGAGGTATTTAGTAGTAACTTTTAGACGTGATATATGGATGGAGTGTGTTTCTATTGCAGGACTGTTCTGAGTGTTTGTTTTATGTTTTGTACTTTTTAACCTGAATTTCAGTTGCTGCACGAGAAATTGAGCAACGCATCAATACTGAAGCATTGGTTTAGGGAATTTCATCTGGTTTCTATGGAGGAAATGGGGTATGAAGCTGACTCTGATGTGAACCTATTCATGAAGACCCATTCAACAGGTTACCACACTGCTAGACTAATCCTCATCAGGAAGAGTTGGATGGAAATGATCTGAGGACAAGAAAAAACCTCTTCTGAAAAGCGATAGGCGGTGGCCCCTGGCCGGGCTTAATCGGGCCTAGAACAAGAAAAAACCTCTTCTGCAGCGTGCTTATATTCACATCAGTCAGATGATACTTGCCGTCTGTAACACTGCGCTACTGCAATGACAATCCATTCTAAAAGGCGTTGAGAATCTTTACATTCTCTCAAAATCGTTAGTTTTTGAGGACAGCTCTCCTCCAAGGCCTTGGTCCTTTTCTAGAACAATTTGCAGCTTGGTTTTACATTATCAATCTTATCACGAGATATCAGAGCCTCCATTGGGGATGATCTAACTATTGAAACTTATATAGTTTATACTAGTGATAAAAAATTGAACTTAATATTTGGCCATAAATGAAGTTGACTTATTATGATTCATAAGACCGCCTAGAATTACCATTCTGGTGTCTTATTGAGATATTTATAAGTTAATTGGGAGATGAGAAGTGATCGAAATGATAATCCAGAAAAAGAAAGCATTAATATACTTAGGGACCAAAATATGAGTAAACTTGAATCTTGGTGAACAAATTATTGAAATATTTCACCATACATGACTACATGTTAAAATTGCCTATAAATCATTGATGGGATATTAAGGTCCGGCCCAATATACCGGCCCAGAATATCCCTAGGGCCCAGACGCAAGGGGAGTCATAGGCCCCGAACGAGTGTTCGGCGCATTCCTAGAGCCCAACGCAGAAGATAGTCCAGAAGAGATCATCAATCCCGGACAGGAGTGGGTCGAGTCCAGATGAAGAGCTCGTTCGGCACCTCTCGAACGAGGTGTAATTAGCACTTGGGTAATCAATTTACTCCCGGGTAAGTAGCTCAGCATAGCTTAATCCCGAACGAGGCTTCAGGCAAGTGGCAGGCCAGCATGAAGGCAGAAATCAATCGGGTCAGGAATCTAGACCTTGAGTTTGGGTGAGAGTTTTAGCCTCCGTTGTTTAATGGGCCTCAAATCCAGGCGATGGCGGAGGGCATCGTCGGGAGGACCTTTCTTCATCACCGCTATATCGTCGCCAGATTTCGCACTATCAGAACTAGCACCTGAAGTCTCACTAGAAGAATCGTTGGAGTGGGCGTCTTCGGAACCACTAGTAGATGGGGCATCCCCATCCGCATTCTCTGCAGCGGCACTAGTGCCCGCAGTGTGACGTGCACTTTGTCGTAGTGCGTCAAAATAAATTCAATACTAACACTTATACGTAGTATAGTGTAGTAGAGTTCGTATCCACAGGGAAAGGAAATAATTCTCTTTTTATGAAACTAGTAAATAATAGGGGGTTTGGGGGTTGAATGATTTAATTTAATTAATATGTGTTTAATTCAAAAATAAAAAGAACTTGACTTTGCTACTTTCCACTTGTTGATATATTTAGTCGATCCTTGTTATATCTATAACTCATCCCCTCTCGAATACTCAATCGAGGAGTATATCCAATTCATTGAGGGTAGTTATTAACAATGACCGTTCATTAACAACCCTTACTATTAATCAAATATAGAACAACGCCGTAAACCAATTTAATAGTAGCATTTAATATTTTTAACTCCTTGATTAAATCAATTGAGATTGATAACCTCAACACA
The DNA here is from genome assembly GCA_945859875.1 of Cuscuta europaea. Lineage (NCBI taxonomy): Eukaryota > Viridiplantae > Streptophyta > Magnoliopsida > Solanales > Convolvulaceae > Cuscuta > Cuscuta europaea. Next base: position 9,288,635 of record CAMAPE010000015.1, read on the forward strand.
ACGGTTTCAGTTTAACCAACAAAATTAATCCCTCTTAAGTCTATTAACCACGACCGTGCATTAATAAACCGAAGTTACTTACTTGTGAAACCATCAACGATTAACCATCGGTTCGTTGATCATTTCTAGTAATAATTATTGTCAAAGTGTTAACTAATCGTCACTAGCAACACCCCAACATTAATATAGAATGAGATTAAAGGAAGAATTAATATTCAAGAAGAGAAGTTAAGAAAATAACTCACAACTTTAATAATCAACAAGCTTCAAGAGCAAAACCAAGAAATGGAAGTTTAGCTCCTCATTTGGAGACTAAACATGCTAGAAAATATAAAGAAAAATTATTCTAAAATGAGCTTAAGAGTATGTGTGAATTGGTGATCTATTTGGGAAGGAAAGGGGAGTATTTATAGGCTTTTGGAGCATGCAGGGGTGTGTACCCGATCGGACATCAAGGGCACCCGATCGGGTACCTTCAGTGGCTTCCCGGAAGCTCGAAAAGTGGGACATACCCGACCGGGTATGTCGGTCACCCGATCGGGTATGGACACTCGAACATGGCTAAAAATCCTCCTGCATGTTGCCTTGTCCCGGATCCGATCCGATTTGAAATTTCAACAGGATACCCGATCTGGTATAGGTCATACTCGACCGGGTATATATAGACCAAAAATTAGGATCTCCTATTCTGTCTTGTGTGTTTGCACCTTCCTTCCACTTTTGGGGTTCACCAACGGTCGCTTGAGTGATCATGGACCTGTTTGAGCTCGGAATACATCTAATCTAAACAAATTTTAAACATTTTTACAACTAAACTATTACAACAAAAGTGTGTAATATCCAAAGTAACAATCAATCAAAACTAATTAAAAATACAAACATAAACATGGAAATTACATGTTTATCAACTCCCCCACACTTAGTTTCTTTACTCATCCTCGAGTAAAGTCAAATGTTCACAAGTGTCTCAACAAATCCTCATAAGTTCAAGAACAAAAACAAAGAACATAAGATCACCAAGGTTTGCAAATGAGTTATACAAAACTCCTCCTCCTCCTCCTCCTCTTTCTCCAAGAGATGATGTCCTGCAAAAACACATATTTCTCTCATATCTCTCGTTTTGCCTAGGAGCCTTTTCAGGTTTTCATCCTAGCATCTCTTTTCTTTTTCCTTCCTTAGCACTCATTCATTTTTTTATAAGCCCTTGTTGCTTAGATTGCCCGTTTTTGGCTTTTCAACCTAACTAGCATTCATTTCTTTTATTGGTTTTTTTTTGAAAATAGAAACAACGAGGAAGGGAAAAAATGTGTCCCTTTGCTTGGGTTGCCTGCCAAGAAACGCCTTAGTTAACGGCGCGGCACGACGATATCTTCTGTATTTTCTCATTCATAGGCCGGTTCAGCAAGGTCTATGTCTTCCACGTTTTTGGGTTGAAAACCCTCAAAGAAGGGTTTTAATATTTGTCCGTTCACCTTGAGTACTTCTCCCGTCTCTAGGTCTTGAATTTCCACCGCCCCGTGTGGATATGTTTTGACCACTTTTTATGGTTCAGTGCATCGGGATCTTAGTTTTCCAGGAAATAAACGAAGGCGTGATTGTAATAAGAGGACTTTTTCATCAAGTTTAAAGTCCTTCCTTATGATTATCTTGTCATGCCATTCCTTCGTTTTTCTCTTGTAGATCTCGGCATTGTCATAAGAATTAAGGCGCAGTTCTTCCAACTCTTGTAATTGGAGTTTCCTATGCATACCGGCCTCGTCAAGATTGAGGTTGAATTCTTTCACCGCCCAATATGACTTGTATTCAAGCTCTACGGGGAGATGACAAGCTTTGCCGAACACAAGTCTATATGAAGACATACCGATAGGAGTTTTGTAGGTAGTTCGGTACACCCATAATGCATCATTAATGCGTATGCTCCAGTCCTTCCGGTTTGGGTTCACTGTTTTTGAAGTATAGACTTCAACTCTCGATTTGAGGTCTCCGCTTGGCCATTTGTTTGAGGGTGGTAGGATATAGAGATTTTGTGAGTCACACCATATTTTTTTAGTAGGGATCCCACAATTTTATTACAAAAATGTGTTCCTCTATCGCTTATTAAAATTCGGGGGACCCCGAACCTAGAAAATATGTGTGACTTAAGAAAGCTTGCAACCACCTTTGCATCATCAGTTTTTGTGACTTTAGCTTCCACCCATTTAGAGACGTAATCCACCGCGAGAAGGATGTAAATATTACCTTGAGAGTTTGGAAAAGGTCCCATGAAGTCAATCCCCCATGCATCGAAAATCTCACAGAAAAGCATGGGGTTTTGTGGCATCTCGTTTCTTCTAGAAATGTTTTCCGCTCTTTGGCAGTTGTCACAAGCTTGACAAAAACCATTTGCATCACGAAAAAGACTTGGCCACCAAAATCCACTTTCAAGTATCTTCATTGTCGCCCGTTCCGGGCCGAAATGTCCTCCACAAGCATAATAATGACAAAACTCTATGATGTGGGCTATCTCATATTCGGGGATGCATCTTTGGATTATTTGATCCTTGCAATGCTTCCACAAATATGGGTCATCCCAAACATAGAGTCTTGAATCCATTCTCAAATTTTCTTTTTGAGATTTTGAGAGTTATGGAGGAAATTTGCCGGAAACAAGGAAATTCACGATATTTGCGTACATGGTTGTATGACTTTGATGGAGAAGAGAGTCTCGTCCAGGAATTCTCCTTTGATGAGATTTGTATGGAGGCCTTCGATGTCTTTGTTGGGGATTAGGCGGCTTAGATGATTGGCCACCAAGTTCTCCGCTCCTTTCTTGTCTTTGATTTCTATGTCAAACTCACTCAATAGAAGGACCCATCGAATGAGTCTTGGTTTGGACTCCTTCTTTGTCATAAGGAATCAGAGAGCGGTATGGTCGGTGTACACAATCACTTTCGTTCCAAGGAGATAGGAACGAAATTTCTCCAAAACAAAGACCACCGCTAGCATTTCCTTCTCGGTGGTGGAGTAGTTCTTTTGCGCTTCATTTAAAGTTGAGGAGGCATAATTGATGACATGAGCAGCCATCCCGATCTTTTGGCCTAGAACAGCCCCCACCGCATAGTCGCTTGCGTCGCACATAATCTTCAAAACGACGAGACCAATCGGGAGCTTGTATGATTGGGGTAGTCACCAATCTTGCTTTCAAAGTGTCAAAAGTCTCTTTGCATTCATCATTGAGAACAAATTCTACCTCCTTTTGCAAAAGTTTGCATAGAGGAGATGAAATTTTGGAGAAGTCTTTGATGAATCTTCTATAGAATCCAGCGTGACCAAGGAAAGAGCGAATGATATGTCTCGTACATTTGTGGGGTACGGAAGCGTTTGAATCACATCAATTTTAGCTTTGTCCACTTCAATCCCCTTTGATGAGATCACATGCCCAAGAACGATCCCTTGTTCCACCATAAAGTGGCATTTTTCAGAATTTAGAACAAGGTTGGATTCAATACAACTTTTTAGCACAAAAGTGAGATGATAGAGGCAAGTGTCAAAAGAGTCCCCATGAATTGTGAAATCATCCATAAAGACTTCCATGAATACCACCACAAATTCTAAAAAGATGCTCATCATGCACATTTGAAAGGTTCCCGGTGCGTTGCATAATCCGAACGACATTCTTCGATAGGCAAAAGTGCCAAATGGGCATGTGAAAGTTGTTTTCTCTTGGTCCTCCGAGGCTATTGGAATTTGGAAATACCCGGAGTAACCATCGAGAAAACAATAGAATTGGTGCCCGACTAGCCTCTCTAGCATTTGATCAATGAAGGGCAATGAAAAGAAATATTTTCTAGTTACCGAATTGAGTCTTCGGTAGTCAACGCAAACACGCCACCCGTTTTGAAATCGGGTGGGCACCTTTTCGCCGTATTTGTTTTCAATGACCGTCACTCCGGTCTTCTTTGGCACCACTTGAGTAGGACTCACCCATTTGCTATCGGAAATGAGGAAGATGATTCCCATTTGTAGCAATTTGATCACTTCTTTTTTCACCACCTCCATCATGGGTGGATTCAACCTTCGTTGCGGTTGCCTCATCGCCTTGGTCTCGTCTGCAAGTAGGATCCAATGCATGCATGTGGATGCATGGGCTAATGCTTTGATGTCGGCAATAGACCATCCAATGGCCAATTTTTATTCCTTGAGGACCGCAATCAATCTCTCCTCTTGTTATTTGACATAGAGTATTCCAAAGTGAAATCCTCTACATCGTTCTCAATTGAGCTTAACAATTCATCTTTTCCCTCAATTTCAAACACATTTTGGACCCAAGTGTCAAAAGTGTCTATAGCAAAAAGAGAATGATTATCGGTGGGGTATTTCATGGAATCGTAGATATTAAATTCAACTTTTTCACCATCAAACTCCATGGTTAATACTCCACTAAATACATCTATTTTTGCTTTGGTCGTTTTCAATAAAGGCCTTCCTAATAAAATTGGGACTGCATTTTTATCGTTCTCAATTTCAAGAACGTAAAAATCAGCGGGAAAAATTAAATTATCCACCATGACGAGCACATCCTCTACTACACCTTTTGGGTAAGCATTGGATCTATCGGCAAGTTGGATAACAACCCCCGTTTCATTAAAGGTCCTAGTTCTAGGGACTTATATAAAGAATATGGGATGACATTAATTGATGCACCCAAATCTAACATAGCCCTAGAAAAACTAGCATTTCCTAGTTTACATGGTATAGTGAACATTCCCGGGTCACTATACTTTTTAGGCAACTTCTTTTGGAAAATGGCCAGCACTCTTTCACTTACTTGGATTTTGTGATTTCCACTTAATTTGTATTTCCTTTTAATTGTGCAAAGCTCTTTTAAAAATTTTGCAAATCTAGGAATTCCTTTAATTAAATTTAGAAGAGGTATATTTAACTCACATGTAGAGAAGGTCTCATAGATGTCTTTGTCATTGTTGTATTTGCGGTTGTCCTTGAGAGTCTCCGGAAAAGGTGGCACCGGCTCATATGAATCTAGCGGTGGGAATTTCTTTTGAGGAATGATCTCCTCCTCTTTTTCCTCTTCATTTTGCGCAGTTGTGCTTGGCACCAAGTGCTCCTCCTCTTCTTCTCCAACATGGCTCTTTGCTTTTGCCTTAGCCATCACCAATTCTTTGCCACTTCTCAAAGTGACCGCATGAGCTTGTTGCTTTGGATTCGGTTCCGTTTGGGATGGAAGCATTCCCGAATCCTTAGCTTCAAGCCTACTCACCACATTGGAGATTTGGCTCATTTGGCTCTCCAAGTTGTGCATGCTAGATTTGGTGGTTTCTTGGAATTGAGCTACACTTTGTTTCATTGTTGCCATATTAACGGCAAGTGCTCGAATCATATCTTCGGTGGACATGTTCGAGTTTGAAGTTTGGCCTTGTTGTTTGTATGGTTGAGGAGGAGGGTTTGATTGTTGAGGTTGTTGAGAATTTCCGTACCTTAAATTTGGATGATTTCTCCATCCTGGATTGTAAGTGTTGCCATGAGGATCGTACCTCCTTTGACCTTGGAACCCCAATGCATTGACTTGCTCGAGATTCTACTCTTGTAGTATTGGGCAAGAATCGATGGGATGCCCTTGTGTTGAACATATGCCGCAGACCTTGACTTCTTAGATTTTTGGATTTAAGAGAAAATCTTTAACCAAAGAAGTCAAGCCGGCCACTTGACTTTCCAATGAGTTGTTGGATTCTGCCGCCATAACTCTCTTTGATGACCGTCGATCATAGTGTCTACAATTCTCGGCCGACTCCGAGATAAGATTCCTAGCTTGAGAAGGAGTCTTGTTGACAATTCCTCCTCCACATGCGACATTTATCATCCTCCTATCATCATCGCAAAGACCATCGTAAAAGTAAAGGATGAGGTCTTGCTCCGAATAGCCGTGATATGGACAACTTGCACAAAGTTTCTTGAATGGTTCCCAAAATACGTAGAACGATTCATCATCTTTTTGCTCCACATTACTGATTTGCTTCTTTAGAGATGAGGAGACAGATGCAGGATAATACCTTTCGAGAAAGCATTTCTTCATGGCCGCCCAAGTATCTATGCTTCCCGAGGGAAGATACAATAGCCAATCTTTGGCGGTGTCTTTAAGGGAGAATGGAAAAGCCCTCGACTTGATTTGCTCCTCGGTCACACCATTCGGGCACATGCTTGTGCAAACGATGTGGAACTCCGAGAGGTTTTATTTGGATCCTCTCCTCTTAACCCATGGAAAGATGGAAGAAGATGTATGAGCCCGGATTTCCACTCAAATGTAGCACCCGCATCAAGAGTTGGGAAGGTGATACACAAGGGTTGTTGGTTTAGATTAGAAGGTGTGAGCTCCCTCAACGTTCTTGTTTCAAGAGACATAGTTATTGGCTCTTCGAACTCGCTAGAATGAGAACTAGCACTTGATGATTCTTCCGAGTCGGTACTTGAGAATTTTTTTTCAACCGCCCGAGAGCTTGTTCTATTTCGGGGGTTGTTTGGTAGGTGAGTTGGTTTATGGATCAGATTCTTACCATATACTCAAACAAAGCTCAGAAAAACAGAAATCTTTATATACATATACACGTATATATATATATATATATATATATATATATATATATATATATATATATGAATTTTCTTGAAATAAAATAAAAAGAAAAATTAATTGCCTTTCCCCGGCAATGGCGCCAAATTTGACGTGCACTTTGTCGTAGTGCATCAAAATAAATTCAATACTAAAACTTATACGTAGTATAGTGTAGTAGAATTCGTATCCATAGGGAAAGGAAATAATTCTTTTTTTATGAAACTAGTAAATAATAGGGGGGTTTTGGGGTTGAATGATTTAATTTAATTAAAAACTAAGATGAACAACATATATGTGTTTTAATTCAAAGATAAAAGGAACTTGGCTTTGCTACTTTCCACTTATTGATATATTTAGTCGATCCTTGTTATATCTATAACTTATCCCCTCTCGAATACTCAATCGAGGAGTATATCCAATTCATCGAGGGTAGTTATTAACAATGACCATTCATTAACAACTCTTACTATTAATCAAATATAGAACAACGCCGTATACCGATTTAATAGTAGTATTTAATCTTTTTAACTCCTTGATGAAATCAATTGAGATTGATAACCTCAACACAGCGGTTTCGGTTTAACCAACAAAATTAATCCCTCTTAAGTCTATTAACCACGACCGTGCATTAATAAACCGAAGTTACTTACTTGTGAAACCATCAACGATTAACCATCGGTTCGTTGATCATTTCTAGTAATAATTAATGTCAAAGTGTTAACTAATCGTCACTTAGCAACACCCCAACATTAGTATAGAATGAGATTATGGGAAGAATTAATATTCAAGAAGAGAAGTTAAGAAAATAACTCACAACTTTAATAATCAACAAGCTTCAAGAGCAAAACCAAGAGATGGAAGTTTAGCTCCTCATTTGGAGACTAAACATGCTAGAAAAATATACAGAAAGGCTATTCTAAACTGAGCTTAAGAGTATGTGTGAATTGGTGATCTATTTGGGAAGGAAAGGGGGGTATTTATAGGGTTTTGGAGCATGAAGGGGTGTGTACCCGATCGGGCATCAAGGGCACCCGATCGGGTACCTTCAGTGGCTTCCCGGAAGCTCGAAAAGTGGGACATACCCGACCGGGTATGTCGGTCACCCGATCGGGTATGGACACTCGAACATGGCTAAAAATACTCCTGCATGTTGCCTTATCCCGGATCTGATCCGATTTGAAATTTCAATAGGATACCCGATCGAGTATAGGTCATACCCGACCGAGTATAGACCAAAAATCAGGATCTCCTATTCTGTCTTGTGATTTTGTACCTTCCTTCCACTTTTGGGGTTCACCAATGGTCCCTTGAGTGATCATGGACCTGTTTGAGCTCAGAATACACCTAATCTAAACAAATTACAAAAATTTTTATAACTAAACTATTACACCAAAAGTGTGGAATTTCCAAAGTAACAATCGATCAAAACTAATTAAAAATACAAACATAAACATGGAAATTACATGTTTATCATAGTGTCAGCCAAAGTGGCATTCATCTCAGAATCCCGACCGGGGGGCTCAACAATTAAGGGGTCAGAAGGACTGGAACTTATGGACATTTGTGCTGAACCAGAAGAAAAAACAGAAGGCAGACTTGTAATTACCTGAGCGAGCTAGGGAAAATAGGGATTTGGGAAGAAGGGAGAGCACTTGGACGAAGATGCAAAATTCAAAAACCCGGGGCCAAAGGCCCAAAGTCGTACTTATACCAAAAGGCGCTGATTCACGGACCAATCCTAGGCGGGCACGTGGCAAGGGATGCGCCAAGCGACATGTGTCAAACGAAGGCGAAACATCAAGTAATCATGATGATTACATGGGGAATACAAGCGACAACCGCTAAAAATTTTGAACCATCATGTCAGGAGCAGGCAGGCACTAGCAGAACAAATGAACGAGGTCATACCGAACGGAGGGAAGCTTACTTTTCTACTTCCTCATGTCCCGAGCACGCTCGGAACATCGGAAGTGGGGGACTTGTGATGGGATATTAAGGTCCGGCCCTATATACCGGCCTAGAATATCGCTAGGGCCCAGGCGCAAGGGGAAGCCCAGAGGGAGTCATAGGCTCCGAACGGGTGTTCGGCGCATTCCTAGAGCCCAACGCAGAAGATAGTCCAGAAGAGATCATCAGTCCCGGACAGGAGTGGGTCGGGTCCAGATGAAGAGCCCGTTCGGCACCTCCCGAACGAGGTGTAATTAGCACTTGGGTAATCAATTTACTCCCGGGTCAGTAGCTCAGCATAGCTTAATCCCGAATGAGGCTTCAGGCAAGTGGCAGGCTGCATTTAATGCTAGAGTATGGGGGCCACAAGTGGGAACATGGATTCACAGGTAGCAACAAAAGCAACCAATCATTTTAGAACGGCCCATACCCCTCAGCTACCACCTCCTAGTATAAATAGTAGCATTTAATTCATTGGAAGGGGTTAGCATTTGTTTACTCACTAGCTCTAGAATCATTTGAGCTCTTGTATTAGCTTTGGATCGAAACTGTCGTTCGGCCCATTTGTTGCAATCATAGTGTTTTGACTTAATGCAAGCAGGGCTATTTGAGTAAAATCCTTTCAATTTTTATATTTCTTTATACACCTTTCCATCGAGTTTAGTTCCTAGATCCAAGGTTGTGTTGGGCCTTAGGGTCATTCGAGAGTTAAATCCAACAATCACATACAAACCATGCTTAATTTACTACAAACTCAATAATATGCAACACTTTGAACTTCAATATGCAAATACAAATAATGTAAAAAAGCATACTTTGAACTTCAATATGCAATACAAATAGTGTAAATATGAAACTGTTATTTTATGACTTGAATAATATGCGACACTTCGAACTTAAATATGCAATACAAATAATGTAAAGATGGTTTGCATGAGAGAACTAGTTTATATGTGATCCCACCCTTACATCTTTACATTATTTGTACTGCATATAGAAGTTCAAAGTATTGCATATTATTGAGTTTGTAGGTTATTAAATTAAGCATGGTTTGTATTTGATCTCTAATATATATATATATATATATATATATATATATATATATATATATATATATATGTTCAAATGAGAACGAGTCTTAACGTGAGAACGTGAGAACACATCACAACCCTTCATTTGGATGCATCTCACGTAAGAATTGATTAAAATGATAAGGGCAATTTTGTATTATACTCTTGGGTAGTATTTTTGGTAACTACCATGATTGATTAACGTGGAGTAATTTTAGGAATGGAGTAATTACATTCCATTATTTTTCCTTGTTCAACGTGAGCCATATCTTCATTTTTATTAATGTTGTAATCTGAGTGCGTTAAATATTAGTCGTTCAAAGTGAGAAATATTGATCTTCTGTTAGAGTATTAGTCGTGTGCGTTAAATACAAGTTCTTGTGCGGTAGTTAGAGATGTTTGTGAAATACCGACTCTTGTGCAGTAAATACTTATTGTGATTATATATATTACGAGTATATGTTAGGTACAGGTTCTTGAGCATATATTCATATTGTGCATAAGATATTGATTCTTGTGTGTTATATATTAGTTTAAGTTGTGTAAAATCCTTATGCGCTAGATACTAATTAGTCTTTAATTGTTGTGTGTCAGACTTTCAGATACAATTCTTTGTGCATCAGATATTGGATGTTGTGCTTAAGATACTTGTGTTAGTTTTTCTTATACATATTGTGCGTTAAATATTTGTTCTTGTGCATTGGATATTAGTTGGTGTGTGTTAGATACATATTGTTGTGCATGCGGTAGCTGAATATGTTTTTATGGTCTATTGTATACATATTATACTTATTTTTTTGAAACAAAATTATATATGACATATTGGTGTCATATGAAAGATAAAAAAAATTATTTAATTTGATATAATTTTTGTTGAAATTAGATTATAATTTAAAAAGTTAAATCAATTTTTAAACTAAACCAATTTATATGATTTGACTATTTATCCTTTCTAATGTTACGTAAGTGATAACCTCCATATTTTGACCTTTTTACAATTTTACCCTTTAATCATGCGATGCATCTTCAAATTAGTTTGCCAGATGCGTATGTGTGTGACACGGTGTATAATTTTATTATGCACCTTCCGATTAATGAACCGTCCGTTTCTCCAGATCAAAAGCTAGGATTTGTTCTCACGTTTTCACGTTAAGCATTGTTCTCATTAGAATCGCACCCTATATATATATATATAGGGTGCGATTCTAATGAGAACAATGCTTAACGTGAAAACGTGAGAACAATATATATATATATATATATATATATATATATATATATATATATATATATATATATATATATATATGAAGCGGTTCTGACAAGAACGGACTCCCTGGAGAGAAGTGAGAATGAATCTGGACCGTTGGATTGTATCATGTGAAACCCAATTGTGCATTTGATGAAATTGAAATGTGCATAAGATCAAATTGAAATGTGCAGAATAAAAATTTAAACTCTATTGTCCATTAAATGAAACTGAAATGTGAAAAATAAAAGGTATAAATATAACATCACATCGTACCTTTTATTCTGCACATTACAGTTTCGCCTAGTGCACATTTCAATTTCACCTATTACACAATTCAGCTTCACATAATGCCACTATATCGTACCATTTATGTTGCACTTTTCAATTTGACCTAATGCACATTACTGTTTCATCTAATGCACATTTAATTTCACTTGAAGCTAATCTAACGGTCCAGATTCATTCTTATTTTTCTCCTAAGATCGTGTTCTTAGGATATGGCAATCTCTAACAAAAAACCCAAAATAATTCAAACATGGATACAATGTCATTTATAGTTATGGTTATGTTGTGTTACTTATCATTTTTATACTTAAAAAATATTAAATTGGGTGTTTGGTATAACGGTGCATTGGTGTACCATTTTTTCCAAGTAAATACCTATAGAATATTAAAATACTTCGGTATCGTATCATACCATATAAAAAATGTACGCATATAAAAAAATAAAAAAATTAAATATTTGTCAGTGTTTTGCCTCTTTTATTAGTCCATAATTATTTTTTGGACAAATTTTCAATTTACCTATAAATATTTATTAGAAATTGCTCAAAATAGGATTTTTTTAATCATCAAACAGACTTCATTATATTAAATCAAAAGATCGTTAGCCATATGGCTATGAATACAATCGGGAACCCACTCAAATTAACACACTGGTCTGGTAAATTCATATGTGCCCTTGCCAGAGCATGAGTCACATGATATGCAGATCTTTTACAAAAAGAGATAATAAAATTGCTTTGTTTCTAGAATCTTCTTAATATCATCTAGGATTAGATGTAGATATGAAAAAGCCGTCGTCTTTTGCCAGCCTTGGACCACCGTGAGAGCATCCGTTTCTATCTCCACATTCTGCCAGCCTGCTTCAACTGCTCTCTGGATAGCATCTCGAACATCCAGTGCTTCTGTCTCCTCAACCGCCCACTCGGCCTTATGTAAGACCTCTTTTGCCGCTATAAATTATCCATGCTTATCTCGAACAATCCACCCCAAGCACTAACACCTCCCACCTAGTTAACCGCCCCGTCAACATTAATTTTAACAAAACCCGGTTTCAGCCTTCGCCAGCGTGCGGTAGCCACGCTCCCCGCCAGTCCACCTACTTTCTTCCCTTCTCCTGCATGTGCTTCCCTCCAATTATTAATCATGTTGGCCGACACATTGATCACTCCACTCGCATCCTCCTATTGATCCTTCGAGACTCAATTATTTCTTCTTTTCCTAATACCCCAAAGAATTGAAACAAATTTACTCTGTGCTTTTTTTGTGCTTTTTTGTCCGGTTGGGACCAATGTTTTAAAAGGCGCTAGGCGCTAGTTGGGCGCCAGCCCAACGTCTAGCACCTAGGCACCAAGGAGGGCGCCTAGGCGGGGACTAGTCGGCGAACTAAAAAATGTATTTTTATCTATATCTTTCATAAATATTGATGGAGTATATGGCCTAGGAACCCCATGCCCTCATACTTCCACTACTACGAACAAGCCCAATAGGTCCAAACACAACTAACAAGCATCCGGGCAGCCCATACTACACAGGGTACAGCCTTCGGCCCTATGCCTGAAGACTCCATATTCGGGGAAACAGTTACGCCTGGTCCAGAAATATCACTGGGAACCAAGGCTGAAGTTACGAGCCCCCGAGCACGCACAACCTTTAGCACATGACGACCCAGGGACGTACAACCTTCGGCACATGAAGGCCCCCGAGCACGCACAACCTTCAGCACATGACGGCCCCAATGACGTACGGCCTCCAGCACATAAAGGCCCCCCGAGGTACGTACGGTCTTCAGCACATGGCGGTCCCCGGCTACGTACGACCTTCGGCTTATAAAGGCCCCATGGTACGTACGACCTTCGGCACATGGCAGTCTCCGACTACGTACAGCCCTCCGCACATGAAGGCCTCCAGGGTACGTACGGACCTCGACACCACCCCAACAAGATCTCCTCCCTACACGTTCCGGATCGCCGCATTAAATGCAGTGTCATCTCCAACCACCGCATTAAATGCGGTGCCACATGCTATGCTGGCGTCACCCTGGCTGAGTTGACCATCCACCGCTGGTTACTTGCCACGTGTACCCTCATTTATTGCACCTAGCATTTATGGCTGCTATAAATAGCAGACCAATTCTTCATTGTAACGATTGAACACACTTGAGCTCATTTAATACATACCTACTCTCTCTCTTACTTGTTCTGACTACTCTCTAGACACCCTTCAACGGTATACTCCGGATATAACATCCGTCAAATATGATAAGTAATATTGTATTTTTGTGTGTATAAATACATATTTACATAAACATTAACAAAATGAATGATAGAATTATCACATTTAATCATACATAGTAATATAGTATATAATAACTAATCAGTTAACTTCGTTATGTTATAAATATAAACAATGATAAAATTTAGGTATATATAAAAACATGTATAGGTTTATCTTAATTTACAACTTAATTTCTTTATATTCATGGGTAAAGTTAAAGTACGTATAACGCTTAGAAAATTAAAATTAAAAAGTAAAGTAATGTTCGACGAATCTAGACGGCATAAGCGGGAAACTAGGCGCCATGAGTGGCTGACTAATTGACCTAGACGGCGCTCGGCTACCGTCCAGCGCCTAGGCAGAAACTAGTCGGATGTTTAGAAGGATTTTTAGAACTGAGGTTTGGACACGTTCTGCCGCAGCCAATCTTCAGCTGAAACACCGCTGTCGTCCGTTGCCACACCTGCCAGCTGCCAAACTTCCTCCACCCCGGGACAATCCCGTAATGCATGGTCAATAGATTCCCCCTCATTGCCACACACCACACATCATCCTTGAATAATCACTCCCTTTCCTCTTAGATTATTCACGGTTGGAAGAATGCCATCTATAACCTGCTAAACAAAATATTTAAACTTTGGTGGTATTTGCATATCCCAAACCCATAATTATTCTATAGCAGCTCTTAACAGAAAAAATTCCATTGCGTTCCCAGTTCACCAAAAACCATCTCTCTATTTTGCAAACTCATAGGAATATTCAAAATTAAATTCCTATCCTCCTCATTAAACAATTCGTTCATTGGAGTGAATATGTTTAATTTCAAAATAGGACTTATAAGAAGATACTATGAGAAACAGACTAATAATTGAGCGGAGAATTTTCTAAAAAACTTGAAGAAGAATTACTTTAAGTTTTTTTTACTTTGAATATTTGTTGTATGAATTTATACTTTTTGATATTCATTTATTGAACATCATATTTGAAATGATGTAAATTGTAAAAAAAAATTATTTTTACATTTTAATCAGATTATGAATAAAAATACATATGGAACTGTTTTTTCCATTTACAGAAGAAAAACATAACTGTTGTACTTCCTCCGTTCCGAAAAGGTTAGCCAAATTTCCGTTTTTGGATATCCCAATAAGATTTGACATTTCCATTTAAAGTAAGAAATATGTGGTTAAAATTAATTCTCTGTACTCTGCACAAATTTCAATCACACCGTTTTTATTTTATTAATCAAGATGAAATTCAACTCGGCCAGTATTTTAGAACTAAAAAAATCGCTCGGGTTGAAACAAAAAGTAAAACATTCGCCAGAGGCCATATCAATTCACACAGCGCTTACTCGTAGCCGGGGCTTCTTACGTTGGAATTTGCCTTCCGTTCACATGGTGTGTCACTATCCTCTGTGCCCTGTTTCCTTTGTATTTCGATGCGTGATCGCTTAGTGTGTTCCTGATACCTGTTCCACAAGTTCGTTGCTTGATCATTTAATCGGTTGTTACCAGAGGAAACAATGAATAAATTCGGAATTTCTGAGAATGAGTTGCCGGACTTCTTTTCTATGTTGCCTGAATCACTTATTCATCACATATTGTCATTCCTTCCGTTCATGGATATCGTCCGTACTTCAGTCTTGTCTAAGATGTGGACTCGCATTTGGTTCAATTACCCTAACGTCGATTTGTTTGTGCATGAGGAGAGTTACATGGATACACTACATCGACGCTCTTTCATAGATCACATTAAATCAGTCATGGATCAATGCATTCTTCGGAAAGCTTGCATACATAAGTTGCAGTTAAAAGTTTATGCTGATAACCTGGAGGAGTTGGCCCCCATTATGGACCAGTGGTTGAAGGCTGCAATTGAGAGGAATGTCTCTGAGCTAGTGATTGAGATGAATTTTAGGCCAACCACTTACTATAATATTCCGAAGGAAGTATTTGTCTCTAATTCACTAAAGGTCTTAGAGCTTCATGGCTGCAAGTTTGAGGATAGATTTTCCTGCACTAATCTTCCACATCTACAGAAGCTCAAAACCATGCAGTGCCTGTTTGCCGGTGAGAACGTCTTATCCAAGATTTTATGTGGCTGTCCTGAGTTGGAGTATCTGCAAGCTTTAGCTTCTGAGGGCATGAGAAGTTTTCACTCGGTTTCATGTAATCCTAGATTGAAATATATTCACATCGGGTATCATAAAGAGATCAAGACAATTAAGATCTTTGTACCCAGTCTTGAAACGCTAAAATGTTATTTTGCGTATTCATGTTCCCTTGACTTGGCTAGTTGCACTCTTCTCAAACATTTGGAAATAAACCGAGCTATCCTCTCTTCTGATTATGTCCCTATTCAGGATCTTTTATCTAACCTTCTCCAAATTGAAGAATTGCATTTGTCAAACTGTAAATCGGCTGACAAAATTCAAATCTCAAGTTCATGCCTCAAGAGACTTGTCATGACCGAGTTACTCAAAAGCTTTCCTGGTGCTGAACTTGACATCCCAAATTTACTTAGTTTAGACTTCTTTTCTATGGGTGAATGTAATACAAATAACCGGTTCAGTTCTTGGAATGTTCCCAAGTTAGAAGAAATTCACATGATGTTTTCTGTTAAAAGGTTTCAGAGTGCTTGCAGGTGTGGACTGAAGGGGTTCCTTATGCAGTTACAAAATTTTGAAGATGTGAAATTGATTATAGAGTGCAGAGGTGAACAGGTAAGTCTCAATGACTTTATAAGTTTTTACTTCACATACATTGCTACCTGAAGTTGCATAATGTTTTTTACTGAGCATACCAGTTTTCTTTTTCTTCTTAAAGCAGCATGCCACCCATGTGAGTATAACTCTTTAGGATCTTGTGGAATATTTTCTGCCTTCATTTTATCATGTCAAAAGTCTCATTACACCCTTTTGTTTAGCCCAAAGAACAACTATGCTCATTGAGTAACAAAGTATTCATGTAATCTGATATCCCTTCAACACTGTCTACAAAAACCTAACGAAAATGGAAATTATGCCTTTACACAACTTTTAAAGTCTTTCAGCTTCTCTGACTCAAACACGCCCCCTTTTCATCGCTCAACTCAATTAACAATCTTCTTTTTATCTCTCACGCTGCCTCCTACTAGATCTCATATCTATCTTCTGTTGTCTCATCTAACAATGGTATTCGTTGGGCACTTAAAAGAATCCTTCTAATCTGATCTGACTTTTTCTGATATGATCTGAATAAAATAAGAATAAGCAATAAGCAATGAGAATAAGACGAACAGAACAACTCCTTAGTTGGAACCGTCACAACTTTTAACATTCCTAGGTTATAGCTTTTTCTTTTTAATCTGAATAGAGAAGGTTGTTCAGTTTGCTGGACAACTTTAATTTACTGTATTCTTTTCTTGCTGAGGTTCTGGTCATCTGTGTAAGACTCATCAACATACAGGAAAATTGTGACGCATATAATTATACATGCAAGGTTTACTGTAACATTTTGTAGTGGTTCAATGGTTGTAAGTGACGCTCATCCAGCTAATGCACACGATAGAAAGGTATTCAAACAAAGATCAGTTGAATATGGGAGATCTATCTTTGGCGCCATATTCTGACTATCCATAGTTGGAAGTGAGAAGTCTATCCTTCTTTAATAAGGCTGAGAACTTGAGCCCAATACTTATTTGGCCGGCTGTAGGTGGTAATTGATCAGTTGAATATGGGAGATGCATTTGGCGCCATGGCAGGCTGGTTCTTTTTTATCATCTTGCCCCTACTTCCTCTTCCTAATCAGCCATTCGGGTTGCTTCTCGTCATTCTTCGCCATGGCAGGCGGAGGCCATGAAAGGACTGCTTTATCCATGTCCCAAACATTAACCTAGATTAAGTTCAGTTCCTCCATGTCCAAACAAGATAATCTTTCGTTTCCTCAAGGGGGTGTTTTTGGACTGCTTAAGAAATTTTGAGGTTAGATGAAAATGTTGTTACTTATGAGGCTTAGGCTATGTTCCCCTGGACTTATTTCGACCGAGACACACTGCATCAGACTTGAACACCATGATACAATATGTAGAATATTATGTTATGATATCTTATTATAATGATCTATTCATTTGGACTAGAATTTTCTTGTCTAGTCTGGCTTACACTAGCCTGATTTCTCTAAGCCTTGTATGATATGGTCCCTTAAGTTCTTCTATTTCGGTCTACTCTAGTTATATTTGGCCCTTGTTTGGTAAATGGTTTATCTGCCAATTTTTGGCTCCTTGACCACAAATTTAAATGGTTTAATGATTTGGACTTTGTAAACAACCAAATTTAAATATTTAATGTTTGGTAAATAGATGGTTGATTTAGCTTATTGGATTCAAAAAGCCGTAATTTTAAATGCTAGAGCAGGAAGCGTTTACCATTGGCGTTTCCTTTTTTTCCCTTCGTGTCCTCCCTGATTAATGCACGTCACCTCCTTTAATTATTTCTGTTTTTTTTCTCTTCATTGTGCCTGTCCTTAAGAAATTCTTCCACGGGCTTCTGCAAATTCTTCATCAAAGTTTGTATTCTTCGGCTATCTAGAAATAGGGAGCTATGCATTTATATGAATTTGTATTCGTTTCTAGTTTTTTTCTATTTTAGTTCCAAAGCTGCTTACTCTGTTTGTTCCCCAGGCTTCTTCTTCTATATGTTTATATAGTGGCATACAAATTCCTAGGTATGTGTTTATATACGGAGTATATGATTTATTCCACCTCTCGTTCTGTCTATGAAGTCAACTAAACCCATCCCCAGTTCCCATAATGGAAATCAACAAAATGCATTTGAAGGCGGACATCCTTGAACTCCGGAGGCTCCATCAATGTTAGGGACCGGGCCTATAGATACTAAGAATAAAGGACCGGGCCTATTAGAGTATTAATAAGAATAAAGTGTACAAGTTTAGTATAAATAGAAGATAGCAGGGGAGATTTAGTAGGCTGTTTAGACTTTATCATTCTGGGACTTGGGAAGATCGAGAGCTATTCTCTTTCTTTTGGGGGGCTTCGGCTCAACTGGGGGCTTCGGCCATTTGTTATGATTACTGTTCTTCTTCTCTAATAAAATTGTAGTTAGTTTTCTTGAATCTTCTTCTATAATCTTTTGTATTACTGTACATCCTTATCATTGGTATCAGAGACTGGTTGTAGTTGTGAATGGTTGGCACGAGGAAGAAAATGGAAGGCAGGATGACAGAAATGGAACGGAACGTCGAGTGAGGTCAGCGGGAATTAGGTGCGAAGATCGATACGAAGTACGAAGAATTGCTGGCGATGATGCAAGCTGGATTTGCCGAGTTGAAAATTCAAAAAACGGATCGATCAAGAAGTAGGTCGCATCGATCATCTGCGTCACATCGATCATCTGCCTCGCATCACACATCTACATCGCATCACACTTCTCACCATCATCGATCACCTCACCATCATCGTCCGCGACAATCGTCAAGTTCAGAGGGATCGGAAAACAATTCTGACTATTCTCCTCCACGTCGACATCAACACCGCCATCATCACAGGGAACGTCATCCTCATCATACAGGTAGAAAGATCGACTTACCTATTTTTAATGGAGAAGATGCTTCTGGATGGTTGGTTAGAATGAACCGATATTTTCGCTTGAATCAAACTGAAGAGGAACAGAAAATTGATGTCGTTGTAGTGGCCATGGAGGACCAAGCTCTCAGCTGGTTTCAGTGGTGGGAGAGACAGGCTACGCATCAAAACTGGGACTCTTTTACTCAAGCTTTGACCAAGCGATTTCAACCTGATATGGTACAGGATCCACTAGGGCCTCTGTTTAGCCTGAAGCAATAGGGGACAATTCAGGAATACCGAAATAAATATTAAAAGGCTATCGCTTCACAAGGCCACTTAACTGAAGAAGTCTTGAGAGGAGCCTTTCTTAAGGGGTTGAAAAGAGATATAAGAGCAGAATTGAAGTTACATCGAACTAGGACGTTGGCAGAAGTTATGGATACTGCATCCGCGATTGAGAACAAGAATTCTGAAACTTTCTTTGTGAAAAATAAGGATGAAGGAAGGAGGAAATGGAAGACTACTCCTATCATCCAATCTTCAGGCCAGAAATGGGGAGATGAAAGCAGGAAAGAAGGTCCAAGCTGCGTATGTAATGAGGCAAGTCCCAGACTATCCCAAGAAGAACTATTAAACAGAAGCAAGAAAGGACTCTGTTTTAAATGTGGTGAAAATTGGGGAAGAGGACATGTCTGCAAGATGAGGAACTATAAAATGATCCTAGTGGAGAATTCAGAGGGTGAAGCTGATTCTGAAGTTGAATTACTGGAATCTGGCAGGGATAAGACCACACCTCTAGCATTGAAGACCATGCAGTTTTCTTTAAGTGATGAGATAGACATAACCCCTGTGAAAACATTTAAGGTGACAGGTAAACTGAGATGGCATGAAGGTGAAAACACAGTAAATGTACTCATTGATGGAGGTGCTACACACAATTTTATGTCACTAAGCTTGGTGGAAAAGTGGAGGATTCCTTATACTCCTTTTCAGGGAAATAGGGTGCAGTTAGGGAATGGAGAATGTATTCAAATCTGTGGCAGGTGTGCAGATGTAGATCTGAATGTGCAAGGAATTAGTATTCACCAAACTTATTACTTATTGGAGCTGGGGAGCACGGATTTAGTCTTGGGAATGGACTGGCTAACAAGATTGGGAGACACGGAGATTAACTTCCAAAGTCAGACCTTCAAATGGGAAGTACAAGAGCAGAAGGTGATTTTACAAGGAGATGAATCATCAAGTGAACAGGATGTTGAAGGAAGAAGTGTTCATACTGTTCAAAAGCATGAAGTAGTTGTCCCCTATATTGCAGCAGGCCGCACCTGGGTCTTCCAAAAATCTGCAGGAATCAAAGTTTTGGATCAAATTTTCTGGCCTTTGTGGAACTATGCTATGAATTACATAGAGTGGAAGATGGAAGTAGTAAAGCAAAAGATCCAGAAGACAAATCTGTATTGGAGAGGGAGGGGTGCTAGGATGAAAGAAAAGAAGAAATTGGTGGCTGTGTCCTATCACCCACCTTGAGGGCAAGGTGGATGTTTAAGGGGGGAGTATTGTTAGGGACCGGGCCTATAGATACTAAGAATAAAGGACCGGGCCTATTAGAGTATTAATAAGAATAAAGTGTATAAGTTTA
Source organism: Cuscuta europaea (assembly GCA_945859875.1). Lineage (NCBI taxonomy): Eukaryota > Viridiplantae > Streptophyta > Magnoliopsida > Solanales > Convolvulaceae > Cuscuta > Cuscuta europaea. The sequence continues at coordinate 9,309,274 of CAMAPE010000015.1, forward strand.
GTATAAATAGGAAGATAGCAGGGGAGATTTAGTAGGCTGTTTAGACTTTATCATTCTGGAACTTGGGAAGATCGAGAGCTATTCACTTTCTTTTGGGGGGCTTCGACTCAACTGGGGGCTTCGGTCATTTGTTACGATTACTGTTCTTCTTCTTTAATAAAATTGCAGTTAGTTTTCTTGAATCTTCTTCTATAATCTTCTGTATTACTGTACATCCTTATCAATCAACCTTTGGGTGATTCAATATAACTGTTGTGAAATTTAGATTTGGAGCATCTTTTTCTCTTAGGTCTTTTCAACTTTTTTTTTCCAAAAACTGGCCCTGTATAGCTAGCGTAAATTGTGCGTAGTATATATTAAGGCTGTATTGTTATTTGCAACTGTGATTTCAATAGAGGTTATTAACATTCTGATAAAAAAATACACACAATGATTGGAAAGGTTTCCTGGGAATCTGGGATGGACTAGTAATGTACGTTCACTATTCCTAAAACTGTTAGTGTTGAGTTTGACCCATTTCATGCATGTGACCGGATGTTATTAATGTTTGTTATTAATGGACTAGTGATGTACGTTCACTATTCTTATTAATGTATTGTGAAAATTATATTCTATTGACTGGCTATTTTTTTAATTTTTTTGATCATATATTTTTTTGATCTAATTATTGTAAAGACTGATGATCACAGATGAATCTTACTCCGTATTTAATTTGGAAATGGAAAAACATTATCTCAGCATATAGATCGAGCAAGTATAAGTCAAACTTGGAAAGAGCATAAGTTACCCTTGATGGCTAAACGCTTTCGCAATTGATTATATGGGTATTTATTTTATGTTTAATTGAAATAAGTATGTTTATTATTTTAGGAGACACATTTTTGTACTTGTTCATGTTTGTTGGTATTCATGTTATTTTAGAATGTGAATTCATGTTTTTTTTGCGAGGTAATTCATGTTATTTCAATCATTTTCATTTTCATTTTCATTTACCCCAGTGCCGCAAAGGCTCCCACCTATACTAAAGCACAGAGAGACTGTTTCCGGATGACCCATAGTGAAAATCGCGTCCAAAATTGCATGGACTGACTGCTGCTTCATTACAAAGAAGCGCAAACAGTTCAGTGAGCCATTTTGCTTTATTCCATCATAATCTCAAGCCAAAAAATAATGAATCTTTGGCTCCATTGCAAATGATGGAAATAATTCATGTTATTTCAATCAAAACAAAATTTCTTTTAAGTTATTTTATTTGTCATCTAGTTGTATTAATCAATTTTTAAATCTTCTAAAATACGAATGATTTGTACTCTCAAACTGTGTTTTGGTAATTAATTGTAGGTAACATTGTTTTTCTAAGTAATATCTAAGAAAATTAACATCTTTATACATGTTTATACACTCAAACAACTAATTTACCAAACAATTGCTGACAATAAGCTAACATAATCAGCCAGCTAAAACAGTTAACACAACGAGCTATTATCAAACCGCTATCATAACTAGCTAACCGCTAATTGCCTCATAAGGCCTTGATTTTTTTTGCCTCACAAGGCCTTGATATTTTGTGTATTTTGTTACTATGAAATGCAAGTCTAGTTTGGTCTAGTAAATCTGGTTTGACCTAAGCTAGACTGGTATTATATGACCCGGTCTGGTTTATTTATTTCTTTTTCGGTTTCTTAAGCTTGATACGATTTATGTAACTTTATTATTGTGAAACGCAATTCATTAATAAATACTACCTCCGTCCCGCAAAGAAGTTCCCACTTTCTTTTTATGGATGTCCCAAAAAGAAGTTCTCATTTCTATAAAAGGAAATCACTTTTAACCAAAAAGTCACAACTACCCTTACTTTTTATCCACTTTTTGTTTGATTTGACATAAAGTAAGGGTATACTTGGAAAGTCAAAACAAAACTCTACCTTACATAAATATGTGTGTAGGTCAAACTAGGAACTTCTTTACGGGACGAAGGGAGTACGTAATTTATTACTTATATAGTTATTAAAATACAAAAAAAAAATCTTTTAAAATAGTTTTTATAAGATTATTTCCAGTTCAATTATCTTTTTTTGGTCTAAAATACTACTCCGTATAAGATTATCATTATCATTTGCATATACCTTCATTTTTACGACCAATTTAAATAATACGATGCAACATCAAAAGTGTGACAATGTGGTATTTTAATAACTACTATGTATAACATTGCACTGCTATTAAAAAAATATCTATAAAAATAAACTTCACATAATGCCAAATTAGAGTAGTTCACCGCAGTCAAAACCAAGCTTTACCAGATCAAACTAGACAAGAGCAATTCAGATTAGACTAGACTTGAAAATCACATATTGCTCAATGGGCTAAAAAGGCTAAATTTTTAGGGTGTGGTTGAGACTCTTTTTGTTATCCCTAATCTCGAACTTGCTCTAATGCTAGCCATTAGTATCAGTAATAGTATTAGTATTATCATGATTATGATCAGGAACCTCATATTATTACTATTGCCTTTATTATATTATTATTATTATTATTGTCGTTGTTGTAGTATTATAGAGCATCTAAAATTTATCGTTGAATTTAAATACTATTTACAGGATCTAATTATGCATGAGAAACTGCACGCAGTTTCCTTTTCTGCTCTGAATAAATTTTTAAAAAAGGCAAAGCCAGAATTTTTGCTCATATCATCCAGAAGAGATGATTCGTTCTTGGCTCGTATGCTGGTTTCTGAAAAAGGCAATGTTAGTCTATCCATGATATTTTCTTCTCGCAGAAGCATAGAGGTATTTGGTAGTTACTTTTAGACCTTATATATATGGATGGAGTGTGATTCTGCTGCAGGACTGTTCTGGGTGTTTGTTTTATGTGTTTTGCTTTTTAACCTGAATTTCAGTTGCTGCACAAAAAATTGAGCAATGCATCAATACTGAAGTGTTGGTATAGGGAATTGCAGCTGGTTTTTATGGAGGACATAGAGCATGAAGTGGACTTTGATGGGAAATCCTTCATGAAGACCCATTCAACAGGTTACCACACTGCTCAAATAATCCTCGTCAGGTTACCCATTCAACATGATCTGTTTAATGTAGCATGTGCTTGAAAAGCGCTAGACGATGGCCCCTGGCCGGGCTTAATTGGGCCTAGATGGGCGCAGAACAAGAAAAAACCTCTAATGCAGCGTGCTGCTTATATTCACATTAATCAGATGATACTTGCTATCTGTAACACTGCACCATGCAATGACAATCCTTCTAAAAGGCGTTGAGATTCTTTACATTCTCTCAAAATTGTTAGTTTTTGAGGATACCTGTTCTCTGAGGCCTTGGTTCTTTTCTAGAATAATTGATTTACATTATCAATCTTGTCACAAGATATTAGAGCCTCTCCGTTGTGTATAGAAAGATGGACAACCATATTTAATATGGACATTAGCATTGGAGGAGATATTTATACCTTAATCTTGTTTTGTTACGTGACATTGCGTTTTCCAATTATCCATATCCCACCCATAGTAAATGCTCTAATTGAAACAAATATCTCATCTCATTGATGTCTCTTGATGTGGACTAACATTATGGTCAATTGGTTGTTGTATTTTATGTAGACGTCTAGTATTATAGATGGATTTCAACTTTTGGACCCCACTCTAATTTTCAGTCGGCATCTTGCATTTACAGAAGGTAAGTGAGTGTAACTTTTTGTATTCACAAGCTAAGTGAAAAACAATTGTCCAGTACTTAAAATACATTGTCTTCGACTTGATTGAGCACTTCAAAGTTCAAACTGTTTATACAGTGCAAATAGTTTTTCGGACGTTCTCCGCGCACCCTCAATATTGCTAGGCGCACCATCTTTCTCCAAGCCTGGACAACTTTGTCCTCCTCCGTATCCTACTATCTTAGTCCTCGTTTGTGACTTTTTTAATCACAAACGGCACTTCTTTTAATTTAAGACTTTTTGTTACAGCCATGTGTTCTATTTTAATTTTAAACACGGTTTTTTTACAAGAATATTACTAAAATAAAACGTATTTACATAAATATGACTATTCATTACTACAATGTGGTGCTGTGGTAACTTAAGCTCAAAAGTTGAACATGAATTACTATGATTTCATTACTATTCTAGTCACTAGTCATATTTTTGTAAATCATCTTTATTTTGGTCATATTTATGTTATTATTTCTTTTAGATTATGGCAAAATCGTGATGCATAATTATGAATATACTCCCTCCGTCCCGGAAAATTGTTCCCGCACTGACTTGGAACGGATATTTAGGAAAGTTAAAAAAACCTTTGACTTTCCCTAAATGCCCCTGAAATGAAAAAGAAAGGTTCGGGTGGGGGGAGCTGTCGCGGGGGGAAAAAATTTACTGCCCATGATCTGAAATGCTTTACACTGTTCATGATATGAAATGTTACAACTACTAATTCAGCCTATTCTTTGGTGTTTCCTACACCACAAATTTCCCCCCCAACATTTCCCTCCTTTTTTTGGGAAAGTATCTAAACAACTCACCTATTAATACACATTTTGAAAACAACAAACCACAACACACCAACACACACTACACGTTGCATACTTGCATTCATGGCTGCACACAGCAGTGGCGGGCAGAGCTATTCCTCCCCCACAACATGTTCTTCTCCACCTGCATTTATTGATATGGAGGCTTCCTCCCCCACTGCATCTTCTCCAGCTGCATTTATTGATGTGGAGGCATCAACTGGAGTAAATGAGCTCCTGCACACACCAACAAATGACCAAAGCTCAAATATCAAAGCAAAAAGACTCCAAAACATTGATAGACAAAGTATAGTTGATGAAACTATAATCGGTGCAACAAGAAAAGATTCTGGGGAGGTCGCAGCTCAGAAAGGTGTTCTAACTCAGCTAGCCACTAAATATTCAGTGACAAGAAAAAGTATTTCCAAGATCTAGAGCAAAGCTAAAGAGCAGATTGAGTAGGGGGAAGCTATAGATGTAAAAACCAAGTGGCTTGGGAATTCAGGCAGAAAAAGGGTGTTGTTTGATGTAACCAACATATCAGAAATCCCTTTGCACAAAAGGACTAACATAAGGGCACTTGCTGCAGCCAGTTCAATTTCAAAGTCAGCTATTCACAGATTCGTTCAGAGAGGCGCGATTAGAAGTCATACAAATGCTATTAAGCCTTTGCTAAATGATGAAAATAAAATGCAGAGACTCAGTTTCTGTTCAAGCCAAATAGACAAATCCATAGCCTCTAAACCAGTGTTTAAGACTTTCCATAATGTCATACGCATTGATGAGAAATGGTTTTTCTTGTCAAAAACTTCACAAAGGTACTACATGGGCCCAGATGAATTGGATCCACACAGGGTATGCAAGTCAAAGAGATTCATTACCAAGGTCATGTCACTGGGAGTTGTGGGAAGGTCCCTTTTTTCAGACAATGGTGAAGTAATTTGGGATGGGAAAATTGGCATTTTCCCATTCATTGAGAAACTGCCAGCAAAAAGGAAAAGCAATAATAGGGATGCAGGGGTAATGGAAACCAAACCTATACTTAGCATTACAAAACATGTGTTTAAAGACATGCTTATCAAGACTGTGTTGCCTAGCATAAAGGAAAAATGGCCTGACCAGTTAAGCAAGGACATTATAATCCAACAGGACAATGCAAGGCCACACAATATAGATTCAGACCCAGAGTTTATCGCAGCTTCAAAAGCAGATGGGTTTAATATTACACTAACTTATCAGCCCAGTAATTCTCTTGATCTTAACATACTTGACCTTGGGTTCTTTAGGGCTATTCAGTCTTTGAAAGACCAACAAGCACCTAAGAATGTGGATGAACTGTTAAAGGCAGTACATGAAGCATTCTACCAACTTTAACCCACCACTCTCAACAAGGTGTGGTTAAGTTATCAATATGTCATGGTAGAGGTAATGAAAGTGCAAGGGGTAACAACTACAAGCTTCCACATAATGCAAAGGACAGAATGACCACAGAAGGTAGGTTGCCCATAAGCATAGAGGTTCCTGTGGATTTACTGGAAGCCACAGAAGCTCTTGTATAACAACAACAGGGTAACATTGGTACACCTAACTTAGTAGAAGAAAGTAATGGCCAGTTCATCCATGAAGATGATTAGGACTTAATCATCTTCAGTACTGAACTTATTCCATAACTACCAAGGTCTTTTTTTTTCATAATGTACAGGCCTTGTTTTTGTCATAATGTACATGCCTTATTTTGTCATAATGTATAGGCCTTATTTTTTCATATTGTAGCTTAACATTATCCTTTCTCAAGCTTTAAACAAGCACCTTATTCCTCATACCAGGCCCACACAAAAAATAGGCTAATACAAACAACAATAGTTCATCACAGCAACCAACCAATGCTCAGACCAATAGGTCATCACAGCAACCAAGCAATGGGTGGACTAATAGGTCATCACAGCAGGGCTGTAATCACACTGACATCATAGCAATGTGATCACAGCCCTTAGTCAGACAATTTAGGCACACAAACATGAGTGCCAATGAAGTTCAGTACATAAGAACATCCTAAAATCATCACCCATATTACCCATACCAGCCTCACATAACCCTTACTCATTCAAGCCACATAACAACAATGCTCAGATCATATATGCATCACTAGAAGGACATTTCAGTACATAAGAACACCCTAAAATCATCATTGCTGCCCCAGAATCAAACACAACTACATAACCCGGACAAACATTACCACAACAATTTATTGCCCACACATTGAACAAATGCAATTGAATGACAGATTGGGAAAGAGAAATAGAAACAAACTCCCCTGCAAGAGGTATCAACATCCCACATCCTTGTTTCCCAGCCAGGTAGGATCAATTTTAAGAACTCCTCTAGCACAGGATGGCGAATGTACTGCTCCCGCACCTCCTTCCGTTTGTTTGCCAGCTTTTCCTCCATCTCCTTGGCTGTCATTGTGACACTCCATAAACTTAATAAAAAGAAATTAATATTAACTAATATGTGATACCTACTAATCATATTTGTAGATATTTTTTTATTAACTTATGCTTCGGGACGAATCATCGTTTAAGGAGGGTGAATTGTGACACTTTGAAAAGTTTGAATAAAATAAATAATTTTATTAGTATGATAAAATTTTAATAATTAAGTGTTACGAAAGTAACACTTTAATAAGTAAGTGAATCAGATAAAATTTTGACATCAGTGACTTTTTTTTAATCAGAAAAAAAAATGTTTCAAAAATAAACGTGACGTTTTTATAATAACTATGTTGACCAGATAGGACATTGACATAAATAACAAAAGTGAGACTTGAACATTTTTAAGTAGTTAATAGCATTTAATTTGTACGAAGTACACTAAATAAAGCATAAAAATTGCAATGTTAAGAGAGTTGACCTTTTTCAAACCCTAATATATACACACAATAATATAGATGCACACAATATCAACAATCAATAACATACGGTACACAATAATAATATATTACGGAGTAATATATATATATATATATATATTAGAGTACATGTCATTAATATAAGATAGGACAAGTAGTAACAATAATACATGTACTGTACCTTCCGACTACACCCTCACATGCATGTATTTGGCTATTTGACATCTTTATAAAATAAAACAAGCAATAATAATTGACAATTGACAAGTAAACTAGGAGTACGCAGTATTATTAGCCATACATTGGGAAATATACATACATACATGATTGCGGACTATTCACATGCATGATGCATACAACCCACGAGACATCACACATGCGCATTTATATACTTTAAGAATGAGCCAAACGGACCAAACCAGGACCTTCTTAGCTATCTGATCCTATGTATTTTTATGTATTAAAATAATACCTACTACGTTAGTATGCGTGAGATATGCGAGAAGAGAGAATAGATGAAAAAGAGAGTGAGAGGGAAGGAGAGAAAGAAAGCTTGGAACAAGATCGCCGGAAACCATTGCCGGTCAACTTGACCAAAACCGCCGGAGTGACTACGGAACTGCGGGTCGAAACTACACTGCATGATCACATATAGGAACGAAGGTCCCTGGGAGCGTGAGAAACCGCCGCTGGACGCCGGAGATCGAAAAGGGAAGATTCGCCGATGAAGAAGCCCAGTTGTTCGCCAGACTGTCCGGCCACTTCCACGTCGGAGGAGGTGAAGCCACCGTCGTTCAGACCGCTGCCGACGATCGCCTCCAGCCTACTCCTCTCTCTTGCGGCTGCACACGCTGGCCGCAAGACGTACAGTACGTAGTACTCCTGTTCTGCGATGTACTTGTTTAAAAATGTTGGGCTGGGTTTATTTTTATAATGTTTGGCCGGACACTTAGTAGGATGGGAAGGACCGGTTTAAGTTAACTAATACGTAGTATATACCAAAAGAGAAAGGCTAAATAAAGATGGTTTTGGGGCTAGGAGAAAGTTCTTAACTGAATTAGCTAAGTTAATTATGGTAATAATTAGGGTTACACGAGAATGGAATTAAAAGATTAAAAAGATGAGCTAAGGTGGGGTATTTAATTAGTTAATCTACTTATTGTAATTAAACTATTAATGCTAGAATTTTAATATTCTAGAAGGTGATTCTGAAGATTGACATAGATGCTTCGAGTAGGATTTATTGCGAATCGAGGTAAGTTTCTCTGCCAATCCAAAATCGTTTCCTCGTATTATATATGTATTATGTGATACATAATTTTAATGTGAGTTATGATGTATGTGCATGAGATTTTGAGATTGTTCGATCTGTGATATTTGAGAAGTGAAACCGAGTGCTTTTGGGTATTAAATATTTATTTAAATATTTTCAAGCCAGTTTGAGAAATTGAGGAATATTTTGAAGTATATTAAATCAAGATAAAAGAATGATTTCATAAAAAGTGAGCACCACGAGAGAAATCTGTGGTGTCGGTTTTCCACATCCGGATAAATGTGGGGGTGATTAGAGCTACTACTACTAAGAAGTACAGTTTAAGTTTCAAGTGACATTTGGATCTATGATCCCTTTTAAGAAGAAGTTATAGTAGTAGTCCCTAATCATTCAAGAATTGTAAAGGTGGGGTGGTTGGGTTCTGACCACTCGGGATGACTTACTACTCGGAGAGTTTGGAATCCCTTTTAGGGGGTGCACACACTTAAGGTAGTCGTTTCGTTTCCATTAGCAGTTGTGGTACCGGCAAAAGTCCCGGGGTGGCCGTACATAATAACGTAACCACCGGGCTCAACCAGAGTGTTGAGCACCGCCCTTCTAAACTACTAGGAAGTTAGAAAGATTGGGATTTTGAAAATCCAAAGAGAAGAAGAGTTTACAATTTAAGAAGTGACTTTTGAGGTGATACTCAGAAAAGAAGAATTTATTAATAAAGAAGTAATTTTTGAAGTGAATAAAAAAGAAAGGGGTTTCGGTGGAGTGAATTATTTTTATATAATATTATATAAAAATCTATTTTAATCAAACGTGATTATTTTACGAGGTTGGGTAGTACTTACTTAGCTCTAAAGCTAATTTTTGTTTTCTTTTCTTTGTTTTCTTTTCTGCACTTTATTTGTGCAGGTGATGATGACTATGTTGATTGTTGATTGCATGCGTCTGAGAGCGGTTGCTAGATGCCTTAGTAAAACCTAGACATGAATGAACATTTTAGTTACGTTGAACATTTGTTTCTTCACATCACAATTAATTATACCTGTTTTGTTTTAGTTGCCTGTGCATCCGGTTAAGAGATGACCGGATGTGGCGGTAACACCCGTTTCCCTATATAAATTATTTCCGCTGCAAGTTTTTTTTATCAATTTCGAATGAATAAAGCAAGTTTATTATCAATAAATTATTATTTCAAGTAGTATTTTTGGGCGGGAAATTGGGGGTGTTACAGTCATCTCCCACCCCTCTTCACTGTCCGGAACCATCAGATCGTCCATGCATGCGGTCGTTGCAGGTAGATCTGAAATGGTTGTTGGATTTATGGATTTTGAATTAGGATAGTTGGTTAGAAAGTGGAAGAGCTAGGGTTAGACAGGATTTGAAATCAGGGAAGGAATTACAGTTCAACAAATTCAAGAGTGGAACTGTGGAAGCAGAGGAGAGTAAATGGCCGGAAAAGTGTAAGGTGTGACAGACGCTGGACGGGAAGATGTAACGAGGAAGATGAGAGAGAGATAGGCCTTAGGATAGGAAGGAAGTAGTATACCGAGGTTGGGGGTAAATGTTTTAGAGGGTATAATAGGTTTTTAGGGTGTAAAATCTTTCCAAATATAGAAAGGGGAACAATTTTCTGGGACAGCCCAAAAAGGAAACAGGGAACAATTTTCAGGGACGGAGGGAGTATATTTTTAATTTGTTTGATGTTAATTTTTTTGTTATTTTGGGACAATTAAAAGTGACATGGTTTGATATTGGTACATGGTACCGCCCATTTAGAAATATGACCGTAATGAACAACTTTAATTTTGGGATCTAACCATACTGTATCACTAAAATAGTTACACCACCATACTGTTCTACATTGACTATATTTTATTTATTAATGTATTAGAAATTAAATTTTTGAGAAATAATGTTAAATTCTACTGATTATAAATATAAAAAATTTATTTTTTAAACTTTTTTACTTATACGAAATGAAATATATTATTGATCAAAGTTCAGTGTTGACATTTGTAAAAATGAAAACGTTGCAACAAAAGAACAGAGGAGACATTAAAAAAGTACTTCCATGTCCCGCTAAAATGATCTCATCTTTTCTTTTGATCCATTTCACTAAGATTATCTCATACCAAATTTGATAATATTTGTGTGGATCAAGACCAATCTTACTCTATCTTACTTTATAAGTTCAATATCAATCATAGAAAAACTCACTTTTCTTGATAATCAGCCCCTTTTGTAGTTTTGTACTAATAATGTTAAAGGGGACAAAGGTAGTAGTACAGAAAATCAAAAAGATACTTTAGATATCTTATCTCATACCCGATCAAATTAAAAAATTCAGATTTGACTAGACAAAAATAGATCAGATCAGATCAAATCATATCAGAATTAAATAATACTCCCTCCGTTCCCAAAAATACTTCCCACTTTCCTTTTTGGGCTGTTCCCAAAAATACTTCCCACTTTCCCATTTTGGACAATTTGTGTGGCACACATTCATTTTACCTTTTTCTTACACAACCACAACCATACATTTCCACTTTATTCCACTTCCTTAATAAGCGTGCCAAGTCAAACCGGGAAGAATTTTTAGGAACGGAGGGAGTAGTAAAATTCACATCAACCAGTCGTGCATTAGATCAAACATAAATAAATTATATAAGATTTTTCTAAAATTTTATGTAAGTAGTATATAATATTGGTGTCATATGAAAGATGACAAAAATGGTGTAATTTGATACTACCTCCGTCCGAAATTGATTTGCAAATTTATTTGTTTTTTTGTCAAATAATTTCATTTTATTCGCTTAATTAGGATATCAATTTTTAATTATTTGGGTTGACAACTTTGTAGAGATTTTAATATAGTTTCTATATATATATATATCAAAATTTTAATTATTAAAAATTGAATCAATTATCAACATGAAGGATTGACATTTATTACTAGTTGACCTCCACGAACCAGTCACTTGTTTGCCCATGATCGCTCCCCCTGATAGTAGTCCTCCGAAGAATTTTTTTTGCATTGCTCGACTTCATTCCCGACAACACTACATAGCTGTAAGCAAACAATATTTTTGATGGATAGTGTACCCGGGGGTAGCTATCCGAGGGGTTATTGTGGGGAACAACTAGAGATTTCGTCATTTTCTCCCAGTAGCTTCGTATGCTCAAAACCAGCTGTCCTGTGGGATTTCGAGCCTTCGGCCTAGGGGCCGAAGGCGTCATATGTGCAACGTGGGCTCCTTGATATTTGGGACACTGTGATTTGGGTCTGTTATGCTTCCTGGGCTTGATGGGCATGTGTCAGAGTAGTATGAGTCTGTGGGCTGGGGGTTCCTGGGCCATATACTCCATCAGGAGTCCCTCATTCCTTTTGTCGAAAAGGTACTTGATGGAAAATGAGTAGTTGTGTTTGCCCTTTGATGCTGCCTTGATGTGGTTTGTAAAGTAGTGAGGAGTCTTGCGTTTATATGTTTTGCCGAGGGCAGTCCCTCAGTCCCCCATATTTTGGGACTTGGAGGATTATGTTGATGTTTCGGGGAAAGTTTAACATTTTGTGATTTTCCCCGGAGGGGTCCTCCAGCCCCCCACTCCTTGAGGCACTTGTAATGTGGTGAAAAAGAGTAGAGCAGTGCCTGTTTTTATCATAGGACCGAAGGCTCGTGCTTTTCGTTTCATTTTGGGGGGATGCCTCGTTAAAACCCTCATTAGGAAAAATCCTGTGGGAAAAAATACTAATGAGGGAAAAAGAGTGCACCGAATTCCCCCAATGATGAATCGAAAAGGTGAACCCTTGGTCTGAGATGAAGGATAATGTTGATGCCGAGAGTTGTCCGTGAGTTGAGGGCCTTCTTCCTGGTTTAGCCGAAGGTTGATTGTTGATATCCTGGGGATGCCGAGAGAAGTCCCTCAGCCACCAGGGCTGAGGGCATGTTGACATAGGTGATAGCTCCCGTGGTGCCGAGGGGGGTTCCCTAGCTCTTGATAAGTTGGAGGCTGAGGGCTCCCGAGGGGTCCCGTTATTTTATGCCGGAGGCTAATCACTTATTAGGAGGTTTGAAGGTGTGTCCCCGGGGGGTTCCCTAGTTCTCAACATGTTGAAGGTTGAGGGTTCCTGAGGGTTTTTCCGTTGTGAAGCCGTGGGCTCCCCTCGATGAAGGAGTCTGAAGGAGTTAGCCCGAAGGCATGCATAGTCTTGTCTGAGGGGTGCCAGATGAGGGCACCTTAGTCTGTGAAGGAGAGTCATTGGGATATGACCGTTGGAATATGCCTGTTGGAGCTCGCTGTCCACGTGGCGTGTAGATGCTGGCTGGCTCTGGGCGGGCGTCACCGGTTGGTTGAACCGACGGTAGGTAATGATGGTTTTGGCGTCCGAGGGCCCGGTTTTCAGCCCAAGTCCGAATTGAGGAGTCTATAAATACCCCCTAACCAGAGCCATTCTTCCCTGCGCGATTACATATTGAGGCGAAGCTCTGCCAAATTTTCTAGAGAGAGAAACTTTGGCTTTCGATCAAACCCTAGCTTTCAAGGTCAGTTCTTCCTCTTGTTCTTCGCTTCAGCAGCACATTTAGCTTTGTGGCCTTAGATCTAGCGTTAGCAATCCTTAGGAAAATTTCTTTCCTCGGACCCTTCGAACGCCTTACCGGGGATGTCGTCTGCGAGTGACTCTCAAGATATCTCGAGGGAGCCGTCTGTCCAGGCTGAGAGCTATTCAGACGTTGAGTCTTCAAGTGAGCAGCCTTCGGCGTGTGATGATGCTGCCATGGCCATGGAGGTATAGAAAGACCTCATTGCCGAAGCCGAAGCTGAGGACTTCGAGCAAGTGGTAGAGGACGAGGAGCTGGCCATCGCCGTTCAGTCTGCTGAGGAAGATGAAGAAAGAGAGAGACAGAAGGTCACCGTCGCCATCCTCCCCGCTCGTAACGCCGGAGAAGCCAGTACCTCCCGGCCTCTAGATCCGACGCCTATTAGCGTGGCCCCGAGGAAAAAGAGGAAAGCGAAGGCTACACTGAAGAAGAAACAAGCTGCTGCCGATGCTGGACAGCCGCTGGGTATCCCCGAGGGCTATTCCTTTCTCAACACTGCGACCCTGGATGTGAAGACGAAGGCGATAGCCGCCGAGTATCAAGCCACGCAATTCCTCGTGGGTCCTTCGGCACAGGTAGTGGAACCGGGGCCGGATGACATGCTTTTGTATGCCCCCGCCGGCTGCTTTGCCGTACATATACTTTCGGTGGAGTTGGGCCTCCGATTTCCCCTCCACCCCTTCGTGATCCAATACCATCGCTTCGTCAAACTCGCCCCCTGCCAGTTGACTCCAAATAGCCACTCTTACTTGGCTGGTTTCCTCTCTCTTTGCCGGAGCAGGGGCGTGGAGGCCACATTAGATCATTTCTTCCTTTCCTTCAACCTCTATCGGGGGGGAGGGGGGTCACTCAAATCTGGAGGCTTCGCCAACCTGCAGCAACTCCCCGAGTTCAGACTTTTTGACGATGTCCCCTTGTCTCACAAGGGGTGGAAGGATAAATTCTGTTACGTTCGTCTGGCAGATAATCCCTTCACATCCCCACTCCGTGATTGCTTCCAGAGGCATTTAAAAGCAGAGGGCGCTGCCTTGGAGAAGAAAGGGAGAAAACTTTCCAAGAAGCCGGAGGGATCTGAGAAGCATGTTATGATCAAGGCTGCCACCCTCTCGGATGAGCTTTATGATTTGGGCTTCCTTCGGTACCAGTTGATGGGGGAAAGAGATGAGAGATATCCCCCAGTCGATATGGTCTACCAAAGTGCCGGAGGTTGTTGCCTTGCCGAGGGATCTCATTTTATACTTGGGATTTTTTCTTCTTTTGTTTTGTTGTAGTAGTATTCTAACACTTGTATATCTCCGTTGTTTCTCAGGACCAGATATGGATGCTAAGAATCTTGCCAAGGTGAAGAGGCAACTTGCCAAAGAAGGCAAGAAGAATGAGGCTCCGGATCAACAGAGGGCCGTAGACGAGATCTTCCCGAAGGCGGGAACTGGAAATGATGGAGGGCCTTTGGTGAATGCAGTTGTTGGTCAAGATGTCGGCTTTGCTGCCGAGGTCTCCCCCGTCGGGGAGCTTCAGAGAAAGAGGGCTGGGAAGAGCGTGGTGCCCCCGGAGGGGAAGAAGCAGAAGAAGGGGGCCACTGAGAAGAAAGAGGCCCCCGTTGTCATTGTCGAGGAACATTCCTCCTCCGAGCCCCCGGCTCCGGTTGCTGGTGCGTCGTGGCACCAGGACAATGTGCAGTTCTCAATCACCAAAGGGACTGCCATCATGCATGGCACTTTGAACCCGAGGGAGTTCCTGAGGGGTGCCACCCCCCGACAGACAAGTCGGTGCTATCCCGGCATGCTGACGATGCCCTCTGCTCCAAGGTCCTCCAGGCCTCGGTTACGGTAAGATTCTTCTTTCTCTCCTACCTTTAGTCAAATGATTTCTAACACCCTAGGCATGGTAGCTTAACTCTCATTGCCTTCGGATTTTCTTTGCAGGCATGCCTTGGGCTTGGCGAGCTCATCCAGAGGATGGAGCAATCGCAACTTCAGAAGGCACAAGCTGATGAAGCTCTGATCCTTGCCCGAAAGCAGCTCCAGGAAGTGCAGGAGGCCTTCCGCTTGGAGAAGGAGGCCTTCGGAAAAATCCTTGAGAACAGCAAGGTTGTGGCCAAAGCTGAGGGTAGAGCTGAGGCCGAGAAGACGGCAGCTGAGGCCATCAAGAAGGCCAACGAGGAGGCCAAGGAGGCAATGAATAAAGTTGTTGCTGCGGCCCGGGAGGATGCCATCGCTGCTTTTATCTCCGAAGGATGGAAGGCTGAGGGCCGGAAAGAATGGGTGGCCTCAGTAGTGGAGGCTCGGTGGATTCTTAGGTGAAAGGCCCCGGTTCCATGTGGCTAGCCCACAAGGGCAAGGAGTATTATGATGGGAGCGAGTTCTTCACTCAAGCCCTCATATACGGGAGGCTAGCCCGGCACATGGGAGTGGACCCGAAGGCCTTTGACCCGACGGCTCATGGTCTTCCCCCTCTTCAGCCAGACACCAGAATTCCTCTCCCTGCAGGTGCCGAAAGGCCTGACCTTGAAGATACCGTATTGATGCAGGAGGCGGAGGATGATGATGGAGAAGCCGAAGGGGATGCCACCTCAAAGCCAGCCGAAGAGGTTGCCGCTGAAGCTGCCAATCCCTGATTTGTATTTAGATAGTTTTTGTAATATCTTGTAGCAAACATTTCTTATCTTCCGGCTTCGGCCTTGATGTATAACAATTTACTTTTCCTTTTTGTTAATGAATGCCTTCTTCCCCTTGTCTGTTGTTTGAATGAATGCCTTCGTTTTTGTTCTTGTGAATGAATGCCTTCATATTTTTCTTGTGAATGAATGACTTCGTCTTTTGATGTTTGAATTGTCAGCTTTAAGAATGTATGTCTGCATTGTGAGTTGATCGGGGGCCAATCACTAAGGACTTAGAAAAATTTTTCTAAGTGTTGTTCAATGCTAGGCCTTCGGTCGATGCTTCATGTGATCTTGTGTAGCTTTTCATGTGCTGACCGAGGGCCAAAGATTTAGGGCTTAGAAAATTTTTCTAAGTGTTGCTTTGCCACTAGGCACTCGGCTGACACATCCCACCAACTGTATGAAGTAGCTGACCTTCGCCATATGTCCCCGGGGGATTTGGTGTTGTGGACTTAGCCAAATTTTGAGTGATGCCATGAATAGGCCCTCGGCTCGTAATAGTCTTAGGCAAAGTTTTCCTCAGCAAAGGATGTTGATGCCGGGGACCCTAAGTCATGGACTTAGAGGATTTTGTATTGGGTCTGCAACTAACAGCCTCTGGCCCAATGTGAAGCCTCCAGTGCTAACTGTGGTGCCTTCAGTAAGGCCGGAGGATGCAGTAGTGATAGTCAGACTTGGCCCATTCCTAGCATAGGAGCCTCCGGTGATGTTAGATTCTTGAGCCATCGGTCCCTGTTAACTTCTCGAAAGATGTGCAGTAGGTGCCTTCGGCTTTGCCTTCCAAACTGTATGCGTAGATGATCTCAACCTGAAACATGAGGGCAGGTGCCTTCGGTCCATGTTGAGATGGAAGGTGCTGCATAGCAAGAGCCTCGGGAGTTAATTTCCAAAATGTAGGCTTTGGAAATTAAGTCCCATATACAGCGTTTGATGCCTCCGTTATATGTTGAAATGCCGAGGGCTGGCAGAATGTGGACTTGGCCACATTTTGGTAACACTTTGGTGAATAGTAGCCTTCGGAATAATGCCAACGTCAAAAGTGAAATTCAAGATTAAGAGCCCTCGATGTGAAAGGGATTACCTTCGTAATAACCTTTCTTGCAATCTGCCGAAGGGTGTTCCATCGTGGAGTGTTGAAACTTGCACTCATTAAGTCTACTCCCCTTCACTCCATTTTTTTATAGTGAAGGGAAGGCTTCAAGAAGCTTGGTTTCTTGATAAGGCTTGGCCTATCGGGAGGCAACGGTACAAATTGTTGGCTCTGCCTCGGGATTAACCTTCCGGGTTCCGAGGGGATCGAGGGTCGTTTCCTCAGCCCGAGACATAGTCTGTTTCCTGCCTCCCCTTGAGGGATGGCACGGAAAGCGCCTCAGTTTTGAAAGTCGTTCCCTCAGCCCGAGACATAGTCTGTTGCCTACCATTCCCTTGGGGTAATGGCGCGGGAAGCATTTCGTTTTTGAAAGTCGAATCCTTGGCCTGGGACGTAGTCCGTTGCCTGCCATTCCCTTGGGGTAAGGGCACAGAAAGCGTTTGAGGGAAGGGTTTTATTTGCATATTAGTTGCAAATGGCCGGGGGCACTTGGTGCCCTGGGACCGATAGGTGGGGCCTTCGGTGTAGTTGCGTCCTCGAGGGGTACGACTTTATTTTTAACGTGTGGTATTATTTCTCATACACTACTCTCGGTACTTGGTACTGAGGGGTCTTCTTTTGAAAACACTTGGTGTTTTTGTTTATCGTCGTTGATTGGAGCATCCGTCCTCGACACTTGTTGCCGGGGGGTCTTGTGATAAGGCATTGGGCCAGGAGCTTGCATGAGGGCTTGGCCGCTCATGTGTGTTGTGTACTTGGTACTTTTGGTGTCTTCAACATGCATTTATTCTTGAAAAAATAGAGGCCTTGGGCCCTTGGATAAGTACATTCATAAGTCATGAGGGCTTGGCCGCTCATATGTTACTGATAAAGTTTGACCAGGTGGTGTACATTCCAATGTCTAGGGACCTCTGTCCCATTGGGGCGCTTTAGTTTGTAAGTCCCTGGTTTGATGATAGCTGCGACGATGTAGGGGCCTTCGAATTTTGGCGCCATCTTGCCGCCTTCGGTTGGTTGACTTGCTTCCCTTCTTCGGAGGACGTAGTCCCCCACTTGGAATTCTCTGGAATGGACCTTGGCGTCAATGTAACCCTTTACTTGCCTTCGGTAGTTTTCAGCCCTTAGGAAGGCTTGCTCTCGGCATTCTGAGATTAGGTGAAGGTCGAGGGCCATGTTGGCATCGTTGACCTCAGGTTCGTATTGGTCCACCCTTCGGGTAGGAAGGGTTACCTCAGTTGGAGCTTTGGCCTCGAATCCGTAGCAAAGGGAGAAAGGTGTTTCGCTTGTTGCCCGCCGAGGGGTGGTGCGGTAGGCCCATAGTATGTTGTGGAGCTCTTCTACCCAGCCTCTCCCTTCGGGCTCAAGTTTCTTTTTCAGGCCCTCAAGTAATGTTCGATTGGTGTTCTCCACTTGACCGTTGCCTTGAGGGTAGACAACGGACGAGAATGTATGTTTGATGCCCCATGCTTCTAAGAGGGCACAAAAGGGGGTTGCCTCAAATTGGGCCCCGTTATCGGAGATGATTTGTTGGGGGACGTCAAACCTTGTGAGGATGTTTTTGAGGACAAAATGGCGGCACCTGGCTTTAGTAATGCTGGCGAGGGGCTCAGCCTCTACCCATTTGGTGAAGTAGTCCATGGCTACGATGATGTACCTGTTGTTGGAGGTACCCCTCGGTAACGGGTCTGCTAGGTCTATACCCCACATGGAGAAAGGAATTGTTGTGCTGATGGGGGCATAGTTGACTGCTGGCCTGCCAGTGGCTTTCTGGAAATGCTTGCACGCGGCACAGTTCCGGGCGAGGTCTGCACAATCCCGGGCCATTATGGGCCAAAAGTATCCTTGGACTATGAGCCTTCGGGACATGGAGAAGGGTCCCTGGTGAGCTGAGCAAGTGCCACTGTGCACTTCCTCCATTGCAATTTCGGCTTCGTCCTGATGAAGGCACCGAAGTAACGTGCCATTGTAGGATCGTTTGTAAAGCCTCCCGTCTTCGATGGTGTAGCTGGGAGCCCTCAGCTTTGCCAGCTTTGCACGGGTTTCATCCTCGGGAAGGTGCCCTGTGGAGATGAAGTTCATGACGTCTGAAATCCAGTCCTCAGGACTTTGTTGTATGTTCATGACGGGGCTGGCATGTATGCTTGAGAGGCTAAGTTGCTCTATTCGGCCGAGAGCTTTGATAAATGTCGGCCTCAGAGTTTTGAGCTCTCGGTATTTGAGTGAGGGAGTGTGCCTCAAATACCTTAAGCAATTCCTTGGCTGCTTCCTTGTACTGTTTCATCCTCCCTTCCTTGGCCTCGTATTCCCCTGAAATCTGGCTGACGACTAACTTGGAGTCGCACTTCACATGGATCTGTCTGGCCTTCATGTTGGCTGCCAGTCGAAGGCCACAGAGGAGGGCCTCATACTCCGCTTCGTTGTTGGAGACTTTGAAGGAGAAACGGATGGCATAGTAGGCGCGGAATCCTTCGGGTGAAATAAGGACCACTCCTCCTCCGCATGCTTTGGTGGCATAGGAGCCATCAGTATAGAGGGTCTACCATTCATCCGAGGGTGCCGAGGGATCCTCATCCACCGCTGATCTTGCCATGCACTCTGTGACGAAGTCCGCCAGGGCTTGGCCCTTTATGGCAGGCCTCAGACGGATGTCAATGTTGTATTGGCTAAGGAAGATAGCCCATTTTACCATTCGGGAGGAGCTGGTGGGACTCCTCATCAAAGCGCTGAGGGGTTGGTGTGTGAGGACCAGGACCGGGTGAGCTTGGAAGTAATGGCCCAACTTCTTGACGGTGCAAACGATGGCTAACACCGTTTTCTCCACGGGAGAATATATGAGTTCCGCCTCCCTGAGAGTCTTGCTAACATAGAAGATGGCATGCTGGATGCCGTCTTCTTCCCTTATTAGCACCGAGTTGATGGCAGCAGGGCTAACGCCAAGATAGAGATATAGAGTCTCTCCTACACTGGGTTTGGAGAGCACAAGGGGTGAAGATAAGTACCTTTTTAGCTCATCGAAGGCCTCCTGGCATTCCGACGTCCAATGGAAGCCGGCGGTCTTCCTCATGATCTGGAAGAAGAGGAGGGACTTTTCCGCCGACTTGGACAGGAAGCGGTTGAGGGCTGCCAGGCGGCCCGTCGGCCGTTGGACCTCCTTTACGTTGCGTGGGGGCTCCATGTTGACGATGGCCTGGATCTTCTTGGGGTTGGCTTTGATACCCCTTCGGCTCACCATGTAGCCTAAGAACTCGCCTCCTTGCACGCCGAATGTGCATTTCTTCTGGTTTAGCCGAAGGTTGAACTTTTGCATGATGGCGAAGATCTCCCGGAGGTCGTCTGCATGGCTTGTTGATCGCTTGCTCTTGACGATCATGTCGTCAACATAGGCCTCCATGGTGCGTCCTAGGATGACTTGAAATACCCTGGCCACCATCCGGGTATAAGTGACGCCTGAGTTCTTAAGGCCGAAGGCCATGACCAGGTAGCAGAAGATGCCTTCGGGAGTCATGAAGGCTGTTTTTTCAGCATCTTCCTCGTGCATGAAAATCTGGTGATATCCACGGAAGGCGTCGAGGAAAGACATAATTTCGCATCCCGCCGTCTCGTCCACCAATTAATCAATATTTGACAGAGGGAAAGGGTCCATTGGGCATGCCTTATTCAAATCGGTGTAGTCCACGCACATGCGGAAGGTGGGTGGCTTCTGTGCGAGGACCACGTTGGCCAGCCATGAGGGGTATTTCACCTCCTTGATATGTTTGATGGAGAGGAGCATGGCAACCTCCTTCTTCATGAAGTCCATTCTCTCGGCCGAGAGGGGCCTTCTCCTTTGTTGTACTGGCTTGGCCGAGGGGTCCACCGCCAAGCGATGAGTGATCACCCTTCGGCTGATTCCGGGCATGTCCTCCGGCCCCCATGCAAAAACAATGGAGTAGGCGCGGAGGGCATCCGTGATGTCGGTCTTCAAATCTTCGGGGAGCTTGGCTCCAATCTTCACCACTCTCTCCGGCTTGGCCAGATCGAGTGCAAAGTCTTCTACCTCCTCGTCTGGTTCAGCCCTCGGCCTCTTCTCTTCTTCTTCTATAGTTCCGGTGATGGTGTCTACCCGGAACTCAGTCTTACTGACCTTCTTCGTTATTTGGAGGTAGCAAGTTCGAGCGAGTTTTTGATTCCCCCTCGAGTATCCGATGCCTCCTTCAGCCGGGAACTTGAGGCACAGGTGCCTCATGGAGATGATGGCTTCCAGGTTTTCGAGGGCGGGCCGGCCGAGGACGATGTTGTGAGCGCAGTCAATGTTGACGACGACGAACTCCACTTCGAGCTTGGCCCTATGAAGCCCGTCGCCGAATAGTACCGAGAGGGTTATGACCCCCTCAGAATCAATAGTATCTTTGGTGAAGCCGGACAGAGGGGTTCGAATGGGACGAAGGGTCTCCCTCTCTAGATGCAGCTCCTTGAAGGTGCTGAGGTACATTACGTTGACGGAGCTGCCCGTATCAACGTAAGTTATGTGGACAATAGTGTTGTTGATTTCGCTCAAGATGACCAGTGTGTCCCTGTGAGGAGAGGAAGCCGAGGGGAGATCGGCGTTGGTGAATATAATGGGCTCCTGCCTCAACCTCTTTACGGGGGGCATGTGAGTGACTTCCCCCACGTAAAGTGAATGTGTCCACTTCTTCCTCTGGCTCGTGGAGTCTCCCCCAGTGTTGCCGCCGGTGATCATGTGGATATGGCGCTTCTTCTCTTGGTACTGGTGGTACTCTTCCTCCTTGTCGAGATTCCCAATGTCACGCTTCTTCCTTTGCGGATTTTTAAAAGGGATGGTGTTTGGGTTAACCCACTTATTGACCTTCAGCGGGGGCTCCTGGTGATGAGAGGCCTGAGGAGGAGGGCCCCTGATGAACTGATACAGGTGGCCTGCCTGTATCAACCTCTCAATGGCTGCCTTCAGCTGATGGCAATCGTCGGTTCTATGCCCCTGGTTACGATGGAAGCGACAATATGGTTCATTGGGGTTGACGGCATATACCTCCAGGGGTGCGCGAGAATCTCGCTCCACGAGACCCCTCTCCTCGGCGAAATCGAGGATGACACTGACGGGATGCGTTAGAGGCGTCCGAGGGTGCTCCAGAAGAATGGGTTGTGCCCAGGCCTTCGGGTTGTTTTTGTAACCTCCCCCGGGTTTGGCTTGGCCATGCCAGGGGCGATCACCCGAGGGGGCTGGTCCCTTGGATTGATGAAATGGAGCCCCCGGTTGTTCCTGTCATCTTGCCTGGGGCGTTGTTGTTCAGGGTTCCGATGGGACCTCTCCACCTCCTCGACCTCTGCATATCGGTCTTCCCGCTCGAGGGCCCTTATATAGTCGCGCAGAGGCTCGATAATAAGGCTCCTGAAGAAGTTGCCGGTTCGGAGGACTGTCTGCAGGAGAGCCAGGAGAGTCCTGTCGTCGGCGCCGTCGACCTTGTCTGTCTCCAGCCTCCAGTGCTCAAGGAAATCCCGAAGGGTCTCCTCCTTCTGTTGCATTACTGTGCGTAGATGGGAGAAGTGCTTCTTGGACCAGTGCCTTCCGGCAAATTGTGTCAAGAAGCGTTGGGCTAGTTCTTGCCAAGAGTCAATGCTGCCTTCGGGCAATCGGTTGAACCATTCGTATGATGGTCCCTCCAAGGTGGAGAGGAACCAACGGCACAAATATTCGTTCGAGGCCCCTACCATCATCATGTTGTTTTGGTATCTGATGTAGTGCTCCTGAGGGTCAGTCTTCCCTTCATAGGGCTTGATGAGTTGCCCTCGGTATTTTCCCGGAATTTGGGCCGCCAACACCCTTGGGGCGAGTGGCGTCCTAGTCCGGAGTTGGATGATGGTTTCCCCGGAGCCCTCGGCAAATTTTCTCTGCATCTCCTCCATTTTGGCCACTATGGCCTCATATTTGGGATCTGTATGAGGGGCGGCAACGATGGTATGTGCTTGACGGGCCTCCATTTCATCAAGCCAGTGCTGGAGGGCCGCAATAATTTCGTCCCTATGATCCTTCGGGAGAGCCTCTGCCCCCTGCGAACGGACACTGGCCGAGTGGGCCTGGTTGATCTGGTGCCTGGCGTCGTCGGCAGGGAGTAGTCCCTTGCCTTTGTCCTGCGGGAGACGTCTTTCGTCTGCCCTTGAAACGGATCCCCCGCTCTCTTGGGGTCTTCGGAACGCCTTTCCACCGAGGCGGTCTTGGACCCCTCGGCGGTCTTGCGCCCCTCCGAGCCGTTCGAGGGCGGAGGTCCTGGGCCTTTCCTTGTTTGCGCCATGGCGGTCCCGGGATTGGACTTCCTGGGAGGCAGTGTCTTGAGCCACGACCCCTTCGTCGTTCCCAACCCGAGGGGTAGGGTTCACGAATGGGGGTGGACGCGGGAGAGGTATAGCGTTCTCCCCGACCTGTGGTTGAAGGGGCACGAGAGTGCCGAAGGCACCTGGATTTTGGGTGAGTGTTTGGATGAAGGTGGAGAATGCCGACTGCATGTCGATAGTGAGGACCGGAGGGCTCACTTGGTTTTCGCTCCGGTCCTTCTTTTTGGCCTCGATGCCGAGGCGAGCATCAAGGGCATTCTGTTAGAGCTGAAGGCGCATGTCGACAGCCGCATGTTCCAACGCGGGAGGGCGCCGCCCTCGGGAGCCCTGTTAGAGGCTTCGGGGGCGTCGACTTCGCCGAGGGCTAGGTTCCTGTCCTCTTGAGTCTTGGATTGGGCACGAGTTGCTCTCACCATTTTGATAGGTGTTTTGTGTTTGATGAAGGGGAGGGTTTCTTACTTGATTGTTCGACCTCTCAACGAGAGCACCAAATGATGGATAGTGCACCCGGGGGTAGCTATCCGAGGGGTTATTGCGGGGAACAACTAGAGAGAAGTCAGAGCAAAGAAGTAAGAGAGAGAGTATGTATTTGATATGAATTCAGCGTGGTTTACAATGGGAAAAAGGGGGCTATTTATAGCAGCAATAAACGCTAGACAGGGACACGTGTCAAGCATCCGACGGCCGAGGGTCACCTCAATCGGGGTGGCACCAGCACTCGCATGTGGCCGCATTAAATGCGGTGGTTGGATGTAACGTCGTACTTGGTACGGCGATTCAGGCGCATGTGGAGAGGAGATTCTGTCGAGGAAGGTGCCTTCGGCTGTAGATGATAAGCCGAAGGCTCTTCATACCGGGGGCCTCTCAGTGCTGAGGGCCCCAAGTGCCGAAGGCTACTGATTTCATCATTTTCTCCCAGTAGCTTCGTATGCTCAAAACCAATTGTCCTGCGGGATTTCGAGCTTTCAGCCTAGGGGCCGAAGTCATCATATGTGCAACGTGGGCTCCTTGATATTTGGGGCGCTGTGATTTGGGCCCGTTATGCTTCCTGGGCTTGTTGGGCCTGTGTCAGAGTAGTAGGAGTCTGTGGGCCGTGGGTTCCTGGGCCATATACTCCATCATGTAATTTTATGATGCTAAAGTACATAATTTAAAATATACAAAACATTTATGAGGGTGCAATTAAAATAAATTGTACTAAATTTAATATTATTTATTTCACAAGTGAAATTTTAGAATGTTACCTACATTCTGACAAAGCGGGTATATTTAATCAACAAAGCGTAGAGTATTTTTAAATTATGTTATTATTCCATCAAATTTTTATTTGTAAACCAACATATAATCATGGTGCGAAAATAACTTTTCATATAAAATTCGGGGTATATTTATTACATATGCAAGTTTGTGGTGCTTACCTCACATTCATTAAAGTTTGAGTTATTTAAATTATTTTTCCTTTCAACAAATGCATTTATTTGAGTCCTTCCTTGTGGTCGTAATTATGAATACCTCATTCTGATTGGACTTTTATTATAACGTGCAATTATAATAGTCGATTGAGCAATACTACTTAGAAATGTACATTCATGGTGATGAAACTCTCTAAATTCAAAAGTTTTTTGTTTATAAAGAATGTTTAAAATGTCTAGATTATAACTTCTTATATAACTTGCCCGCGCCTTCTTTGACTAGTCTATTCTAAATTATAACTTCTTATATAACTTTTTATAATACACAAAGTATTACATTTATTATTTTTATAATACATTTAAACATTCGATATATAAAAAACATTCTTTCACTAACAATGTTAACAAATAATAAAATATTATTGAAGTTTAGTTCTGATCTTAGCATTGCACGGGTGGAAATATAGTTTTAATGTCATGGGGTGATGAGATTTGATCAAATTGAAAATTGAGAAAGAAATTGATAATTAGGACTTGAGCAACAAAAAGATGAGTTAATTTGAACTTTGAAGCTTGGAGAACAAATCATTCAATTGTTTCACTATACATATTCATAACATATCTATAAAAACCTTCAAACAATTCAAGGAAATGAGAAATCTCAGAGGCCTTGATACTATTCTGCAAGAGTCATGCAAGTATTCAAAAGAACAACGTCTAAGCCATGCAACCGAAAGCGATCGTCGACCCCTTTATCAAACCAGGAAGAAATTAAGAACTCTAGATTCAATAGATCGATTTGCCGTAAATCAAACTTGGTCACCTCAGAAAACTTCCTGCCAATAGAAAATCTGAACACACAACTCAAGATCTACATGAAATCTCACAAGAATAAAAGACGTCATAGCATGAAGACTAGATCACAGTCCAGAGATTTCCCTTGGATCTAGTTTTTGTCTTTAATGTTTTTGTTTTCCTTTCTTTCCTGTTCTCTTTTCTTTTACTTATATTCTTGCACTGTAAAATTTACTTTTTGATTGAATAAAAATGTTTTTCGGTTATAAAAAAAACCAAAAGAACAACTTATAAGTTTGCACTTCTAAAACTAAAAAAGAAGTCCGACCATTCTTTTTCATTTTTGCCTATATGAGATGTTATTGGGAGACACCTTATGCGTGGAACATCTACCTTTATTTATGAGGATGATGAGACTTTTTTGAAAGAGAAAAACGATGTGTCAACTATGTTGGTCTCTTTGAACTTTCTTGTGCATGTCATCATCAAGGATAGAAAGTGCCATTCTCCATCCCGGGCTGCTAGACCCGCTGCACAATATTGTATGCATCATTCCCAACTCCTCAGGATTTGCTTTACTGAAGAACCTTATCAGCATAGATTGCATTTTATTGTCAGAGAAAAGACTCATTATCCTCTCCTTCTGACTCCAGTACTCCGTGCAGAGATGGCCTGGATCAAGCGATTCAATTACCTGCTTTTCGTGAACAGAAATACAATTAGTAAGATATATGGTCTAAGCACGCAACGGATAGAATCATAGAAAAGAAATGATTTTTTTTGTTCTTATACGTTTTGATTATTGTGTTATGAGTTTATCTCGTGTCAGGACCTCAGTAAGCTTCTTCATAAACTGTGTTAAAAGCACAAAAAGGAAAGAAAGCATATGACACTACTTACCGGAACGATATGAGGGGATAATAAGCCAAACATTGCAAGCCCATTAATATTATCTTGCAATGGAGGGAGTCTCGTATTCCCTAATACGGTCTGCCTCATTATTTCATTGTTCAATTTTTCAACCACCGTTTCCCAGCATTGCTCAGCTGATGAGCATGTATAGCTTACTAGAGGACAATCTTCCAAAGTAACCTGAAATAAGATACTAAAAAAGTTTAGGTTTTTGTTGAAAAACTTTTTAAAAGGTGCTTAACTTAAGTTAATTTTAATTCCTCAAAGTGTTTTTTCATTTACTAGATCTTTGGATAGCACCAACAGGGTCCATTTTAGGTAAAAAGTAATCTTTTTGTAAAAACTGGATTTTTTTATCAACGCGCCATTGCACTTTTCCTTTTGAATGTGGTGGCATAACTTGTGCTTAATAATAATTTTTCCACCACATTTGTTCATTTAAATTTTTCTTGAACATATGTATTACATCATACTCTGTATATTATATGTTGTCAAAATAACAATATAGAACAAATTCCGCCGTGAAAAAATAAGATAAAAATGAAGTAGAATGAATCTACACATTTCCATCAAGAAAGAATCGGTCCTTATATGTTACTAATAAATGGCAATGATACTACCTTAAATAGAGGTCCAAGCAGCCCACCATCACAGATCTCACATATATAGCTGCTGTAGATTCTTGGATAGAGCATATTACAAAACCAAGTGCGACTTTTATATCCTGGCATCATAGTTTATGAAAGTTAGAAGAAGATGTTACTTTTTACAAAATGCATTTAGTCTGCAAGTACAAACTATCGACTTCGGAATTTGTACCTTTAGGGAATATGGCCAACTTATTGCACCATAGCTTTCCAGGAGTAAGACACCCATAGTTCAAAAGGTTAACTTGAATGCTTGAATTGTGAGAATACATTACCATTGAACTGTCCACAACTCCTGCTGCATTATGTTTTCCATCAAAGGGAACTCTTGCAGCAAGATCACATCCGAATAACTTCATTCCATTCTCAAAGTTATTTGAGCAAGAGATGCTTAAATGGTCACCTACGTTTCTCTTTTCCATGATAACTGAAGGACTATTACCTTCCCCCCTTGCAGATTCAGAAATGTCAGAGATCTCTATCTCTGTGACTTTGTTGGAGCTACTTGACATTAGCGTCAGACCAGCTTCATTTTCATTGGACAAACAGTTCTCATTTAAATCAAATCCGTGATCACTCCCCAAACTGTCCTCACATTTTATAGAACGGGTCTCAGTTATAATAACCTCATTTACTACCTCATCTGGAGGTGCACATAAATCTTTGAAAGCCCACATTTTTATTGCATCAAAGCTTCCTTCCAAAGCTTTGACCAGCTTCTTGAAGTCCTCTATGGTGTAGCGAACAAAAACAATTTTATTGTCTGGTTTACAGGAACATAGGTGATCTGCATGTGAAAGGCATGCAAACTTTTCTAAGGCGCAGTTACATGTAGCTGAAGATAGATGCAAGTCATAGAAGCACATGAAACACTCTCTCTCATCCTTCAAGTCATAATCTGTGTCCATGTATCGAATAGACATCAGAGGAGACAGCTGCTTCATCCTTTCCTCTTCCATTTGAACCCTTTTCTGTAAACAGGCCAAACCCCATAATTAATTCTGCGCAACATTTTTTACAGCAGCATTTCTTAAGATGATTTTCTGTGTATTCAGTTTCTTTTTGCCCAGCAAATGCATAAAAAAGCACAGAAACTCACGGGTAAGAATATGTTTGCGTTTCGGAAACTTTATGGAAACTTTTCAGAAACTCTCTAAACACTTTTTTTTCTATAAAAGATGATGTTTCGCGTTTCTGTTATGGAAACTCTACGGAAACTCTCTAAACACTTGTTGTTGTATTAAAATATGACATTTCCCATTTAACATTTCCTCATGCTTCCCGTATTTCCGTGCAACAAAGTATGCTACTTTTTTGTTTTAACAGAGTGATTAGCTTATTACCTTAATTGCTTTGGTCAACATTCCAGCCTGTCCACACACACTCTTCCATCTCAAATTTCTTGGATCTTCTAGTTTCTTAAGAAATGAGAGCTCCCATAGTGCCTGTACAGCTTCTCTGGCGGCACCTATAAGCAACTTGTCATGCGACAGCGAGGTTTTGCGGCGCTGTTCACTATAGAGCTCAACTGCTGTTTGTCCTTGATCTAACCAATCAACTGGGGCCACATTCACAGCCTCGGCACAATTGAACCCACAGTTGAATCCAGAATGATACGCTCTTGGAAATGTCAAAACAAACTCCCCAGCGTTTTGCACTGTATGGTACACAGGCACTCCTTCTAACTTCAACACTGAAGGAGACAACTGAGTAACCTTTACACAAAAAATAAATAAATATTAACACAAGTGCAACCAATGCCTCCACACCGTCCATAAAAAAAATGTTCTGACCATCAATACATTTTATATGCATAAAAAATAGTACCCATCACAAACTGACTTCTGCAACTAATTCTTAAGAGTGCATTAGTCCTCTTAATGTATTGACTATTATCAATAGTCATACTAGGTTCACATGAGTTGCTATTTATAACTACAGTAAGACCCCATTTCGTGTGATGGTGTCTAATCGGCTTATTCTCCTTATAAGCAAATTAAATAGCCCTTGGCTTACTTATTTGGCTGAAATAAACGATTTTACTACATTCTTTTGAATTTAAAAAATTCAGTAGATTAGGACATTTCAGCTAAATAATATTTACTAAACTGACCCTAAATATACATAGGATATTACTTAGTACTATTTACTTACTAGTTCATTTAGCAAGAAAGGTTGCTCTTTGAAGAGATCAGGCAAATGCTTCCTCATTGCATCCTGCAATGCAGAAGCGTGACTTCCCGGGACTCCATACCAAACCTTCGGATCACCCCAATGTAAATAATTGAGTGAATAGAGATGGTGGTCTTCAACGTGCTTCACAGAAAATGAAAAATGGAAATACATATTGTCAACAGAAAGAACACATTTATTTACCACTCCAAATGAAATGGAACAAAATGAATAAGGTGTGCACCAGAGGAAACACAAATTACCCAACAAAAAGATGAGAAGCACATTCCAATATAGAGCCATGGAACAACTACTCCTGAGATGTTGCATTCTTCAAAGCACAGTACAGAGCCAGGTAAACGTGCGAAGTTCTTCAAGTTCCAACCAGAAGCTGCATACTGATCTGATGATGAAGCCTTGAGGAAGTCACTACCACCAAATACCCCGCTTTCCAGATCAGCCCCATAGTACACCTAATGTTTGAATATGAGAATGATTATTATCAGTTCTAATTAATAAAGGTCCATATGGAATCCAGAAATTAGAAAATACAAGGGGTAGAAAAAAGATAAGAAAACACATAGAAAAGAAAGAAAACTTGGAGGGAAATAAAAAGATAAGTTCAAAGTCAATAAATTTACCCTAGATGTTTTTTCAAACTCATTTTATTTATTTATTTCTACTGTATAAAGACTTTAAAATCTAAATGTAAGTATAATATGGAAAATAAAAAATCATCATTTTCATTTACCTTTGGATTTCCCAAGGTAAATACAAGCATATGAGACTAAATTTCCTTAGCATTTGTTTTTTGTTTTTCCAAGCAATTTATGAGATCCAAACACATACTAAATGTAGATAGTGTGTTTCTGTGTCAAAGGAATAAGAATATTGTTCATACGTACCTGAACTTCTTCTGTTGACTGCTCAACGATTCGCCAGTACTCACCTTCAATATCTTCAAGAGAGGGCTTCAGTTCACTGTCATGCCCATTCCTTCCATTTGTTCCTTCTTTCCCATCCTTCATCCTGAAATAACGCTCTTTAAACTCATCAGAAAATATCTGGAATTCCTTCAGCGTGAAGTCGGGCCCTGATTGAAACCCAAACTTATCTTCATTCTCAGCGACAGGTGGACATCTCCGCGTAGATCTTGACTTTGATTGTCCACCCCTTCGCCTCCTCTTACGCTGTCGTTTCTTTCTCATTGGCTCCCTATTCTGAAGCAAATCAATGTGTTGGATTCTTGTGGAAAATTTGCATTCCAAAATATTCTTGTCCTGAAGAAGGCAAGGTGGATTCCAAGATGGAGGAGGTATGATCCTGCATATCCCATAGGCCTCTGCTTTTGGGCGTATGCTTGCAATATAGCCAAGGGTATCTTCAAACTCCTGTCCATTTACCACACAAAGCATCTCTAGTTAGCTACATCACGCATGGACCACAGAAAGGCTCAGGGAAAGGTTCAGGGAGTGCGGGAATCACCCTCACAAGAATGAGTAAGAGTAACTCCGACATCATAGGCCATGCAAAGTGAATTATGAGTGTCCCTGATCCTTTAATTGAGCCTTTTCCTGTTCCTAGCTTAACTTAAGAAAACAAAAAAAAATTACTGAGAATCGAACCTCTACTGTTGGATAAAAGACAGGAGCTTCATCTATGATGGGTCGACATGCTTCAAACGGATTCCACCTAGCTGATGACTGTTCCAAGATCTGAAAGAAAAAATACTCGATAAATTAGATGGCTACCATGACTATGGTTTACTGCCATACTGGAGGGTAAAAAGACCTCCAACGTTGCAAAGGATTTTCAAACACTAAAAAACTTGTCTATAGCCTGGTTTGAATAGGTTTCCAATTGGTAGTGTACAATTCTATACTGTATGACAGAAAGAGAGAGCAATGACACGTTCAAAGAATAATGAAAGGTTATGAGTTATGACTATTAAGCTGACAATTCGAAAAACAGATAACTCCAACGTCCAAACTTATGGGAATCTCATATTACATTGGAGAAATGATATATGCTCATGTAACTGAATAAAGGCATCAAAAACATTTTGCAATCATGTTCTCTTACCTTTTCACTCAAATGGCTAGATGGACTTTCAAGAATGCTCCTCTTTTTCTCATCATGTTTTGGATGGCGTTCCTGTGAAGAGATTACAGTTAAGACTTGTTCCCACAAAAAACTTATCGAGGTGTTGGTTCTTCATCTGTTTCTAACAAGGTATGTTATATACTCAAATAAATATACTTGGAGAACATGGTTAAGAACTTCTGACATGCAAAGTGATATTCACAGTGAGATTTTGCTTCACAGAAGGAATTTCAATAAACAAGAAAAACACTTTGTATAGCTTCACATTACAGAATGTAAATTCACAAAAAATCAGCCTAACTTGAGACTCATAACACCTTTCAGAGAATAGTAGATATAACTGAGGAACGAAGAATGTGAATGCGACTGTCATTTGATTTTGAGTCATCTCAATCTTATGAGTATAGTAAACAGAAGAATATTATAGATCAATGTCCTTTCATTGCTTCTTTCCTTCAAAGTGTGATCTAAAGAAATTATAAAAAAATACTGTCTTCAAACTATATGTAACTACATATAAATCAAGATGCCAAGGAAAATATAAAGCAACATGCTAAGGAAAAAATAAATCAAACCTTCATGCTGTTTGAGCTGTTATGATTCCAGTATGGAGCAGAGTGAGGGAAAGTGATGGACGGAGTAAACGATGAATATCGAATGGATACGCTTCTACACAATACTGTAATCCGCGGTATTTAAGATAGCGAAGAGAAAATGGCTACAGGTGTCAAATTATGGTAATCCTTAGCATTCAATTATACACCGCAACCTACCAAACCAAATTCATCAAGGTGAAGCCTCGAAAAGTATTTATTAATGAAATTCACATAGGCAAAGGCAGAAATAGATATTAGTGTGATAAGGATAGAAGCATTTCAAAGTTACATAAATGTAAAACCAATAGGAACTACAATAAAAAGGAATACACACCTATGTCCCCATAATACCTTTTTGAGAGTATTCCTCTCAATAAATAAATTGAGATGATGATAAAACTTGTGGGCTGAATGCAATCTCTCCAAAACACACCATATATTGGAGTCTAGAGGATTTGAATTATACACAAAAAAGTATTTCTAGTTTAAATTTTAATTCAATTGATCATCTCTGAATTTTCAGTTGACTCTGCACTTTCCCTTGGGTACCAACAATGCCATTACTGTTCTAAATAGATGTAATTAATCAAACTATATTTATCATCAAATTGAAGTGGCAATAGAGACTACCCGAACCTATCACTCTGTCATGATTTTGTGATATTTCCATCCAAATAAAAATAACCCTCAACGATGACAATTTTAAAGCTTCATCATTAGTCCTTTATAAGAAAGTACAGCAAGAAGGACATCAAAAACAAAACCTTTCCAGTTTCCACGATGTATTTCCTGTCAAAACTTATAATGTTAGCTAACTTTAGAAGATTAACTGTCAGTAGAGCCTTCATGCTAGTGATTCCAACTAGTTGGGGTTAAGGCGGTGATGATGGTGATGGGTTTTAAGTTTTGAACATCAACCCCTATAACAACCAACCTCATATAAGCAAATATTCGAAATTGCACGATGCAGTTATGCTTTAAGGTGCACCTCACGCATTACTAGGCCCATTGGGCCTTGAGGCTATACATGTCACAAAAACATTGAGGCTTAAGCAATATGTAATCTACCAAAAGCAACTTTACTTCAAAATACACAATTTAAAATAGTTTGTGAATAACTCATGATCAGTAAAAATATGCCATGATCATGAAAACCATTAAGGAACTTTTAAATTAACTGGTGCATCAAGCTGATATAACTCAAGTTTTATTAGACTGAACACCCTTATACACATTCAGCAACAGTGGCCTTTCGTAGAGAAAATCATTTCTTCTTATGGGAAGTGGAAACAATTGGCAACCAGTATGTGTGTGACTGTGTGAATATAAATATAAACCTAATTAAATATATAGGAATTTATACTCAGAGAAAGATTCAAGAAAGTAGAAACTAACCTCTAAGATCTCAAAAAAATGATGTTGCAGCAGAGATATAGTATATGCATATCCGGTTTATTGATATTGTCCTCTCCCTGAAAAGAGAATCCTTTTACTTTCTGGCTCAATTTAACACACACACACAAAAAAAGGAAATTCTTTAAAAGCATTAAAACCCCCACGTTTTCTGGAAATATCATATCTTTACAAATAATTAAACCCCCCTCACTCCCTGTACTGCAAATTCTCAGACCCAAAATGCATAAAATCTCCACACACACACACACACACACAAATTGGGTGAAGAAAAATCATCACTTCAATTACAAGAAAATGTCTGAACCTTTGAGAATTCTCCTTTGAAATTGGCTTTTCTATACTGGAAAGGGGGTGAAGAATCAAGGGTGTAAAACAATAAAATCTTGAAATTAACTCATGCGTTCTATCAGACAAAATTAAAGAACCAAATAATTAAAAACAGTTATTGTGAACATAAAGAAGACAAAAGTAGGTAGTTCGTTAAATTCTAATCATTTTCGATTTTCTAAAATTGATGTAGACATCAAGTACGAGAATGACAGAAAAAGTGAAGCAGATAACTTACCCGAAAAATCGAAACAACCGTGGTAAAAACCTAGGATATGTTCTTTCATTTCCAATAGTCCAATGTAATATTTTTATAGAAGTTTATTTGATTGAATTCCAGCAGCTGTATGACATACAAGATGTTTTTCTAAAATATTACTAAAAGAAATTTACACATAAAAATGTAATTCAAGTTACAATAAACATGTTTTTATCATGAATATAATCATAGCCATTGAAAATTAATAAATCATAATCTTGTCCAATATTCATATTTGACGAAATTCATATCAATTATTCATACTTTTAGTGATTCTACAATAATAATCCCTACCGAAGATGTCTATATAAATAATCCATACTCATAAACACATCTACATAGATAGATTAGATTAATCTTTTTGATATTTAATATATAAAGATACAGTATTGACTTTGTTCACCATTGTCATAAAATTGAGTTTAGTGTTTTTTGTATCATTGCTATAATTATTTTCTTGAAGGATAATAATCTGTGTATGAAGGTTTAATCTATCTATGTAGACGCATTTACGAGTTTGGATTATTTGTATTGACTTTTTCAGTAGAGATTATTATTATAGAATCACCAAAAGTACGGATTATTGATATGAATTTCACCTTCATATTTTGATCATGTATCAAGAATTATTTCGAAATATATAATGCATTAACACTAATTCCAATACTAGTGTACCAATTTCTTATGTCATAATTGTCAACTCATTTTTTTAAGGAAAATGTATGTACTACGTATTTTATACATACGTATTTTTTCAATATTATTTAATGAAAATAATGAATTTTGTTTACCTTTTAGAGAAATTTCCCAAGAAGTAAGATTATTATACTACTTTTATTTTGGAATTTCACATTATTCTTACTTGTTAAGATTCAGAATTCCATCCTAAAAGGTCAATCTAATAGAAAGAGTAGTTCAGATCTTATTATATCCGGTGTGTGACTTTAACATTTCTCTTATATATTTTAAATAAAATCCTATACTTTACCAGGATAGTTTATGTAAAGGTATACCAAAACTTATGCAGATACATTAAAATAATAACTTTCAAATCACAAATATAATTTCAGATTTTTACACAAACATAATTAAAAACATTATCAAATTGTAAGAAATTAATGTGTTGAATAAGTGGTTGCTACGGCAACGAGCATTTACAATGCTACCCTTTAGGCCTTTGTATAATTATGGAAGGTAATCTCTACTTCCGAATACCAGTAGTTAATTAAGGAACTTATGATCAAAGATTCAAATGTATGAGCAATTGTTTCTTCCTTTGAGTATAGCGTATATCTACTTTTCTCGATTTTAACATTTACTTTATGAAACGATTTCTTTTCAAATTGATGAGTTATTTTTTTATAAATTATTCTATTTTTTTACTTCCATCAACGTTATAGTCCTGGATTATGTGATCATCTAAAAAATAATCATGTTTTCATTCTACGTGTGAACCGACAATCTGCACCTTCTAAAGCGAATCAGGAGCCTCTGCCTTGCTTTTGAGCAAGTAGTAGGGATGAGCAAATAACCGACTGAGAAATTTACCATATGTGTGACTAAAAAGGGATGTTTTTCCTAATATATGACTAAGTGAAGTTGTATTCCTATTCTATCACCCGTGCATGATCATCCGTTAGTCTTTTGATGTTAAATCAAAACAATAACGTATTCTCATACATTCAATGGTAAAATACACTGTACGGCCGGCTGTACGGTGCTCACCGTACAGCTGGTTTTTTTTGTAATTAAACCTCCTCGATTTAGGCCTGCAACTCGCGATTCAGCCCTGCAACTCATCAACGAAGACGACGAAGGACGGCAGATCGAAAGTCTGGTGCAACTCACGAACGCAGATCACCGATAGCCAAGCTTCCAAGTGCAACTCACGAGTCACGACTGAGATTCTTAGCCGACGCAGATACGGCTCTACCCCTGCGAGCGATTCCTATTCTTCACACTCTATTTTTCCGTCTCTGCTAATTAATGACCTGCTACATGGGCTGCCACATTTTTTTATACAAAATGAAATTATGAGCATAGTAGACATTTCGAATGAGTTTTATGATTGCTCATTTTGTAATTTATGTATACTCATTTGATATTTGCTTAATACTCATTTAAAATGAAATGAGTTTTATGTTAAACTCAAATGAGTATAACGCCCAAAAAGAATGAGCACACACAAATGAACCTTTTAGTTATTTGATACTAACTTGTAAGTTATGTATGCTCATTTTAAAATGTTGAACATTTCAAATGTATCGTACTAAACGAAAAAATAATAAACCAAAAGTGATATATAAGGTTTGAAGCAGAGATCACTGATTCTCACAGTTAGGCTCCTAATACTCAAAAGAGCAGGATTGATGCTCATCAAAGTTGCATAAATGCTCATTTAGGAGAATCCGCGATTTTCACAAAAATTACAATTTTGTCACCGGCTGTACAGTGATCACTGTACAGCCGGCTGTACAGTATACGCGTTCTACATTCAATAGTAGTCATATAACTGTAAATGTAGTTTTCTAGTCATATTATAGGAAACCACACACGTTTTAGTAATATTTCCATAATTCTCCCTAACCGATTTAACCGGTCTGACCGAAACCGATGACCGAACCGACCGAAAAAATCGATTATCGGTCGGTTTTCGGTTATAATAAATTAAAAAGAATCGGTTATTCGGTTATTCGGTTTTTATTCGGTTATATTTATCGGTTATCGGTCGGTCACCGATAACCATCCAAAATATATAAGTTTTTTTAAGGAAAAGAAGTTTTATTGAAGTCCATAGTATGAAGTCCAGCCCACACTTATTGAATTCCACCTATGAAACCCAATAGTCGAATGCTTTGGAGCCCTCAACCCTTGACCTCATTAGATCAGTTTGCTGGTTTGGAGTTAAATGTTTAAGAAGTTAATAGCTTAATTATTTGCTAACATGTCATTTTTTATTTTGTCTCCTAATTGAAAAAGATATATGTGAGTGATGCATCATGTGTGCATATGTAGTGTGCTTTGTACTATTATTTACATTTAAATAAGTTAAATCTATTTTGGTATTTATTATTTTATTTATTAATGTGTTTGTCTACAACTTTCATAATTTTGAAAATTATATGCTTTAAAAATAGGGTCGGTTATTCGGTTATTCGGTTACCGACTGAAACTGAATGGCATTTTTCGGTCGGTTTTTGTAATGTTGTCGGTCGGGTATCGGTCGGTTATTAGAGTAAAAAATATTTGTCGGTTATTCGGTTATCGGTCGGTTATTTGACCGACCGACCGAATGCTCCTCCCTACAAGGTAGAGTGTCTTGCTTCTGGACAGCCGTCTGATCGTAAATTCAACAGCCGTAGATCTTAGGCCGGGTCCACACTTTCGCTGATCTCGAGGCAGTGCTCGTTGCTGCCAGACCGTCCGATGTGCAAGGGACCCTGACGTACCGCAGAGGATCCTGATCCTTCTGAAGCACTATCACAGAGAGGATAAGTGTGTTTATTCGGGTTTGGAAGTGTGGGAAAACAAAGTTAGTTTACTTTTTTTTGAAAACACAAAGTTAGTTTACTTATAAATACTTTAATTGCATTTTAGGTAAATACTTCATCTCTTTAGACTTCTTTATTTTGTGTTTCTGTTTTATTTTGGATTGAACAAGGTAGAGTGCCTGCTTCTGGACAGCCGTCTGATCGTAAATTCAACGGCCGTAGATCTTAGGGTCCACACTTTCGCTGATCTCGAGACAGTGCTCGTTGCTGCCAGATCGTCCGATGCGCAAGGGACCCTGCCGTGCCGCAGAGGATCCTGATCCTTCTGAAGCACTATCACGGAGAGGATAAGTGTGTTTATTCGGGTTTGGAAGTTTGGGAAAACAAAGTTAGTTTACTTTTTTTTTTTGAAAACACAAAGTTAGTTTACATATAAATACTTTAATTGCATTTTAGGTAAATACTTCGTCTCTTTAGACTTCTTTATTTTGTGTTTCTATTTTATTTTGGATTGAACAATTTAGAAGTAAGTGTCAATATGGAATTCAAGTCCAATACATGGTTAGATTAACCGCAACCCAAATCCATCAATAAATCAAATTTCGCATCAATCCAACATCATCAATATATTTAACCCATAAGCTTTTTAATTAAAACCTTACTTTTATTTTTGTATATCAATGTTTTCCCATTTTTTCCAAGAATAATAATGATCTAAAAAGGTCAAACGTTTCGATTGAAACGTTTTGATTGTAAAAATAAATAAATTTGAAATTAAATTTAACTTTTGTTGTTATTTCAGAATCATTTTTGAAAAAATAACTTAAAGATATATTATAATATTTTAATGATGAGATCTTAATTTAAGTATTTCAGTATATTCAAGAAAAAATTCGGGTTTGAAAAATTTCAACAGTTGAATTTTGGGGTATTTTGAGTTTGGACCTCATTTTATTGTCAAAATTAGACTCTGCACCCCGTTTTTGAAATCTTTAGTATTTGCACCCCAACCTCGTATGGAAAGACTAAAATGCCCTTCAACATAATCCTGATCGAGGGGCATTTTTGTCTTTTCATACGAGGTTGGGGTGCAAATACTAATGATTTCAAAAACAGGGTGCAAAGTCTAATTTGGATAATAAAATGGGGTGCAAACTCAAAATATCCCTTGAATTTTCATTTCTTTTTATTTTTTGTTATATGCAATATTAATGTCATGGGAGTACAATTGAAAAAGTTATAACATTTTAAATAAAAATGAGGTTTTATTTTTAGATGGACCTACGGTTCACCACATCACAATATCACATGGTACTATGGTAGCTTAGGGATGGACCCAACCGGCCCGGCCCGCTACTCTGCGGGCCCGGCCCGGGTATGTGTTGGGCAGTTCGGGCTTTGAACCGGCCCGATCGGGTAGGGCAATTCGGGCACAGGTCAGGAAAATAGCGAACCGGCCCAGCCGGTTCGGGCCCGGTCCGGGCCTAACGGCTCTTTAAAAAAAATCTTTTCCAGCCAAACAAGGCCTTATAGCCGTTGCATTCAAACCCAAACGGCTCTATAGCCGTTGGGAGGTTGCCAGGGGGTCCCGGGGTGGGGTGGGGTGGGGGTGGGAGTACAAAAAATTTATAAATACTCCATTTTTTCTATACAATTTACTACACTTCTTCTCCAAATATTCCTACTCTCTGATCTCTATTCTCTACTAATCTTCTCCATCTTCATCTTCTCAAATTTATAACTACATATATTATATTTATAAAATTTATTATCTACTTATATTAATATCTAATTATTATATTATTGTTATTTACTTATATTTACATATTACATATACTTAATATATACTTATATGTATTAAAGTATTATATATAAGTGTATTACTCATCTTATAGTAATATACTTATATTATATATACTATAAACATAATATTATATATTACGTAGTACTAGTTAATCTACTTATAAATATATATATATATATATATATATATATATATATATATATATATATATATATATATATATATATTAAGTATATCTACTTATACACTTATTATCTACTTATCCAATTGCTTATACACTCTCACACTCCCATTAATTTAGTTTACACACTCATACATTCTTTATTAATATAAAACTAGTTAATTGTTTCACTTATCATTTTAGTATTAGTTCATTGCTAGAAAAGTAGTTAATTGTTAGTTGTTAGTTTATTGGAAATAGTTAATTAAAAATTGCTAGACAATAATTCGAAATTAATTGTTTAATCGTTAAACTAGTTAATTGTTACATTTCTTAATCTCCTATAATACTAGTTAATTGTTACATTTATTATTCTCCTATAAAACTAGTTAATTGTTACATTTCTTATTCTCCTATAAAACTAGTGAATTGTTACATTTATTATTCTCCTATAAAACTAGTTAATTGTTACATTTATTATTCTCCTAAAATACTAGTTAATTGTTACATTTATTATTCTCCTATAAAACTAGTTAATTAATTGTTACATTTCTTATTCTCCTATAAACTAGTTAATTGTTACATTTATTATTCTCCTATAAAACTAGTTAATTGTTACATTTATTATTCTCCTATAATACTAGTTAATAGTTACATTTATTATTCTCCTATAAAATTAGTTAATTGTTACATTTCTTATTCTCCTATAAAACTAGTTATTAATTGTTACATTTATTATTTTCCTATAAAACTAGTTAATTGTTAAACTTGTTAAATAAAGTTGTTACATTTGAACACAAATAATTCGAATTTTTACATGCATTGCATTATTATTTAATTGTATTTAAGTTTATTACATTGTAGTTGCATAGTTTGAATTTAATTGTACTTCGAATTGTTAGATTTGTATTTCAAATTCACTAGTTTAGTCTTGATCCTCGTTTTAGACTTGCTTCTTTAGAGCAATGTTTAGATTACTATTATGCTTCTTTTTTTGGTCCATTGCCTATGTACGACGAAAAGGGCATAGATCCTAAACAACAATTCCAAGAGGTTAGTAATTTATTATATCAATTATTTAATGAGTTTCATGCACAATATGGTAACGCATCCCCTCCCCCGCCAAGAACATCTTCTTCATCTAAAGGAAAATCAATTTTGAAATCTGCATTTGTCAATCTTATGAAAAAAAGTAAATCAACTCCGGTTAATGAACAAAGCTCGATCAACGAGCTTTCTTTGTATCTAACGTTTCCTGTTGAGTATGAACTATGAAGAAGGGGATGACTTTGAAGTTCTTCAATGGTGAAAGGAAAAAGAGAAAACGTTCTCGATCTTATCACAGATGGCTAAGCAAGTGCTACCAATGTCGGTATCCACAGTTGTTGTGGAACAAGAGTTTAGTACGACCGGCAATGTCCTAACGGATTATAGAACAAGATTGAGCGCAAACTCTCTTGAGATGCTTGTTTGCTTCCACGATTGGTTGAAGACCAAACGTAGAACTCAAGAAATTAGCATTGAACCCACCCGCCACTTTATGGAAGAAACAATCGAAGATGGCGGAAATTCCGATTGATTCTTATTTATTAAAAAGTGTATTTCATGTTTTAATTTTTGCTCAATTTTCAAATGTAAATAAATATATTTTAACTTTTTTTATGTCCAAGTAATCTTAATTTAATATTTAAACAAAAAAAATTAAATAGCCCGGGTCCGGCCGGAACCGGCCCACTACCCGGCCGGGTAGGCCTGACCCGGACCGGACCCGGTATCAACCCGGGCCGGTTCCGGGCCCGAGTTTCTATGAAAAAAGCCCGCCCGGGCCCGGCCCGGAACCGGACCAGCCCAGGTCCATCCCTATGGTAGCTTCACCTAGCCATTCGTCCTCCAACGTACAGCAACTAGCCTAGTGACTATTCGTCTATTCCTGCCCATTCCCACAATCCCACCCCAGGGGTGCCATGCACCTAGGGATGGACCCGAGCCGGTCCGGTTCCGGTTCCAGACCGGGCCCGGGCAGGCTTTTTTTGCAAAATGTTGGGCCCGGAACCGGCCCGGGTTGATACCGGGTCCGGGCCTAACCGGACCGGGCCCGAGTCAAGTTCAATTTTTTTTTGGTTTCTAATTAACACCCGACCCCCCCCCCCCTTCACCCTCACCCCCCAAAACACCCAACCCTAACCTAGAAAAGCAAAAAAAATTGAAAAAAAAAAAAAAAAAAATTGAACCGGACCCGGCCCGAACCACCCGGGCCGGTTCACCAAAAGTTGGGCTCGAGCCCGACCCGCCCGACCCGCCCAAACGGGCTAAAATCCCGGAACCGGCCAACCGGGCCCGGTCTGGTTCGGGCCCAAACAGTAATAGCCGAGCCAGTTCCGAGTCGGGCCGGCCCGGTTTAGTCCATCCCTACATGCACCAACTTTGGCACCCCAAATACATAGGTTGCACTAAGTTTTGGGGTGAAAAGCTCAAAATTAACTTATTCACCCCTGGGTTGCGGCCTGCGGGCTTGCGGTAAGCCTAACAGGCTAACACTGTGGATGGACTCGGGTCCGGGCCGGGTCCGGGTCAGGCCTAGGCCCGGGCAGGCCGGCAGGTCAGAAATGGTGGACCCGGGACCGGCCCGCCGGGCCCGGGTAACCACCGAGTCCGGTCCGAGTCCGGGCCGGGCCAAGCCCATTATATTTTTTTTTTGTTTTCCTCTTCCTAATTAACCCCCCTCCCACCCCCAACCCCCCAAACCACCCCAAATGGCCCAAAATACCCAGCCCAACCCGAAAATTTAAAAAAAATTGAAAAAAAAAAGTTTTTGGCCCAACCGGGCCCGGGCGTGGCCAGGTCGGGCCTTGTTTTGGGTGACTCGAGCCCGGACCGGAAAACCCACAGACCGGGCCTACCCGGACCGGTCACTGACCGGGCCACCGGGTCGGGCCGGGCCGGAACAGTACCGGTCCCGGGCCAGTTCCGGGTCGGGCCACCCGGCCCGAGTCCATCCATAGCTAACACTGATCAACTGATCAAGTGTATTTTATGAAAAGGACTAAACTAGAATTTAATTGAAACATTTCATTTACAAAAAATAATGAAGTTGAATTTTATATTGCTTACATGCTTTATTTTAACTAGATTTTTTATTAATATATTTGGGTTTTTTTATTTTTTGTTAAACACATTATTTTCAAAATCTGATTTTTAAAAATTCTTTTATTTATAGATTTAAATATATAAATGGTCAAATTTGGAAGTGCTGCATTTAAAAAGAGTGACCAAACACTTCTCTTCGATTTGGAAGAGTTTTATGAAATGATTTCACACTTGTGAGTATTATCACTTTGGTCAAACTGCCAAAGTGATGACAACAGCCAGGGTCATCATCATAAGATTACAATCCTTAAAAAAGAAAAGGAAAAACTGGAAAAATAAACTTGGATAAATAAATCACAAGGAGTCCAAAAAAACTAT
Source organism: Cuscuta europaea (assembly GCA_945859875.1). Taxonomy (NCBI): domain Eukaryota; kingdom Viridiplantae; phylum Streptophyta; class Magnoliopsida; order Solanales; family Convolvulaceae; genus Cuscuta; species Cuscuta europaea. Next base: position 9,352,199 of record CAMAPE010000015.1, read on the forward strand.
TTCTTGCTCACTATTACAAACAGAGGTGAATCACAGTCTTCAGAAGTTCTGCAACGTGCTTCTTTTAAAGATATCTGATCTTCACATCTAGACTAGCAGGTCTTTAGTGTAGATATACATCTCCACCAGAATATTCGACCTCCTGCACGATTCCACAAGGCCACAAATGTCATAAGCTTTGCTTTGGTAAAAGCATATAACTGATTTTAAACTATAATTAAACTGTTTTAACTTTGTTAAAGAGGATTAAGCATAAACTGTTTTTTCATTTAAACTGCCTCTTAAATAAATTTTGAATACCCTGTGGAATTTTTATTCCACATTCACAAAAAATGACACCTATATCTCTCTTATATTAAAATCTCGAGTCCTTTATATCTCTCCACATTCAATATGTCCTATACTCCCAGTGAAACTTTAGTTGTCGAAGTAATCTTCAATTAAATTTATCTAATTTAAAAGGGAAACGTGCATTTGGTCTTTCAATTTTTTGTACTTTTTAATGTGGTCGTAGTACTTCATTTTTTAATGACCCTTCAATTGTTCAATGACTCATAAATATGATCCCTCTGACCCTCTTATCGGGCACCTCTGCCTTTCCGAACCTTAATAGGAAAGGTCCAGGTATTCAATACTTGGGTGTGGGACAAGTTTCGGCATTTTAATTAGGTATATACTGAGTTGTGTTAATTATAATACAAATTCTGTATTTGAAGAAATAAAGCTCAAAGATAGAAGTACAAATATTTGATAATTGTTCTTATTAACACTCAGAATGTACTGGTGGAAAGATACAAAAGCATAGATTTGATAATTGTTCTTATGAACACTCGGTATGTACTGCTGGAAATAACTGTTCTTGTGACACCTATTATTTTGGTGTCATTTTTTTATGTTCTAGTTTTTATTCTCTCTGTGACCTGATGAACTCTATCACTAATGCTCTAAACTCAATGGGTTAAACATAAGAAATTGCCCTAAATAGCAGAATATCTCTTGGTAGATCTACTTTTGTGCATATGATCCACATTATTTATAACGAAAATATATTTTTTTCATAAAAATTCTTAGTGTTTATAAAGAGTGTTGAAACCTTGAATCGGAAACTTATATTTGAAAACAGTGCAAACAGAAAACTTATAAAGACATGTCTTATTTTCTGTTCTAAGAAGAGTAAGATTAAAAAGAAAACAAATCACACAACATTACCAAACAACACATAAGAGAGCAATTACTACTTATTAGATGACTTTATGAGGCTACTGCTACTCTGCTAGATAGCACTTGCACAACTGGCCCACTAATGGGCTCTTTCCAGTGCAAATGTAAATGTTCATGCAATGGGTAGCTTGTTACACTGAAGTCGGGGGAAGGTTGCATTATCATTTTGAAATATGTGGCCAGTGGCCTCATGTGTTTAGTTTGATATTTTATTCCTTCAAAAGTCAACACAATTTCCCAATCACAGCACTCGTGTATGGAAGAAAAAAATGCTGAATGCATGTACAGCCATACGCTGATACACCAATGAAAGATATAGAGTAGAAAATGAAGAGTTGGTGTAGGAGTAAAACCTGGGGAGGTGGCAAGGATGACACCCAATCTGATGGGTGAGTTGGAAGAAGACCCAATGTATTAAGCTGTAAAGAAACATAATTTATTTAGTAATGAATTTATAGTGACTAAAAGCAGCAAATTCCAAGGCAAAAATCAAGAGAAAACGCCACCTTCCAGATGCCCAATCCTAAACCAGCCAAGTTTAAAGCAATGAATAGTAATTTTGGGCCCAGGAGATCCACTTTACTGTCCTTGTATGGCTCAAATACTACACAAAAAAGAGTGATTGCAATGAATATTACGATAGTGATAGATGAATTTATAGCACAAAATGGTGGTAATGGAAAGGTAAGCTCATATCAAATAGAGAAGGCTCAGGTTGTCGAAGAAAACTCAGATCTACGTTTACATAATATTAAACAAAATCTTATTTGGACATGAATCCTGTGTCTATGACGTGAACCATCATAAATACAAGTATAAAAAGAGTTGAGGCTTTAAGATAAATAAATACAAGAATGAAAGAAGACTCACCTTTCCCCACACCTTGGAGAGCACTTATGGGTTGCCAAAGGGCGGAAAATGTTATTCCTATGCTAAACAAGTGAACTGTGCTTCCAGCCATCCACATCATAAAACCCATCATCATCAAATTCTTGAAAGGGGCTTGTGCCACTTCCCATGCTTTCTATTTTCAACATAATCAAGATTACTAAACAAATAGCATTCTAAAACATCTACAGGTAAATGTGAAGTTATAATGTAATCCCCGCAAAAGTTACGATATAAACTGCACTGAGCTGAATCAGAAGTTCAAATGTACTTTATGAGATGCCAGCAGACCTTTATATGAAGTTGTGATTCATTTGTATGTTTCTTTTCTTGCAGACATATGAATTATTCAGAGGTAATTACATCCGTACACAAGAGGTACATCAGATTCTAAATATTACTACTTTCAGGGAGCTTAAGAGCATCAGATCCTTCTACTCTATCAGCTTATATCTGTAGTGCTTAGAATTACACAAACATTTACAATCCTTTCCATGGCCCAAAAATTTTGGTTTGACTAGAAAATAGTGCAATTTGATTTAGCATCAACTTTATTTATATTTGCTATAATACAATTTTGTATGATACGGAAGTTCAAGAGCGAGCTGAGGGGCTATCATTGTGGCCGAATCAAGAAAGGCTGCATTGTCATGACAGAAAACCAATTATATTGTTCACTTCTCCACAAATATCCACGAATATATTATATATGAGAGCCATCAACAAGGGTCAGAAAGTTTCTTTAATCTGCTTTCTTATAAGCCTGTATAACGACTTAAGTTATTCAGTACATAATACTTCCTCTGTCCCAAGGTAAGTTTGGGACAGAGGGATTGCCTTTGAAGGTCAATATTCAGCACCAAGTAAATACTTATCGCGAATAGCCAGAAAACCCCTAGATAAAACACAAGTAGGCAAATCAAAACTTACTTGAGCTTTCCAGTTGGATTCGGCGTTTTTCTTTTCACGGCTCACAGTTGAATCATCCTGACACAAAGAAACAAAGAATGATTCAGATGAAAATTCTAAACAGAAAGCATAATCAGTAATTCATTGCGCAAACGTGACAATTGACTAATGACTATGCGAAAGGAAAACGCCGCGACGCAGATAAGATCGAACAACGAAACGGAGATTGACCTGATCTTGAGAAGCGCGGGTAAAGCCCGGAGGATCAGAGATGTCGCGTGAGGTAGGAGAAGTTGACGTGTCGGTGAAATCGACGGCCCATTTCCGGCCCATACCCATCACTGCTTTTCCCTTCTCCATCTCAGAATAATCGAAGTGGAGTTTTAAGGATCCAGGCACTGTTGGTATGCTCCGGGCGTTCGTGTTAGAATAGAATTATGGAACTGATGGTCATAATTGTCAGCAGTAGAGCAAACGTAAACCTAGCGGCTCGCACAACTGCACCAGTAATTAGGCTTTTAGGCATCCACTTTGATTCGATTAGACCAACTTAAATCAAAATAAATTGAATCCGATAGTCTGATACAGATTTTAATTTGTTGATTATTTAAATCAAAACATTCGATCATACTTCCAACTTTTTTTTTGAAGGAAAACTCAGATATTATATTAAATCAAATTCTCGCTATTTAAATCAAACTCTCACTGTTTTACAATCAAGAAAATTACAAATAATATAATAATCATCTGACACAAATCTCCCTCTAACAAACACTAATCATAAGCCCACCGGTCCCTTCACTTTCTGGTGGTCCTTTCATTTTCTTATCAGACATAGAATATTCCAGCTTAAAAAGAGCGAGACTAATCGCTGAACATGTTAGAGATTTGAGGCTATTAGCGGCTGAGTGAGTCTGATTGTCTTCCAACAGAAATCTAGTAACTAAAATAAACCAAACAACAAATCAACCATTTTGACATAATAAAAACAAAATAAAGATTAGAAAACCAAAAATAGCAAAGGTAAACAAACCTCAACTGATGGAACAGTTGAATCCAAACTTCAAGCGTCGTCTTCCAAACCCTAACCGCATAGTTCATCCGTGGTGGCGGTTCAGGAGGGGATAATATATCATTATCATTCCATTTTCTTCCTCCATCACCTTATCTCTACCCTCCACTGAGTCGGCCATAGCAACCGCGCTAATCCCCCAACCAACCGATTGGAGCCCAAATTCGCCCCTTTCACCGGAACCCAAATCGCCAGTGTTCCACACAGATCAAACATAGCTGGTACACCTTCCATCCCAGTCACCATCAAATACAAAATAGTCAAACCAAGCATCGGAAAATCATGTCTTGCAACCCATGAAAGCCATTGACATCAATCACGAAGACGACAAATCCCCGAGCTTCAATCAACACAGAGTGATGCGCCGCACAAAGTCCTCCACCTGGCCGCCGCTAACAACAACCCTTTATGCATTCTTCTATGTTCGTGGGTATCTTTCGATTACTGCCCCTACACACGTGATGTGTGCCGTTGGGGAATAAACTGTCGGTCAGGACAAAAATGCCGCCGAAAAAACTATGCAAAGCCTAGGGAGAACCCTAGGCACCGTCCGCTCTCTATATGTAGTATGTTTTATTCTATTCAATTCTAATTTGGAACAATGTTTTATTCTATTCATGTCTATGAAATACATTGACATCACACTTCAAACTTTGATATACTTAAAACATATTCCCGATATCTTAAAACTTTGTCATCTCCTTTATGGGTTCTCCTAAAAAAATTGTCATCTTTCCTTTTTGAATTTCTCTAAACCTATGACATTTCCCCTTTTAATCAACTAATTTTTAATTTATATTATTTCTTTATCATTTGTAAAAACATCAATCATACAAATCTAAATTATCTTTCCGAATGAAGAACCAATCAAGTCAATCATAAAATGATTGTGTATTTATTAAGAGATAGATCCGCACATAGGAATACGACATGAAGAAAGTACTCCTTAAGTCCCGAAATAACTTCCCTGCTTTCCTTTTCTACTCAAATCTGAATCACAACTTTTACCTTTTCAACCATTTTCTTAAGATTTGTGCTAAAGCAAACAAGACATTTATATTGGGACAGAGGGGTATAAAATAGCAGTGGTGTTCTAAAATTCCCAAAATAAAGGTACTTTTTTGTTGTCGATCACTGGAATCCGCCCAAAATTTCCATAGTGCTTCCTCCACCGGGCTGTCATGGTCGCCGCCATTGGACAGCCCCACCACCAATGAATTGTCCCAGTTAAGCAAGGAAACTATAGAGTAATTCATTGTATTAATTAATTTGATTAGAGATATCTATCTATCTATCTATTTATATATAAGAACAATATGCTTATTAAAATACATATTTACCCTCTAAAAATTAAACATGTGTGTTCTTTTTTTCACAATTCACTCCTAGACTATACAAATGGCATGTGGCGAATTCGAGGACTAATATGGGACACCAACATTAAAGGAAGGTGAGCATTTGTATGTATTAAAAAAACGCGACATCAATTCATGGGGCCCATTGTATAAAACAAATTACCATTTTCTTGGTAATATTATAATACCTCTGTCCCCCTAAGTTTGGGGCAAAGGGATGTGGTGTGATTTGAATTGACAAAGTATGAATAAAGTAAGAATTATTTCTAACCATTCAAATATTACCAAATATGGTATGAGAGTGTTAGGTTGTAACACCGCCCCCGAGTATTTGTATTGTACCAAAGTATGTATTGAACCTTGAGGAATGTATAAAAGCATTTTTACGTGATTGTAAATTTTTATTATTTCTATTACGTGAATAGTAAAATTCACGTGGGGCCCACATCGGATGTGGGGCCTCCCGATATTATCGGGACCACATATTATATTAATCTTGGACTAGATAATATGTATATGGTGGTGGATATCCTAATTGGGCTGAATTTTCACTAAGACTAAATTTGATTCTCCTCAAGAATGATGGGCTGAATTTTCAGCAACGCATTCGGGCCCGTTTGGCTCTAAAGCTAAGTTTCCAAAAATCCTCTATATTTGATACAAAAAAAATCATAAATTCAAACATTTGAAAAGATATTTTAAGTGGTTTAATTGCTTTTACTCTTGTTAAGCATGTGTAATTTTAACATTGAAAAATGTGCTTATGAAATCCGATCACTCACGTACACCGGGCGAGCACACACACTCGTACACTGGCCGAGCACACACACTCGCGCCATCGGGTCACGTCACATGGGTGTGGCGATTAATAAGCTCTAATATAAATGTTAATACCACACACTCTTGACTTCATACGAGTTCTTGCGTGCTCTTACCCTTTCCAAGTGCATCACACTCCGACCTCGGGGGACGAGTCACCCGTTCAAAAGTTTTTACTTGCGGGTTCGAACTACTAACCTCGGGCGGCGAGTTAAACTCTTATTAGGGGCCTAGAGCCACGCTCTTCTGAGCAATTTTGTCACTTAATTGACATTCACATTTCTCGAAAAGGTTTATATACTTTAGTTCTTTGGGGTTGGATTATCCATTCGAGTGAGGAGTCCGACTCACTTACTCGCGGATTCAATCTTTCTTTCGGAGATTGGGTTGAGGCCTAACTTGGGAACTTGATGTCATTCTTTTCAAGTAGTGAGTCCGACTCACTTACACACTGAGCCGTGGTTCGACACCAGGCCTGATGCTCTATTCTACACTAGTTTCTTTTATGTGTAGGTATAACTGAATGAAGTGGGGGACTGAGGGTCTTACCGTCTTCAAGGAAGCAAATGACAAACCTGACGAGTCTGAGTTCGACGAGAAGAACAGTTCTAGCCATCCTATTCGCAGATGGCGATCATTGCAATAAAGACTGAGGATCTCACCTCTTGCTTCATCTTGGGGGCGTCAGATGTACTCTTTTTCCCTTCATTAGGATTTTTTCCCATTGGGTTTTTTCCTAATGAAGGTTTTTAATGAGGCATCTCCCCAACATGGATAAGGGCGGGGATTTTCTAGTCTCGGAGAAGAGCAACTGACTTGGACTACTCCCTCTTAGCCGAGTCTACTACTCGACTAATGGAGTGGGGGACTCGTGATGGAGTAATGGGACTAGGCCCAGAGCCTAATCAACCCAAGCCCCGAACATGGACCCATGGATCCAAGTCCATAACCTGGAGCCTGCCAGCCAGCCCAGAGGGGAGCCTGCCAGTCCGGCCGACCTCCTAGACCGGAAGAGTAACGATCGAGCAATTAATGCGCTATTAATTATGTATTTAATTCTGTATTAATGTTTTAATTAATTAGTCATTATTATTGGTAATGGTTACGATTTGTATATGCCTATAAAAGGCGGGTTGTAATTCAGATTAGGGGAGACAATTTCTATATGCTATTTCTGGCTAACTTTCCATATTCGTACTTTCCTAATTCTTGCTTGAGTGTCGTACGTAGCTTTCCTAAAAGCCTACGAGCGTCCTATTTTGGACCAACACAACATATTGATCATACTGCTAATATTGTTTACAAAGAAGTGTTTCAAAATTTTAAGTTTGTTCGCTCACTGTAATGTTTGTGTTTTGTGTGATTTTGGAACACTATAAATGATAACATCTCTAAAATCTTAACTACGGAGTATTTAATACGGAGTATGTAACATACTCCCTTCGTTCCATAAAATTTTTCAAACTTACAATTTTGGGATGTCCCAAAAATTCTTCACATTTTCGTTTTTTAGAATATTTTGTGTGACTAACATTTATTTACCTTTTTCTTACTCAACCACTACCATACATTTCCACTTTATTCTCACTTTCTTAATATTCATGTCAAGTTAAAGTGAGAAGTATTTATTGGGACGGAGGGAGTATTATCCTATAACTCCGTCCCCTTTTCATTCTTTTATATAGAGTACATTATAATTTTGCCAATCTTGAATTTTATTGCTCATCGTTGATATAAACAAAAGTTTATATGATTTGATTATAATTTGCCCCGTACATCGCACTATACAATCCTTCGTATGAAGCGAACTCGTGAGTTTGTTGATACAGAGCTCATGCTTTGGGAGTTCGGCTGCCTGACGAGAGAATACTAATCCTTGATGGGCGTCGAATGGGAGTGGATTTTGATTTTAAAAATGGGAAAGTAAAAAGATACCAAACAGACGCGAGGAACAGAGGAGACAGAAGCATGTTTAACCGAAAATGGGCGGAAATTTTGAGACACCGTTCAAGTGACTCTTTATATAAGTAGGAGATATATTTCCTACAATATAAAGTATTGTGCTACCTTCAATGGTAGTTCCTAATACGAAGAAACTTTAAAATATTACACCCATATAATTTGTATCGAAGAGAACACGTTATCAAGTACTACTCCCTTCGTCCCATTAGAAGGTTCCCATTTTCCTTTTTTGAACGTCCCGTTAGAAGATTCCCATTTCCATTTTAGGAAACAATTAACAATTTTAAGTGACAAATTAATCATTAAATATTAAAAATAATACATTTATAACATCATAGTTATCAATACTAACTACATTATAATATATACCTATTGAAATTATTTCTCAAAATATTCTCGAAGTACTTTATTTAAGTATTGCCTAAATAATCGTGTCGTTTTGTTATGAGAACCTTCCAACTGGACGGAGGGAGTAATAAATAAATAGTGCATTAAATTCAAACTTTGAGCATCATGCGAAATAAAAATGTGCAATATCATAAATCATAAATGTATTGACATTTTGTGATTAAATTACATGTATGTCATTTTGAATTGTTCATTGTCTTTATGATAAACATGCACCATCGTGAACCATAAATATGCATCGCTTCAAATTGTTTTCATTTCTCATGCAAAGAACCATTTTTACCAAAATCAGACGATATATACACACACGCTTTCGGATAATCTTATCGTTTACTTGTTCCATTTTACAAAATATCAACTAAATTATACGGAGTAATGAAAAATTAAAAAACGTATTAAAGTACGTTTTTAGGGGTTTTCCTTAAATATTAATATTAAATAGTCATAGATAAAAATAGGGAGAATTACAAAATAAGTTCTCGAACTTACATAAAAAGTGCATATCACCCCTTTTATAGGAGGCTCTATTTGGCCGTCACTATTTTGAGCGGTTCCCGGTGGAATTTTTTGATCAATTTTTTTGAGTATCTTATTAACTAAGTCTAGTTTACTCATACCAAATTTAAGCTAAAATTCAATCGATAAGGCACTCAAATATGTGCAATTTTCTGAAATATAATGTGTTGCATGTCTATATGTGCAATTATCTTCAAAAATTCATTTCACTGTCTTCCCGAATGAATGTTTAGCTGCAATTTGGTATGGGTAAACTAGACTTAATGAAGAAGATGCTCAAAAAGTTTCCTCAAAAAATTCCACCGGAAACCTCCTCAAATGGCGATGGCTGGAAAGAGCCTCCTATAAAAGGGTTGATTTGCACTTCTTATGTAAGTTTGAGGGCTTATTTGGTAGTTCTCGCATAAAAATATTATTTAGTAACTATTAGTGACTATAATTATGTTCAAAGTTTACATTTTAGTCACTAAAGAGTAATACTAATGAACGTTTTCATTTTTTTAAATGTCACTTTTTCCTTTTTTTAAATTTTGTATCAGGTTGGACGTCAACTAACTTTTAATCACGATTCTTGTTTACAAGGTAATATTTTTTAGCTTTAATATTTTACCTACTGTTTTAAAATAGCATCAACAAACAACATCTTACGACCAGAACAACTAATGTGTGATTCTGGTCAAAGCTTTTTTGTAATGGGGAACCGATGGCTCAATTCCGATTGATCAATGAGTGGCCTAAGTTGAATATACATTATCTACTTCTTTATTTTTTGAGCGCCGCATATAAATGTTCTCATTTCTATTTTGAAAAACAATTGACACTCTTAAATGATATTTTAATAATCAAATGGTAAAAGTAATACATTTATACATCACATTTATCATCAATGACCTCATTATATCATATACTCATAAAAAGTATTTCTCAAAATATACTTGAATTGCCTTGTTTAATTATCATTTAAATGACTGTGACATTATACAGTGAAAACCTTTAAAGGAGGTAGATTATCTTTAGTTTCAAAAGACAATAAAGTACTTCGTAATCTCCTTATATATAAATTGCGCAAGACAGTTAACTTGGGCAATTTTACGTTGCTACGGTGCTGAATATTAAGCTCCGTTCACTGCCTCCGTTTGTTAATGTGGTTTCATGGAAGCCTTTCGTACTCCTCAATCGACAACCACATCTAGGCTGCTCTCTGCTTTTATGGCTCTAGAGCTTCAAACTCCTCAAGCGTACCAGCGTGAACTTCAAATTCCTCAATCGCTGGGTTCAGAAATGAAGTCATCAAGGGTTTTCCGAGGCTATGAAGACCCAATACAAGTGTGACAAAAAAGAGGTTCGAGTCGGCCTTGTTCGGTTTTCACCCCGAGCATGTAGTGAGGAGAAGAACTACTTCGATCCGATCTTTTCTGTGCAAGGCTACCCAACGATCGCCGATTATCATATCTCTGCAATCGATTATCAAACAACTTCGGTAATCCTCACCTCTCTTCTTCACTAATATGATAGCATTTATGTTCAGATATTGACATCATCTAGGGTTTTAATTGAACCCTAGAAGAAAAGGGAGTTTTTTCAATTGAACCATGTAATCAATCATCTCTCATCCCGATTCACCTCCACCTCCATGTTCTATGCTTTATTTCGGTTCCTTATTAGTTGCACTTTCTGTAATTTAAGCATCTTTAGTTCTTCTAATGGTTCGAGCACCGAAGGGATGACTCCTGTTTCTTGGAAGAGGCGGTCAAAGTCTATGGAAAACATTTTTGGACTAGTGGAGACGGATTTCGAAAACATACAAATGGGTTTGAAGTTTTGATTGAAAGCATCTGCCTACTCCTCCTGTCATCTACCGATATGAAGATCTTGATGTCATCACCACAGTCGTCATCGTCTTCCTTAGTAATTTTTCTTGTTTCACATTAATTATTCAATTAATTGGGAATAAATTCTGACTTTTTAGCTGATCAGGGGTTTTCAGAAGAAATGATTTCCCCAGCAGTGCCCATGGATCTCTTGGGAGACGCCCACCCACATAAATTTACGCTTTTTAAGAAGGTAAGCCAAAATCAAGTTTGACTGTATGGCGAGTTTTGCTTTGATTTAATCTGTGATATGAAATATGTTTGTTTGAACCACTTTTAAAGTTTATGTATATGTTTTTTGACTTGATTCAAAAAAATTATCACAATAAATGTTTTTATATATTTATCGATTCTATATGTTCAAGTGGATTTATTTTAGTGGGCATATTGTATTCCAGTCTATAAATTCATGCTTTGATGGCTGATAGGAACTAGAGAGCATTTCTTTCGTGATTCCAAGAGTCAATCGAAGAAGGTGAGCTCTCTGAAAAACTGGTGCTTTGCTGTACTGCATTCTAAATGAACTCTTTTTAATCATGCTCCGATTTTGGGCTTTACTTAATTATTAATTTTCTGGACTATATGGGTGTTTAGAATTATTTCTTCTATTTTGAGTCATTGTGTATCAAGTGTTACTTCATATTAAATACCATTTTCTGCTTGCTTTTAATAATAATTTTCAGTATGTGATATCATTCGTCTTGTTTGTTATTTGTTTCTTCTAATTAATGTATTGATGGCTTCCAATCTTTATTAGGAGTTAGAAATTGACAAAGACTATGTGTTGCGCACTCACAAAGATTATATGCACTTCATTCGCTTTTATGAGTTTTGTGAAATATATTGTGTTTTGTCATGTTTTTTTATTTGTTGTTGTTTGTGTTTGCAAAAAACATAAAATGAAAAATAAACAACCTTTGTTTCTGGCTGCAGATTATTTCACACCAACTCTGTGACACCGCTGGTTTTAATCCAACTAATGTTTTGAACAAACATAGACAGAAACATTCTGTCCATTCAGGTGAGCTTCTTTTTAGTTATACTCACATTGATATACATGTGTGAAGTATTGTGCTGTATTTTATGATTCGGGGTTTTTCACTTATTTTTTCTAGAAATTTGCATGTAGCCTTTCTGCCAACTTGAGATTTATTGGTCATTTATGTTTTAAAACCTTGAAACATGTGAGGGCGCACCTTCGTCCTTATGGTTTTATTTTGAGGACATGTTGATTAATGTGGCAGGTCCACTACCATGCAACAAGGGAGGTTTAACCGTTTAATGTCTCTTTCTTCTTAAGTTTTCAGATTTACTTCAGATTAAATACTTTTATGCTCCCCTGTCTTGGTTGCTGGTAATACTATAGTCCTGAAATCAACATCCGCTACTGTGTTTCAGTGCCCTTGGTGGTAGTCATGGTATATCCCATGTTCATTATAAAGATCGTCAAGGTGATTACTACATTTTGGTGTGTAAAATATCTCAGCATGCACACAATTAATATTAGTTTCACTTTCTAGCGCTTGAACATCACATGTGTCGTTAATATAATTTCAGGTATTGGATATGTTTGGCCCCAATTTGTAGGATGTTTGGAGCAGCAATTCCCACACGAAAGTTCCCTTCTCAAGGGAAATCTGAACAGTTTGCTTTAAACAGGAAGTCATTTGCTTTAATCAGGAAGTCAATTGAAATGGTGACTTGTGTTCCCATTGAAGCAAACTAAATACTAGAGAAGTTGCACTCTCAAGGGTATGTTTTCATTCATCGCTTAGAATTACTCTCTTCTTCTATGTTCTCAAAAGGTACACTCTATTTTGTTATACCATGCTACTATACTAGTATATGTTGATTAGTGAAATTTGACAGACGACTTGCTTATGCTTCTATTAGACTTTTTTTAAAATGAATCTTGTATAACTATAAATTATTTGTAGTTGTTAATATTATTCATTGGAAGTGGGATATAAAGAAGCAATGAAGCATTAATCTTTTTCATCTGCACTCAGAAAATGAATACCGGTCCTTCATTGTTAAAATCACCTCCGGAAGATGCACTTTTCACCAAGTTCGCAAGGTATTATTATTTTTTGCCTATTGACTTTTATGTTTATCATCAGTTACTCATGTTACATCGTAAACTGATTTTTTATGTAAATACAAAATGGCTACATGCCAAAAATTATACTCAATTTTTGTTCTACTACTCTTGTTTGCTCGGTTATTTCTACTACTCTTGTTTGCTCGGTTATTTCTAAATAGTCTAACGGTTACTCATGTTACATTATCTACTCATTTTTTCTATTTTTTTCTTGCTGGTGGACAAGACTTCTTGGACCAAATATTTTACACTTGAAAGCCCATATTTTAAGATCCAAAACCTTCAAGAAATGGGTCTTAAGCTTGCTATAATTGCCACTCACTAGCTTGAATAATTTTTTGGGTTCTTGTTTTGAGCGCGCTGCATTCAAGACTTTTATACACCCAATTGGTGCAACTTAAACCTACTTTTTAGTTCTCCACATGCAAGTTTAATTTTAGCATTTTGCTAGCTACGACTTATGTCAAAAGTGATAACTGCCTCGCGTTATCCATTTTATTGACCATAGTCAATTGACGTGAGGTAGTTATCACTAGTTCTCCACATCAGGAAGTCATTTACTTTTTTTCAGCATAGACTATTACCGTTTTATTTTCAACTATGATCAATTTATTGACCATTTTTAATCATTTTTTGTTTGTGAACCTTTGGCTTTGAGAGTACTTCATTGCATCTTTATATTTGTGTGTTTTCATATAATTAATATATTTATGCACATTTGCAGGTTGCCATCTAATTGAAAAGAATACGAGCTTTCCGTTTCTTTAATTAAAGGTTCAGTTTAAGATTCAGGGAGTAATATTGATTTTACAAAATACCCTTCAAATGAGAAGGTGGAAGCTACTGCACTCATTCTCTTGAAATATGATTTCAGCATTTGTGGCCTGAAACATGCCTTAAGCCTTTCCTTTTCCATAGACTCTCCTTTTAAGAAGATTAAATGTGAAGAGGGTGTATTATTATATTTTATAATTCTTCTATTTGTGTTTAATTAGTTTAGGTGTAAAGGTTTTTCATGTCACCTTATTTATTTTATGATTCTATTTTCTTACTCTTTGGTGGTCTTGCATAGGTACTTGAATTTATCAACTTCAGAGAATGTTGTTGTTCCAAAGTAACTACTAAAGGTATGCTATGTTCTTTGACTATTTGATCTTTTTCCTCTAATGATAATGGTGCAGCTCCAGAGGTAATTAAAATTGTTGCTTTAGATGTATGCTCTTTTAGTTATCTTTATGTTCCAAAAGTCTACATTATGGCTGGTTGCAACTAAGTGTCCAGTTCATATCTATGCACTAAATTGTCCAGTGCATCTTTATATTTGTGTGTTTTCATATAATTAATATATTTATGCACATTTGCAGGTTGCTGTCTAATTGAAAAGAATACTAGCTTTCTGTTTCTTTAATTAAAGGTTCAGTTTAAGATTCAGGGAGTAATATTGATTTTACAAAATACCCTTCAAATGAGAAGGTGGAAGCTACTGCACTCATTCTCTTGAAATATGATTTCAGCATTTGTGGTCTGAAACATGCCTTAAGCCTTTCCTTTTCCATAGACTCTCCTTTTAAGAAGATTAAATGTGAAGAGGGTGTATTATTATATTTTATAATTCTTCTGTTTGTGTTTATATAGTTTAGGTGTAAAGGTTTTTCATGTCACCTTATTTATTTTATGATTCTATTTTCTTACTCTTAGGTGGTCTTGCATAGGTACTTGAATTTATCAACTTCAGAGAATGTTGTTGTTCCAAAGTAACTACTAAAGGTATGCTATGTTCTTTGACTATTTGATCTTTTTCCTCTAATGATAATGGTGCAGCTCCAGAGGTAATTAAAATTGTTGCTTTAGATGTATGCTCTTTTAGTTATCTTTATGTTCCAAAAGTCTACATTATGGCTGATTGCAACCAAGTGTCCAGTTCATATCTATGACAGTTCATGACTTGGCACCGCTAATGTAATCTAAATCGCAGGGTAAAGCTTTGATTGCCATAGTTTGGAAACAAGGAATGTGACTGGGTGTACTTTCACTATTAGTAAAAGTACTAACCTCAATATCTATGCCTAAGAAGAAAGATGAATTAAACATCTATTTTCAGTTAAATGAAAAAATGATGTTTTTCAACAAACACATAATAACAACATTCTGAATATGAATAGAGGAAATATGTTACTTTTTGTATTTCCAATACATTTTATCATCTCCTACTGAAGCCACCAAAGTTGTCGGTGGGACTGCCACAATCGTGAATCCTGGTATAAAGATATGGATTACCTTAATTGTCTTGAATTGTGCTTTGATCTTTAAAAAGCGAATTCGGAACACTACCTTTTGATTTTTTTTTTGTTCTCCTTGCATGGTGATGATAAAAATGTGAAGGCGTGCAGCTTTAGTATAAAATGTAGACATCAAATATGAGCCAACATAACGTTTACAAAGACGTATACACTGCCATTCTGGTACGCATGAATTACCTCTCATATTCAGTTTATGTTCTATTTTGTTATTAGATACACTCTCAACTGTATATGTTGTTTCTGTGTGTTCCATTTTCTCCTTCATTCCTGCTCTAAACAGTCAAACATGTTTGCTATATTATTTCCGGGTTGAAGTTTTTCCTTTTTATTTTGAAAATGCGCTTTCCTGCTTGAGCCCACCTAATAGCCATTTGAAAATCCTTGAACTATTATGGTGAGCTTGGTTTTTTTTATTTCTGTAAATTTCATTGTTGCTTTTTCGAATATAAATTCTTTGCTTTATGATTCCATAGATGTTTTGGGAATAAGTCTTGGATGTTGTTTGTATAGTTTCATGGATGAAGTTTATTCTCGTTTTCGGTTTTTGTTTCCAACAATTGAACTACTATTTTTACAAAATAAAGGAAACGTTTGAAGAATTTAAGAACTTTTCTTTAAATTCCCTTTTCATTTACTTTCCAATTCCTTCAAATACTGTTTATTGATTTAGCATTGAATTGAAAATATTGCCTATTTAAAATATTGCTACATCAGACTACGATTTGAACTATCATATTCTTCATTTTATATTTCAGGCCACCACTAGCTCACCGCTCATTGAATTGAAACCATTGTAAAATGCCCCCCTTTGAAACAATATGTATTATATCACCTTGGCAACTTATGCTTTACTTCCTCTCCTAGATTTTATTTCACTTCCTATAGCTTTTGCAATGTGTCATGCTTTACACAACTCCATATTGCTCTATGTGTTTTTGCAGCTCAAACAACTACTCATTTTGGATTACTTTAAGGTATTATTGGCATCAGAAACTCCATCTTAGGAGTCTCATTCGTAGTGAAGTCATTATTTCTTATTAACATTGGATTCACTGTTCTTGACATCTTTCGCAACGACTACTAAGTCTGTTGATTTGGAAGAGCGTTCCCGGTTGTTTGATACCATCAATACAACTCTTTCGTTCGTGATCATAGTTCTAGAAAATTGAGATTGTGATGAATTTTTACTAACAATAGTTCTTGACTGTAACTATTTTATTGCAGCTATGTTTGTAATACGTATGTCATAAATGGTTTTATTGTTTCTGCTATTGTCCTGTGTTATTGTTTATGTTAATATTGTTGATTAATTTTGTTCCCTTCATATCGGTTGAATGTTTACCATTGGGCATCGACTCTCGCGCAAAGCGTGTGGCTATGCTAGTAGAGTTAAATAACTCTAAAAATGGTTATAGCTAGTTTCTGAAATAAAGATATGTTAATTCATCAATTCCCAAGTTTTTATTAAAATATAAATACACTTTATAGAGAAGTGTTGCGTATTAATACTTAAATATGGAGTAGTAAGTAATAACGCTATTGCTTAAAATGTAAACAAAAGGAATAACAGCGTACAAAATACAAAACAAACGATGCATGCGCATAATTGTCCGTCATTGTTCCAAAATAGGTGCACAAAGAAATATTTACAGTACATCAATAAGATCCTTTTACTAGTATTTCACCCACTCGTGCTTTGCACCACAATGAATCGATCAATATTAATAGTGGTTATAATTTTAAAATAAGAATCAACATCAAAATTTGAATCGAGTGTTATGTATGTGTATATATAAACTAATACTCTGTATAAAGGTAGTGTAAACAAAATATAGTGTTTTATTTTTTTGCAAGAGAAAAACTTAATCAATATTAATCAGATCATATATTGTCCATCATACAAGAAAGAAAGCTCGGAGGATAAAAATAACAGGTATGTAGCTCACACAAGGAACAAGCAGCTCTCGCTAATGCATGGACTGTGTTGTTCGTTGAACGCTTCACATGACTAAAAGAAATACTACAAAAATACGATGAAAGATTTTTTTATATCTTTTGCCACCACTCAAATTGAAGAAACGTTGGTCCCTTTAAGAATCTCAGAAATAGCACCCAATTCCACATCAATTACTCCCCACTCGTAGCCTTGCAACCAACTCAAAGCTTCTCGTATACCAATAAATTCCGCTGTCAATGGAGTTAGCCCGACCATCCTATATATGTATATTTTGCATGGAATTGCATGGAATATGACGTTTAAATGCTAAGGCTTGATATATGATGATTAAATACTAAGACTTGGATTAGTCATTAGTAATGATATGATATAGACCTTATCTAGTATGATATGTGGTAGTTCATAGGAAATGGTGGATAACTCAGGGACTGGTCTGTCCTCAAAACTTAGAAATGTAATTGGGGGAGTACCCAGGGACTAGACCATCCTCAAAACTCGATATATAATTGGTGGAGAACCCAGGGATTGGACTGTCCTCAAAAGTCGAAAATGTAATCGGTGGAGTACCTAGGGACGTGATTGTCCTCAAAACTCAAACAAGGATTTAGTAGCCTAGAATCAGACGATGTCCTTAAGGTGCTTGATTGAGCAAGGTGGAGTTCAAGACACTCATGGGTATATTGAGTGGGTTTGGGTTTATAAGTCAAGGACTACGACTATTATGATTTTCCAAATAAATAATGACCTACGGGTCAGGTATTTTCCAAATGTATATACTGATTATGTATTTCAAGACTTTGGGAGGGGGGAGATATAAGTATGTGTATCACCCTATGTTTGGGTCTTATACTTGAAACATTAGTTATTCTACATTTAGCCTCCTTCTCGCCAGTATTCGTGTACTGACTCCTTCGGGGGCCTCACCATTTTCAGGTTGAAGCTGGAACTTGCTACCTGCACCTTTGCACAGGTGAAATGATCTCGTGGAAGACGTGGTTCGTGCTTCCTTTACTATTTTGAAATTATAAACTATACTCATGGATATCTTGTACTCAATACTTTGTTTTGGGCCTGCTAGCCCACGATTTGCCATATGTGGCCCATGATTGACCTTTGAATATTTCCATTATTCATTCAATCTAAAGTGTGATGTTGTTATGTATGTTTACTTACTGAGTATGGTATGAACTATGTTCATGGATGCCTTGTACAATCGAGTGAGTGTGACTGTGGGTGACGTCACTTTATTGTGCGGCAGTTGTACACTCACACTAATAAAAATGTAGTAGTAAAGGTTTAAGTACGAGTATTATCTCCACAACGACGGAAAAAGGGTATCAGAAATTAACTAAATTCGGCGATTGAAAAGAAATGCAATTGTGCGAGATTTGGATTTTTTAGGAAATTAAAATGTGAATAAACAACTAAACTAATGGGTTCTTTCTAAGTAATGCCGATAGGGAACATGGATTGATTCCGGGGCAATTAGATTTCTCTCTAATCGGGCTTAATCACATGCAAATTATTTAATTGAGCAACGCTGCTCAATACTATGTTCTTACCGCTTTCGCGGCTTAGAGTATAATAATTTTGGGAACCAGGCTGATCTCTCATGCGACAGGTTTCTAAATTATTGCCAAAACGAGCGAGCGTACGACTCCCTTACCATTACTAATCTCTTAGTGAACGATTAAGTGTGTGTGAAAGTGTCCTAGAATAAATTAGATCTCTCTTAATTTATTCTATGTGCAATTATAATCATAGCTACAGTTCTAGGTGACAATAGATATCAATTAAATTATTCAAACACAAATTAAATAAAGATCATGCAATTAATCCATCAAGAAATTAATCTTAGATCATGATTAACTCTTTCATCAATCCCAAATCCCTAACTAAAACTACTCACAATTTATAATTGAAAAATCAACAGAATTAGGATGAAAAGAATTAATTGTCATTAATTAAAAAGTTGGAACTTACAAAGAATCCCAAAATCTTGATGAACAAGGCTGAAAAGCTCTCTAAATTTTGTAATAGAGTTTATCTCTCTAATCTCCGTAATGAAAAACAAGCAAACAAGGGCTGAATAAATAGAAACACTTGGAAAGTGGCCGAAAATCGACCCGTACGGGTGCGTGTAAATAATTCGGCGTCAAAATTTTCTTCTGCTCGCACGGCGTGCGGCTGCCCGCATGGTCCGACCATGTGGGGTACTCCTGCAACTGTTTTTGAGCCGCGGGGCGTGCGGTTTCATCCGTGGGGCGTGCGGTTCAGACTTTTGGACTTCATGCTCTCCAAATCACCCGCGGGGCGTGCAGATATGATGCGCGGGACACACGAACCTCTTTTGAACCGTTTTCTTGCATTTTTCTTCCCCTTTCGACCCTGATTGATCCCATCTTCAATCTTTGACCACTTTTGACTCAAATTATGCTCCTTAATCGTCCTGTGGACCTCATATGCTTCTAGCCATCTCTTGAACGAATCCCAAATCTTCTCAAATTAAGTTCTAACGCCGATGGGGGGTCCAAATTCCTGATTTTCTCTTCTAAACACAAACCAAATCAGGTAAACTGTGACTTGAGCTAATTAAACACTTTGTGACACAAAAGATTAGGAAAAGTGACAAAACTCAATCCAACACGCATCAAATACGTGTTGAAATATGAACTCAATCCCAAGGAATGGGAGGCGAGGAAAATGAAGAACGTCGAGGAGGCGAAGGAAATGAGAAAACCATGGCCCGGCAAGATTCTAGTAAAAATGGGAACCATTGGGGAGCAGGATCTTTTTTGGCGTGACTTTTGAATATTTTGAAGTTGGTGTTCCAACTTTTAAAATATAAACAATGACACCCACTATTTTTCAAAAAAATCTCTAAATAGGACTAAAATATGAATATAATTCATAAATAGTACTTTTAATGTTTTATTCCCAAAATAGGACTCAATAACTCCAATTTTGAAAAGTTTTAATTAAGTTATTCTTTTAAAAGGACTAAATAAGTCGGAATAAAATTAAACATACTTAGTCCTATTTTTTGAACTTTGTGTTGGTTTTGATCTTATATTGAGCGATTTCTATTTTTTAAATGGTGGTTTCAATTTTAAAATTTTGAAAGGTTACACATACCTATATGTAGATTATTTTTTCAGTGGTGTCAATTTTAAATTTTAAAAAAATTATATATACCTATATATGAAAAAGAAACCAAGCAATCTAGTCGAACTGATTGTGAGGTTATCGTGCCTAGTGGGAGGTCTCGAGTTGTGAATTGACACCACAACCCTATAGGTGGCTCCGTCCCTAGACATCAAGCTCAAAGTGCAGGGGAAGCACACATCTTATACCTTAGTGTATCTCAAAGTGCAGTCAGCTCTGTCCTAGTATAGTATGAGAAGAGGGGGAACACGCAAAAACCAGTATATTACATAAGCAAATTTTGCATGGGGTCAAGCTTAGGAACCCCTCCTTAGATAAAACAATCGTGACAGTTTATGTGTCAGCTCTTTAGTCATGTCAGCATTCTCTGATGGATCAGCTGCGAGTACCAAACCCCTATTTTCCTCCTCAGCAATATATCATACTACAATTCTTCGTGATCATTTCCATAGTAACACAATCCTAAATTAACAAACACAACCTAGAGACTTACCCAGCCAAATACACCCGAAGAATAACAAAAATTATAAAGAACAGAACCCAATTGCAAGCCACTGCAAACTAAACAACGAAGATGTACTACCCCACCCTATAATCGGATCTGAAACTGTACCACAAAACCTCGGCCACACAAAGCCGGAAACAATACGCGGGACAAACGCCCGGAGCAAGAAACAACGATCGAACAAGAAAACGAAAAAGAAGAAACCTTGCAACAAAGGAGTAAACGCCGTCACCTTCACCAATCTGAATCGACCCGGGTTCCGCTAGGGTTTGCGGCGGCCGCTCCGTACAAGAGATGTCGTTGTTACCGCTGCCCATCACCACCCACCGCCACCGCGATCACCATGTGACCCCAGCGCCGCCAAGTAACTGGCAGCTGCCTAAACAACAACCTCCCTGCCTCGCCTAGTCCCTAGCAGCCCTAACAACAACCACGACGGTGGACGCTGCCACCCCCTTGCCCACCGGCCCAGTCCACAAACCCCAGCCCCATCCGGAACACTCCCCCATACCCCCTCCAGCACCCTCCCCCAGCAGCCCCCAACCCTCTCCAGTACCCTCCCCAGCCCCCTCCTCATCCCACATATTGTGACTGGTCCACCACCGATCAAAATCTCTCTATCCACAACCCGCCACCACAGGCCAATATCTCTTCGTCCATAGCCCCCAACAATCTACTAGCCAAAGTGACATCTCCATGGCCCACAGGGCACACCCCAGCCACCCCACCACAGTTCATAACGCACACCCCCACTCATCCATTACAACCACCATCCGACCCTGTCAGTACCGCTCATCGGTTTCTGAACACCCTACCACCAGATCGAAACCTTAGCCACCTGGATCTGAAAAATCAAGATGTGGGGATACAGAATCTGCAGATCTGGACAGGATTTTGATTGGCGGCTATCGAGACGCTCCATCGAAGAAGACAACGACGGAGGTTCTCCAAAGCAGCGGCAATCGAGACACACCGTCGAAGACGACAAAGAAGGAGGTGTTCTAAAGCGGTGATGCTAGATTTACAGTCGAGAAGAAAGGAGAAGAAGAAGAAAGTGACGATGGCTCAATCGGAGAACACTGATGGAAAAGGAGCGATGGTAGTATGGATGTGTTAGAGGTGGTGGAGGCCGTTCGATTGGAGATGAGTGGAGAGATGGGAATTGGATGTCAATAGACCCGAGATGAGAGATGGGGAGACGGAAGAGAAAATGTCGGCTCGATCACTTTTTTGTCACAATCTAACAATAATATTTGGGCCATTATTTCTTGTTTTTAATTATGATAAAAAAACAAAATACAAAATACTAAATACTATCGTATAATTTGTGACGATATTCTTTTCTTTCAGGTGGGATTCAACATTCCTCCGGCATTACTTGATACGCCGGTCACCTTAGCTAATCTCCATCACCACATTAATATATAGTCTGAGCAAAATCAATCCTATATTCCATAACCCCTGCCAGACCAATTAATCAGCTGGCCGGAAAATGGAAAACCCACCTACAAAAACAGACGCCGGAACAAACTCCGACCGGCCAATAAAAATTTCCGGCCGCTCCCACACAGCCCGTTATTACTTTCACCAGGTGAAAGACAGCCTAACCACCAGACTCTCCAAGTTTATCCTCTCAATCATCTTAGGCGGTCTCTTCGTCATAGCCCTCATCGCCTTCATTTTGTGGATAAGCCTTCGGCCCCACCGCCCCAGGGTCCGCGTCGAGTATTTCTCTTTTCCGGCGCTTGGTAACGGAAGCGCCGCCGCTGCCGGCAGAGATGCCCATAGTATTAGCTTCAACGTGACGGTGAGAAACTCGAACCAGAATATCAAGATCCACTACGACGCCGTTCTGGTCAAGGTTTCCTACGACGGCCAGACCATAGGGAACGCTTCTTTCCCGAAACGGTTTTATCAAGGGGCGAAGAACACGACGGCTTTCGCCGGGTCGATCACCGGGGCGGCGCTGAATGCGAGTAGTCAGCACTGGACGCGCCTGGTGGCCGGCGCGTCGCGGGGTTTGGTGGTTTTCGGGCTGGACTTGACGTCGACGATCCGGTTCAAGGTGGGGTCTACTTGGAAGTCGAGAGAGCATAGGATGAATACCAATTGTGGGGTCGGGATTGGAACAGATGGCATGCTCGCAGCAGCTTACAAAGACAGGATTTGCCCTATGTATTTTAATTAGCTAGTGTTGCTGCAAAATTAATTTAAATTTGAAATTTTCATTTCGTATATATAATTCTTTTATTTGTGTCATAAACAAAAATATATTGGGCATATTATACACATCGACATGTACAAGACCCAAAATTGTTTCAATTTTCTCCATTATTGAAGTTATACATTCGCCTCTTCTATGAGATAGATTACAAAATCACTTAGAGTCCGTTTGGCAGCACGAAAATTGGTTGTTCTGGCTGATTCTGCTGAAATTTATGAAGTTCTGGCTGAAGTGGCTGCATTGGCTGATTCTGCTGATACAAGAAAAAAATATTTTTAAAATATATTTTACTAATAAAATAAAGAAAAAATTATATGTAAAAATAGATAAAATAGTCATCTACAGTAACTTCAGCCAATACAGCCAGAAAAGTAACCCCAACCTTACTTTTTCGGCTTATTACACAATTCAGCGCGCGAAAGTAAAATTTACGTGTTTGGTAAAAAAGTTGACTAATAAGCCTGATAAGCCGAAAATGAGGGTGGCCAAACGACATCTTAGTTCTTTTGCGGAAAATTTACCCAATAGGAGTAAATTATAAATTGATCATAATTCCCATCTTATGATCACATAATGTTTTGCAAAGATAAGAAAATAACTTGGAATAACATGTCATAAATCGACCAGGGATCGGTGAATGAAGATGGGGTGCAAAGGTTGGATTATTCATGGATAATCAAAAGGTGGGATTGATGTAAGAACACCGCTAAAAGATTGGATTATTAGTTTCCATTTTCCCTAATACAAAAGAATAGAAATCGAAGAGGAGCACTCTATTTTGAACTCAACCATTCTTGATGTACACACCCTTGTACACACCTTATACACACCATGTTTGTGAAGCTTTTTTTTTGTCTGTGAATCCGGTTCACAGACAATATTTTGTTTGTGCAAAACATTGTCTGTGAATCAATGTTCACAGACAAAAAAAAGCTTTCACAGACATAGGTGTGTACAAAAGTGTGTATAAGAGTGTGTACAAACATCTTTTTTGTTTTGAACTTGTGTTGCAGTTGCTGAAAGGAAGGAGAAAATGTCAGATTCCGACTTTGAGGATGAAGGGATTTGGCAGAAGATGGAACTTTGAACACAGGGCAACGACTTCAAATCAAAGTAAGTATGGTATGCCATTGAACTTTTAAAGTGATGAATACATGTTAAAATGTCATGCGGATATGCATGTGCATATAAATCCGTATAAACGCCATTAATGTCAAAATAAGAAGATGATAATGTCAAATAAGAAAATGAGATCGAAATAAGTATGTATACGGTGCGTTTTTACTATATCGAAGATGATAATGAAGAAGCAGTTTATACATGTTTCAATGCTTGAATTTATACATTTAATTTGATGTTTTAATGTCATGTTATATGATACATTTGATATACTAACTGTAATTAGAGCATTATGTATGATGGAGTATATGGCCCGGGAACCCCCGGCCCATAGACTCCTACTACTCCAGCGAAGGCCCAACAGGCCCAAAAGGCCCAACATGCCCAAATCACAGCGCCCAGAGTACCAAGCAGTCCGCACTACGCGCCAGGGGTGCCTTCGGCCCCCTGGCCGAAGGCTCCAAATTCTCACAGAACGGGTTTCTCAAGCAAATTAAGAAACTGGGAGAAAACGGCGAAAACAGTAGCCCTCGGCATTGTGAGCCCTCGGCACCAGGGTGCCATCGGGTGGAAGAGCCCTCGGCTACTGCTCTATAGCCGAAGGCATCTCACTCGACAAGATATCCGCCTCACATGCGTACAGATCACCGTACCCCGCATAGACGTCCCATCCAACAGCCGCATTAAATGCGGCCACATGCGGCTGCCAGCGCCAACCAGTTGAGGTGACCCCTGGGCCAATGAGCACTTGACACGTGTCCCTGCCCGGCATTTATTGCTACTATAAATAGCACCCCATTTCCTCATTTGTAACCACGCTGAAAACGGCATTCATACTGAATACACTCTCTCTACTTTTACTTACTTGCTCTGGCTTCTCTCTAAGTTATTCCCCGTAATAACCCTTCGGATATATACCCCCGGGTAGACTATCCATCATTTGGTGCTCTCGTTGAGAGATCGAACAATCAAGTAAGAAACCCTCCCCCTCGATCAAACGCAAAACACTAGCCCTCCATCAAAATGGTGAGGACAACACGTGCCAACTCAAAGAACGTAGAAGACAAGAACCTGGCCCTCGGCGACATCAACGCCCCCGAAGCCTCTCACAGGGCTCCCGAGGACGGTGTCATCGCTGGGCTGGAACAGGCGACTGTCGATCTACGCCTTCAGATCCAACAGAATGCCCCCGATGTCCGCCTCGGCATCGAGGCCAAGAAAAAAAACCGGAGCGATGACCAAGTCAGCCCTCCGGTTCTCACCATCGACGTACAATCGGCGCTCTCCGCCTTCATCCAAACGCTCACCCAGAACCCGGGTGCCTTCGGCACCCTGGCTCCAGCTCACCCTCAGATCGGGGAAAATATCATACTTCCCCCTCTGCCACACCCCTTCGGAAATCCCACCCCTCGGGTGAGAAACGACGAAGGGGTGGTGGCCCAAGATACGTCCTCCCAGGAAGTTCAGTCCCGGGACCGCCATAATGACAACAGGGAAAGGCCCCGTACTTCCGCCCTCAACCGGCTTAGAGGAGGGCCAGACCGCCGAGGGGTCCAAGACCGCCTCGGGAGGAAAGCGCTCCAAAGGCCCCAGGAAAGCGGGGGATCTGTTTCGAGGGCAGACGAGGAGCGTCCCCCTCGGGACAAAGGCAAGGCACCCCTTCATGCCAATGACGCTCGCCACCAGATCAACCAGGCCCACTCGGCCCGGGTTCGTTCGCAGGGGGCGGAGACCCTCCCGAAGGATCCCCGGGACGAGATTATTGCGGCCCTCCAACGCCGGCTTGACGAGATGGAGTCCAACAAAGCTCACGCCACCACCTCCACCCCTCATTCAGATCTCAAATACGAGGCCATGATGGCCAAAATGGAGGAGTTGCAGAAGAAGGTGGCCGAGGGCTCCGGAGAACCCGTCATCCAGCTCCGGACTTGGACGCCATTTACCCCAAGGGTGTTGGCGGCCCGGATCCCGGAGAAATACCGAGGGCAACACATACAGCCCTACAACGGGAAAACGGACCCCCAGGAACATTACAGCAAGTACCAGAACAGCATGATGATGGTAGGGGCGTCGGATGAATATTTGTGTCGTTGGTTCCTCTCCACCTTAGAGGGGCCGGCATACGAATGGTTCAACAGGCTGCCCGAGGGCTGTATCGATTCATGGCAAGAACTCGCCCAGCGATTCTTGACACAATTTGCCGGGAGGCGTCGCACGAGGAAGCACTTCTCCCACCTCCTAACAATACGCCAGAAGAAGGATGAGACCCTCCGGGATTTCCTAGAGCGCTGGAGGACGGAGGCCGACAAGGTCGACGGTGCTGATGACGGGACCCTCCTGACCCTCCTACAAACCGTCCTCCGCACCGGCAACTTTTCAAGGAGCCTCATCATTGAACCCCCCCCCCCCCCCCCCGCGACTACATAAGGGCTTTGCAGCGGGGGGACCGATATGCTGAGGCCGAGGAGGTGGAGAAGTATCACCAGCATCCAGACCAGCAGCCCCCGAGGGCTGACAACAAGCATAACCGAGGGCCGGGGGCTCCTCCAAATCACCCCAAGGCTTCGGGACCCTCTGATGACCGCCCTCGGCAAGGCCAAGCCAAGCCCGGGGGAGGTTATAAGAGCAACCCTAAGACTTGGGCCCAGCCCATTCTCCTGGACCGCCCTCGGACACCATTGACGCACCCCGTCAGCATCATCCTCGATTTTGCCGAGGAGAGGGGCCTTGTTGAGCGCGACTCTCGCGCACCCCCGGAGGTACATGCTATCAACCCTCAGTTCCCATACTGTCGCTTCCATCGGCACCAGGGGCACAGGACCGATGACTGCCATCAGCTAAAGACGGCCATCGAGAGGTTAATACAAGCGGGGCACCTGTCCCAATTTGTTCAGAGTCCTCGACAGGAGGGACCTTCTCATCAGGGGCCTCCCCGAGGGCACCACACGAAGGTGAACGCTTGGGTAAACCCGAATACCATCCCCCTCGGCAAGAAGAGGGAGATTGGGAACTTGGAAGAAGAGGAGGAGGAATACCCCCACTACCAGGAGAAAAAACGCCACATCCTCATGATCACCGGTGGCAATACAGGGGCGATTCCACCAGCCAGCGAAAGAAGTGGGCTCAATCGCTTTACGTGGGGGAAGTCACTCATATGCCCCCGGTAAAGAGACTGAGGGAGGAACCCATCACCTTCACCAACGCAGATCTCCCTCCCACTTCTTCTCCTCACAGGGATGCCTTGGTGATTCGGACGGAGATAAACGACACCATTATTCACCGAACTTACATTGACACGGGCAGCTCCGTCAATGTAATGTACCTCAGCACCTTCAGAGAGCTGCATCTAGAGAGGGGGGTCCCTTCGGCCCATTAAGACCCCTCTTGCCGGCTTCACCGGCGACACTATTGATTCCGAGGGGGTAATAACCCTCCCGGTGATCTTCGGCGACGGGCTCCATAGAGCCCTGCTCGAGGTGGAGTTCGTCGTCGTCAACATTGACTGCGCCCACAACATCATCCTCGGCTGGCCGGCCCTCGAGGACCTCGAAGCCATCATCTCCATGAGGCATCTCTGCCTCAAGTTTCCCGCCGAGGGGGGAATTGGCTACTCCCGGGGGAACCAGAAAATTGCCCGCGCCTGCTATCTTCAGGTCATTAAGAAGGTAAGCAAGACGGAATTCCGTGTTGACACCATCACCGGAACCGTCGACCAAGAGGAAAGGAGGCCGAGGGCTGAACCGGCCGAGGACGTAGAAGACTTTGCGCTCGATCCGGCCCAGCCGGAGAGAGTCGTGAAGATTGGAGCCCAGCTCCCTGAAGATTTGAAGACCGGTATCACCGACGCCCTCCGCGCCTACTCCACTGTCTTTGCATGGGGGCCGGAGGACATGCCGGGAATCAGCCGAAGGGTCATCACCCACCGCCTCTCGGTGGACCCTTCGGCAAAGGCAGTGCAGCAACGAAGAAGACCCCTCTCCGCCGAGAGGAGGGAATTCGTGAAGAAGGAGGTCGCCATGCTCCTCTCAATCAAGCACATCAAGGAGGTGAAATACCCCTCATGGCTAGCAAATGTAGTCCTCGCACAGAAGCCCCCTACCTTCCGCATGTGCGTGGACTACACCGATCTCAACAAAGCGTGCCCTATGGATCCATTCCCTCTACCAAACATTGATCAACTGGTGGATGAGACCGCAGGGTGTGAGATCATGTCCTTCCTCGATGCCTTCCGAGGGTATCACCAAATTTTCATGCACGAGGAAGACGCCGAAAAAACTGCCTTCATGACTCCCGAGGGCATCTTCTGCTACCTTGTAATGGCCTTCGGCGTAAAGAACTCAGGGGCCACTTACACCCGGATGGTGGCCCGGGTCTTTCAAGCCGTCTTAGGGCGCACCATAGAGGCCTACGTTGACGACATGATCGTCAAGAGCAAACAATCTTCCTGCCATGCTGACGACCTCCGGGAAATCTTCGCCATCATGCAAAAATTCAACCTTCGGCTAAACCCGAAGAAGTGCACCTTCGGCGTCCAAGGAGGCAAATTCTTGGGCTACATGGTGAGCCGAAGGGGTATTGAGGCCAATCCCGAGAAGATCCAGGCCATCATCAACATGGAACCCCCACGCAATGTGAAGGAAGTCCAACGGTTGACGGGCTGCCTGGCAGCCCTCAACCGCTTTCTATCTAAATCGGCGGAGAAGTCTCTGCCCTTCTTCCAGATCATGAGGAAGACGGCTGGTTTTCTATGGACTCCAGAATGCCAGGGGGCTTTCGACGAGCTCAAACGATATCTATCTTCACCTCCTGTGCTCTCCAAACCCAAGGTAGGGGAGACCCTCTACCTCTACCTTGGGGTCAGCCCGGTGGCCATCAGCTCTGTGCTCATCCGGGAGGAAGACGGCATCCAACATGCCATCTTCTACGTTAGCAAGACCCTAAGGGAGGCCGAGCTCAGGTACTCCCCTGTGGAAAAAACGGTGTTAGCCATTGTTTGGACTGTCAAGAAGTTGGGCCACTACTTTCAGGCTCACCCGGTTCAGGTCCTCACTCACCAACCCCTCGGCGCCCTCATGAGGAGCCCCACCAGCTCCTCCCGCATGGTGAAATGGGCTATCTTCTTGAGCCAGTACAACATTGACATCCGTCCAAGGCCTGCCATCAAAGGCCAAGCCCTGGCGGACTTCGTGACGGAGTGTACCGCAAGGGCAGCCACGGACGGGGAGCCCTCGGCTACCTCGGACGACTGGTGGACCCTCTACACCGACGGCTCCTCCGCGACCAAAGCATGCGGGGGAGGGGTAGTCCTCATTACTCCCGAGGGCTTCAGAGCCTACTATGCAATCCGCTTCTCCTTCAAAGTCTCCAACAACGAGGCCGAATATGAGGCCCTCCTATGTGGCCTTCGGCTGGCTGCCAACATGAGGGCTCGGCAGATCCACATCAAATGCGACTCCAAGTTGGTCGTTGGCCAAATCTCCGAAGAATATGAGGCCAAGGAGGGGAGAATGAAACAGTACAAGGAAGCGGCCAAGGAGTTGCTTAAGGTATTTGAGGCACACTCTCTCACTCAAATACCGAGGGCTCAGAACTCCGAGGCCGACATATTATCTAAGCTCTCGGCCGACTCCCCCGAGCACATCTCCAAAATTGCCAAAATCGAGGAACTCAACCTCTCAAGCATCCATGCAAGCCCCGTTATGAACATACAACAACGTCAGGAGGATTGGATCTCAGATATCACCGCCTTCATCTCCACAGGGCAGCTACCCGAAAATGAGGCCTGCGCTAAACTAGCAAAGCTGAGGGCTCCCAGCTACACCATCGAAGATGGAAGGCTCTACAAACGATCTTACAATGGCACACTACTTCGGTGCCTTCATCCAGATGAAGCCGAGGTCGCAATGGAGGAAGTGCATGGTGGCACTTGCTCAGCTCACCAGGGACCCTTCTCCATGTCCCGAAGGCTCATTCTCCAGGGCTACTTCTGGCCAACCATGGCCAGGGATTGTGCTGACCTTGCCCGGAGGTGCACCGCATGTCAACATTTCCAGAAAACTCCCGGCAGGCCAGCGGTCAACTATGCCCCCATCAGCACCTCTGTCCCCTTTTCTCGATGGGGGATAGACCTTGTGGGCCCTCTGCCGAGGGGTACCTCCAACAACAGATACATCATCGTGGCCGTCGACTACTTTACCAAGTGGTTAGAGGCTGAACCCCTCGCCAGCATCACAGAGGCGAAGTGCCGTCATTTCGTCCTCAAGAACATCCTCACAAGGTTTGGCGTCCCCCAGCAGATCATCTCCGACAATGGGACACAATTTGAGGCAGCCCCCTTCTGTGCCCTTCTGGAGGCATGGGGCATCAAACACACCTTCTCCTCCGTTGCCTACCCTCAAGGCAACGGGAAAGTAGAGAATGCCAACCGGACCTTGCTTGAGGGCCTCAAAAAGAAGCTAGAGGCCGAGGGCGGTGGCTGGGTGGAAGAACTCCACAACATCCTTTGGGCCTATCGCACCACCCCTCGGCGAGCAACAGGTGAAACACCCTTCTCCCTCTGCTACGGTTTTGAAGCCAAAGCTCCTACGGAAGTCACCCTTCCCACCCGAAGGGTGATCCAATATGACCCCGAGGTCAACAACAGCAACATGGCCCTCGACCTCCACCTCATTTCAGAACGCCGGGAGCAGGCCTTCATCCGGGCAGAAAACTATCGAAGGCAAGTTAAAAGCTACATCGACGCCAAAGTTCGCACCCGAGAGTTTCAAGTGGGGGACTATGTCCTCCGGAGGAGGGAAGCCAACCAACCAACCGAGGGAGGAAAAATGGCACCAAAATTCGAAGGCCCCTACATCATAGCAGCCAGCATCAAACCTGGGACCTACAAGCTCAAACGCCCCAACGGGAAAGAAGTCCCTAGGCATTGGAATGTACACCATTTAGTTAAGTTTTATCAATAATGTAAGAGCGGCCAAGCCCTCATAACCAGTGAATGTACTATCCTATGGCCCAAGGCCTCCAATTTCGAAGAATGAAGATACATTCAAGACATCAAGCCCTCATACTGACTACAGGCCCCCGGCCTCACCACGAGAGGAACCCCCTCCGGCACCAAGTGCCGAGGGCGGACACCATCAACACCTACAACAACAGTGAAAACACCACATGTTTTCTCTCAAGACCCCTCGGTACCAAGTACCGAGGGAGGGAACTCCTATCACCAACAACAAAGAACGCCATGTAATTCATTTCCCTTCGGCACCCAGTGCCGAGGGTACATCCCCCCCTTCAACATCAAAAAAGAAAAAGATGAGAACACCAAGTGTTCCTATAGAAGACCCTTCGGCACCCAGTACCGAGGGTACACCTCCATCATCAAACATCGAAACGAAGAAAAAACACCAAATGTTTCAAAGAAGACCCCTCGGCACCCAGTGCCAGGGATGTGCTCTCCTATCAACTTCCAAACATCTGTGGGGAAACACCAAGTGTTTCATTTGGAGCCCCTTCGGTACCAAGTACCGAGGGTAGACGCCTACATCAACTACAACAAAAGAGAACACCAAGTGTTCCTACAGAAGACCCCTCGGTACCAAGTACCGGGGGCTACACATCGAAACTAACACCAAGTGTTGTTTCTAAAAGCCGTACCCCACGAGGACGCATATACCGAAGGCGCCACCATCGGTGCCGGCGGCACGTAGTGCCCCCGGCCATTTGCAACTAGTGTGCAAATGAAAACCCTTCTTTGAAACGCTTTCCGCGTCATTACCCCCAGGGTATGACAGGCATGAGAAATGCCCAGGATTCGACTTTAAAAAACGGAACGCTATCCGCGTCATCACCCCCAGGGTGTGACAGGCACGAGAAATGCCCAGGATTCGACTTCCAAACCGAAACGCTCCCCGCGCCACCACCCCAAGGGTGTGGCAGGCCACGAACTATGTCTAGCGCCGAGGGGACGACTTTCAAAAATGAGGCGCTTTCCGCGCCATCCCCCAAGGGGAGGCAGGTTATGGACCACCATATCTTGTGCCCAGGAAACGTCCCTCGATCCCCTCGGAACTCGGAAGGTTAACCCGAGGGAGGAGAGCCATTGGTGTATTCTGATGGTCTCGTAATAGGCCCAGCCTTACCAAGAAACCAAGTTTCTTGATGCCTTCCCTTCACCACCAACCAAAAAAAAAACAAAAAAAACAAAGGGGGTGAAGGGGAGTAGACTCAGCGAGAAATCAAAGAGTACACTCCAACAGATCACAACAAGCCGAGGGCTCCCTACGGGAACACCTCCGGTAACTGAAGGCTCCTATTTCCCGAAGGATACTAATCGAACAAATAGCAGCAAGGAACGGCTAAGTCCACTGCCTGGTCACCTCCGGTCACACAAACACCGAAGGCTTCAACAATACAAAGGGACTGGACTATCCAAAGTACACTAAGACGGTACCTTCAAACATATACCAAAGGCATCTGTCACGCACTAGTACCGAGGGCCCTTTCCCCATGACAAGGGTCAAATTCTACAACTTTTAAAGTGTATGTCGAGGGCACACACTCCTCATTGGCTTTCTTCACAACAACAGGATTCAACATCAATGTATGCTTAGAAAATATTCTAAGTCCTGAATGAGCAGCCCCCGGGCATCTCGCAAAATAATGTAGAGTCAGAAGCCACCCATCACCCGAAGGCTCTACATCCGGAAGCTTGACATCACTTTACACTTGCAAAAAATTCTAAGTCCTGAAGATTGGGCCCCCGGCCCAATCAATATTACTGCCAAGGGAATATGGTAGCCGAAGGCCAGGCAATACAACAACGCTTAAAAAATATTCTGTCCTAAATGAGCAGCCCCCGGGCACCTCGCAAAGTGATGTGAAATCAGAAGGGATGCCATCTCCCGAAGGCTCCCAAGGGAAAATCTACACTTAGAATATTTTCTGAGTCCTACATATTTTTCCCCCGGTCGACTACTCATACATCAAGAAGGGGCTTCACAGTAGCCGAAGGCCTAAAGAATTGGCTAAAGAAGGGGCTCCCAAGGGAAAAACTACACTGAAGAAAATTTTCTAAGGCCTAAAGAATTGGCCCCCGGCCTAATCAATATTCCAGTTGGGGCTTCACAGTAGCCGAAGGCTACGTGACATACTACGCCTGCAAAAAATTTCTAAGTCCTGTACATTGGGCCCTCGGTCCAATATTCACACATCATAAAGGGATACCATCTCCCGAAGGCTCCCAAGGGAAAATCTACACTTAGAAATTTTTCTAAGTCCTAGGAATTGGGTTACTGCAAACACCCGAAGGCTCCCAAGGGAAAATCTACACTTAGAAATTTTTCTAAGTCCTAGGAATTGGGTTACTGCAAACACCCGAAGGCCCTAAGGTGTGCTACACTTAGAAAAATTTTCTAAGTCCTAATTCCTACAGAACCCTCGGTTGCATATCCAGCAGAGGGTGCCCAACTACCGAAGGCTTCCAGGGGCAAGCTACAATCAGAAAATATTCTAAGTCCTAAAACATACATTCAAAGGATCAAGGCATACATCCAAAGCAAGACGAAGGCATGTATTCGACAATGAACAAATCCAAAGGAAGCAGATTGTATATCAAAGGCCCGAGGGCATATGTACTCATTCATTCAAAAAAAAAAAGAGAAGTTTGATTGTGCTTTACAAAGGGGGCCGAGGCCAACAATTACAACACCAAAAGGGGGGAATACAATTTAAGAAGGGGGAACTGTAGATATCGCCTCGCTCTCGGCTTCATCCTCTTCACCGCCAAGGCCGCACTCCCGGAGGGTCTCCGAGTCTTCAAGAACCAGTCTCTCTTCCCCCTCGGGGAGCGGGATCCTGACATCTGGCTGGCGGGGGGGAGGCCATAAGCCTCGGGACGGAACTCCTCCGGTGCCACCTGAAAGTGCTTCGCAAGCTTCCGGTAGATGAGGCGTTGGGTGAAGAACTCCCCGCCTTGGTAGTACGAGTCGCCCCTCTCAGCAAGCCACATCTTTCCGGGGCCCCCGACCCACTCGTCTACTGAAGCCCCCACCACCGAAGCGAGCCACTCCCTCCGGTCTTCGGCCTTCAACCCTTCGGCCGTGAAGCTGGTCACCGCATCCTCTCGGGCCTTGGAGACGGCCTCTTCTTGAGCCGCGCGGGCTTCATCGGCAGCAATACGGGCGGCCTCGGCGGCAGCCTCCCCTGCCCTGGCTAGCCCCTCATTGACCCCTTCAGCCCTTGCAGCCTGCACCCTCTGCTCCATGTCGTCGGTGGCCAGCCGGAGAGAGTCCTCGGCTTCAGCAAGCTTCTTCCTGAGGAGGGCGGCCTCCCCCTCGGCGGCACCCTTGGCCTCCCTCATTTGATCCACCCTTCGGAGGTGCTCGCAGAGGCCCATAAAAGTCTGCAATTCACGAAGGCAAGAATAAGGCATAATGAACATAGTACAGAAGGAAAACATAACAATGAGCAAA
Source organism: Cuscuta europaea (assembly GCA_945859875.1). Lineage (NCBI taxonomy): Eukaryota > Viridiplantae > Streptophyta > Magnoliopsida > Solanales > Convolvulaceae > Cuscuta > Cuscuta europaea. Next base: position 9,387,057 of record CAMAPE010000015.1, read on the forward strand.
GAAGGGAGGGTGACTTACGGAGGCAGCATTCAGGAGGACCTTCGCCTCGAGGGATCCCTCGTCCAGCCGGGCAAGGGCCAGTCGGTCGGCCGACGGCAGCATCTGGCTCATCAGAGCCGAAGGGTTCAAACTGCCCTACAACACGGAGGCCCCCTTCGGTACTAACGCCTCCAACCTCTTCCGCCCAAAGAACTCCTGATTGATTTGTTCCTGGGGGTGGAGGCAGAAGCGTGCCCTTCGTCCACAATCACCACCACATCGGTGATCGGTTGTTTGGTAGGGGCGGTGGTCTTCGGCTTCTTGGCCGGGGGCTCGGTCCCCTTTCCAGCAATCTTCTTTTTGACGGGCCCAGCACCATTGGACCCTCCGGCGCCAGCAGCAGCGCCAGCAGTTTGAGAGGGCCCCTCCCTGGCAGAAGCGCCCGCCGGGGCCTTCTTCTTTCCTTTCGCGTTTTTCAAAGCGAAGAGGGAACCAACGTCCATATTGTTACCTGCAAGCAACAAAAAAAAACAGGAGGGTTAGATCGAAGGCTACTAGTTACTACGTCATAAAAAAAATGCGGAATAAGAGAGAACTATCAACGCATCAGTGAACAATTCGGTGATCACCTCTGGCGCCTTCGAAGACCCTATCGAGGGGAGGGTATCTCTCATCCGAAGAGCCCCTCGGCCTGAACTGCCGGAAGCCCAGGCTAAGCAAATCCTCCGGAAGAGTGACTTCTCTGATCTTGACATGCTTGTCAGACCCCTCCGGCTTCTTGGCGAGCACTTTGCCATTCTTCTCCAAAGCTGCGCTCCCCACCTTCGGGTGGTGCCGGAAGCTATTACGGAGCTGGGCCGGGAAGGGATTCTCCTCGAGGCGGATATAGCAGAACCTCTCTTTCCACCCCTTGTGAGACGAGGGCACATCATCAAAAAGCCGGAACTCCGGTACCTGCTGAAGGTTGGCAAAGCCCTCAGCATTTGAATGTCCCCCCGGCAAAGGTTGAAGGACATGAAGAATTGATCGAGTGTGGGCTCGACCCCCCGGCTCTGACATAAGGAGAGGAAGCCGGCCACATAGGAGTGGCTGTTGGGCGTTAGCTGGCAAGGGGCCAACCCCACAAATCTCAGATACTCCAAGAGAAAAGGATGGAGCGGGAACCGGAGCCTCATCTCCACCGAGAGGGTGTGAGCAGCAAAGCACCCCTCGGGCGCGTATAGCAGCAAATCATCCGCCCTGGGCTCCACCACGCGCGCCGAAGGTCCAACCAGCATCAGGGTGGACTGGTATTCTGCCGGGGACGCCTTCGTCTTCAGCTCTAGAGCGGCAGTATTAAAGAACGAATGGCCCTCGGGTATGCCCACCGGCCGCCCGGCATCCACTGCCGCTTGCTTCTTCCTCGGGGCCGCCTTCGTCTTATGTTTCTTCCCGGGAGCCACACTTATGGGCGTCGGGTCCAATGGCCGGGAGGAGCTGGCTTCCCCGGCACCCCGGGGGGAGGAATGGCAACCGTCACCTTCAGCCTCTCCCTCTCCTCTTCCTGCTCGGCGGTTTGCACGGCGAGGGCAAGCTCTTCATCCTCGTTTTCTTGCTCGAAGCCCTCGGCTTCGACTTCGGCCTGGAGGTCCTTCTCCACTTCCATGGCCACTGCGGCATCACCACCTGCCGAGGACTCCACACTCGAAGACTCCACATCTGAGCATGTCTCCATCTCTACCGAAGGCTCCCCCGAGATATCCTGGGAATCACTCCGGGATGACATGCTGACTCTAGTTCGAAGGCTCGTAGACGCTAGTGTTTTCTAAATTTTCTATCTCCTAACCTAAGGGCACAGTACAGGTAGCTAAGAGGTGAAGGGAAAGCGGGCACTGACCTTGAAAGCAGAAGTTGTGACCGAAGGCCTGAGTTTCTCTCACTAGAATTTTGGGCAGAGCTTCGCTAAGACAAATGATCGCACAAGGGGAAATGGCTCTGGCCTTGGGGTATTTATAGGCGCTGGAATCCGGGCTTGGGCCCGGAAACCGGGCCTCCGGACGGACCGTCATCATTACACACCGTCGTTTCACCCAACCGGTGACGCCGCCCGCGAACAGCCAGCCATCACACGCCACGTGTGCCACCCCCCAACGGCTATATCCTGTCGTTACATATTCCAACGGCTATATTTCCAACGGCTATATTCTGGAAGCCCTCGGGTTTTCTACTTCACTCCACTTCATCAAGGATAGCCTCCGGGTACACTCACTCAGAAGTGCCCCCGGGTTGTGCCCCACACAGCACATAACAGATGCCTTCGGGATCACTCCTTCAGAAACCCAGGGCTTCATATCAGGGCACCCCTCGGGGGTTTCCCCCTCAGCACTGCAAAACCGGGGTAGCCCCCGGGGAGTTGCCTCATTGACGGATGACCCATGGCACCCAGGTAATGGGAGCCCTCGGGTATCTTCACCACCAACTAATCAACAAGCAGTGGACCCCCCGGTAACAACTCCATTACCACCCTCATCCAGCAGGCCCTCGATCCCCGAATGGAGGGGCTCCCCTTCGGCGCCACCAGGACAGCAAGCCTTCGGCTAATCAACACAGGAGCCCTCAGAAGAGAGAGCCTTCGACATTCCCGTCATTCTCCATTTTTTACCAAGGTTTGACATTTTCGATTCATCATTGGGGGAATTCGGTGCACTCTTTTTCCCTCATTAGGATTTTTTCCCAAAGGGTTTTTTTTCCTAATGAGGTTTTTAACGAGGCATCCCCCCAAAATGAAACGAAAGACGACAGCCTTCGGCCCACAACAGCAACGCAACTACTCTACTCCTTTTCACCACTTTACAAGTGCCTCAAGGAGTGGAGGACTGGAGGACCCCCTCGGGAAAATCATTAAATTACAAAAGATGTAGAAATTCCAACAAACAACAGAGCAAGCCCTCAAGTCCCGACATGTGGGTAACTGAGGGACTGCCTTCGGCAGGGACATAAAAGCAACAACTCCTCACCAACTTCAGAGATCACGACGGGACAACATCAAGGGGCAAGCACAAATTACTCCTTTTCCCTCAAGTACCTTTCGGCAAAAGGAGTGAGAGACTCCTGATGGAGTATATGGCCCGGGAACCCCCGGTCCACAGACTCCTACTACTCCAGCGAAGGCCCAACAGGCCCAAAAGGCCCAACAGGCCCAAATCACAGCGCCTAGAGTACCAAGCAGTCCGCACTACGCGACAGGGGTGCCTTCGGCCCCCTGGCCGAAGGCTCCAAATTCTCACAGAACGGGTTTCTCAAGCAAATTAAGAAACTGGGAGAAAACGGCGAAAACAGTAGCCCTCGGCATTGTGAGCCCTCGGCACCAGGGTGCCATCGGGTGGAAGAGCCCTCGGCTACTGCTCTATAGCCGAAGGCATCTCACTCGACAAGATATCCGCCTCACATGCGTACAGATCACCGTACCCCGCATAGACGTCCCATCCAACAGCCGCATTAAATGCGGCCACATGCGGCTGCCAGCGCCAACCAGTTGAGGTGACCCCTCGGCCAATGAGCGCTTGACACGTGTCCCTGCCCGGCATTTATTGCTACTATAAATAGCACCCCATTTCCTCATTTGTAACCACGCTGAAAACGGCATTCATACTGAATACTCTCTCTACTTTTACTTACTTGCTCTGACTTCTCTCTAAGTTATTCCCCGTAATAACCCTTCGGATATATACCCCCGGGTAGACTATCCATCAATGTATGTAATAATGCCAAAATGTAAAACAGTGAAGATAAATTAATGAAATTAATAGTGCCATTAGTGATTGCAGTTCAAATTTTATGATGAATTAAGTAAAATACCAAGATCTGAACATGTTGAAATAGTGTATTGATTAATCTGGTCAAGTATGTGGACATGTGTAATGTTTGAAAGGAATGTCACCATGAATAATTGAAATTGATAATATAGTGCCAAATTTGGACAAATATGTGACATGATATGATATATTTGATAACGTAGTGCCAAAATATGTATTTTTCAAAAACAAATGTGGCAGAATATATAGTTTCTAAAGTTAGTGCCAAACTAGAAGATAAAAATGTAATGTGTGGGAGGATTATTACCATGAATGATTAAATTTTACATGTTACATTGGAATTACTAGTGTAGTGACAATTTTGCACAAATTAAAAGCATGTGTAATGATATGAAATCTTTAGTATCTTAGTGCCAAATATTAAATTGTCAAAAACCAATGTGGTATTATATAAAGTCTTAAAGTCATTGCCAACTAATAGATAACAATATAATGAATTTTAGTTGTGAATTTTACAAAGTAGTGCAACAAGCCGTCAAGCCATCACATCATTCAGTGACCAATGTCAAGATAAAAGTGTCATGTATTTATATTTCTATATTGTTTGTTTTCAAATGCAATATGGATACTTGTATGACATTATTAAGATAAATAATTGTAATTATGCAAACTATTGTTAGAACTTGTGAAGAATGATTGTTGGCAGAGTTACAAGAGAATCTTAGGGTAAATGGATATTGCAATTTGAGTGAGGTGGCAAAGCGCATAAAACGACATTTGAAAGAAGATGAAGTGACAGAGTTTAGAGGCTCTGAATTTGGATGGTTACTTAACATCAATAGCATGCCAAGGTTAAGTGGAGATTTATTAATTTAAATTTGAATGTTTTGTAGATACTCGCATGTATATATGTCAATTTTCTTTGTCTATGAAGAGACCAAATTTTTTATTTGTATCACGGATAAAAATATTGCGCGTGTATACATGGTCTGACGGTAGTATGTACAAGAAGCAAAAATGTGTAAATATTCTCCATTGAAGTTGTACTTTCACATCTTTTATGATTTGACCTATTTGTATGAGATATAAGACCAACTTAGTTCTTTTGCTTTGGTAAAGTTTGATGCTATGCATATCTTATTATTCTTTTAAGTCTGATTTGTTGTTTAAAAAAAGTCTGGTTTGTTGTGATGCTATCTAATTAGGTTCAAGTTTGATAAGGAATTTTTTATTTTCAAAAATTGTGAGCATACCTAAATTAAAAAATATAGCACATAAAAAATTCAAAAATAGAAAATTCATCTTGAACGGGAGTTCAAGCATCATACTCAAATTCGAATCTATAATAATTAATGAGCAAAATTCAATCGAGCACGAGTCGACCCAAAGCCGAATTGAGACAATATAAAGATTTTTTATTTTTCACGACATTTTTTACCTTAAAAATATAAATTTGTTTATTTTGGTGCGGCTAGCGCCTAGCATGACGTTTATTTATTTTTATTTCATTTAGTGTTGAGTTTTTTTAATTATTTTTTAATTTCATATCTCAAATTAAGTTTTTAGCATATTTTTGTCTTGAATTAAGTTTTTATTGTATTTTATATTTCGTAGAGGAACAAGTAATACATACGGAGTATCTTTAAAGGAAATTTAAAGGAATGGTTAACACACAAGTTAATCTAAGGAAGGCACTTCTAAGTTTTTAACATGTGTATGACAAATATTTGTAAGAGACAACATATAACAATTGAATATTGTGGTGGAAAGGTGTGAATTAGGGGTGTACCTCATCCCGGTTCGGTCCCGGTCTTTGGCGGGCGATGGTTATCAAGTCGACTCTATGATTTTTATAAAAAACACGTTATATTGCATTGTAAAGTAATCAAAATAACTAAGATTAAATTTTTTCTCTGACGAAATTGAATTGTTTGAAATTACTATAAAGAACTATTTTAGCTATTTTTCTTCGTAGTATAAAATATTTTCTATTATTATGAAATGTATGTTACTTTTTTTTTATAATTCAACAAATACAATCAATTCATTAGCTTAGGAAAAGAAGTGGTTTCTACCTCAAAGTAGGGTTTTGTCTGTTCCGCTAGTCTACTACGATAAGAGCGGCAATTTTTTCTGTTTGTTTTTTGTTTTGATCGATATGTTTTTTGTTTGTGTTTATGATTTATTTTAACCAAACTCTAGAATTTGGATCCGGTAGAAGGTCTGTTTTGATCACATTTATCTTAGTTATGTTCATTATAGGATCAATGAGTCATATTGCTAAGATGATTAACTTAGAGTCAATCATCTTCGCGATATGACTCGTTGATTGATCCTATAATGAACTGAGGTCTGGGTAAAGAAATAATGGTGGGAAGTGAACTTTTTATCTTTTTGTTACTTGGTTTTGAGTTATACTCCCTCCGACCCGAAAAGGTTGGCCAAATTTTCTTGTTTAGAGGTCTCAAAAAGATTTGTCATTTCCATTTAAAGTAAAGAATATGTGGCTAAAATTAATTCTCTCTCCTCTACACAAATTTCAACCACATAATTTTTACTTTATTAATCTGAAAGTCAATTTTGGCCAACCTTTTCGAGACGGGGGAGTACCTAGTATGGCAATTTATACCGTGCAACCGGCACACCATGAGGATGGTGTGCCCGGTTGCAAAACGACGCAGCATGCAGTGGCTTCATTCAGTTATTTTTTGAGGTAATTACCTAAATGGGAGTAAATGCATCTTTAATTGCTAAAATAGGACTAAAGTTTAAAAATTCCGAAAATAGGAGTTATTATTTGTAATTGGACAAAAACACCCCTGAAGCTTGGAAATTTTACTGCCACCGACCACAACGCCGAATCAGGGGTCGCCGCCGGTCGCCGCTGGTCACCGGACGTCTCTGCCACCTCAAAAACAGCCACCGTTGTAGATCTGACCGCCGTCGATGTAGATACGGCCACCGTCGCAGCTAATCTGGAATCTCCCACTGCAAATCTGGTCTTTATCATTTCAGATCTGGTCTTTCCCGTCACGAATGTCAACATTTTTATCAAAATGCCAAAATGAATCAAGAATGCCATTTTAATGGCATTTTCAAAGGAAAATGCAAAATTTTTGTAAAATAAGAATGCCATTTTTATGGCATTTTCCAAGGAAAATACAAAATTTTTGTGAAATAAGAATGTCATTTTGATGGCATTTTTCAGTGTTTTTAGTTTCAATTACCATTTGTAACTTAATAGAAGAGAGGAAGAAGGACGGGAAGAATAATCGAAGAAGAAGCAGATCTGCGCAGAAGAAAACCTGACGGCGACGATGGTGGATTTCAGGACAGCGGCGGCGGACTTCACCATAGCGGCGGCGGACTTCACCATAGCGGCGGCGATGGCCATATATGTCTGGAAGGAGAAGAAATTGTGTTGCTCTTGTGCGAATGGAAGGAGAAGCGATATCAAGGGAAGGGAGAAGATGTTGCGTACCGGGAGAGAAGAAATTAAAGATGTCCAGGGGAGTTGATCGAGGAAGGATGTTGCGTACAGGGAGAGAAAAAACAGGGGTAAATGGGTAATCCAGTCCCATTTAGGGGAAAAATATATGTTTAGTCCTATTTGAGAGATTCATAAAAAATTTAGTCCCTTTTAGGGTAATAAATCCTTATTTTTTATTTCTTTTATTGTTAAAAATTGTAATAATTTTTTTATTTGAAATCCGATTTTTTTAAATTTTATATCAATTTTTTTTTATTTTTCATGATCTATCAAATGAGACCAATATTGCTTATGTAATTTTAATAAATTATTTTGAAGTTACATTTGATAATATATCATGAAGTTACATCTTCTTCTGCGCGAGTTACATCTTATTGTACGCGAGTTACATCTTAATATACGCAAGTTACATCTTAATGTATGTGAGTTACACCACGAAATAAACTCATGCTATATCATTTTTATAGCCTTAATATTAAACATAAAACATATTCACTATTTTAAAAAAGTAATTAAGCTATTAGGATCAATTTTTCATTGTTTTCATTGAAATCAATGTTTATGACATATACTCCGTATTATTCTCAATCACACAAAAAAAATTGTTCAATTTTTCAACAAGTTACATTCTGTATACATCTAAGTTATATTTGCCATCAACACGAGTTACATTTGTAATAACATGAGTTACATTAAAAATCAACTCCTGTTATTGAAACAAAAAATATCTTTTTTAAATAATTATTTTCATAAAGTTACATATTTTTACACTTAAATTTACATATTTATACACGCGAGTTACATATTTATACACACGAGTTGCATTTGACCTGTCTGAACGCGAGTTACATATTTTTTTACGTAAAGTTACATATTTTTACACGTAGAGTTACATATTTATACACACGAGTTGCATTTTGCCTGACTGAACGTGAGTTACATATTTTAACACATAAAGTTACATATATTTTACACGCAAATGTTAATTTGTTAAAATTACATAGGCAATATTGATCTCATTTGAAAGATCATGAAAAATAAAAATAAAATTGATATAAATTTTATAAAAATTGGATCAAAAATAAAAAAATTATTAACAATTTTAAGAAAAGGAGAAATAAAAAATAACAAATGGTGTATGATGCTCACCGTGCACCGGTTCCACGTATAAATACTCAGCTAGCATATTTCAAGTCACGTCTTCCAAAAAAATCAATTCATTAACCCATTTATAAGCGGTCTCTAAGATGTTTTAGTGTTACGGTGCACATTGTTTTGTTATGGATGATAATGGGAGCAAATTCATGGCGGATTCTGACATCTGGCGAGCTATCGCACTTTCCGCTCATATGCCGTACACGCTTGCATCTCCGTATCTTCCTTTAATTCCCCAGGAAAGCACCCATTTCTTATCCCCCTGAGAAAATGCATTCGTTCGGTATCCTCAAATGTCTGGTTTGCGTATTTCTTCTTATCCTCTACAATGTTTCAAATGCAGAAGAAGACTCAAATCGGGCACAGCAATTACCCGATTCGGCTCCGTTCCTGATTCCAATCCATCCAGGCCGAGCGCCCCAGAGCAAATCTGAAGACGGGAACCTGAAACTCGGTGCCCCGGTCGTGGCATCCGGAATCCTCTGTTTCATCGCGGCCACAATCTCAAGTGCTGGCGGAATTGGCGGCGGAGGTTTATACATTCCGATTCTGACCATCGTTGCCGGCTTAGACCTAAAAACATCGACAAGTTTCTCGGCATTTATGGTAACAGGAGGAATAATTTCAAATGTTGTTTGTAACACATTCATTCCGAGTGGGGGAAAAGTTCTGATAGACCTGGACATAGCTTTACTATCAGAACCGTCGATGTTGTTGGGAGTGAGTATTGGAGTGATCTGCAATGTTGTCTTCCCAGATTGGCTCATCACTGTTTCCTTTTCTGTTTTTCTGGTCTGGTCCACTGTAAACACCTTCAAGTCAGGATTTGTTTATTGGAGAATTGAGTCTGAGAAAAGAAATGGCTGCCCAGAAATGGAGACTGTGTTGGTTGATAAAGAGAGTTCTTGTGGGGAAGAGGATCCATTGAGGGGGAATGGGACCCACATAATGAAGCTTGGTATGTTGCTTGTGATCTGGATATGCTTCTTCCTCCTACATCTTTTTCGTGGGAACCGATATGGACATGTATGTATGTATACATATTCTGCATGCTAACCGCTAAGGATCCGTTTGGTAAGGGTGATTTCACTGAATCTACTTAAAGAAGAAAAAAACTATTGGTAAAATCGGTACTAGCCCAAAAACTACTCATTAGCTGATTAAACTCATTAAAAGCCTTTTTGGTAAACTAAAAATTCTACATTGGTTGGTGAAATTGTAGTTCAGACTTGAGATTAATGGTTGATTGGTTGCATTTGCTATATTATAAAATTATTGAGCTATATCGTGTTCATAAAAAAATAACAAAAAAATCGTATGAGAAAAAGTTAAAATTGACTTCCTAAGCAATTTAAATACATAAGTATTGTCAGTCTTATTTATTTTGATTATTAATTATTTTACTGTTTTGTAAGCAAATAAAGGTGATAAGCTCAAATGAGTTATCAATCAATAGTAATAGCGTAGTAGCGTACCAAAGGGGTCCTAAATATGAAGTTTTGATATCTTTTTTACTTTTACATATTAGATAAATGTTATGCAGGGAATTAATAACATAGAAGCTTGTGGTGTGGTGTATTGGATCATTTCATCAATTCAAATACCTCTTGCTGTAAGCTTAACAACGTGGATCTTGTTTAGCAACCAAAGATGGCAGAGTTCGTCTTCCAAAGACCAGGTGTTTACTATTGAAAGTTTTCAATCTTCTATGGAAAATACTAAAACAGTTTTCCTTTTGGCAAAAAAATAACTTCTTTGATTCAGGGCTCGTTTGGCATGGGGTGTTTGGCTGAAATGAACTAATCTACTGATTTTTGTTATGTAAAACTGTAAAAGTTCGGTCCGGACTCCGGAGGTCCCATTCATTTCAGCCAAATAGAAAGTCAACCCTACTTTTTCATCGTCAAACCAAATGGAGCCACAAACTGACGATACTTCGAAAAAATGATGATGCAAATCTACTAAAAGTCTAAAATCATAAAGTTTTTTCTGTTTAATTTAATGCCAATCCCCTAAAAAGGGAATCTTGGTCTTCTTTCAAGAATATAATATTTCTTTATGAAGGACGAAGAAGGTGGTGCAACGAGAAGAGAGCCAAACAAGCTCCTTTTCCCAGTGATGGCCCTATTGGCAGGGGTTTTGGGCGGAGCGTTTGGCATTGGTGGTGGAATGCTCATTAGTCCCTTTCTCATCCGATGGGGAATACCACCTCAAGTAAGTTTCCTCTTCAACTATATGTTCCGCTGGTTCCAGTAAAAATTTGAGTAAAAAACAAAGTAAAACCCAAAAAAAGAGTAATTGTTGTTATGCCTGGAAAAACTTTCAATTATGACATTAGTACCGTCATATTAATGCTGAAAATGTCAAAAATATGACACTATGATTTCAGAATGGCAATAGTTTACTCTTATTTAAGAGAAAATGGTCAAATAAGGTCTTCTACTATTACGAAATAGTCATAAGGACATGTACTCAATAAAGTGTCATATAAGTACCTTTACTTGTATAAAGCAATCAAATGAATCCTAACGACTTATTTAACACCTCCTAATCCCGATTTTAGCTTACATGTCGATTGTTTTGACTTGTATTTCAACCAATCTTAGTTAAATATTTGACATATGCCGTATAATGTATTCTAAAAAATGGTCAGAAGTACGTTGAAATCGGGATTAAGAGGTGTTAAATAGGTCATTAGGACTCATTTGATTGCTTTTTAGAAGTAGATGTACTTTATATGACACTTTATTGAGTACATGGCCTTGTGTGACTATTTCATAATAGTAAAAGGCCTTATTGGACCCTTTTCTCTTTATTTAATGAAAGATATAGTACTTCTATTTTAGAACTTCTCGTTGTATTTACTTCTACTAGAGAAATTTTTGTTGAATTCTAAAAAGTATTGAAAAAGATCCTTGAGTATTACTAGTACTTCTTTCCCTTTTTGTCTCATCTTTTCATTTTAGGCAATCCCAAAACGTTTGTCTCATACTAAAGTCGATCACAATCACAAATTTTGTAGCTCTCAATCATTCCGTTTTCTTTAATGTATGTGTCAAAACCCTTCTCTCAATTGAAAGCACATGGCTACTTATTTTTCAGTATGAGCTGATTAGGTCAACATAATTAGTAAGTTAGTGTTTGGTAAAAAACAAATAAGTTGAGCCTACGAAGTACTCCCTCCGTGACTCCGTCCCATAAAATAGTTCCCGCATTGACTTGGATTAGAGTTTAAAAAAGTAGGAATAAAGTGGAAATGTATGGTTGCGGTTTGAGTAAGAAAAGGGTAAATCAATGTGAGCCATACAAAACTTTCCAAAAAGGGAAATAAGAACTATTTTTTGGAACGACCCAAATAGGAAATCGGGAACTATTTTGCGGGACAGAGGGAGTATAATACAAGCACTAGATATGCGATAGTCATGTTTTCTAACTAACCGTTTCTCTTTTACTCAAGATCACAGCTGCGACCTGCTCATTCATGGTCTTGTTCTCCTCTACCATGTCAGTGGCACAGTACCTACTACTGGGAATGGAGCATTTAGAAAGCGCCATGATTTTTGCAAGCATTTGTTTGGTGGCCTCACTTATAGGATTGGTGGTGGTACAGAGAGCCATAGAGAAGCACGGGAGAGCTTCTATCATCGTCTTCTCTGTGGGAACGGTTATGGCTTTGAGCACTGTTTTGATAACAAGTCTTGGGGCTCTTGGTGTCTGGAAAGATTACACACGTGGGCGATCTATGGGGTTCAAGCTTCCCTGTTGAATTGAGTATTACAGAAGAATAAATCCAATGTAGAACTTTCAGCCTATCATCAAATGTGTACTCATGTTTGAAGCTAATCAGTCTGATCTGAAAACTACTTGATCTGTTAATATATCGAAGAATGTATGAGCAAATAACATATTAACATCAACAATTTATTAATTCTTTTTAGATGAGGCTAGGTTACTTAACAACAACCCAATCCCTACAACCGGTAGTATGATATAATATTGATTTGCTTTTAGTCACTTTAAGTGAACCTGTATTACTAAAGAACCATGGACATGAGACATAGAACCTGTATTACTAAGAATCCCTTAGATATGTCTTCATTCCATAAGATTTGGCTTGTATCCCCCCCCCCCCCCCCCCCCCCCCCCCCCGCTTGAAATTGATCTTTGTATACCTTGATTTATTGTGATATATAATTTCACATCCTGTATTTTATTTCCTCTAAACAACTCAATATTCACCCCACAGTACAAACTCAAATATTGAATTGCATCATCAGGCGCAATTAAGCACAATCTGAAATTCTGAACCTCTATGGGTAAGCAGGTATTTTCGGTTGCTCTAAGATAGGACCATTTTAACGTTAGCGGGTACTGGCAATTTTTTAAATGACTATGTCACCCCTTTCATGGGACTGGACCCACAACCAAACCGGAACCGGCCCATCCCCACCCTTAAGTGCATGCAATGTAATGAATGAGTTGCAAAGTAGAGAAGAGATAAATGCCTCATGGACAGTATAGGGGGGATGTGAAAAAACACATGGGAGGTAAAGTCAAATCTAAGAAGGATAACACATGCGATGCAATTGCTCAAAGGCCGATAATTTTATCATTTATTTAGTCAAAATGCATTAATACCACGTGAAATACCTCTAATGTTCAAATACACATTATTATTAAAAAAAACTAGTAACTATCAACAAAATCTAGAAATAAATGAACAAATGGCTATAATACCCTTGATTTATTCTAAAAAATATACCCTATTGAAGTTAAGCAACTGGGGAGAGAGGTGGATCGCCTTTTGATGTATGAATAGAAGGCACAAAATGCACCATCTGAATTCCAGGGTAGGCAACAAAAGGAACCATCTTGCTGCCAACCATTTGATGGCCTGTAGGAAGAGGATATGGCAAAACCCCAGGATGAGAGCTGGAAGCTTTCAGTTGCTGCTCAAGTTTCTCTCTCTCTGTTTTTAGCTTTTGCTTCTCATCCCTAAGTTCATTCTTCTCAGCCTGTCAGAGCAACAGTTCCCATTCAAGACTAGAAAATAGCAGTGAGGTTAAAATATGAAACCAGCTGGCCCACCTTTAAATCAATAACCTGCTCCTGTAAATTCTCAAATGACTCTTTCAGCTTCCGGGATTCATCCCTTAGCTGATGTATCACTCTAACAGCATCACTCAATATGACTGATTTGTCCGTTTTGGGAGGCCTCCCAGGGTCTAATACGGAACTCAACTCTAGGAACCTTGCAACAAAAAATACAGGCTCTCATAAATGACATCCACTTCGCCCTTTTTTAGTATATGGACTTTAGATGAGAGGGGAGGGGATAGTAATCTATTCTAACATTAAGACTGTCAGTTAAACGATGATAAATTCCACAATTAAGCATGCACCAAAGACACTGTGTTGGTATGACTGGAGTACTGCACAATAATACAAATACACAGCCTAGAGTGCAGGGCAAAAGAAGCCACCTCCGTCCCATGAAGGATAGGGTGTTACAAGTAGTACCAAAGAAACCATACAACACTGTGCTGATCAGAGTAGTCAGTATACATATAGAGGAGCACTCTAGGGCTAACGAAAAGCATCAAGACACAGCAGGACTGTGGTGTTCCTAACAGGGGTGATTGTAATGCACTGAATTGAGATTGGAATAATGATTTTTTTTAAAAACTAAAAGTACCTCCCTACTACTCATAGTCTCATACCATCAAGATGCATTTTCTTTTAAGCACAATTACTTTCTAAGAATTTCACACAAGTGAGGGGTTGAGGTGATACAAATGGAGATAAATTACGAAGTAGGAAGTACATAGTAAAAGCCTCCAAAATCTCCCAACCAAAAAAGCCCTTAAGAATAGTGATCCTTCAAGCATTCTTAGAGGATATTTTTTTCAAGTACAGTCTAGATATACACAAAAAGTGACATAGAGTGAGAGAGAGGATACATACTGGTCATTTAACCTATCCCTTCGCATTTTCTCCTTTCGCGATTTAGAATCAGCTCCACTACAAGCCCCAGATCTTGCCCTGAAATTTGGGAGGAATATTTCAAGAAAAAATGAAAATAAATAAATACAACAGGACCAAAATAAATTATACTTGGATGCACTGTACCAGATAGTATTAGAGCAGTACTTTGCAAATCCAATAGAAAACAAAAAACTTTTACCTCTTTTTGCTGTTGCATTCCTTTAGAACTTCAAAGTTGCTACATGACTGATCATGCCCAACACTACAACATAACAAGCAATACCACAAATGATCAAGCATTAAAAGATACTCCCTCCGTCCCAAATTTATCTTCCAAAGTACAAATGGCACGAGGATTAAGATAGTTGGTATTGTGTGGTGGAAAATTGTGCAGAGGAGAGAAATGTGTAAGAATGTGTAAGAAATGCTCTGAACCACAAATTCTTTGCCAAAATGGGAAAGAGGAGATCATTTTGGGGCGGACGAAAAAGGAAAGTATGAAGATAATTTTGGGACAGAGGGAGTAGCTTTTTAATCAGGTTTAGTTTAGATAGAAGGTTTTGGAGGGATAAGTTTATATACCAATACATATATTTGAGATTTCATAAAAATGAAGGTATAACATAATAGGTAATCATAATATTAGAAACCCCTTTTATCCATTTTCAGGGCCATTATGTTTATCAAAATATAGACTAAACCATCCTAAGGCCATCTATCTTTCTCTAAAAAATTAAGCTAACATCAAAACTTAAGAGATATAGTAATATCATACACTCCTAACTGCAAAGAGCTTCCTGCAGTACCTTTTTGGTGTATTGGTGTCAAGGATCATTGAAGACAAGATTGAATTTACTCAATAGTCAACACACAAAGCAATTGATTAACATTCTTTACTTCAATTTTATACAAACAACTAAGGTTAACCCAATGAAACAACGTACAAATAAAAACTACAAGGAATGTGAACATAGTTCTAGAAAGAACACATCCAAATTAAGAAATGCAAACATAACATACTAATACTCCATGAAAAAAGATAAATAAAACAGGGCGAAATCCAGAACACAGCAAAGGTACGATCTTTAAAGTTTCATTTTTCTTTCAAAGATAATAAACAGAAAAAAAATATTGGTGGTTATAAATGCATTGGAGGATACTAATTTTAAGAAGCATAAATCTTATAAAGCTGATGCCAAATCCATTCACGGGATTTCATTGAGTATTTTGAACTAGGATGGAAATTAACAAGATTGATGGAAGAAAAAAAGAGACCTGGGAGGGGCGGGAGGGGACAAAGCATTAGAAGGCCACTGAAAGGGCGGGTCTAGAAAAAGATTGTTCCCGCAGGACAAGGGAATGTCATCGAGCCTACTCAGATCGAAAAGCCAGTTGAAGCCGTCGCCCTCCGGGACATCCATTCTTTCTGCCGGTGGTTGGGATTTTTTCCGGTTTTTGCTTCTTTTTTAATTTGTGGAGGAAGGTCCATGAAAGGTTTTCTAAATTTGATACCAGAAAATGGGTAAAGTAATAAAGTTATAGGAGATGCAAATATGGAGTTGGCGGGCTTTTTGTCCAGGGCGTATGGACCAAGCCTTCACTCCGGTGGATCTGACTCAATGGGGAACGTAATCAATTTTGGGTTGAAGTATGTAGCTGTTTGGGTTGTTCCAGAGGAAATTTTTTGGTGAAATTTTTTGAACATGTTTCTCATTAAGTCTAATTTGTCCATAAAAAATCAGTAAAAAATTCAATTGGGAAGTTAGTCAAATAAAATTTTGAAAATAACTGTGTTTTATATGTATATTTTCGCGCAATTATCTTAAAAAAATTGTTTAGCTGTCTTACCGATTAAACTTTTTGATAAAAATTTAGTGGACAAACTAGACTTGATAAACAACATGCTCAAAAAATGTCATCAAAAAATCCCACCGAGAACTGCCCCGAACGGCGGCTACGAGATGGATCATCATGTCTCTCCAACTGGACAAGATCATTCTTCATCTATGTATATGTACTAAATTATGCATAATGTACTAATAATATAATTAGTATTAAAAGGACCAAATTAAGAACATAAATTAATTCGGTGCATGATATTGGAGATTTAATAGATCTAAAAGTATCAACAATCACAATTTCGTAAGTAAACTTCTTATTATCACCGGACAAACAATACTGCTCAATACTCACTCCCTATTTCAATTGTTTACTACAATAGGGTTGTACATACGGAGTATTATTTAAGGATGAAATAATAGGAGTAATGAATAGTGTAGAAAAAGTATGAGGGATGATGGAGAAGTATGAAAGAGAAGGTAAAAAGTAGAAAAGGTAAAGATAATTAAGTATTTTTAAAGAAAAAAATTTATCAAAAAAGGATAGTGTAACAAACTTTTGAATACATCCGAAAAAGAAAAGTGTAACAAACATTAAAATAAAGAGGGAGTACTATCGGAGTATAAGTTACTACGATTTAAACTTTAAACACAATTATGATCACTAATAGTTACAAACTAACATTTTTATCCACTATATTTTAAAGAGTAATATTAGTGAATATTTTTTAAAAAAAGAGAAAATTACCTATATAGGAGCAAACACTTAACTATTTGCTTAAATAGGAGTACTTCTGTAGACTATGTTTAATAGGAGTGTTTTAAGGTTGACTTGACAAAAATGCCCTCCGCCAAATATGTCGCCTCATTCCACACGCGCGCACAACATTTCTCGAAAAGGTATCCAAAGCTAATCGCCAATTAATTTCTACAGGCTTGGATGCCGGATTACGGTATTCAAAGCAACAGCGACAAATTCAAAAAAAAGGCGAAGAAGAGAGAATGAGGTACGAACTGTAGAAGAGCGGAGAAGGAAGAAAGTAGAAGACCGAAGAAGGAAGAAAGTGAAAGAGCGACGGAGGAATAAGTAGCAGCGAAGATGGAAGGTGACGACTTCGAGACTCCAAAAGCTAATCCGTTAACAGTACGCATCAATGACGAAATGGTAATTTGCTTTTACGATTTTGCTTTTGCCAAACGAATGGAAATTTGTGAATGAGTAACAGTATATGTCATATTTGAAAGAGTAACAACATATGTCATATTTTGGAATTGCATGGGAGAAAAATGAAGAAGAAACTTGGATAAAAATTCATGTTGTGTAAATGACGAACACTAATGTACATGTACGAACACTTGGATAAGAAAAGTATGGATTAATGAGTTACATTTCTGCCAAGTGATTCACAAATAGTACATATCATAGATTGTGTGAATTTTGGAATCAAATTTGTCTTGGAAAAAAGTTGTCTGCGTGTTAATGTATATTGAATTAAATGGGATGAAGTTGAGTCATTATGTGGGAGATTTGTGAATGAATTTTCAGATAATAATGTTATGGTGTAGAGAATAATCCATTGTCAATTGGTGTAATAGGTCATTGTAAGTGGTTCATAAACCTTTACTTCTGCCAAACTAATGGAAATATGTGAATGAGTAACAAGTTATGGAATAAAATGTTAAAAGTTCTCTATGAAATAATGTGTACAAATTAATGTTGTGTAAATGACGAACACTAGATGTCATAGGAGGAATGACATAGCAGAGAATGTGATAAAGGCAGAAGAGTATTCCAAATGTATGGACTAAAATATAGGAAAGTATGGAATAATGAGTTACATTTCTGTGTGAATTTTGGAATCAAATTGGTCGTGGAAGAAAGTTGTCTACGTGTTAATGTAAAATGAATTAAATGGGTTGAGATAATAGTCAGTAAGTGGTTAAGATCTTTTGGAATATATGATGCATATTGTCAATTGGTTTAATAGGTCATTCAAAGAGCATTGAGGACGAAGGCACTCAAAAACTTGGATTGCATGAGGATTAACTGCTATTGCAATTTAAGCAAGGTCATGGAGAGGATAAAGAACAAATTGAAGGAGGAGAGATTGCAGGTTTTTAGCAACACAATTTTTGGATGGGTATTGAATTTAGAAAAAATGAAAACAATAAGTGGGCAGTTGCGGCTTGGATTCCTATGCAACTACGTGAAAAGAGTGAACAAACTGAAGGAGGAGGATGTCATTCGATTTCATATTCAAAACAACATCATAAGCCTTTGTAAGAAAGACCTATGTTTGTTGTTAGGGTTGAAAATTGGTGGAAAAAAACCTCAGGTACAGGAGCAGCTAAGCGGCCATATTTGGAACAAATATTTTGGAAGTGCAGAAAGTGTAAGAAGAACTGATGTAATTGATGCTTTGCAGAAGTATGACAGTAACGACCTGGAAGCGGAGAGAGAAGATGGTGTTAAACTTGCACTTCTGCAAGTACTATCACATGGACTATTTGGAAATGAGGTGGCACAGGAGTTACCAGAGCGTATGTGAACTTGGTGGAAGATTTGGCTGTGTTTAATGACTACCCATGGGGTGACGATGTGTGTAACGATTTAGTAGAAAACATGAAAACAAATGTGAAGAGTTTGAAAAAGTGCAAAGGGAAACGAGCGACGCTCCCAGGATGTTTAATTGC
Source organism: Cuscuta europaea (assembly GCA_945859875.1). Lineage (NCBI taxonomy): Eukaryota > Viridiplantae > Streptophyta > Magnoliopsida > Solanales > Convolvulaceae > Cuscuta > Cuscuta europaea. The sequence goes on from CAMAPE010000015.1 coordinate 9,405,992, forward strand.
TTTTCAGGTTTGGATATTTGAAACTTTCCTTGGTCTACAAAAAGCTGGAATTTGCAATATCAAGGAAGGTAAAGAAAGAGGAATTTCAAGGGTTGTGAAGTGGTCATTTACCAAAAACCTTTAATGGTTGTATTCAGTGAGATTATTTTCTGCAATGAGAATGTAAGTTGTTTCATATTTGTATTATAAATATGGTATGCGAAGATAAATATATAACTTCTTAATATGCCATGTTTTGTTGCAGTTTGAATTTGATATGCCATGTTTTATTGCAGTTTGAATGGTCAAAGATGGCAGCTACTGAAGAGGAAATTAACAAATTTCCTATGTTAGTAAAAAACAGAAAGTTAAGATCGCGGAAAGGACAAAGCAGTAACAGTAAAGAAGATAGGGTGGATGGAGAGAGGATGATTGGAAGAAACAATACAACAGATGACAGTGCGGGGGAAAAGAATGAAGAACAAGATGAGATGGATGGTGATGGTGATGATGATGATGATGACATGGGGATGGTTGGATTTGGAGAACAACGGAAGATTGACGTCATCTTGAGACAAGTAAGGAAAATTAGCAAGGAAAATGTCAAGATAATGGAAGCAAATGCCAGGTTGGTGGCAGAACTCAAAGCAATGAAAAAGGAACAGAAGAGCCAACACTCAAAACTAGGAAAAATACTGTCACACCTAAAGAAGTTGACACAACATGAGGAGACTAAAGGTGAATCTATAGAGGACGAAGTGGAGAAGAAACAAGAGAAGAGTGCAGAAGGAGGCAGTGTGGGTACTGGAAAGCATGATGAAATATTGGGTACACCAAATTTCAACATATTTGGGCCAGATACTCAAGAGAAAATGCGTGATGATAGAGTGGAGGAAGTTGAAGAAGCAAGTGAGGAAAGAGTGGGGACAAAGGCTGAAAGAGAAAATGAGGAAAGAATGAAAGATGATAATGAAGTTGAAGAAGGTAGGGAAGAAAGAGTAGGAGCAGAGGAAGAAAAGTGTGATGGGAAAGAACAGGGAGAGCAAGCAGATATGTGGGATGATGTGAACACGCAGTTTATGAATGAATTGATAAAAAACGTAGATAACGTGGAAAAACATGTGTTAGGGAATGATGCAAGTAGAGACACCAGCGCAATAACACCAATCAACACTGAGGTAATGTGAATAACTAGTTCAAATATATTTATGTGATATAAAATGCATATGAAAAACTAAGCATAAGTGTTTTCAAATGCAGGAAGGGCAGAAAATGGGGTGCGAAAAACAACCAGTTGAGGTGAGAGATGACAAAGAAAAAAGAGATTAACTAATTGAAATATGAGTAATCAATTTTTTATAAGGTTTGTAGTAATGTGATTAACTAGTTTGAATATATATTTTTTTAAATCTTGAAAGGGACATGAAAATATAGTGGAGTATGGAAGACTAAAGTGAAAGGCATGATCACCTGATCGATACACACCAGATGAAGATAGTGCTACACGAAAGAGGAGGAAACAAATTGCCAAAAGAAAGGAAGAAAGTAGCTATTTTCTGCCAACAAGTTATGGGCCTTTTGCAGAGGATCCCACTAAGCCACCACCAAATGAAGAAATTGAGAAGGTGGGGGTGTTTCTCAAAACTGGATTGCTGAAGCGGTTGAAGAAGAAAAGCGGAAGATTCTATACAATGGGAGAAGACAACATGAATAGTGAGCCAGTGTTATTTGACACTATGAAAATAGAGTCTAAGACATGGCTATACAAGCTGTTTATGAATGAAGAATGGCTAGATACAACAGTACGTTTGAACTTCAATTTGATGTATGCTTATAATGTATGAAAATAGTATATGAAATACTGTCTTTTATATAAATTTTATTCTGCTTATAGTTCAAGTGCGAACCAATCATTGTATCAAAATCGATATTATACCATGTACTTATGTGATACATTAATGCAATCAGGTTGAACAAATATTATAGGATACATATGCCAAATAGGCAGCTTATAGGGAGTTATAGTAGTGTTCATCACTCGGTTCATCACTCCATTCACTAGGCTTGGGAACTCATGGTCTTAGTTCAAGGGGGAATTCAAACTTTCCCCACATGTATTTGGACTAGAGATCATTGTATCATTTACATTATACGGAATAACATTTATCTGATCAACCCTTTTCTGCTAAGTTGTTCACTTGTTCACGAGTGGTTCTGGTAACCCTCATTGATCCACTAGTAGAACCTTTTGATGTGTATATTAATATAAAGTTTTAAGATGCAATGTTTAAGTTATGGATGCTGTTGAATAAGGGATATAATGGCATGCTTTATTTAGATGATGATTGACTTCGGAAGGAGGCAGATGTCTATGTGGTATATATTGCGTTGTGAAACTATATTGCGTTCAGTACTTAAGTGGCGTGGAATTAAGATTGTATAGAGGTCTTAAAAAAGATGGAAAAATTGTTTGTAGTGGTTGATAACATTTACAATTATTCTGTACAACATATTGAAATAGGGATGTTCTACTTGGCAATTAAACAATTTCATTTCGATCTCCAATTCCCTTACGCTGCAGCCCTTATTTCTTGGAAGTATTGAAGCGTGAACATGAAAAAATTCTGACTACGTATTTCTGCCTCTCAACATGGGAAATCATTGGGTCTTACTAGTCTTGGAGGTGAAACAAAGAAAGATTCGGGTTTATAATTCGCTTAGTAGAAGAGGGGAATCTACAAGGGAGATTAGGCAATATATTCCAAGTGTGTAGTGCCTGCTCCCGAAGATCATGGATATCCATAGAGTGTATGAAGATATTGGAGAAGAGCCCATGGGAGATAAGAAATTAGAGGTGGAAGGTGTTCAAGAATGTCCAAAGCAAAAGATTTATACAAGTAAAATAACAAAGGATGGAAAATTAATTTCTGATTTGAAACATGAGGACCCCAAGGAGCTTAACAGCCCTCACACTCCAGTTACATTTTTCGTGCAAACAAACAACGTGCAACTCTGCTCTTCTCGATGTGCGCGTTTTGTATTGAAAACCATTATCTATGGTGTACAACATTAAATGATGGATAGACTGGTAAATACCATCGTCAATTATCTGAGTAGGATGATAATGAGTGATGACTTCCAAATTGTGATGAATAGAATATATAAGAAGAATACGAATGAGAAGGAGGTGAGTAAGGCGGTGAGATAGAAGGGCTAGAACATCTTGGTTCATTGACAATGGCAACATGATTACATGGTGAGTGGTTAAATGTTTGTGCAGAATTGTGTACATGGTCATTAAAAGCGGAAGAATGGCCCTCTTTAGAATTGTTCGTATGATATGAATGGTGGTGATAATCAGAGCAACCTTCATTTGATGGAGAAGGAATAGCAAACATGTCGGTGCGTGATAGAAAATGAGTGAGTGGATGAGGAAAAACACTTGAAAATTCAACACACAAGGAGAGTTTATGAAAATCAGATTGGAGTAATTTAAGGTGAAGGAATAAACGAAAGCTATCCTCATCATGAATGCAAACAGGTGGAGGGCATTGATCAACCATATAAGACAATTTGAAGTGACTATGTGATTTGTATGAAGTTAAAATCGAAGAAAGCTCAGACATAAATTCGCCGAATGTGGCAGAATATCTAATGTGCATGCCAAATTTGTCTTTACAAGTAAAAGTGTAATCACTGTCCCAACTACCATCCAAGCTCAGCATTATCGAAACAACAGAATCCATCTGGATAACTACAAAAAATAGGTTAAAAATAATTAAATTTGAAACATATTTAGGCAAATTTGCAATGACATAGGTACAGTTTCATATAATGTGAAATGACATATATATGGCATAAAAACGATTAACAGAATAACAAAAGGAAAAAAATCACAATTCAGAAACATAACATCAGCCAAACTTTGGAAGAACAATTGTTTATACAGAAAGTGAAACTCTGTAGTCAAAACAGTGAATTTTCACCAACAAATAACGAATAGTGATCTTAGGGAAGAGCAGAAGATGAAAATAAATAACAACAACAATGTTATACATATGTATGAACATCAATTCAAGAGAAATTCATTGAAATCGACTACTTCGTCAAAATTGATACAAACGAAATTTTAAGAAGTAATTGTGTTCAATAAAAGCAATAGGAGTTGGAGAGGATTACCCGATTGGTCGTACGCCATTAAGGAAAATCAACGATACTCGTCAGCGAACTTCGAAGAAGAGAGAAGAGATGTTGCGTAGAAAAGAATAAAAATATGGAAGGTAGGAAAGGCGGCGGAAGAGAGGTTCGGGAAAAACGGTTAAACGAATCTGGGGAAATAATTTGGGAAAATAATGGCGCAATAATACCAGGGGCAAATTTGGAAGCCAATTTCTGTATGTTTTTGAATAGGAGTATAAAACTCCTATTTAGGGAAGAAAACATAAGAACTCCTATTTAAGAATTTCCATATACTTTTACTCCTGTTTTAGGCTATTTCACTTAAGAAAATTGTTAAGCTCTTTCAGGCCCCGCCCAAGTGCAACACATACAGTTGCACAGGGGGGCCCAATTCTAATAGGGCCTCCATTTTTTATCAGCATTTTATTATACCTAAGCCCATTAGGATTGTTTATTACTACCTCTGTCCCATTTTATGTGTTTCACTTTGACTTGACACGCTTATTAATAAAGTGATTGGAAAGGTAAAAATTGTTATAGGGTTTTGAGTATAATAAAGTGAATTGGTGTAAGTCACATATTCCTTTCCAAAAGAGGAAATGAGACACTTATTTTGGGATAACCTAAAAAGGAAAGTAGGACTGGTGAAATGGGACAGAGGGATATCAAATATGGATTAAGCAAGCGGCACAACCCCATCACATCAGTGAACAAGCGCGACTCTTAAATCGGTAAGTCGTAAAGGGGAGTCCTCGATACCATGACTCCTCGTTTATCTGCACTTTTCTCGAAAAACGTAGCGGTATGCAGCGATTTCGAGCAGACCGGAGAGAATGAACGGTATGTCGGTATAAAACTTATTTTTTTACCGGAAGGTTTTAGCGTTAAATATCAACAATGTGCTATGAACAAGAAGGAACCTCAATCTTTTATCATGAATGTGAGAATTTCCGATATCTGAATATCCAATTCCATTCAAACTCAACTATTCTGATTTTGCGATTACTTAAACTCTTTAGTAAGCTGCACTTCAGTAGAGGCGGATTGTTCCTGGTGCGCTTTAGTTCATTCCTTCTTTTGCTTTCCTTCTATCGTTTACCCATGTGTATCTATTCCCATTTATTCTTTTAATCGATGATACCATTATTTGTTAACTGTTATTTTTAAATTCCTTATTTGTTTTACATTCTGTAAACTATATTGTCCCTAGAATTAGAAAATATGAACATTGATTTTGAAAACTGTAAGAAAACAAGAAGCTTTAGTAGCAATTGAGAAAATCGCATATTACGACATTATTGAAGATTTCAATTCAAAAAATCTTAGAAGAATATATAGCATTGTTTAAATAAGTGTAATTTAAGTTCAAAATGTTGGATGTAATTTTGATACTCTTGGTGTATTATTTCAAAAAGTGAAATTGCATTTTGTATAATTTGATAATATGTTTATTATTGTATTATTTAGCATTTTTTGTATTAAAAGTTAGGGCCTCCAATATAATTTTGAACAAGGCCTTGTATTTCTCAGGGCCGGGCCTGAGCCCTTTTTAACTCGTTCATATATTCTCTGACGGTAAATGGCATGTGATATATCATACAAGAGGTTTTTTTTGAATTTAGCTACATTTCTTTCTCAAATGGCCTCTGGTAGTGTCAGACACAATTTTGTTCCCCTGTTTTCAACCAAATTTTCAAAAAAAAAAACTAGTTGTAGGCTTATAGCAAATCATAAATCGATAAAACAATCATATTGATCACATTCCAAGAAATTGTCCTAAATAGAAGTAAAAAGATTATGAAATTCCAAAATAGAAGCAATATGTTTTTATTCCTTAAAAATGAGTGAATATTGTGATGTTTGAAAAATATTGTCAAATATGGCAATATACTGCCACAATTAAATCATGGTAATGCCACAATATAGCTATATTAGTATACCAATAGCGGTGATCTAGAGAGAAGGTAAAATTAAATGTTGAGAGGGAGGTATATGATATTAATGAGAATTTCAACACTTGGAACTCCCCAAAATGGGTTATATATAGTGGTAGCAAATGTTATGTAAATTAAAATGCATTGTACACATGTATGCTAATTTAGGGAAAAAATCTTGCATCGTGTAAAAATCGGGCATGTAGTGTTACTAATGTCTGGAGTTTGATGAACTGAGAGGCATATGCCTTTGTGGCTTCATGCGAATGAGGGGTCCCAAAAAGAAATGTCGTTATCTATTGAATTCGATCTAAGTTCAATTTTGTCCGATGGTGGTGTCATCATTTGGACGAGTGCCCAACTGAAAATGAAATTATTGTCTCCCTTACGCTTGTTGAGTCTGTGTGCTCTGGTGTCTTATAAGTATGTGTGGCCGTGAGTCTAGACCCATATTATGTGCGCTCTGATAGCAAAAATTTCAGTATAGCTGTAATATACTTCTATTTAGAGAAAAATATATTGCTCATATTTTCAAACTACAATGTAAGTGTGCATATTGATAGTTTTCGGTATAAAGCTTAGGTGGTATATCTAAAATGGTAAAATGATAGATTTGGACCTTTTCTCACAGTAAGAAATGGTACATATTAGGTTTAGTTAAACTTTTAATCATATTTAATATTTGTAGTTTTCAATTGAAACACACGTCGAGGGTTGGAAGAGTCCGGGCGAGGGTTGGATTGAAATTAATGTTGATGGGGCGTTTGATGAGCATTGGGGTTTAAGGTCATGGGGATGGGTAGCCAGAGATGAAAAAAGGCATTTGTTTGTGGACATATTGAAATTAATGTTGATGGGGCGTTTGATGAGCATAGGGGTTTAAGGTCATGGGGATGGGTAGCCAGAGATGAAAAAAGGCATTTGTTTGTGGACATATGGAGGCAAAGGAGGCTAGTTGGTCACCGACGGAGACAGATGTGTGCGGGATGTGGGAGGCTTTAATCACAACATGCAGGTTGGGTTGGCAGAAACTTGAGATTGAAACGGATGCTTTGGTTGTGGTTCAAAGTGTTTCCAAGCAAGAAGGGTCGGGCCCTCTTATTTATAGCTTATTATTGATGATATTAGATCTATTTTTAATAATCATAGTTAGTTTAAGATTTATATTGTGAACATTCAACGAATCGTGTTGCTCATGCTTTAGCTAAGACATGCAGTTTTCCCTCTGACTGTTGTTATGTTTTCGAGCAGACTCGTGATTCGATTGTAAACTTATTTCACAATGATTTGTTAGATTAATAAAGTTTTGGTTTACTATACAAAAAATTGAAACACATGTCAACATGCTATTAATTAACTTTAAAAAAGTATGAAACGTTTTATAAAAGTAACTTTGATCTTTTTTAGTTACGAGGGTCGAGAGCATGAGCGACAAAATAAACCCTAACCGTCCCTTCGTGCTAATTTTTCTAGAGCGCAATCTTTCATTTTCTTCATCATTCAAAAAACGTCTATAAATTGATTCTGTGCTTGTATGATCGATGATTTGTTCCTCACTATATTTAAAATTCTTATTATCCTGTCTATTTTGACAATTATTTTATAAGTCGTTTCTGCTTAAATTAGAGGTCGCCTTTTTTCTCAAACCGTCCCCCTCGTGAACCACCAACAATAATTGCAATGGTGACTATATTTCTATCAGATTGACGTGTTTTAGATTGGAATAAAAATCTTTGGTGTTATGGGAGGCACGACATATCTACAATGCTAGGTGCTACGACTACATGGTTGGACATTAATTTCTAGTTTCAAGTTTCAGCCGTATTTGCATTTTCACTTATTTATACATTTTTTTTATTATTTTTCGTTCATTCATTTTGAATTTCTTAGAGAAATTGTTGATTTTTCATATCAGGTTAGAAGTAAAAATCGACACGGGCAATTTAACTTTTCATTTGTCCGTTACATGGTTAACGACTTTTCCGATTCATTTATGCGTGATTGAGTTTGAGTCTAATCATTGAACTTCTAATTAGAGTCTAAGTTGGTATTACCTTGAATCTATCATAATGATCTTTGATTGATTACTTTCAGTATAGTCGATTTCTATTAAAAGAATTGACTTTTTTTAAAAGTCCATCAACATACAAAAAGAATACTCTAGACTATGATCTATAAAGGGTTTTTACCCTTGGAAAAATTTCATCCATATTGCTCTTTAAAATGTGATGGACAAAAAATATTACTTCCTCTATCCCGTTGAAAGGTTTACATGACAAAATGACATGATTATTTAGATAATAATTAAATAAGGTAGTTCAAGTATAATTTGAAATATACTTATAATTGGTATATAATATAACGGGGTTAGTGTTGATAAATGTGATGTTATAAATGTATTATTTTAATATTTAATGATTAATTTGTTATTTAAGATGAACAATTATTTCCTAAAATGAAAATGAGAATCTTTATGTGAGACGTCCAAAAAAGGAAAGTCGAAACATTTCTATGGACGGAGGGAGTACTTAGTAAGTATGGATGACTATAATTTTGTTCAAATGTAAATCGTAATAATTACATGTTAATTAATAGGACGTAAACTTTGAATCATTTATAGTCACTAATAATTACTAAATACGTAATAATATATTTGTTCATAATTTTTTGAAAAAATTCCACTTTTGGTCCCTTGATTATACCACTTCCACATTTAGTCCGTGACCATTATCCCCTCACCACCCCTCGTCCTTCCGGCCAAAATTCCGGCAAATTTAATGCAGATTTTAGGTATGAAAAAACAAATTTAATGCAAAGACTGATATGAAAAACCCAACATTATATAAAAGTTAATGTAAAGACTGATACTGAGGCAGATAAGTGAACTAAATTTGCCGGAATTTTGGCCAGAAGGACGAGGGGTGGTGAGGGGATAATGATCACGGATTAAATGTGGACAATATGAAAGTAAGAGACTAAATGTGGAAGTGGTATAATAGTCATGAGACCAAAAAGTGAATTTTTTTCTAAGTTTTTTTAGTAATATTTAAGGAATACCTCTTTATCAACTACCAACATTTTAAACAGTTGAACCTAATCTTAATTTGAAATTTTTATTACTCCGTATAATTTAGTTTTATTTGAGTTGATTTATTAAAATGAATAAGAAAAAACTATCCCTTTTGGAAAAACACTCAACAGTCAACACTTGCGACTCTGCAAGTGCTTGAAAAGATGACTATCCGACATTTCCAACAAATCAAAATTTTAACGGCGCTGATTGGCCGAGTTATATCCAGATTCCAGACGAAGATAAGGTGACATTCCTAATTCATTCACTCAAAAACAACAGAAGCAGCCACACCATTGCATCATCCTCTTCACCCTTCTGCAGCCTGAGAAGTTCGATCAATGGCCCATGCCATGGCTTCAACGAGTGGACTTCTTGGCGCTTCTCTAGCAGCGTCTGACGGCGGCAGCCTTCAGAGAAGTGGCGGGTCAGCCCAGTGGAGCTCCGGCAGAGTGGGTTTGGCAATTAGACCCAGAGTGTTGGTCGTTAGAGCCCAGCAAGGGTCCGGCGAGGAAGAAACCAGCCGGCGGGCACTTCTGGGCATTGCTGCTGCCGGATTGGCTTCCGGGTCTTTTCTTCAAGCTGGTCTTGCTGAAACCAGGTCAATCAAGATTGGACCTCCACCCCCACCTTCTGGTGGACTCCGTAAGTCTTCATCTCTCTCTCTAATATGATCACATTAAAAACCTGTTTGGTAGGATTATTTGATTGAACTGAAATCGATAATTATGACAGAAAAAAGTCAAAATTTATGTATAACTGGTTGCAAAGATGAGTTCATGAGTCATAATTTAAGAAAACCAAGTAACCAGCTATGGTTATCTGTTAAAAAATGTGCAATGTATATCCCGAATGTGAGTAGATTATAACGAACTACTCAAATTTCTAGAATGAACAATGGATCACAATTTTCTATTTCCTTAATCAAGTTATTGTTTACTTTGGTCATGAACGAGTTTTAAGAAAGTGAAAACAGTTTGCTAGAGATTCATTTTGAAGATATAGAAACAATTACAAACCACATATTGTTTTTAAAAGAAATGGATAATAATTACGTAGTATGAAACTAAGAAGACAATTTAGGGAGAGGAGATTGATTAGTAGTTTCATATTGTCTCAATTATTATATTACTTTACATTTCTTATGTGTAGTCCTGGTTAGTCTATAGTTGAGAAAATTCCTTAAATATGACTAAAACATAGACAAAATGCATATATAGGATATCATTGTTTTCTTCCTAAAATAAGACCTATTGACTCCTGATTAGGGAAGAAGTTTTATACTTTTGGTTTGATTGGACCAAATAAGTCATATTTTAGGAATAAAATATAAGTGATGCTATTTGTGCATTTTATCTATGGTGTAGTACTGTAGTCTACTTTGGAGCAATTTTTAGCCTTTTTAAACTTTCCTAAGTTGTATCCTAATGTACCACAGATTATGTATAGATCACAATACCAAACTACACATAACATGTTTGAGGGTTACTATTTCTTTTATTTTCATTTTTTTGTGGTTTACAAACATAACATATTGGCAACAATTTAAAAAAAAAGAAAGTTTTTTTTTCCACTTTTAGTCCTTCAACTATTGTGTCAATGACATTTTCTATATTCATTTTTGAAATTTTCTCCTTTAGTGTTCTTCAACCCTTCCACTTTTACCTATGTGATGACTATGAACGAAACTCTTTTCGTGGCCTCCAGCTATTGTGGGTGTCGCACTTCTGGTCCATTGTATATTGTGGAAAATTCAAACATGGTGCGAAAAGTGTCATTTTGAGAATATTCAGAAGACTAAAAGTGACCATTCAAAGACACATCAAAAGTGTGACAGGATAGTGGAGGACTAAAATGACCAAATTTGTTAAAGAAAATGTGATATTTGATATAGAATATACGTGTGTGGTACTGGATTTGCAGCTGGAACATTGAACTCAGATGAAGCAAGAGACCTTGAGAAGCCTCTGAAGGAGAGGTTCTACCTTCAACCATTGCCACCATCAGAAGCAGCTGCAAGGGCAAAAGAGTCAGCCAAGGACATAATCAATGTGAAGGGTCTGATCGAGAAGAAGCAATGGCCTTATGTCCAAATGGACCTTCGTTCTAAGGCAGAGTACCTTCGCTATGATCTCAACACTGTCATCTCCTCTAAGTCCAAAGAGGAGAAGCAAATGCTCAAGGATTTGACCTCAAGACTCTATCAAACCATCAGCGATGTAAGTTTAAGTGCCAACACAAATTTGGGTTCTCTACTCTGCCTTTTGACCGCCCGATTGTGTGGGGTCCACGGTCCACCAAGCAGAGTGCCTGGAGCCATTTAATGTGCATGCGACTCACCAACTTGTGCTGGGTCCCACATTTCAAATGGTTCCCAAGCACCAAAAATGCTGCTCAGGTGGTCCAACCAAGCTGAGAAACTGAATCTGTGTGTCACAAGCTTGTATATTTCAATCTTGACTTAAAGCCCATTGGTAGCCAAAACAGGCTTATACTACTTATATGCTTGGAATGCCATGTACTACTTTGTAAGTTTATTATTGACTTTTAAAAAAAGAAATCTTTCAAATAAGCTGATGAGATTTTTTGTCCAAGTTCCATTGGTTAAAGGGATTTTTAGCAAGTGATTTCTTTTTTTCATAAAACTCAACCAAATGAGCAAGTTAATTTTTTTTCATAAAACTCAACCAAATGATATTCATTAGGGGAATAACCTCCCCCAATCTGGCTTTTGGTTGCATGGTAATGCCCAACAGATTTGGTTTACTTCTTTTGCTCTTAAATTTTACAGCTTGATTATGCGGCAAAGACCAAGGACGACAATAAAGCAGAGAAATGCTACGAGGAAACGGTGTCGGCTTTGAATGATGTTCTTTCAAAGCTTGGGTAGCATATCCCATTAGTGTACTCATTTTGGAGTGTTATTTAAGCAATCATTATTCAAGTGTATTAAATGAACGACTAGTTTGAATCCAAATATGAAGCCTTACTGAAATTATTACTGCAGCAAAGAAGTTTTACTCTCCCTCAGTCCCTACCATGACCAACCATTTCACTGATAAAGTGACAAAGATTACTGTGTAAAGTGTTGTTCAGATTTAGGGAAAAGTATTTCTCCCTCCCTTCAAAATTGTTTTTCAAAACACGGTTGTCGAGTTGGTTGAACACAAAAGTTCATCTAGTAATAGTAATAAAAATTTATATATCGAGAAACTAGACAAAAAATGATTACAAGTTTTAGAAAAACAAAATATAAAATGACCACAAATCGATACTCAAAATTGTAGGACAAAATGAACTTATGTGATCTAGAAAAGAAAAGAGTAAATTCCCTAAATAGGAGTAAAAAAGTTTTGAAATTCCAAAATAGGACTGTCATGTTTTATATCCTAAATAGGAGTAATTTTTGCCAAGTTTGGAATTATCAGGCTTTAAACATGGCAGTTTCTGCCAAGTTTTCTCCGGACTTGACAGAAATTACTCTTATTTATGGAATAAAAACATAAAGGTCCTATTTTGGAATTTCAAAACGTTTTTACTCCTATTCAGGGCAATTTCTAAAAAGAAAAATCGAAATCATTAAATCGTAGAACAAAATGAACTTATATGATCTAGAAAAACAAAATTGAAAATCATTTTGAAAATGAAGTAACTTTTATTTATTTTCCTTAGCCACTAGTCCGCTATGTACCATTTGCGTATTGATTAGAAAAACTAAAAATGACATCACATTATTCTTTAGTGGAATTGATGGTCGATATACGTTTTAGCTAAATAAGCTAACATCGTATCACTTACCAACAAGTCGTTGTAGTATAGTGGTAAGTATTCCCGCCTGTCACGCGGGTGACCCGGGTTCGATCCCCGGCAACGGCGTAGTTTTTGCAAGTATGAAATTTTGATAGCTTGGGTCTTGAGATGCTTGCAAAAAATTCCGACCTGCCGGATTCGAACCAGCGACCTAAGGATATCAGACAAGCTATCGCAAACTACAGTCCTCCGCTCTGCCAACTGAGCTAAGGTCGGATTTGTTTGAATTCTAGTTTTGATCATACTAATTACTCTATAGAACTCTAAGAGTTTCATTTTCAATACACCCCTAATCATTATCATGTCACAACCGTCAAAACGTACTTTTAGATAAAAAAAAAGTCAAAATGTCATCCCCTATTTGAAAATTTGTATGCATATAAGAGCCTGTTTGGTTGGACCAAGATTGAAGTTAGTAAAATTAGCTGAATTTTTAGATAAAAAAATTATATTTAAAATATATTGTATTTATGAAATAAAGAAAAATTATACTATCCTCCGTATCTCATTAGTTGCAACATTGGAATATATACACTATTCATGTACTTTACTTTGACTACATTTTATTTATTAATGTATGTGAATTATTATTTTTGAAAAATGATGTTAAATTCGTCTCATTACTAAGTTTTATAATCTGAATTTTATTTTATTTTTACTAATACAAAATTAAATATAATGACGGTCAAAGTTCTGCGTTGGCAAATGTGAAATGTTGACTGTTGCAACTAAAAAGAGACGGAGGAAGTATATAAATGGTGGTCGAAGCAGAATTATCAACTTCACTTATTTTCACATTCAAAAATTTTTTTTACTTACTTTCATTATTAAACAATTCAACGCATGAAATAAAAAAATACTTGGAACATCGACTCATATGACTAATAAATTGAAAATAAAGGTTACTAAATCGATTCATAATCTTACATCTATATATACATAAAAGCACAACAAAAAAATACTATTCATTGAACAGTAACACTGTTCATTGAACGGTAATCCCGCCCACCGGTGTGTTTTACGCATCTGCATCGTCCATTAAAAAACATGTTGCCCCGTCCATCTTTTCCCCACCCCATTCTGGTGTTCTACAGATCGATCGCCGTGCGCATCTTTCATGTCCTTCCATTTTACATCTTCCTCCATCTTTTCCCCATCCCCATTTTCAAGCCTTCTTCATCCTCATCAATCTCTGTCCAGACCAATACCTAGAAAATTTTCTTTATTGAGCTAATTGACCAAACCTTCGAGAATAGAGCCATGGCCTTCAAAAAGTTCATCCGCATCCATCCTTTGAGACCAGTAAGCACAATCTTCCTTCATTTTCCTTCTTTAGGATTGAATAGAAATTCCTATTTCTCGGTGGTTTCACTTCAGCGGAATCATCACAGAAATTCATCAGTGGGTTTCTATCAAGAATTTCAATTGTCTGAACAAGTAGGGTTTTGCAGTTCAAGGTTATTTCAGGTACAATATTTCATTTCCATTGCTTTAGTATTCGTTGCTTAGGAATAAATCAATGAGCTTTCTCTCATCTGTTTGCAGCTGCGAACATCACCATTACCAGCAACGCATCTATTAATATAAAAACTCAAAGCGTGATGACGTGACGCCTGATAAACGCCGACGGAAACTGCTTTTCTATGCTTCCATTCACTGTCCAAGTAGCATCCTCGCCTTAGCCCATAATTATCACCTCCACCACCAGCTAAAGTTGTTCCAAACTCTTATTAGTAGCCTCTGCTTTCTTTGTGTTTTTTTCTACGCTATTGTTTTCTTGGAAATATGAGAGATTCATGGATAAACTTAACACACACTTTGATTTTATTTAGTATGATTGGAAATATAATTTTCAATCTAGCACTATTAGCTTTTACAGAGTCCATTTTTTCTAACGTATGAGTAAGTCGATTTTAAACTTAGCTGATTCAAAGATTTATTCCTTTTAGTCATCTCTCTTCTCTTATTATTCAATTTAATTTTTTTGTAATGCATGATTCTAATCGCTTCCATTTTATGTTTTTTGTAACATTTGGTCATAGTTTCCACCGGTGCTTCTTAAAGATTCATAACTTCAGTATAAGGTCCTATGAAATATGGGACCTTATACATCTATTATAATCATTCCCCTACTACATTTTATTTATGTAACCTATGAAACAATCAGGTTGAGATATAGAAGTGCACATTTGTGATATCATGAGTTGTTCTTTACTAAGGTCAGACTGTTTCTGCAGGAAACTATCCTAAACCATGTTAAGAGTGCATGACGTAAGGGGATGGTTTTGTTTAAATCCAGAAATAAGCAAAAAAAGTTAAAGCTAAAGAAATTCATTTAGCTTAGGAAAAATACTAAGTATTGATATCCAAAGGACTAAGGTTCCATATCAGCATTAGGCAATTAATATTCTCTTTGGCGGTGCTATTTTAAGACCGGATCACCAGATCAAACTTAAAGTTTTATTGCAGATGGCAATGCTGTTTTGCGAAACTTTGAGTTTGTTTAGTATGTTAGGAGACTTAAACCCTACTATTCTGCTTGATCTAATCTTAAAGAAATTTCATTAGCCTAAATGCTCTAGGTATTGATGTTGTTTATATTCTGTTTTGCTTTGTATACTATATATAGTTTTAAATGTTATTTACTTGATATTTCCTCCATAAAAAGATATAATTTGTTTGGAAATATAATTTTCAATCTAGCACTATTAGCTTTTACAGAGTCCATTTTTTCTAGCGTATGAGTTAGTCGATTTTAAACTTAGCTGATTCAAAGATTTATTCCTTTTAGTCATCTCTCTTCTCTTATTATTCAATTTAATTTTTTGTAATGCATGATTCTAATCGATTCCATTTTATGTTTTTTGTAACATTTGGTCATAGTTTCCACCGGTGCTTCTTAAAGATTCATAACTTCAGTATAAGGTCCTATGAAATACGGGTTGACTACAGGACTGCATATGTAGAAACAATGATGAACCACTTGGAGGCAATATTAAATACATCTATTATAATCATTCCCCTACTACATTTTATTTATGTGACCTATGAAACAATCAGGTTGAGATATAGAAGTGCACATTTGTGATATCATGAGTTGTTCTTTACTAAGGTCAGACTGTTTCTGCAGGAAACTATCCTAAACCATGTGAAGAGTGCATGACGTTAGGGGATGGTTTTGTTTAAATCCAGAAATGTGCAAGAAAAGTTAAAGCTAAAGAAATTCATTTAGCTTAGGAAAAATACTAAGTATTGATATCCAAAGGACTAAGGTTCCATATCAGCATTAGGCAATTAATATTTTCTTTGGCGGTGCTATTTTAAGACCAGATCACCAGATCAAACTTTAAGTTTTATTGCCAATGGCAATGCTGTTTTGCGAAACTTTGAGTTTGTTTAGTATTTAGGAGACTTAAAGCCTACTATTCTGCTTGATCTAAGCTTAAAGAAATTTCATTAGCCTAGATACTCTAGGTATTGATGTTGTTTATCTTCTGTTTTTCTTTGTATACTATATATAGTTTTAAATGTCATTTACTTGATATTTCCTCCATAAAAAGATATAATTTGATTGGAAATATAATTTTCAATCTAGCACTATTGCCTTTTACAGAGTCCATTTTTTCTAACGTATGAGTTAGTCGATTTTAAACTTAGCTGATTCAAAGATTTATTCCTTTTAGTCATCTCTCTTCTCTTATTATTCAATTTAATTTTTTGTAATCCATGATTCTAATCGATTCCATTTTATGTTTTTTGTAACATTTGGTCATAGTTTCCACTGGTGCTTCTTAAAGATTCATAACTTCAGTATAAGGTCCTATGAAATATGGGCTGACTACAGGACTGCATATGTAGAAACAATGATGAACCACTTGGAGGCAATATTAAATACATCTATTATAATCATTCCCTACTACATTTTATTTATGTGACCTATGAAACAATCAGGTTGAGATATAGAAGTGCACATTTGTGATATCATGAGTTGTTATTTACTAAGGTCTTTCTGCAGGAAACTATCCTAAACCATGTTAAGAGTGCATGACGTTAGGGGATGGTTTTGTTTAAATCCAGAAATGTGCAAGAAAAGTTAAAGCTAAAGAAATTCATTTAACTTAGGAAAAATACTAAGTATTGATATCCAAAGGACTACGGTTCCATATCAGCATTAGGCAATTAATAGTCTCTTTGGCGGTGCTATTTTAAGACCAAATTACCAGATCAAACTTTAAGTTTTATTGCCAATGGCAATGGTGTTTTGCGAAACTTTAAGTTTGTTTAGTATGTTAAGAGAATTAAAACCTACTATTTTGCTTGATCTAAGCTTGAAGAAATTTCATTAGCTTAAATACTCTAGGTATTGATGTTGTTTATCTGCTGTTTTGCTTTGTATACTATATATATAGTTTTAAATGTCATTTACTTGATATTTCCTCCATAAAAAGATATCAAGGTTGAGATAATTTTTTTTTCACTTTCGTATTACAAATGAAAGGTCAAATTTAGACGAGACAATTGAAAATTATCTCATCAAATTTTATATTTGACATGAGCTTTTGATTTCATTTAAATTAATTGTTCAGATGCTAATTGAAAAATTATCAAAATAACTTGCAGTTGAACTTGAATGAACAAAGCTATTATATGAAGCAGGTCGATCAATAACTTTCTCTCTGTATGTTCTTTTATCACGTTCTTTTGAGAAAAAAATGAAAAGAAGGAACCATTTAAGGAAATAAAACATTGGTGTTCACGTGTATAATACCTCGAAAATTTGAGAGAATTTGGGAAATAATTAAAATTGTGTTTCATATCGTTTAGATGGTCTTTAGGTAGTTTATTATGGTTGGTTTATTGTTTGGGACCAAGGGGAGGTTCAAACGGGGAAGAAACGGGGAAAAAACTAAGGTTTGGTGCTCCTGGGGTCACGCACGGCGTACGTGGGGTCACGCACGGCGTGCGTGGCAAGAAAATCAAGTAGAATAGCTACTGCCAGCCACGCACGGGGTGCGTGGAAGGTACGCACGCGTGCGTCACTGTTTTATCCTAATGCGACCCAAACTTCGGAAATTAACTATAAATACATCCCTAATCCGATTTTCCTCATTCCAAAAACCCTAGAACCGCCTGTTCAATCTCTCTCTTCCAGCTCTTCAATATTAACATATCCAGCACGAATTTTTACGCCAAGGATGAGATCAACCAATCCAATCTTCCGGTAAGTGTGTTTGTTGCATAATTCGTGTCGTTCATCCGATTTCTAAATTTCTTTCTCCTAAATTGTGATCCTTCAACCCTATCACTTCCTAGAGACTTGTGAGTGACACATCAAGCTAGGTTTGACGTTTAGGATTCGTTGGTAGCCCCAAGGTAAGGACTATTGCAACCAAAACTATTATTTTACCCCTATTATGTATTAATTAGGGTTTGTGCTATGATTTGAGTTTCTTTCTGAAATTTTATGAATATTTGGGTTATTATAGTATAGATATGATGATGTATGATTTTCTGGGAATTTATGAATGTGTGATTTTTGATGAATTTATCAAATCAGTTTGTTATGGCGAAAAATGTGATTTTTGAGGATTGTTCTTTTGGGATTGGAAACTTTTGGTGATTGTTTTGGTATGATTTGAATCATGTTTTGAGACTATTATAATTGATTATATTGAAAATATATTATGGGTTTAGAATACACCAATTGGATTATTTTGGTGGTGGTAGTAAATGTTACTTTTGGGAAGTGGTTGTTTGAGTTAAACCCTCCTTTTGGAAAGTGTTGTGAGATCAAATCTTTTGGGACAAACTATATATTTTTAAATGTATAATTTGGTATGAAAATTTAAATGTATATTCTGGAGTTATAAATATCCTTATTGATTATTTTGAATATGGTATTAAATACTATTTTGGAACTAGTTTTGGATAAACCCTAATATGTGAACTTTGACTTTGAATTGGAGATTTTTGGCATATGATTTTGAGACTTGAATCTGAAAGAAATACTATGAGAAAGTATTTTGAAGTATATCTTAATTCAAGATAAAATTAAGGATTTTATAAGAGGTGAGCACCCGAGAGAAATCCGTGGTGTCGGTTTTTCCACATCCGGATAAATGTGGAGGGTGGTTAGAGCTATATATCGCGGGTTTAGTTTAGGTTGATTATTGGTGGCGGAAGAAATCCCGGTAAATATTGGTGGCGGGAGATTCATGGTATTTCTTTTGAAAACTTTAAAAGTTTTTTGGTGGCCGCGGTAGTAGTTTCTAATTACCCGGGTTTCTAATCCATTATGAGGTAGGGGGGCATTGTCCGAACTATTTGGACTTCTTACTACTCGGAGGGCTTGGAATCCCTTTTAGGGGGTGTGCACACTTAAGGGTGAAGTTCAGTTTCCAATTGGTGGTCGGTGGGAGCCGGAATTCCAGGATGAGTCGTACACAACAACGATTCATTGGGCTCGAGGAATCTTGAGTTTCGCCCATCTTACAAGAATCTAAGAGTGACATTGATTTTGGAATGGTGATATTTTTAGTTACAGAAGTTATCTTTGAAAAGTGATACTTTTATTTGAGATGTTAATTCTTTGGAGCCTATAAGGATTATTTTTAACTAAACGGGTATTTGAGATTATAAAGTTGATAAATGATGTTTTTGATTAGAAAAGAATTTTGGTGGTGTGAGTTTTTTTATGTAGTATTATATCAAAAACTATTTTCGCCAAACGTGATTATTTTACGGGGTTGGGTGGACCTTACTTAGCTAAAAAGCTAATTTTTGTTTCTTTTTCTTTGTTTTGTTTTCTGCACTTTAATTGTGCAGGTGATGAAGGTTATGCATGATGATGAGGGCTGCGTTAGATTACGTAGTTTAGTATTTATAATCACCTAGTTGTTGTTTATTTCAGTTTAAGAAATGTAGACATTTAAATTATTCTTTTGAAAATTTGAGTACATAAATACTTGGATTATTTTTGGATGGTGGTTTAGCCTATGCATTCGGCTAAGAGACAGTCGGATGTGGCGGTGACACACCTTTTTCCATTAAATTATTGTTTCTGCTACATTACTATTTATTTTAATAAAGTACGTTTTTACTGATTAATACTATTTCAAGTATTATTTTGGGAGGGAAAAATGGGGGTGTTACAACGTGTCTTCCAAAGAAGCCTGTTTTCAAGGTATATAATCTTCTTATACATAAAAGCAATACAAGCATGTTCATTCTACCGTATTCCAGATCAAGACATCCTCCTGTTACTATATCCCGCCTCTCCATCGAGATCAATCTCGATCACCTCTTTTGTCTCCTTCAGTAGCTCAGTTTTCCGCCTTCTTCATCGAGATCAATCTCACCTCTTTTGTCTTCCTCAATTTTATGCCTCCCCCATGTCAATATTAATTCAAGTTCTTCAGTATTCATTCTCATGATAGATCGGGGAGGTCATATGCCTACGGATGAATTTGGTGAAAGTAAAAACCACCACAAGAAGGAAGTGTTTCATTTTGCAATGCAAAATAGTAAAGAATCCAAATATCTACATCCATTCAAAGTGAGCTCTTATTCAAAATATTCAATAGTTCAGTAATCTATTCAACAAAGAATTATTTGGAAGAGGACTTAGGCGTATTAGTGATCGATGTAATAGCTTAATTTGCTACATTTATTTATAACTTTTAAAATTCATAGTACTTTTATCCTCATAGTGAATCAATATGAGCTGAAACATTGTCATATAAACTCCAAGGAATCCAAACAATGATCTAAAGTAAGTTGGGTATACCTATGGTCACATGTAATTTTCTTTGGCTTGTGATGAAAAATAAACTGCTCACTAATGCGTAAAGAGGGAAACGACACATCTCTGAAGATACTATTTGTCATCTCTGTTACAACGAGGAGAAGACAATGATCCATATCCTCCGAGACTGCCCTTTTGCCATGGCAATCTGGAGGAAAAGCATGTCGGGCTTGTTGAGAACCGGATATATTAGTCAAAGCAGTCTCGAGCGCTTAGTCATAGCCACTATAAAGTTGCAGGAGACGTTTCGGGCAGAACACCCCATGCTTCTAGGTTTGCATATACAGCTTGGTTGCTTTGGAAGTCAAGAAATACTTGAATTTTTGAGGGCACTAAGCCTGATGTAAAGCACACCTTTTGGCTGAGGAGTACAGTAATATGACTACTCTCAATAATATCATGCAACCGAAAGAGGCTAAAGTTATTAAGTGAATTCCCCCAAAATCGAGATTCTTCAAGCTTAATTGTGATGGGTCTAGTAGGGGAAGGGGAAAGGAAGCCCGAGCGGGTGGACTGATACACAACCACAAAGGTGAATGCGTGAGTGACTTTAAATTAAATATTGGGAAAACTGAAAGTTTTAAATCAGAACTTTGGGCTCTAAGACAAGGTTTATTGTTAGCGCGTGATCTCGATATCAATAGAGTTATTGTGAAAGTTGATTATGAGAGTATGCTAAAAATTATAAATAATAAAGATAGTTTTTCAACAATAATATAGGGGTGTTAGTTTGGGATAGCCGAAAGCTTCTTGCAGATGAAAGATTTATAAAATTTCAACACACTTTTCGTGAAGGAAAAAGTTGCGCAAACTCACTAACTAATGCCGCTCACACGTCAGCAAAGGGACTCTCAATACTTCACGAAGCACCTATCTGGATTAAGAACCTACTTCAAGAGGATGTTAATGGGTTCGAGTGTACCAGATTTTAATACTCTGTATATATTTTTTCACTTCCGATGTATCCAAACAAAATCTAGCACTCCCAACCTCATTCATCACTTTATAAACCATCATACTTGTATTCTTTAATTATTAGGGAAATGCTAAAAATATTAGTGACCGTTTATTAATAGGAACATCGAAAAACATGTCTTGATTTTCTTCTTAATTTGGAGAAGTCATTTTTTCACATAGAGAAATGATTATGGTTGGAGAAGAAAATCAAAGAAATGTCTAAAATGGAAAACTGACTTCTCCAAGTTAACTGGAAATTAAAAGTGACTTCTACAACTTAAGAAGTGACTTCTCCACTGTGTATATATTTTCATTCTTCTAGTTTTCCAATCATTCTCCAAAAATTGTGTTACTGTATTTCTGAAAAAGGAAATACGTGGTGCTATAGTGCGTCGAACATGTTAATGCTTACAACATGTGTTCAAATTTGGAAAATGAAAACAAGAATCTGGAGATCGGAAAACAAGAAAGAAAAACAGGAAACTGGAGAAATAAGTAAAGGAGTCCTTAGCTTTCGAATTTCATTTCCATTGTTGTCTTTGGTTTCCAATTTCTGGCGTGGAACAAATATGACCAACTTGGTTATCTTTATTTTGATTTTGAAAACCTCTACACACTGCAACTTGATGTAGGTTTTGATCATATGATTCCATTAGACATGTAGCGTTTCATCTTCTATCGTATCCCAAGATACTAGGTGTATACAAATATTAGGTGTACATTTTATATATGTATCACTGATTGTCTGTGTACACATGCAACTCATTTAAAAAATGTAACCTGTAATCTATGTACACAAGCAATTAAATAAAATGTGTACCAAGTACATCAAGAACAAGTTCAAAGTAAAGGGAAAGACAAGAGATGGAAACACATTTATAGATTGAATGCTCTTTGTGCACATCATTTTGTACATGACATTGTATATGCTGGTCAAATTATCACAGACAATTTTACCAGCGCTTTATGAAGAAAACCAATTTTCACACAGACAAAAAATAATTGTCTATATCACACACAATTTATTTTTTGTGACACACACAATTTATCCGCCGTGTACAAAAGAAGTACTTCATTGTTTGTAACACAGACAATTATTTTTTTGTCTGTGTGAGAATTAATTTTTTTATAAAATGACGATCAAATTGTCCAATTTGATTGGATGTACAATGACTTTATTCATTCCTAGCCTATCTTTTTTTCACGAGTATTAAATAAAAGTACTGGTTTCGTTGTACTCCGTCATTTACACGGCAACAGAACGTAGGATAGGGGTCGCTGGGTCAGCGCGGGCTTCCCCGGGGTTAACCGCACTATATCAGGACAGAAATATCTCTGTTCGTTCTTCCCTCTTCTGGCAAAGAAAAGCAAGCAATAAAGATGTTGGAGAAGATCGGGTTGCCTCCAAAGCCATCACTGAGGGGCAATAGCTGGGTTATTGATGCCTCGCATTGCCAAGGTTGTTCCTCTCAGTTCACATTCATCAATCGCAAGGTTGGATTTTTGTTACAATCAACCCTTGTTTTGTGAGTGACGATTCTAGTACTCCCTAGCTCAAACCCGATTTCTTTCTTTAATTGTATAGTGGAGAATTTTGGTTTGAGGTGTGCAATTCGCGAATTTGCTCAAGTTCGATTGCAACTTCTGTGATTTTTGTTAGTATTGCTTTTACCACTTTGTTCTTCTTTTTAATTACTTGATTCCTTACAAAATCTTTTTGGACATGTAACAATCACCTGCCTGTTTAGTTCTTTATGGATAAAGCATTCAATATGGGGTTATATGATGATTACCTGTTTCATATTTTTTGCTGTTATTAATTGAATTAAGTGGCGTTGGTGCCTAATTATCTCTATTTTGATTATAATAAGAGCTGGATCATTGCAGCCAGTGATTGGTGGTTATTTGGTTACGTTTCATTGACTGCCTCAGTATTTTCTTTTCTGGGTGAAGTATTGATTTTCTTAAAAAACTTGAGATCTTTTTATTTTTTGAATAGACGACTCAATGAGAAATTCATTTGATCCTGTTGTACTCAGAATTAATTCTAGAGGCTATTTGACCTTGTATGATAAACTTGCTGAATGAGCATTTTCTGGATGTCTTTCCTTTGCTCATCTAAACTAGAATTTGATTGATTCCCTTTGTAAAGTTCTAGCTTGCATGACTAAGTTTCAACGCTCTGAATTAGATACAATTTTTATTTGAAAGATATTCCAGAATTGATACCATTTCGGTATGTATGAATTTATGCTATATTCTGTTTGGTTTTACCTATGAAAGTGCAGAGGAAAATGAATTATTATTAACATTTTTATTGATTTTACATAGCTTTAGATTTCAAGTCTTTATTTAATAGAAATAAAAAAAATGTAAAATGAGTGTCAAACAAATACCAAAAACCATTGATCTTGAAGTGACTAATGTTTATTACTCCCCACATTTTCTTTGCTTTCAAATCCCCTCTAGTTTTTCCCACTGACTCTTAGTGTTCTCAACTCAACCAAGCCCAGATTTGAACCTAGTTTTATTGTTGCATTTCGAATTTTCTGGAATGCTGGTGAAAGTTCTCCTTGCAAGCGTGGAAAAAAGAAAGAGGATGATATATTCTTTTTTTTTAATTGTTGATGATAGTATTCTTTTGGGCTCCTCAGCATCATTGTCGAAGGTGCGGTGGATTGTTTTGCAATAGCTGTACTAGTCAAAGAATGCCATTGCGTGGTCAAGGCGATTCACCTGTTCGAATTTGTGACCCTTGCAAGAAGTTAGAGGAAGCAGCACGGTTTGAAATGAGGCATGGAAACAAGAGAAAAGGTATTGTTAATACGGGACCCATCGTGTCATATCAAGGGGTTGAGGTTGAGGATTACTACTACATTCTCTTTTATTTTCATTTTATCTCCTTTGTGCTGTGCATGGATGACTATAAAACGTTAGGGTTAAAAATGAAAGAGATTTAATGAAAACAAATTGGAACTGCAATGAGATGAAAGGGAAGGCTAATTTCCTCTCTTGTTTTTCTCCCATTTTGAAAGAGAAAACGGTTTAGGCTATGTTTGAAACATGGATAAGTGTAGGACAAGGAAAAGGTACCAAAAGAAAATAGGTTGTTTATTTTATGCTTGGGTATAAGCTTGAAAATGCAAAAGAAAATCAATATTGATTAAAGCATTTCAATTTTTTAACATGTGTAGTCTTTATGTAATAGGAATAGATGAATAAAATGTGTTTGAACAAATCTTAAGTTTAAACTAATCTTTATTTTCCTCAATCTTGTCCTTCCAAAATAACCTCTGTTTTAGTCACTATTTTGGTTTCTATCATTTTCTGGGATCCAAGCATACCCTTAATAACAGGAGACTAGTTCTCCTCATAACTTTCCCTTACATTTCTTCATTCAGTAAGAAAAACTAGATATTTGTCCATAAGAGTGTGGCATTTGCTTACAGACAATATAGTAATTATGATTTTGGAAGGGAAAAATGAATATCCACCCGTCTGTGTTTCAGAAGTATCTCATCAGACCACAATGTTATCTTTGTTAATTTAAACACTAATAACTTTTCATTTTTCACAATTCACTGTCACTACTGATAACTTTTTTAAAATGATTTGCCTTCATGAGCTCAACTTGAATCAGTTGAATGAAATTGGAGAAAGTATATCACATTATTTGTTTTCATTAAAAACTTATTGTCCCTTGTATTTTGGACAGAGGGAGTTTATGTTAAGGGTTTCATGTTGGATTGGGCTTATGGCATTAATATAATCATCAATGTACACATAGTAAAAGATTATCTTGGGTATACACAACCATTGATTTTATTTCTATGTTTTGAAGTTCATGTTGGCATTTATTGTAGGGATATTCTTTTTCCGGCTAGACTCCTTTTTTGCCTCCAAAATGGAAAACAAAAATATGGATACCGAACATATTTCCTTGTTACTGTATTAGTTTTTTACTCCCTTTGTCCTAATTTGTAAGATACTTTACGGTTTACGATGTTTGATCGACGATAAAGCAAATTGATCCCTGTCAACACTCAAATTACTTTTAGAAAATAAAATTTACATATTCAGAAACTACATTAAAACCGCTACAAAACCTGCAAAAAATAATTCAAATTTCATAAACTTTTGATATATAAAGTAAAAGATTAAGAGTAATTTATGTTGACCAAGTGAATAGTAAATGTATCTTACAATTTGGGACCGAGGGAGTACTAAAACGTGAAAAAGAAACAGACAAATAAGCATTACCAAATCACACAATGTGTTCAAGCTTTCTCCACTTGCAAGAAGAATTCTTCCCTAAACAATGAGGATTCTTGTAACCATATTTGCAGGCAGTTCAAGACTCGCATCTAAGAATGAGGATGAAGTTTTAAAATCAATCTTATCAGGTGACATACTTTCTCATGACCAGCAGCAGTCCTTTGTTGCTTCATCTTCTTCTCATAGTCAAGAGTTACCCATTAAGGATGTGTTGATGAATGAGACGGGATTCATCACTACTCCAGAAGAATTACGCCAACAAGCCATGGATGAGAAGAAGAAACACAGAACATTAAAAGCAGAAGGAAAATCCGAAGAAGCTCTTAGAGCCTTTAAAAGGGGAAAAGATCTTGAAAGACAGGCTGTAACTCTGGAGGGGGAAATCAGGAAAAATCGCAAAAAGGTTTCTATATCTTCCGGAAACATCCCTGATGAATCCAGTAGATCAGTTAGTAAGAAAAAGGACGATCTTGCATCCGAACTCAAAGAAATGGGATGGTCTGATATGGATCTTTATGAATCTGATAAAAAATCAGCAACTATGAGCCTGGAAGGTGAACTCTCTGTTCTTCTTAGAGAAGTATCTCAAAAACCAAATGCTGGAAAAAAGGACCAAACATATGATAATTCTCAAGTTATTGCTCACAAGAAAAGAGCTCTAGAATTCAAACGTGAAGGTAAACTTGGCGAGGCCAAAGAAGAACTTAAGAAAGCTAAACTACTCGAAAAAAAAATCGAGGAACAGGAATTCCTGATAGATTTTGAGGAATCTGACGATGATGAAATCTCTTCCTTGATCCGTAGTTTGGATTCTGCTGATACGCAGGAAAAAGTGGTAGTTGACTCTACCTTCGACATTGATGATATTCTTTCGGTTGCCGATAATCTTGGTGGTGATCTCAAAGTGACTGAAGACGACATGGATGACCCAGAAATGAAAGCTACATTAAAATCATTGGGTTGGACTGAAGAAGAAAATCCCGCCACTGTTGATAATATAGAAATAAAACAGACTGAAGTTCAATCATTGAAAAGGGAAGCTCTCAAGCAGAAAAAGGCAGGTAATACTTCTGATGCAATGGAACTGTTAAAGAAGGCAAAGATGATTGAAAATGAACTCAACAGCTCCGCTATGCTGGGTGAAACCAGCCTAAAAACTAAAGGCAGTGAACCTAAAACCAAAATGATGATCCAGAAAGAGCTTCTTAGTTTGAAGAGGAATGCTCTTGCTATGCGAAGGGAGGGTAGGTTGGATGAAGCAGATGAAGAACTGAAGAAGTGTAAGGTTCTAGAGAACCAGCTCGAAGAATTAGATAACAATAATAATAGTAACAATGCTCAGTTTAGGAATAATGATTGCATTGTAGAAAATGATGATGATGGTGGCGGTGGCGGTTGCGATGAGGTCACGGATCTGGACTTGCAGGATCCAAACTATCTTTCAGCTTTAAAGGCTTTGGGTTGGGAGGAGGATGAAGAAGAAAACAGTGGAAGTGCTACTCCTAGTACATCTCAGGTTAAAAACGATAGCGGGAAATCTAAAAGAAGTAAAGGTGAAGTCCAGAAAGAACTTCTGAGTTTAAAAAGGAAGGCTCTTTCCTTGAGGCGTCAGGGAGAATCTGAGCAGGCAGAGGAACTTCTGGAAACTGCTAGAAACTTAGAGGCGGAGTTGGTTGAAATCGAATCTTCATCTCTTAACAGAGTAGAAATACCTGAATCTTGCACGCAAAAAGAGGCAACTATTATCTATGCTCACCCCAATGCTCCATTAGATTCAAGAAGTGACATCATCAATGATTTGGGGAGAAAGAAAAAGGATATTCCAGAAAATAAACCAAACGAGATGGTCAATGCAGAGAAGAAGACGTCAAGCTCTCTCCAGCAAGAGATTCTTGCTCATAAGAAGAAAGCAGTCGCCTTTAAGAGAGAAGGGAGGTTGACAGAAGCCAAGGAGGAACTTAGGCAGGCAAAAGCATTAGAGAAGCATTTAGAGGAGGAAACTCCTGATTTTTCTGTTCCCGAGGCTTCTTCATCTTCCGATCCTACCCCTGGGGGATCCAAGCCTTTATCAGGACGTGATAGGTTTAAACTACAGCAAGAGTCTCTCAACCACAAAAGGAATGCATTTAAGCTAAGAAGGGAAGGCCGGGCAGAAGAGGCTGATGCTGAGTTTAAATTAGCAAAGGCTATCGAGTCTCAACTGGAGGAATCTGGACCCGTGTTGTCAGGTCACGGATCTGGACCTATAGACAGCAGCGAGGTCCATGTTGAGGACTTTCTTGACCCTCAGCTGTTGTCTGCGTTGGCGGCCATTGGAATCTCTGGTGCTTCAGAAGTTCCAGTAGCTGGCAAGAGGATAGACGATGGTGAACCCCAAGGAGATAACTACTCCGGTGAAGAGGAGAAGATGGAGTTGGGAGAGAAGGTTAAGGCAGAAAAACTGAAGGCGTTAAACTTGAAACGTTCTGGAAAGCATGCAGAAGCCCTGGATGCCCTTCGCCGAGCCAAACTCTTTGAAAGGAAGTTGATTTCTTCCAATTCACAACAGTAATGTTATAACTGAATGTGTTTAAGTATATAGTATTCTTCCTCCAACTGTGGTGTGAATTTCAGTATAGCAATTTGACATTTTGTGATAAACAAGAATCATTTCTCTTGAATTTGAACCTCAATTGAATGGTACTATGGGTGGAACCTGGGAATAGGATAGACTCAAATCATGTGGGATGTGGCTTCCAATAGAATTAAAGATAAGCCTAACTAATTTATTGAACAATCCAAGCATACGCATATTGAAAGCTTACTTGACTTTACATAATATGCCAACCTATTCATGTTTTCTTTTATCCTATACAAGTCTTTCCCAACTCGTAGGATTGTTTTACTCTATCAATGATGAATATTTTTATCTTTCCGAGATATTTATATACTTGTTCGTTTTTGAAAGTTATTACTAAACTTTGAGGAATACCGAATCCATTTGTATACTTTCGTATACAAAAATAAATCTGAAATATCTAGATATTAGCTTTTCTCCACGCTGTCACGTACTGAGTCCAAACATTGCGGGTAATTTGCCCTGCAAAATAAAGGATCATTTTCAAACAGAAAAATTGTTAAACAAAAAGAAAACGAGGCATACCTTGTGAACAGGCCTAAGAGCTAATCGCCTAATCATGGGTAAGTTTGGTTTAGGGATGGTCTAAACCTGGCCGGCCCGACACGGAACCGGTCCGGTCTGACCCGGAACCGACCCGGCCCGACCCGACCCGGAACCGGCCCGGCCCGTTACTGTTTGGGCCCGGATCGGACCGGGACCGATTGTCCGGTTCCGGGCTTTTATCCCGTTTAGGCGGGTCGAGCGGGCCGGGCTCGGGCCCAACTTTTGGTGAACCGGCCCGGGCGGTTCGGGCCGGGCCCGGTTCAATTTTTTTTTGTTTTTTTTTCATTTTTTTTTTGCTTTTCTAGGTTAGGGTTGGGTGTTTTGGGGGGTTTGGGGGGGGGGGGGTGAGGGGGGGGTGAGGGGGGGGGGTCGGGTGTTAATTAGAAACCAAAAAAAAAAATTGAACTTGACACGGGCCCGGCCCGACCCGGTTAGGCTCGGACCCGATATCAACCCGGGCCGGTTCCGGGCCCAACATTTTGCAAAAAAAGCCCGCCCGGGCCCGGCCCGGAACCGGAACCGGACCGGCCCGGGTCCATCCCTAGTTTGGTTGGAGGGTTTCGGAGGAGAGGGAAGGGGAGGGGTCATTTTAAATTTAAAATAATTTTTACATTTAGAAAAATTTGAAATAAAATAAAGACAAAATAGCATATAAAAATTCATAAATCAACTTATTTTATAGTTATTTGTAGTCTAAAACCAACAAATTCAGATAAATTAATAGAGTAAAAAATCAATCCTCCCATTCACTCTCGTGACAATATGAGAGAAAAATACTTCGATTACTTTCAAGAATAGAAGTGACATACAAGGTCTAACTAAAAACTCCCCAAAACACTGCACATATCTCTCGAGGTTATTTACAACTCAAACTTGGTTGTGCTATGATGATCTATGATCGAATTTACTTGATGATAGAAAGACCTTCCAAGTTTGCTATTTATAGTACCAAAACTAGGTACTAGGAAGGTGAAAGGAAATTGAGATTAAACACGGGGTTTGGAAAGAAGATCACCTAGGTGTATGGAAGCTCCCCTTATCATTCTTGCACATGGAGGAAGTTTTATGGAAGTAAGGAATTGGATTCTTCAATTTGTTTGTACTTGGATATGTCTTGGAAATTGAATTCTTCAACATGCAAAACACCATCGGTTTAAGAATAAAACACTATTTATTCATATTGTAGGAATCTCCATTTCTTTTGATAATACTGTCAATAACTTTCTCTAGTAAAAGGTTTTACATTGTCATCACTTAAAATTACAGTAAAAGTCGTCCCTTCAAAATAAAGCATTACATGCTTGATGAGTTATTAAAATAATAATTACAATAATAACAATAGTAGTACTATATTCAAAATAATATCTAGATAATACGGAGTTACAACTTTACTCCGTAATAACATATAATTGTTGTGATTCTAATGCGGTCTAATGTGGCATAGGTGATTGTATTGTAGTTACATTGCATTTTGATACCGAATTCAAAACACATCACAAACTTTACTCAAATTTGGTGTTCTAATGCGGTCTAATGTGTGCCTTTTCAGATAAGCATCAATCTATGTTTCATTTCTTTACAAAGTGTTTCATGTGTTATGATTCCACTATCACTGGAGAGATTTGTCTCTTAATGTCGCTAAAAATCGTCGGAGGAAGATGATGAATAGTAACCTTATTGTTCAAAAGTGCCTGAAAAGATAAACGAAAAATACGGGTAGGTGTGTCTCGTCAAGACGATCTCCATACCATCTTCCATTTTAGATTTTTTAGACTCTTTGTAGATTATTTTTAATTTTTTTACCACTCTTCCGATGGTTTTTTCAGCATACGGGTGGTTAGAAACAAAAAAGAAAGATGATCTGGAGGTCTCCTTGACGAGACACACATTGCTGTATTGTTTTTTTTTATTTTACGAACACTTTATAAAATCGAAGTTATTGTTCATCGTCTTCCCTAGCAATTTCTAACCGTGTTAGGCAGTGGGTCCTTCCAGTGAAAATTGAATAAAAACACGGGGAATACTTTGAAATGAAATACATCCCACTACCTAAAAAGTAAAAATGAGCCCAACCATAAATATCTTTCCTTTATGTGTATCGGTCAAGCACATCAAAGAAGCAAGATATGTGAAGAATACCGAACTAACAAGAGTTTTTTTCCGTATTAATGTTAATTAATTAATTATTTACGAAAATAGGGTTGGGTTAAAAGTATTTACCAATATACTGCTGGGTTAACCATGGTCGGGGTAAGTCGCCAAACCGTTTGGCGACTTATAAGTCGCCCAACCGTTGGGCGACTTTCCCTTAAGTAAAAACATCGGCCAGCCACAAAACAGAACGACGTAAACCCAATCCCCAAATCCCCCAAGCCGCAGCGACGAAGGACGAACGATGAACGACGACCGAGCGAACCTCCATCTCCGGCGAACCTCCATCTCCGGCAAACCTCCATCTTCATCTTCAACACTCTTTCTTCTTTCTGGTAGGTAAATCAAACTTCATTTCATCTCATTTTGAACTTAAGGTTTTGAATGTTAAAATTTTCGAATTTTTAGATTATGAATTGATTGTGAATTGAGTTGTTGTGAAATGTGGATATGTATGAAATGTTGAAATTTGATTTTAAATTGATTGTTATTAGAATATGGATTTCTCAAGCTTCCCAATCGTGTGTCATTGGGGAGGGAACTATTATGTGGATGCTGGGCAAATATGCCATGAAGGTGGTAGAACCACATTTGTCATGGTTTCTCGTGGTGCTTGCATGCTCGAGATTCTTCAAAAAATACAACTGCCCCGTCTAGCCACTTTACTAGAATGTATGATCTCCCTGAAGGCTTTACTGATGCGTGGATGAGTGGATCAAGTGAGAAAAGGTTTACCCCTGAAGGTGAGTTTGAGGTCGGTCAACAGTTTGACAACAAAGAACAAGTCATCAATATGATGAGTTTGTATTCTATCAAACGGAACCAATTTAATCGGGTGATAGAGTCCGATAAACACAAATGGGTGGCACAATGCAAAAGTAAGAAAGAATGTAATTGCCACTGGAGAATACACGCCACAAAGAACAAAGGCAACCTTAACACCTTCACAATTGTGTGTTATCCAGGACCTCATTCTGCTACGTGTGTTGGGAACAACGACACTACCGATCATGTGGCTTTGACTTCAGATTTCATCTCTAAAGATGTGATTGACATTGTTCGCACTGATCCTTCCCTTAAAGTGCATACTATCATTGAGACGCTGAAGGAAAAGTATGGGTATACGGTATCATATCGGAGAACATGATTGGGAGAAGTCATATTCTGAATTTCCTCGTTTCATGACAGCGCTCCAACATTCAAATCCTAGAACTATTGTTCAGTGGTACCCACCCCATAATACTCCCACAACTTATATGCACTTTCAAAGAGTTTTATGGGCATTCAAGGCATCAATACATGGTTTTAAGCATTGTCGACCTGTACTTACTATTGATGGCACACACTTGTATGGAAAGTACAAAGGTACATTGCTCGTGGCCATGGGTTGTGATGCGAACAACCAAATATTTCCATTGGCCTTTGCGGTTGTTGAATCTGAGAATGGGGATAGTTGGCCATGGTTTATGGCATGTATTAGGCAGTTTGTCACTAATAGGGAGTTGTGTGTCATTTCTGATCGACATGGAGGTATTGTCAGGGCAATGAATGAGGTGGGTAGTACTTGGGAGGAGCCTTATGCGCATCATAAGCTATGTATCCGCCATCTTGCATCGAATGTGCACACTCATTTCAAAGACATTCATCTAAAAAATCTTTTTGTCTGGATCGCACGGCAACATCAGAAAAAGAAGTTTGACGGTGGGTTCAAGAAGATAGGTGAAATGAGATTGGAGGCACGACAATTTCGGGGGAACATTCCCCCGGAAATTTGGTCACTGCACCATGATGGCGGGTAATAATACGGTACCATCACTTCTAATCTAGCATAGGTTTTCAATAACGTGATGAAAAATGCCAGATATTTACCCATCACCGCTTTGGTTCAGGTTTCCTTTTACCGGGTTAATGCTTATTTTGTTAATAGGCGTGAAACCAGTAAAATGAGAGTGACAGAAGGCCACGAGTACTCCCCATACATCACCGATTTAATTGATAAGAATAGAGAGAAGGCGAAGCATCACACAATTACTCCATTTGATTTAGGCCAAGGGATATTTCAAGTGGAAACCGGTTGTGGTGACCGAACGTTGGGGAAGGGTGGGAGAAAACAAACTGTCCATCTGAAACGGAAAACTTGCACTTGTAAAAAGATGGAGATATATAAGATTCCATGCTCCCATGTGTTAGTCGTGTGCAGACAACGTAGCTTGTCTTATGCTCCATTTGTGGATAAGTTTTTCACATCTGACCAATACGCGGCCACATATCATAGAGTCTTCAAACCCATTCCTGATCGGGATTATTGGCCTACTTACAATGGACCTGAAATCGTGCACGATCCATCCATGCTTCGGGCTAAGGGAAGACCTAAGTTGACACGTATTAAGAATGAGATGGATGAAGGTCCCCGAGGAACGGTTAGATGTGGAAAATGCCACCAAACCGGCCATAATAGGGCCACATGTGCGAAGAGATCGTCAACACACGATGGGGGGGTCCAGTGGGTAAGGTTTTAATCAATAAAATGGATGGTTAAAAAAAGAATTAGTATAATAGTAAAAATTAACTAATACGATTTTGTTTGTTTGTAGGCATGGAGGTGACAGCGGATCCTGGGTCGAGTGATCGTTTTGTCCTGACATTGCAGGCCTCACACATGAGTGAGGACCACGACCACGACCACATCGTAGGCGTAGACATAAGCAGCAACATCTCCATGACCACGATGATCAAGATGACCATGAGAACTTGTAGTTTGCCTTTTGTATTGCAATTTTTCTCGTACAGTAGATGTTGTAGAAACAATTTACAACATTTTACGTATTTTCTCTTCTAAACTCTTGTATGTTTTCTTGATGTGTTCGAGTATGAATATTAGATGATTACTTGTTATGAATATTGGATGATTGTACTGTGTTTTACCAGTTATGAATTTAAGGTTTTGTATTCGATTTGTAAAGGGTCTTTACATGGTGTTTTGTATGTTATTGAGAGTAGGTGTTATGTATGTGTTTGTGAACATGTGTGTTGTATGTTTTATAATGTGTTGTATCTGGCTCGTAACACTTAAACATGAGAATGGAGACCTTATTTATATCAAATAGATGACTTTGGGTTGAACTGAGGCAAAAAATGATGAAATTCTGTTTTCGGAATTAGGCACGATCGTGCCTCTTGCAGGCACGATCGTGCGTGGCTGGCAGTAGCTGCTGGTCTGCGTTCATATGGAAGGGAAAGTCGCTCAACGGTTGGGCGACTTTCCCTGACCATGATTAAACCCAGCAGTAGATCGGTAAATACTTTTTTTCCAGCATTATTTTCGTAATTAATTAATTAATTAGTTAACATTAATTCGGAAAAAAACTCAACTAACAAAGTATTAAAATCCTTATTACTCACATTTTTCTATTACTCACATTTTAGACCGATTATGTACTCACAGTGTTTTTTGTATGGGTACATTTGTCCCAAATTCTATTCTACTTGACAACGTTGATGACCATTTGGATGCAAAAATGTTGCACAATATTTTTTGGCAGAAGTAAACATAAATGTTACCTCTATTAAGTACATAACACTAAAAAATTCATGAATTTTAATTTCACTTGCTTCAGCTATTTCAATTAAGGAGTTAAATCAAACTTAAATCAGAAAAGGTTCCATAAATAATGTCATGCATGCACATTGTGCATTTTAATATTATCTAATTTTGATGTAGTATGACCTGTTATGTCTGATCTCTTTAAGACGATCAAGTCATTTGTTCATGTTTGATTTGTTTTGATATGTTTTGATATCAGATACTACGCAGGGGTAGAGACAGGGGTGCCTGACGGGGCCCGGTCCTGCAAGAAAAAATTGTGATGTATGTACATATATATAAATATTTATAAGTAGTAAAAACTACAGTGCAAATTAAGTTTTGACATCTGCTATTTAATTTTCTTAAGCTTCGGCCCTCGTAATTTGTCATTTCTGACTCCGCCACCGAATACTACGTGCATAGTATATGTTAAAGTGAAAATATCCTAATAATATATATATACTCCATAGTTGAGAACTTGGGAAGAACACAACTACACAAGACACGTGAGTTGGAGAAAAAGTCATCGCAAATCAGGCTTATCATTCATTTTAAGCAAAAAAACGTGAAGGCACAAGTTTAGTTTGCTTTAAGCTTGCGAGTCACATTTTAAGCCCCATACGTTACATTTACATATTGTCAAATATATAACTATAATATACTATTTATAAAATAATTAAATTACTAACAGAAACTTTGGAAGCGTTTGGTATTAATTAATTAATAGGCTAACATGTATATTTGAAAGCTACGGTAACATGACATGCTTATAATGTGATCTTATTTGTTTTTACTAGAAGATACCCCTTGTATACACTTATAGTAGTTTAATATTGACATCCTACAATTTTTGAGCTGTTGATTGAGATGTGTATATCAAAATCAAATTCCTAGTTTGGTTTTTACAACCTTGATTTCGATCCTTAATATTATTATTATTACTATAATTATTATTTTAACTATATATAAGTAATTAAACGTAATTGTTCAAAACTTTGAACGCTTAAATTTTTTGGAAGGAGATCTTCATGACTGCCGCAGTTAGAGTAAAAACTGATTCCTAAAGTCAAAGCTGGGCTTGATTTTTGGAAGGATGACATAAACACATCTATTAAATGGAAGACAAATAGTTTATACAAAATCAAATAATAAGAGGTGTATGAATGTCTTTTAGCTGATGATATTAGAGAATTGAAGACAATCTGCAAATCAAGCCGCTCATGCGATGACAAGGGCAGCGAGTTCTATGTCTGATTGTCAGTACTGGTTATTTGGTCCTTATTTTATTGCTGATGTACTGAATTATGATTTGATTAATAACAGTTAATTATCTTTCTTCCAAAAAAAAGAGGTATATGAATGTAATAATGAATAAATAGAGAGCATGTTTTTCAAATATCAAATAATCACAATATATAAATGATATAAAATGAAAATGATATAAAAACAAGCATACTTTTTTTATACCGATGCACTTTGTGTTTGAGATGATGCACATTTTATTAAGGAGTGTATACGAAGTATATAATTTATGCAGGAAGTTTATTATGACAACTGTCTTTTTTTTCAGTTAATACACACATGTATTTGGAATTATCCTAAATTTTTGAATGAAGCTTAGGATTATTTCATTTACTCTAAAATACGTAGTAATAATTATAAAAATACCACCTTAATATTAGTCATTGATTAAAACATAAGAAAGGTGGATATAAAAAAATCACTTTATTAAAAAGCTTTACTGTTAATAAGATAGGTTCTCATGGGAAGTCTACTATATGTGCAAAAGAAGAAATTGTGCATGTTGTGACCATGTGTATAAATGTTAATAACTAGATCATCCGTACGTATGACCTGCATATATACGAGCAATACTTAAAAACAGGTATGTGCAAAACAAGAAATTCAAAAATTAACTCTAAACATGAGTGAATTTTAAATTTCAATTATATTATCACGTAACACATCGATACAAAATCTCGTTCAAATCTAAGACTACTAGATAATAATAATTCAATACCATTAGTAATTAATTTTCCAATTAAGGGAGTATTTATTTTTAATTTCCAATTAATTTTCGTATCATATACATATGGTTGGCC
This sequence comes from Cuscuta europaea, assembly GCA_945859875.1. Taxonomy (NCBI): domain Eukaryota; kingdom Viridiplantae; phylum Streptophyta; class Magnoliopsida; order Solanales; family Convolvulaceae; genus Cuscuta; species Cuscuta europaea. The sequence goes on from CAMAPE010000015.1 coordinate 9,443,002, forward strand.
CTCTAAGGCTCGGTGTACATTATCTTTTATAGACATAGCCATTTATATTATTGTAATGAATAATACATGCATGCTTTTAACATAAGAATGTGAAGATAAGAAGTGCATGCATTGTAAGAAGGTGATATTTATGTTCTAATTTGTACTGGTAATTTATAACTGATGATAAACTAGTTGATTTCATATAGTGTTTCCTAAAGTTGGCAGTAGTTAATGATTATTAACACATTACAAATTCATAAAATAGAGATGCTAATTAAAAATAAGATTAAAATTTGAAAACCTGATGTAATATGTTTCTAATTAAATATATGTACCCAAAAAAACTTATATAAAGAGTTCAAGATTATATTATATTACTCCTATTATATCATATCATATCATATGTTCGTCAACCAATTCAAAGACAACTTAGTTAAAAAGCTTTCTTTAAAACAAAAAGCTAGAGTAAATTAAACTAAATTATAATCTAACTTAGCGCGCGACGATCATAGCCTCAATTTCTTTTGGCAACTTTTACCGTCAATATCCAATGCTATTTAATTGAATCCAAGAAAACTGCATTATAATCTTCATATCAATCTGTAGATAGAAGGTACGTTTCATGTCTTTCAATCTGAAACCTTGACTCTTCCTTCCCACCCTCCTCCATCAGCACACCTGTAATTGTTAAAACAACATCCTATTCTTATTAATTACTTCAAGTTTGACTTCATTTTATACTACCCAGGGTTCATTTTAACTCGAATTAAGTTGGATTTTTCAGAACGAAGATAGTATAAGATTATTAAGATTTAGGATTACATTCTAAATAGTCAATCTGATAAGATGAGTAACTCAAAGTCTTATATGTTTATTTGTATTTTTGTGCACACCCAATGTGAGATAGCTTAATAAAGATACTTCTAATAATTTGTCATTAAATCTTCCAATGAGATATTTTAGGTTTTTTAACTATTAATGCTCAATTACAAATTTTGAATCACTTTTGGTCCTCCTGTACACTTATTTAGCAAAACTTTGTAAAACTTAAAAAGACATGTTATTAAATGATTTACAACTCTACTTTTCTTTATCAATCTAATTTGATTTTATTTACTTCAATCATATATACTTCGTTTTTCTTTTAATTTTAATTTTGCGACTTTGTATAAAGTATAGTTTTTCAATACGTGAAATTTAATCTTTGTAGAGAGTATATATGCATCTAATTTAACTACCTTCAGTGATGATTTAAATTTATGTTCATTCAACTTTAAGAACATTAAATTAGAAATCAAATTGGGACGAATGAAATACTTTCTTTGTCTCGTTGAACTTTGGCATTTTTTTTGTCTAAAAAACTTTGTCCCTCTTCTCTTAAAATAATAATAATGAATTTGTAATTATGTTCTTTTCTTTCTCATCTTTACAAATTTCAATTATATAGTTTTTACTATTTCAATTTCACATCTAACAACCACTTTTGGGACTGAGTCAGTAATACTTTTGGATGAAATGCATACCTTGAGGAATACAAAGAGGAGGTTCTTCAAAGAGAGAAAGAGACATCTGCTTGTAAGCGACGCCAATGTCGAACAAGATGAGACCAGAAGAAGGGTCATAGACGATGATGTCTTTCACCGGCAACCACAGGAAAAGCTCTTCCTGAGACAGACCCTCCAGCCCAATCAGCCCACCATAGCTCAGATTTGCTCTGACCACTCTGTCAAAAAACACCCTTGTCTCATACTTGGCCAAACACGGCCTTTCAAAGAAAACCTGCAGCCGCCCATCGCCGTCAACGTCATAGGACCTCACGGCGTTCTTCGGGAAGAGGCCGGCGGGAAGCCCATTGCTCTTCAGAAGGTCATGAATGTCAGAGCTTGCCATTAGAGGAAGGAGGAAAAGAAGAAGAAGGGTGTGTATCATGATGGTGATGAATATAAATGGTTGAAGACTTGAAGAAGATGATTGAATTGATGTTCAGAGTTTAAGGGCAGGGAATAGATTATGGGGATTTAATGGGGTTTATAGGGGAATTGAAATGAAAACTTTGTTGGTTTTGACAGAATGCCCATTGTTTTTTTACTTGGGAAGATTTTGTTGGGAGTCAAAGACAAGGATGCCATTGGATCTTCTGTGAAAATTTTAATACAGGAATATAATTTAAATCATTTCTAAATATATATATGGAGCATTTATTAATTGATATATTTGAAATACTATGCTCTGCATTTTGTTAATTCGATTGAATTTAAACTTCAAATCCGAGTCAGCACTAACATCACATGAGTTGAATCCAAACAAATGAGATTTTGGTGAATGATAAGGCAGCCTTTACAAAATTGAGATTACACTACCTCCTATTCATTTTAATTGGTTACATCACTGTTTCATCTTTTGCTTATTTTTAAATTATTCAATAAAAAATACTAGTATATTCTAACTGTTTCTCATGGACAATGCAAGTATCTTGATTCTTGAGGGTATGGTAGAGTTTTTTAGTGTATAAACTACACCGTCCCATTAGAAGGTTCCCACTTTCCTTTTTTGTATGTCCCATATAAAAGTTCTCATTTCCATTTTAGGAAACAATTAATCATCTTAAATGACAAATGAATCATTAAATATTAAAAATAATACATTTATAACATCATAGTTATCAATATTAACTACATTATAATATATACCTATTAAAATTATTTCTCAAAATATACTCGAAATACTTTATTTTATTATTTCCTAAATAACCGTGTCGTTTTACTATGAGAACCTTCCAACGGAACGGAGGTAGTACTTAGTACTCCCCCCTCCCACTAACAATGAGACAAGAGGGAGTGACACACAACCCAATAAAAGTAGTTTATGTGGTTGATATTGAATTAATTAGTAAAGTAAGAATAAAGTAAGAATGATTTAGAGTCACACAAACTTTACCAAATTTGGTACCAGACAATCTTAGTGAGAAGAATTGAAAACGTAACGTAAAATGCGACAATCTTAGCGGGACGGAGGAAGTAATATTTAAACAATTTACCGGCCTCTACAAAGTTTGTCAAATAGATTCTGTAATACTCCCTCGGTCCCATAAAATTCCACTCACTTTCTTTTTGGGCCGTCCCAAAAAATTCTTCCCACTTACCATTTTTGGATAATTTGTGTGGTTCACATTCATTTCACTTTTTTCTTACATAACTACAACCATACATTCCCACTTTATTCCACTTTCTTAATATGCGTGTCAAGTCAAATTGAAAAGAATTTCTGGGACGAAGAGAGTATTAAATTAATCAAGAAGCCAAATATCTCGTGATTCGATGGCATCACTGTGATACTCCTAAGAAGGAAGTCACGTGATGGAAACTCATTTCAGTCAAATATATTGACATTTAGCTAGAACACATATTATACTAGTAATCGATTAGAAAACAAGCCAAAAAAGTTACTGAATAAAATTGTAATGAAAGTTATTATGACTATAACATTATGATTACTATAGTTTAAATTGATCACAATGATGATAATTAAAAGTTTAACAGCTTATATGTGTGTAGTCACATTTTTTTCACCACATATATATACATTTAAAGGATTAATTTTTGTTCACGTCTCTCTTTTTTATGCATAAAGTTACTCCTTTGGTTTTCGCTTTTTGAGAATTTGTCACTCAAACTTTCATGTAGTAGAGAGTAGGGAGGATATACTATATCCGATGGTTCCAGACAGTTCATGTCCTGTTCTTTTTAGATTCAAATATTAAGAAAGTACTATTCTTGAAAAATTTCTTACTTTTTTTGTCAAGGATAACAAACCTTGAACAATGATTTTTATTAGTATATTTATATTATATTTATATATAATTTATAAATTTTATACTTTTATGAAAATAATTTGAATAAGGAACATTTTGATATAATTTTCATATTCAAAATAATTCTATATTAAAAAATATTATTGGTCAAAGTTGATTACTGTTAATCAGGAAAAATCAATTTGAGGAATGTTTTGAGGACGAAGGGAATATAATAAAGTGTATATAAATGATGACTATGAATGATAATCTATTTAGTTTCTTTATGAAAATGGAAACAAGAATATCATTTTGTGAAGAAATTACCACTCTGAAATTTAACTGCTCGACAACGTTAATAGTAGTGTTGGACGGCAAGTCGTCGGTGTCCGACTCGAGACTACGTTACAATCAGATTACGTCAATGTCCATCAAACTTGAAACATCATCAACTTCCATGGTTTGATTTACTCAGGGGCGGCCCTAGGTAGCGTCGTACTACTATAAGTTAGCGTATGAAATTAAAGTTGAAAAAACTTGGTCTCACGTTTAGTTTTGGGAGAGTTCCCAAAATAGGAGTAAATGAAGTTTGAAATTCCAAAATAGAACTACTTTTTTTTTATTTTCGAAATGGAACTAACATGACAGTATTTACTGTCATCTTGTAGTTGTGACTGTCAAATAGTTGCAGTATAGTGCATTTAACATGTCAGTATTTATTATAATTAATGACAATATTTTTCAATCATGGCAGTATTTTTCAAAAATGACAGTAATAACTCCTATTTCGGGAAGAAAAACACACTAGCCTTGTTTTTGGAATTCCAAGTGTCATTTGCTCCTATTTTGGATAATTTCCCTTTAGTTTTTTATAACAGGTATGTATGATTAGGTTGATTTTTTGGTCTTAAATTAATAATTTTTCGGGTAAAATTTTGTAAGATGCTTTCGGGTGGATTTCTTTGAAGAAGATTTATGAATATATTCTCTATGAAATGTAGTAATGTTTACAACATTTTAGTATAAAATTCAATCTGGAAGTTAGTTAAATAAATTATTGTTAAACACTATGTTTTTTATTCATATTTTGGCGCCGTATTTTTCGATAATTTATTTGTCTGACTTTCCAATTTAATTTTACGTTGAAATTTTGTTAACAATAATGTACACTTGATGAAAAACATGTTCACAAAATTTCATAAAGAAATTTCACTTCGAAGAAGATTAGTCTGATATGGTTATATTATTAATTAGTTTATTAATTGATTTCGTTCATGGTTGATTGTTTGATGTCTTAATTGTTGATTGTTACCAACTTATCATTGAGTCTTGGTGTTATAATTTGTTAATTTCGTTAGACAAAAAACTTTGATTTCAATTAAATTTATGAGTTTAATTAATTTCAAAGTGTAATAAAAATTATTGAACTCGGACAACATAAAGAGAAAATGGAGAAAATAATTAGAGAAAGCGGCGCTACGTAAAAAAGGTTTGATGTATATGTTTTTTGTGTGGAGAAGTCAAATTTTGAATGTTCTTCTCAAGAGGAGAACTCATAGAAGAAGAATGATTTAGCTACTAAAAATGAAACAATTCAGAATGATTGCATCATTAGAGGAGGAAATTTAGGAGTTGATAATAATAGAGTCAATTTCTTAAATTGGACTAAAATATTAATAAAGTGCACAAATAAGACCACAAATAATTCCTTCCTAAATAATTGCCACCAATAATACTCCCTCCGGTTTGACTGTTATTAATTTCAAAAATGATGTTTGTACACACTCTTGTGCACATCTATGTCTGTGAAAATTTTTTTTGTCTGTCAACATTGATTCACAGACAATGTTTTGCTCAAACAAAATATTGGTTCACGGACAAAAAAAAGCTTCACAAACATGGTGTGTACAAGGTGTGTACATCAAGCATGGTTGTATTAGCTTTTCTATGTGTTCTTAGCTTTTTGGTTGATTTGTCTATTGTTCAAATAATAATACAATGTATTAACATTTTTTGGTTGATTTGACTGTTATTAGCTTTTTGACTAAACCAATTAACTAATTGTTGTGTTCGGTAAAATAGCTTTTTCACCTAGTTTTTTGTCTCAAACAGCCAAAATGCAAAATGCTCATCCCCTTCGCTAACTCTTTGGGCCATTCTCTTCATAATCACTACCGCCCTTCTCTTAGCAGTTAGCACCAGATTTTTCATTAGTACTAGTGTCCGGCCTTGTAAATTCTATCGGAAGTTCAGAACACCTATTTCCCATAATCGCTAGTTTTTATTCTTCTTTTAGTCATGCTAGCTGCAGCTATATATATATTATATATATATATATGTGTGTGTGTAAATATATAAAGGATGTCTTTTGGGAAAACTGTCAAATAGATCTAGGTACTTTTAACAAAAAGTCAATTGAGTCAATAAAGTCCACCAATTATCAAAAAATGACCAAATTAGCATTTTAGTAGGTAATCAACCGGTTACCCGGTTAAACGGCTACGTGGACGTCCGAGCTGACATTTTTTACTGATTTCCATTTTTTTTTGGGAAAATTGGCAAATAGGTCCACGTACTTTTAACAAAAAGTCAATAAAGTCCATATACTTTTTTCCGAGTCAATTAAGTTCACCAACTATCAAAAAAATGACCAAATTTTAGTCAGTTTTAAAACATCCTAAACTACACCATTATTAACTATAATTTCAAAACACATACCAATGGATTTATTATTTTCATACAAATTCGAATAATTCCATTTTAATGTGAAATTAGATTACAACCCTAATTTAATTATCTTTGAAATTACACACTGTTTTTCAAAGTAAATCGTTAAAACTTAATTGAAACAGCAACAATTTTGCCAAAAAAATTGAAACCACAATAATTGCATGAATAAATTAATGTTCTTTTTTTTAGTGATGCAGATACAATATCTTAATTTCATTTTGTTTTTAATGTATGAATGAATTATATCCACCTTAGAAATATAAATACGTATTTATTTTGTATTTCTTTATAAATTATGTAATATGTTGGTCTTTGCGCCAAAATATTCGTATGAGCCAAAATTTATTTTTATATATATAGCCACTATTATACACTCTGTTCCGTGATGACCGAAGCTACAACATATAAACTATATTATCTTTTTATATTTGATAAAAATACACATCATGTATCATCGTAATAAAATATAATTTCAAATAAATTTTTATTCTATTCTAGATACCTCATGCATCCCACGGGTACTTCGTCTAGTATGTATAATAATGTCTAATTTGTAAAAACATAAAGACCACACATACAAGACCAACAATTAGCAGATTAAATCATTATACTTCCTAGTATTTATTACTTAAGTGATTTTACATTGAATTACCATAATTAATAATGTGTTATCTTTGAAAAAATTGATCCATCCAAATGTTTCGAAATATATATATATATATATATATATATATATATATATATATATATATATATATATATATATATATATATATATATATATATATAGCACGTCAACCTCGTAGATGGGTAAAAGACATGGCCATTTAATTTGAAATTTTCCAATCTCATATAGTTGGTGGACTTAATTGACTCGGAAAAAAGTACATGGACTCCATTGACTTTTTGTTAAAAGTACGTGGACCTATTTGACAGTTTTCCCGAAATTAAAAAAATTGGAAATCAGTAAAAAAATGCCAGCTCGGACGTCCACGTAGGCGTTTAACAGGGTAACCGGTTGATTATCTACTAAAAAGCAGATTTGGTCGTTTTTTGATAGTTGGTGGACTTAATTGACTCGTAAAAAAGTACATGGACTCAATTGACTTTTTGTTAGAAGTACGTGGACTTGTTTGACAGTTTTCCCATGTTTTTTTTACTCCAGGGGCGTCTGGGGGGAGGGGGGCTGGGGGGAGGGCTGGAGTAATCAGGGCTGAAACTCAGTCCATTGAGTTTCAAACCCTTATGCACGGTAACCTCACAACGAGCTGGGCTGAAATGCTTGGTTATTGAAAAGGATGTCTATTTAGTGTATTTTTTCCAAAATTTTAGGGCTTGTTTACTAACAGAGATATTTTCCTGTTTTCTACTTCAGTTTTTCGTTCTCCAATTTTCTGTTTTTATTTTTCAGTTTTTCTATCTCCAGTTTTCTGTTTCTATTTTCTAGTTTTCCATTTTCAAATCTGAAAACACGTTCATCAATTTTTTCACCCAATTCTGTGATCATCCAGAAGACTAACACATTTACTTCACATGTTACTAAATGGTGCTTATTAAGACTTGCGTTAATAAGTGACACATAAAATAAGCTATGTTATAAGATCATGTTTACTTCAAAAGGTTTAAAACACCGTTTAACATTAAAATGTCCAAAATAACCCTATACATATATAGACACACAAACATTTATGAACACAAATATATAATATAATATGTGGGGTTGATCACCTCGTACGTGTACCCATACTCTTAACTCCTACCCTGGCCCTATATCTCGTACCCCCACCTTACACCATACACCCAATTCCACACCCTTGACCACTACCCCTACCCTTACCACAATCTTACACTTTACCCATACTCCCCTAAAACCCTTCATACCCACCCATACCTACTCGTAGGGGTCGGGGTAGGGAAGGAAGGTATGGGTGGGGTGGGTGGGGGTGGGGTAAGGGGTATGGTAGGGGGTGGGGGTGGTAAGGTCTAGGGGTACGAGGTTGGGTGGGGTAGTGGGTGGGTTAGGGTGGTGATGGTTAGGGGTAAGGGTGGGGGTAGTGACTAGGTTGGGTTGGGGTAAGGTAGGGGTAGGGTAGGGAGTTCGGATAGGATGATGGTAGGGTGGGGGTAGGATGGCGGTACGAGAGTGGGGGTAGGATGGCGGTACAAGGGTGGGGCCGAGGTAGGGGGCATGTGGGAAGGGGTAATATACGAGGTGAGGGTAGGGTAAGGTGGATCGGGGTGGCGATAGGGTAGGGTGGATCGGGGTGGGACAGAGGTAGGGGCATGTGATAGGGGGTAGGGGTAGGGTCATTGTAGGGAAAAGGGGTATGCGGGGTGGGGGTTGGGTGGGTTGGGTAGGGTAGGGGTAAGGGGTAAGTTACGAGGATGGAGGTACTAGAATGGAATCGACATCGGAGCAGGACCGGACCCACCACTAGGTGTAAGTATGCAAATTCATTGCAACGACCTGTAGCATCTGCATTTTCTAAATTTGAAAAACTAGTAAAAGTCACTTCTCCAAATCATTAAGGAAAAGAGAGACATGTCTCATTTTTTCGTTTTGGAAAATGGTTTGGTAAACGCGTTTTTCTGTTTTCCTTTCTCCAGTTTTCCAGCAATTTTCTTTGGTAAACATGTTTCCTGTTTTCTGTTTTCTAGTTTTCCAGTTTTCTGGAAAACTGGAAAATATCTCTGTTAGTAAACAAGCACTTAGTATTTCTTCCATTTTAGATTTTAAGGATGAAGGACGCCATGACTCAAATTGGATTATAAATGAACTTCAACTTTATTTCAATGACCGGATGGTACGTTGGGAGGATGTAAATTGGACTATAATCCCAATCTGACAGATAGAGAGTGGGGCTCTGTCCCCGGTACTTGCAGAGGCCCTATGCATTTTTAGCATAGTAACTCCTCATCGCAGTTGCCAGGATTCGAACTCGGGACCTAACCCTTGTGACACTCCCTTGCTACTAGTTGAGCTACGCCCACCGGTACAGTGAATGATTTCCTGCGATGGTTGTAGTGATTGTGATTATAAATTGTTGTAAAGCATTATAACTTACAGTTTTTTAATTAATAAAAATGGCTTATCTAGTTTGTGTTAAAATTAATTTTAAAAATGGTATGATACGTACATACAATTAGGCAGTAAACAAAATATAATTAATGTCCTTAAAAGTCATTTAACAAGTTATCAGCTAATCATAAACAATTATATATCTAATCAAACACCATTTTACAAACCGCTAATAATATCTGCTAATCAAAACAGCCGATCCAATACGCTATAATCAATCAGCTAACATAATTAGCCAATAGCCAACCGCAATAGTCAATTGTCAAACACCCCGTTGCTCAGAATTAGGCATGGACGGGTCCCATAGGCTGGCTACCCTACAACCAAGACTGACGTCGCCGCACATGTGTACAATATCCTTTTCGATATCCTTTTTTAACTTTTAAATGAATTATAACTCTTAAAATACTTATAAGCATTTGAAACGCAAAAAGAAATGCTAAATCAGGAGCAGGATTGATTGGTTCTAGACTTCCAGTCTCCAAATTCACTGATCGGGACCGCCGCTAGTGTAGACGGGCCTGACGCCTCTCTTTGACCTTTACCGGAAATAACGAGTCCAGTCGATTACGCGAATCGGCCAATTCCAGTCCCGACCGGTTAGGAACCGTGGACAAGTCTATCCCTAGCTACTTAGAACACATATATCATGTGTTTGTTTTTTATTTGTTCAGGTAAAATTCATTTTAAACAAGAATCGGTTAATATGAATAGTACTCGTCTTACATTAGATGATCACTCCTATTGAATTTTATCTCCTTTTGAATTTTATCGATTCTGGACCGAAAAATAGATGAATTTTCAACTTGTGACTTGAAAGATGAAATTTATCGATACACGACTTGAATGATTGAAAACCATCAATCAAAGACCTGAAATGTCATAAATTTTATTATATTTTTATTTTAAAATGTTAAATATTACGGAGTATTTAGTTTTATTAAACTAATAAACTTTTGGGAATAAAAATTCATCAAAAGTTAGCAATTGATATAATAAGAACAATCAAAGAAATCTTAGGTCTTTGATGGATAGTTTTCAATCATTAGGGTCTTATATCGACATGCTTCATCTTTCAAGTCACGACTTGATAGTTTATCTATCTTTTGAACAATCATTTTGAATATTTAGATATTTTATGCATATGATACATTCATGAGAAATTTCTTACAAGAGTTTCATTATATTATTTTATTTGAAAACCATGATTCATTCACTCATAAATTAGGAATATTTATTATTTTAGTTTTTAATAGAATTAAATGAAATAAGGCGGACAGTACCTAGGCTATCTAGGGTTTTTTTGAACATGTTTCAGCAGCGAGTGTTCGTACGGGTTGAGCGGCAGATTTCGGACGGCTGAGAGAGATGCCCAGATTGAAAAGGAGTGCTTGTCACTGCACTTTGGACAATCATCTTCGACAAAGCAAAGGAAATCGACCTCGACAAATTAAAGCAAAGCAAGCGGACATAAGCAAAGGAACAACGGGCGGAGATGGAGCACATGCAATCTTGGACAAATGGAAATCGAATCGCTGGCTAAGGCGTATGGGCGAATGAAGATGGACGACAAGGATGAGGTTTCGCTGGTGGAGGCTACGACATCGAGGGCTGCGGATGTGAGTCTATTGATGGAGGATGAAGATGAAGTGACAATGATTCATCCCCCTCCTGAACCAGCGCCATGGAGGAACTGCGAGATTATGGTTTGGAACAAGTCGTTTGAAGGATGGATTCAACTACTCCATTAGTTTATCTTCTTTGATTTGGTTTTATTCAACTTTAGTTTTTTAATTATGAACTCTATTCTTATCATTTTGTTTTTTGTTAAAGTTCATGGTGCTAGGTTTATTTTGATGACTTAGTTTTCCGCTAGATTTGATATGGTTAGAGGTGGACGGGTCTATTTATTCAGCAATAATTGTATTAAGCACGTCTGGTGGTTAACGATTCGTATTGCTCCCTGTAGGAGTGACCGTTTCTATGTCTAATCATAGGACCAATAGTAGTAGTTGCAAGGTGAATGTTGTAGTCAATATTGATTACTTTGAGATTTATTTAAGAATAAGACCACATGAAGTTCATGACAATTTTTGATAATTAGCGGTTCCCCCACACTAACGAGTTTTGAGTGGATCACACTTATACTACGTATTAGATAAGACCATATTTAATAAATCATACTCCGTATATAGTGACAATAGATCCAATAGATAAGACCATATTTAAATAACTTGTCCAAACAGACTAAGCTAACAACATTATATTAGAGTTATTATCGTTACATATAATTAATACTACCTCCGTCCCAAAATACTTTTTCCAAATTCAAAAACTTGATCCATGGTTTTGATTAGTATAACATTATTAAAGTTATAAATTTTGTACTTTTATGAAAACACTTTTAACAAAGAACAATTTCAAGTCATTTTTATATTATAAATAATTTCCAATAAATATATATAATTGATCAAAGTTTTGAATTTGGCTAAGTATTTTGGGACGGAGGTGGTATGTTTTTTTACTGTAAAACACCTCACTTTACAGTAAAAAAACAATCAAGAGCATGATTAAAAAACACTATCACCCTCCTTAGAAAGTACAACTCTAGCTAAAATATGAGTTACAAGCTTCGTGGATCGTTTGCATAGCCCTATCAATGAGTCAGATCCGGCCTGGATTGCAGTATTTCAAACCAGGCTTGTTAAGCTAATAAAGGATCTTGGCTCGGCCCGTACCCGATGGTTCAAAAATTTGGACCCAGATCCAACATGTACATTGGACTCTTTTGTTTGATATTGAATACTTATTTAGTTCAATTAAAGGAATTAGACAATTAAAACTTCAACAAATAGGGATGCAGATGTCATATATTAAGAGGAATGGATTCAGCTCACTAATCGTCAACTCACTCTCTTGTTAGATTCGAAACTCCGTGAAAGTAATTTCAACTCTTTTTACTCTAAGTAATGGCAACACCCCCCAAAAAAGTGATGTGAGTTCTTCCCCCACTTAAAATAAATGTCAATAATATAGGATCAAGTACGAGTATCGTCTTCAAGGGACTGAAAAAGAGAATTAAGTATTGATTAATTTCATCAAAAAAATTAAATAAAGGGAAAATGGAAACTAATAATCCAACCTTTTAGCGGTTTTCTTACAATAGTCCCACCTTTTCATTGTTCATGAATAATCCAACCTTACCCGCACGGGTAGCTCAGTTGGTCGAGTGGTGAGAGATTTGGAACAATGGACCAAGGTTCGAATCCCCGCAGCGACCGGGTGGAGGTCACAGAACCTGAAATAAGGCTGGGCCTCTGGTGCGCACGGGTGTATGGGCCTACTATCATTCTGCTGACTAAGTCACCGTGACTAACCTCCCCACCATCCTGTCGGGTCGGGGTGGGGGGCTCCTGGGGTGGGAGATTCCACCTTATGGAACAATGAATAATCCAACCTTTGCACCCCATCTTCATTCACTGGTCCCTGACCGATTGATGACCTGTTATTCCAAGTTATTTTCTTATCTTTGTAAAACATTTTATCATAATTCCCACCTTATGATCACATAATGTTTTGCAAAGATAAGAAAATAACTTGAAATAACAGGTCATAAATCGGTCAGGGACCAGTGAATGAAGAAGGGGTGTAAAGGTTGGATTATTCATGAATAATGAAAATGTTGGACTATTAGTTTCCATTTTCCTTAAATAAATTAAATGTGAATTGTGTGAGATGGGTTTGGCAATTGAATTGCAAGGAGTAGCCATTCTAGGTAATTTTTTTAAAAAGTAGGTTATAAAATTTAACAATTAATTTATTCAAACACAAATTAAATTATAATCATGCAAATAATTCATCATCCAATAATAAAACCCTAGAACATAATTACGCCTCTACATTTTTGCAATAATTTATGCAAAAAAAGTATTGTTTGAAACCCTAGATAGAGCAAGTAGATACGGTCCTCCGTTCCTTTTTTCTTTCTTCCATCTTCATCACATAATCTTCACCATCTTCATATCCAGCACCTTTCAAGCTTCACCATTTTCATCTTATTCATCATCTTTTGTCTTTATCTTGAATCATCACTATATCATCTTGTGTCATCTTTCATCCCACCTACTTCTTGGTCACCAGAGTTGTAGTCACCGAAAGTATCATCGAAAAAATAACGAGAGTTGAAATCACCAAAAGTGATATAAGTTGTCTCTAGGAAAAAATGGAACTGAATTAATAATAACATTTTGTAAAATCTTGTCATAAAAAAAAATGTCTATATATAGGCATTGATTTTGTTTCTGTGTCTGAGTAACCTGACAAATCATGTTGCAAAGAAGTCAAGGTGGGGTTGCACATAAACTAACGTCTGCGTACATAGATAAAAAATGTTAGGATTAGGTCGCACGGAACCAATATTTTTGTACACAAACATTAGTTGTCTGGGATAAACAAATTGTTTGTATCCATAAATTTTTTGTTGTGTACATAAACATTGATTGCCGTGCAACCCAACCATAACTTCTCTGCAACTTATCTTATCTGTGTTACTCCTTCCGTCCCAAATTGAGCTTCAAAACTAGTGTCTGTATATACAAACATTTTACACAATGTTACTCCTTCCGTCCCAAATTGAGTTTCAAAATTGATTTATTTGGGTCAAACAAATTCATTTTATTCACTTAATTAGGATACCAATTCTTAATTAAATTTTAATTTGAATTTTAAATTTCTATAGAGATTTTAATGCAGTTTCTGAATATGTAAATTTTAATTATTTAAATTGAATTAATTATCAATAAGGAGGAATTAACTTTAGCATCGGTTGACTAAAATAATGTTGACTTTGCAAATCAAATTGGGACGGAGATAGTATTAGTTTTTCGGTTTCAAAAGGCTCTACTGCCTTTTCGCATCCTTTTCTTTTCTTTCCCTTACAGATAAATTCTACGTAGTATGATTATTTAGTACGACAAAGTTCCGGCGAGGTTCATTTTTTATATTCCAACGACTTTCCGGCGACTTTTAAACCTGCATTTCTTTTTATGACCAACAAGATGATAAGGGCTAAGATGGTGATGGAAAGTGATGATGAAGATTGGTTTTGAATCAAATGGAAAAAGATAGATAAAAGGAGTGAAGGGAAGATGAGAGAAGGAAACAAGGAAAAGGTGGAGATAAAAGAAATTAACAACAAAGAAGAAAAAACAAAGGAGAAAGAAATACTTGGACCCTTATTTTGAGTGTACACCAAGGTGTATGCAATATGCAAGGGTGTACAACGGTCACAACAATTCAGAAAATTGAGAGAGGACATTTACAAACTCAAAAACATGAGAACTACATTTCAATGTGGGTACTATTTGAGAGATTGAAAGTGTGATTTCTTCATAAACAGATAATCAAATAATGTAAAAAAGATGGTAAGTACTGGTCATACCTGGTTCAAAGTCTGAAACTGTTTGGAAGGCCAAAAGACTGAACCAATTAAGAAACTAGTGAAAGAGTCAAATGGACTAATTCACTTGATAAGTTGATACTCAATCGGGGTATCAGACAATCAGATTGAGACTTGACCGCTTGAGGATTGATGTGAGTGCTTATTTGCAGACTGTTGTTGTAGAGTGCATATGTGCCCCTATGCGGGGTGTAGATTGGCAAAATCTGTACTTCGCCAGTCTGCAACTGCGAACTTGCAATTTCTTTCGACAACTCGATTTTCGATTGGTGCTGGACAGCTGCAATTCACTTGTTGTATATACTTCATCTGATCCTTGATAAAATTCATAGTTTGACTTTGAGATTGTTAAGAAAGTGGAATTTTCGCTTTTGACTTTTTCATCATGCTCTTACAAAAAGTAAATTAGGTGCAGTGGGGGAGAGAAAATGAGTGTAAAGTGAGTAACAAAGTAAAGGTACAAGAGCAATTTTATATTAAAAAGTTACAAAAAAAATAAAGTGTGAAGTTTATTTTAGACCTACCTAAAAAGAAAGTGTGAAATTTATTTAGGACCAAAGGGAGTATTAATTATAATGTACCCTATTACGATAATTGACTCAATTATAAAATATTAGGTTAGTCACTTCAAATAATCAACTATAATTAGGATTGTTAAAAATTGTACTTTTAATTTGATCACCATGTGAATAGTTGGATGAGACAAACAAATGCAATAGAGTTACTCCCTCCGGTCCTTGTTAAACTTTACAGTTTGACTTCACACATACTAAGGAAATAAATTTGACTTTACTGTAGAGTACACTGATTGACACTGTTTGACACTATTTTGCACTGTTTGGTGTAGATTTCTTTGCCAAATAAGGCAAATAAGGAAGTGTAAAGTTTAATATAGGACGGCCCAAAAAAGAAAGTGTAAGTTAATTAAGGACCGGAGGGAGTACATATTACTCCGTAATATAGTAAAAAGTGATTCTATAAGCCCCAAAATATAGTTTTTTGTTAATATCCCGTAATTATGACTTCACCGGATCAATCCCGATCATTTAAGAATTCACTCAACTCAAAAGTAAATACAAATCGCTCCAACAACCCACTTCGATCCTAATGCCCATGAATATACTTGTACTAGAGTTGCAAGCTCATGTATTAAATAATTGTGTCAAAGTACATTTAAGATTAACATGTTCCTTAAAAGAATAATGAATGATACGGAGTACTACCTCCGTTCCTATTTTATCTTCCAATCCACTTTGGCACACAATTTAAGAAAAGTGGGTATTGTGTGGTGGAGAGTTGTGCAGAGGAGAGAGAAATGTGTAAGAAATGTTGTGAACCACAAATTCTATATCAAAAAGGGAAAGTAGAAATTTAATTGGAACAGACGAAAAAGGAAAGTTGGAAGTTTATTTAGGAACGGAGGGAGTATGTTTTATCGGTGTGAAATAAAGACATGTTTACGTCATAGTTAATCTCACCTTTATCGTATTAACACAAGTAAAGCAAATATTTTTTTTAGATAAATGTCTACATCTTTTATGTCTTAAAATGTTGCTTAGTAAGCACCTCCATGGTCTCATGTTTTACAAAGCAGCATGTTAAGATTTTTCTTATTAATAAGTACACTCCTTGCATATCACAATGAAAGTCATCGGAGCACCTCTACCCTCACAACCCATATTCGACCCTACCTCTACACTACCAAGCAACCCCTAACCTACCTATCACAACTACCCTCAACCATCACCTCACCCTCTATCATCGCCCTCACATCCAACCCCTACACCCACCACCCCTGCCTCCATCCTAAACATCCTAATGGGTGTATGGGTAGGGGTTAGAGTGAGGCGTAAGAGTATGAAGTGGTGAGGGTGATGAGTTAGAGTTGGAGTGGGGTGTTGTAGATGAGGTAGGGGAAGAGATAATGGTGAGATAGAGGTAGGTGTTGGAGTGATAGTAAGAATGTGTATTATCTTTAAAATTATACTAGTAGTTGATATTTTAAAGTTAAATCATATTTTAATAAATAGATAAGTCTCCATAAGTAAACATACATTTATTAAACATCTCGTAGAGTAGCTCGTAATGTAAATCATTTTTTTTGGAAACTAAAGTAAATAATATTTTAAAATTTGTAGTTATTCAAATTCATTCAGATTCACTTTATTATATATAGGAAAAAGAGGAGCAAATAAGAGCTTATTTGACTTTTTTTGTTAATAACTGGGCTTATTTGCTTCTTTTCCATTATGTATACTCCATAGTCCATACCATGTATATATATCCAACTATATTTTTATCTACTATTACTCCAATAATAAAGATGCATGTTATTGCCGATAATACCCTCCATAACTGAAACTCCCAAATCCTTCTCCTGTTGGCTGATCTCCGCCACCATATCCAAAGGGACTGCCAAATAGATAATCTGCTGCTGCACAATAACTCCATGGACTGCTAACTCCTTGATCACTCCCTCCTCCTCCTCCTCCTCCATAATTGTTCTCTTTCCCATTGTTCCTCTGGTATTTCTCCCAACAAGGCCAATACCCAAACATGCCCTCACATACATCCACACTCTCCAAACCAGATCTATAGTAATGACCATTTGCCACTGGGTAATCTGATGTATTTCCACTAATACCCTTGTTTAGATCATCCGATCTTCCAAAGTCAACGGCGACTCTGCCCCTGTCCGCAGAAACCACTTTTCCGATTTCATTGTCCAGTGAAGAAGCGGCGGAGCGAGGGTAACAGGTACGATCTGACGGTGGAAGGGGTTTTCCATATGTTTGGGAAATATCATAGCCACCGCTATATGGGTCTGGATCATACTCATCAAAATCAGTGTCGTCTTCTTGTTCTGGACCATCTAACTGGATCAGCATTGAATTACTGGAATTGTGAACAGAGTAATTCACTTCTGGCTGCGTAGCATAACTATATCCAGCATAATCGTGATAATAATCACTGCTATAATAATTCGGGCTGTTTTCTACCAAATTTGGGGAAGGGTATGAAAACGGGCTATGATCGTACGGTGTGGATGCGTTGTAGCCATAGAAAGAACTCAAAGAAGGGTAGTGGGACTCACCGACGCCGACGGCGACGCCCTGGTAGCCATAGAAATCCATTTTCAAGAACCGTAGAAAGCTCGCCGGAAGTTCTCCAAAAATGAAAAGTCAGATCTTTTATAGTTCTTGGAAATAGGGGAATGTATTTTTTTGTTTACTAATATGGTGATGAAAATTGACCAGATGCTAATCTATATATCAAGTTGCAAAGAGGAAGGAAGGGAATTTGGTTAGGAAATTTTTGACATTTGGCGTGAGCTTTATCTCATCTGCTCCGTGATTAAAGAAGTTTTTTTTTGGGACAAGAATCTCGAACTTGGAAAAAAATGTCAAATAAGGCTATATTTAGGATGCTCTGTCTGGCCGACGCCATTTGAGGTGGTTCCCGGTGAAATTTTTTGATGAATATTTTTGAGAATCTTATTCATTAAGTCTACTTTACACATATCAAATTTGAACTAAAACTTCAATTGGGAAGGTATTCAAATGAATTCTTGAAGATAACTGCTCTTTTAAGTGCGCAGTTATCTTCAAGAATTCATTTATATGCCTTCCCGATTGAAGTTTTAGTTCAAATTTGATATGAGTAAACTAGACTTAATGAATAGGATTCTAAAAAAAATCATCAAAAAATTCCACCGGGAACCGCCCCAAATTGCGTCGGCCACACAGAGCATCCTAAATATGGCCTTATTTGACATTTTTTTTCAAGTTCGAGGCCCTATATGATCCTTATCCCCTTTTTTTCTTTTTTTTTAAAGAAAGGTGGTTACTAAGGATGTTTTTACTTGGACTGTAATTTGCTGGTCTGGTCTGGTCTGATTTCTTTGTATTTTTATAATTATCCAAGTTTGGTCTGGTCTGGTCTGAGAGGAATTACAGTCCAAGTAAAAACATCATAAAGGTGGTTATTTTTGCTGAGCTACAAAGATGACAAAAAAGGTAAACAGAATCCGATATTGAGATCAATGTTAGACAACATTTCAACTTGTGCTGAAGTATAGAGTACACTAGTAATATACCACTAAATTTGTAAGATATTTTACGATTTACTATGTATAACCGACAATAAAGCAAATTGATCTCTATCAACGTTCAAATTAGTTTTAAAAAATAAAATTTACATATTCAGAAATACTAGTACATTAAAACCGCTACAAAGTCTGCAAAAAATAATTAAAATTCCATAAAATTTTGATATATAAAGTAAATAATTAAGAGTGGTTTATGTTGACCAAGTGAATAGGAAATGTATCTTACAAATTGGGATTGAGAGGGTACTAATCTTTTCATTCCACCGGAATTTGTGAGCTTTTCTTTTTTGTACAACTTTGTCACTTTTCTTTTAAATCAATGAATTTGTGATTCTGTTCAATTCTTAATCCTCTTCACAAACTTTAACTACATTTTTTGACTATTTTAATTTCACCGGCGAACATCAACTTGGCAAAATGGAGTGTTAGTAATATACATAGAATGTTAAGTTGTACACATGTCCCATAATAAACAAGTTAATGAGTTATGACTTGGTTACATCGTTTACATAATGATGAGAACTACACACATTAATGCTTAGCCAAATCATCAGCATCCTCGCTCATAGTGATCATACTAACATACTCATTAAATTAAAACAGTCGAAAGTATGTTAAGTTGGTTTTTTGGTATTACTTAAATTTAAATCATTGTTGTCAATAATTGGTGGTACAGAGTAGAATTTTTAAATTGAATTCTTTTATTGTGCTAAGAATTTTTAAAATTAAATTCTTTTATTGTGCTAAGAATTTCTTTAATTTCAAGAAAATTAAAACATTCAAATTGCTTCCATTCAATGTAATGTAATGCTAATGGGGATAGGTTATAATCAAATTAAAGAACCGTTTTAATATAATGCATCTGGAATGAGCCAAAAATTAAATGACTTTGTCTACACTCTACATGTGGCTTATATGGTGACAATGATGCACTACCAGTTTTGATATTTAAAAAAAATACAATGGAATTATTTGGATTGATATTTGATACTACCTCCGTCCCGTCGGAAGGTTCTCATAGCAAAACGACACGATTATTTAGGCAATAGTTAAATGAAGTACTTCGAGTATATTTTGAGAAATAATTTTAATAGATATATATTATAATGTAGTTAGTATTGATAACTGTGTTGTTATAAATGCATTATTTTTAATATTTAATGATTAATTTGTCACTTAAGATTGTTAATTGTTTTCTGAAATAGAAATGAGAACTTTTATATGGGACGTCCAAAAAAGGAAAGAAGGAACATTCTAATGGAACTGAGCACTTTTAACTATTCTTGGTGAATATGGTAGGTTTATGTGTGTACGGTGACTTACTAAAAGTAAGAATAAGAAGATATATTCTAGTTTGAGGTTTGTGTAATTCTTCTATTATTCACCAATATACTTGGTGTTTAGTTTAGCCTTGATTAAGAAGTCACCATAAACTAGGTCACCACTCAAGGTTACTCACACATAAAGTTTTTCACTACAAGTAAGTAACTGCTTGTGCAACTCTATCCTTCTTCTGCACTCAAGGGATGATATTAAGAGCCCGTTTGGTAATACCTAAATCATCTGCATGAGCTGATTCGGCTGAAATTTATGAAGTTATGGCTGAAGTGACCGGATTGGCTGATTTTGCTGATTTATGAAAAAATTATATTTAAAATATATTTTATTAATTAAATAAAGAAAATATTATATGAAAAAATAGCGAAAATGATTCTTTAAAGTAACTTCAGCCAATACAGCCAGAAAAGTAACTCCTAACTTAGCTTTTCTTATTACTATGTATTACACAATTCAGCACGCGAAATAAAAAATTACGTGCGTGGTGAAAAAGTTGGTTGATAAGCCGAAAAACAGGCTCACCAAACGGGCTCTAAATATTCAGCTAACTAAGCTCTAAAGATAGTATATTTAGTATTTAGGACTCCTTAGGAGTTTAGATAAGTGTTTGGTGAGATAAGATGAGAAGTGATTAATTAGCACTCTCTTCTTTGGTATACATGTCCTCGTAAGATCCTTTTGTTCTTAACTGCATACCTTTCTCCAAAAAATTACTCTGTATTTATAGTCTGCATATGACTTATCATATTTTATGGTGTTTGGTTATGAAATCAAGTAAAAATAATTAGTCTTTTGTTCTTTCTCTTTCTCTTTAGTACTCCTTTTATCTCTTTTTTCATTTTATCGAGTACTTTCTTATTTTTTTCTCTTTGTTTTCTTTTTATCTTTGAGTAATTTTTACTCTTAGGCTTCTTTTAATTTTCTTTTTATGTATGATATGCAAGAAGTGTAATCGGCTATTTTGGCCTTACACGTGAACATTATCAAAATCATCGGTGCTCTAACAGTTGCTCATCGTGATGATGATGTTATGGATTCGAGTCTCAACCATCCTAGATGGGGAGTTTGTGACTTTGTGGTAATGGACTTATGGAAGTAGAAGCTCTGGGCCAGAGAACCAATTAATTGACACCAAAGTTTGAATTCATCATCAAGGTTGAATGATTAGATGTAAACTATGAATTGATCATTTGATTCAGGTTGTTTAAATCAATGGCCTTGTTAGCATCATCCATATTTGAATAAAGTACCAAAAATTAAACAAAGAAATTGCTCAAAATAAGAGCAAAACATATATAATAAGGGGCTATATTGGAAAGAAATAATGATACTTCTATTTAAGAAAAATGTGCTATTTTCTACTCATTTCTACCTACATACTACATAGTAACTCATGAGTTACTTTTGCTTTCACCATCATATAGTTCAGCTATTACAATCAAATAATGAAGTACTGTTAAATAGACAATCTGGTGCTAAATACACATCAGACATGTGTATGGTATATATTTCAAAATGATATTAGTGTACCCGTGTAGGGGGGCGAATATACAATTACAAAAGAACATGATAACTTGTATAAACTCATGATTATCTAATCTATTGTCTAAACCAAACCAAAATAAGCAAAGCCAGCAAATCACATTTTAAACTAGTTTACAAAAAGGGAAATTAAGTTACCTCTTTACACATAAAACTTGCCATTTTATCCAACACTCCCCAATCACACAAACTCACAGCCTAACCTAAGAATAGAAGCAGTTAACACTCTAAAGAGAAAGTTAACGCCCTTCGATTTTAGTCATTGATAGGCTGTTAACAGAATTACTTTTAGTAGTACTTATTGAGGATGATGGAAGACAAGTCTCTTTCCTTAACAATATGAATCCTGGTCGATTAGGTGGTGGAAGCTTAGTTTCATTGCATAGCATGAAAACCACTTCTGACATGGTTGGTCTGTCATTTTGCATTGCCTGGACGCACAACAGCCCAACATGGATGCACCTCAAAACTTGTCCGCCATCATATGACTTCCCTAGCAATGGATCAACCAAATCCAGTGCTGTTCCTTCTCTCCACAAATCCCACATCTGAAAATCCATAACAAAAATAATCATAAAAAAGAACCCGCCAAAACTGGATATGCTCACTAATTGTTATGGACTAGGTTGCGTTAAAAGTGACGTAGCACCATCACAATTGTGACAAATGTGTGATTTGAAATATAAGAAACTAGCGCGTGAAATAAAAAATTAGTGTTTGATGTAAAATCTAGCTAATAGAGATGATGGGCAAAAAAACTGTTACTGAATTGACACTTAGGAGTTAGGATAAGGTTGATATATGTACTTACATCTCCTATTAGATTGAGGGAGTTTTCCTTGTAAGGATTTTTGTTCTTCCTTCCACACACAATCTCTAATAACAGAACACCAAAGCTAAAAACGTCGGACTTCACTGAAAACTGTCCTTCCATTGCATATTCAGGTGACATATAACCACTGTAGCCAAGCAATATTTTAATGTAATTAACGAACGATACAAAAGCTAGTAACCTTGAAATGTTATATGTGCGCTCAAATTAGAGTAACGATACGTACTATGTCCCAACTACACGATTTGTATTTGCTTGATTTTGGCCCGTTCCAAATATTCTAGCCATTCCGAAGTCTGATATTTTCGGATTCATGGAGGCATCCAACAATACATTGCTTGCTTTTAAATCTCTATGAATGATTCTTAATCTAGAATCTCGGTGAAGATATAGTAATCCTCGAGCTATTCCCAAGATGATCTCAAAGCGCTTGGCCCAATCTAGGGACTCCCTCTCTTTACTATCTGTAGAAAAACTAAGTAAACTTACATTGTAAATAAATAAATCTAATTTTGGAATTGTAGCACCAATGAATGATAATACTATACGTACCGAAGATGAAGCCGTCTAGGCCTTTGTTAGGCAAGTGTTCATACACCAGCATTTTCTCTCCTTGTTGAATGCAACATCCTAATAGCTTCACAAGATTTCTATGTTGGAGTTTTGCAATTAGTGTCACTTCATTCTTAAATTCTTCTGTTCCTTGCCCTGAAGTTCTTGAGAGCCTTTTGACTGCTACTACTTGTCCATTTGGCAATTTGCCCTGCATGGCCAAAAACTGTCTATAATTCAACTCAATTACCATCAAACTGATGTAAACCAAACCATACCAAAAACAATCAAACCAAACATCACAATGATGTAACATTATATAAACATGGGAAAAGAACAGTGATGAGTTGCCTTATAAACAGCACCAAAACCGCCTTGGCCAAGTTTATTTTCATCAGAGAAGTTATCAGTGGCAGTTTGCAAGGTTTTTAAAGCATAGAGGGACACATCTGCTGATCCAGTTTCGTCTACGTGGTCCCCCATTAGAGACTCATCGTAGGATTGTAAGTTGCTATCTATCAGATCTTTAGTATTTCTTCTTTGTCTCTTACCTGCAATCATCACCATTAACGGATCATCAGAGGCCGAGTTAACCTACAAAAAGGCTTTACTCCCCTAGCGATAACTGATAAGAAAAGTAGTCCAATCATCCAATGTTATGGTAGTTTGTGATTTTACATTTGGGGGGAATGAGCAGTCAACCCATGTATTGTATGTTACATGTTAGAAGACAAATATGCCCCTCAACTTTCTTTTGAAACTATTAAACAAGAAAATTGTATAGTTTGAACAAATATGCCATTTTGTCTAACAACTGAGGGGTATATATGTTCTCTTATTTTTTGTGCAAAGGTATATTTGCTAAAACTTTAAATTTTATGTTTATTATTTTAAAAAAAGTTGAGGAATATATATGTTTTTTAGCATATAGTTTAAGGTATACTTGTTTGTTCTCCCTTTTTATATCTAGTAGAGTAATTGATTCCACTAATTGTCCCCATCACAATTAAGAAATTCTGACTCTTAGTTCTTAATTTTCATCTTTCCACTTCCAATCCATGACTTTCATTTTTTGTCACTTAAGTTCCTTTAGTCCACTTTACAAGCGAAGATTAACCATAAACTGTATGAAAACCTACTTGTTAAGTGGTAGGAAGGACCATAAGTGACAAAATCTAAAGTCGTGAGACAAAAATGGAACAATGAACTGATGAAGTTGGGAGCTAGTAATGGAACAAAAAATGGAATTGATTCTTAGTATATTCTAGACATACTTTTAACACAACCCTCACATAATATAAAAAAATAGAGAACTAGAGGAATTATTGAGAGTAATACTACATTCGTATCAGTTCAGATAGAACTTGTGAATGTGGTGTGGTCATTCAACTAGAAAATAATATGTATGAAAGGAACCACTATAGTAGATTGAGTCCAATCAATTTATTAATATAGCCCAAGTTAGTTATTATATACTAGAATATCTCGCTTTAATGTTTCACAATTAAAAATAGCATAAAAGGCATTGCAGTTGACTCTACCTTTTCTAATTTTCATAATCAAACAAGAGAGTAGAAGAATCACTGCTCCAGCCACAACAGCCAAACTGACTTTGATGATAACCTTTGCCCCATGATGGCCTCTTGATTTCATCTCAAGTTTTTCTGTGAAAGAAGAGTTAAAACAAAAAGATTCATTCTCCACCAATATGAATAAAACTGTAATCAAGCAAATGTGATACAATCATACTTAAATCAGCAGCAGAGGCTCGAATATACATATCTTGGCCACCATTGGCTAGCTCTCTCATATCTATCAAGTCACCATACCAAGTGATGCACCCCATTCCACCAGAGGTAATATTTGAACTGGCATATCCCATGCAGGAACAGTTGCTCAAACAAACTTCTTGACATTCTTTTAGCCCTATTGTCCTGTTTACTACGGCCATTTTAGCGTCCGGGATCTTCACTTTTGTCAACTTGATGAACCCCTCACCACTATGGCATAACGATGTATCTGTTTGGCTCCCTCTGTTAACCATCTCATACAGATTAAATATGAAAAACTAGTGTATAAAGTCACATATATCCACACAACGAAGGTGTTGGTAGTTTTCCCCAAAACTAGTCAAAGTGAAATTCAACTCAGTTTACTACTTTTCTTGTTATTCACTTTAAAGTCAGAGCCTCTTTGACATTTTATCTCCTAATTTCTAGCCTTTTAGGAAGACTATATTTAAAGCTTTTGTGCAAGGTCCACTGTATTTGCTATTCTTCCCTAAGCAATTAAACACTTCATGTGCATCATTCTCCTTCTCCAAGAGAAGGATAGTCTCATTTGACAACCCACTTTTAAGTCAAATGAAGTATACCAATAAGTACAATTTCCTTCCTTCCCAATACTCTCCAAGTCATAGCAAATGTCGTTTGACATCTCTCATATCAATACAAGGTGCAATGGGAAGTCTCTAAATATAGCAGGAACACTTGAAAAATGTAAAAACAAATTAAATATACTGAAATATTTCGAGAACTGTGAGGAAGTATTGATAGAAATATTGCGGATACTCCCTCCGTCTCTATATAAAGGTCCGCGTTCATTTTATACACATTTTAAGAAAGTGGAATTGTTTGGCACTGTTTGGACACTGTTTTGCACCGTTTTCTTTACCAAAAAAGGAAATGAGACTTTTATTTAGGGACATAGGGAGTATTAGAAAGACATTGTTGTATTCTTAAAATTTTCTCACAAGGCTATCAAAATATCTTATTTTTCACAAATTTTATGTCGGGGTTTTCTATAAATACGTATAAAATAAAAGTGGATATTGGTTCAATTTCCATAGCAAATGTAGGGAAAAATTATAGTTGCCCCTTGTGTCATTATTTGTCCAAGTAAATCTTATTCAAGTCTATGAACTTAATAAAGGATGTGCACAATATCTACTTTTTAAAAGTCAAAACAATTCACCATCATAATTATTAGCTACAAGCCTACAATATCAGTTTCGGTCCTCTTAGCTACTTGTGGAAGAAATGTTATTGAAAGTTGTTGGGATAGATGAATCACGACACATATTTATGAGATACATTAAAGAAAATAATAAGCACTTATCGATGCAAGGCTTATTTGTAATCCATCATACTCAACTATCTATGATATTCTTCCATGTGTAGTAAAGCAAAAATAACTAGCAAAAATTATTATTTATAATCACAGTGATGGGATATTTTGACTTTTAATACTCCGTAGCATATACAGAGTATTTTAGATAATTTAATTAGATTTGACAATTATGTGATGTTCAATTAGATTAATATTGACATGATTCAAGAAAAGTTAAAGAATAACTCATTGACTTTAAAAATGCAAGGTTAAACTACAGAGTGATAATTATGAATTTATGATATAGACATGTGTGGCTACAAATTGGTTATTCAATTTTGTAGTAGTGGGTCCTATACTTCTATTTAAAAATTGAATGATTATGTTATGTACAAAAATGCCATAGGAGAGGAAATTTCTGCAAAAAAAAAAAGGATGTCTAATGCAATGTTTGAAATTTCATATATACACCACACCGTATTACTTATTATTTGTATTTGTGATTTAACAAAAATACTCTTATAGTCTTATGGGCTGTAATAGTGCTGCCAACAGACCGCCAACCGCCTGATTGACCTTAATTATGCAATATAACTAGGGGAAATTAGTTATAATCCTATAACTAATTATATTAGAGGTAGAAATGTAATTAACTAATACTCCATCATATAATTATTTATACGAGTATTAACTAATTATAACGCGTAATATTTATTTCTTTTTTTATGATGGTATGGTTTAGTAAGTAATCTTAATACCTGACACACCCCCCTGAGGAGGACCCTTCTTGAGTTGACTTGGGCTCATATCCGGTAAGACACGAGCAGTCAAGCGACGCCAAATTGCAAGTGCTGAAAGCGCCGCAGCCGCCGTATACGTCGCACTTGTCTTCCGGCGCCGACCAAACACCCACCCATCCCTTATCCTTTCCCTGCCATACCAGCCTATTCACTGTCCCAGATTCATTCAACACCAATATTGAATGTACAGACACGTCCCGGAGAGAATACGTCAGGCTGACCTCGTCAACGGTGTCGGTGTAGTTGAGATTGATGATGCCGTGAGTTTGGGACACCTCCGGCGCGCCGCTGAGCTCAACTCCGTTCCACGGCCCGGTTCTCCAAATCCGGGCCCAACTCCGGTAGAGGAATACCTGCGGCGAGCCCGTCAGCTCCATCCCGAAAGTATACTGACCCGTTGACGGGTCGTCCGATGACTTCCATGACGAAAGAAATCGGGGGCCGCCGCCGGATTTCTTGTCCACCCAGAGTTTCATGGAAGGAAGCAATGTGTTTGTCGGATAATCGAAGCTCTGCCACGTTGGAAGACCCCTTACATCAGGGTGCAAAACGAGATTCCCTGAATCTAGTAATTGAGCAGAGGAATACCGGGAATCTGGTTTTGAGCCATTGAGGTTCGTGCTCCAGACGGAAACGTTGGATTTCTGGTCCCGGACGACGAGATTTCCGGCTGCGTCGAAAAGAAGGATTCCGGATGGGCCGTTGACAGGGGTGTCTCTGTTAGCGACCCAAACAACGGTTTGGACTGGGATCTGTTGGAACCAGATTCCCAGATATCGCTTGCCGATGGAATTTTGTGGGGTAAAAAAACCCAGAGCAAAAGATTTTGAATTGGATAATAGGAAATCTCCATCTTTTAGTGTTTGGTTGAAGGTTATGGTGTCCGTGGAACTGGAAAAGCAGACTAGAAATGTAAGAGAACTTGCAAATATGAAAGATTGTCTCCCCATTTTTTAAGTTTGATTTGGCGATTTGTTCTGAACTTTTATCAAAAATAATTACTCCGTATATTGTACTCCGTAGTATCTTATTCAAAAAAGTATGGACTAATGTTCAAAATCTAGTAGGGTTTAATGCCAAATACAACCGGGTTTAAGTTTTATTGCCTCAAAAATCAAAATGTTTAAAGTGCCATGCATTAAATAGTGATGCAGTTATCTAGAATTTTCTATCTAGAAAAGACTAAAAATGTTCTAGAGAAGTAGAGAACTATAGCTAAAACCATTCTAGAAAATTTTCTATCGAAGAATTCTTATGTAAAAGCGAGAGTAGTTGGACATAATTGAAAAATACTCTAGATTTCTAGCATTTAATAAAGATTTAGAATGATTCTCTAGCTCTTATAAATATGACTCCTTGTACTCATTGGCTCACTAAGCAAAATCAAGCAATACCAATACAATACAAGTTTTCTAGATACAAGAGCTCTACTCCAAAACACTTTCTTTACACAGCACCTCACTAAAATCACTTAATATATTCACACTCCAACAACGTCTTCTATTTTCCTAACAAGTGGTATTCAAGCTCTTCAATAATAAGCGAACGTAATGGCGACATCAAGCTTCTCGGTATCGACCTTGATGTTCAACGGAGAAAGCTACGACTATTGGAGTGTTCGTATGAAGACTTGCCTAGAATCACATGATCTTTGGGATATTGTTGAAGAAGAAATCATCATGCCGGAAAAAGGAAGCGACATCGCATCAACTTCCGAGGTATGTAAGAAACTAAAGCAACAAAATGCTAGAGCTCTCTATCTTCTTTAACAATCCGTTAGTGATACTATTTTCCCGAGAATAACGTGTTCTACTACGGCAAAAGAAGTTTGAGATATTCTTAAGGAGGAGTTTCAGGCAAACGAAATGAGAGAATAATATAGTCAACGAAATGAGAACTCTTAGAGAAAACATAACAAACGAGAGAATAATCTAGAAGGTCTTAATCAGTCTCCTGAAAAATATGATCCAGTAGTTTCGGCTATTGAGGAGTCAAAAGATCTATCAAAAATGTCCATCACTGAATTAATGGGGTCGCTAGAAGCACGTGAGCAAAGGTTGAATGTATGATGTTAGAACATATTATATTGTGTTAAATTTAATTATATTTATCATTGTCTATTAGATTTAATTTGTGGGCTTTGTAATTAATTAGGGACCATTTAATTAGAGTTATTCGGCTCATCCTAATCTAACTAGGATGTTCGGTCATACTCCTATAAATATAGGATGTATAGACCGAACAACCTAAGACCTTCACAATTAGAATAGCCACATCATTATTGAAGCTCTCACGTTAGAATAGAGAGACAAAGACTCTACACGATTAATTCTGCACTTATTATTCTCGTAGAGCACCTCTCTAGTTTTTCTCTCTCAACAGTTCATTCATATATCATGTATTCTTGTCATATTGTTATGAATATATGGTATTGATTGTTGATGAATTATTCTTCTTTTACACAATTTCTCCATATTATTATTTAGATTTTATTCGACTGTGGATCTGGGATTACACACAGATGACATGAAAGTTCATTAGAAAGTGTCTTCCAGTCTAAGCTCAACATTAAAAGGAATGACTCAAGTAATGGTGGAATTTTTAAACCTCATAAAGATGGGAATTCTAACAACATGGAGAGGAAGACAAATTTTCCACATTAGAGAAAGATTGCTACCATCGAGGAAAGCCACAATGAAAAAATTGCAAGAGGTTCGGGCATGAAGAAAAAGATTGCAGAGATGGAAGAAGTTATCAGGCCAACTATTCTGAAAATTTCAAGGAGAAGGAGTACATGTTTTATGCATGGCACTCGACAATCGAAGCAAAACAAGAGTGGTACATCGATAGTGGATGCTGCAACCACATGACATCCAACGAGACCATCTTCCATGAGTTAGATACTTCTATCAAGACAAAGGTCAAGATGGGCAATGGAGAATTGGTGGAGGCAAAAGGGAAAGGTACCATTGTCATAGATACAAAGAAAGGTACGCACTTTATTAGAAACGTTCTTCGGGTGCCACATCTTGCGTCAAATCTACTAAGTGTTAGCCAAATGATGAAAAATAGATATGCCTTGCACTTTGAGAAAAATTCTTGCCAAACTTATGACAGGAAGAATAATCAAGATATTGTTGAAGTAAAAATGAGAAATAATTGAAATTTTCTCATTCAATGGCAATATCCACAAAAGGCAATGGTGGCTCAACTGAGTGATACGAGTCTATGGAATCTAAGATTTTGGCATTTCAATCTCAATGCCTTGAGATTACTACATCTAAAGAATATGACGAGAGATGCCTCCATTTGATGAAAAAGGGGTATGTGAAGGATGTATGGTTGGGAAGCAGCACATGCAACCATTTCCCAGAGAGAAAACATGGAGAGCCAAACAGATACTGGAGCTTGTCCACATTGATGTTTGCGGTCCAATGCGCACGTCTTCGGTTTCCAAAAACAAGTACTTCATACTCTTCATTGATGATTACTCAATGATGACATGGGTGTATTTCTTCCAAAAAAATACCGAAGTTTGTAGAATATTCAAGAGATTCAAGAACTTTGTAGAGAAGCGGAGTGGTCATCAAATCAAGAAGTTGAGAAGCGACCGAGGTACCAAATATAACTCAAAAGAATTTGACAAATTCTGTGAAGATGAAGGTATGGAACACCAACTAACAGTAGCATAGATCCACAACAAAATGGGGTATCAGAAAGGAAGAACTGTACAGTCATGGAGATGGCAAGGTCCATGCTAGCTGAAAAAGGAATGCCTAAAATGTTTTGGGCAGAGGGAGTGTATATTTCGGTCTACCTACTCAACTGATGTACAACTAAGGATGTTCTAAACAAAACACATGTTGAGGCATGGTCGGGACAAAAGCCTTTTGCCAAACATTTGATGGACTTCAGAAACATATGCTACATTCTCGTCCCATCCGTAAAAAGGCACAAATTAGAAGATAAAACAGAGAAGGGAATCTTCCTCGGCTACAGCTCCAAATCCAAGGGATATAGAATCTACAATCTCGAGACTAAGAAGCTGGTGACAAGTCGAGATGTGGAATTTGACGAGCAAGCCTTTTGGATTGGGAGACAGAATAAGTTGAAAGAAAGACAAATACTACCCAACTAGAGGAAATCCCAGAAGAGGAAGATAACGATCAACAAAGCCCCAAATCAACTCCAAAATCCTCTTCTGAAGCTAATACATCAAGCAAACATGACTCCTCACCAGAATCCCCACCCCTTTGGGTAAGAACTCTAGCAGGCTTATATGAGTCTACTGACATCTACGAAATATGCAACTTTTGTTCCTTGGAACCACATAGCTACACCGAAGAATCCAAAGAAAAAATTTGGATTAAAGCAATGAAGAAGGAGATCAAAATGATAGAAAAGAATTATACCTGGGAAATGGTAGATCTCCCACATAACAAGGAGGCTATTGGAGTCAAATGGGTGTACATAATGAAACTGAACCTCGATGGCTCTATTCAGAAGCATAAGGCAAGGTCGGTTGCAAAGGGGTATGCTCACATACCGGGAGTTGATTACACGAAAACGTTTGCACCAGTTGCCCGAATTGACACAATAACCCTCATAGCTCTTGCAGCTCAGAAGAAATGGAAAATTTATCAGCTAGACGTCAAGTCAGCCTTTCTAAATGGAGAAGTAAGAGAAGAAGTGTATGTGAAGCAACCAGAAGGATCCATCAATGAAGAAGGAAAGGTTCTTCATCTAAAGATAGCACTTTATAGGCTCAAGCAAGCTCCACGAGCCTGGTATAACAAGATTGATGGATACTTCGCCCGTCAAGGGTTCATGAAGAGCAAGAACGAGACTACGATATACATCAAACCCCAATGTAAATTTGACATTCTCATCGCCTCTCTATATGTTGATGATTTAATTGTTACAAGAAATAATTCAAAATTAATTGAAGAATTTAAGAGAGACATGATGAACACTTTTGAGCTGAGTGACTTGGGATCAATGCACTATTTCCTTGGCATGGAGATAAGTCAAAAAGAAGAAGGCATCTTCTTATCTCAAGAAAAGTATATTAAGGGCATGCTAAAGAAGTTCGAAATGCATGACTACAAAGTCATCGTTACTCCGTTGGTTCCTAATGAGAAATTAAAGAAAGAAGATGGGTCAAAGCCAATTGATGCTACCAATTCCCGGAGTTTGATTGTGATTCTACTTTATTTAACGGCTACAAGACCAGAAATAATGTATGCTACAAGCTTGCTCTCGAGGTTCATGGAAAATCCAACTGAGACTCATTATGGAGCAGCAAATAGACTCCTAAGGTACATACAAGGGACGATTAGTTATGGTATTTGGTACAAAACAAGTCATGACTCACGACTAACTGGATATAGCGACAGTGATTGGGCTGGATCTCAAGATGACAAGAAAAGCACATCTGGTTACACATTTAATCTTGGTTCATGAATTTTCTCATGGGGATCAAAGAAGCAATACTCAGTTGTACTATCATCAACAAAAGCCGAGTATGTTGCAACAGCCGGAGCAACGTGCCAAGCTATATGGCTAAAAAGAATATTAGAAGATATGGGAGAATTGCAAATCTCTGCGACAAAGATCTTTTGCGACAATAAGTCAGCTATTGTGATGGCTAAAATCCAGTTCAACACAATCGCACTAAGCACATCGATATCAAGTATCACTTCTTGAGAGATGTACAAGCAAAGGGGCATATTGAGATGAGGTACTGTCCAACAGAAGAACAATTGGCTGATATTTTCACGAAGGCACTACCAAGAGACAGATTCTAGTTTCTGCGAAGAATGCTTGGAGTTACCGACAAATGCATCAAGGAGGAGTATTAAATAGTGATGCATTTATCTAGAATTTTCTATGTAGAAAAGGCTAGAAATATTCTAGAGAACTATAGCTAAAAAATGTTCTAGAGAATTCTCTACTAGTCTTATGTAAAAGCTAGAGTAGTTGGACATCTATTATCAATACCTAAAAGCAAATGTTTTTTGCTACAGGATTCCCGCCTAAAAGAGTCACATCAAAAAATATAATGGTTGTGCAAAGGTTACAGAAATATGGTTTGTGAAAAAATAAAAAATAAAACTCACTCAATTCACGTGAGGTGATTAAAAATTGAAAGCTATCTTTCGGTCTATTATTGAGTAATATCTAAAAGTAGATATCATATGAATGGGCAAATTGTTTTGTCGTATCATGAACAGTGCTCCGCATGCAGGGCCGTCTAATGAATTTGGAGGCCCCGGTTTTAAATATAAAATCGAGGTCCACATTAATACTAAAAGTTAAAAAAATCTCAATCTAAACACGTATACTGAAATCAATTGAATAATCGTTAAAAGAGAACTAAAAGAGTGAAAGGACCAACGAAAAAATGACGGATCTATATTTTTCTTCCTTACTAATTGTATTTTACCGATTAGTATTAATACATAATATTATTATATAATACTAACAAATTTTTTAAAAATTTGGGCCCCGTAAATCCGGGGACCCTGTTCTGGATAAACTATTAAACCCCCTAAAAAACGGCATGCGGACCGCATGCAAAACCAAACGTATTACATACGTAATGAAATAAAAAAATACAAAACGAATGGCCAATTTTTTTTGAATTAAATTGTAAATATAGATGTTCTCTAAAAATCCATTAGCCGTGCTCTCACAATCTTTCTTCCTATAAAAAACATAAGAAAAACAGTCAACATGTTACTTAGACTCCGTGTATATATATACTATATATATATATATATATATATATATAGGGAAGAGATCAAATAAAAAGAGGTTCTCCCGTGAAAAGTCCGAACAATTGCACTTTTTCTTCACGCGTTGCACTTTTGCGTGTTTCTGTTGCACTTTTTCATGGTGGCAAAAAACTTCGTTTTAATTACGAAATTGCCACCGTGTTTTTGATCAAATTTAGTTCATTTTTGGCTCATTTTGAGCCATTAGATCTCAAAATGAATGCACAAGATTAATTCTCACTTTGCATGGGAAGACTTCTTTGTTTGAACCCTCCCCTATATATATATATAATAAGGATCAAATGAGAAGAGTGCTTATCGTAAGAAGTGAGAATGCATCTGGTGCATTCAATTTAAAATCTGTGCATCAGATTAGCAAAAACGTGCACGCAAAAGTGCAAAAAATATTTTAAAAGTGATGCTAGACGCGGTGGCATTTATGTAATTAATCAGAACTTTTCTGCCATCGCAAATAGTGCATCAGATTAGCAAAAAAGTGCATCAAAAATAGGTAAATGTGTAATTTCTCACTTCTCACGTTAAGATGTCTTCTCATTAGAACCCGACCCAATATATAATAAGGATCAGGTTCCGGTGAGAACACTCATTAACGTGAGAAATGAGAACACTCCAAAACGATGCACTTTATTCTTCACAAAACTGCACATTTATAGTTAAAGTAATGCAAAATTCTAATGTGCACATTTACGTTTAAAATTTTGCACAGACGAAATGCACATTTTCCAATTTTTTATACGCACGTTTCTGTTTTACATGATGCACAATGCTCAAATCCAACGCTCCAGAATTATTCTCATTTCTCTCCTAAGATGGTATTCTCATTTGATCCTTACCCTATATATATATATATATATATATATATATAGATTTTGGTTCAAATAAGAACAATGCTTAACGTGAGAATGTGAGAACATATCACAACCATTGATTAACATATACGGATCTACACTCAAATTGATTGAACCAAGGTTATTTATGTATTTTACAATAAGTCATTTTGGGTAACTGTCGTTAGCAATTAATAGCTTCTTTTGGTCCATTAATGTAAACAATAGATTCCATATATTATTAAATACTCCTTGGCGGTTAAACATTGGAGTAGTGCTCGTTATTTTTCACACATACTCACTTGAATTTTTTTAAGTAAAATAATTTTGTTATTATCTTGTCTCATAAATTATCTTGTCTTATCAAAAATAATATTGTGATGCACACACTTTTTCAAAAAATTAAGTACACGTACATTTTGAATGACCACTTTTTCAACAATTCTAAATAACATGTTTGCACAATTGACTATAGTGCACAAGTAACATATAGTGATGCACACACTTATTCTAATGTGCATAATTTGTTTATAATGCACAATTGACATATACGAAACGTGAGTCAGATATAGGTTTATGTGCATTACACAAATGAGTTGTGTGTTAGATACCAGTTTACAATCATTACATATTTGGGGTTGTGTGTTAGATTTCCGTTCTTGTGCATGACATACATGTTGTCATATTACTTAATTCTTACTTGTTGTGCATTAAATATTGAAATTTGTGCTCAAGATACTTATTATAGTGTTTGTTATACATATTGTGCATTGGAGACTTGTACTTGTGCATTCGATTTTTGTACGAAACGTGAGTGAGATACAGGTTTATGTGCATTACACAAATGAGTTGTGTGTTAGATACCAGTTTACAATCATTACATATTTGGGGTTGTGTGTTAGATTTCCGTTCTTGTGCATGACATACTTGTTGTCATATTACTTAATTCTTACTTGTTGTGCATTAAATATTGAAATTTGTGCTCAAGATACTTATTATAGTGTTTGTTATACATATTGTGCATTGGAGACTTGTACTTGTGCATTCGATTTTTGTACTTGTGTGTTAGATACATGTTCTTGTGCGCAGTAACTAGAGATACTTGTTGTGGTCCATAGTACACATATTATACTTATTTTTTAAAAAAATTATATATGCATTATTGGTGTCATATGAAAGATCATAAAAAATTATTTAATTTGATATAACTTTTATTAAAATCGGATTATAATTTTAAAAGTTAAATCAATTTTAAACTAAAAACATTTTAGATAATTTGGATATTTATTTCTACCTACTTTTTAGGTAAGTGGAAGCCTCAAACGGATACACATTAAAGAATTCTTTTTAAAATTACTGTAGTGGCCTTATGAACCTACGTATGGATTATAGAGAGTGCAAGGGTATTTTTAAATGTTTGCACTCCCACCATACAACCGTGCACCTAATCATTTTTAGCCTTTAATTTACTAAAATCTATGGTTAAGATTTGTTCTTATTTCTCACAATAAGGAGTGTTCTCATTTGAATCACTCCCTATATAAATAAATATATATAGGGGTGAGTTCTAATACAAAGGGGTCTTCCCATGAAAAGTGAGAAGTGATCTAAGCCCTTGATCACTTCAAAATGAATAGAGTGGATCAAAACTCACGGTAAACAATATTGTGTAATACATAATAGTAAAAGTGCATATGCCATATCTAAGAGTGCATATTCACCTCCTAAAAAATAACACAAACGATTTCTATACTTGTTGTTTTCCAGCCCGAAAAGGAATGCACTTTTGTGTTACTCCAATGCACTTTTTCTCCATAGTCATGCACATTTGTCATTTGCACTATTGGCACCGAATTTTTTAATATTACACTATTGGCACCGAATTTTCCACTCTAAAATTGATCTGATTCATTCATTTTCTCATTTTAACGGCTAAGATTACTTCTCATTTTTCATATAAGTAGTACTTTGTATTTGAACCTCCCTCTCTCTCTCTCTCTCTCTCTCTATATATATATATATATATATATATATATATATATATATAGAATTGGGATCATATACAAAGTCTTCTTGATTTACAAAATGCAAATAGATCTCAGCCCTCTATTTTAGTTGATAGAACCGTAGCTTTCATCTTGATTATATTAGACAATTAGGGCTTATTAGTCTTTTAGGTATATTTTATTTTTAGAAATAAAATCATGTCTGATTACGTTCAATTATTTCTCTCTTGCACGTTCATTCAGCCATATCTTTAGGATCAAAGCTTCACCATTTCTATCTCTTCTCCATCTCCATCTCCTCCTCAATCTCAAATTTTAATAGAATCAGATTGGTGTTCTTCTATTCGAATGTCCTGAATTCCGGCACGTATAAGGAGACGCCAGAGATCAGACCATTAGTTCTCGAATGCCTGAACTATATTATGAACGCTACAAAAACATTATTTTTTCTTTTATGAAATCCATCAATTTTGTGTTCATACAAAGTTCTTGTAAATTTAGTAACAAAAGTGTTGTATTTCTTTAGCATTTAGAATAAATTTCTTATATATTTTGCATTTGTGTTCTCATGAATTACGTATGCATGTGAATTGAGTATACTAGTATAATGCAGATGACATAACAATAACATGCAGTATGAACTATTAAAGTGCACATATCATCTTATTTAAGTGCAATATACAAACTCATAATAATAAGATGCACGATATGAACTTCTAAAATGCATATCCCATCTTAGTAACATGTGGTGTATGAACTTCTAAAATGCACATTCCGTAATAATAAATGCAACATATGAACTACTTAAAGGCAGATGCCATAAGGATAAGATGCAGTATGAACTTCTAAAGTGAGCATATCATCTTACTAAAATGCAAT
Organism: Cuscuta europaea; assembly: GCA_945859875.1. Lineage (NCBI taxonomy): Eukaryota > Viridiplantae > Streptophyta > Magnoliopsida > Solanales > Convolvulaceae > Cuscuta > Cuscuta europaea. The sequence continues at coordinate 9,480,830 of CAMAPE010000015.1, forward strand.
ATATGAACATAAAATGTAGATATCATAATGATAAAACGCAACATATGACTTACTAGAATGCAGCGTTGACATATTTTATCATTGTGTGATTTTAATATGTTATGGAGACGTTTTAAATTTATAATGCACATCACTTAACCTTAATATGCACATCATGTAACATTAATATGCACATCACATGAACTAAGTATATATGCAGACACTTCTACCTGTATGAGCTTCTTACAAATTTAAATTATAATCAAAATGTTATAAGAAGATCTTTAAATCGTGCAATGATGTTCGATTTTCAAAAAAAAGTAAAAAAATGTAGAGACTATGCAACTTTCCTTAATATAACTTCATATATTTGAACGGTTAAAATATTAGTGGAAAGTTAGTGGGTAGTTAGCATAAATGGTGGGATTTAGACATTATTATATTTCCAATTTTAAATTTACGGCTTGATAAGTTTAAATTGAATTTACCCATGTGACCTTCTCATTAATCGTTGGATGCTAATAGGATTTGGGTTATTTTATTCCATGTATGTCACCACACACACAACAGTACACTTTACGTATCATGGCTCTTTATTTCTTAATAACGGACGGATGAGATTAGTTTGTAGTTTGTAAGGGAGAACTAGTTTGTATGTGATCTCAACCCTATATATATATATATATATATATATATATATATATATATATATATATATATATATATATATATATATATATATATATATATATAAACAAGTCTTCATGAAGGGTTCCCCAAATATCTCTCTCAAGAAACCCTCAGGCAAAACCAGCCGGCCCTTTTGCACTAAACCTCCACAACGAGGTTATAAATAGCCTGTTATGTATGGGGTATTGCTCTTAAAAATCATTGGAAACTCAGAGTTAATATGTAAGTTATTCTTACTAGAAAGTCCATTTTTAAGCATACATGTGTTGTAATCATATATGTTCGCTAATCTCATTCTCATACATTATTTAGCTTTATGTATACGTTCATTTTTGTTTTGACATGGTGCAAAAAATTAAAAATACAGTGCAGGCTAAAGATTTCCATTGAAGATGGGACATTTGTACATAATTTGAAATCAAATTCATTCAAAAGGTGTTCTTTGTGTGTTTTTAAAATTTTACCTTTTAAACAAATTGCATTTTACATCCATTGAGAATGTTAGTATTGAAAGTACTAAATAGGTGATTCGCCTCACAAGAATGATAAATGCAACTATCAACAACTTTTTAATTTTGATGTTCCTACTATAGAAGATCTGCAGGTCTGTGAAATCTCCAGAAACTTTAACATGTTAGAAATGTAAATTAATACAATATGGGACAACCGAATTATGCTAAAACTTTATTTCATTTCAATAGAAGTTATTATAGAAAAACTACACTCATACGGAGTATACTGAATCACGTCATGAGTTATGTGAAAGATAACTAAATCCACAAAAGATAAGGTACATTCCTCAGCATAATAATACTTTCATATGTTATAACAAAATAGTCAAGTATAATAAAGATTAACATATTGGGGAACACAAGTACACATCAATCTATATACATGACCTTCGCAGTGGCGGAACCAGGACACGTGACTCGCAAGGGCACAATTAACAAAGAAATGATACACTAGTCTAGAAAAAAATCATAGGCATCACGAATATAGCAATAAACAAAACTATAAAATTTAAATAAAACAACTACTTAAAGAAAAATGTAAGCGTCACCTTGGTGTGTTTCTCGAGGAATTCATATCGATTGCATCTCAAGGAAAATGTAATTCATATAAGTGTCAAGCTTAATAAATATAAATCACATGGGCGGATCTATGTAGGGCCTAGGGTGGGCTCTAGCCCAGCCCAGCCCAATTTTTTTTGTTATTATAGAAAGAGATTTAATTTTCAGCTCATCCAAAAATTAAAACTCAGCCCACCCCAAGTCTACAAGGAAGTGTTCTAAGAAGCTCTAAAAGCAAAAGGTTGCCCAAACTTTGTTTAAAGCCCATAGTCATGGGAACAAATGATCCCGAGAACAAATGATCCTGATGCGTAATAATAGAACTTGGTGTGATTGCACCAAGAAGTGATTTATATACAGGACACTCAGGAGGGTGAACCATCTTTGCAGTCGGTTGGGATAAATTGAGGAGCAAAACTTTACATACGGAGTATTAAACAATTGTATGTAGTTGGTGTTTGGAGCCAGCTGCAAATTATGCAATCTCATCTCACCCACTCACCCACACCATCAATGAAAACACTTTATATTACAAGTTTACAATATTATTTTATAACATAAATTTTATGATTAATATTATATTATTATTATAATATTGTTATTATTATATGAATATTACTATTATTTGACCCAAGTCACCATGAGTAACTTTTATAAGCATTAAAATTTAAACATAATTATAATCATTAAAATAACTAAGTTACTCTTTATCAACTATCCTTATTTGGTCATATACTATTTCTATTATTATTATTATTATTATTATTATTATTATTATTATTAATAAAATTATAATAGTTTTATTAGTGGATTAGTTTTATTTATAAGTTATGTAATTCTATTTGATTATTTATTTAATTTATGCTCAAACTCGGCTAGAATAAAATAGATATATGAACTCTATTTTTTAGTGTTCAAATATATTTAAAAAATTGCAATGAAAATGTTTAAATTTTAAGATAAATAAAATTTATTTCTATAATTTACGAGTTATTGATAGACTTGAGTGCAGATCAAACCGCATACCACTATGCTCGAACTCAGCTTGAACAACTATTCGAACTCAAAATCTAGCTCGTGTTCGAGTTAAAAAAAGCTTCTTAAGCTCAGATCACTAAATTAAATTCGAAATCACGCTCGAATTCGCGTAGTTCGAAAAAACTCAATTCGATTACGGCCCTAAGCAGCCTAAGCTAAACTTTTTGTTTGCAATAACAATTTTTTTCCTGCTAAGCCCACCCCACTCTTCATTCCTAGATCCGCCCCTGATAAATCATTACACTCGACTCAATCATAGATACGTCATATGTGTGTATTTTCTTTGTATGTGGACTCGAGAGATATTATATATATTGGTTATGCACCAACATGATATAAACAAATATTGAGCAAATATTTATAATAAAAAAGGCATGTCATGTTATCTTTTTCCATAAATTCTATAATATTTAACTGTTAAACTATATATTTGGAATCAAAATTTGATCAACCATATATCTGCTATGTAGCAGTTGTTGGATGAAGGGCATCATGAATGATAGTGGATCAATGGATCTTAAGTTAAACATAAAGAAAAATAGAGAGCCTAAACAAACTATCCAAGATAATATTTTTGAAGTCAAAAATACTCGAAGATTCACAAAGTATAAAATTGTCTGTGTTCATGTATAGAAAATTGTATGCATGCTTATCGTAGACAAAAATGTTAATTCTTATACAAAAACGACTGAAGCATTTTCAAACCAAAGAAAGAATGTAGTCCATCACTTCCCACATAGAAAACATTCGTAAGTTGTATTATTTACATTTCTCTTGAAGCATTTATTAAAACAATTTCCAAAAATTGACAATTAAACAAACACATATCCAAGGATATATAAAAAACAAACAAAAAATCTAGATGGTCGTGTTATACCTCTCTTCGAGCGGATCATTTTATCTTGGTTCAACTTCTAAACCAAATCCACCAAACGCAAACGATTTTTCAATTCCAAATTAGGCATACAATAGATTGATTCCAGATATGGTAGAGTAAAAAATGTCATAAGAGCATCAAAATGAAAATCCTAGGAGTAATTTTTTGTGATATAGTTACCAAAATTAATTTAGGGATAACAAAGTGCTCTCATATAGGTACAATTATTTTAAAAAATTGATAAATTCAACTTTTTGACCTGTTACGGCAGTTTACTTTTTAAGAGTACGTCAATGAAAGTGGTTAAAATAAAATATATGTAAAAAAAGAAAAAGAAAAAAAGGTAGGGATGTAAACTCTATATTTTATTGTGTTTTTCTAATTATCTATATATTCTGCTTTTTTAGAATTCTACATTGTTGTTTATTATTATGTACATTTTTTTGGAAAAAATATATTATGTACATTTTCATATATTTTATTTATTTTAAAAGTTTTATACTCCCTCTGTCCCAATTTGTAAGATACTTTACGGTTTACGATGTTTGATCGACGAGAAAGCAAATTGATCCCTGTCAATACTCAAATTAGTTTTAAAAAATAAAATTTACATATTCAGAAACTACATTAAAACCGCTACAAAACCTGCAAAAAATAATTCAAATTTCACAAACTTTTGATATATAAAGTAAAAGATTAAAAGTGATTTATGTTGACCAAGTGAATAGTAAATGTATTATACAATGTACTCCCTCCGTTTCTGAAACAAGTTCCACATTTGACTTCACACATATTAAGAAAATAAATTTGACTTTACTGTGGAGTGCACTGGTTGGCACTGTTTGAACACTGTTTCGCACTGTTTGAACATTGTTTGACACTGTTTTGATGTAGATAATTTGCCAAATAAGGAAATGTTTGAAAGTGGAACTTAATTTTGAATCTGCCCGAAAAGGAAAGGTGGAACTTGTTTCAGAAACGGAGGGAGTATTTATCAATTTTCTTGTCCCATTGTTAGCGGGACGGAGGGAGTACTTTTTTCTCAAACACTCAACTTTTGATTTCCCGCATGAAAAGTGTAATGAAAATAAGTAAGATTGTAATTACTTTCACATTGAATGGACTGAAGTTATGTAGATGAATATTTTAGCTATTTTTCATATAATTTTTTCATAATTTTATTAATAAACTACGAAGTATATTTTAATTTTTAAAATAATTCTACCAATTGAGTTGTTTCATTCCAAATTTCATCAATTACGGCATATCCGTGGATTCAAATAATTCTAGTGCTACTAAAAGGGTTATGATGTTACTCCCTTCGTCCCTTATAACTTTGCCAACTTTTTTATTTTGGTTGTCTAAAAAAATTTGCCACTTTCCCTTTTAATCAATCAATTTGTGGCTCACACCGAGAGCAGGGACCACCCAATATTCTGGGACCACATTTTATATTCATCTTGGTCTAGATAATATTTATATAGTGGTCGATATCCTAGTTGGGCTATAGAAAGAGATAAATTTCTTTTTATATTCTACATGCCGGTCAAACTCTGCTCCTCTGCACAAATTTCTACCACACAATTTTTAATTTATTATTCTATGTGTCGGTCAAACATGGCAACCCTTTAAGGAACGGAGGGAGTACTACATTACTCCCTCCGTCCCTAAATGTTTGTCACACTTTCCTGAAACGGATGTCCCAAAATTTTTGTCATACTTTTTCAACTTCCTTATTTGGTAAATGAATCCATAACAAACAGTGTCAAACAGTGCAAAACAGTGTCAAACAGTGCCAAACAGTGTCGCTACAGTGTGAAACAGTGTCGCTACAGTGTAAAGTCAAATTCATTTCCTTAAAACTTGTGAAGTCAAAGTGTGACAAACACTTAGGGACGGAGGGAGTATTTATATACGGAGTATTTTATACGGAGCATTTTAATACACACATTATATCTCAGCCCGTTACACTAATGTCTGACTCCATGCATTACTCCTTTTTTTTATTTAAAACGTGCATCTAATTGCTTCTGTTGTGTAGTAGTGTTATAATTAATCATCTTCGTATGGGTTGTGGTTGATAGGCTTACGAAGAGTGCACATTTTCTACCTATCAACACCACCTATACACTGGAGAGGTTAGCCAAGTTGTATGTGGATGAGATCATGAGGCTACATGGGGTTCCGATAACCATTGTATCCGATAGAGATCCGCGATTCACATTACGATTTTGGTCGAAGTTCCAAGAGTCTATGGGGACAAAGTTCAAATTCAGTACAGCTTTTCACCCGCAAACGGATGGGCAATCCGAGCGGGTTATACAGATATTGGAGGATATGCTGAGAGCTTGTGCATTGGAGTTCCAAGGAAGTTGGGACAACCATTTGGCACTTGTGGAGTTTGCCTATAACAACAGTTATCAGGCGAGTATAGGCATGCCTCCATACGAGACATTGTATGGGAGGAGATGTCGTACACCTTTGTGTTGGGACGAGGTTGGCATGGCCAAACTCGAGAGGCATGCCTCCATACGAGGCATTGCCTAAATTGTCACAAAATAAACCCATCAAATGTTTAAATATTTTTCTTAATCTTAAATACATTTATTGTGAGTAATAGAAAAAGGTTTTTGGCCTCAAGAAAGATTAAAGAGTTTATATCTAATTTTTATCATCTTATCAAACTTTTAATTTGCATGGTTTAGTTTCTTTTCTAATTGTGCATCAATACAAAGAAATTGCTTGAGGACAAGCAATGCTCAAGTGTGGGGGGATTTGATAGAAGTTATATTTACTTGTGTTTAGCATAAGTATTTATAAGCATTTGTTGAAGAAAAGAAGAGAAATTGGGAAAATATCTTGAGAATGAGAGTTAGAGCATAAACCATTGAGATGAAGAGCTTTTTGGACCAAGAGGAAGACGTTTTGCCCATAATTCGAGTATAACTTATTGTATAGAACTCGAAATCACTCGATTCGAATTTCATGTGAATGCTAACTCCATAAGGTACAAATGTTATGAAGACGTCATGGCCAGGATATGAAAGGAACAAGACTCAATCAACCGATAAATTCAGATGTTGCTGGTGGGATTTCAGGATGCATACCTCTCAGTGTTTTATCCATATCTGTTGATTGGATGAATAAAATCACGTCATTCAAGTTTTATTGGATACAAGACTTCATTATCTACAACCTCGGTGAAGGAATGATGTCCAAATTCGTAGCGGAACATCCCCAAAATACCGGTACAAAAACCAACACTTTTTGATCCATAAAAGGGAAAGAGAAAGGAGTACACTTTTTGGCGCAGCAACCGGCGCCGGTCATCCACAACCGGCGCCGGTCAGGTGTTATTTTTCGACCATAATAGAGACTGTTTTGAACCGGCGCCGGTCGGGACACAACCGGGGCCGGTTGGGGCGATTTCTGCACAAAACAGGCCAACGTGCAAGAGGATTTTTGATGGGAAAAGGTCATCTTCCTCATTTCTTGATCAAATATTACTCCACACCTGATTGTTGGGTTCGAATAGACTAAAAGATGTCATTCTTTAGCCTATATAAAGCCCTCAATTCATCATTCAAACACATTCCATTCCATAGATTAATTCTTAGCTTTTATATTTTTGTTCTTGGTATTTTCTTCAAGTTCTTGAGGAGGGAAGTTCATCCTCCGAAATCATTGGTGTTTAGGTATTATTTCCTTTGTAATTTCATGTTCCATTATATTTATTACTGTATTGTGATTAATATGAGCATTAGAGGCTAATTTCTTAGCTAAGGCTAGGGATGAACTTCTATGCCCACTAGGTGTTTGATAAAAGTTCTAAACCAATAAATTGTGATTTATCCTTTATATATTGATTGTTTATGACTATGGTGTACAACATAGAAGTATGTTAAATTTAGTTTATACTTGCAATTAACGTTGAAGTCTAAACTATGAACACTAAAGGATAAACATATATAGTACCGAGAATAGAAATATATCCGGTCTTATATGATACGGGTGTGATGTCTTGATATTTAATGGGGTTTTCGGTAGATGAATGTAAGCCGTAACGGGACTTACATGTAACGAAAATCACGCTCTCGCTGCCTTAACCGGAGTTGAGAATATATTAGCGACATCGTATTCATAATTATTGGCAAAGAAGTAATATTCAACCCTATTTAAGCATTTAAGTGATTCCCGAAGCCTTAGTTGTTGCTATCATTTATCTTGAACTCAAAGTTAGTTAACAATTATCTTGTTGAACAAAAAGTGAAAAAACCAAAAATATAAAACACAAATCAAAATCCCTGCACTTTATTCAATCTTCATTTAAAGTTATCTACTCTCGGACTTGAATTAAACAACGTTTCCTTGTGGATTCGACCCGGTATTTTACCGGAATTTATTACTATATCGGCACTTGTACACTTGCAAGTTTAGCCCGGTCAAGTTTTTGGCGCTGTTGCTTGGGAAACGGTCTTGTTTACTAAAGTCCAAAACAAAACAAAAATCCTGAATTTTTTCATTTCCCATTGCTTTGTACTTGTTCATGTAGTAGTGTTAGTTTATTTATTTATTTTTTTTAAACAAAAATGTGTGATCATACTCATAAAAACTTTGAATGATAGGTTTTCGGACGACATTCGTGTCCGCAGGTCGCCCGCACACACGAGTCGCGGTTTTTCTTCTCCGTTTCGGGATTTGATCGGCACCCCCCCCCCCCCTGCGCGTAAGAGAGAGCTTTTCCCTTTAGGAATCTTAACTCCTTAAAAGAGGCTTCCCTTTATAAGGGGGTGAAAATCCCTTGAGTTTTTCGGTGTGGGATAAAACACACTAGAAACTCACCATTTTCCCAGTTTTTCCATTTCAACGAGTGAACTTCGAGAATCAATTTCTCATTCACCCGTTATCCGTTTTGAGTGTACCATATATCGAATTGTAGCCCTTAACAAGGACAATCCGAAACCACTTTGACCCGACCCAAATCGGAAGTGGACCCCACTCAAATAATTGCCCCAAAAAGACCATTTAATGCAATTTTAACACATTTTTCCAACAATCCCCCACATGAATGAAAATTGATTTTCGAGACTTAAAAAGACACGAAGATAGGAGGACACGTTGTGTTCACCGGATGATCCTTGCATACGGAGAGGTAGGTTTTATCCTTTGAACCTTCCGTTGTAAAGACACGTTTATTTACTGGCTGTCTAGTAGACTCGATGTCCTTGAACTATACTGTCGTCGTGTAAACATTGACTTATCTTTACACAAGAACGTTCCAACTTTGTTCCGTTCTCATGGGTGTGCCCGTTTTGGCCATGGGTCACCGTCCTGGTTCTGCAAGAGTTTCTAAAGAAGTGAGCCTTTACAGTTCTCCTTTGAAACGACCCTCTTCTCTCTCACATAGGTGATTCTTTCACGAGTATCCCGCATACTCTTCCAATGTTATCGAGTAGATCAACATTTTAGAATCATTAAAGCAAACGTTTTTGCTAACCTCGTGCGGGAGTCACTATTTTAACGAGGAGTGGGTAGGAGTCCGGGACCCCCACAGTGACCATCCTTCGCTCTATAATTTAGTTGTCCCTTTTGAACCTAGGACCAACTAGGTTGGGTATCCACTATAGAACTTTTCAATTCACGGGCTTTAGTCCCATTCCTCGTGACAACTTCCCCAACAATTCTCTATCCAATGCCTTGGTTAGCGGATCCGCTATGTTATCCTTTGACTTCACGTAGTCAACAGTGATAACACCCGTTGTGAGGAGTTGTTTAATGGTGTTATGTCTACGACGAACGTGTCTAGACTTACCATTGTAGAGATTGCTCTGTGCCCTTCCAATTGCCGCTTGACAATCGCAATGTATGCATATTGGAGGGGCAGGCTTCTCCCAACTTGGAATATCCTCGAGAAAATGGCGTAGCCATTTAGCCTCTTCAGTGCACTTATCCAAGGCTATTAGCTCAGACTCCATCGTGAATCTAGCTATTAACGTTTGTTTCGAGGATTTCCACGACACGGCTGCACCTTCCAAAGTGAAAACATATCCACTTGTGGATTTAGAGTCCTTTATGTGGGATATCCAACTAGCGTCGCTATACCCTTCAAGTACAGCTGGATATCTTCCATAGTGCAGTCCAAGGTTTTGGGTTTTACGTAAATACCTCAAAACCCGTATTATTGCCTTCCAGTGTTCATCACCGGGTTGCTAGTATATCTACTTAGCTTACTAACCACAAAGGCAATATCAGGCCTGGTACAACTCATTAGATACATCAAGCTTCCAATAATCCTAGCCTATTCTACTTGAGAAATACACTCTCCACGATTTTTGGTAAGTTGTACGTTTTTATCTAATGGAGTCCTTGCCTCTTGATAATCATCCTTATTAAATTTTGTAAGGATTTTATCACAGAATGGGATTGGCTTAGCGTAAGACCGTCAGGTCCTCTAATTATTTTAATCCCAAGGATTAAATCGGCCAGCCCCATATCCTTCATGTCAAATTTAGAATTTAACATGCTTTTGGTAGAATTAATCATTAGATTATTGCTACCCACGATGAGTATATCATCCACGTATAAACATAAAATGACATAGCCGTCTACCGTGCTCTTCACATAGACGCATTTGTCACTTTCGTTTATTTTAAACCCATTAATTAACATTGCATGATCGAACTTTTCGTGCCACTGTTTAGGGGCTTGTTTCAATCCATACAATGATTTAATTAATTTACACACTTTCCTTTCTTGGCCTGGAACACGAAAGCCCTCGGGTTGTTCCATATAGATTTCTTCGTCTATATCGCCATTTAGAAAAGCGGTTTTTACGTCCATTTGATGAACTTCCAATTTCCGCAATGCGGCAATTGCTAGTATCATCCTAATGGAATTTATTCTCGTCACAGGAGAATACGTGTCAAAGTAATCATGGCCCTCACGTTGCTTGTATCCTTTGATTACAAGTCTGGCCTTGTACTTATCGATGGAACCGTCAGGTTTCATTTTCCGTTTAAAAATCCACTTGGATCCCAAACGTTTATTTCCCGGAGGAAGATCAACCAATTCCCATGTGTGCTTTTAAGGATAGAATCCACCTCACTTTTGATGGCTTCTTTCCACATAGGACCTTCAGTAGACGTCACGGCTTCCGTATAAGTCCGTGGCTCATTTTCTACCAAACATGTTAGAAAATCCGGTTCATTTTCTACCATACATATTAGAATATCTGAGTCAACTTCTACCAGGTAGGTGAGAAAATCCGGTCCGAAGGATTTTTCAATTCTAGCACATTTGCTACGTCTGGGTTCGCGTTCTTCTCCGGATCCCTCGCTAGTATTTTCCATAGCTACGTCAAATGTTCGTTTTGACGTGCTTGGTCCTTCGTTGGACTTGCATGGAAATACGTCTTCAAAGAAAGAAGCATTCCTTGATTCAATTATTGTGTTTTTATGTACATCCGGATTATTCGAATCGTACACTAAAAACCGATACACACTACTATTTTGTGCATATCCAATAAAAATACAATCCACCGTTTTTGGACCTATTTTTATTTTCTTAGGTGTTGGTACAAGCACCTTAGCAAGACACCCCCACACTTTTAAATATTGATAGGAAGGCCGTCTGCCTTTCCACAACTCGTACGGAGTTTTATCATATTTTTTCCGGGGAACCTTATTTAAAAGGTAATTGCTTGTCAAGATTGCTTCGCCCCACATATTTTGTGGCAAGCCCGAACTTACTAGCATCGCATTCATCATATCTTTCAATGTGCGATTCTTTCGTTCGGCAACACCGTTTGATTGAGGTGAATAGGGTGCGGTATGTTCATGTACTATACCCACACTAGCGCAAAAGTCACCAATTGGTGCTTCATACTCACCACCTCGATCACTCCTAACCGTCTTAATCCTTCGATTAAGTTGGTTTTCCACTTCATTCTTATAAAGAATGAATTTATCGATTGCTTCGTGTTTATTTTTTAATAAATAAACGTAGCTATAGCGAGTGCTATCATCGATAAAGGTAATAAAATATTTATTACCGCCGCGTGTTTGTATTGATTTAAAATCACAAACGTCACTATGAATTAATTCAAGTGGTTCCGTTTTTCTTTCAACCGATTTGAAAGACGTTTTCGTTAGTTTTGCCTCTACACAAACTTCACATTTGTGCTTCACATCAATTGTGAATTTAGGAATGTGCTCCATGTTAATGAATCTACGTATAGAGTTAAAATTAACATGTCCTAGTCTACCATGCCACACATTGGAAGACTCAAGCAAATAAGCAGAAGGGATTTTATTATTATTATTAATAATAGTCATTACATTGAGCTTAAACAGCTCATCACATGTATACCCCTTTCCCACATACATTCCCGATTTAGACAAAACTAATTTGTCCGACTCAAAAACCATGCGGAAGCCATGCTTGTTCAACAACGAACCGGAAATCAGGTTTTTGCGTATCTCCGGAACGAACAACACGTGGTTTAGAGTCAGCTCCTTGCCCGAAGTCATCTTCAGGACCACTTTACCCACGCCTTCAACCGCAGAATGAGCTGAGTTTCCCATCCACACCTTCTCACCATTTGATGGCTCAAAAGTAGTGAATAACTCTCGGTTTGAGCAAATATGCCGGGTTGCACCGGTGTCCACAAACCACTCCTTGGAATTGGATCCAACGAGGTTGACTTCCGTAACCACAGCCGCTAGGATGATGTCTTCATCCTTTTGCCCACCTTGCACCAAGTTGACTTGAGAGTCTTTCTTCTTCCGTGGTGCCTTGCAATCTGAGGACTTGTGTCCATTTTTATTGCAATTGAAGCATTTTCCGTTGAACTTTGTCTTGGAAACGCCTCCCTTGGGACCGAGCTTGCTCTTCCCATTATTTTTATTTTTGGAGCCTTTAGCATGCTCCACCACGTTGGCCTTGGCGCCATGAACAATTGGGAGTTTCCCATCGTTCTTCCGGTTATCCTCTTCAATCCGCAGACGGAGGATCAATTGCTCCAAGTTCATTTCCTTTCGCTTGTGCTTAAGGTAGTTCTTGAAATCCTTCCAAGCTGGTGGCAATAAATGGATAATTGACGCCACTTGGAAAGACTCACTAACTGTCATTCCTTCATCTCGAATTTCGTTAAAGATCATTTGCATCTCCTCAACTTGACTCAAGACCGTCTTCGAATCCACCGTTTTAAAGTCAAGGAATCGACCAACAACAAATTTCTTTGCGCCGGCATCCTCACTTTTATATTTGTGGTCCAAAGCATTCCATAGCTCCTTAGCCGTAGCTAATTTGCTATAAACGTCGTACAAAGCATCATGCAGCCCGTTCAACATGTAGTTTCGGCAAAGGAAGTCAGAATGCTTCCAAGATTCAACCACGTTGAAAGATTGCGCATCCACCTCACCCCCGGTTGCTACCGGCGCATCTTCGGTCAAGAATCTAGCAAGACCGAGAGTAGTGAGATAGAATAGCATCTTTTGCTGCCACCTCTTGAAGTTTAACCCATTGAATTTCTCGGGGTTTTCCACAGAGTTGCTTGGCACAGTCACCATAGGGATAGCCCTTTGGTTGGCCAAAGTAGATGCACCGCGTTGTGAACCATTGTTCACCGGTGCTCCACTTTCAGAGTGATTGTCGTTCAGAATACCCCCATCAGAGTTGGAGCAGTTCTGGTGCGCGATCAGAATACCCCCATCAGAGTTGGAGCAGTTCTGGTGCGCGATCAGAAGACCTCCACCAGAGTTGAATGATAGGTTTGACCGTATCTTTGAATGATAGGTTTTCGGACGACATTCGTGTCCGCAGGTCGTCCGCGCACACGAGTCGCGGTTTTTCTTCTTCGTTTCGGGATTTGATCGGCACCCCCCCCCCCCCTGCGCGTAAGAGAGAGCCTTTCCCTTTAAGAATCTTAACTCCTTAAAAGAGGCTTCCCTTTATAAGGGGGTGAAAATCCCTTGAGTTTTTCGGTGTGGGATAAAACACACTACAAACTCACCATTTTCCCAGTTTTTCCATTTCAACGAGTGAACTTCGAGAATCAATTTCTCATTCACCCGTTATCCGTTTTGAGTGTACCATATATCGAATTGTAGCCCTTAACAAGGACAATCCGAAACCACTTTGACCCGACCCAAATCGGAAGTGGACCCCACTCAAATAATTGCCCCAAAAAGACCATTTAATGCAATTTTAACACATTTTTCCAACATCATGGAGGTAACAACTACTACAACTCTTCTCATCAACAAAGGGGAAACCAATACAATAGTTGGAAACCGCATGGGAGTTCTTCAAACTCTCAATCCACCTTGGAGGAGATGATGACATTTTTTAACCACAAGTATTCAAGCTGAAAATGAAAGGCATTATAGTAGAATGGAGGCATCCATTGAGAATCTCCATTCTCAATTTACCAAACTTGACAGCCGAATTGAAGAACAAAACATGATTCTTAATCAAAGGATGCACAACCTCGAGCGAGATACCAAAAGCTCCTTCCACACTCTACAATTGCAGATTAACCAACTTGCTCAACAAGTTACTATAATAGGAAGTGACATGGTCATCACAACAAAAAGCATAAGAAGAAAGGAGGATCCCAAAGTTCCGGAGAGCAAAAAGACCCCAAACCTAATTGATGTACACAACACGACTAGAAAGCTATTTGTGGGAGATAAAGATGACATATTTCATGTTTGGAGAGTACAACCCACTCTGGAAAATTTCTTGAAAGCCGAAGCCAATGTTCTCACACCTCCAAATGGTAGAAGAGACATCTTTTTCATTCAAGAAGGATACGCCAACAACAAAGGAGGACATAATCGGGATACGCCAAAAAGGTACATTTTTGACCCAGGTGATATTCTTCTCAATATTGAAAATAAGAGCTCAACATCCTCTCCTCCCCCGCAAGATTTTAAAAGAGAGGTCCTACTAGCTAAACATCTGCGGGAATTCAGTTGCACAAAAGAGGTATGTTCGTCCGGCCTATGACGTTAAACTAAGCGCTAATTAGGAGGCAACCCAACAAAAAAATCAAAAAAAAAAATCCAAAAAAAAAAAATCATCGATCTCAGCTCAAGTATCATGCATTTCCTTCTCTCAAAGACATCTCATTCCACTATTGAAGATTTCATCTTGCATTACATTCTCCGATCTACATTGAGGACAATGTAAATCCAGTGTGGGGGGTGAATAATTAGTTGAGAAACTTTTCTTTGCAAATTAATTTTTTTCTAGGAAGGTTAAAAATTTTGATATTCTCTCTTTTAAGGGTTTTGGTTGAGAAAGATTTTCTTTTACTCACAAAAATGTATTTTTAGATTAATTAAAATATTTATTAATCTTGAAACGACCAATTTCACTCAAATTTGTTACAATGTTCCAAATCCATACCAATGTGCATAGAGTGCAAATTCAAAATAAAAGTTTCATCCCAACTCCAAATCACTCTATTGTCGGATTCTCCTCATTTCTGACAATCTAGATATATAATTATGGAGAGAAAAAAAGAGTTTATATACAAAAGCAAAAAAAAAACTCATGTTCTCCTAGAATAGCCTTCTCTACAAAATCAAGTTGTCAGTCCACAAGAAAAAAAAAACAACGACATACCCACACATTGCCTAAATTGTCACAAAATAAACCCATCAAATGTTTAAATATTTTTCTTAATCTTAAATACATATATTGTGAGTAATAGAAAAAGGTTTTTGGCCTCGATAAAGATTAAAGAGTTTATATCTAATTTTTATCATCTTATCAAACTTTTAATTTGCATGGTTTAGTTTCTTTTCTAATTGTGCATCAATACAAAGAAATTGCTTGAGGACAAGCAATGCTCAAGTGTGGGGGGATTTGATAGAAGTTATATTTACTTGTTTTTAGCATAAGTATTTATAAGCATTTGTTGAAGAAAAGAAGAGAAATTGGGAAAATATCTTGAGAATGAGAGTTAGAGCATAAACCATTGCGATGAAGAGCTTTTTGGACCAAGAGGATGACGTTCTGCCCATAATTCGAGTATAACTTATTGTATAGAACTCGAAATCACTCGATTCGAATTTCATGTGAATGTTAACTCAATAAGGTACAAATGTTATGAAGACGTCATGGCCAGGATATGAAAGAAACAAGACTCAGATGTTGCTGGTGGGATTTCAGGATGCATACCTCTCAGTGTTTTATCCATATCTGTTGATTGGATGAATAAAATCACGTCATTCAAGTTTTATTGGATAGAAGCCTTCATTATCTACAACTTCGGTGAAGGAATGATGTCCAAATTCGTAGCGGAACATCCCCAAAATCCCGGTACAAAAACCAACACTTGTTGATCCATAAAAGGGAAAGAGAAAGGAGTACACTTTTTGGCGCAGCAACCGGCGCCGGTCATCCACAACCGGCGCCGGTCAGGTGTTATTTTTCGACCATAATAGAGACTCTTTTGAACCGGCGCTGGTCGGGACACAACCGGGGCCGGTTGGGGCAATTTCTGCACAAAACAGGCCAACGTGCAAGAGGATTTTTGATGGGAAAAGGTCATCTTCCTCATTTCTTGATCAAATATTGCTCCACACCTGATTGTTGGGTTCGAATAGACTAAAAGATGTCATTCTTTAGCCTATATAAAGCCCTCAATTCATCATTCAAACACATTCCATTCCATAGATTAATTCTTGGCTTTTATATTTTTGTTCTTGGTATTTTCTTCAAGTTCTTGAGGAGGGAAGTTCATCCTCCGAAATCATTGGTGTTTAGGTATTATTTCCTTTGTAATTTCATGTTCCATTATATTTATTATTGTATTGTGATTAATATGAGCATTAGAGGCTAATTTCTTAGCTAAGGCTAGGGATGAACTTCTATGCCCACTAGGTGTTTGATAAAAGTTCTAAACCAATAAATTGTGATTTATCCTTTATATATTGATTGTTTATGACTATGGTGTACAACATAGAAGTATGTTAAATTTAGTTTATACTTGCAATTAACTTTGAAGTCTAAACTATGAACACTAAAGGATAAACATATATAGTACCGAGAATAGAAATATATCCGGTCTTATATGATACGGGTGTGATGTCTTGATATTCAATGGGGTTTTCGGTAGATGAATGTAAGCCGTAACGGGACTTACACGTAACGAAAATCACGCTCTCGCTGCCTTAACCGGAGTTGAGAATATATTAGCGACATCGTATTCATAATTATTGGCAAAGAACTAATATTCAACCCTATTTAAGCATTTAAGTGATTCCCGAAGCCTTAGTTGTTGCTATCATTTATCTTGAACTCAAAGTTAGTTAACAATTATCTTGTTGAACAAAAAGTGAAAAAACCAAAAATATAAAACACAAATCAAAATCCCTGCACTTTATTCAATTCTTCATTTAAAGTTATCTACTCTCGGACTTGAATTAAACAACGTTTCCTTCTGGATTCGACCCGGTATTTTACCGCAATTTATTACTATATCGGCACTTGTACACTTGCAAGTTTAGCCCGGTTAGTTTACTTACTGAGTATAGTATGAACAATGTTCATGGACGCTTTGTACGATCGAGTTTGGATGTTTTTACTTGGACTGTAATTTGTTGGTCTGGTCTGGTCTGGTTTCTTTGTATTTTTATAACTATCCAAGTCTGGTCTGGTCTGGTCTGGTCTGAACTGGTCTGGTCTGGTCTGGTCTCGGACGAATTACAATCCAAGTAAAAACATCCTTAGTGTGACTCGCGGGTGACGTCACTTGATTGTACGACGGTTGTACACGCGCTTAGATGGGGTCTGGGGCGTGACATATTTTATTAAATAATTTTTCTTTAATTTATATACAATATATTTTATATATAATTTTTCCATTGTTTAGCAAATTCAACTGCGTAAGACAGAATATCATCAATTTCAGTAGACTCTACCAATTTAATCAATTTCAGTATTACCAAATGACCTCTTAATGACATTAAAATTGGCAAAATATGCTGAAAGTGATGAGAATTGTAGCTGAAGAAACTGAATTAGCTGATTTTAGTGAACTATGATGAAATTATATTAGAAATTGTCCTAAATAGGAGCAAAAACGTTTTGAAATTCCAAAATAGGAGTATCACGTTTTTTATTCCTAGAATAGAAGTAATCTTCCAAGTTTGGAAAAAAATGTCATGTTTAAAAGCCTAGTAATGCAAACTTGGCAGAAATTTACTCCTGTTCAAGGAATAAAAAACATGATACTCCTTTTTTGGAATTTCAAAACTTTTCTGCTCCTATTTAGGGAATTTTCTCAAATTATATTTAAAATATATTTTACTAATAAAATATAAAATACGAAAACAATATATGAAAAATTGATCTAGAAAAATTCCCATGAAAAATAAAGAAACTGGATTTTTTATGAAATAAAGAAAAAATTGCTATGAAAGACGAAGAAAAAAATCACTTATTTCTACACATGCTTTCCTCAATATTAGGCTGAATTTTTACCTCCAAACATGTAACAACGTTGTCATTTTATGTTATATAAAGACTTTTATTACTCCCTCCGCCTTGAAATTATATTCATTCTTTCCTTTTCGGTCTGTCCCAAATTTATCTCATCTTTCCTTTTTTAATAAAGAATATGTGATTCAAAACCATTCTTACACATTTCTCTCTCTTCTGTACAACTCTACACCACACAAATCTCACTATCTTAATCCCCGTGTCTAGTCAAAAACTGGAGTTAATTATGGGACGGATGGAGTATAACATAGTGTTATAATGTTTCTTAAATATAAATGCTATTTCTCACCAAACGCGAACAGAGGCAGATACACTCAATATTGAGTGGTGCCCCTAGTTATTTTTTTGGTGTGTGTTTTTAACGCGTTTTAAATATGTACCGTTTTTTGAATGATAAAACATGTTTAAAAGGAAAAATTATGTCGGTCCTTCTGAAGAGGCAAAATACCCCTACTCCCCCGTATATAACATATATTTCCCTTATTTTACAAAAAAAAAATAGAAACATGAATTAATCAATTGAATGAATGCATTAAAAGTATAGGACATCAACAATAGTTTAAAATCAAAAAGGAAAATCTCTTACTCGCGACCCCGGTGTGTTTGTATTATTATGATACAAAATATTATCGTATACAGTTATTAAATACTAAAATTACTTTCAAGATGGATAAAACTAGTATTCTAAATAACTAAAATAAAAATGATGAGTTTAACTTCAGTGTTATTTGATAATCATATGAAGATGATGATATTAACTTAATCTCGTTTTATCATTATTATTATGCCTTATTTTTTGACATTATTTTGAAAAAACTATGTCTTCGACTTAATTACTACTCCTTCCGTTCCAAAATTAACTTCTCGTTCACTATTCACGTGGTCAACTTAAATCACTCTTAATCTTTTGTTTTATATATCAAATTTTTATCAAATTTACAATTTTTTTCAGACTTTGTAGCGGTTTTAATGTAGTTTCTGAATATATAAATTTTATTTACTAGAAATAATTCAAGTGCTAACAGGGATCAAGTTGCTTTATCGTCAATCAAGCATCGTAACTCGAAATGAGAAGTTGTTTCAGGGACGGAGGTAGTATATTATTATTGTCATCGACTTATGGAATAACATATTATTCTTTTATGTAGTAATGAGATTTGTTGTTTGAATATGTCTATACTTTTTGTCCAAACTTTTGTAACATATATCATATTATACATGTATACATATTGTGTGTGTTTTTAAAGTCAATGTTTTCTCAATAAAACTTTTATCGTATTTCATTCTCGTTACCGAATAAAACGTGTACGTATTAAACTTCAATTAATTCTGGTACCGGATTTAACTAACTAGGCATGTGCCCCAAATAAAATTTCAATTTATAGGGGCAATTTATATAATTTGCCCCCAATAACCTTGTCCGACAAGATAATTATGTGAATGTAGTTAAATGATGTTACTTTCTCCATAGTGAGATTACATGAACCGATCAAAATAAGGTAAAATTGTGAAAGGATAAGATACAAACAAAATTAATCCAAATCACGTTAAACTAATTTAATACGGAGTAATTAAAGCTACTCGTACTACGGAGTATTTGTTATCACATCGTTGACAATTGAGTTTGAATTATACTCCCTCCCGTTAAGAGGTTTCCATATAAAGGTTTTCATTTCCATTTTAAAAAATAATTAACAATATTAAGTTACAAATTAATCATTAAATATTAAAAATAATATATTTATAACATCACAGTTATCAATACTAATTACATTATAATATATACCTATTAAAATTATTTCTCAAAATATGCTCCAAATACTTTATTTAATTATTGTCTAAATAAACGTATCGTTTTACTATGAGAACCTTCTGATGGGAGGGAGGTAGTATTGTATATTTGTATTTGAGCTTAATTGTACGTAGTAAGATTGAGTTGATCAAATTACATAGCTGGAGCCGCAATGGGACCGGAGAGGGCCTTCTCGCCCCCATTTTCAAAGGTTTTTTTTTCACAAATAGAGTCAAAAGGAAAAGTTATATCACTTTTATCACATTTTAATTTTCTTTCAAAAATAGATGAAATAACATTTTCCTTGCACAATTGAAACCATGTGTCCTTTTCCGTCATTTGCAATGGAGCCAAAGATTCATTATTTTTTTGCTTGAGATTATGATGGAATAAAGCAAAATGACTCAGTAAACTGTCTGTGCTTCTTTGTTATGAAGCAGCAATCAGTCCATGTAATTTTGGACGGAATTTTCACTATGAATCATCTGGAAACAGTCTCTCTGTGCTTTAGTACAGAGGTAAGACTGCGTACATCCGATCCCCCTTACCCACCGTAGGTGGGAGCCTTTGCGGCACTGGGGTAAATGAAAATGAAAAATGAAAATGAAATGAAACCATGTGTCCGTGTACCCATTCACTGGAACTCAAAGAAGCACACGTGAAGCCCAACTGAAGATCCCACTTTAACATAATACTCCGAACGATGCATAAACTAAGCTCTTTTTTTCATTTTGAAGATAGGTCATATGTTTACTTAATTTGTTATTTTTATAGAAAAAATTGTACAAAGTACAGAAATGTAAAAAAATTAAAATAATCGAAAAACAAATGTAAAATAACAAGTTTTGTAATGTTATTTTTTATAAGCATTATGTACTCCATAATTTACAAAATGAAATTTAAAAAAAATAATGAATAAAGCAATATACATATATATATATATATATATATATATATATATATATATATATATATATATATATATATATAGAAAGTAAAAAATACAAACTTTCTCAAAAATTGAAAAAACGTAAAATAAAATTTAAATATTTTAATCTTAAACTTTCTAAAAATAAAATAAAAAAATAAAAAATATGAAAAAACATGAAAATAGTTTAAGAACATTAGAACGAGTCAAAGTTTTAGAATAAAAGCTAGATAAAATAATATAAATTCAAATAAATATATAAAAGTGTAAAAACCGAGAAAATAAAAAAGTATAAATTCAAATTTATATAATAAAAAATACATTACATAATTTTTGTAGAAAATACATAAAATAATATTCTAAAAAAATCAGAAAATTAATGAAAATTTACAGTGTGTAAAATTAAAATAAAATCGTAGAATTAAAATATCATAAATTAAAATGATGAACTTGAAAAATAATTACATATTCAAAAAAAACTTAAAAATACGATTTTTCTAATGTAATTTTTCTTGAAGTGCTTAAAATTTTAATTATTACTATTATCATTTTATTGTTAGTTTTTGTTTTTAATGATTTCTTTGTGTTTCTTTTTGTTGATAATTCTGAAGTTTTTTGTTTTTTATTGTTTCTTTATGTATCTGGTCGCTTTTCATATGCGAAAATCGAAATCGAACATTTTTTTGTGTTTGCATACAAATCATTTTTTTTATTTCCCAGAAGTAGTCAAGATGGAGAGAAACCTAAATATGAAACAAAAAAAAATTAAAATCAACAATAAACAAAACATTGCAACAAAAAGCAACACGATAAAACAAAAAGAAACACATTGCAACAAAAAGCAACAAATTTCAAGCAACAAAAAGCAACAAATTTCATGCAACAAATAGAAACAAAAAACAACATATAAATGTATCACGCCTAATAACAAAGGGGGTATGCACGATGCAGCAAAGGCCAACAAACTGTTTTTTACACAATAACATGCGAATTTATTCTGCATTAATTCTACACTGTTAATTTATTTGATAAGATGTCCAGAATTATGATAGTGATAATATGGGAAAATTATACAAGCATCATATTGATCCACATCATACATCATGAGGATTTATTAAGTAAGACAAAAAAGGAAGACTTCAAGTTGCAGCTTCAGTGCAGGATGGAGTTGCAGAAATCACATTCTTTCCAAAATGCACATTTCCCTTTTGTTTCTTGTTTGGAAGCAGCTTTCTCGAGATAGTTAGAGAACCACTGTGTTGCTTCTTCACCCTTATCAAATCCAGTGCCCTCTGTTATTGTCTGAGAACAAGGCTTAATTGATAATGGAACTTCCGGTGCGTCCATACCAGGGTCTCTAATTGCAATATATGATTGCTTATTTGATGCTCACCCTCGGATAGAGCCTCATTTGGTAGTTCTGTTTCAACTAGAGCTAGCTTTGGTTCAACTCTTTGGTTCAACTAGAGCCTCACAACAGATCGTGTTAAAGGCAAAAGCACGGGTCATTTCCATTTGTAGAATTCAACTAAATCCCTATTCACTGTTGTTCTATCATGAATAAAGAATACTTTTGTGGACTGATGGAATTTCCTCACTTTCTTCTGCAGTTCTCAGAGGATTCCACCAAATGCAGAACATGTCTTGGGTGTGGGAGAATAAATCCATAAGCACCTCACTTTTCTCCCATTCGATATCATCCCTTCTATGTCTCTATTGGTTATTATTATATTGTGCATGAAGTATGAGTGAATGAGATGCATCTTTCAAATATCTTTCAAGATTGAATTTTACCTTGGTGATCACAGGGGCCAATAGAACTTGTTCAACAACAAACAACAGGAATAAATATGAATTTCCAGAAAAAGTTATTAATAGGTTAGAAGAAATCTGAATGAGACTAAAAGTTTAAATGAGAAATTCAAAGAAATTCCGACTAGTAAAAAAAACTATTGCTACATTTGGAAATATCAGATAGAGATGAATCTAAGAATAAAAACATGATACTTGATTTTAATTTAATAATAAATACTACTCTGAAGCAAATACAAATCTGAGATCATCTCACATGCACAGTACAAAAAATATGAATCTCAGATCATCACACATGAACAGTACCAGAAATACTAATATCAGATCTAGACCCAAAAACTTATGAACAAAGCATAAATCCAAGATGTAGTGATTAAATACACGCCGACGCAGTCGGGCAAGCAGGGACGGAGGGCGGCTGGGCAGAGCTGTGGAGCGAGGGAGGCCGGATAACACAGCAGGCGCAGGGCGAGAAGGGATCAACAACGCACGTCTTTGACTTAGTTACTTAACGCTCCAATCGATCTGCGGTGATATCGAGAGGATGGGGGAACGAGCTAGGAGTGAATACCGAGCTTGATTGTCGGCAATCGACGATCATTACTTGAGTTTGGGATTTAGCTTATTTTTGAAATAAAAAACTTGAAGTGAAAAGGTGACAGTCTATAAATGAGAAGTGAATAATTAGGAGACATAAATGAAATGCAAATAGATAAAGTGGACCTGACGGGTTATTTCCACATTTTCAAATGCATGTACACATGATGGATTTAGGGGAGCGTGGGGGGGCGACCGTCCCCTAGAACTCTCAATTTCTTTTATTATATACTCCCCCCGTTTCTGAAACAAGTTCCACCTTTCCTTTTCGGGGAGATTTAAAATTAAGTTCCACTTTCAAACATTTCCTTATTTGGAAAATTATCTACATCAAAACAGTGTCAAACAGTGTCAAACAGTGTTCAAACAGTGCCAAACAGTGCACTCCACAATAAAGTCAAATTTATTTTCTTAATATGTGTGAAGTCAAATGTGAAACTTGTTTCAGAAACGGAGGGAGTACTTTCTTCCTTTTGAAGAAGTTCACTAAATTCATTTTTTGGGTCAATGACAATTAATTTTTATTAATTATATTTTTTAATACGAAATTATTTTGACTATGAAAATTACATCAAAATGTTACATATTCAATATATTTTCTTAAAAGCATAAAAATTAAATTATATACAAATATAATTCTAAAAATCATTGTCCAAACTTTGCCATTATTGACCAACAAAAGTTAATATGACGAACTTTTTAGGACGGAGGTAGTATGTAATTTTTTCATAAAATGTTCGTAGTTTAATTAGATATATACTATACCCCATCTTAAAAAGTCGCAACCGTTTGAATTTCACGTTTGTCAACGCACAATTTTGATTGTAATTATATTTAATTACGTATTAGTAAACATTTAAAAAATTTAATATTTTGGAAATTTACATTAATATATATTGGGAAAATTAATAAAAATATCCCAAACTTTGAAGGAGTGTGAGGTAAGCACCTCAAACTTGCATATGTAATTTAAATATCCCAAACTTTATATAAAAAATTATTTTCGCACCATTGTCATGTATTATTTCTTTCAAAAATGTAAATTCATATGGTTAATTGCATAATTTAAAATAGCAAATTAAAAGTGTTGCAATTATATAGATTGGGGATAACATTATTTATTTCGCAATGGAAGTTTAGAATGTTAATTGTGTCTTCATGAATTCTAAAATATTTTACATTATGCAATTAACACCATAAATTTAGATTTTTGAAAGAAATAATATTTGACTATGGTGCTAAAATAACTTTTTATATAAAGTTTGGGGTATTTAAATTACATATGCAATTTTGGGGTGTTCATCTCACACCCCTTAAAAATTTGGGGTATTTTAATTATATATATTTTTAGAAAATCGTAGTCACAATAAGGTGTGTGAATAGTGAAAAATCTCAATGTTGCAACTTTTAAAGAACGGATGAAGTATATGTGTTCGCCCCTCTTAATTTTTAGTTTTCAAAATTTATATATAGTCTTACATAATGTAATACTTAAACAAATAAACAATAGAACAATTCATTGTTCAAGACTTAGAGTACTTATTACTACTTATATAAAATTCCTAATTTTGTAATCTTTAATAATTTTTATTAGATAATTAATACTTGATTTTGTAAAATATTAAACGATATTAAATACCGACACACTAGTTAAACTGTTTTTAGATCATGTGAAGTGAATCCAAAATATAAATGTTTGGTGACATTAAATTACACAATTCATTTAATTTACTTTTTACTCTCTAAAAACAACTTATTGCATAGATATTAAACTTTAAGTTATTTTAGCATTAATACAAAGAATTTACACTACTTTTGGTCCTACGAGTTTTGTGCCAATTCCCTCTTTATTCCATATCTTTCACTTTATCCACTTTTGGTACTTGACTAATGTTTTTAATTGTTTGCAGTACTTGACTAATGTTTAAGCATCGGAAACAATGACGGAAGGAACATACTTGGGCGAAAACCCAATAGTCATGTAGTAAAAGTCGACAAAGTGAAAGATGTGAACTAAATGTGGAATTGACGTAAAACTCGCATGACAAAAAGTGAAATTTATTCTTAATTCAAATATAATATGCACCATATATATGAATTAGCAATATAATATTATTTTAAAAATAATAACCTCATACATACTATAGTAATAATATTAAAAAAAACTCTTCGTGACTCCTGAACATTTTCCTCGGTAGACAACAATTGTAATTTAGAAACCAATTCTTTATTCTAATAAGATTCATGTGATTAAACAAGACACACATTATTTAAAAAGTAATGGTGGATGTGTACCTTTTAAATTCTTTATCTTCAAATAATTTTGATAAAATGTTATATATCTTTTTATACTTTCCGAAAATGTTCCTTTAATTCGTCATTTTTTACGCTTTAATGTATCAAAAGTTATTTTTCCATTGTCTAAATTTAGAATAGAATAGATGTAAGAGTCTGTTTGGTAATACCCAAATCGCCTGTATTGGTCGGCTGATTCTACTGAAATTTATGAAATTTTGACTGAAGCGGCTGGATGGGCTGATTCTGCTGATTTATAAAAAAATTAAAATATATTTTACTAATAAATAAAGAAAAATTATATGAAAAAATAGCTAAAATGATCCTCTACAATAACTTCAACCAATACAACCAAAAAAAGTAACTTCAACCTTACTTTTTCTTATTATTACATAGTTCAACGCGCAAAATCAAAAGTTACGTATTTAGTAAATAAGTTGACTGATAAGCCTAATAAGACGATAAACAGAGTCGCCAAATGGACTCTAATGTCATCGTGTATGTATTAATGAATTTGTTTTTTAATAAAAAATAGCCGCAGAGTCCTACATTAGCAAAAAAAATTCTCGCTACACTAGCGAAAAAAATTTCACTCCCTACATTAACGAAAAAAATTTCACCCCTCTGGACTAGAAATTAGGTAAGTGCTATTGTACCTGTTTAAAAAATATGGATGACGTACCTGTCATGCATTTGATTATTCCAAGTCACTACTTTATTATTTATTTATGGTTTAAATTGTTCAATTGTAATATTTTAATTAATCAGTGTGGACAAGACATGATACTTTGAAAGTACCATAAAATTTCTATCAAAAAAATATTTGTACTAACTCTTATACCCACCACCGTATACCCAACATGTATGTGAAAGTTTTATCCTATGAATCTGGTTCATATACAAAAAAAACTTTTACCAACATGGTGGGTATAAAGGTGGATACAACAAGAATGATTGAATTTTTATATGGTCACATATAAACATTAGATTAAGTAGTATATGTTCCCTAACTTTTGTTTGCTTTAATAAAAAATAGCTCCCTAGCTCGATTAGTGCACCGACAAATATATTTTCTATATCACTGACCACAAATTTTCGATTTCGCGATAAATTATGCAATAATCAAAATAAGCAAAGTTATAGTTACTTTTCTGGTTAAAATTGGTTGAAGTTATCACATATATATCTTTATTGATTTTCTTAATAGAAAAATTTTAAATATAATTTTTCCATATTTCAACATATTCGGCCAATTCAGATGCTTTAGTTAAAATTGCACCAATTTCAGCAGATTCAGCCAATTAAGCCAATTTCAGTTTCACAAAACGGCTATATGTATCATTACTATTTTTAGTTTTACTGTTACTCTATTACTAAGTGCATGTTCGGTAGACATATGTATCTACCTTCTAAATTCTAACTCTTATACTATTTAAAAAGTTTCTAAATGTTTCTAGTTGCATGTTTGGCACAAAAACTTTAAGAGTTTGTTTAAAGGTAAAAGATATTTTTAGTAGCTTCTCGGAGAAAGTCTTTAACTTTTAACATTAATTACTTACAACAGTTTGTTATTTCAAATAGAACTAAATGAAACATCCAACTTTTATCTTATAGTTACATCATTTTTCTTTTAAGATCTTACTAATCACTAAAAACTACTCCGTAACCATTACTAAAAAAAATCAAAAGAATATATTTTCGTCTAATTATGTCAAACATACTCTAAATTAAGGGTTCAAAATAAATACAAGAAAATGAAAGGGATTTCTATTTTCATTTTCTAATTCTAAATTATAGAACTTGATTAAATAAAATAATTAGCATATGAAACAGAATCAAATCAAACTAATTTGAAATTAATAATTTCTATTTTGGTATACCAAATTTGAAACCGAACAGAAATCAAATGGAAAGACAAATGATTTCAATTTGATACAATATCTCCCAAGGATTCAAACTGAATAAAACTGATGAAAAGGAAACCGTAAACGAATTGTTCACCTATTAATGAGTGGATGGGAGTATTCATAAAAGGCATTGGGACACTTCAGAAATGGTCTCAGTTTTCACGTTTGAATGTTTCTTCATTGATCTTCTCTCATCTCTACAAGTTGATGTTTGATGCCTTGATTTAATTTTCCTGCATTGATTGCATCCAACTCGGACATTTATTACTTTTGTATGGTTGGAATTACACGATAAATTTTGGGAAAAGCCTATTTCTTAACGCGAATATTAGCTAATTAAATCAGTTGATTTTTTTTGAAATATATGAAATTCACATTTGAAACTGTTAAATTGTTTGAGTTTATTGTATTATGAAAATATTATATTTTAAATATATATTAATAATAAAATAAAGAAAATATTTTATAAAAAAAGACTAAAATGGCATTTACAATAACTTTTGTTGGGAAAAAATAATTTTACATATTTTGATTATCATACAAGTTCCGCGAATGAAATCAAAGTCATGTGATTGTTTAAAGGTTAACTACTGATAATATCAAAATATGGAGTAGAAGTTAAAATGGGCTTTATATCAAATTATGGGATAACATCCCTTTTTCAAACTTGTATGAAATTAGATTTTACTTTCTATGGGTATGAGTCAATATCGAGTCATTAAATCTTTCAGCAAATTGTTAATTCCCTTTCCATGAGCAAAGTTGGCCAGTAGCCTCTCGTGGCGATGACTCCTACGAGGTCCACAGGTGTCCTTTCAATTCCCATAAATAATAAATGTTTTATCTAACAACTAGTAAGAGCAAATTTATCAATTATAAAGTTTTTTAAACACGTAGTATTTAAATTTCTTATTCATAAAATAATTTACCTAAAACAAAAGGCCAATTATTAGAAATATTATAACAGACGAACAAGAAGCTATATATACTGTCAAAACCATATCAGGAAGTGACCAGAACAAGTGATCATTAGGCATGTCAAAAAAACGTCCTGACCCGAGACATTTCGGACGGGTCCGGTCCATCCCGTCTTGAAAATGGGGCAGGTCCGCCCCGCCTCGCTCATACAATGGGGGTGTTCGGCAATTGGCCGTTGGCCGTTGGCTGTTGGCTGATTCTGTTGGCTGATGAGTGATAGCGGATTCTGTTAGCTGTTTTGATTAGCTGATAGTGTTAGTTGTTTATGAAATAGTGTTTGGTTAAACGTTTGTTTGCAATCGGCTGATAACTTGTTAAATTACTTTTAAGGACATCATTTACTTTTTTTGTTAATATTATTAGTACAACGAACTACTTAAAAACTAATTTATGATATAAAAAAATAAAAAGTTAATGAAAACGATTACTCCGTAATAATTATTTCAACTTTTTTTGCTGAAACTTTTTATGGCTGCACCAAGAATTATAGTGTTTTCAAAATTTCACTCCAGATTTTGTTATGGTAATTTATATTGAGTATGCATTAGCTATAGCTAGAGGAAATTACAAACCTAATCATTTAAGAATTTTGTCTTTAATCATTATATTCCCAAGTTGGAGTTCAGGGATGACTTTCGTGTGCAATCAATCTCCCAGCCTTTTTTTATTTTTAATTACCGAAAGAGGCCAGGAGAAGTGAGACACGAAGAACCCTGGGCAGAAGAGGAATATAGGGGAAACATTCAATCGGTCGATATCTAAACGCCCGTTTCTTTAGCTTTTTCCATTTTGGCTTTTTTGGATAAAAAGTCAACTCAAAAAGCTAATTAACCAAACACTTTAATTAGCCGTTTATCTGGTCAAAAAGCCAAATGGTAGTCCAATCAGCCAAAAAATGGCTGATAGGCTGCTAACCAAACACCCCCAATGACGTTTGGTCATGGCACAAAATTGTCTAAAAATATTTGTCACTTCATCTTTGGATTTCATTAAGTGCACCCAAACCGTCCGGGAGAAATCATCAACTATGGTCAAAAAATAGTGTGCACCGAAGGAAGACGGTACCCTATACGGACCCCTCACATCACAATGCACTAACTCAAAAGGTTCCACTGCTTTAGCATTATTAATTTGAAATACTTCACGTGTCTGCTTCCCTCTCAATATAACACTTCGTTGACTCAAACATTTTCGGTGTGGGATTTAACACCCCTTCTCACGACCAGACTCTTTGTCCGGATCATGTCGTCATTCATTTTTTCGTCAATTCGTCATTGTCATTTTTTAATAATCGTATCAATCATTTTTCATAAGAGGCCCACACAATGGATCGATTTGGCTCTGATACTATGTTAAGACTCAGGGTTCCATCCTAAAAGGTCAACCTGATAGGAGGAGTAGCCCATGTCTTAATATAACACTTCGTTGACTCAAACATTTCCGGTGTGGGATTTAACAGTACATCAGTTCATTATTAACTATGAACTAGAGTAGTATTTAGGGTAATATTAATCACCTTCCCAGTTCCCGTCCAAGATTAAGAACCTGTTTGGTAGCATGAAAATCGGCTGATTTGGCTGATTCAACTGAAATTTATGAAGTTCTGGCTCAAGTGGCTGAATTGGCTGATTCTGCTGATTCAAGAAAAAAATATTTTTAAAATATATTTTATTAATAAAATAAAGAAAAAAATATATGTAAAAATAGCTAAAATGACCATCTACAGTAACTTCAACCAATACAACTAGAAAAGTAACTCCAACCTTAGTTTTTCTGCTTATTACACAATTCAGCACGCGAAAGCAAAAATTACGTGTTTGGTGAAAAAGCTGGATGATAAGCCTGATGAGCACAAAACCAGTGTTGTCAAACGGCTTCTAAGTCAAGATTAGCACCAAAGCTCCAAGTATAGATTGTCATCTACCACAAGTTTGATCTTCCTTATCTTATTAAATCTTGTACTCTTAATTATGGATTCATCTATTTCTAAGCTTCCCAACATGTATAGCTAAATAAATTTGGGGCTAGAAATTGATTAATTAATTGTTATTGTCATGTTTTAATTTGTATTGATTTTAATTGTTAAGTTTGTTCTATTTAGATTGTTGTGTTCAGAAAATTAATTATGTTGTGTTTGTGATATATATTATGATTATTCAACCACAAACATATTGTTTGATAAATACACAAATTAACACTTTCAGAACATGCACAACGTTAAACTTCTTTTACCTTGTCCGAGATTGAAATTTTACGGTAGAATTTAATTATTTACTCATATTATTTACACCACGGGATTGGGTAAATAATATAGTTAATAATTAAGGTTGTTGTTGCAGTTAAACAACTAGTCTCGTTTTGACCATCACTGGGAAATGTTGACAAATTACTTATTTTAGATGACTTGTGTTGGGTCTTAAAATATTTTATCAATTCAGGACCCAAAAGATAGATGAGTTATCAATTCGGGACCTAAAAGATGAGATCTATGACCTAAAATTTCATAGGTTTTGATTTTTTTAATTTGTTTATTAATTCCATTGCTAATTTTTGATAAACTTTTCTTCAAAAAAGTTTATTAGTTTCATAAAACTAAATAATATTTAAAAATTTTAAGATAAAAAAATTAATAAAATTTCGGACAACTTAGGTCCTAAATTGATAATTTCCAATCATTCAAGTCCTAAATTGATAGTTTTCCATCATTCGGGTCCTATATTGATACATTTCATCTTTCAGGTCTCGGATTGATAATTCATCTATCTTTCGGGTCTTGAATTGATAAAATTCCTTTCACAATCTTTCTAAGAATAAAATTAACAATTATGTCTTTCAAATAAGCATCGAACAATTAGTTACCAATTTCTACCCTTACTTGTTATTGGTTGAACTTTGTGTTGATAAAATCTCTTTTCCCAATCACTTTTATTTCATTACCTTTTCAAATAACCAAAAATCAAAAGAAACGCATTTTCAACAGTAATCATTAGTTGATGCTTAATTATTTTATTTTCCGCTTTTCAGTAGTTCAACGCCCTACTTTCTTAGGAAAAAAATAGCCGAGTGCCAATATACACATCAGGACTGCAAATCCCAAACGCGCCACAATGGCTGTACTGTCACAATCATCGTTTGGGTAGTACCAGTTCCTGACCCATTTCTTATTCCCATCACCGTTTTCTCCGTTACACATGATCTTGTTCAGTGTCCCGGATTTGTTCAGCATCACGATTGTGTACATATTCGGGTCCTTAATGGAATACTCCTCTTCCTGTTAAAGTGATGTGAGAGACAATTGCGACTCTCAATGAAAGCACCAATGTTGGTCCAAAAATGGACGCTCGTAGGCTTTTCGAGAAGCTACGATACAACACTCAAACAGGAATCAAGAAAGTAGTACGAAAGTGGAAAGTTGCTAAGGAGAAAGTTGACGGAAAATAGTTTCTTGTTCATTTGAATTACAATTCTTTTTATACACATTTACAAATCGTGACTGCTATCGATAATAATGACTAATTAATTACAATTGTAATACGGAATTAAACACATAATTAAACGGCGTATTAATTGCTTAACCGTTACTCTCTTCCTAGCTGGCAGGTCGGTCGGGTTGGTAGGCTTTGGGCTAGGTTGGTAGGCAAGCCCCATGTTTGGGCTTGGGCTTGCTAGCTCAAGTCGTGGGCTTGGACTCACACGTCAAAGTTCGGAGCTTGGGACAATTAGGTTCTGGGTCTAGTCTCATAACCCATACATATTATTTCTTAAAAGTAATGATGTTAACCATACATATTATTTCTTAAAAGGAAATGTGAAGAAATTTTGGAACCATCCTACATAAAGGGAAGTGAGAAGAAAACTATGATGATCAAGATCGAGGAAGTAAATATATGTGAGTAGTTATCGTCCTTCAATGGCAGTGACTGTCACACTGCTAGAAGTTTGCATTTCTGTACTCATGGTAGATGACTCGAATTCACCGGTTGGTTTGAAACTAAAACCTGGTTTGTTAGGGAAAGGGAGTTTGGTTTCATTACTCAACGTGAAAACAACATCTGACATGCTTGGTCTATCCTCTGGATATGGTTGAACGCATAACAACCCGACATGAATACACCTCAACACTTCTCCACTGTCATATAGCGACCTATCTAATTGTGCGTCCACGACATCCAAAGCTTTATCACAACTCCAATACTCCCATACCTGAAATCAGCCCTTATAATTGATTACAACATAAAATAGAACTAAAACAGTTTCAAAATTCTAAAATAGGACTGTCGTGTTTTTTATTCCCAAAGTATGACTAATTACTGCCCTGTTTAGAAAATACTGACATGTTTGAAGTCTGGTACTGCCAAAACATGACAGTCTTTAGTCCTATTTCGGGAATAAAAACATGTCAATCCTATTTTGAAATTTTGAAACTATTTTAGTCCTATTTAGGGTAATATTTCCAATTTAATTTGTCAAATTTTAATTTAAGGAAATGGAAATATATAATATAGAGTCCCATGCACTTACATCTTCTATTAGGTTGACGGATTCCTCCTTGAACCTATACTTATTCTTCTTTCCGCAAACAATTTCCAACATTAATACACCAAAGCTAAACACATCTGACTTCACAGAGAATTGTCCGGCCATTGCATATTCCGGTGACATATAACCACTGCATATTATATGTGTGATACAAAAAGAAGAAGATGTTAGTGAATTCATTTTAAAATACCCAATCCGGAATCAATGGGAACACTTACTATGTCCCTACTACAGTGTTTGTGTTGTCTTGAACTTGTTGCTCTTCGAAAATTCTTGCAATTCCAAAATCAGATATTTTTGGCTCCATAGAGTCATCTAACAACACATTGCTAGCTTTTAAATCTCTATGAATGATTTTCAATCTAGAATCTTGATGAAGATATAATAATCCCTGGGCGATTCCAGATATTATTTCGAAACGCTTTCCCCAATCCAAATGCTTGCCCTGCTCATTATCTGCATGAACAACAATGTCATATTTTTAATTAGTTAATACTCCATTCGTATCTATTTACTTGTTCCGCTTTCCCTTTCGAGACGTATCAAAAAAATGTCCCATTTCTCTTTTTAGACATGGACCTCACTACCTTTTAACCTCCCATCATTAAATATTTATATTTTCCATTTTTCTTTTCACTTACCCCATTATTCCTCCCCATTAAATCCCCATCCCACCCACATATTTTAATCATCTACGATGTTCTTTACTTTAGTTGTAGTACACCTATATTTCTTCTTAAACTACTCAAAAAGCCTAATGGGTCATCTAAACAGACACAGAGGGAGTATGTAGTAGTACAACTTTTGATCCAAAAGAAAGTTTGCACCTCCGTACTATACCTAGCTGAACTTTAGATATGTCAAACTTGAATTCTTTTTTGTGGATCGTTTAAAATACTAAGTTCGATCAATGCATGTAACACTTAATTGCATCAACGTAACTCATTATAAACAAGAAGAAATTTTATATTTGTATATTGAATTTTATATTACTATTTCAATTTGAAAATGTTTAAATAAAAAAGAAATAAAATGTTTAGTTGAGATGAGTGTAGATAGACCAAAATAAATATATATAACTACAAAATGATTAGGTTGACATGGTAAGAAACATTGAGAAGTGCATATAAAAAAGGAATAGTATGAAACTATCTATTAGTCTTACAACAACAAAAAAGGTTCAACTATTGCTAATGAAGTAACTATAGAATCACATATCTACCTACCAAAGATGAAACTGTCCAAGCCTTTATGCGGTAAGTACTCATACACCAACATCTTCTCCCCTTGTTGAATACAATAGCCTAAAAGCCTCACAAGATTTCTATGTTGCAATCTTGCTATTAGTATAACTTCATTTTGGAATTCTTCTATTCCTTGACCTGAGGTTTTTGTGAGCCTTTTCACGGCTATTAATTTTCCATTTCTCAATGTTCCCTTCAAAAAAGCCAAATTACAATTTAAAAAATAAGAATTCAGCTTATTAGTAATGAATTGACAAACTAATGTGACTAAATAAAAATCTTGGCATAGGTTCAGTCTAAAATATCAACAGCTTACATGACAATTCAGATATTTCTTTTTAGTTTATTAATTATTATATTGCTATATGTATCCGGCCAGAAATGCTAATAAATAATAGTGCCAAAGTGAATTTATTACCTTATAAACAGAACCAAATCCTCCTTCTCCAAGTTTATTTTCAATAGCAAAGGTATTTGTGGCTTCTTGAATAGTGTTGAGATCAAATAATAACACATCTGCGGAGGGTTGTCTATGGGCTTCGTCCATATATTTCCCCACTCCACACCCTTCTTGATAGGATTGTAAGCTTTCATTGCGCAGTGGTTCCTTAGCTGCTATGGTTCATTAACATTTAATCATACAAATATCACTATGATAAAAAAGGTTTGCTCATAATGAGTTATACTGAGTTTTCTCGATGAATAACAATCAACTTTGACCAATCATATTTTTAAATACGAAATTATTTTGAATATGAAAGTTATATAAAAAATGTTACATATTCAAAATATTTTCATAAAAGTAAAATTTATAAATTATACGGACTCTATATAAATATAATAATTAAAATTATTATCCAGAGTTTGCCATCATTGATAAAAAACCTCAATATGATGAACCTTTCACGACGGAGGTAGTATGATGTAGTACATTTTCCATATATAGTTTTAAGAAGATATATTTGACTTGTTGATTTCATCTCATAAGATCTACAAGTGTCTACAGGAGATGGTGTTGGTAACTCATACTCACTATTAAGTGTATATACATTATTAAAGACTTTTACATTTCAGCGGCCATTACAATTTCTACAAAAAAAGACTTGCTCATACTGCATTGAGATAGTCTTTTTTGGTGAATTGTGACATATTACAATGAAAATAATTCTTAATTTAGAAAACTACTTAATCCGTTTTGTTTTTATGCACAACACTTTCATTTTCACGTTTATCATATCAACACGGGACTTTGTCATTAATATATTTAATTGACAATTGTAAAAAATTATTAAATACTACTTCCGTCCCGGTAGACTTTGCCAAGTGCAAAGTAGGTGAGAAATAAGAATAGTAAAAACTGTGTTGTTGAGATCTGTGTAGATGAGAGAGAAATGTGCAAAATCACAAATTAGTTACCTTAATAGGAAAGTGACAAAGTTTTTTAGACAACCAAAAAGGGAAAATTGGCAAAGTATAGTAAAAATATACTAGTAGTAAACAAAATATAGTAAAAATAGAATAACACAAATTTCAAGTTGATGCAATTGTTTAAAAATAGGAGTAGTATATATTTGTTAGAAATTAAATTTTACTTATCTCATAATCATTATTAAATACATTAGAAATCATGTTATTCAGACACCTCATTAAGACTTTTATGTGAAATAATTAAATTACTTAGCCCATACTTACAGTCAGTTTTTAGAGAAAGATAATATAGAATGCTCTTTAGATAAATAAATCTAGAATGTAATAATCCTAGATTGTAGAAGCTAGCTAATATGAAATATAGTACTCCGTAGAATGTTGCTGAAGTCGGAATGACTACAAATATCAATACAATCTATAACTTGAGCACTCGTCACCTAATTGTAACAATATAAAAGCACATAATTAATAACTACTCCAATTTCTCCTATAAATCATTTCTCAACAAATCTCTTTTCTACACACATAATCACCCACATAAAAACACCTAAATGCTTTGTTCTAATAATAATATGAGATTACCACAAAACCAAAATAGACACAAAATACCTCCGTCTATTAAAACTTTGCCAAAGTTGACCGGTACAGAGAATAATAAAGTAAAAACTGTGTGATTGAGGTTTGTGCAGAGAAGAGAGAAATAACAGAAATCACAAAATAATCTATTCTAATATAAAAGCAAAAGAATTTTGAGGAATAGTGTTCCCTCCAAGAAATGTCAACATCAAGTTTTATTTTTATTTTAATTGGATACTTTATTTTGATTAAAATACTAATTATCTTTTGGTTGAGATGCATCAATTCGTATAAATGCACAGTCACCACATTACTTGAGATGTTTATACTTAGACTTATTTCAGTCTCAAAGCAAACCAAACTTAAACAAACCAGACCAGACCATACTTGCATATTAGAAATAGTAGAAGCACCTATTTGAACATTTTCCAACAAATTTAGATTCAAGTATAATTCAAGAATGACATAACACACTTTCACACATTTTACTCCCTTATTTTACCTATTTAGAGAGACAATTCGTCTAAAAAATTCGTGTAAATTTAAAAATTCTAATTGGTGATGATGATAATGGAACCATTGACAAAATGACAAGACTCGGAATGTTGTATTCAAAGAAGTGTTCAACAATGTTTAGGTTTACTTTAAATGCATATTTACAATGTGATGGTTTCAACGTATTTGTTGGATGTTTTTGATCTTTTAAGTAATGTTTAGTACTCTCATTTGACCATAATATTATAAGTGTGTTTCATTTAATGCTTTTATGTATATCAGTATTACATGAAGATAGATAAAGTCATCAATTGATAGTGTGATTTGAATCAATAAGTACACATAAATTTGAAAGAAAAATTCTCAGACCGTGCATCGCACGGGTGAGTTTACTAGTTGATTAAAAAGGAAAGTGGCAAAGTTTTTTGAGACGTCCCAAAAAAAAAGATTGCAAAGTTTTAAGGGAAAATAATTGACATACATGATATACCTTTTATCCTTTTCATTGCGAAGCAAAAGAACACGAGCATTAGTGCACCAATAATAGGAACAATGACAATTACTCTTGCCCATTTCCAACGATTCTTTGCACCTTTCATTCCATATTGACCTGAAATTAGACCAAAAATTAAATAAATAGCTCGACTCTTGAGTATCGTGGAGTACGTACGTTAAAATCATTAATAAAGGACTGTTTCGGTCTCTTAAAAGCATCCCAATGATCTGTTCGATCAATTCTCATAAGATAATTAATCTAGCTGACTGATACCTGTTTGTTAGACATGTTTTGGGGAGTTTTTTTTAGCCATAGGTAAACATTTTTGGATAACTATATATGTCCCACAAAGGTTTCTCTAATTAACTTTTCTTAATCAATGATGATAAATTTTGGACAATTATTATAGCTAGCTATTATATTTTTATACTCCTATAATTTATTAATTTTATACTTTAATGGAGATATTTTCAAGAAGGAACATTTCAATATGAAAAGTTGTATGTGAGCAAGAATGTACCAATGGATTTTAAAAAGCTACATGTCAAAAAAAGGAAAAAAATATTTTGTATGCACTTTATGTATTTATACACTTTTGTACACGCATGTGAATAAACTATCACAGACAAAATATGTAAGTGTGTACACTAAGAGTTGCTGCAGAAAACACTTTTACTGAAATTAATTTTGGGTTTCTTTCTTTTTATCTTTCCTTTTCTTATCTAGTTTTGCGTCGTTCCTCATTTTCATCTTCTAAGGGACCTTACTTCCCGTCGTCACTCTCCTCTTGCTCGTTGTTTTTCGATTTTTTCTTTCTTGATTTCTTTCTCTCTTTGTTTCGTTGTCTCTTTTTCCCATTGGCAGATCGAGGAGAGAGGATGTCTTCACAGGAGAGAGAGTGTCGTCACTGAAGTTGGATGCTGCCAGATTTCGTCGGAGATTATGGCAAGAACAGCCGCGTTTGCTTTGAACCTTCGATTCGGCAGAAGAAGTCGTCTGAGCTTACGACAAAGTCGCCAAGGAAAAAAGATGGGGAAGTGTGGGAACTGGGAAGACGGGGAACGATGGGTAAGTCTGGGAAGAGGAGAACCAGGAAAAGAATAGGAAAGAAAAATATAAAATGAAATAGAAAGGAAGAAGTTGAAAAATAAAGAAAAAAGAATATAATTGCCATGTGGCCTGCCACGTGAGCGGTCAACCGGGAAACCACTTGTTAACCTGCTAAAAAGTTTGAGGGCCTTAATTGGGTGTTTTGAAAGTTGAGGGTTTAATTGACTTTTCTAGTATAGTACAAGGGCTTATTTGAAAGTTTAATTTTCTCATATCATGTTGTGTGTTCTTCCATTATTAGCGTATTATATCTCGTTGGAAAGATAATTTGGAGCTCTAAAGCTATTGTTTCAACTTCATTTACAATGCATTAATTAAAAGATACAGATTAACCATAAATTCATAAATGCTTCTGATTTAACTCCGAACTCATGTAGAATTTGATGCGATCATATCTTGCTCTATTTTGTTCCGTTGAAAGTGAATTGTCAATGGTTTTTGAAAAGCTGCATGTCACGATTATACCCATTAAAAAGTGAGCTCACCATACTCATAA
Organism: Cuscuta europaea; assembly: GCA_945859875.1. Classification (NCBI taxonomy): domain Eukaryota; kingdom Viridiplantae; phylum Streptophyta; class Magnoliopsida; order Solanales; family Convolvulaceae; genus Cuscuta; species Cuscuta europaea. The sequence continues at coordinate 9,519,691 of CAMAPE010000015.1, forward strand.
CACATACTCCGTATTACTTTAGTCCCAATAAACACTGCACACTTTGAATCAAGTGAGAAATAAAAAATATAAAAATTGTGTGGTTGATGTTTATGAAGAGGAGAGAGAAATTAACACAACTGCAAAATAATTACTTTAATTGCTTCATTCTAGTTAATTTTTTCATAGAAACAATGTTACTTAGAAAGAGTAGCTAACTTCAAAGTTAATTTGCTCTAGCGTTTGTTTTCTCAAATAGTGAACGTTGCACAATTATTTTAATTAATATATTTATGTAAAGAACATTTTCATATCATTAATATATCTATATTTAAATATATAATCAATCAAAGTTATATATTATTGACTTGAAAAGTCAAGCTTAACTATCAAAAAGCTAGAGTTATATTAGAGGACTCCGTATAATGAAACATTGATTTACCATTGATATACATGAGTACTATAATTAATCAATGTTTCATTCTCTTTATTTTTTTCGGAAATCAAAGTTTCATTCTACGGACTCCTATACTATATTAGTCAATATTCTAAAAGGCGCTACGCGCTAGTCGGGCGCCAGCTCAGTGCCTAGAATCTAGGCGGGCGCCTAGACGGGAACAAGTCGGAGACATAGAAATTGTAGTTTTATCAATATTTTTACATACAAAAAAGCCTTTTGTACTCACTCTTATACACACTTTTGTACACACCTATGTTTGTGAAAGGTTTTTTTGTTGTCTGTGAACATCGACTCACAGACAATGTTTTGCACAAACAAAATATTGTCTGTGAACCGGATTTACAGACAAAAAAAAAGCTTCACAAACATGGTGTGTATAAGGTGTGTACAAGGGTGTGTATATCAAGCAGTTTTGTTTTACATAAGTATGACTATTGATGTTGTGTTTATGTGTGTATAAAAATACACACACACATATACACATCAACATGCATGAAAGATAGAGTTGTCATTTAATAATATACTCCCTCCGTCCCCCAATTAAGTTTCCGGCATGATTTCACACATATTAAGAAAATAAACTTGATTTTAGTGTGGAGTGCACTGTTTTGCACTGTTCAAACACTGTTTGGACACTGTTTGACACTGTTTTGCACTGTTTGACACTGTTTTGATGTAGATAATTTGCCAAATAAGGAAAGTAAGGAAGTGTGAACTTAATTTAGGGATTGCCCAAAAAGGAAAGTGGTAACTTAATTGCGGGACGGAGGAAGTATTATAACTACTCACTTACTCACTAGTAGCTTTCTTCATATGTGTTGTTAAAATTAACGGTACATATATCTCATAGGATACTAAAAAAGTAAAAAAAAATATATTCCATGAATCTAGCCACCTAGGCAGCCTATAAAGCGCTCTGGGCGGACAACTAGGCATCCTAGGCCGTCGACTAATTCATCTATACGCCAAATCAATTAGTTGGAGCGTCTAGACTAAAATCGAGGCGTCCGGCCACCGCCTAGCGCCTAGGCGGGGACTAGTCGGGCGGGTAGAGCGATTTTTGGAAAAGTGATACTCCCTCCGTCCCTTATAACTTTGTCAACTTTCTGTTTTTAGATGTCCCACTAACTTTGTCACTTTTCTCTTTAAGAAAAGAAATTGTGATTCCAGTTCATTCTCTTTCCTTTGCACAAATCTCAAATACACAGTTTTTATTTTATTATTTCTCGTGTCGGTCAAACTTGACAAAATTATTAGAGATGGAGGAGTATTAGTGACTTTAATCACATCACATACCTAAATCGGATGATGCGACGCGAATATATAAATCCTGGCCTCCATGAGTGAACTCCTTGATATCAATCAACTCACCGTACCAAGTGATGCATCCCGTCCCGCCGTCGCTAATGTTATTTGCGGCGTATCCGCTGCAAGAACAGTTCTTCAGGCAAAAATCCTCACACTCCTCCAACCCCATGCTTTTATCCACGCGCGCCATTCTTGTGTCTGGAATCTTGACGTACTCCAGCTTCAAGAACCCCTCGCCGTTATGGCAGAGTTCGTTCCCGTTATCCGATCGCCGGCAGCCATGTCTCCCGTCGCTCCGGTTCCATTCCGCGGCATTCTTGGGCTCAAACCCCGGAACGCACCTACACTCGAATCTTGAAAGCTGACTTAACGGATTGCATATCCCAAACGCGCCGCACTGGGCGTACGAGTCACAGTCGTCGATCGGAAAGTACCAGTTTCCGATCCATTGCATATTCCTGCCGTCGTTATCTCCTTCCCAAATGATCCGATTCACCGTCCCCGACTCGTTTAGCATTAGGACTGAATAGATACTCGGGTCTTTTAATGAGTACCCCTCCGTCACCTCGTCGGCGTTGTCCGTGAAGACGTACGGCGTGATGGTCGGTGTCATCTCCGACGCGGCGGCCCACCGGATTCCGTTCCATGGACCCATTCTCCAGACCGGGGTCGAATCTTTGAACATGAAAGCTTGGGGTTTACCCATCATTTGTAAGCTGACAGTGTATTCGCCGACGGCGGGATCATCCGCCGACTTCCACGAGGAAAAAGAAAGATTCAGGCCGCGTTTCCGGTCCACTCCGAATTTCATGTGCGCCAGTAATGTGTTCGTTGGATGATCGAAGCTCTGCCACGCCGCCGTCTTTTCATTATGCATCAAAACCAGATTCCCGGTTTCTCGGAGCTGAGCAGAGGTGAATACTTTTGAGTTCGCCGGAAAATCAAGACTGGTGTTCCAGACAGATATGTTGGTTTTCGTGTCTTGGATGACGAGGTTTCCGGTGACGTCGATGAAGAGGGCCCCGGATGTGCCGTTGACGGGGCTGTTTCTGTTGGCCACCCAAACGACGAGTCGTTCTTGGATTTTCCGGTACCAAATTCCGACGTAACGCCTGCCGGTGGAATTTCCAGGGGTGAAGAAACCGAGAGCGTATGATTTTCCTTTAGAGATTAGTAACTCTCCATCTCTGAGAGGTTGACTGAGAGTAATGGTGTTTGTCGTCGAGCTGCAATTCTGCTGGCTTACGAGAAGTGAAAGTAAGAGTAATAATAAGAGTAATGCAATGTTTCTTGCTTGAGCAGCCATGGCCATACTCATCCCGAAGCTAGGAAATTTCAGTGAAGTCAGTGTAAGCTTAGCTAGCTTATTCGTTATTGGTTGGTTCTTAAATATATTGTCCGTATCTGGAATTTCAGTGAGCAACTAGCTAAGCAACTACAGACGCAGTGGCACTAGCTGCATCTGAAATGGCATGTTTTCTGGAAAATCCGTATACCGACACCCACAACATTCAATTTAATACTAGTACTCCGTAACTTAAAAGTTTTTCAAAATTGATTCAAAAAAATTGTGTAGTTGAGATTTGTATAGAGGAGGGAACAAATAGGATCAATAACAAAATAATTAATTAAAAAGATAAGTGACAAATTTTTTGGGACGTCTAAAAAAAGAAAGATGCAAAGTTTTAAGGGACGAAAGATGTACTTTTATCCTCCTAAGATTGTTTATCATCTTCCGGATGAAGTCACTATATTAGCTGATTCTGTTGATTTATTAAAAAATTATATGTAAAATACTTTTCATTAATAAAATAAAATAAAATTATATGAAAAATAAATAAAATGGTTCTCCACAATAACTTTAGCCAATGAAGCCACAAAAGTAACTCTAACCTTACACGCGAAGTTAAAAGTTACGTGTTTGGGGAAAAGTTGACTCATAAGTCAAAAAACAGGGTTATCAAACGAGCTCTTAATTCGTCCCATTAATATTCCTACTTTATCAATTGAATATAATCTCATAAACCTACTTTTCTTAATAAGTGTGCATCCCTTCATGTCTCAATGTTAGTGGGACGGATGTAGTATTACATCAACAACATCCTATCCTTTTCCCAAAAGATTTTGAGATTGACTAACATGAATCAGTCCATTATATCAATGACAAAAGAGAAGAAAGATAAGAAACATAAATAGATAAAGTAAGATAAAATAGATAAGATAAAAATTAATATTTCGTATAAGATACAAATAAATAAGTACATAAGAAAGATAAAAGATAAAATAACATAAGAACATAGAAAGATAAAGAAGATAAAAAAATAATATTTTCAAAAAAGAAGATAAAACATAATAGAAAAAGAGAGAGAAGAGATTAATCATGCACACGAATTTGCGTCTTCCACTTTACTCTTTTAAATTTAATACTAGTAATAAAAATTTTAAATTACCTTGCTTTCCTAATATTGAAATAGCCCTCAATTTAATACTAGTAATAATTTTTTTAAATTAAACTACCCCACTTTTTTAAAATTTAAATAGCCCCCATCCTTATTACTTTGTCAAGTTTGATCAATACGCCGAATAAGAAAATAATAGAAATATGAATTTAATTGATTAAAGGTGAATGTTATACGTAGTAGTACCTATAAAAAGTGAGTCTACCGTACATATCACTTATTTGATTGGTCAAAGTTATCACTTCATCATTTATTTATATTTAACTTATTTGATTACAATACTTTAATTGATTCATATACACAAAGTATAGTAACTTGAGAATACCATAGAATTTGTCTTGCTTAAATGAAATAGTAACAACAGTACAAGTATAAATGTTATTGTTTTCTCAAAACATATTCTATGTATATGAGGCATTTGTTTAGACAAATGATTTATATAGAGAGAAACATGTGAAATTAAACCAAGCATTCTAGCCCAATTGGTTGCGAGGTTATCGTTTCTAGTGAGAGGTCTCGAGTTTGAAATCCGCTAGTCACATAAGGGTTTGAGACTCAATAAAGTGAGTAAAAAAAAAGAAACATGTGAAATTATTCCGGTAAAAAAAACATGTGAAGTTAATGCCCCTGTTTGTTTAAATGAGTTTCTATGTAGGAATTAGGATAAATAATTAGCTTGACTTTAGGATTATGCCTTTGGGTATAATAAATAAATAAATAAAAGGTGTTTAGCGGCGGGAGTGCAACAACCGTTGTAACCAGGGGCGTAGTCAGGATTGATGTTTACCTTGGGCCGACTATACACTAAAAATATTATATAAAAATTTTAAAAGCGACAATAGTGTGAACATAATGTTTAAAATCCATTAAAATTCATAGTAATATGTTTAAACAATAATACATACAATGTTTGAACCAAATGTTTGAAAAAAATCTGTTTTAACTATATCATTTTTATAGCCCTAATATTAAAAAAACTTATTCACTGTTTACAAAAAGTAATTGGTCAATTAGTATCAATTTCACATTGAAACCAATGTTTATAATATATATTTTCTCTGTTCCATAAAAGTTGCAACATTGGAATTTCTGCACTATTCACACACCTTACTTTGACTACGATTTTCTAATATTATATATAATAAAAATATTATGTATAAAATATTAATAAATTTGTATTAATGTAAATTTCCAATATATTAACTTTTTTAATGTTTACTAATACGTAAATAAATATAATTATAGTCAAAGTTGCGCGTTGGCAAACGTGAAAGTCAAACTGTTGCAACTTTTATGGAACGGATGATAGTATATTTTTTAATTATATCATTTTTATGGCCCTAATATTAAAAATAAAACATATTCGCTAATTACAAAAGTAATTGAGTAATTAGGATCAATTTGACATTTAGACCATTTACATTTAAAGTTGACTCAATTTACATTTCCTATCTACGTGAGTTACATTTTTTAAAAGGGAGTTACATCACCCTGCTACGGAATACAAAATAAAAAGTTACTGTTCATCCGTGTTTGATCCCTGAGAGCATGATGCTCATGGTGAGTCGGTACCACGGTATACGGACTGGTTGCAATTGAGAGAGAAAGAGAAGATACTAATTCAATTAAATGTATAATAAATCTATTTAAATGTATCACAATTTGAAGTATCTAAACTAATTTATAATAAAACTACAGTTTAAAGTATAACTAGTCATTGATGATATTCTTGCAAATGCATCTTTACACCCTCATAATATATACTTTCAATATATATACTTATCTTCCTTGAATTGCAGTAATTGATACACTACCAATAGATTGATCATGATTTCCTCCACTCATGGTAGATGAATACAAGTTAACTGTTCCAGCTGTGTTCAAATCAAATCCTGGCCTGTTAGGAGGAGGAAGTTCAGTTTCATTACTTAGCATGAAAACCACATCTGACATGCTTGGTCTATCATCAGGATATGGTTGAACGCATAATAACCCGACATGGATGCACCTCAAAACTTCCCTACCATCGAATAACCTATTTAATTGTGGGTCAACAACATCCAAAGCTCTACCTTCATTCCAGAAATGCCATACCTGAAAATATCAGTCAACATCAATTGCAAAAACAAAAATGGTAAATGGTAAGTTTATAAGAGAATCATTATACCTGTCAGTTAAACAACATTCTTGATTTGTTGTATACATTAATAATTTTGTTAAGATCATTGGATATATAGCAAAATTCATCATTTTTCCATCATTTGCAATGGAACCAAAGATTCATTATTTTTTGGCTTGAGATTATGATGGAATAAAGCAAAATGGCTCACTAAACTGTCTGCGCTTCTTTGTTATGAAGCAGTAGTCACTATGGGTCATCCGGAAACAGTCTCTATGTGCTTTAGTGCAGGGGTAAGACTGCTTACATCCGATCCCCCTTACCCCACCGTAGGTGGGAGCCTTTGCGGCACTGGGGTAAATGAAAATGAAATGAATTGGATATATAAAGATGCATGCACTTACATCTCCTATTAAGTTGACAGAGCCCTCCTTGAACTTATATTTGTTTTTCTTTCCGCTCACAATCTCCAACAATAGAACACCAAAACTGAACACATCGGACTTTATAGAGAATTGCCCAACCATGGCATATTCTGGTGACATATAACCACTGCAATTAATTGGTAAAAACGAAGTTAGCTAGTTCATTTAAGATGAAAATAAACCAATAAATGGGAAACTCTAGCTTACTATGTTCCTACAACCCTATTTGTGTTGGCTTCAACTTGTTCCTCTTCAAAAATTCTGGCCATTCCAAAATCTGATATTTTCGGGTGCATAGAAGCATCTAACAAGACATTGCTAGCTTTTAAGTCTCTGTGAATGATTTTCAATCTTGAATCATGATGAAGATATATTAATCCTTGTGCAACTCCAGAAATAATTTCGAATCGCATTCCCCAATCCAAATGTATGTGATGTCCATCACCTGCGTGAGCGTTAAGTAATAATTTTCTATTAATAGTATTACTATTTTTTCAAATTAATTTCACAATAACAAATTTTACGATCAACTAAAATTATATTTTTTTTTCAACTAATATTATGTGTGTATGTGTGTGTACACACACATACATAGGGAAGAGTTCTTATGAGAAAGCTCTTAAAATGAGAACCCGTTTACAATTAGAACTTTAGAAATTGTCCAATATAGGAGTAAACATAAACATAATTGCACAAATTGGAGTAAAACTTAAAACTTCCTTCAATAGGAGTAAACATTAATTTTGTACCCTTAATATCCCTAACCTAGTTAATTCTAAAATATGACTTATTTAATCTTAACCTAGTTTATTTATGACTTATTCGATAATAATAATTTATTTATTTATTTATTTTTCAAAAAATAAAAAAATATAATTTTTTTTATAAAAAAATAAAAAAACTCAAAAAAATAAAATAAAATTCACCGCCGCCTCTGCCGCCTCTGCACCACCATCTCCAGTCACCAGGGGAAAAAATGCCAAGTTCATTATGAATGCCATATTTATGACAGAAAATGATGAAAATGTTGGCATTCGCAAAGAGAAATATGACATCATTTTGGCATTTTCAGAAAAATGGCAGTTTTTAGGAAAAATAGAATTTTTTTCACCGCCCGGAGGTGGTGGTGCAGGAAGGTTGTACAGGCGGTGGGAAAGACATCCATATTTGTTCAATTTTTTTCTGGAGTTTTACTATTTTTTATTATTTTTTAAAAAAACTAAAAAATTTTAAAAAATATAATTTTTAAAATTTTTTATTTTATTAATATTTTATAAATTTTTTAGTTATTTTTCTATGAATTTTTTATTTTTTTTCGAATTTATTATGAATTAAACATTTAAATAAAAGTTGTTGGGGCTTAGGGTTTGGATATGGGGTATACTTGTCCAAACACTTAAATTACTCCTATTCAAAACATGATACTCCTATTTTTGCATTTTGCCTATGTTTTGCTCCTATTTGAGAAATTCTCTCTTAGAACTTCTAACCTCTACCTTTTTAATAATGAATAGCTAAAATTGACAAAGTGACATTTTTGTAATTGCTTAGTAATAATTGCAAAAGGTCCCATTTGAACTTAGGGTAATTATGAATAGACCCCTTGTGAATAATAGCCAATAATTGCAACAAATGAAAGAATGTGAATCATATTCAATTTCTCTTATTAAAGAAATAAAAAACATGATATTCCTATTTTAGAATTTCAAATTTTTTTTACCCCTATTTAGGGAATTATCTCTTGTGTTTAATATATATTCAGAAATTGGTGAGTTTTTATGAAGCAAATAATATAGTATAGCTCTTTGTCCTATCAAATTTGTCCATCTTTGATTATCACGAACAATAAAAAAGTGAAATTTATGTGATTGATATTTGAATAAAGGTAAAATAAATAATCCTAACTATAAATTTGTTACTAAAAGAAAAGTGACATTTTTGTAGCAAGGATATAGAAAGAACTGTGTCAAAGTTAATTATGAGAGGAAGGGATATATATTAATCATAGAAAAAAACAAAGGTTCAACTATTTCTCTTGAAATCATTATCATACAGTCATACTCCCCATAATATCAGGCACAAATTTGTTACACTAAAGGATATAATGGCTAAACTTTTAAACATCCAAAATAAGAAATTTTAATGAGACGGAGTTTATAATTATTGAACTCTTGGTCCTGAAATAATTATTGAATCACTCAGTAATCAATGAATGTATAGAGACATGTATCTACTTACCGAAGATGAAACCGTCCAGACCTTTATGTGGCAAATACTCATAGACTAACATTTTTTCTCCTTGTTGTAGGCAATACCCTAAAAGCCTCACAAGATTTCTGTGTTGTAATCTTGCGATTAGTATAACCTCATTTCTGAATTCTTCTGTTCCTTGACTTGAAGTTTTTGTCAGGCGTTTGACCGCTATTAGTTCTCCATTTTTTAACGTGCCCTAATAACACATCCAAATTAAAACTCAATAAGAAATACTACGCACGTGATTCCAAAAGATTTTGACACTTTGACTTCACAGTTTTTAAGGAAATAAATTTGACTTTACTGTAGAGTACACCGTTTGATACTATTTAGCACTGTTTGACACTGTTTTGTGTAGATTTATTTGCCAAATAAGGCAAATAAGGAAGTGGTAAGATAATTGTGGTACTCATAAAAATGGAAGTGTAAAGATCTTTAACGGAGAGCGTATTTTATTAATAAGAGCATCTCCAATGCTACAATGTGCACGGTGCACATGTGGCATGAGAGAGATAGACACACAAGATTGATTTTATGACATTTCTCTCTCCGTCTTTCCACGGTCTTATGTATTTTTGGTAAGTTTTTCCCTGCAATGTCAACCACAATGTCTACATCTAGACATTGTGTTTGACATTATGAAAAAAAACTTACCAAAATGTTATAAGATCCTTCAAATAAGGAGAGAGATATTCTGTTTATTGTTTTTCATTGGCTATCTCTCATGACACGTATGCACCGTTAACTTTTTAGCATTGAAGATTCTCTAATTGTTGTGTCAAATCAAATTAAGGCAAATAGAATGAGATAAATTTAGTTCTCTTTAATTTTTCAGCAAAAATACATAACTTTTGCTAGTTTGTTATATATGGAGTAGTTTTTTGGCAAAGCTAGTTTGTTATTTATATCCAATGGTATTGTACTACTCCCTCCGTCCCGAAATAATTGTCCTGCTTTCCTTTTCGATTTGTCCCGAAATAATTATCTCATTTCCTTATTTGGTAAACAAATCTTTACAAAACAATGTCAAACAGTGCAAAACAGTGCCAAACGGTGTCGCTACAGTGTGAAGTCAACTTCACTTTCTTAATCTGTGTGAAGGTCAAGCCAGGACGATTATTTCGGGACGGAAGTAGTATATATTATCAAAGCTAATGATTTTTTTAATTACCTTATAAACAGAACCAAATCCACCTTCTCCAATCTTGTTTCCAGCAGCAAAGGTATCAGTGGCGGCTTGAATAGTGTTTAGGTCAAATATTAACAGATCTGAGGGCGGGTGTCCAGTTTCATTCCTAAGCTTCCCCATTGCTGACCCTTCTTCATAGGACCGTATGCTCTCACTATTTAGTGATTTCTTGGCTGCGACATTTTATAAACGTTCATTTTTTTGTAATAATTCCTTATTACAAAACTTTAATTTCAAGAGTTTTTAATATACCTTTTGTTTTTTTCATTCTCACCCACAAGAGAGCAAGGATGAATGCACTAATAAGAGACACAACCAAAATGATTATAACCCATTTCCGACGATGTCCTTTATCTTTCTTTCCATATTGAGCTGAAAAGAAAATAAAACATTGGAGTAGTAATTCAAAATTAAATACTACCTCCGTCCCATAAAGCAGTACCTATTTCAATTTGGATCGGAGTTTAAGAAAATGAGAATAAAGTGGAAATGTATGATGTAAATTAATGTTAGCCATACAAAACTTTCCAAAAAAGGAAATGAGAACAATTTTTTGGGATGACCCAAAAAGAAAAGTGAGAGCTATTTTATGGGACGGAGGTAGTACGAATCAGAGTAAGTATATGTCATTTTCACGGAAAATGTGACATTGAATGTCTCATATAAAATTTCTCATTTCTACCTATTTGTGAAAACAATTCATAATATTAAATAACAATTTAATCATCAAACATTAAATATAATATATTTATAACATCACAATTATCTTCACTAACCTCATTATATTATAATATAAATCAATCGAAACTTTTTCTCAAAATATATATATTCAAATTACCTTATTTAATTACTACGTACTCCATCTGTCTCTTAATATCTTCTCACTTACCATTTTGGAATGTCCCAAATTTCTTTTTTTTTGGAAAATTCTTCTAAACCTAATATAGTATCTGCTCATTTCCCCCTTTTGAAAAGTTTTGTGCGCCTGTCATTCATTTACATTTTTCTTATTTAACCAAAATCATGCATTTTCACTTTATTCGCACTCTCTTAAACTATCTTCTAAGTCAAACCGGAAAGAATTTTATGAAACGGATGAAGTATTATTTAAATAACCGTGTCATTTTTCAATGAGAATATTTAGACGAGACGGAACTACGGAAGTATTATAGTAGAAAATGACTAATTATAGTCCAAGTTACATCCTTTCAACAAGGGTTAGGTCCCGGGTTCGAATCCCGACAACTGCGATGAGAGGTTACTATGCTAAAAAATGCATACGGCCTCTGCAAGTACCAGAGATAGAGTCTCACTCTCTATCTGTCAGATTGAGATTATAGTTCAACTTACATCCTTCTAACGTATCGTCCGATCGGGGTTAGGAAGCTCTCAGGGATGGAGTGTCATCTTTTTTTAGAAAATGACTGATTATGTTCGTGTTGTAATGATCAATTTTCTTTCTAACCTACCTATATGTGTTGTTGACCGCACAGAGTAACTCAAGCGGTAAATAAAATTCCTACGCACACTGTATGAAGTTGATACTTTTGTCTAAAAAAAATTTGCAAAGCCAATGTACATTTTCACACAAAAGTAAAATTTAATTTAGAATTTATATCCTAATTAAATTCTAAATTAAATTAAGTGAATGTAAATTTTTGAAAATTGATATCCGTTTCATTAAATTAAATTAAATTAAGTGAATGTAAATTGATATCCGTTTCATTAAATTAAATTCTAATATTTTGCAAAGCCAATGTACATTTTTGAAGGAATTCATATTCATTCATGTTCATATTCATATATTCATATATATATCCTAATTAAGTGAATAAAGTGATTCTATTGCACCCTAAAAGTTGATTTTGCGACTCAATTTGAATAAAAGGATAGTCAATTATATGGATTAATTAGTAAGGTAACTTACCTAAATGAGATGAAGATACTCGAATATACATATCTTGGCCTCCCTTTGGGAACTCCCTCATATCAATCAACTCATCATACCAAGTAATGCATCCTATCCCTCCATCGCTAATGTTAGCTTTGGCATACCCACTACAAGAACAGTTCTTCAAGCAAAGATCCTCACACTCTTCCAACCCAATGCTTTTATCCACGACCGCCATTTCTGTGTCTGGAATTTTAACGTTTTCCAGCTTTAAAAAACCCTCACCGTGATGGCACCATACGTCTCCGTTGTCCGGTCTCCGGCAGCCATTTCTCCCGTCCCTCCGATTCCATTCCGCCGCCATCTTCGGTTCAAACCCAAGAACACATCTGCACTCAAACCCAGAAACCTGATTGTACGGACTGCATATCCCAAACGCGCCACAGTGGCCGTACCTGTCGCAGTCGTCGTTCGGGTAGTACCAGTTCCCGACCCATTTCTTGTTCTCGTCGCCGTTTTCTTCATTCCATATGATCTTGTTCAGTGTCCCGGATTCGTTCAGCATGACAATTGTGTACATATTCGGGTCCTTGATCGAATACTCCTCTGTAACCTGTAGTGGCGGAGATAGAAATCTATGATTAGGAGTGAGGTCTAAAACAATTTACATTCAGGTGCCAAAGTTTATTATATCTATCCTACTTTTTCTAAAAATTAAAAGTATTTATACATAATATATATAAAGCAATCCTCCGTTTCATGTTTATCTCCTGAAGTACAAATGATACACGATTAAGATAGTGGGAAATGTGTCGTGGAGAAAAGAGAAATGCGTAATAATGTGTAAGAACTGTTGTGAACTACAAATTCTTGGCAAAAAAGGGAAAGAATAAAGATAATTCGGACAGACCAAGTAGTTAGCAATTGTTTTCTTGGGGGTCAGCCCCTTCTTGTCTCCACCTCGGTTACCTGGTCATCGTTTTCCGTGAAGATGTATGGCGTGATGTTCGGAGTCATCTCTGGCACGCCGCTCCACCGGAGTCCGTTCCACGGTCCGAGTCTCCAGATTGGAGTCGAATCTTTGAACAGGAACCCTTGAGGTTTCCCCTTGTTCTGGACGCTGATCGTGAAGTCACCGACGGCCGGATCATCCGCTGACTTCCAGGACGTAATCGAGAGATTCACACCGCGTCTGTTGACCAATCCTATTCTCATGTGGGCTAGTATTGTGTTCGTCGGATAATCGAAGCTCTGCCATGCCGCCGTCTGGTCAACGCGAGACAGGACCAGATTCCCTGTTTCTTGGATCCGAGCATAGTGGACCCTGCTTGACGGCGTGGTGGTCGCCGGAAAAGAAAGACTGGTGTTCCAGACAGAGATGTTTGTTTTCGTGTCTTGGATGACGAGGTTCCCCGTAATGTCGATGAAGAGGGCTCCGGACTTGCCGTTGACGGGGCTGTTTCTGTTAGCGACCCAAACAACCAACCGTTGGGGGATTTTCCGGTACCAAATCCCGACGTACCGTTTGCCGGTGGAGTTCCCGGGGGTGAAGAAACCGAGAGCGTAAGAATTTGCGTTGGAGATTAATAGATCCCCATCTTTAAGAGTTTGACTGACGGTAATTGTGTCTGTCGTCGAGCTGCAATACTGATTAAAGCTCAAGAGAAGTGAAAGTAAGAGTTTGAAGGCCAAATTTTCTCTCCCCATGTTCTTCAGGAATACATTGAAGATTTGTATACAGTGAAGAAGTCACTTTTGTATTTCCCTTAACTCCGTGCTTACATAACAGTATAACACGATTAGCTGTATGATTTTTTAGTGGACAAGCTAAACCCAAGTCCAAGGCTTGCGTCACAGGTGGTTTGAACTCGAGATGGTGGATGGCAAAATGTGTATCAAATGTACTCGAGATGGTGGATGGCAAAATGTGTATAAAAAATGGTATGTGTACGGGCCGGGTTACGAGGCAGTGTACACAGCACAAAAAGCCTTCACCCCTTTTTCTAACACACCTCACTTTTGAATTAATTCTCCTCACTCTCCTATTTTTCCTCTTTTCACACACAATATGTCTGTTCCGTTTTTTATTTGTTTGTACCCTTCCTCTCTCTAACCTGCAGCACTTCTTCATTTTCATTCAAGTGGTGATCGTGGTTATGGTACACGACGAGCACCATGGAAACCAGTAATACGTATGTGTCCGACGACGAATATCGTTGGACATGGGAGAATATTTTCGGGCAGAGTCCTGGTGAAAGCTCCACGCCAGCTGCGACGTGGTGAACATAAGACGGAGGGAGACATGCAAGGCCATGAACACACAAACGTGTCTGCGACGGAAGGAGTTGAACACACTCCCGCTGTCACGCTAGGCGATGAATGCACGACGGATGGGAAAACAGTTGAGGCTGAGCTAGGTTGGTGTTTATGTAGCGTCGTTTCTTCATGGTTGTTATGTTGTCTTTGAATGATGCTTCACAAACAACGTATTTGAATGTACAGACAACAGTTATAATACGTACAGACAACATTTATAATACGTACAGACAACGTTTATAATACATACAAACAACGTTTATAATACGTACAGAAAACGTTTATAATACGTACAGACAACGTTTATAATACGTACAGACAACGTTTATAATACGTATAGACAACTTGTAGGTAGCCAACATTTTATAATACGTACAGACAACGTTTATAATACGTACAGACAACTTGTAGGTAACCAACGTTTTATAATACGTATAGACAATTACAAAAATGTTGCCATAATTCAGAAGTTCATAGAGTGGTTTTTGAATGTGATTTTAATATTGTCTTTTTTTGAAATAATACGACGTGTATTCAAATAATAATGTCTCCCCATGAATAATACTTTATTCCTTTGTTTTTTGTAAGTGGTATGATCATTGTATGAAGTTTATAAACTAGTTTGGCCATAATGTTTCCCTTTTCATATATAATATTGTCTGTATGTGCATAATATTGTGTGTATATACATATTCTTAAATAACAGATGCAGATGAACATAATAACGGAGAGGAAGATGTTAATGTGGTTGTTCCGGAAGTAGGCATGATATTTGATACCAGAGACACGGTGTTTGAGTTTTACAAAACATATGGAAGAAGTGTATATAATTAGGATTTCCGGTACGAAAAAGAACATCAATAAAGGACAGAAAGAAGGGCGAGGTAGTGTCAATTGTGATAGAGTGTTCACGGGCGGGAAGAAGAGGTAGCAAGGCATTAAACTGTTTGAAGCCTCAACCTTCAATGCAAACATCTTGTTCGACTAGAATTAGAGCACACACTACTTATGTTGGGTCATGGGAAATTTCAAAAGTGTATTTAAATCATAATCACCCCATGAGTCCCACAAAATCTAGACTATTTCGTTGCAATAGGAAGTTGACACCACACGCCATGAGAAATGTTGAGATTAATGAAGTTGCGGGAATACCCGTTCACAAGAGTTTTAACTCTGTTGTTGTTCAAGCGGGGGGTATGATGGCCTACCTTTTATCGAAAAGGATTGTAGGAATTACATTGACAAAATTTGGGAGCTTAGGCTAGGAAGTGGTGATGCAATGGCTATACACGCATTTTTTTCTAAAATGCAAGCACAATGTCCCGATTTCTTCTTTAGTGTTGATTTAGATGATGAGGCACGCTTGAGAAATGTATTTTGGGAGGATAATAGAAGTAGGTATGCATACATAAGTTATGCTCCCAGGAAAACTCGTTTGAAGGGGCCACTAGAAAAGGGGAAAACTAACGCAAAGGTATGCTGCCTTGCACTTTCTGTGAACAACAGACAATGTTTAAACTTGTACAGACAATGAACACATATGCACAAATATAATTTTACCAATTTTACTTCAGGCAAGGGCGCCAAAAAAGCTGCCCACACCGGACATTGCTATTGCTGAGGTGCCCACACTACATTACCAAGATGATTTAGATTTGAATCTTTCTCTCTTTTGAATTGTTAATGAAACTTGGTACTGAAATGTCTGTGGCGCAGACAACTCAAAGTCTTTGTCTACATTACTACATTGTATTTATGTAAAACTATATGTAGTCCTATAATATAGTGTGGACAGCGAAAACAATGTGTTTTGTTTTGTATAATTGTTTTCTTGTAAATAATGCTACAAGTGGTATAACCTTCAATTTAGATAAATGTTTGTATACAGACATTTAGTCCATTAATTTGTCTGTATTGGAATCATAATCACCCCATGAGTCCCACAAAATGTCTGTAACATATAGCTTTGCAATACGAAGTTCACACCACTCGCTTAAACGGATTGCAAAAAAATATTTTTATATATCATTGTTTTGTTGTAAATCATGCTACAAGTGGTTTAAGATATAGCTTTGCCAAGACAAAAAAAGGCATGCACATTGTATCCATATTGTACAACATGGCACCGCCAATATTGTACAAAATAGTACATCTAACCACCAAATAATGTTACACCTAAGTTGGCAAAATATGAGTATCCACCAAAGTTTTTGTAATTACATATAACAAAAATATACATCAGTGTACATCATTCTTCATAAGTTGACATCATTCTTTGTTGTCTCTCATCTTCCAAAGTCGTTTTGTGTACTCACACCTCTTGTTGCGCATGTTGGCGTACTCGCACCCCGGTATCAACGGGAGGTCCAACATGAGGTGTTCCGCCATACTTAACATCATCATTCCACATTCACCGCTGCGCATTACACAAACAATATAGTTATACGCTCTTATAGTGTGACAGACAATTGTAAATGTGCAAGGGATTAATGGATGTTTTACCCTCCTCGTTGGTTGGGGACAACATGAACGCAAACAACTTGCCAAGGCTTGATGTCGTCTTCAACGCAATCGTCGCTTTTCAAAGTTATAACACGCAGTAGGTGGGGGAGCCTTTCACACAATTCTTTTTACTTTTGAAACGGTCCTTCCACTTTGTAAAGAGTCATACAGTCTTAGGAATTTAGCTCGGAGGTCTATTTCAACCAAAACCCAATGCATATCATCCACATTAAGAGGTGAAAACCCGAAGACAATTACAACTACATATGTTAAATGTTTGTATGCAGACATTTAGTACATCAAAACGTCTGTACGCAAAAACATGCTTTATCCAAGGAAGTCCAATTTGTTTTCACGAGATGACGATCTCCTTCCCAGTGTGCCTCATTGTCAATTTTTTTTATTCAAGAGTTGTTGCAAAATAGAAATGGGTAAATGATTACTAAAGTGTGTCAATAAGTACTAATTATGCATAAATGTAGATTACTTTACCATAAAATATGGACTCTTTAAAGCACATTTCGTCCTTGTGCTTTCCTTATTCAGCAAGTATACGACAGCATCAACGTGCTACAATAAAAAATTACAAACTTAACAAAGTCACAACACATTACTGAACCTTATGTGAATGATAAGGTTGTAGATATATACTTACATAACTCATCAACCATTTCTCAGGCACAAGGAGGTCACGAAAAAAACTTCTATCCATATCAGGTAACCCGGGTACAAGAAGGTGTACCCGTGTAGGGTCAATATGACCCGGTTGGTCAATCCAATTCTTTAATTCCAACCAATCATACACATCAACATCCAATTGAGAACACCGATACATAGAAATTTAAAGACGGGTTAAATCCGCATTAAGGGGGTCAGTCAGTAGTGTCGTATCCTCATCTGCATCTAGTGTCGTATCCTCATCTACAACGTCCTCCCAATCATCATTCTCAAACTTGATTTCATCTAATGTCTCAACGGGAAACTACACACTTACACAAGCCTAAAGTCAACACATACTTAAAAATTTGTCTGTAAGCAGACATCATACAGTGAGGACAGAATGTCTGCACGCAGACAATACCTGTTCTGTTTCAAATTCACATGTTAGGAGAAGTGAAATGTAAACAAAACAAATCAAAATAAGTGCACCTCTTTCGTGAACAACAACTCTCGTGGGGTATGACATTCTTCAAATAAATCATGTTCTTCGTTCATCAACATCAACTTAAAATTTCAAATAAACAATGTAAAATAAATCACAAAATGTGTGATTTGAAAAACAATACGACAAATTTACCTTGACAACACTTACATCATTCATCACATTTTTGATGACAATGTCTAGACATTGACATATCTGTTCGGAAGATTACTACACATAAATAACATATGAAAACAATGTATGCAATGGTGTTTTTAATGGTGTTTAAACATCCTAAATTTTGGGTGTCCCGACCCACTCATAATCCGCATCCTTAAACAAGGAGAAACAATGTCAAATGGTTAGAAATGTACATCGTTAAAACATGGACCGACTACAACTTCTCCATCACCCGTCCCGACAGTAGCGTGATCTCCTTCCTCAGCTCTAACCTCCTGCACAGCCTACAGAATGTTTTACAATATCATAAACAAGAATATATGGTCCAGTCAAATTGTACAGACAACCACAAAACCAGATACAAACAAATGTAAACAACTGCAGACATTTACCATGTCAGGTTGTTGACATGCTCCTTTTCCATTAAGTTCTTCACGTACTTCGGTATTCACCTTAGCTCTATCCTCTTGAACAACCTACAATTTGATTGAAACAATTTTTGTAAATTTTTGTTTGTTCCCACAAAGTCATTTCTTACTTACTGAAATATACGATACAGACAATATGTAACTGAAGTACAGACAAAATAACAAAAGTGCAGACATTTACCTCTTCTGTTTGCACATTGTTCTGGGCTTCATCTCCTTTAACATCTTCATTCCCTGCAGTCTCTTTCTTTTCAGAAAGGTGAACTTCAGTGGCTTTCAGCCTCCTTTCAAGATCAGCTACACGTTTACGCAATGACCGCAATTCCTGTTCTGCTGCATCCTCACCGCTTTCTTCAACGTCATCGTCATCCTCCTACCACATAAATATATTAAATAATTAAAAGTCTGTACCCCAGACAATTACATAACACACAACAAGCCAAACTATACCTCAACCACATCTTTAAACACAATTTTTTCAAGCACGTGGGCATGAAAAAACCATCAGCAGTCCACTTCACCATTGGAACGTTTTTGCAGGGATTTGGCACACGTTTGGCACATTTTTGCGCAAGGACAGGGAGTTCCTCGTATACCCAAACCTACAGACATTCATGGGTGTAATATAGACAACTTATGCAGACAGTGAATCTCAAAAATTGACATAATACATACGATTTATTAAAGTATATAGACATTGTAACTTTTAAGTAAACAATTATACAAACAATCACATGAATTCATGCAGAGCATAGGGGAAGCCATACAAGCTGAACTTCGCATTGCGATACTTGGGATTTTCCAGCTTGCTTTGTTGAAACTTGAGTGGCTACCCTTGCATGGTTTTCTTCAGACTCGTCACAGTGACATCGTAGGACTCCGAGGACCATGGGAAAGACGTGAAAAGCTCAAAATTATCCACCAAACGCATGTAATCCGGATAGATTCTGGTTGGCAGATCTCTGGCTAGCAGACAAGAGTAGACCAAAAACAAAGCATCCAACTTCACACGGTCCATCACATCTTCATTCTCTTCTTGAGGGGTCGTACCTAGCTCAAAAACTTTCACCTTCAACTTGTGATATGTGACTTCATCGCAGCCACCAAAATACTTGTCCACAATGCCCTGCCGTGATTCATCATGATCATATGTGGGCCATTATTCTTGAGCTTTCACACCTGTAATCCTCTTGAAGTCAGCGTACGTGAAATTCATCAGCTTCCCATCAACCGCAAACCACAATTCATCCTCAGGCTGCTCACACACAAGGCGCAACATCAACAAATGGATGAGCTGCCCTGAGAATTGGAAGTGTGGACAAGCAAGTAAATGGCCCCATGGGGTTTTCGTTATCAATGTCATTTGCTTAATTGTTAGGCATTGGCTATGCAGCTCCAAAGCATCATTCAAGGCTGAGTGTACGGAGTATTGGGCAGGAAAGTAATCTTTTAGGGGAATTTGAAGTTCCATCCTGAAATATACAAATATTTCATTCAAGGTCATATACACACAACTCATTTACACCACACAGACATGTCATGTACACCATACAGACAAACCTAAAATATACAAATATATAAGAGTATTGTACAGACATCTCAACAAATGTCATACAGACACCTCTAGAGTTCACAAATATCAGAACAAACGATACAAACATCTTAACCAAGCCCACACAGACATCTCAGGAACACCATTTACACAATACAGACAAACCTGAGCTTCAAAAACATATAAGCACAAACAATACTGACGTTTTTACAATAAAGTTTACAACTACAGAATTTACAATAAAATTGAAAAAATGAGATACAGACTTGTACAAACATCTCATTTACACAATACAGCCGCAAATGCGATACAGACAAGTACAAAATTTACAATAAAATTGAAAAAAATTACATGCAAACTTTTTTGGGAAGTTGGTTTCGCATAAAAACCCACTCTCATATTTCTAACACATACATGTATTGAAAACCATATACAAAAGTCTAAAATGCAAAAATTAGGAGCTTATAATAAATTTAGGAAGTTGGTTTTGTAGAAGTTTACCTTTGTGCCATTTCACTCAGTGATGTGTGCACCATTTTCTTCGATAGCACCGTTACCCTACCCGTGTTGATTTTCGTTGGCCTGAAGAAGATGTACGGGCGTATGGGTTTCGGATGGGTTTCGGATGGGTTCGTGGGTTCAACTTTACGGCTGGACGGAGTTACTCGAGCGCAGGTCTGGCGTTTCGTCGGTTGACCGAAGGGGTGGGTTTGGTGAGTTCTTAGTTCAAATGGGAGGAAGAGAAGATTGGGAGAGTGGGGATTCGGGAAAGAGAAGGGAGTCTGGGAGAGAGTGTGAATGGGTGGGCAGCGGGTATTTTGAAAAAGAAATGCACGTGGAGTTCAAAAATGTGGAGGGTTATTTCAGTTTGAAGGGGAGTGGGGAGGATTAATTTAAAAGTGGGGTGGGTTAGAAAGAGGGAGTGGGGCTTTTTAAGATGTATACACTGTCGTGTAACCCAGCGTGTACACATAGCATTTTTGAATGTGTATATCCCGCACATGCATTCGAGTACAAAAATGATGAATTCTGTTACGCACGGTACCAATAAGATCAACCAGCTACTAGCTATCCACTTTATCTTACTAATCAAGTGTTACACGTCTCAACACCACATTATGATACCATCTATTTACTTGTTGGCCAAGTATTTTCTTTTGTAGTATAAATATCACCTTCCATCCTATGGAAAGGGATCCGTTTTTTCTACGTATAGCTTATTGTTACTCTGTCGGAATTCCTTCCCACTTTTACTTAGCACTTTCAGCTTCTCCCCTTCGTCGGATTCCACCTACCCCAGGGTCAGATATCCATCACACCTCGGTAGTCATAGTGATCCCCTCACCCTTGATGTTCTTGTAATTCAATCTCTATTCGGAATAATAATTACCACATGATATGTATTAAGATTGTTTTATTCTTAGTTTTATAGTGTATGTCATTGTGTCATATGTAGATGCCCATATAGATAGGTGGAATTGCTCATCCCAGATGCCCACACACCCGACCCGATAGAATGGTGGAGGAATAAATCACGGTATAGTAATAAATAATTTTTTTGTGAGGTGGTTCAGAGTTTAGTGTGCATAGGGAGTCACCACATTGGATGCAAATCATGTTACTCTCAAACGGATGTTGTCGGCACTTGAATCCGAGACTACAATCCTAGAATCTCACTCAGTTGTCACCGTTGAACTACCCGTATACGTCCAGTTTTTACTTGACCTAATTTGATGATGTGGTGTCATCGTAAATTCGTAATATATATTGAAAACATAAAAGGTCATACATTGAAGACTCCTACTCTTGAGTCTAGACCATTCAAGACAAGAATCGGTTTTTATTTCCTGAAATGGCATTTTACTTCTTGTGTTTTTTTGTACTCGATCATATAGTAAGAGTCTTACTCCGTATTTATTTTGGTAGTTGATGACTTGATGCAGACGAAGTTACACTGAGTTAAAATTTTAGGTATTTCATCATGACTAAGGATGGCAATGGGGGTGGGGGCCCGTGGGGAACCGCCCCGTGGGGGTGAGTGGGGTGAGGCGGGTATGGGGATGGGGAATTATTTCCTCCCACTTAAATATGGGGCGGGTGATATGTTATGCACCTCCCGCACCGTCCCCATCCCGTCTCCCGTATATATACACATATTAATAACAATAACAATAACAATAACAATAACAATAACAATAACAATAACAATAACAATACTACTACTACTAATAATAATACTAATACAGAGTAATTAAAATATCTAATTCTTGTTTAATAACTCAGCTATCTTGTAAAATTGGTTATCAAAATCATAAAGTAAAATGAATTTGGGAAAGGTATAAAGTGATACCCCGTATTAGTTTAAACGTGATATAAAAACTAGAATGTATAGATTGATGGCTATCAAACATTACCAAATCAAACAACAACCTTTTATCCCTTTTACTTTTATCATCTTTTCAATCACTAAAGTCTAACAATTATAAAAAAAGTCTAGAAAAGTATCTGTCCACTTAAGTATCTTTCCATGTTTGGCATGCATAAATGTATAACTGTTATATGTTTGACACACTTAACTGGAAACATAAAAGTATCCTTGCAGTTAAGTGTGTCAAACATACCGTTATGAACTTTTTAATAACTGTTAATTTTTAGTGATTGAAAAGATTTTATAAAGAAAATGTCGTAGCTGTTTGGTAAAAAGCCGACTGTTTGATTTGGCTCTGTTTGGTATACGAGCTGTTAGGACTAATTAATGCTAGAAGCTACGAACTTATCTGAGATGCTACTCATTGTAGCATCTCAAAAAAGATCTTTTATTTTTATAAAAACTCTTAAAAATTGGCGTGCAAAACATATAACTATAAGCTTTTAAAGACTATTTAAATAGTATAAAAGCTAGAAGGCAGGAACTTATGTCCGCCAAACATAGCCATATGTGCAATCTAAAATACGTTTTGTCTGTACAGACAAAAAAACCTACACAAACATGTGTAAAAATGTGTACACAAAAAAGTGTTTTCATCTATTCTTTTTTTCGTACTCGATCATACAGTAAAGTCTCGGTCTGTATTTATTTTGGTAGTTGATGACTTGATTGATGACTTGATGCGGACTAACTTATACTGAGTCAAAAAATTAGGTATGTCATCATGAATGCAGACTTGGGAGTTTGGGGGGACACGTTGACCCAGTGAAACAATAGATGGAATTGAAGGAGTACTTTTTTATATTCCCATCTATTTCTTTTCAAATGTTAAGCTATACCGAGTACTACGTTCCTATTATAACTTCCAAATAGATTTGACACACAATTTAAGATAATAGGTATTGTGTGGTGGAGAGTTGCCCAAAAGAAAGAAAAATATATAAGAAATGTTGTGAATCACAAATTTTTTACCAAAAAAAGAAAATAGAAGTTTTAATAAGAACAGACGAAAAAGGAAAGTTAAAAGTTATAATAGGAACGGAGAGAGTAGTTTTTTAGGATGTTTTTAGTTGTCTCTAATTTGGTGGTCTGGTCTAGTCTGATATGAACTAGTCTGGTCTGATCTAGTTTCTTTGTATTTTTATAACTATCCAAGTCTACTCTGTTCTGAATTGGTCTGGTCTGGTCTGATCTAGTCTATTTTGAACTGATCTGATCTGGTCTGATCTGATCTGGTTTGGGAGGAATTATAGTCAAAGTAAAAACATCCTTTCTCGTACTCCCTCTGTCCCCAATAATTTTGCTAAGTTTGACCGGCACGAGAAATAATATAGTAAAAACTATATGGTTGAGGTTTGTGAAGAGGAGAGAGAATGAACTGGAACCATGAATTGTTTACTCTAAAGAGAAAGTAACAAAGTTAATGAGACATCCAGAAAAAGAAAGTCGACAAAGCTATAACGGAATTGGGTTGGAATGGTCAATGGTGGACCACGGCATGAGTTGTCAGTCACTTTAGATGGGAGATGGACTCTTTTTCAAAATTCAAACATACCGTATAACTGGTTCGGACTCATACTAGTATTAAACAAAAAATTGTTGTAAAATCCTGGAAATGACAAGTGTGAATTGTTCATCCTTGTCATCAATCCAGAAATTATGTTTAATCCTTGTAACCTAGTTAGAACAGATGGCTCAAATTGTTATTGCCACCAAATCTGTAGATTCATCCCTTAAGTGACTAATCATCAAGTTCAAACAGTATAAATAGGAGTTTGATGAGGCATTGTAAATTCATTCAGAAATTCAGAAATTCTCAGATATTAAGAAGAAGATATTTAGAGCTTTTATTAATATATCTATCTCTTAAATTTACTCTTCATATTCTTCATTTCACAATACGTTATCAGCACGAATCTGCTCAAAAGATCTTCAAGAAATCATCTCCTCCCGCAGGTATAAACATTAATATTTATACGTAGGTTGTCTATGTTTTTAACAAAATAAATACTTAATGTTCTAATACAGATAACATATACGTATCTTCAAAGCTTTACTCGCCTGGATATTAATATTTTTTTAGATAAGTATGAATGATATAATTGGAATAATATGATATAATCAGAATACCTTCAAGGCTTCATTTTTCTTCCCTTCTATCTTCATACATAATCCAGTCTTGTAAAATAATGTAGCTCGAGAATAGTGGAGTAATATGTAAAGGAAGGATGTATAGTGAAAGAAGATACGTAGTGATAAAAAAAACGAGAGATATAGATGAGAGATAGAGATGTGGCCTAATTTTAGATGATACAGAGTAAAACATACGGAGTACTGGTAAAAGCTAGCACAGAAAGTAATAATGAAAGAAAGTCACTCCAGTTAGAAATAAAATTGAATGGTGAGGTAGTTATGGTATCAAACACCTTATCAAGATATGAACAGATCACATGCAATACTTTTCTGTGTATAAATAATTAAATAATATAATAAAACAAAAGTTGCCGACTGTGCAGTCAGCTTATAGGACGGCAGATTTGAGGATTTCCAATGATAGTCACGGGAGAACTAGAGAAGTTTCATGTATTATTAAATAAACAAATACAGAGTATTAAATAAACCATCACGAGAGGTACTTGAAGCTCCTCCACATGCTGAAATATTTCATGGCCCCACTTCTGAAATTTGTGATGCGCCAGTTACTAGATTTTTGGACTCACCAAATAATTCTGAGTTATCCCAATGATTAAATAAAATTCATGTAAATAAAGGTGGATATTAAAATAAATACGGAGTATTTAAAAAATTCATTCAAATTAGTTATCAACTACCGTAGCTACCATAAACAGCTTCTCATTTTTTTCACCAGAAGTTAAAATAAGTATAGATACGAAGTAAGTACATACACCAATAACTATTAAGATTGATTGGTAACATCACAAAACGAAAATAGTCATTCTTACTAATAAACTTTATATTAAAAATTTCTTGTAGTCCAATGGCAAATATAAGCAAAAGAGAATTCGACGTTCTTGACATGTCTGGTCAAAAATACCTGGAATGGAAAGTTGATGCTTTAGCACATTTGAAGGCTAATGGTCTTGAAGACACCATTGAGGCTGATAATCAATCATCGTCCCAGGATAAAGCGAAAGCTATAATTTTTCTCCGTCACCATCTCCATGAAAGTCTCAAATCTAAATATCTTTTGGTTGATGACCCAAAAGAATTATGGAACAATTTACAAGAGAGGTATGGCCACCAACAAAAGGTCCTTTTGCCTAAGGCTCAGTATGACTGGATCAATCTAAGATTCCAGGACTTTAAATCAATCAGTGACTATAATTCTGCTATGTTTCAAATAACATCTAAATTAAAGTTATGCGGACAAAAAGTCACTGATGCTGATATGTTGGAGAAAACCTTTTCTACTATGCATATCTCTAACATGCTGCTCCAACAACAATATAGAGAAAAGGGGTTTAAAAAATACTCCGACTTAATATCAGTATTATTGGTAGCTGAGCAAAATAATGACCTTTTGATGAAAAATCATAATCTGAGACCCACTGGTTCTAGTCCTTCGGTTTATGGTCCATCTGGCCATAATTTAGCCACTGAATCAAATGCAACATACAGTGACAGTAGAAGGCATTTTAAACGTGGGCATTTTAATGGTCATAAAAATAAGTCACACCGAGAATATAAACAGGTCAATAGACAAAATTATAAGGGCAAGGGCAAACAAAAAGCCCATCAAATAAATCGCCCTCCAAAAACCTCGGTAAAGACGACTTGTTATAAATGTGGCATGACAGGGCATTGGGCTAACAAATGCCGCACTGCAAAGCATCTGGTGGAATTATTTCAAGCTTCCATGAACTTGAACAACGGCAAAAATATGGAAGCTAATTATGTCAACGACATGACTCCACCTCTGCCAAAATTTGACGTGTCCGACTTTTTCGCGGATGATGCCATTATGGACGATGCTTTTGCAATAAACCAAAATTTCACAAAATAAAATATTAGACTCTGATCCTTATGTTGTAACATATTAGTTTTATGTATTTTTTTTCTTTCTTCCCTTTTTATTTTTAAATAAATGTGTGTAATATATGTACTTTGTGTTAAATTATATGCACAATTTGTGATCAAGCTTATGTTTATTTACACATTTTGAAGATATGGATCACTCAAATGATAAAGAGCTATGTCTGATAGACAACGCCACAACGCACACCATTTTGAGAAATAAAATATATTTTTCTCAAATGACTTTAGTTGAAGCTAAAGTCAATACAATATCAGGTGTTGCGAAGCTCATTGAAGGCTCTAGGAAAGCATATGTGATGCTACCTAATGGGACAAAAATAATTATAAATGACGCTTTATACTCCAGCAAATCGTGAATAAATTTATTGAGCTTTAAAGATATGCGTCAAAATGGTTATCACATAGAAACCATGAATGAAAACCAAAAGGAATATCTTTGTCTCACGACAACTAAATCTGGCGCTAAATATTTTTGTGAAAAAATGCCAGCATATTCCTCAGGACTATATTTCACATATATTAGTCCATTCGAAATAAATTTGGTTTCTAACACAAAGTTAGATGATCGGAAAACATTCATGTTGTGGCATGACCGTTTAGGTCACCCAGGCCAAGTAATGATGCATAAAATCATTAAGACTTCACTTGGACACCCATTAAAGAATATCAGGGTTCCAGTATCAAGTGATTTTCCTTGTAAGGCCTGTTCTCTTGGCAAAATGATCATCAAGCCTTCAATGAACAAAATTGCAACTGAATCACCTGCATTTTTAGAAAGGATTCAAGGACATATTTGTGGGCCGATAGCCCCACCATGTGGACCATTTCGATATTTTATGGTGTTGATTGATGCTTCAACACGTTGGTCACATGTTAGTCTTTTATCGACTAGAAATTTAGCATTTTCTAAACTCCTTGCTCAAATCATACGATTAAGAGTTCATTTTCCGGATCATTCTATAAAGAGAATCCGACTTGACAATGCAGGAGAATTTACATCCCAATCATTTAATGACTATTGTATGTCGATTGGGATTGATGTGGAGCATCCTGTTGCTCATGTCCATACACAAAATGGTCTTGCTGAATCTTTGATTAAACGATTACAATTAATCGATAGACCATTATTAATTAAGTGTAATTTACCTTCATCAGCTTGGGGACATGCTATTTTACATGCAGCAAATTTAATTCGGCTTAGACCGATTGCATATCATGAATATTCTCCAATGCAATTAGTTACTGGACAAGAGCCAAACTTAGCACACATTAAAATATTTGGTTGTGCTGTTTATGTTCCGATTGCTCCACCTTATCGTACAAAAATGGGTCCTCAAAGAAGGTTGGGAATTTATGTTGGATTTGAATCTCCCTCAATAATCAAATATCTTGAACCGATGACTGGTGACTTATTCACCGCACGGTTCGCTGACTGTCATTTCAATGAGACAGTATTCCCAACCTTAGGGGGAGAAACTAATAAATCGGACCCAAATACGAAAGAAATAACATGGAATGCAACATGATTATCACATCTTGACTCAAAATCAAATATATGTGAGAAAGAGGTGAAAAAGATAATCCATTTACAAAATGTTGCAAATCAGTTGCCTGATGCATTCACAGACACAAAGAAAGTGACAAAGTCACATATTCCTGCCATGAATGCCCCTGCCAGAATCGAAATCCCAACAGAGAATTTTGAAAAATATTTTGTAAATGATTCTTCTATACGCAAAAAGCGTGGCAGGCCACTTGGATCGAAAGATATAAAACCAAGAAAAACTAAAAGGCAGGAATCGATCTGTGATGCCAAAGATGTTCATCCTTCTGAACAAGAAAATGAACAATTTGAAAATATTGGCATAGAAAATGATATTGACAAAACAAATATCTCAAATGATGATCCAACTTCCTTAAATGAGGAAGATATTCCAGATAATGATAGAAACGTTGATAATTATGAAATTTCAATAAACTACGTTTCTACTGGAATGCAATGGAATCGTAAAGATATTGATATTAATGAGATATTTGTCTATGCCGTTGCCACAAATGTTATGAATGAAAACAATGACAATGAGCCAACATCAATAGAAGAATGTCGGAAACGACACGATTGGCCAAAATGGAATGAAGCAATTCAGGCTGAATTGATCTCACTTGAAAAACGTGATGTTTTTGGACCGATAGTCCCTACGCCAAAAGGCGTAAAACCAGTAGGCTTTAAATGGGTATTTGTGCGTAAACGCAATGAGAAAATTGAAATTGTAAGATATAAAGCCCGACTTGTTGCCCAAGGGTTTTCTCAAATACCGGGAATTGATTATGAAGAAACCTATTCTCCAGTAGTTGATGCATCTACATTAAGGTTTCTCATTGGCATGTATGTTTTTGAAAGGCTGCAAATGCGTCTAATGGATGTACTAACTGCATATTTATACGGTTCACTCGATACAGACATTTATATGAAAGTTCCCGGAGGATTTAAAATGCCTGAAGCTTATAGCTCGAAACCTCGAGAAATGTTTTCCATTAAACTACAAAAGTCATTGTATGGACTAAAACAATCTGGACGAATGTGGTATAATCGTCTCAGTGAATACCTTCTTAAGTAAGGATATAAGAATGATCCAATTAGTCCATGTGTTTTCATCCGGCGATTAAATTCGGGATTCGCCATAATTGCAGTATATGTTGATGACTTAAATATTATTGGAACTCCCGATGAGATTGAAAATACTACAAAATATCTTATGAAAGAATTTGAAATGAAAGATCTAGGGAGAACCAAATTTTGTCTCGGACTTCAAATTGAGCATTTGAAGAATGGAATTTTCATCCATCAATCCAATTACACCGAGAAAGTTTTGAAGAGATTCTATATGGACAAAGCTCATCCTTTGACTTCACCAATGGTGATTCGATCTCTCAACATACACGATGATCCATTCCGTCCCCGAGAAGATGACGAAGAAATACTTGGTCCCGAAGTACCATATCTGAGTGCTATTGGAGCTTTAATGTATTTAGCTAATAATACTAGACCAGATATTGCATTCTCCGTAAATTTATTAGCTAGGTACAGTTCATGCCCAACAAGACGTCATTGGAACGGGATCAAGCACATATTCCGTTATCTACGTGGTACAGTTGATCTTGGCTTATTCTACCACAAAGATGAAAAAGCTGCTTTAATCGGATATGCAGACGCTGGATACTTATCAGATCCTCAAAAGGCGAAATCACAAACCGGGTACGTATTTACTTATGGTAACACCACAATCTCATGGAGATCTATGAAGCAGACATTGACAGCTACATCGTCAAATCATTCTGAGTTAATTGCACTATATGAAACCGGAAGAGAATGTGTGTGGCTACGATCTATGATCCAACACATCCAAAATGAATGCGGTATGAAGTCTATTACTTGTCATCCTACTGTGATCTACGAAGACAACACTGCGTGCATAGCTCAGATTAAAGAAGGCTACATCAAAGGAGACAGAACAAAACACATATCACCAAAGTTCTTCTCTACTCATGATCTCGAGAAAGAAGGGACGATCAACATTCAACAAATCAGATCCAGTGAATATCCAGCCGATCTCTTCACCAAATCTTTACCCCCGAAGAAGTTCATGGAACTTGTACAGAAAATCGGCATGCGACGTCTTCATAATTTATACTAAATTCAGGAGGAGTATTTGAATGCACTACACTCTTTTTCCCTTCATCAGGTTTTTATCCCACTGGGTTTTTCCTGATAAGGTTTTTTTAACGAGACAGTACATCCAAATACAACGACATTATAAGTCGTAATTTTTACCCCTTAATTTTCACAATAAGTTTTTAAAATAATAGACAACTATTCAAGGATGAACATTCAAAGGGGAGTGTTGTAAAATCCTGGAAATGACAAGTGTGAATTGTTCATCCTTGTCATCAATCCAGAAATTATGTTTAATCCTTATAACCTAGTTAGAACAGATGGCTCAAATTGTTATTGCCACCAAATCTGTAGATTCATCCCTTAACCGACTAATCATCAAGTTCAAACAGTATAAATAGGAGCTTGATGAGGCATTGTAAATTCATTCAGAAATTCAGAAATTCTCAGATATTAAGAAGAAGATATTTAGAGCTTTTATTAATATATCTATCTCTTAAATTTACTCTTCATATTCTTCATTTCACAATAAAAATTAAATTTTCTTAGAGATTTTTTGAATAATACATAATATAAAAACTAGAATGTATAGATCTATGGATATCAAAAATTACCAAATCAAACAACAACCTTTTATCCTTTTTACTTCAATCACTAAAAGCTAACAATTATAAAAAGTCTATAAGAATATGTTTGGGAGTTTGGAGGGAAGAGAAAGAGAAAGCTTTGGAAGTATGTTGTTGGAGAGGAAGACGATGAAGTTTTTCTTTGTATTTGGGAGTAATAAATTTGGAAGAAGAGAGTTTTTGAATGAATTATAATTAAAATCACTTTGAAATATGACGAATTCAAATAACTGAACTGATATTTATATTTAATTGAACTTAAATTACCATTTCGTTAATTGATGAAGGACATGGCCCAAGGATCCCCGACCCGCATACTTCCACAACTGCAATCACACCCAACAGGCCCAAATGGGCCAAGCCCAGCAAATGGAGCTCCAGGCAGCCCACAATACGTAAGGGGGTGCCTTCGGCCCCATGACCGAAGGCCACCATTGACAGGGTTGAGCTCAGAAACATCACAGGAGAACAAGGCTTGAAAACCAAGCCTTCGGCATAGAGAGCCCTCGGTATTGGGAGGCCCCCGGTTAGAAGAGCCTTCGGCCCAACACCCTTCAGCCGAAGGCACTTCCCTCGACAGGATATCCTCTCCACATGTGCCTGAATCACCATACCAATTACTCCCTCCGTCCCTAAATTTACTTCCAACTTTCCCTTTTCGTCCATCCCAAAAAGAACTTCACTTTCCCTTTTTGGCAAAGAATTAGTGGTTCACAGCATTTCTCTCTCTTCTGCACAACTCTCCACCACATAATTCTCACTTTCTTAATCACCGTGCCACTTTAATTTGGAAGAACATTTAGGGACGGAGGGAGTACAACATCGCATCCAACCACCGCATTTAATGCGGCCACATGCAAATGCCGATGCCACCCCGATTGAGTTGACCCCTTGACCATCAGATTATTGACACGTGTCCCTATTTAGCATTTGTTGCTGCTATAAATAGCAGCCCGTTTTCCATTGTAAATCATCACAAATTCACATACTGAAGACATATTCTCTCTCTACTTATTGCTCTGACTTCTCTCTAAGTTATTCCCGCAATAATCCCTCGGATAAGCTACCCCCAGACACTATCCAACATTAATTATCTTTCAAAACCCTCCAAATTGAGGGAGCTCAGAAATTAAGCATTTAGAAGGTTTTAGAGGGTCACAAAAGCCCTCCAAAACCATCCCCTCCAATTATATAAACTCCCAAGTCCCAAACATGAAAAGGGGGGTCATAAACCCCCATCAACCTTCCCCTCCCCTCCAAAACCCAACTCCCAAACACACCCTAAGGGTATGTTTGGGAGTTTGAAGGGAAGGGGAGGGAAAGGTTTTGAAGGTCAATCATTGGAAGGGAAGGGGAAGGAAAGGGTTGGAAACCCTTCTTCTTGTTTGGGAGTATCAAATTTGAAGATATAATGATGGATAGTCTACCCGGGGGTATATATCCGAAGGGTTTGTAACACCCCGACCCCGTAGGACCCGAGGTAGTTACTCCAGACCTCTAGTACTGTCCTCACAAACCGCCACTAGCCTTTTCCGCGCACTTTGTTCTCACTCGTGCGCGCCCTGAGAAACTTCCCAGGGGGTCACCCATCCCAAGACTACTCCCGTGCAAGCACGCTTAACTTTGGAGTCCTTGGGTGATGAGCTCCCTTAAAAGGAGATGCACCTCTGTTGGTATGAGTAGTACTATTAATCCTTTTAAATTAAATCTCAAGTGTTACAATCACCCCCACTTAGGAACGCAACGTCCTCGTTGCGCCCATAAACCAATCTCAAATCTCAATCAAATCCCAGAATCTTTTCCCCTGCTAAGTGCCCGCCCGATATCCAACGGATCAGTACACTGTCGCAGGGTTGCTCTGATACCACTTGTAACACCCCGACCCCGTAGGACCCGAGGTAGTTACTCCAGACCTCTAGTACTGTCCTCACAAACCGCCACTAGCCTTTTCCGCGCACTTTGTCCTCACTCGTGCGCGCCCAGAGAAACTTCCCAGGGGGTCACCCATCCCAAGACTACTCCCGTGCAAGCACGCTTAACTTTGGAGTTCTTGGGTGATGAGCTCCCTTAAAAGGAGATGCACCTCTGTTGGTATGAGTAGTACTATTAATCCTTTTAAATTAAATCTCAAGTGTTACAGGGTTATTGCTGAGAATAACTTAGAGAGAAGTCAGAGCTCAAGTAAGTAAGAGGGAGAGTGTATTCAGTATGAATGTCGTGG
The DNA here is from genome assembly GCA_945859875.1 of Cuscuta europaea. Lineage (NCBI taxonomy): Eukaryota > Viridiplantae > Streptophyta > Magnoliopsida > Solanales > Convolvulaceae > Cuscuta > Cuscuta europaea. Next base: position 9,552,897 of record CAMAPE010000015.1, read on the forward strand.
TTACAAATGGGTAAATGGGGTGCTATTTATAGTAGCAATAAATGCCAGACAGGGACACGTGTCAAGCGCCTATTGGCCGAGGGGTCACCTCAACTGGTTGGCGCTGGCAACCGCATGTGGCCGCATTTAATGCGGCTGTTGGATGGGACGTCTGTACAGGGTACGGTGATCTGCATGCATGTGAGGCGGATATCTTGTCGAGCGAGATGCCTTTGGCTATAGAGCAGTAGCCGAGGGCTACTCGAACCGATGGCACCCCGGTACCGAGGGCTCACAGTGCCGAGGGCTACTGTTTTCGCCGCTTTCTCCCAGTTTCTTAGTTTGCCTGGAAAACCCATTCTGTGAGAGTTTAGAGCCTTCGGCCAGGGGGTCGAGGGCACCCCTGGTGCGTATTGCGGGCTGCTTGGTAATCTGGACGCCGTGATTTGGGCCTGGTGGGCCTCCTGGGCCTTTTGGGCCTTCATTGGTGTAGTAGGGGTCTGTGGGCCGGGTGTTCCCGGGCCATATACTCCATCAGGAGTCCCTCACTCCTTTTGCCGAAAGGTATTTGAGGGAAAATGAGTAATTTGTGCTTGCCCTTTGATGTTGTCCTGTCGTGATCTCTGAAGTTGGTGAGGAGTTGTCGCTTTTATGTCCCTGCCGAAGGCAGTCCCTCAGTTACCCACATGTCGGGACTTGAGGGCTTGCTTTGTCGTTTGTTGGAATTTCGCTAATTTTGTAATTTAATGATTTTCCCGAGGGGGCCCTCCAGTCCCCCACTCCTTGAGGCACTTTGTAAAGTGGTAAAAAGGAGTAGAGTAGTTGCGTTGCTGTTGTGGGCCGGAGGCTGACGATTTTCGTTTCATTTTGGGGGGATGCCTCGTTAAAAACCTCATTAGGAAAAACCCTGTGGGCAAAAATCCTAATGAGGGAAAAAGAGTGCACCGAATTCCCCCAATGATGAATCGAAAATGTCAAACCTTGGTAAAAAGTGGAGAATAACGGTAATGCCGAAGGCTCGCCGTTTGCTGAGGGCTCATGTATTGATTAGCCGAAGGCTTGCTGTTGATGTCCTGGGGGTGAGGGCCTGATGGATGAGGGCAGCAGTGGAGTTGTTACCGGGGGGTCCACTGTTTGTTGCTGAGTTGGTGATGAAGATACCCGAGGGCTCCCATTACCTGTGTGCCCTGGGTTATCCGTCAATGAGGCAATTCCCCGGGGGCTACTCGGTTTCTACAGGCTATCCCCGAGGGGTGCCCTGATATGAAGCCTTGGGCTTCTGAAGGAGTGATCCCGAAGGCGTCTGTGTACCCGGAGGGGCACAATCCGGGGCCCCTCCGGGTATGTGTACCCGGTGGCTCCCCTTGATGAAGTGAAGTGAAGTAGAAAACCCGGGGGCTTCCAGAATATAGCCGTTGGAAATATAGTCGTTGGAATATGTAGCGTCAGATTTATAGCCGTTGGGGGGGGGGTACACGTGCAGTGTAGCCGTTGGCTGCTATAACACCGCCCCCGAGTATTTGTACTGTACCAAATTATGTATTGAACCTTGAGAAATGTATAAAAGCATTTTTACGTGATTGTAAATTTTTATCATTTCTATTACGTGAATAGTAAAATTCACGTGGGGCCCACACCGGATGTGGGGCCGCCCAATATTTTTGGGACCACATATTATATTAATCTTGGACTAGATAATATGTATATGGTGGTGGATATCCTAATTGGGCCATGACAATGGCACAAGGTTGACCGGTTGGTCAAACGGGCTAAATTATCGGTATCGGCAATTTATCAGATAACAACCCAAATAGGGATTCCGAGAACCTATAAATTAAAGTTGGGGATTTCATAATGATTCTAAGGCCCAATAAGGATTGGGAACGAGTGTTATATTTTATTTGACCCGATAAAATAAAATATACTTAAAACAGTCCGGAAAATACAACTTTCGGGACCGATTGTACACTCGGGTACACAAAGGGTTGACCTCCCACATGAGTGGGGGCCAACCCACGTCCTTGGTCTGGAAAATAGCAAGGGGATCCGCATCATAGAGCTGAGAATTGGCTGGGGAAGTGATTGGGAGACCAATCAATATGAGGGTGGGACCTTTGCCATATGATTTGGTGAGAAATGCCAAAATGGCATCCTCAATCACCCCTCACCCCATATGCTCGGTTCAATCATCCAAGGAAGGGAGAGAAACTCTGAAAATACTCCATTTCCTCATCCTTTCACGCACCAAGAACAAAGGACGAAGAAGGAGGGGAAAAGAGAAGAGAAAAGGTTGTTTTGGAGAGGAAAACTTGTGTTTAGCAAGGTAAGGACTCCATTAACCCCATTTCGTTTTCTTTAATCATCTTATATGATTATTCAATCATATTTCACACCCTAGGATTGTTCTACACGTTGGGATGTGTAGGAAGAGGGGTTGGAAGGTGGTTCTAAGTCCAAGAACGGACTTAGAAGCCAAAGGACCGGTTCGCCGGAAAATAACCTTTTGAAGGTTATTTATATTACTATGGGTTTTATGATGATAAAACCTTGTTAGTAACTTGTCTAAGGTATTCAAGGAACTTTCACGGAGTTGAAAAGGTCGCCGGAGTTGTCGCCGGAGTTCGTTGAAGTTCGCCGGAGTTTCGTCGGAGCTAAATCGGGAAGGCTAGAACTTCATAAGCTTCATTAAGGTGAGAAGACGGCTTTATGCTTTATAACTTTTGCGTGAGGCATGAGATTACCTAAAGTAATCAAGGATATGTTTTGTGGAATGATTAAAGATAATCAAGTATTTGCTTATGCCATGATTTTGCATAAAACATAGTTGAAAAGCATGTTATGTACGTTTGGTGATTAAAAATGTGGTAACATATTTTGTGTGATGATACAGGGATCCAAAATGGTATTTTTGGATCAAGTACATCAAGAAGTATATGTGTATAAAATTTCAAGTTAATCGGACTCCGTTTGGGGGGTCAAAAGGGGCGTTGACCGTTAAGTCAACTGCCATACCCGACCGGGTATTGACACATACCCGACCGGGTATTTGCTGAAAAAATTGCCCAGGGGGCTACTGTCTCCTATACCCGATCGCGTATAGGTATATACTCGATCGAGTATACATGGAAAATTAGCTTTGGGGGCTACCGCCTCCTGTACTCGACCGAGTATGGGAAGATACTCGATCGAGTATTGGTTTATGCTCAAAACGGGTAGTTTTGAGCGGGTTAATGTGGGCCGTTCAGGTGGGACCCGCCCACATTGGTTCCTAAGGATGGTTATATGACTATAGGGCTAGGTATTGTCCTTAGTTGAAGGAACGAAAGGTTAGCCATATCCAGGTTAGGGTTTGGTAAGGATTTAGTTTGGGGTTGAGTATCCCCGGGACATTAGATGATCCTGAAACTCGGTTGGGGTTGAGCATCCCCGGGACTATAAATGATCCTGAAACTCGGTTGGGGTTGAGCATCCCCGGGACATTAAATGATTCTGAAACTCGGTTGGGGTTGAGCATCCCCGGGACCATACATGATCCTGACACTCGGTTGGGGTTGAGCATCCCCGGGACTACAATGATCCTGAAACTCGGTTGGGGTTGAGCATCCCCGGAACATTTAATGATCCTGAAACTCGGTTGGGGTTGAGTATCCCCGGGATGCTAAGTGCTCCCAAAACTCGGTAGGATATTATGAATGTAGAATGTAGCTGGCGAGCTAGGCATTCGGGAAAAGGGTGAGAAAGGTCAGGTAAGAACTTTATCTCTAAAAGACTCTTTGAATGAAATGACCTACGGGTCGAGTATCTTACATATATATATACAGTATGTATCATCGGATGAATGAGTCACATATATATATATACATGTATCACCCTATTTTTGGGTCTCGTGTCTGAAACATTAGTTATTCTACATATAGCCTGCTTGTCACTAGTACTTCTATGGAGTACTGACCCCTCCGGGGGCCCTCACATTTTTCAGGTTGAGGCTAGAGTCCTACTACTGCACCTTTGCCTAGGGTGATTGATCGAGAAGGAAGACGTGGTTCGTGCTTCCATTCTTATTTCAAATGTATAAACCGCTCATGGATTTTTGAACAATATTTTCATTAAAACAGTTGGGGGCCTGCGTGCCCGTGTTTGCCACGTGTGGCTAAGTATCAAACATTTTATTATTTTCCGCATTTGTTTTATTATGATATTGATGTTGATTGTATGTGTTTACTAATCGGTTTGGCAATAGAATCAATCGGACGCCTTGTACAACTCAATAGGGATGAACTGTTGTTGTTCTTATCGGGTTGTACGACGATTGTCTACGTAGCTCGGATGCGGTCCGGGGCGTGACAATTAAGTGGTATCAGAGCCATCGATTTCTAAACTATATAATTAACCTCTCAATATGGTTATCCTAAAAAAGTTTTGAATAAAACCATGAGCAACAGTTTTTGTACTTAAGGAACCGTTGGAAACCAAGTTATTGACCTCTTATTGTTAAGACGGTACCCTTAACAGTTTGTTGGCCATAATGTTGGACCAAGTGGTGTCTTTCGTACTAATCCGTCAATTGACATTGAAACGAGTCTAATGACTCATTCCTTATTTCTTTCATAAATGGAGGGTGGACGCAGGATAACTAGGAGGAACCCGACTGGGCATGTGCCGGGGGCCACCGGGCATGCCACTCGGGCGGAATCACGGACCTCTAGGGGTAGAGGCCGGGGCCAAAGCCGAGGAGGAGGCCGAGGCAGGGGTCGTGGGCGTTCTACCACGCCGACGACAAGTAGCACACGCGTCGGTTCTGTGCACCCGTCATGGGCCACCGAACCGGACGACTTCACCTATGCTCCAAGCACGGAGCAAGAGGAGACCCCGTACAACGGGGAGGACTTTGAGGAAGAAGAGGAGGATGATGATCCTCACTATGACCGTATGAGTGAGGTACTAGAGTGGTACCTCGAGAATAAAGCAAAGAGGGAGCAGCGGCGCCAAGCTAGACAGGCTAGGCAAACCATGGGGCAGGGAAGCCGGGGTGCTTCTAGTGCTCCATCTGGAGCATTTGGGGGAGACACAATGGTGCGTATCTCCAAGTATCTCAAGGAGGCCAGGGCCTTGGGGTGCAAATCATTTGATGGCAAGGGCGACATATCCGAGGCCGCCGACTGGATTAAGAAGCTGAATGATGCTTCTAGGGATATGCAAATTGGACTCGACGTGAAGTTGAGGGTTGCCACCAGGCTACTAGAAGGGGTAGCTGCTGTATGGTGGGAAGGCGTGGAAGGAAAGTTCCACGGTGAGGCCACTTGGGAGAAGTTCGAAGTGGAGTTCTATAATCAGTACTACTCGACTTTCTAAGTCAATCTCAAAAGAAGAGAGTACACAAACCTGAAACAGGAGGATGGTTGCTCGGTGAGGCAATTGGAACAAAGGTTCCGTGACTTGGCCCGATTCATCCCAGAATACTCTTTGGGTGAAAATCGTATGGCCAATCATTTTTGGGATGCTCTACAGTTGGACATCCGTGACCGGGCTACTTACCATCACAACATGACATTTAGCCAGATTGTCGATCAGGGGCTCCTTGGGGAAGCCCAATGGAACGAGAGGAAGTTGAGGGACGCCGAGGAGGCGAAGAAGAGAAGATGGGGAAACTCGGGACCCCAAGTCCACTCCCGGAAGCATCACGCTGGGGGTGGCAATTCATTCAGGGCGCCGGCACCACCGGCGAAAAGGAACAAAGGTTCAGGAGGGCAAGGGCCCAAACCAGGGGGTGTGGGACCACCCAGGTGCGCAAACTGCGGTAAGAACCACGGGGGAAGGTGCAATGAACCACCCCGGTGCTTCAAATGCGGTAGCACGAGCCACCTCAAATCCTCTTGTCCAATGCTGAACGGGGGAGGACCATCGGGAGCCATGGGAGGACCTACGACTAGTAGGGGACGTGCGGGGCCGTCTCAGGCCGGCACGGGAAGGAGCGGACCCACGGCTAGCAACGCCGCGTCCGTTAACCAAGGGAGGACCCAAGCACGGGTGTATGCAATGACCGAGGCTGATGCTCGGGCCAACCCGGACTCCATTGCAGGTAATCTCTTGATTTCACACGTATTTGATCATGTAATTGGTTGCAAAATCTTCAAAAATATGAAGGACCCGATCGGGTACTCCTATAGACCCGACCGGGTATAAGCTATGCTTCGAGTTTGAAGTGTGCACCCGTTCGGGCAGCCAAGGCAGGATGCTTTATTTTTGACATTTCGAGCAATACCCGATCGGGTATGGCTATATACCCGGTCGGGTATGTGTAGATTTTGAGCTTCGAAGTGTGTACTCGATCGAGCGTAGAAGACAGGGAGCTTTAATTTGTGGATTTTGAGTGATACCCGACCGGGTATAGGTATATACCCGACCGGGTATTGACATTTTGCCCGGATTCGAGGCTGGTACTCGACCGAGCAAGGAAGACAGGGGGGTTTCCCCTTAAGAATTCGAGTGATACCCGACCGGGTAGAAGACCCTACCCGACCGGGTATAGGGTAATTCTAGGCTGAAATTTTTTCGTCCGGTCCTTTTCTGTCGGGATGACGAATAGGGTGTCTTACATGACTTATATATGTAGGAACACTAAAGATCAACGATAGGGATGCGAGAATTCTCATCGATACCGGGGCACAATGTTCATTTGTGAGCGAAGCGTTTGCCAAGGGATTGAACATGCCTTTGGTAGCAATGATGCAACCTTTGCTGGTCTCTACGCCATTGGGAGATGATGTAGAGCGGAAACACTACTATCCCTCGTGTAATGTAGGGATAGGGGGGCATTGTCTAACGGGTGACTTTGTGCCGTTAGATATGCTCGAGTTTGATGCTATACTTGGCATGGATTGGCTCGAAAAACACCATGCGAAGGTAGATTGCTACACCAAGGTGTTAGAACTAAAGGATGGAGAAGGGAACACTCTATGCTTCGAGGGAGATAGAGGGAAATTCAACCCTTGTATCATATCGGCCATAAGAGCAAGGCGTATGATGAGGAAAGGGTGTCAAGCATACTTGGCCTATGTCATAGGCAAGGAGGGCAAGGAAAAGAGTCTCACTGAGGTGAGAGTGGTGAGTGAGTACCCAGAAGTTTTCCCTGAAGAACTCCCGGGACTCCCACCAGATCGAGAAATTGAGTTCACCATTGAAGTAGAACCCGGTACAAAACCCATCTCGATTCCTCCATATCGGATGGCACCGGCTGAACTTCAAGAGTTGAAGGTGCAATTGGAAGAACTGCTGGACAGCGGATTCATCACGCCGAGTCATTCACCATGGGGAGCACCAGTACTGTTTGTAAAGAAGAAGGATGGTACACTCAGAATGTGTATCGACTACCGTCAGTTGAACAAGGTCACGATAAAGAACAAATATCCTTTGCCAAGGATCGATGACTTGTTTGATCAACTACGGGGGGCAACGGTGTTCTCTAAGATTGACTTGAGGTCAGGCTACCATCAACTGAAGATCAAGGAGAGTGACATACCCAAAAGTGCATTCCGTACAAGGTATGGTCACTATGAGTTTCTAGTAATGTCGTTTGGGCTTACGAACGCCCCCGCGGCATTCATGGACCTCATGAACCGGGTATTTCACCAATACTTAGACCAGTTCGTCATAGTGTTCATTGATGACATTTTGATATACTCCATGAATGAAGAGGAACACGAAAAACATCTAAGACTTGTGCTTGAAACACTACGGGAGAAGCAACTCTTTGCCAAATTCTCTAAATGTGAATTTTGGCTTGGGGAGATCGGTTTTCTCGGGCATGTGGTATCAGGCTCGGGCATTTCAGTTGATAACTCCAAGATTGAGGCGGTCACTAATTGGGAGAGGCCCAAGAACGTGAAGGAGATAAGGAGTTTCCTCGGTTTAGCGGGGTATTACCGCAAATTCGTGGAAAAATTCTCGATGATAGCATCTCCACTCACGAAGCTCACTAAAAAGGGGGCTAAGTTTGTGTGGGATGACAAGTGTGAGAAGGGGTTTCTTGAGCTAAAGAAACGTTTGACCGAAGCACCAGTGCTTGCCTTGCCCGTGCAAGGGTTAGGGTATGACATCTACAACGATGCTAGCATTCAGGGACTGGGATGTGTACTAATGCAATCGGGGAAGGTAATTGCTTATGCTTCTCGGAAGTTGAGGAAGCATGAAGTAAACTACCCCACACATGATCTGGAGCTAGGTGCTGTGGTATTTGCATTGAAGATTTGGAGGCACTACCTCTACGGGGAGTTGTGTCACATTTACACCGACCACAAGAGCTTGAAGTATGTGTTCACTCAGAAAGAGTTGAACATGAGACAGAGGAGATGGATGGAGTTGATTAAGGATTACAACTTGATCATTGACTATCATCCAGGCAAGGCTAATGTTGTAGCTGATGCACTGAGCAGGAAGAGCTCATCATCAGGGGTTTTACTCACATGCTTACGGGCACTGAGGGCACGCGTGGAGGTATCCACGGGTGGGGCGCTATTGGCCAGATTTGAGGTGAGACCCACCTTATTAGATGAAATCAGAACATGTCAAGGCAATGACGAGGAATTTCAGAAAATCCGGGAACGGATGCTTGTGGGGCCCGTCGAGGGTTTCCGTGAGAGAGAAGATGGACTTCTACTATTCAAGGAACGAGTGTGTGTACCATCGGATGAGGAGCTCCGAAAATCTATCCTTGAGGAGGCTCACTCATCTGCGTATGCCATGCACCCGGGCGGTACAAAGATGTACCGGGACTTGAAGGAAAGCTACTGGTGGTCGGGGATGAAGAGAGAGATTGCAGAATACGTGAGCCGTTGCCTTACTTGTCAACAGGTTAAGGCAGAGCACCAACACCCGGCAGGGTTGTTGCAACCACTTACCATTCCAGAATGGAAGTGGGAGCATGTTACCATGGACTTCGTGGTGGGTCTACCACGGACGGTTAGGAACTACGACGCAGTATGGGTGGTAGTCGATAGGCTGACCAAGAGCACTCATTTCCTACCCATTAACACTACTTATACGCTCGAGCGGTTGGCGAAATTGTACACAGATGAGATTGTGAGACTGCATGAGGTTCCGGTTACTATAGTATCGGATAGAGACCCACGGTTCACATCACGGTTTTGGCCTAAGTTCCAGGAATCCATGGGTACGAAATTGAGGTTTAACACCGCGTTTCATCCCCAAACAGACGGGCAATCTGAACGGGTGATTCAGATCTTGGAGGACATGTTGAGGGCATGTGCCTTGGAGTTCCAGGGGAGCTGGGACAATCAGTTGGCTTTGGTGGAATTCGCCTATAACAACAGTTATCAGGCAAGTATAGGCATGCCTCCATACGAAGCATTGTATGGGAGGAAATGCAGGACACCATTGTGTTGGGACGAGGTCGGCGAGGCTAAGCTTGAGGGCACCGAGTTAGTCGAGATCACTAAGGAGAAGATAAAGGTCATACAGGGTAGGCTCAAGGCTGTCCAAGACCGACAGAAGAGCTATGCTGATAAACGTCGAAGGACGTTGGAGTTTGAGGTTGGTGACGAGGTATTTCTGAGGGTATCACCTTGGAAAGGGATCATCAGGTTCCTCAGTCGGGGTAAGCTGAACCCACGTTACATAGGCCCGTTCAAAATCCTTGAAAGGATTGGGGTTGTAGCTTACCGACTTCAGTTGACTCCAGAGTTGGAAAAAATTCATAATGTATTTCATGTTTCTATGCTCAAGAAGTATGTGCGGGATCCGTCACATATTCTTGAGAAACCACCGCTAGAAATCCGAGAAGACCTACATTATACGGTACAGCCGGTAAAGATCATAGACCGACAGGTAAAGAAGCTAATGAGCAAAGAGGTGCCGATGGTAAAGGTACTTTGGAAGAGTGATCGTGTCGAGGAGCAAACGTGGGAAGTGGAGACCCTAATGAGGGAACAATATCCATTTCTGTTTGATTAGACACATGGATTTCGGGGACGAAATCCCAAATAAGGGGGGTAGAACTTGTAACACCGCCCCCGAGTATTTGTACTGTACCAAATTATGTATTGAACCTTGAGAAATGTATAAAAGCATTTTTACGTGATTGTAAATTTTTATCATTTCTATTACGTGAATAGTAAAATTCACGTGGGGCCCACACCGGATGTGGGGCCGCCCAATATTATCGGGACCACATATTATATTAATCTTGGACTAGATAATATGTATATGGTGGTGGATATCCTAATTGGGCCATGACAATGGCACAAGGTTGACCGGTTGGTCAAACGGGCTAAATTATCGGTATCGACAATTTATCAGATAACAGCCCAAAAAGGGATTCCGAGAACCTATAAATTAAAGTTGGGGATTTCATAATGATTCTAAGGCCCAATAAGGATTGGGAACGAGTGTTATATTTATTTGACCCGATAAAATAAAATATACTTAAAACAGTCCGGAAAATACAACTTTCGGGACCGATTGTACACTCGGGTACACAAAGGGTTGACCTCCCACATGAGTGGGGGCCAACCCACGTCCTTGGTCTGGAAAATAGCAAGGGGAGCCGCATCATAGAGCTGAGAATTGGCTGGGGAAGTGATTGGGAGACCAATCAATATGAGGGTGGGACCTTTGCCATATGATTTGGTGAGAAATGCCAAAATGGCATCCTCAATCACCCCTCACCCCATATGCTCGGTTCAATCATCCAAGGAAGGGAGAGAAACTCTGAAAATACTCCATTTCCTCATCCTTTCACGCACCAAGAACAAAGGAGGAAGAAGGAGGGGAAAAGAGAAGAGAAAAGGTTGTTTTGGAGAGGAAAACTTGTGTTTAGCAAGGTAAGGACTCCATTAACCCCATTTCGTTTTCTTTAATCATCTTATATGATTATTCAATCATATTTCACACCCTAGGATTGTTCTACACGTTGGGATGTGTAGGAAGAGGGGTTGGAAGGTGGTTCTAAGTCCAAGAACGGACTTAGAAGCCAAAGGACCGGTTCGCCGGAAAATAACCTTTTGAAGGTTATTTATATTACTATGGGTTTTATGATGATAAAAACTTGTTAGTAACTTGTCTAAGGTATTCAAGGAACTTTCACGGAGTTGAAAAGGTCGCCGGAGTTGTCGCCGGAGTTTCGTCGGAGCTAAATCGGGAAGGCTAGAACTTCATAAGCTTCATTAAGGTGAGAAGACGGCTTTATGATTTATAACTTTTGCGTGAGGAATGAGATTACCTAAAGTAATCAAGGATATGTTTTGTGGAATGATTAAAGATAATCAAGTATTTGCTTATGCCATGATTTTGCATAAAACATAGTTGAAAAGAATGTTATGTACGTTTGGTGATTAAAAACGTGGTAACATATTTTGTGTGATGATCCAGGGATCCAAAATGGTATTTTTGGATCAAGGACATCAAGAAGTATATGTGTATAAAATTTCAAGTTAATCGGACTCCGTTTGGGGGGTCAAAAGGGGCGTTGACCGCTAAGTCAACTGCCATACCCGACCGGGTATTGACACATACCCGACCGGGTATTTGCTGAAAAAATTGCCCAGGGGGCTACTGTCTCCTATACCCGATCGAGTATAGGTATATACTCGATCGAGTATACATGGAAAATTAGCTTTGGGGGCTACCGCCTCCTGTACTCGACCGAGTATGGGAAGATACTCGATCGAGTATTGGTTTATGCTCAAAACGGGCAGTTTTGAGCGGGTTAATGTGGGCCGTTCAGGTGGGACCCGCCCACATTGGTTCCTAAGGATGGTTATATGACTATAGGGCTAGGTATTGTCCATAGTTGAAGGAACGAAAGGTTAGCCATATCCAGGTTAGGGTTTGGTAAGGATTTAGTTTGGGGTTGAGTATCCCCGGGACATTAGATGATCCTGAAACTCGGTTGGGGTTGAGCATCCCCGGGACTATAAATGATCCTGAAACTCGGTTGGGGTTGAGCATCCCCGGGACATTAAATGATTCTGAAACTCGGTTGGGGTTGAGCATCCCCGGGACCATACATGATCCTGAAACTCGGTTGGGGTTGAGCATCCCCGGGACTACAATGATCCTGAAACTCGGTTGGGGTTGAGCATCCCCGGAACATTTAATGATCCTGAAACTCGGTTGGGGTTGAGTATCCCCGGGATGCTAAGTGCTCCCAAAACTCGGTAGGATATTATGAATGTAGAATGTAGCTGGCGAGCTAGGCATTCGGGAAAAGGGTGAGAAAGGTCAGGTAAGAACTTTATCTCTAAAAGACTCTTTGAATGAAATGACCTACGGGTCGAGTATCTTACATATATATATACAGTATGTATCATCGGATGAATGAGTCACATATATATATACATGTATCACCCTATTTTTGGGTCTCGTGTCTGAAACATTAGTTATTCTACATATAGCCTGCTTGTCACTAGTACTTCTATGGAGTACTGACCCCTCCGGGGGCCCTCACATTTTTCAGGTTGAGGCTAGAGTCCTACTACCAGCACCTTTGCCTAGGGTGATTGATCGAGAAGGAAGACGTGGTTCGTGCTTCCATTCTTATTTCAAATGTATAAACCGCTCATGGATTTTTGAACAATATTTTCATTAAAACAGTTGGGGGCCTGCGTGCCCGTGTTTGCCACGTGTGGCTAAGTATCAAACATTTTATTATTTTCCGCATTTGTTTTATTATGATATTGATGTTGATTGTATGTGTTTACTAATCGGTTTGGCAATAGAATCAATCGGACGCCTTGTACAACTCAATAGGGATGAACTGTTGTTGTTCTTATCGGGTTGTACGGCGGTTGTCTACGTAGCTCGGATGCGGTCTGCGGCGTGACAGCTGCTCGTGGGCGGGCGTCACCGGTTGGGTGAAACGACGGTGCGTAATGATGGCTTTGGCTGCTGGGAGCCCGGATCTCGGCCCAAGCCCGGATCTGGGAGCCTATAAATACCCCAAGCCAGAGCCATTCCTCCTTTACGCATCCACATCCCTAGCGAAGCTCTACAAAAAATTCTAGAGAGAGAAACTCAAGCCTTCGGTCAAAAACTCAGCTTTCAGAGGTCAGTTCTCCTTCCGCCCTTAGCTCCATTTGAGTATTTAGCTTTTGGCCTTAGGGTTAGTCTTTAGGACCCTTCAGGAACCACCTTTGTACGAGTTTCCCGACCCCTCGCCCTTTAGAAAAATGTCGTCAGCTAGTGATTCCCAAGACATCTCCGGAGAGGCTTCAGTGAACGTTGAAGTGCCATCTGACGTGGAATCCTCGAGCGAGCAGCTCTCGGTCATCGATGACAGGGCCGTAGCCGAGGCGGTACAGGGTGACCTTCAACTTGAGCTCGAGGCCGAAGACTTCGAGCAGGTGAACGCGGATGAGGAGCTCGCTATCGCCTGTCAGGTGGCCGAGGACGAGGCCCAGAAGGAGGGCCTGAAGGTGACTGTAGCTATCCCTCCCCCTCGGTGTGGTACTGAAGCTGGGAGCTCCCGGCCTATAGACGCTGTACCCCTCAGTGTGGCCCCAGGACAGAAGAGAAAGAAGGCGAGGATGGCTCCGAAGAAGAAGCAAGCTGCCGTCGACGCTGGCCATCCACTGGGACTCCCCGAGGGCTATTCTTTCCTGAATACGGCCGCCTTGGAGGTCAAGAATAAAGCTACCCGAGGGGAAATGATGGCGGTACAATTTTTGGTAGGGCCTTCGGCGCAAGTGGTAGAGCCAAAGCCGGATGACGTGCTCCTTCGTGCCCCCGACGGCTGCTTTGCCGTACATCTGCTTTCGGTGGAGCTGGGTCTCAGGTTTCCCCTTCATCCTTTCATGTTGGAGTACCTACGCTTTGTCAAGCTAGCCCCCTGCCAGTTGACCCCAAACAGTCACTCATATCTGGCAGGGTTCCTGTCACTGTGCCTCAACCGAAGGGTCCCCCTACCCTGGAGCAATTCTTCCTGTCATTCAATTTATGCCGGGGGGGGGGGGGGGGCATTCGAACACCGGGGGCTATGGTAATCTGCAGCAGCTCCCGAAGTTCAGGATCTTTGACGAGGCGCCTTCGTCTCACAAGGGGTGGAAAGACAAGTTCTGCTATATCCGGTTGGCCGAGAACCCCTTCTCCGCCCCGCTTGGTGACAGGTTTCGGCGGCACCCGAAGGCAGAAGGGTATGCCCTCGAAAAGAATGGGCGGGTGTTGTCCAAGAAGCCGGAGGGTTCCGATAAACATGTGTCCATCAAAGGCGCTACGCTCTCCAGTGAGTTGTACAAGCTCGGCTTCCGTCGGTACCGGCTGATGGGGGAGAAGGAGGAAGGCTACCCCATGATTGACCGCGTATATGAGAGTGCTGAAGGTTGTTGTAATGCCGAAGGCTTCATTTCTCATACTTAGAAAAATTTCTTCCCCCTTTTTATTTTTTGCTTTGCTGTAATAGTGAACTAACCCTTGTGTGCCTTCTTGTGTTTCAGGACCAGACATGGACGCTCGGAACCTGGTTAAGCTGAAGAGGCAACTTGCCCGGGAGGAGCAGAAGAAGGAGGCCCCCGCACAGCAGAGGGCGGTCGATGAGATCTTCCCCAAGGCGGGAGCGGCCGAAGAGGCCAAGGAGGCGGGGCCCGTACCGGAGGCCGCCGTTGGGGGCTCCCCCGGTCTGGAGCCGAAGAGAAAAAGGCATGGGAAGGACCCGGCACAACCGGAGGGGAAGAAGAAGAAGAAGGGGGCCCCGGAGTCGAAGGAAGCCCCTGTTGTGGTCGTAGACGAATCTTCTCCTCCCAAGCCTTCGGGTCAAGCCACTGATCTGACATGGCCCCTGGACAAAGTCCAATTCTCCATTACGAAGGGGACTGCTATCATGCACGGGACCCTGAACCCGAAGGAGTTTTTGAGGGGTACCACCCCTCCGACCGACAAGTCCGTGCTCTCCCGTCAGGCCGACGATGTCCTCTGCTCCAAGGTTCTGATGGCCTCGGTTACGGTAAGTTTCCTTCCCCCTCCTCTGTAGATAACTTCATTCTTTACATGAGTAGTGGCTAATCCTCCGGTAATTCATGTCTGCTTTCAGGCGAGCCTTGGCCTTGGCGAGCTGGTCCAGAGGATAGAACAGCACGACTTGGAGAAGAAGAAGGCCGCTGAAGCACTGGCCGAGGCCCGAAGGCAGCTCAAGGAGGCCGAGGACGCTCGCAAATCTGAGCAAGAGGCTTTCAAAGACATCCTCGAGGGCTCCAAGACGGTGGCCAGGGCCGAAGGTAAAGCAGAGGCGGAGAAGGCTGCGGCAGATGCTGCCAAGAAAGCTGCGGAGGATGCCGAGGAGGCCCGGATCAAAGCTGTCGCCGAAGCCCGGGAGGATGCTGTTGCCACTTTTGCCGAGGAGGGATGGAAAGCCGAAGGCCGGCAGAAATGGGTGGCTTCGGTGGTGGAAGCTTCGGTGGACGAATGGGTGAAAGGCCCAGGCGCCATGTGGTTGGCCCGAAAGGGGAAGGAGTATTATGACGGGGGTGAGTACTTTACTCAGGCCCTCGTATATCGAAGGCTGTCCCGGCATTTTGGGGTGGACCCGAAGGCCTTTGATCCGGCATCCTATGGTCTTCCTCCCCTTCAGCCAGACCCCAGGGTCCCCCTCCCTGAAGGTATTGCGAGGCCTGATCTGGAAGACTCCCTCCTGATGGCCGAGGGCAGTGATGAAGAGGAGGAAATTGGAGATGATGCTGCGTCGAAGCCTGCAGTAGAGGACGCCTCCGGGAATGCCGTCGAAGTTGTTGAGTGATTTTATACTTAGGAATGTCTGAACATATTTTGTAATGAACACATTGATCCTTCGGCTTCGGCCTGTTTATAATTTTACACTCACTTCTGTTTTTGATGAATGCATGCTGCCTCCGGGCCCTTCACATTTGAATGCGCCTTATGTTTTGAATGTATGCCTTCTCCTTTTTGAGTGTATGTCTTCTCCTTTTTGAATGTATGTTTTAGGACTTAGAATATTTTCTGACTGTGGCTTGCCCCTGGAAGCCTTCGGTAGTTTGGACTTAGAAAATTTTTCTAAGTGTAGCACAGCATGGGGCCTTCGGGTGTTTGTAGTAACCCAATTCCTAGGACTTAGAAAACTTTCTAAGTGTAGATTTTCCCTTGGGAGCCTTCGGGATACGACATCCCTTCTTGATGTATGAGTATTGGACCGAGGGCCCAATATACAGGACTTAGGAAATTTTTGCGAGTGTAATATGTCACGTAGCCTTCGGCTACTGTGGAGCCCCAACTGAAATATTGATTAGGCCGGGGGCCAATTCTTTAGGACTTAGAAAATTTTCCTCAGTGTTGATTCCTTGTGTACTGTAGCCTTCGATTGATAGGTAGCATTCGGCTATTAGGTCCCTTGAGATGAGGGTGAAATATGTAGGACTTAGAAAATCTTCTAAGTGTAGAGTCTCCCTTGGGAGCCTTCGGGGGATGGCATCCCTCCATGATGTATGAGTAGTTGATCGGGGGGGAAAATATGTAGGACTTAGAAAATATTCTGAGTGTAGATTTTCCCTTGGGAGCCTTCGGGTGATAGGTGCCCTCTGACTCCACATCACTTTGCGAGATGCCCGGGGGCTGCTCATCTAGGACAGAATATTTTTTTTTAGTGTTGTTGTATTGCATGGCCTTCGGCTACCATATTCCCTTGGCTGTAATATTGATTGGGCCGGGGGCCCAATCTTTAGGACTTAGAATTTTTTCAAGTGTTGCTCCCTTGGGAGCCTTCGGGTGATAGGTGCCCTCTGACTCTACATTATTTGGCGAGATGCCCGGGGGCTGCTCATTCAGGACTCAGAATATTTTCCAAGCGTAAATTGATGTTGAATCCTGTTGTTGTGAAGAAAGCCAATGAGGAGTGTGTGCCCTCGGCATACACTTTAAAAGTTGTAGAATTTGACCCTTGTCATGGGGTAAGGGCCCTCGGTACTAGTGCGTAACAGATGCCTTCGGTATTTGTTTGACCGGAGGTGACCAGGCAGTGGACTTAGCCGTCTCTTGATGATATTTGTTTGAGTGGTATCCTTCAGGAAATAGGAGCCTTCAATTACCGGAGGTGTTCCCGTGGGGAGCCCTCGGCATGTTGTGATCTGTTGGAGTGTACTCTTTGATTTCTCGCTGAGTCTACTCCCCTTCACCCCCCCCCCCCCCCCTTTTTTTTGTTTTTTTAGTTGGTGGTGAAGGGAAGGCATCAAGAAACTTGGTTTCTTGGTAAGGCTGGGCCTATTAGGAGACCATCAGAATACACCAATGGCTCTCCTCCCTCGGGTTAACCTTCCGAGTTCCGAGGGGATCAAGGGACGTTTCCTGGGCACAAGATATGGTGGTCCGTAACCTGCCTCCCCTTGGGGGATGGCGCGGAAAGCGCCTCATTTTTGAAAGTCGTCCCCTCGGTGCTAGACATAGTCCGTGGCCTGCCACACCCTTGGGGTGGTGGCGCGGGGAGCGTTTCGGTTTGGAAGTCGAATCCTGGGCATTTCTCGTGCCTGTCATACCCTTGGGGTGATGACGCGGATAGCGTTCCGTTTTTGAAAGTCGAATCCTGGGCATTTCTCATGCCTGTCATACCCTGGGGGTAGTGACGCGGAAAGCGTTTCAAGGAAGGGTTTTCAGTTGCACACTAGTTGCAAATGGCCGGGGGCACTACGTGCCGCCGGCACCGATGGTGGCGCCTTCGGTATATGCGTCCTCGTGGGGTACGTCTTTTAGAAACAACACTTGGTGTTAGTTTCGATGTGTAGCCCTCGGTACTTGGTACCGAGGGGTCTTCTGTAGGAACACTTGGTGTTCTCTTTTCTTGTAGTTGATGGAGGCGTCTACCTTCGGTACTTGGTACCGAAGGGTCTTCAAATGAGACACTTGGTGTTTCCCAACAGATGTTTGGAAGTTGATGGGAGAGCATATCCCTGGCACTGGGTACCGAGGGGTCTTCTGTAGGAACACTTGGCGTTTTGATTGGAGTGTTTGGTGCCGGAGGTGTACCCTCGGCACTGGGTGCCGAAGGGTCTTCTGTAGGAACACTTGGTGTTCTCATCTTTTCTTTTTTGATGTTGAAGGTGGGGATGTACCCTCGACACTGGGTGCCGAGGGGAAATGAAACACATGGCGTTCCTTGTTGTTGGTGATAGGAGTTCCCTCCCTCGGTACTTGGTACCGAGGGGTCTTGACTGAAAACACGTGGTGTTTTTACTGTTGTTGTAGGTGTCGATGGTGTCCGCCCTCGGCACTTGGTGCCGGAGGGGGTTCTTCTCGTGGTGAGGCCTGGGGCCTGTAGTCAGTACGAGGGCTTGATGTCTTGAATGTATCTTCATTCTTCGAAATTGGAAGCCTTGGGCCATAGGATAGTACATTCACTAGTTATGAGGGCTTGGCCGCTCTTACATTATTGATAAAATTTAACTAAGTGGTGTACATTCCAGTGCCTAGGGACTTCTTTCCCGTTGGGGCGTTTGAGCTTGTAGGTCCCAGGCTTGATGATGGCTGCTATGATGTAAGGGCCTTCGAATTTTGGTGCCATTTTTCCTCCCTCGGTTGGTTGGCTGGCTTCCCTCCTCCGGAGGACATAGTCCCCCACTTGGAATTCTCTGGTGCGAACTTTGGCGTTGATGTAGCTTTTGACTTGCCTTCGGTAATTTTCTGCCCGGATGAAGGCCTGCTCCCAGCGTTCTGAAATGAGGTGGAGGTCGAGGGCCATGTTGCTGTCGTTGACCTCGGGGTCGTATTGGATCACCCTTCGGGTGGGAAGGGTGACTTCCGTAGGAGCTTTGGCTTCAAAACCGTAGCAGAGGGAGAAGGGTGTTTCACCTGTTGCTCGCCGAGGGGTGGTGCGGTAGGCCCACAGGATGTTGTGGAGTTCTTCCACCCAACCACCGACCTCGGCCTCCAGCTTCTTTTTGAGGCCCTCGAGCAAGGTCCGGTTGGCATTCTCTACCTGCCCGTTGCCTTGAGGGTAGGCAACGGAGGAGAAGGTGTGTTTGATGCCCCATGCCTCCAGAAGGGCACAGAAGGGGGCTGCCTCAAATTGTGTCCCATTGTCGGAGATGATCTGCTGGGGGACGCCAAACCTTGTGAGGATGTTCTTGAGGACAAAATGACGGCACTTTGCCTCTGTGATACTGGCGAGGGGCTCAGCCTCCACCCACTTGGTAAAGTAGTCGATGGCCACAATGATGTACCTGTTGTTGGAGGTACCCCTCGGCAGAGGGCCCACAAGGTCTATCCCCCATCGAGAAAAAGGGACAGATGTGCTGATGGGGGCATAGTTGACCGCTGGCTTGCCGGGGGCTTTCTGGAAATGTTGACACGCGGTGCACCTCCGGGCAAGGTCAGCACAATCTCTGGCCACGGTTGGCCAGAAGTAGCCCTGGAGAATGAGCCTTCGGGACATGGAGAAGGGTCCCTGGTGAGCTGAGCAAGTGCCACTGTGCACTTCCTCCATTGCGACCTCGGCCTCATCTTGATGAAGGCATCGAAGTAGCGTGCCATTGTAAGATCGTTTGTAGAGCCTCCCATCCTCGATGGTGTAGCTAGGAGCCCTCAGCTTTGCCAGTTTAGCGCGGGTCTCATTCTCGGGTAGCTGCCCCGTGGAGATGAAGGCGGTGATATCTGAGATCCAGTCCTCTTGGCGTTGTATATTCATAACGGGGCTTGCATGGATGCTTGAGAGGCTGAGTTCCTCAATTTTGGCAATTTTGGAGATGTGCTCGAGGGAGTCGGCCGAGAGCTTAGATAATATGTCGGCCTCGGAGTTCTGAGCCCTCGGTATTTGAGTGAGAGAGTGTGCCTCAAACAGCTTGAGCAACTCCTTGGCCGCTTCCTTGTATTGTTTCATTCTTCCCTCCTTGGCCTCATATTCCTCGGAGATTTGGCCAACGACCAACTTGGAGTCGCATTTGATGTGGATCTGCCGAGCCCTCATGTTGGCAGCCAGCCGAAGGCCACACAGGAGGGCCTCATATTCGGCCTCGTTGTTGGAGACTTTGAAGGAGAAGCGGATTGCATAGTAGGCTCTGAAGCCCTCGGGAGAAATGAGGACTACTCCTCCCCCGCATGCTTTGGTCGCGGAGGAGCCGTCGGTGTAGAGGGTCCACCAGTCGTCCGAGGTAGCCGAGGGCTCCCCGTCCGTGGCTGCCCTTGCGGTACATTCCGTCACAAAGTCCGCCAGGGCTTGGCCCTTGATGGCAGGCCTTGGACGGATGTCAATGTTGTATTGGCTCAAGAAGATAGCCCATTTCACCATGCGGGAGGAGCTGGTGGGGCTCCTCATGAGGGCGCCGAGGGGTTGATGAGTGAGGACCTGGACCGGGTGAGCCTGAAAGTAGTAGCCCAACTTCTTGACGGTCCAAACGATGGCCAACACCGTTTTCTCCACAGGAGAGTACCTGAGTTCGGCCTCCCTTAGAGTCTTGCTAACGTAGAAGATGGCATGTTGGATGCCGTCTTCCTCCCGGATGAGCACAGAGTTGATGGCCGCCGGGCTGACCCCAAGGTAGAGATAGAGGGTTTCCCCTACCTTTGGTTTGGATAGCACAGGGGGTGAAGATAGATACCGTTTGAGCTCGTCGAAAGCCCCCTGGCATTCCGGAGTCCATAGAAAGCCAGCCGTCTTCCTCATGATTTGGAAGAAGGGTGAAGACTTCTCCGCTGATTTAGATAGAAAGCGGTTGAGGGCTACCAGGCGGCCCGTCAACCGTTGTACTTCCTTTACATTGTGTGGGGGCTCCATGTTGATGATGGCCTGGATCTTCTCGGGATTGGCCTCAATACCCCTTCGGCTCACCATGTAGCCCAAGAATTTGCCCCCTTGGACGCCGAAGGTGCACTTCTTCAGGTTTAGCCGAAGGTTGAACTTCTGCATGATGGCGAAGATTTCCCGAAGGTCGTCAGCATGGCTGGAAGATTGCTTGCTCTTGATGATCATGTCGTCAACATAGGCCTCCATGGTGCGCCCTAGGACGGCTTGAAAGACCCGGGCCACCATCCGGGTGTAGGTGGCCCCTGAGTTCTTTAGGCCGAAGGCCATTACTAGGTAGCAGAAGATGCCCTCGGGAGTCATGAAGGCAGTTTTTTCGGCGTCCTCCTCGTGCATGAAAATTTGGTGATACCCTCGGAAGGCATCGAGGAAGGACATGATTTCACACCCTGCGGTCTCATCCACCAGTTGATCAATATTTGGTAGAGGGAATGGATCCATAGGGCACACTTTGTTGAGATCGGTGTAGTCCACGCACATGCGGAAGGTAGGGGGCTTCTGTGCGAGGACCACATTCGCTAGCCATGAGGGATATTTCACCTCCTTGATGTGCTTAATGGAAAGGAGCATGGCGACTTCCTTCTTCACAAATTCCCTCCTCTCGGCGGAGAGGGGTCTTCTTCGTTGTTGTACTGTTTTTGCCGAGGGGTCCACCGAGAGGCGGTGGGTGATGACCCTTCGGTTGATTCCCGGCATGTCCTCCGCCCCCCATGCAAAGACAGTGGAGTAGGCGCGGAGGGCGTCGGTGATACCGGTCTTGAGATCTTCAGGGAGCTGGGCTCCAATCTTCACGACTCTCTCCGGCTGGGCCGGATCGAGTGCAAAGTCTTCTACGTCCTCGGCCGGTTCAGCCCTCGGCCTTTTTGCCTCTTGGTCGATGGCCCCGGTGATGGTGTCAACACGGAATTCCGTCTTACTTACCTTCTTAGTGACTTGAAGATAGCAGGCGCGGGCAATTTTCTGTTTCCCCCGGGAGTAGCCAATGCCCCCCTCGGCGGGAAACTTGAGGGAGAGGTGCCTCATGGAGATGATGGCTTCGAGGTCCTCGAGGGCTGGCCGGCCGAGGATGATGTTGTGGGCGCAGTCGATGTTGAAGACGACGAACTCCACTTCAAGCTGGGCTCTATGGAGCCCGTCGCCGAAGATCACCGGGAGGGTTATTACCCCCTCGGAATCAATAGTATCGCCGGTGAAACCGGCAAGAGGGGTCTTAATGGGCCGAAGGGACCCCCTCTCAGATGCAGGTCTCTGAAGGTGCTGAGGTACATTACATTGACGGAGCTGCCCGTGTCAATGTAAGTTCGGTGGATGATGGTGTCGTTTATCTCCGTCCGAATCACCAAGGCATCCCTGTAAGGAGAAGAAGTAGGAGGGAGATCTACGTTGGTGAAGGTGATGGGTTCCTCCCTCAGTCGCTTTACCGGGGGCATATGAGTGACTTCCCCCACGTAAAGCGATTGAGCCCACTTCTTTCGCTGGCTGGTGGAATCGCCCCCTGTATTGCCACCGGTGATCATGAGGATGTGGCGTTTTTTCTCCTGGTAGTGGGGGTACTCCTCCTCTTCTTCTTCCAAGTTTCCGATCTCACTCTTCTTGCCGAGGGGGATGGTGTTCGGGTTCACCCAGGCGTTTACCTTCGTGTGGTGCCCTCGGGGAGGTCCCTGATGAGAAGGCCCCTCATGCCGAGGGCTCTGAACAAATTGGGACAGGTGCCCCGCCTGTATCAATCTCTCGATGGCCGTCTTTAGCTGATGGCAGTCATCGGTTCTGTGCCCCTGGTGCCGATGGAAGCGACAGTATGGGAACTGGGGGTTGATGGTATGTACCTCCGGGGGTGCGCGGGAATCGCGTTCAACGAGGCCCCTCTCCTCGGCAAAATCAAGGATGATGCTGATGGGGTGCGTCAATGGTGTCCGAGGGCGGTCCAGGAGAATGGGCTGTGCCCAAGTCTTAGGGCTGCTCTTATAACCTCCCCCGGGCTTGGCTTGGCCTTGCCGAGGGCGGTCATCAGAGGGTCCCGAAGCCTTGGGGTGGTTTGGAGGAGCCCCCGGCCCTCGGTTATGCTTGTTGTCAGCCCTCGGGGGCTGCTGGTCTGGATGCTGGTGATACTTCTCCACCTCCTCGGCCTCAGCATATCGGCCCCCCCGCTGCAAAGCCCTTATGTAATCGCGGGGGGGTTCAATGATGAGGCTCCTTGAAAAGTTGCCAGTGCGGAGGATGGTTTGTAGGAGGGCCAGGAGGGTCCCGTCATCAGCACCGTCGACCTTGTCGGCCTCCGTCCTCCATCGCTCCAGGAAGTCCCGAAGGGTCTCATCCCTCTTTTGGCGTATTGTTAGGAGGTGGGAGAAGTGCTTCCTTGTGCGGCGCCTCCCGGCAAATTGTGTCAAGAATCGCTGGGCGAGTTCTTATCATGAATCAATGCAGCCCTCGGGCAGCCTGTTGAACCATTCGTATGCCGGCCCCTCTAAGGTGGAGAGGAACCAACGACACAAATATTCGTCTGACGCCCCTACCATCATCATGCTGTTCTGGTATTTGCTGTAGTGTTCCTGGGGGTCCATTTTTCCGTTGTAGGGCTGTATGTGTTGCCCTCGGTATTTTTACGGGATCCGGGCCGCCAATACCCTTGGGGTAAATGGCGTTCGAGTCCGGAGCTGGATGACGGGTTCCCCGGAGCCCTCTGCCACCTTCTTCTGTAATTCCTCCATTTTGGCCATCATGGCCTCGTATTTTAGGTTTGAGTGAGGGGTGGAAGTGGTGGCGTGAGCTTTGTTGGACTCCATCTCGTCAAGCCGGCGTTGGAGGGCCGCAATAATTTCGTCCCGGGGATCCTTCGGGAGGGTCTCCGCCCCCTACGAACGAACCCGGGCCGAGTGGGCCTGGTTGATCTGGTGGCGAGCATCATTGGCATGAAGGGGTGCCTTGCCTTTGTCCCGAGGGGGACGCTCCTCGTCTGCCCTCGAGACAGATCCTCCGCTTTCCTGGGGCCTTTGGAGTGCCTTCCCCCCGAGGCGGTCTTGGACCCCTCGGCGGTCTGGCCCTCCTCCGAGTCGGTTGAGGGCGGAAGTACGGGGCCTCTCCCTGTCGTCATTATGGTGGTCCCGGGACTGAAATTCCTGGGAGGACGTATCTTGGGCCACTATCCCTTCGTGGTTCCTAACCCGGGGGGTGGGGTTCCCGAAGGGATGTGGCGGAGGGGGAAGTAAGATGTTCTCCCCAACCTGGGGTTGAGCCGGAGCCAGGGTGCCGAAGGCACCCGGGTTCTGAGTGAGCGTCTGGATGAAGGCGGAGAGCGCCGATTGTACGTCGATGGTAAGAACCGGAGGGCTGACTTGGTCATCGCTCCGGTTTTTCTTCTTGGCCTCGATGCCGAGGCGGGCATCGGGGGCATTCTGTTGGATCTGAAGGCGTAGGTCGACAGCCGCCTGTTCCAGCCCAGCGATGACACCGCCCTCGGGAGCCCTGTGAGAGGCTTCGGGGGGGTTGACGTCGTCGAGGGCCAGGTTCTTGTCTTCTACGTTTTTGGAGTTGGCACGTGTTGTTCTCACCATTTTGGTAGAGGGCTAGTGTTTGGTGAAGGGGGAGGGTTTCTTACTTGATTGTTCGACCTCTCAACGAGAGCACCAAATGATGGATAGTCTACCCGGGGGTATATATCCGAAGGGTTATTGCTGGGAATAACTTAGAGAGAAGTCAGAGCTCAAGTAAGTAAGAGGGAGAGTGTATTCAGTATGAATGTCGTGGTTACAAATGGGGAAATGGGGTGCTATTTATAGTAGCAATAAATGCCAGACAGGGACACGTGTCAAGCGCATATTGGCCGAGGGGTCACCTCAACTGGTTGGCACTGGCAACCGCATGTGGCCGCATTTAATGCGGCTGCTGGATGGGACGTCTGTACAGGGTACGGTGATCTGCACGCATGTGAGGCGGATATCTTGTCGAGCGAGATGCCTTCGGCTATAGAGCAGTAGTCGAGGGCTACTCGAACCGATGGCACCACGGTACCGAGGGCTCACAGTGCCGAGGGCTACTGTTTTCGCCGCTTTCTCCCAGTTTCTTAGTTTGCCTGGAAAACCCATTCTGTGAGAGTTTAGAGCCTTCGGCCAGGGGGCCGAGGGCACCCCTGGTGCGTATTGCGGGCTGCTTGGTAATCTGGACGCCGTGATTTGGGCCTGGTGGGCCTCCTGGGCCTGTTGGGCCTTCATTGGTGTAGTAGGAGTCTGTGGGCCGGGTGTTCCCGGGCCATATACTCCATCATATAATGTTTTTGGATGAATTATAATTAAAATCACTTCACATATATGACAAATTTAAATAATTGTGTTTATATTCACATATATGACAAACTCAAAATACCCGCACCTCCATCTCTCTCAACCAGAGCTGCACCTCCATCGCGGCAAGCCAGATCTGCACCTTCATCGCCGCACGTCGGAGCCGAACCACCATCGCCGCACGTCGGAGCCGAACCACCATCACCGCATGCCGTAGCCGAACCACCATCGCCGCACGCCGGAGTCGAACAACAGCGCTTCCATCATCACCATTGTTCCACCGCCGCACCTCCATCACCACAGTTACTTCTTCTCTTCTCGCGAGCTCTACATCTACTTCTAGTAGACTGTTGTCGTCGATCTTCACCTATCGAGTTGGCAAGGTTTCGATGACATTCGATTTTGATCCCAGGGAGGCAAAAACGGGTTGGCAGCTAGGGTTACTAGCGGAGCTTGTTGGATGTCGACTGGGGGATAGGGTTCGGGACTGTGGGTTGGGGGCTAGGACTGCGGGTTGGAGCTGAGGGTTGAGGGCCTGGGGAAGGTCCGATGGTGTGGGGCAGGGCTGATGGGGATGGGGCAGGGCATGTGGGGGTGGGCTATGGCTGGGTTAATGGGGTGGGGCAGGTCTAGAATGATAATGATTGCAGGTCTGGGGTGATGGGGGTAGTGTAGGGTTGTGGTGATGGTGGTGGGGCAGGGGAGGCGGGGTGTTGAAGGGACAACTGCCGTTGTGGCGGCTGACTATGGTGGTGGTCAATGAATAATGTGGGCCGCGTCACTAAACGAAAATGATCATAGTGTCATGGCAGTGGCTAGAGTGACACGGGCGATGACTACAGTGACACGTGCGGTGACTAAAGTGACATAGGCGGTGACCACAGTGATACGGGTGGTGGCCACAGTGACACGGGCGGTGGCAACAGTGACACAGGCGGTGGCCACAGTGACACCGATAGCGGCGACAGTGATATTCGATAGTGACATTAAATTTGATTAGTGACATTAAAGTGTGGTAATGACATGAATATAATTACTTGAGTCACATTTTTGTCTAAATTTAAAAGTGGTCACATTTTAGAAAATCACACTTTATTTAGTAATATTGAAGGAATAACCCCTATATTTATCCACCAAAATCCTATCACTAATATTCATGCAATTTTTTCTTTCATATATCACACTTTTTATCATGTTTAGTTTTATTATGGGGTTTTTACAAGAATATTACTAAAATAAGTCATATTTACATAAATGTATTATTCATTACTGTAATGTGGTGTTGTGGTAACTTAAGCTCAAAACATTAACATGAATTACTATGATTCCATTAATACTCTAGTCATTAGTCATATTTTTGTAAATCATCTTTATTTTGGTCATATTTATGTAATTATTTCTTTATTATGTTTTGTGATTGAATATTAGCTTGCTTTAGATCGAAATATATAAATTGCAATTGTCTACACTTATATATATAGGGAGTGGCTCCAATGAGAACACTCCTTACTGTAATAAATGAGAACAAATCTTAATCATACATCTTAGTAAATTAAAGGCCAAAAAGGAATAGATGTACGGATATACGGTGGGAGTGCAAACATTGAAAAAATAACCTTGCACTCTATAAATCATTCATAGGTTAAATAAAGGATATTAGAGTAATTCTATAACATTTATTCAATGTTCTAACCGATGGAGGCTGCCACTTTCCAAAAAAGTAGGCAAAAATAAAAACTCAAATAATATAAAATAGTTTTAGTTTAAAACTGATTTAACTTTTTTAATTATAATCCAAAGTTAAAAAAATTATATCAAATTAAATATTTTTTTATTATCTTTCATATGACACCAATATTGGATATATAATTTTTAATTAAAAAAAAAGTATAATATTTATATAATAAATCACAACAAACATCTACATCTATTGCACACCCAAGAAAATATATCTAACACACAACAACCAATGTATAATGCACACAAAATGTAGTATCTCACACACAGTTTGTATATAATGCACCACCACAAATATCTCAATCACAAAAAAACAGTATCCAACGCACAACAATTAAAAACTAATATTGAATAGCTAAGGATTTCATATAATTTAAACCATTATATAATACACATGAACTAGTATCTACAACACAACACATATATACGACAGAGAACTCATATCTAGTACATAGTATGAACATGGAAAATCACAACAAATACGTCATGCACAAGAACCAGTATCTAACACACAATCCTCAATAGTGCATTTGAGTGTCGCAATAGTGTCGTACTGAATTTTACGAATGCATATGAGTGAACAGAATATGCAAATGTGAAGACGTAAGGTATATTGAACATATAAAAACCATGGATGTAAACGTGTAAAGTGAAAGTGATAGTCATTCATTGTGCATAAAGTGAAAAAACAAGTGTAAACATGCATTTGAATGACATAATTGTGCGAGCAGTATTTGGATTGTGCACAAGGTGTGGAGTTAATTTTTTAGATGAGGATTTTGGTAGTTTGCAATCACTTGCTCCAGAAAGATGTCGTATTGATTAAAATATTATAAATTATGATAATTACATTTGAGAAATATAAAATTGATGTAATAGCTAGTGATTATGAAAACGAAAATCAATACTCCGTATGAAGAAAAAAAAAAGAATGTCAGACATTTTCCTTCCTTTTCTTTTCTATAAACAAATAATATTTACTTTCCAAGAATATAAAAATTTCTATTAATGGAGATGAGAATTAAAATGAAAAATAAATTACAATATTTCAAAGGATATAGAATTGCGTTTCTTTCCTAAACTGAAATGCATGTATTAAGTGCAAATGTAAGTTACAAAGAATGACAAAATAAAGTGTTACATGATTGCCCTTGGTTAATGATTCGAACATCTCTACACAATTTGTTATTTGGAGGGTTCAGATTTGTTCTCAATCCTTACATTAAGACTTGTTCTTATTTGAACCAATATATTATCCTCCGTTCCATAAAAGTTGCAAAAGTTTGACTTTCATGTTTGCCAATGCGCAACTTTGACTGTAATTATATTTATTTACGTATTAGTAAACATTAAAAAAAGTTAATATTGGAAATTTACATTAATAGAAATTTATTAATATTTTATACATAATATTTTTATTATATATATTATTAGAAAATCGTAGTCAAAGTAAGGTGTATGAATAGTGCAGAAATTTCAATGTTGCAACTTTTATGGAACAGAGGAAGTATATATATATATATATATATATATATATATATATATATATATATATATATATATATATATATATATGTATGTATGTATGTGTGTGTGTACTCCGGATAGAATAGTAAATTTTATTGTCGTTTACTAGTTTGACAATTCGTTTTAATGTGTGCATTTTCTTAGACCTCACGTAAATGTGCCTAGGTTTGAAAGGCTCAAGGCTAGGTCGTGTCATTTCCACATGCTCTACGTATTTTAGAATATTGTTTATAACTAATAACTTTGTTCATTTCAAGAACTTTTCTACAAAAATTCGCAATAAAAAACAGACCTTAAAATCACGGTTGGCGTGAAACTCTCCAACAAATTCTCAAATCAATTTTGTGACTCAAGTTCAAAGTGCAGACAATTGTATTAATTACACGATCTAGTATTGCCCATATTGAATTGTAGTCCCCGACCCGTCAATTCAACTGTGTAAATATCACCCCCAAGTTGTCTAAATTGTACATGCGTTATGTGTCGTTAAAAATAAACTACCACCATTTATTTATTGCAACTTTAACAGGATTAATAAGGTTGTAATGAACTTCATACATGGTCAAAAACATGTACCTTTTTGTACACATTTTGGAAATTCTCCATTCATTCTCACTCATAATTTTTGTGTCCAAGTTAGGACACAAACAAAGTGTCATTTGGAAAAGCCTAGTTTTATTAACAATAAATGTTTGACTTAGAACAAAATGTTGAAAAAAAGGTCAAAATGTATATATTTTTACACATTTTCATAGTCCTGTTGGCATTGATAATTTTTTTTATGTAACATTAGGCCATTGAAAAAGTGACGTCTGGAAAAATCCATTTTTGACCCGCACGTATGTAATGTCTGTTGGAAAATGTGTTAATAAGTTGCATTAAATGGTCATTTTGGAGAATTTTTTTGAGTGGGGTCCACTTTCGATTTGGGTCGGGTCAAAGTGGTTTCGGATTGTCTTTGTTAAGGGCTACAATTCGATATGTGGTACACTCAAAACAGATAACGGGTGAATGAGAAATTGATTCTCCAAGTTCACTCGTTGAAATGACGAAAACTAGGAAAAAAGATGAGTTTCTAGTGTGATTTATCCCACACCGGAAAACCCAAGGGATTTTCACCCCTTTATAAAGGGAACCCACCTACAAGGAGTTAAGATTCCTTAGGGATAAGGCTCTCTTCGTGCACGGGGGGTGGGGGTGCCGATCAAATCCCGAAAATGGAAAAGAAAAATCGCGAGTTGCGTGCGCCGGCGACTTGTGGCCAGAAACCCTCGAGGCATTCTGGAAATCCTGTAAACGTTCCTTATTTTTTTCCAGGCTGGCAGAATCGCTCTGTTTCTGTCCGGACCAGAAGAGGGTTCTGTTCTCAACAGAACCGCTCTGCTTCTGTTCGGCTCAACAGAAACCCTCGAGGTATTCTGGTCCCAACAGAAGGGCTCGAGGTATTCTGGTCGCAACAGAAGGACCCAAGGTCTTCTGGGCCGTTACAGCAATAAATGTTCAACGTTCTTATAACACTCCATTTAACACACAACAAATCCTCCTATAAATACCTGGCAGGTGCTTTGCAACAACACATGCAATCATACACTATTGGCACGCATTTTGAACTCTAAAAACACCTCCAGTCTCCGAAAAATTCATGCGTGTTCTACCTTCGTTCCCGTTCGTCGGAACTTTCGTTTGTGTGCTCAAACGTTAGTTCGTTAGCCACCGTATCCTGGGTAATACGTTTTAAGGAAATCGTGCGTAGCACGAGCTCTGGCTAATTTCTGTCCCATCTTTTTTTCTGTTTTTTTCTTTGGCTATTTTAATTAATTAATTAATATTTATTAAATATTTTCTTCGTTTTTCTGAGACACACCCAACAATATTAAAACGTATTTTGCTAAGCTTGTATCATACGGATACAATCTTAAAACGTAGTTTGTCACTTTTGTGAACGAACTTATTTTTTTTGTGTGTTTTCGAAAAACGTAAGAAAACGTTAAAATGGCTACACAAGTAATTGGGAATGTTGGTGGGCAGAACGTGTCAAACGACAATCACTCTGAAAGTGGAGCTCTGGTGAACAATAGTTCACAACGCGGAGCATCTGCTTTGGGCAACCAAGGGGCAATCCCTATGGTTACCGTGCCAAGCAACTCAGTGGAGAAACCCGAAAAACTTAATGGGCTAAACTTCAAGAGATGGCAGCAAAAGATGCTCTTCTATCTCACTACTTTCGGTCTTGCGAGGTTCTTGACCGAAGACGCGCCGGTAGCAACCGGGGGTGAGGTGAATGCGCAATCTTTCAACACGGTTTGGAAGGACTTCAAGAACTACCTTAAGCATAAGCGAAAGGAAATGAACTTGGAGCAGTTGATCCTCCGTCTGCGGATTGAAGAGGATAATCGGAAGAACGATGAGAAACTCCCAATCGTTACTAGCGCCATGGCAAAAGTGGTGGAGCATGCAAAGGGCTCCCAAACCAAAAATAATGGGAAGAGTAAGATCGGTCCCAAGGGAGGCATTTCCAAGACGAAGTTCAATGGAAAATGCTTCAATTGCAACAACAACGGATACAAGTCCGCGGATTGCAAGGCACCAAAGAGGAAGAATGATTCTCACGTCAACTTGGTGCAAGGTGGGAAAAAGGATGAAGACATCATCCTTGCGGATATGGTGAACGAGTTCAACCTCGTAGGATCCAATTCCAAGGAGTGGTTCGTGGACACCAGTGCAACCCGACATATTTGCTCAAACCGGGAGCTATTCACGACCTTTGAGCAATCAAATGGTGAGAAGGTGTGGATGAGAAATTCTGCTCATTCCGTGGTTGAAGGCATGGGCAAGGTGGTCCTGAAGATGACTTTGGGCAAGGAGCTGACTCTAAACCAAGTGTTGTTCGTTCCGGAGATACGCAAAGACCCGATCTCCGGCTCCTTGTTGAACAAGCATGGCTTCTGCATGGTTTTTGAGTCGGACAAACTAGTTTTGTCTAAGTCAGGAATGTTCGTGGGGAAAGGGTATGCATGTGATGGGCTGTTTAAGCTTAATGTAACGACTATTATTAATAATAATAATAATAAAATCCCTTCTTCTTACTTGCTTGAGTCTTCCAATGTGTGGCATGGTAGACTAGGACATGTTAATTTTAATTCTATACGAAGATTAATTAACATGGAACACATTCCTAAATTCACAATTTATGTGAAGCACAAATGTGAAGTTTGTATAGAGGCAAAACTAACGAAAACGTCTTTCAAATCGGTTGAAAGAAAAACGGAACCACTCGAGTTAATTCATAGTGACGTTTGTGATTTTAAATCAATACAAACACGTGGCTGTAATAAATATTTTTCTACATTTATCGATGATAGCACTCGCTATAGCTATGTTTATTTATTAAAGAATAAACACGAAGCAAACGATAAATTCATTCTTTATAAGAATGAAGTGGAAAACCAACTTAATTGACGGATTAAAATGGTTAGAAGTGATCGAGGTGATGAGTATGAAGCATCAATTGGTAACTTTTGCGCGAGCGTGGGTATAGTACATGAACGTACCACACCCTATTCACCTCAATCAAACGGTGTTGTTGAACGAAAGAATCGCACATTGAAAGATATGATGAATGCGAAGCTAGTAAGTTCGGGCCTGCCACAAAATATGTGGGGCGAAGCAGTCTTGTCAAGCAATTACCTTTTAAATAAGGTACCCCGAAAAATATATGATGAAACTCCGTACGAGTTGTGGAAAGGTAGAAGGCCTTCCTATCAATATTTAAAAGTGTGAGGGTGTCTTGCAAAAGTGCTTGTACCAACACCTAAGAAAATAAAAATAGGTCCAAAAATAGTTGATTGTATTTTTATTGAATATGCACAAAATAGTGGTGCTTATCGGTTTTTAGTGTACGATTCGAGTAATCCGGATGTACATAAAAACATAATAATTGAATCAAGGAATGCTTCATTCTTTGAAGATGTATTTCCATGCAAGTCCAACGAAGGACGACCAAGCACGTCAAAATGAACATTTGACGTAGCTATGGAAAATACTAGCGAAGGGTCTGGAGAAGAACCCGCACACAGACATAGTAATCATGCTAGAGTTGAAAAATCCTTCGGATCAGATTTTCTGACCTACTTGGTAGAATTTGACTCGGATATTCTATCATGTATGGTAGAAAATGAACCGGATTTTCTAACATGTTTGGTAGAAAATGAGCCACGGACTTATACGGAAGCCGTGACGTCTACCGAAGGTCCTATGTGGAAAGAAACCATCAAAAGCGAGGTGGATTCTATCCTACAAAATCACACGTGGGAATTGGTTGACCTTCCTCCGGGAAATAAACCTTTGGGATCCAAGTGGATTTTTAAACGGAAAATGAAACCTGGCGGTTGATAAACATATAACTTCCATGTTTATGTTTATGTTTTTATTAGTTTTTATTGATTTTTACTTTGGAATTTAGACACTTTTGGTGTAATAGTTTAGTTTGTTAAAATACTTGTAAATTGTTTAGATTAGGTTTATTCTGAGCTCAAACAGGTTCATGATCAATTAAAGGACAGTCGGTGAACCTCAAAAGTGGAAGGAAGGTGCAAAATCACAAGACGAAATAAAGATCCTGATTTTTGGTCTATACCCGATCGGGTATGACCTATACTCGATCGGGTATCTTGTTGAAATCTCACCCGATCGGGTATGCCTTTGATTTTAACTTGAAATCGGTCGAGTATGCCTCGAATATAGCTTTGTACATATACCCGATCGGGTACCTTGTATATAACCGATCGGGTATACCTTCAACTTTAACTCTGAATTCGGTTGAGTATACCTCGAATATGGTATTCTACACATACCCGGTCGGGTACCGTGTATATACCCGATCGGGTACCCGCACTGCATGCCCAAAATCCTATAAATACACCCCCTTCCCTTCACAATGAGATGACCAATTCACATATACTTCTTAGCTCTGTTTAGACAAGCTATTTCTTTATATTTTCTTCATGTTTAGTCTCCAAATGAGGAGCTAAACTCTTCCATCTTGGTTTTGCTCCTTTGAAGCTTAATGAATTTGTAAGTTGTGAGTTATTTTCTTTAATCTTCTTCCTTGAATATTAATTATTTCCTATTCATGTTCCATATTAATATTTTGAGCATTATGATACGTTCGTAATTTCCATATTTATGTTTGTGTTTTTAATTAGTTTTGCTTGACCTTTACTTTGGAAATTACACACTTTTGGTGTAATAGATTAGTTTGTTAAATTCTTGTAAATAGGTTAGATTAGATATATTCTGAGCTCAAACAGGTATTGATCACTCGAAGTACAGTTGGTGAACCCAAAAAGTGGAAAGAAGATGCAAAAGTTCAAAGATAAAAGAAGATCCTGAATTTTGGTCTATACTCGGTCGGGTATTAGCTATACTCGATCGGGTATTAGGTTGAAACTTCAAATCGGATCAGATCCGAAGACAAGGGAACATGCCGGGAAGATTTCGGCCACGATTTTATGTCTATACCCGATCGGGTAGACCGACATACCCGATCGGGTATGCCTTTGAATTTCAAACGAAGATCGGTCGAGTATGGTCCGAATACCATTTTCTAAGCATACTCGACCGGGTATTCATATATACTCGATCGGGTATACTCTTAGAAAATAGCCTGAAACCGGTCGAGTATGCCTCGGATCGAGTGTTACACACGTACTCGATCGGGTACCATGTATATACCCGATCGAGTACCTGAATCCCATCCCAAAAGCCTATAAATACACCTCCTTTCCTTCACAAAAAGGAGATCCAATTCCTTTGTACATCTAAGCTCAATATAGAATAGCTCTTTCTTTATATTTTTCATCATGTTTAGTCTCCAAATGAGGAGCTAAACTCTTCCATCTTGGTTTTGCTACTTTGAAGCTTAATGAATTTGTAAGTTGTGAGTTATTTTCTTTAATCTTCTTCTTTGAATATTAATTCTTTCTTTCAAAATACTATCTCTATATCAAAGTTGGGGAGTGTTACTAAGATGACAATTAGTTAACATTTTGACATTGGTTATAGTAATAGCTATTTCTTCCTCTATGTTAATATTGGGGAGTGTTACTAAGATGACAATTAGTTAACATCTTGATATTAATCATAGTAGGATTCATATTCTTTAATATTCTTCCTTGAGTATTAATTAATTCCTATTCATATTTCATGTTAATATCTTAAACATTACTTAAAGTATCACCTAGTATTGTTTCTCATATTAATTATTACTAGAAACGATCGGTTAATACGCTTGTTATTAATCCGGTTCTTTCAACGGTAGTAAACTTGGAATATTAATGCATGCATCTCATGGTTAATATGCCAAAGGGAATTAATTATATTGATTAAACCAATAAACCGCTTGTGTTGAGGTTATTAATCTCAATCGTTTTCATCTTAAGTTTATTGCTACTATCAAGTTAATATACGGCGCTTGTTATATATTGACTCGATAGTAAGTTTTATTAATGAACGCATCTCGTTATTAATAACTACCCTCGATGAACTAGATATACTCCTCGATTGAGTATTCGAGAGGAAGATAGTTAAAGATATAACCAGGATCGACGAACATTTCATTAAGTGGATAAAAGCAAAACCAAGTCCTCATCTCATTGAATTAAACTCATATAGGTTGTTTATCTTAGTGTTGTTAAATCAAACAAATCTAAACCCCCCTTTGTTACTACTTTTATAAAAGAAAAGTATTCCTTTCCCTGTGGATACGAACCTTACTACACTATACTACGTATTAGTGTTGTATTGATTATTTATTTTGAGTGCACCTAACTACGAGTGCACGTCACATTACTTAAAGGATCAACTAGTTTTGTTTCATATATTAATTATTACTAGAGTTAATCGATTAATACGCTTGTTAGTAATTCGGTTCATTCATGGTAGTAAACTTGGATTATTAATGCATGCATCTCATGGTTAATAATCTAAGGGGAATTAATTATGTTGATTAAACCAATAAACCGCTTGTGTTGAAGTTATCAATCTCAATCGTTTTCATCTTGATTTTATTGCTACTGTCGAGTTGATATACGGCGCGTGTTCTATATTAACTCGGTAGTAAGTTTTATTAATGAACGCATCTCGTTATTAATAACTACCCTCGATGAATTGGATATACTCCTCGATTGAGTATTCGAGAGGAAGATAGTTAAAGATATAACCGGGATCGACGAACATCTCATTAAGTGGATAAAAGCAAAATCAAGTCCCCATCTCTATTAATTAAACTCATATAGGTTGTTCATCTTAGTATTATTAAATCAAATCAAAAAACCCCCTTGTTACTAGTTACGTAAAAGAAAAGTATTCCTTTCCCTGTGGATACGAACCTTACATCGTTATACTACAAATAATTGTTGTATTGTATTTATTTTGAGTGCACACCACGACAAAGTGAACGTCAAATTTGGCGCCGTTGCCGGGGAAAGGCAATTATTTAAATAAAATACATAATATATATATATATATATATATATATATATATATATATATGTAAACAAAATATAAAGAGTTCTTATTGTTCTATTTCTGAGCTTGGTGAAGTATACGGTTAAACACTGTTCTATAAACGAGATCACCTATCAAACAAACCCGGAAATAGAACAAACTTTCGAGCGGTTGAAGAATAAATTTTCAAATACCGACTCGGAGGAATCAGCTACAGGAGATTCATCCAACGCTAGCTCTAGTTCCAACGAATTTGAAGAGCCAATCACCATGGCTCTAGAAACAAGAACTTTGAGGGAGCTCACAGCTCCAAACTTAAATCAACAGCCATTATGTATTATCTTCCCTACACTCGATGAGGGTAATACGTTTGAGCTAAAATCTGGGCTCATTCATCTACTGTCATCCTTCCATGCCGTAAGAGGAGAGGATCCAAATAAACATCTCTCGGAGTTTCACATCGTTTGCACAAGCATGTGTCTAAACGGTGTAACTGAAGAACAGATCAAACTGCGGGCTTTTCCATTTTCTCTAAAGTACACCGCAAAGGATTGGCTTTTCTATCTTTGATTAAGGACTTTCTCTTAAACCCTAGAATCCAAGAGGTCAAGGTCTGCACTTGCACGCAACAAGGGCATCCCACTGATTCATGCCCCTCACTTCAAGAAGATAACCCTGAGCAAGTCAACGCTTTGGGTTTCCAAAATCAAAAGAGGTATGATTCTTATGGGAATACTTATAACCCCGGGTGGAGAGATCACCCCAATTTGAGATATGTGAATCCGCAAGGAAACCCACAACAAAATAACCCTCCACAAAACCAATTTCCTCAAAACAACCGCACTCTAAACCCCAAGGCCAAGGCTCAAATATGTCCACCGAAGACATGATCCGAGCATTCACCTCTAATGTCTCAACCATGCAACAAAACATGGTTCAATTTCAACATGAGACAAAATCTAGCATACAAAACCTTGAGAACCAAATGAGCCAAATCTCAAGTGCGGTGAGTAGGCTCGAGGCCAAGGATTCGGGAAAGCTTCCATCTGAAACGGAGCCGAATCCTAGGCAACAAGCCCATGCGGTCACATTGAGGAGTAGCAAGGAGTTGGTAATTGTCAAATGATGTACTTATATTTTACACACTTTTTAGGCTTAGTTTGTTGTTAATTTTAGTTATTAAAATTCTACTTTTGTACATATTTTTATAATTTGTCGTTAGTTTGAACTTGTGCGAGCCTACACGGGTATTTTGTATTTTCAGGTACTTTTGATGCTATTTGGATACATTAGAGTGTGAACAAAAGAAGAAAATAAAAGTTCAAGTTGGAGGTCAATAAAAGTGGAATTTCCTTCAAAACAAATAAGGAGTAAATTGAAGAAAAGAAGCAAAAATAAAAATGGTGGAGCTGGGATTCAATCCCTTAACAAAGGGTAGAAGAATGCCTATTACAACCAGTGTGCTAAGTGGTCAATGTTGTACATAATCAGCCGGTGGTTTGTATATTGCTTGTGACCGCATCAAAGAAAAATGGAACAAAAGTCCGAAACTAGAATCGAAACCGCTACCTCGGATATAGGCTTAAGCACTTCGTCCGCTGGGCTGCTGCGCACTGTTGGAACTTTGTTGCGCTTTGTTGTACATAAACTATATGCTACGTAAATTTCAGCAATTAATGATTAATCACCTTATCATTATATTATCTTAATCCATCTTCCTCCACAAATAAGCTCGGACCAACTTCTCTCTAAACATCCCAGAAACATTTCCTTCTCCTTCTCTCTTCATTTCTCAACCCCAAATCATCAACCCATCTTCAACCATAATTAATCACTTTCTCATCCAAGATTAAGTCAAGATTAGCATCAAAGTTCCAAGGATTGTCATCTATCACAAGTTTGATCTTCCTTATCTCATTAAATCTTGTACTTTAATCATGGATTCATCTATTCCTATGCTTCCCAACATGTATAGCTAAATAAATTTGGGGCTAGAAATTGGTTAATTAATTGTTCTTATCATGTTTTAATTTGTATTGATTTTAATTGTTAAGTTCTTTCTATTTAGATTGTTGTGTCCAGAAAATTAATTATGTTGTGTTTGTGATATATATTTCGAGTACTCAATCATAAACATATTGTTTGTTAAATACACAAATGAACACTTTCTGAACACACCGTTAAACTTCTTTTACCTTGTCCCGGATTGAAGTTTTACGAGAGAATTTAATTATGAAATTATATTATTTACACCACGGGGTTGGGTAAATAATATAGTTAATAATTAAGGTTGTCGTTGCACTTAAACAACTAGTCTCGTTTTGGTCATCACTGGGAAATGTTGACTAGTTACTTATTTTAGGTGACTTGTGTTGGGTCCTAAAATATTTATCTACAACTTCTCACAATCTATCTAAGAATAAAATTAGAAATTATGTCTTACAAATGAACATTGAACAATTAGTTGTCAATTTCTACCCCTACTTGCTATTGGTTGAACTTTGTGTCGATAAAAATCTCTTCTCTCAATCACTTTTATTTATTTACTTTTTCAAGCAAACAAAAATCAAAAGAAACGCATTCCCAACTTTAATCCTTAGTTTGTGCTTAATTGTTTTATTTCTCACTTCTCTGTGTTCGACACCCTACTTCCTTGGGTAAAAAAATAGTTGTGTGCCCATTATATGCTACACATCACCAAAGAAAAAGAAAAGAGCCACATTGGAGAAGAAGAGGAAGAAGAGGAGCTTGTGGAAAAAACTCAACCGAAGGAGGAGAAAGCTCAAACCTCAACTCCACCGCTTGTCTTCCCTGAAATTGAAGCACCTTTTCCCGAGGCTCTGAGGGAAACAAGAAGGGTGGAGAAGGATAAGGACATCTATGAAATATTCTCCAAATGTGAGGTAAATATCCCTCTCCTTAACTTAATAAAAGGTGTTCCTAGGTTTGCCAATTTTTTTAAAGAGTTATGTACAATAAAGAGGAAACATAGACTCAATGGTAAACAAAAAGTTCAAGTTAGTGAACGTTTCTCGGCAGTTTTCAAAAGAAACTCCCGAAGAGATACAATGACCTAGGCATGTTCACTATACCTTGTAAGTTGGGGGGTACCACTTTTTCAAAGGCCATGCTAGACATAGGAGCGTCAATTAATGTCATTCCTTACTCTTTGTATAAATCACTTGAGCTCGGCCCTCTAAATGAAACTGGGGTAGTTATCCAACTTGTGGATAGATCAAATGCTTACCCTAAGGGTATTATCGAAGATGTACTCGTTATGGTTGATAATTTGATCTTTCCCGCTGACTTTTATGTTTTGGAGATGGAAAATGATAAGAATGCGGTTCCTATCCTTTTAGGAAGGACATTTTTAAAAACCGCTAGAGTAAAAATTGATGTCTTTAGCGGGTCTTTAACAATGGAATTTGATGGAGATACGGTTGAATTCAACATTTATGACTCCATGAAATACCCAAATGAAAATCATTCTTTATTTGCCATTGATATCGTTGATCCTCTTATACAAAATTCTTTTGAAATAAATGGGGAGGATGAATTATTGAGCGTGATAGAAAACGATATGGGGGAGAATGCCTTAGAACCTACCTTGACCCCTAACATGCAAGCTATGATGGTGGAGTTGGATAATCACTTCCAACTTCCACTTATCCCACCGGGGTCAAGAGCATTTCCACTAACCGTCCCCGAAGAAAAACCTTTGCCTTCAGTTTTGCAGGCACCCGAAGTTGAGATGAAACCACTCCCAAAACACTTGAAATATGTGTTCTTGGGAGAGAAAGAAACACTACCGGTCATCATTTCAAACAAACTGACTGAGGAGCAAGAAGGCAAGTTGATAGCGGTGCTCAAGGAGCACAAACTAGCAATT
This sequence comes from Cuscuta europaea, assembly GCA_945859875.1. Taxonomy (NCBI): domain Eukaryota; kingdom Viridiplantae; phylum Streptophyta; class Magnoliopsida; order Solanales; family Convolvulaceae; genus Cuscuta; species Cuscuta europaea. The sequence goes on from CAMAPE010000015.1 coordinate 9,592,558, forward strand.
GGATGGACTATAGCCGACATCAAAGGCATTAGTCCATCTACATGCATGCACCACATCTTGATGGAGGATGAAGTTAAGCCGGTGAGACAGCCGCAAAGAAGATTGAACCCGTCTATGATGGAGGTGGTCAAGAAGGAGGTGATCAAGCTGCTTCGAATGGAGATAATCTTTCCTATTTCCGATGGCAAGTGGGTTAGTCCAACCCAAGTTGTTCCTAAAAAGACCGGAGTCACGGTGGTGGAGAACAAACATGGAGAACTTATGCCTACCCGAATTAAAAATGGATGGAGAGTATGTATAGATTATCGTAGACTCAATGCGGTAACTAGAAAGGATTTCTTTCCTTTACCCTTCATTGATCAAATGCTTGAAAGACTTGCCGGGCATAAGTTCTATTGTTTCCTTGATGGCTACTCCGGGTATTTTCAAGTGCCCATAGCCCTGAAGATCAAGAGAAAACCACGTTTACCTGTCCATTTGGCACCTTTGCATACTCACGCATGGCATTCGGACTATGTAATGCCCCAGCCACATTCCAAAGATGCATGATGAGCATATTCTCTGAATATGTTGAGCTATTTATGGAAGTCTTTATGGATGATTTTACAATCCATGGAGACTCATTTGATTCATGCTTACTCCATCTATCTCTTGTCTTGAAAAGTTGTTTAGAATCAAATCTTGTTCTAAACTATGAAAAATGTCACTTTATGACGGAGGAAGGAATTGTTCTAGGCCATGTGATCTCATCTAAAGGGATAGAGGTAGACAAGGCCAAAGTTGAAGTTATTCAATCACTTCCTTATACTACTACCGTTAGGGAGATACAGTCATTTCTTGGACATGCAGGTTTCTATCAAAGATTTATCAAAGACTTCTCAAAAATTGCATCTCCTTTGTGCACACTTTTGCAAAAGGAGGTGGAGTTTATCTTTTACGAGGAATGCAAGAAGGCCTTCAAAACTTTGAAGGAGAAGCTAGTCACAACACCTATCATTCAAGCACCCGATTGGTCTCTTCCTTTTGAGATCATGTTCGATGCTAGTGACTATGCGGTGGGGACCGTTTTGGGCCAAAAAGTTGGAAGGGCATCTCATGTGGTCTACTATGAATCAACAACTCTCAATGATGTCCAATGCAACTACGCCACCACCGAGAAGGAGATGCTAGCCGTCATCTATGCACTTGAAAAATTCAGGTCATACTTACGTGGAACCAAAGTGATCATCTATACCGATCACGCAGCTCTTAGGTTCTTGATGACGAAGAAGGAGGCCAAACCAAAGTTGATTCGATAGATACTCTTTCTAAGTGAGTTTGACGTTGAAATCAAAGACAAGAAGGGCATGGAAAACTTGGTGGCGGATCACTTAAGCCGACTCATTCTTGATGAAGGAAATGATCATGCCAAGGATGACATTCGAGGGGAATTCCCCGATGAGACTCTTTTCTATCTAAAGGATATTCGCCCTTGGTACGCTCACATTGTTAACTTCCTTGTCTTAAACAGGTTCCCACCAAGCTTCTCGAAATCTCAAAGAGAGAAGCTCCAACATGACGCCAAACAATATGTGTAGGATGAACCTTACCTTTGGAAACATTGCAAGGATCAAGTCATTAGAAGATGCATTCCTGAGACCGAGATAGCCTCCATCCTTGCATTTTGCCATTCACACGCTTGCGGAGGACACTTTGGAGGCAAACGAACATCCATGAAGGTACTTGAATGCGGATTTTGGTGGCCTAGCTTGTTTCGAGATGCTCATGTCTTTTATCAATCTTGTGATAATTGTCAACGCATGGGCAACATCTCTCGAAAGCATGAGATGCAGCAAGTACCAATGCTCTATGCTGAGATCTTTGATGTATGAGGTATAGATTTCATGGGCCCTTTTCCTAACTCCCATGGAAATCTATACATTCTCTTGGTCGTGGACTACGTTTCAAAGTGGGTGGAAGCAAAACCCCCCAAAACTGATGATGCCAAAGTGGTAGCAGACTTCCTCAAATCCCACATTTTCTCCAGGTTTGGAGTGCCACGCATTTTAATAAGCGACAGGGGCACTCATTTCTACAACAAAACTATGAGTGCCTTGTTAAAGAAATATGGAGTCACTCACAAAATCTCCACCGCCTATCATCCACAAACAAACGGCCAAGACGAGGTGTCAAACAGAGAGTTGAAATCTATACTCCAAAAGACGGTGAACCCCAACCGCAAGGATTGGAGTCTTCGCATGGATGATGCCTTATGGGCATATAGGACCACTTTCAAGACCCCAATTGGAATGTCACCCTATAGACTTGTATTCGGGAAGGCCTGTCACCTCTCAGTCGAACTCGAACATAAGTCTTAATGGGCGGTAAAAACGTTCAATCTTGACATAGAGCAAGCGGGGATACAAAGGAAACCACAACTTGAAGAGCTAGAGGAGCTTGGACTGGAGTATTATGAGAACGCTGCCATTTACGAATAGAAGACGAAGGTATGGCATGACAAAATGATAATAAGAAATGATTTCTAAATTGGAGACAAAGTCCTTCTTTTTAGATCGTGCCTTCGTCTTTTCCCCGGTAAGTTGAGATCACGGTGGGAAGGACCATATGAGGTGGTAAAGGTCTACTCACATGGAGCGGTTGAGATCAAAAGCCTTGACACCGATAAAATCTTCAAGGTTAACGGGCATCAACTCAAACCGTTCCTTGAAGGTTTCCAAAAAGAAAGCGTTGAATGCATGGATCTCTTCGATCCAATCTATGAAGGATAAACACTACCATAGCGTCGTGCCGCGACATTAACTAAGTCGCTTCTTGGGAGGCAACCCAAGCAAGGTACGTAGATTTTCTTTTAAATTGTTTTAAAGTTTCATCTTCTGTTTTGAGAGAACGGGAGAGAGGGCACTAACCACATGTTTCAAAGGAGAAGAAAATACAGGTTTTTGACAATCAGGGGACATACCCGATCGGGTACCATTACATACTCGGTCGGGTATGGCTACAAAAGAGGGACTAAGTTCAATACTCGATCGAAGCAGCCAGATTTTTCAAGAATTCATGCATACTAGATTGGGTACTATTACATACCCGATCGAGTATTCACATAGGTGCGAAACTAAAAAAGGCCTGCCTCCAACACTCGACCGAGTAAGAAGTTCAAAATATGCAAAAAGAAGAATACCTGATCGTGTATGACTCCCTACCCGATCGGGTAGTGCTAAAAACTCAAACACGGAAAACCCTGCCTCCAGTACCCGATCGGGTATAACACAACACTCGATCGGGTATGCCTGAAAAACCCAAATTCCAGAACCCCTGCCTCATATACCCGATCGGTTATAACAGCATACTCGATCGGGTATGCGTGCGATTTAACCCCAAATCAGCCCAAATCACTTCATCTTCCCCAAACTCCCAACTCCAAATTCGAACCCCTCTCCCCCAACCTCCATTTTTCGACCTTCTCTCTACCATATCTCACTCATTCCTACATCAAATCACCTGATTCCACCACCAAACTACTCCCCTCACTCTCCTCTACACACCCATACTCAAAAATCAAAATTTCCCCCAAAATACCAAAGGTTTGAAAACCCTACCCCATTTTCGAAATTTGGAGTTTTCAAGCCTCAACCACACCAAAATGGCACCAAGGAAGAGCAAAGGAGACAGCTCCAACACCATGACACTCATCCCGGGCTACGAGGACTTCCAATTCGCCAACACCGAACACCGGACTCGAATTCTCGCTACAATAACTAGACAAGTAAAACCATCCCGTTTTCTATGCCATGAGGCTCTACATGAACTAGGCATTTATAGGAGCACTAAGCAATTCTTACATGAGTTAACCACGAACCGTATTTTCAAAATGAAATACAACTCTAATGAAAGAATTATATATGAATTCATGAGTCTGATGCCCTTTGAGAGCAATGAGGATGACTTTAGGGATGAAAAACTCACGTTTCGTCTATTCAACCAAGAATATTCAATAACGAAACTTGAGTTTGCCGAACACTTTGGTATCCCCGTCCCCTATGAAAGAGCCATTTCTGATAATACCGTGTTCGGGCACACACTTTGGACAAAGATGACCGGTGAACTGCACTTTAGCTCCTCCCAACTGTACATAAGTCATGTCCAACACCCCATCCTAAGGCTATTTTTAAAATTTTTGGCGAATTGTTTGCTTGGGAGCCCCAACAATCATCATACGAGGATGGGGGACGTATGCTTGATTACTGGGGTTTTGTTCCATCAGGATGTGGACTTCAATTTGTGCAATTTGATGTGGGCACACTTGAAAAAAGAGAGCATGGCCAAAGGGCCAATTGTTGTGGGTGGGGTGATCATGCATTTGGTGACAAGGTTCGGGTATACGGATAACTCTTCTATACACGACTACTATTTGATGAATATAGCTCGGTTGGGCCACTCGGGGTGCACAACATTCTCTCACACGGTGTATGGGGACGACCATCCAAGAAATGTGTACAATTGGCTCATACACCCCAAGCCTATAAGACACTTCCCCATGCCTAACCCGGAACTCCCCGGACTACTATACAACGTAGAAGTGCCCCATTACTTGTTCCCCAATGCCCTTCCACCTCATCTCCAAGACCCTCAACACGAGCATAATGCCGAACCCCATGATCATGAGGACATGGACGTGGACATCCCCAAACAGCCCCAAGACCCTCCACCACCCAACTATTTCCAACAACTTTTGGAGGGTCAACAACAACTACTTGCGAGGTTCAACCAAATGAACCTCAACTACATGGCTATGGGAGAGCGGCTCACCCGAGTAGAAGAGGAGCAAAGAGCAGGATTTCAACGGATAGTGGAGCTTCGGGAAGCCGACAATCGGAGATATGAGGAGGATCAACGTAGGTTCTATGGACCTATGTACTTCTACATAGCCCATCAAGGCTCTTTTCATACTATGGCCACTCCTCCACCACCACCCTCTTGGTATGACCCCACTCATTGGGGTAGCTTTGGCGGTTCAAGTTCCGGTGGTGGAGGATATGATGGTGGGAATGGAGGCAACGACACAATGGGGGATGGCGGCACCGGTAGCGGATTTGATGGCAGCTTTGGGGGCGGCTCTGGAGGAGGCTACTATGGCGGTGAGGATGGGCACTAGGGATAGTGCCTTGATCCAAGTGTGGGGGAGGAAGACTCATCTTTTGGTATGTTGAATTCCCTTTTGTTTTTAGCTTATACTAAGCATTACTTTCTTGTACTCTTTGTACACAAAAAAGAAAAAATAATAAATAAAATAAATGAATGCTAGTTAGGTTGAAAACCCAAAAACGGGCAATCTAAGCAACAAGGGCTCATAAAAAAAACAAAAAAAAATGATGAGTGAGTGGTAACGAATGAAAAATAAAAGAGATGCTAGGATGAAAACCTGAAAAGTCTCCTAGGCAAAATGAGAGATATGAGAGATATATTTGTTGTTGCAGGACATGATCTATTGAAGATGAAGAAGAAAAAGAGGAAGAAGAGAGGGGGAGAAGAGAAGATGAGCACTAGAAGAACATAAAACCCAAGAAGATATTGTAATTTGAGCTTAAAACTCATGTTTAATCCTTGGTGGTCTTTGTGTTTTTGTCTTTCTCTTGTTAAATTGTAGGAACTTTGTAAGACTTAACACTTGTGAACATTTTAACTTTACTCGAAGACGAGTAAAGAAACTAAGTGTGGGGGAGTTGATAAACATATAACTTTCATGTTTATGTTTATGTTTTTATTAGTTTTTATTGATTGTTACTTTGGAATTTACACACTTTTGGTGTAATAGTTTAGTTTGTTAAAATACTTGTAAATTGTTTAGATTAGGTTTATTCTGAGCTCAAACAGGTCCATGATCACTAAAAGGACAGTTGGTGAACCTCAAAAGTGGAAGGAAGGTGCAAAATCACAAGTCGAAATAAAGATCCTGATTTTCGGTCTATACCCGGTCGGGTATGACCTATACTCGATCGAGTATCTTGTTGAAATCTCAAATCAAATCGGATCTGAAGAAAAAAGAACATGCAGAGAAGATTTGGACCACGATCGAGTGTCTATACCCGATCGGGTACACCGACACACCCGATCGGGTATGCCTTCGATTTTAACTTGAAATCGGTCGAGTATGCCTCGAATATAGCTTTGTAAATATACCCGATCGGGTAACTTGTATATAACCGATCGGGTATACCTTCAACATTAACTCTGAATTCGGTCGAGTATACCTCGAATATGGTATTCTACACATACCCAGTCGGGTACCGTTTATATACCCGATCGGGTAACCGGACTGCATGCCCAAAATCCTATAAATACACCCCCCTTCCCTTCACAATGAGATGACCAATTCACATATACTTCTTAGCTCTTTTTAGACAAGCTCTTTCTTTATATTTTCTTCATGTTTAGTCTCCAAATGAGGAGCTAAACTCTTCCATCTTGGTTTTGCTACTTTGAAGCTTAATGAATTTGTAAGTTGTGAGTTATTTTCTTTAATCTTCTTCCTTGAATATTAATTATTTCCTATTCATATTCCATATTAATATTTTGAGCATTACTTAAAGGATCAACTAGTTTTGTTTCATATATTAATTATTACTAGAGTTAATCGATTAATACGCTTGTTATTAATTCGGTTCATTCACGGTAGTAAACTTGGATTATTAATGCATGCGTCTCATGGTTAATAATCTAAGGGGAATTAATTATGTTGATTAAACCAATAAACCGCTTGTGTTGAGGTTATCAATCTCAATCGTTTTCATCTTGATTTTATTGCTACTGTTGAGTTGATATACGGCGCGTGTTCAATATTAACTCGGTAGTAAGTTTTATTAATGAACGCGTCTCGTTATTAATAACTGCCCTCGATGAACTGGCCGGATATACTCCTCGATTGAGTATTCGAGAGGAAGAGAGTTAAAGATATAACCGAGATCGACGAACATTTCATTAAGTGGATAAAAGCAAAACCAAGTCCCCATCTCTATTAATTAAACTCATATAGGTTGTTTATCTTAGTATTATTAAATCAAATCCAAACCCCCCTTGTTACTAGTTACGTAAAAGAAAAGTATTCCTTTCCATGTGGATACGAACCTTACTTCGATATACTACGTATAAATTGTTGTATTGTATTTATTTTGAGTGCACACTACGACAAAGTGCACGTCAACGGTTCCATCGATAAGTACAAGGCAAGACTTGTAATCAAGTGATACAAGCAACGTGAGGGCCATGATTACTTTGACACGTATTCTCCTGTGACGAGAATAAATTCCATTAGGATGGTACTAGCAATTACCGCATTGCGGAAATGGGAAGTTCATGAAATGGATGTAAAAACAGATTTTCTAAATGACGATATAGACGAAGAAATCTATATGGAACAACCCGAGGGTTTTCGTGTTCTTGGCCAAGAAAGGAAAGTGTGTAAATTAATTAGATCATTGTATGGATTGAAACAAGCCCCTAAACAGTGGCACGAAAAGTTCGACCATGCAATGTTAATGAATGGTTTTAAAATAAACGAAAGTGACAAATGCGTCTATGTGAAAAGCACAGTAGACGGTTATGTCATTTTATATTTATACGTGGATGATATACTCATCGTGGGTAGCAATAATCTAATGATTAATTCTACCAAAAGCATGTTAAATTCTAAATTTGACATGAAGGATATGGGGCTGGCCGATTTAATCCTTGGGATTAAAATAATTAGGGCACCAGACGGTCTTACGCTAAGCCAATCCCATTATGTTGATAAAATCCTTACGAAATTTAATAAGGATGATTATCAAGAGGCAAGGACTCCATTAGATAAAACATACACCTTACCAATGAGTTGTACGAGACCTGATATTGCCTTTGTGGTTAGCAAGCTAAGTAGATATACTAGCAACCCCGATGATGAACAATGGAAGGCAATAGTAAGGGTTTGGAGGTATTTACGTAAAACACAAAACCTTGGACTGCACTAAGGAAGATATCCAGCTGTACTTGAAGGGTATATCGACGCTAGTTGGATATCTGACATTAAGGACTCAAAGTCCACAAGTGGATATGTTTTCACTTTAGGAGGTGCAGACGTGTCATGGAAATCCTCGAAACAAACGATAATAGCTAGATCCACGATGGAGTCTGAGCTAATAGCATTGGATAAGTGCACTGAAGAGGCTGAATGGCTACGCCATTTTCTCGAGGATATTCCAAGTTGGGAAAAGCATGTCCCTCCAATATGCATACATTGCGATTGTCAACCGGCAATTAAAAGGGTACAGAGTAACATGTAAAATGGTAAGTCTAGACACGTTCGTCGTAGACATGACACTATTAAACAACTCCTCACAACGGGTGTTATCACTGTTGACTACGTGAAGTCAAAGGATAACATAGCGGATCCGCTAACCAACGTATTGGATAGAGAATTGTTGGAGAAGTTGTCACGAGGAATGGGACTAAAACCCGTGAATTGAAAAGTTCTATAGTGGATACCCAATCTAGTTGGTCCTAGGTTCAAAAGGGACAACTAAATTATAGAGCGAAGGATGGTCACTGTGGGGGTCCCAGACTCCTACCCACTCCTCGTTGAAACAGTGACTCCCACACGAGGTTAGAAAAAATGTTTGCTTTATTGATTCTGAAATGTTGATCTACTCGATAATATTGGAAGAGTCACCTATGTGAGAGAGAAGAGAGCCACTTCAAAGGAGAACTGTATAGGCTCAGTTCTTTAGAAACTTTTGCAGAACCAGGACGGTGACCCATGGCCAAAACAGGCACACTCATGAGAATGGAACAAAGATGAAATGTTCCTGTGTAAAGATAAGTCAATGTTTACACGACGACAGTATAGTTCAAGGACACTGAGTCTACTAGACAGCTAGTAAATAAACATGTCTTTACAGCGGAAGGTTCAAATGATAAAACCTACCTCTTTGTATGCAGGGATCATCCGTTGAACACAACGTGTCCTTTATCTTCATGTCTTTTTAATTCTCGAAAACCAATTTTCATTCATGTGGGGGATTGTTGGAAAATGTATTAATAAATTGCATTAAATGGTTATTTTGGGGCAATTTTTTGAGTGGGGTCCACTTTCGATTTGGGTCGGGTCAAAGTGCTTTCGGATTGTCCTTGTTAAGGGCTACAATTCGATATGTGGTACACTCAAAACGGATAACGGGTGAATGAGAAATTGATTGTCGAAGTTCACTCGTTGAAATGGAGAAAACTAGGAAAAATGATGGGTTTCTAGTGTGATTTATCCCACACCCGAAATAGCCAAAGAAAAACAGAAAATAAGATGGGATAGAGATTAGCCAGAGCTCGTGCTACGCACGATTTCCTTAAAACGTATTCGTCGCCTCCCACGGTGCTAGGAGCGTTGCAACGACCGTTTCACAGGATACGGTGGCTAACAAACTAGCGTTTGAGCACACAAAAGAAAGTTCCGGCGAACGGGAACAAAGGTAGAACACCAATGAAATTTTCAGAGTAGCTGGAAGTGTTTTTGTAATACTTGAGATTTAATTTAAATGGATTAATAGTACTACTCATACCAATAATGTGCATCTCCTTTTAAGGGAGCTCATTAGCCAAGAACTCCAAAGTTAAGCGTGCTTGCACGAGAGTAGTCTTGGGATGGGTGACCCCCTGGGAGTTTTTTCAGGGCACGCATGAGTAAGGACAAAGTGCGTGGAAAAGGCTAGTGGCGGTTTGTGAGGACAGTACTAGAGGTCAGAAGTAACTACCTCGCCTACGGGATCGGGGTGTTACAAATGGTATCAGAGAACCCTGCGATAGTGTGCTGATCCGTTGGATATCGGGCGGGCACTTAGCAGGGGAAAAGATTCTGGGATATGATTGAGATTGGTTTATCTAGTGGCGGTTTGTGAGGACAGTACTAGAGGTCAGAAGTAACTACCTCGGAGCCTACGGGGCCGGGGTGTTACAAATGGTATCAGAGCAATCTTGCGACAATGTGCTGATCCGTTGGATATCGGGCAAGCACTTAGCACGGGAAAAGATTCAGGGATATGATTGAGATTGGTTTATGGGCGTAACGAGGACGTTGCATTCTTAAGTGGGGGTGATTGTAATACTTGAGATTGAATTTAAATGGATTAATAGTACTATTCATACCAATAAGGTGCATCTCCTTTTAAGGGAGCTCATTAGCCAAGAACTCCAAAGTTAAGCGTGCTTGCACGGGAGTAGTCTTGGGATGGGTGACCCCCTGGGAAGTTTCTCAGAGCACTCACGAGTGAGGACAAAGTGCGCGGAAAAGGCTAGTGGCGCTTTGTGAGGATAGTACTAGAGGTCAGAAGTAACTACCTCGGGGCCTACGGTGCCGGGGTGTTACAGTTTTAGAGCTAAAAACTATGTGCAGATTGCTTGTGAACGTGTGTTTGTTGCAAAGCACTTGCAAAATATTTATAGGAGCATTTGTTGTGTGTTAAATGCAGTGTTAATGGACCTGAACGTTGGACATCAATGACCAGTCCGTTGGGCATTAAATCGTCCATAAACTGTCCATTTAACACATCATTAAAAGATAAGAACGTTGAGCATTTATTGTTGTAACGACCCAGAAGACCTCAAGCGTTTCTATTGCGACCAGAAGACCTCGAGCCCTTCTATTGCGAATAGAAGCTAGACCTCATGGGTTTCTGTTGAGCCGAACAGAAGCAGAGCGGTTCTGTTGAGAACAGAACCCTCTTCTGGTCCGGACAGAAACGGAGCGATTCTGCCAGCCTGGCAAAAATAAGGAACGTTTACGGGAAGAAACAAAAATTAAATCGTATCTTTGAATGACGTTCGTGTTCGCAGGTCGTCCGCGCTCTCAAGTCGCGGTTTTTCTTCTCCTTTTTTGAGATTTGATCGGCAACCCCCCCCCCCCCCCTCGCACGCGAAGAGAGCCTTTCCCCTAAGGAATCTTAACTCCTTCTAGGTGGGTTCCCTTTATAAAAGGGTGAAAATCCCTTGGGTTTTTTCGGTGTGGGATAAATCACACTAGAAACTCATCATTTTTCCTAGTTTTCTCCATTTCAATGAGTGAACTTTGAGAATCAATTTCTCATTTACCCGTTATACGTTTTGAGTGTACCACATATCGAATTGTAGCCCTTAACATGGACAATCCGAAACCACTTTGACCCGACCCAAATCGGAAGTGGACCCCACTCAAAACATTGCCCCAAAATGACCATTTAATGCAATTTATTAAGACATTTTCTGACAAATTTTACGTAGTATAACATTGATAAATTAGTAAACGAACTGTTTGATCAATTCTTGTGTAATATGGAGTAGATAGGTTTATATACAGTGGCGTAGTCAAGGGGGTCAAGGTGGTCAGCCGACCCCGCTGAAAGTTTGAAAGTATAGAGCTCTGAAATATTTTCGATTTGATTCTTATGACCTCATAACTCATTACGAGTAAAAAGTTATGACTTCTGAAAATTCAGCACTATGTAAACGTAAAATCAGCAAAATTTGATGCATCCTATAGATTGTTTTCCCAAATTTTAAAAATAATGTATAATTCACTTAATAATGAGTTGATAATTAAGTGTGAATAAAGTAAGAATGAATTAGAGTCACACAAATGTTACGAAATATGATATCAGAGACAATAATAGGAACACATCCAAAAATGAAAAAATAGAACCAGGTGATATAGTGTCACCTTTATAGGCTTTACTATAAAAATAATTTAAAGTTTCCCGAACAATAAGTGATTAGAGATGGCCAAAACAATGCTGCAGACATTTTGCGCCTGTTCAGACAGATTCTTGAAATCCAATGGTTCACTTTCTGATGATGTAAAGTTCTTGTCACAAGATTGAGTCTCTTGTAAAGCAAGAAATGCAAGAGAAGGTAATTTCTGGTAATTACCGGACTGCACAGCCATTTCGCTTTCCATCAAACCGTTGACGGCTGAAGTATATTGCACCCCACAGTTATGGTAGATATCATTCAGTGCAGGATTTCTTATTGTTTGTATTTCTCTTACATGAATTTCATCATATACTAAACGCACAAAAGTTATACTCGATAGAATTGTTTCTTGGGCCAATTGGTTAAATTAATGTCAGGATGATCGTATGAACTTAGAAAATCCATGCAAAATGTTGAGTTTAATGTCACAGAGCAAATGTTGCTAATCAAATCACTTGCCTTCATATTTGGTGAGGAGATTGTGAGATTGAATGTGAAGAGAAGGGGTATTGAAAGAAAACTCAAGAGTAACAAACTATACGAAGAGGACATTTTTCTAATTTTACTTCTGTTTATTACTTTAATTTTGTCACCCTTCTTCAATGACAACTACTAGCATTTCATTTTATATATAGTTTTCTCCAGCGATAAATTCTGCAGTTACAATAAATAGTTTAGAAATCGTCAAATGTTTATACATTCATACTTCCTTTTCGTTCGAGTAAAAAGGAGGGATTGTTTTACCCCTAACGTACGTTTGAAAACCATCTCCAAGTAGCTACACTACAATCAATGACTTTTATTAACTGATAATGAAACGTCAATTTGGCCATTAAAGCTTCAAAACGGTTTGTGTTATATATTTAAATCTCCAATGTTAAAACGTTAACCGTGCATACGTGGCATGAGAAATAACCAATTAAAAAACAATAAATAAAATATCTCTCTCCTTAAAACACATAAAGTGACATTACAGACAAAAACTTACCAAAAACACATAAGACCATGAAAAGAATGATAGATAAATGTTATAAAATCAATATTTTGTTTCTATCTCTCCCATGCCACATGTGCACTGTGCACATTGTAGCATTGAAGATGCTCTTATAAATTGTGGTGTAAATGTGGTTAAGTTTTTGTTGGTATAAATGAAGTTCGTTGCATTTGTAAATGTATTTATTTTAAATATTACTATATTGAAGCTCAATTTAACAAACTGATCACTTTTAATCGGTAAAATTGTGACTAAATAATTGGAATGTTATCCATGTCACTGATAGTTTTTACGTCAATCTCAATTTACCATGTCATTACTAATTACTATTGGTATCATGGTCGCTCAGCAGTGTCACAAACGTCAGTCACTTGTATCACTACTCTCTGAAATATGTAACTAACCTCCACGGGTAGCTCAGTTGGTCGAGTGGTGAGAGATTTGGAACAATGGATCAAGGTTTGAATCCCCGCAGCGACCGGGTGGGGGTCACAGAACCTGAAATAAAGCTGGACCCGCACGGGTGTATAGGTCTACTGTCATTCTGTTGACTGAGTCACCGTGACTAACCTCCCCACCATCCTGTCGGGTCGGGGTGGGGGCTCCTGGGGTGGGAGATTCCACCTTTCGGAACGATGTAACTATGGCCATCAGAAAAATTTTCAACAACTTAAAACAAAACAAAAAGTTTCTGATGAAATTTTTGTGGTGACTTGAAAAAAGACAAAAAATCCGATGAACTTTTTCCGGCAACTCTTCTTGTGGTAGGAAGCTGTTTGCGATGGCAGCTACCGACAGTGGGGCACCGGGTAGGGTGGCGAAAAGGATTCGGAAGTTGGATAGAGATTACAAGAAGAAGAAGTTTACCCGCACGGGTAGCTTAGTTGGTTCAGTGGTGGGAAATTTGGACCAAGTGACCAAGGTTCGAAACCCGCAACGGTCGTGTGGAGGTCACAGAACCTGAAATAAGGCTGGACATCTGGTGCGCACGGGTAAAAGGTCTACCATCATTGGGCCGACTCAGTCACCGTGATTAACATCCTCCCAAAAATCCTGTCGGGTCGGGGTATGGGGGGCTCCTGGGGTGGGAGATTCCACCTTTTTTTGGACCAAGAAGAAGAAGTTTGAACTGATTAAATAAAGTTAGTCATCCACATTCTTAGAATAAAACAATTAGTCATGATTTTATATTTCAAAAGCATAAATATAATATGAATAACATTTATAGAATTGTTAAGAACAATGAAACAACGAAAGTTGAAAAAAACTGTGAAACTACAAAACAAAGTAAAAAAATGATGATATATACGTTACGAAGTATAGTCTAAGAGATTGAGAATGTGAATATTAATTAATTAATTAATATCATAAATTCATTATTAAGTAATTACTCTAAATAGGAGTAAAACAATACAAAAGTTCCAAAATAAGAGTTCTAGTTGATTTATTCTTGAAATAGGAGCTTTAAAGTTTATTGCCCGTTTCTTTTTCCAGATTTACCTTCGCCACATTTAATGAATAATTCTTCTCCGTAACACAATTGTCACACGCACCAAACTTAGTTTTCAGGCACAACCCACACTTTCCCAATCAGTCACCGCACAAACCCATCCTTTCCCATCTCCCCATCCTCCCACGCACAAAAACATCCTCTCTTTCTTCCACATGGATCCAGTTTGGAGCTCCATTTTTCTCCCCAACTCCGGTGGACGGCGGACGGCGGACAATAGATGGCGGTTGTCGTAGGTAAGACTCTTCTTCTTCTTTTACTTTTCTTCTTCTTCCTTCTTCTTCTCTTTTTCTTCTTCCCCTTTTCTTATGCCTTTTTTTGCTTTTGTCGACTGTAAATCTCTTTTCTTCCTTATTTTTGTAGCATGAACTTGTTGTGTTCTTTCTTTTCTAGATCTGAATTTTGAATTGAGTTTTGATTTTCTTTCTTTACTTTCTATATCCGTATCTGTCAAGTTTTTTTGCTTCTTCTCTCTTTTAATTCTCTTTCAATTTTTCTTTCACCTTTAGTTTGTTCTTTTAACTTTTTATTTTATTTTTTACATAAAGTTAATTTAATGAATTTGGATCTAAAAATATATAATAATGTTTATTTTTCAAAAATGGCAAAATTATTTTAAAATGTCATGTTTTTCAATATGTTTGGCAAAATTATTTTAAAATGTCATGTTTTTCAATATGTTTTTGTGGTATTAAGAACATTTGTAAAACATGGCATTATTCGCCTAACATATCCATGTAATTGCCATCTTTACGAAATTAATGTTGACTTCATAAATGTAAAATGACATTATTTGCCAAACATATTGAAAAACATTTATAAATGTAAAATGGCATTATTTGTCAAACATATTTAAAAACATGGCATTTTTATAATAATTTTTCCATTTTCGAAAAATAAACATTATTATATATTTTTCAGATCCAGATCATTAAATTTAAAATTTTAGAGTAAAAAATTA
This sequence comes from Cuscuta europaea, assembly GCA_945859875.1. NCBI lineage: Eukaryota > Viridiplantae > Streptophyta > Magnoliopsida > Solanales > Convolvulaceae > Cuscuta > Cuscuta europaea. Next base: position 9,607,768 of record CAMAPE010000015.1, read on the forward strand.
AAAAAAAAAAATATCAGATTGTCATTCTACAACATTCTTAATTTTCAGATCTGAGGCTAGGGGGTGGAGATGGCGGCGAAGATGGTGGTGGTGGTGGCGGCGTCAAGCGACAGCGGAGACCGGCGGCGTCCGACGACGGTGAAGACTGGCGGTGTCCAGCGACGGCATGGATTGGCGGCGTCCGGCGGCGGCAACGTCCGGCATCTGGCGGCAGCGTCAAGTGGCGGCATAGGGCGGTGGTTAGGGGCGACGGTTACTGGTGCAGGTACTGCCCTTGGATGGTGCCGGCGATAAGTTGTGGTTGAGGAAGGAAAAATACGTTGTTGACTTGTGTAATGCATTAATTAGTTTATTATTCTATTTTGTATTTTTACTAAATAAGTTTGACTATTCATTAAGAGCATTTTTGTCCCTTACTTATAATTTCCGTATGGCAAACTACACTCTTAGATAGGAGTCCTACTTTTGCATATTTAATAAGTTTTACTCCTAAACTGGGAATTTTCTCTTCATTATTTCTAAACGTTCTCCATACACAAATTGAGTCAATTTTTTACAATGAACTTTCACTATTATGAAAGACAATCCACATGCTCTATAATCAGTGTCTTTGATTGTAATTGGACGAGCGATGACTTTCCCGGCCGTAACTAATATATATACCCGTAAAAATTAAAAAACTCAAACAATTTAACGACCTTCCATTTGAGTAATATTTCCTTGTTTTACCATAAATCCAGGTGGATTAGGACGAGGAAGTTCTATTTCATTATTTAGCATAAAAATCACTTCTGAAACGTTTGGTCTGTTATGTGGTAGCGGCTGCACACACAACAATCCAACGTGAATGCATCTCAACATTTCTCGAATATCAGTTGAATTACCCCTTCCTATTAATGGATCAACAATGTCCAATGCTTTTCTTCGTTCCAAAAACTCCATACCTGAAAATGTACAACAAATTAAAATCAAACTTTTATATTTTTTTAAAAATATATTAGGTCAAATATGGACTTACATCTCCTATTAAATTCACAGAATTCCTTGTGTGTTGATATTTGTTTTTCTTTCCACTCACTATTTCAAGCATCAAAACACCGAAGCTGAACACATCAGATTTGACTGAGAAGTGACCTTCCATGGCATATTCCGGTGACATATAACCACTGAAATAGATGAAATGATAATCATCAAATCTGATTCATTTAAAACTTTTGCACTCAAGCTTGCACATACGAGTATAAGATACTTACTATGTTCCAATAACTTGATTTGTGTTCGCTTCAATTTGCTCATCTCTGAAAATTCTTGCCATTCCAAAATCAGATATTTTTGGTTGCATGGAAGCATCCAAGAGAATATTACTTGCTTTTAAATCTCTATGAATAATTTTTAGCCTCGAATCTTGATGAAGGTATAACAATCCTTGAGCAATTCCAGATATGATTTCAGAACGTCTTTTCCAGTTTAGAGAACTCCCCAACACATTATCTGTATGCATGCATGACTATTGAGTACGTAAAGTTATTTCTCACATTACGATTAAATAAAGAAAACATTCCCTAAATAAGACTAACATAAGGACAAAGTTCATGAATAGAGTTATCATGTTTTATTCCCAAAATAATACTCATTCACTCCTATTTTTTGAAATTTTAATCAACTCATTCTTTTGAACGAATTGAATAAGTCTTATTTGAAGAATAAAACATATTTGATCCTATTTTAAATAAGTCTTATATTGAGCAATTTCTATTAACTAAATTATTATAAATGCATGTATAAGTTGATATGATCATGTACCAAAAATGCAGTTATTAAGAGAATTATTTTGCATGTACTCATAGACCAGCATCTTCTCCCTTTGTTGAATGCAATATCCTAAAATCCTCACAAGATTTCTGTGTTGCAGTCTTGCAATCAGCATAACTTCATTTTTGAATTCTTCTATCCCTTGATCTGAATTTGTTTTGAGCCTTTTGACAGCTACAAGTTTCCCATTTTTCAACTTACCCTATAAGTGAAAGCAGCAATTAAACTAATTAAGCAACAAAATACGTAGTATTAGAGTAACCTACTGATTAAGTAGCAATCATTACAAGTGCAAGAAAGACAAATTCAATATTAATTGAGTGATTATGTACCTTGAAAACAGAACCAAACCCTCCTTCTCCAAGTTTATTATCAGCAGAAAAGTTATCTGTGATTGCTTTAATTGTGTTTAGATCAAAGATTATCACATCAGCTGGTGCAGCTTCCTCCAAATATAGTGCAGTTGCAGACCCTTCATATGATTGCGAATTGGTAACACACATTAATTACGTTGTTGTGGTCAAGTTGCTAAAGCATGACGATTATTGATTATGATGCAATACTAGGCCAAATAGGTACGTAGTTTGAATGATTGGTAAAAAAAACTCGAATGACATATTGGTGAGTTTATAAAGCTTAGACATCAAATTGGTCAGTTTTTTTCCTATTTAATGAAGCAATGAAAAATGTGAGCATTAATAAAGTGAGAGTGAACTATTTCACAAAATATGTCTAAAGTTGCATTAAAAGCTAAGTAACAATAGAGTTTTACCACTATTAGTTGAAATTAAATAAATAACATTATGAATATTCTTTCTATTTTTAGTTTTTAAAAGTAGTAAAATAATAGACGCTAAAAGTAAATGAAATTATATGTGTGTGCACGAGCACACATACACATATTAAAAATAATGGTGGGATAAAACTCATAAAAGTATTGCGGTAAGAAGTCAAAACTAAATCTGTGACAAAAGTAGTATGAGAAGCTTTCTAAGTAGGAGTATATATAACATGATTTTGATAGGACTCACGATGTTTTTAATTGGACTGAAATTTTTTGGTCGATTTAAGTCTAATCTAGTTTGAATTGGTTTGATAGATGTATATTACTCCGTATATGTGCAATATAGAACTGTCAAATTATAATCTGGTTTGATCTATCTGTTTAAATCTCATCCAATTTAGTCTGATCAGATTTGTGACATAAACTAATCCAATTAAAAGCATCAACACAACTTTTAGTTTGAAAAGTTTTTTTGTTCTTTAAATAGGATCAATTAATTCCTATTATGAAAGCAAACATATACTACGGTATACATCAACACAACTTTTAGTTTGAAAAGTTTTTTTGTTCTTTAAATAGGATCAATTAATTCCTATTATGAAAGCAAACATATACTACGGTATACTAGTACTTAAAATTTATTTGACCTCATTTGTATCATTGCTCTTAAAAGTGAACGAAATTAAGTTCGTGTCTCAACTTGCATCACTTTCATCACTTGCATCCACGGTCCACCCACTAGGTGGGATGGTGCGGGTCGATATGCGTTAGTAGTTATATGATGTTTTTATTCTTTAAATAAGAATTATCACTATTAAATTTAAAAGAGATATTACCAGAAATAGGCCTAAAACAGTTTGAAAATTCTAAAATATGACTGTCATGTTTTTATTCCCAAAATAGGACTATTACTGTCATGTTTTGGCAGTATCAGACTTCAAACATGACAATATTTTTTAAACATGGCAGTAATTAGTCCTATTTTGGGAATAAAAAACATGACAGTCCTATTTTGAAATTTTGAAACTGTTTTAGTCCTATTTCAGGAACTTTCCCAATTTATTTAAAATTGTCGTATTTAAAGAATAATAATGACAAGTTACCACATTAAGACAATAAAAGTCAAAGTAATTCTATTTAGAATTTACAACATTTTCATTGTGATCCTATTTTGGATAATTTCTTTAAATAAAACAAAAACTTCCTAAATGTAATAGTAGTATATAACTATATTACTTAGAGTCTTAGGCTATGATTACATTGAATATTAGTGATGATAGCGTTATACTTATAATAACTTTAAGGTGAGAACTCCGGTACCCATTTAAAAAATAGGGGGTACATACCTATCATTCACTTGATTGGTTCAAATAGGTATATCATTTTTAATTTAGGCTTAAATAATTCAACTGCAACGTTTTTATTGATTCATGTGGACAAAAGTATAGTACTTTATGGGTACCATAGAATCTATCTAACTTTATTTAGATTTATGAAAAACTTTTACAATTAATAACATCATGTTGCAGACGTACCTTTTTTTATTTTCCTTGTTAAACAAAGAACCAAAAGAATAACTCCAGCAATAGGTACAGCCGTGGCTGATATTATGAGCGTTTCCCGCGAAGCGCTTTCGGTTTCTTTACACTTTGCTCTGAAAACACCCAATAAAGATTAGTAGACTAATAAAAGAGGAAAATATTCAGTAATAGTGTAAAAATAATGTAAAAACAACTTACAATCACCCTAACATTATTAAATTTGGTCGGAAAAAAAAATGGGACATTTTTAACGGAATGAAATACGTAATTATCAACATACCTGATGCGGAGGAGACACATATGTACATATCTCTACCACCATTAGCGAACTCCCTCATATCTCTCAACTCTCCGTACCAATTGATGCAGCCCTCCCCTCCGTCGCTAATATTTGCTCTCGTGTATCCAGTGCAAGAACAATTCTTAACACAACGCTCCTCGCATTCCTTGAATCCCATCACCCTGTCCGAGAACGCCGTTTCACTATCGGGGATGTTAACGTTTGTGAGCTTGAGGAATCCGTCACCGTTCCGGCAGGCGTCCGTGTTGGCTTCCCTCCGACAACTATGCCGGACGTCTTTCAAGGCCCATTCTTGGGCGGACGTGTTTGACTTAAACCCGGCAAGGCATTGGCAGTCAAACCCGTCGAGGTTGTAAGGATTGCAAATGCCGAACGCGCCACATTGGTCAAATGCGTCGCAGTTGTCTTTGGGCACGTACCATAACCCGACCCATTTCATTATTTCCTTGCCATATGATCCGATTCAACGTCCCAGACCCATTCAACACCAATATTGTGTACACCGTCGGGTCGCGAACCGAGTAGGACAGCGTGACCTCATCTCCGTTCTCGGTGTAATTGTATGCGGTGAAATTTCTCGACATTTCCGGGATGTTGCTCCACCCGACTCCGTTCCATGACCTGACTCTCCAGACCCGACTCGAATTCTTGTACATGAACACCTCAGGCGTCCCATTGAGCTCAAATCCGACGGAGTACTCACCGGTGCCCGGATCGTCCGGGGACTTCCACGACGTAAGAAACTGGTTCAACCCGGCTTTCTTGAACACTCCAAATTTCATACATGCCATGAATGTATTGGTCAGGTAATCGAAGCTCTGCCATGCTGTGACCCGTTTATCCGGGTCGTGATACAAAACGAGATTCCCTGTTTCTTGGAGCTGAACAGAGTAATTATAAGCTCTTTGTAACCCCGTCGCCGGAAAAGAAAGACTGGTGTTCAAGACGGAGACATTGGTTTTCCTGTCCTGGATGACAAGATTTCCGTTGCCGTCTATGAAGAGTCGAAGAGAACCCCGGATGTTCCGTTGACCGGGTTGTCTCTGTTAGCGACCCAGACAACCACTAGTTCTGGTATGTTCTGGTACCAAATACCAGGGGCGGAGCCAGGACACTATAAAGGGCTGGGCCGGAATTGAACTAAAAAAATTCTTAAATATAAGTGTAGTAATAAAATTCAGTTCAAGTGCATCACAAATGTTTTTACAACAAAACTACTAGAAATTTAGTGCATCAAACATTCAAACTAAAAAGTCAATTGCACTCTACGGTCTTTTACTTTAGCAAACTCATCGATAAGAGAGTCAATATCTATTGTACTGACAAGTTCCCTCTCAATGAAGATTGTCAAACTATCAGCAAGAAATTCATCAGCCATTTTGTTGCGAATTGCCGTCTTGACATGTTTCATTGCTAAAAATGCTCTCTCGGTTGTAGCCGTGGAAACCGGTAATGTTAACACAAGACGTATCAATCTTGTCAACATTTTGAAATCGTCTGCCTTTCTTGTTTTCACCAACATTTCACATAAATGCGAAAGAGTAGGAACTTGGAATTGAGAGTTCTGAGCCACATGAATATGATAAAATGTCAGTTCACTCTTTAAAGCATTTCTCTCGTGTTGCTCAAAATCATCAGGATAAAACTCCACTGCAAGATTATAAATATGATTAGCATTAAATGATTCAAAGGAGTTTCTCGGATCCAATGCCACACTGAGCTCAAGTAGTCTAACTGATTTCTCACAAAATCTTGAATTCAACTCCGCCACTTGATAATCTATGGATTGGGTAAAGTATTCAAAGCGGTAATAATGTTCAAGATCTACCTCACTCCGCCCACGCCGCATTTTGGTCTTCATGTCTGGGATAGTGATGTTATGTTTTAAACAAAACTCTTCCACTTGTTTCAACAGATTATCCCATCCATCATCCCTTAGACTTTGAAGAAGGGTTTTAGATGTTGAAACATATCCTATTGCTGATAAAATGTCCACCGACTCCTTTTGAAATGCTTGACAAAGAAAATCAGTTATAGCCATAATAGCTTTCATTACGTGCAAGCCAAAGACAAAATTTAAACTCTTCAAGCTAGTGCAAGCTCCATCTGCTTCGTTTCGAGCCTTAGGGTTCGGCCCATCACAAGCAATATTCTCAAGTACCTTACAAGTAGCATTGTACAATTCTATCATACTAAGAACAGAATCATAATGAGAGCTCCAACGAGTTGTACCTGAACGTTGTAAAGAGGACATTTGATTGGCTCCTCGTCCAGATTCACGCTCCCCACTTGCCAACAGAATGTCAATTTCTTCTCTATGAGTAACTTGTAATTCTGTGTTGCGCTTAGCAGAAGATTTGACAATGTTAATCACTTTATCCAAAATGGAAAAAAATCTCCAAATAGGATCACACTGTTTTGCTGAAGCCACCAATGTCAATTGCAACCTGTGAGCAAAACAATGCACATAGTATGCATAAGGACAATCATTCAGAAATAGTGCTTGCAATCCGTTCCATTGTCCACGCATATTACTAGCACCGTCATATCCCTGGCCTCGTAACTTATGGACTTGAAGATTGTAATGAGAAAGAACATCACAGATCTCATGCTTAAGTGTTTCTGAAGAAGTTTCAGCAACGCCTTTAATAACAAAAAAACGTTCTGTTAAAATACCAACAACATTCACAAATCTCAAAATTATGGCCATTTGCTCCCGGTCAGATTCATCCTTTGCTTCATCAACAAGAAGACAAAAACACGAATCTCCTATTTCTTCACGTATCATACGGCGAACTGTATTAGCCATTAAAGATAAAATTTCTTTCTGGATATCAGGTGAAGTGTATTTGGCATTTTTGGGAGTATTACCCAATACAACATCTCTGACTTCTTCATTCCACTTTGCTGTGTAAGTAATCAGTTCTATCATATTTTCACGGTTCAAAGATTTTTCAGACTCGTCATGACCTCTAAAAGCACAACCCTGTAACGCTAGCCACTGCACAGTCATGATTGATGTCTTTAATCTTAAACGGTTTTTTACAACTTCTTCTTTGCTAACTCTCTCAATCACTTTATCAATATGCTGAGCTGGAGTCATTAGGGAAGTAGCATACGTCACACATTTATTATGATAAGAATAAGGTGATGTACCTGTGTGAAGAAAAAATACACATTCTTTGCCTTGATGAACTCTCTTCCAGCTATCAAATCCAATATGGACTAATGCAGAGGTATTGGAGGCATGGATGTTATCACAAAATAGAAAGCACGGAAAGCAATATGCTTTGTGCGTTGTCGGAGAATATTCCAACCAATTAAATTCATTGAACCAATTTGGTTGAAAACGTCGAATTTTGTCTTTATATTCTCGACCTTGATAGCGCTGAAGTTTTGGTTGGTAAGGCCCAGCAACCAAATATAACCGCCTAACTTCATCTCTATTATTAACAGGCTAATCACATATTTTTCTTCTTTTACCAGGATCCCGTTCTATTTCAATCACAGAAGAAGATGCTTGATTTTGAACATTAGAAGATTCTTCATGCTCATTCGAAATCGGGTTCTCAGTTTGTACACTTGTAGTTGGAGCATTGGAGGTAAAATAAGAATGTAGAGTTGATTTGCCTACTTTGGCTTTCTTGGGAGGTTGTTGTGGAGTGGTCATTATTTTCTATAACGTCAAAATATGTAATACTTTAGTAAATAATAGCTAGTAAATTACGAATTACTGATTTAGGAACACAATTAACAATTTACTAATAAACAATATCCCAATTCCCAAATCCAACTAATTACAAATTAGTAACTACGAACTAATTAAAAATTAGTAAATTATTATTTTTTATATAAGAGCCCAATTCAGTCATAAATCATACATTCATACGGAGGTAGTTACTGCCTTACTGGTAGAAATTCACAAATAGCCATTCACAAATACACAATAGCCCAAATAAGGAACTAATTACAAATTAGTAATTTATTAATATAAGAAATTAGGGTAAGAAAAATACCTAAAAATTGCAGATTTTGCGCGGAGAAGGCGGAGAGCAGGCGGAATCCCAGTTGCCTAGACGGAAGACGGCGGTCGTTCCTACCTTTCGGCTCCAGCGCCTCGTGTTGCTACGGCGAATTCCTTCTTCTCTGGACAGCCGCTTTTCAGCCGTAGTCCCTGGCCGATTAAACGCAGGTTACGCAGCACTTCTTCGGTTCTTCCAGTTGGCTGGTTGGCTGAATAAGATTTGGATTTTGGGCTGGAGGTTTTAATGATACTGGGCCAATTTTTTTATACACTGGGCCATTACTTAAAAATATTTTTTTTTTACTATTCCTAATGGAGACTAGGCCGACTTGCACTGGGCCATGGCCCAGGGTGGCCCCCCCCTCCTCCGCCAATGCCAAATACCGAGGTACCGTTTGCCGGTGGACTTTCCGGGGGTAAAGAATCCGAGGGCATATGAGTTGGCATCAGAGAGTAATAAATCACCATCTCTGAGAGTTTGGTTGAAGGTGATTGGGTTGGCGGAATTGCACAACCATAGAAGAAAAAACAGAGACACTCAAAAAGAGTATTCAATACGGAGTATATATGAAGACCATGAAGGACGAGTGACCTCTTCTACAATATGGGGCTTGTGAAATCTTAGGATTTTTTGTAGAAATGAGATGCATAACGCATAACGTAAGAAAGTCCTTAAGCAAGTAATCCTTAATTGTCATACGTAATTTAAGGTACTAGAAACGAGAGATAAAAGTGCTAATAATAATATGGGGCTTTGACATGAATATTACTTAAATGGTAATGGACAAAAAAGAGACTCCTTTTTTAAACTTCCAAAAATGTGACTAATAAACTTCTACTTTCCTGAATTACCCTTCCCGTTTAACCGTCAATGTTATACGCGCATATCTTTGCTCCTTAACATTGGAGTCTCTTGCACACTTGCACCACCGGCCCACTATGTACCACTTCACGGCTTTAAGCCTCTACCTTGGACACTAACATTTAATTTTCCTTTTTCTTTTAATATTATAATACATATATCTCAAAATAAATATTTAAATATTCCACTAAAACTCTAAGAGTTCTAAAAAATTTGTCCCAATTACTAGTGCTCTAGTGATTATCGTTTCAATTACTATCGTTTCAGTGACCACCATCTCGGGTTTTACCGCTTTTGTTATTACCACTCCAGTGACAATCATCTCAGTTACCACTACTTAAGTGACTGTCGTCCCAGTTACCATCACTCCAATGATCATGGTCTCAGTGACCACCATCTCAGTTACTACCGCCTAAGTGACTGACATCTCAGTTACTATCGCAGTTAGTCGATCAGATATACTTACATGACCCGCCAGTTACAGTTACCTGACTCATCAGTTACAATTACTCAGCCCGTCAGTTACAATTACTAAATCCATCAATTGCAATAATTTATCATTCAATTACAGTTACTCGATCCGTCAGTTACAGTTACACAATTGGTCAATAACAGTTACCACTTACCCAACCCACTAATTATGCTTACCAAATTTGACTATTTATATTTAACGACAACAGCCGATCACCACCTCCGACCACCACCTCGGGCCACTGCCGGCGACCACCACTATCCCCAGCCCCTCCCCAGCCCCAGCCCCTCCCCAGCCCCGACCATATTCCCTGACCTGATCCACCAACTTCCCCAGCCCCCTCCCAGCCCTTCCGATCCCCATCTCCCTCCCAAAACCACTGCACCCCCACCCCACACCCTGCTCCTGCTCCTCGCACACTTGCAATGGGCCAACGACAGAGAAGAGCAGCGAAATGAACCTCTGCCTTGCCTCCCTAGCCACATCGCGCCCTACCCGGCTCTCCTTGGTCTGATTCGCGCCGCTGCATCGAAGCCCTAGTCACACGGCCGTGTCTTCGCCATAGCCGCAAATCCTAGGTAGGCCGCGATCGGACAAAGGGAATAGAAGAAGAGAAGATTAAAATGAAGGTAGTGTCGGAGATGAAGGCGGAGGGGCGTGGCGTCAGCTTAGAGACGGCAGCGGCGGTGACCCCATTGCTGAAGAAGAAACGAACGATGATGGAGATGAGTAGATGTTGTGCGATTGGCCAAAAAGAAACGGAAGAGTTGATAGGATTAAGGGCATAGGGGTCCATATATTAATAATTAGTGAGTTTTTTTTGTCTAATTTTAGATTTGGTCTTATTTTTGTCCAAGGAGAAACTGAGGGTATTATTCTTGTCATTCTTTCTAATAATATTTAAATGATCTCTACATAACTACATTAGGATGTAATGTTTAAAATTCCAAAAATAAGACTTTTTATTTGTGATTGAATAAAATGCCCAAAAAATAATGTTATATTATGATGTTCATTAATACTGTCATTTTAATGTCATAATGTGATATTATGATTTCTAAATCACAATATAGATTCTTTATATAATTATTTTGAAAAGGATTTTTTACATAAATATTACTAAAATAGAACTATTTCACAAATGTGACCAATAGTTACTACAATGTAATGTCATAGTAACTCAAGTTTAACAAGTAAACGTATATTACTATAATTTCACTTTTAAAAATACTACGTATTATAATCCTACTTAATAAATTAACCTTTGTTTTACTTTTACTTTTAGAATATAATTCAATTTACTTGAGCAAGACTGAGGGCCCGTTTAGTAATATCCAAATCGGGTGAATTTGATGATTCTGGTGAAATTTATGAAATTCTAGATGAAATTTACAGTTGATTTATGAAAAATTATATTTAAAAAGTATTTTATTAATAAAATAAAGAAAAAAAATATATAAAAAAATAGGTAAAATGGTCTTCTACAGTAACTTCAACCAACACAATCAGAAAAGTAACTACAGTCAGAGGCGTAGCTAGGGGAGGGCCAGCCTTGGCTTTGACCCAGCCCAAATTTTAAATACGTTTATATTTTTAGTGTAAAAAAATTTGTGTACAGATTTCAAAAATATTTTTTGTATAAAAGGGTTATGAAAGAAAAATGTGTGCATTTGGCTGTTAGTAATTGAATGGTTCAACTTCTGGGTTTTATATTGGTGCGATTGGTGTTGCCAACTTGCCACTGAATGGACGTATATCTGTGCCGCACTTGCGGTGTTAAACTCCGAATGTACTGCAAATATTTGAAACGGTCAATACATGTGTCGTATTCTATTCCATGGCAAATAAAAATACAAATTGAAACACTAACTTTTTTTTTGCAAGCAAAAGACTAACTTCAAAAAAAAACATACTCCTTATGAAATAATAAAAATATGAAAGGCTGATGTTCTCTATTACTTCTAGTGTCTTCATATAAAAAAAGGCAATTTCTACTGTAACTTCAAGGGAGTGATGGATTTAAGGGGGGCGCGGGGGCGACCGCTTTCCTTGGATTTTCAAAATTTTCTACAATATACTTCGTCCCCCTTAACTTTTAGTATGTAATATTTTCCTAAAATTTTCATACTTTGATTAGATTCACCCCCATTAACTTTTAGTTTTTAAAATTGATTTATAGTCTTACATAATGTACGTAATACTTACTTGGAGATTTAAAAGAAGAAACACCTAAGATAATTTACATAACTTAAATAAATAAACAATAGAACAACTCATTGTTTAAGATTTATGATACTTATTATATAAAAATTCTTAGTTTTGTAATGTTTAATTATCTTTATTTGATAACTAGTACTCAATTTTGTAAAATATATAACAAACGATATTAAATACCGAACACACTAGTGACACAGTTTACAAACGATGTGAAGTGAGTCCAAAATATAAATGTTTATTGACATTAAATTACACAAATCATTTACTTCTTACGTTCTAAAAAGACTTTATTGCATAGATAATAAACTTTAACTTAGTTTAGCATTAATTCAAGAGTGAACCTTAACTCTTTTGAGTTATTGTCATGAATTTATGATGAATAATCTATATGTTCTGAAATCTGAATGCCTTATGGTAAATTGTTATCTGTGCAGGTAATCATTGATGGTGTATAGTCATTAGTCATATTATATGTGATTCAGACGTGGAACCATTGAGGAGTTAAACCGATGCAGATATGTGTCATTAATCGCATAATGTCTAATGACCCGCTTCAGACCTTTTTTAGTCTCTAGTTTTCTACCAATTATACACTTAGTAATCGATACACTACTGTCCAAATGCCCGGTTACACTTTTACATTATGTAATTTTTATGCACTTTTTCCAGTGTTTTGGTTATAGTAACTATTGTTTGCATACATGTTTTGCATACATGTTTTGCATACTTTTTATCCGTTTTGTCAGATTTTATTGTTTTTACCTTTTATTATTTTACTTGTATTTATATCAGTTTGATTAGTTATTTTGTCACTAAATATTTCTACTTGTATTTCTTAATTTTTCCTTTTATTGTTTACGGATTTGTTTGTGAAATTTCCATTTTCTAAAAAATGTACTACCTCAGTTCCTATTTTATCTTCCAACCCACTTTGGCACACAATTTAAGAAAAGTGGGTATTGTGTGGTGGAGAATTGTGCAGAGGAGAGAGAAATGTATAAGAATTGTTGTGAACCACAAATTCTTTACCAAAAAAAGAAAGTGGAAATTTAATTGGAACGGATGAAAAAGGAAAGTTGGAAGTTTATTTTGGAACGGAGGGAGTAGTTATTGTTATTAGATAAAATTTGAGTCCGGATATACACTACTACATTTTTAAACGTAATGTAACATTAGAGATGTAACATATCTATAATAATGTTACCTATTTATCTAATGTAACACTTTTTAGGCCTAGTGTAACACTTTCTAGAAGTATAAGTGTTACATTTGGTACTATAAAGTGTTACAATAGGTCAAATGCAACACCAGCAAATGTAATGGTAAAAAAATGTTACATCTTCTCTGAAAAATGTAACACTTTATAGTACCTAATGTAACACTTATACTTCTAGAAAGTGTTACACTAGGTCTAAAAAGTGTTACATTAGAGAAATAGATAACACTATTATATAGATATGTTACATCATTAATGTTACATTAGGTCTAAAAATGTAGTAGTGATACAAAGAGAAAAGTGTTAACTACTCCTTATTGTAGTAATGTTTTTACTAATTTTGCACTTCAAAAGGCCATAGGGATAAATTATTAAAAAGTACGGAGTACATTTTTCTGTCCATTGTGTATATGTTACCTTTAAAAGTTAAAATTTTGTTTCTTATATGGTGTGTTTGTATTCGTTTTATCTTTTTTTAAGAGTTTGTGTTATTGGAATCACGTTTTTATGATATGCGAGTATAAAGCCTTTTTTCCGTCTAAGGCTCCTAAATACTAAAGGCGGAACCTCATTATCCTACAGTGAATTTTTTAAAATAAGAAACCTCATTATGAAAAAAAACGAGTCTTTTGATATGAGAAAGAAGGAATACTAAATAAAAAATAAATGAAAAGTAAGTCTTGAAATTTGAGTAAGTGATCCAGTACTAGACGAAATATAATTAATGAAATATGATGAAAACAAATTAGCGTATAAATAAAACTAACAAAGTAAATAGTAAACAATTTTAGTTGGATTGAGTTTAGTCTCGGACACCAAACTTAAAAATATCATACTAGACATTTGTCAGGCCAAACTTAAACAAACAAGACAGAGCAAATTTCATTCCAATTAAAATCATTCTAAATGAATAATACAATCGAGGGTTACCTAGTTTTTGCCATCACCAATAATTGACATTATACAGTCGTACTCTAAAATGGCCAACCAAGTGTCAATGTTTAATAGCGAAAAAATAAGAACGTGCGAGTTAGTATTAGTTTGATAGAGAGATGGTCATTCACAGAGGCACCTTTGATGATCTCTTCCTCTAACTTCTTCTTTCATTGCATCTCTTTTTGGTTCATTTTCTTAAACCGGATGCCAGTGCTTTGATTTAATCATTTATTTATGAGAAAATTAACTCACATATGACTAAAATTTAATGTGTTTCCCAAAATATGACTTCTATCTTTTTTCTTCCCAATATGATAGTGTTTCGTATGTATAAAACTAATATTTAATCATATTTTGGGATGTACAAAAGTAGTAGTCATATATTCTGAAATTGTGAATGTTTTAGTCATATATTAGTAAATATCCCTTTATTTATTTTGATCGCAATTAGTAAATATATTAGTTGTAGAAACAAAGTGATCCAATAATCAAGATCCACCTCAATCAAAGGTCTACGAGGAATCTAGGCAAAGAATTCTGGGAAAGCATTACTTGACCAAATTTGACAAACCTATTGAAAATATAGTTGGTTAATAATGTTTGTAGAGTGACTAAATAAGAATATATATGAACTTGCTGACCAATTCTTTCTTATTTTCAATTAAAAAAGGCCAAGATGAGTGAGCTACAATTGCAGCAAGAATGTGGAGAAAAAGATAATACACAAGATCCCTATTACCAAGTGATTGATAAGCCTGAACAAAACGGATGTTTACGCCTTCATGGTAGGGGTATGAACAAATCTAAATTGATGAAAGGTGGTAAGAATTCTTGCTACATATTTCAGCAGAGTTCATGCAAAGTGTTAAAGTGGCATTAGTACGTATCAAACATCAAAGACTTGACTACAGAAGTAACTCAAGATGTGACATCCTGTCAGAAATAAAGGCAAGGAACCTGGGATTTAATTTTGTTATTCCACAACTTTGTATTAATAGAATTATTAGAGACTTAGTATTGTACTTTACATTAAACTCTCTTTAATATAAATATATCTGTCAGGGCTCCTCAGGGAGTAACATTTTCCATGGTATCAAGAGCACTTTAATTTTTTTCAATCCTCTCTCACTAAACCCTAGCACAGCCGTCTTCTCTCCTTCGGCGTCGCCACCCTAGCGTCGCCGCTGTCTTCTCTCCTTCAGCGTCGCCAGTCAACTGCAACATGTCGATCGCCGCTACCGCACCCTTCAGCACGTCGACAACACTGGGCCAGCCCACCTCCAATGCAGCGGTCACGTCAGTCACCCCCACCGGCGCTCCTCCGTGTTTTGGATTGCTGCCGGCAATCTCCTCAGTCTCTTCCGGTGTGACGTTCTCCTCCAACTTTGCATCACCAAGCAAGGTGTCCATGCCATACTCTTTGTTTCCGAATGTACCACCGGTGTTCCTTTGGTCAGATCCAATTCTAGAGCCGCCGCCCCTCTCGGCCCGTCCTTCTTTTGCTGGCCCCACGTTCATCGGCTCACCTGGTGTATCCTCTGTTTTTCCTCCCTCTCGCGCACCAGCAGGCAGCCCGGCCGGATCCATTCTCACTGATCTAGCTCAAACCATATCTCATGTGGCCACCAATGTCACAAATATCGTGACTACTAAACTATTGGCGGTGGAAGACTACACCACTTGGAGGACACAATTCGAATCGTTTCTGGTTTCACAAGCTGTACTTGGCATGGTTGATGGCTCCATTTTGGTACCTCCCGTAGATGCTCTTAACCGTCAAACTCCCAATCCTGAATTTTCCACTTGGTTGCAACCCTATCTAGGGTTGTTCTTATCGATGTGCGTGATTTAAAACATTCATGTGAAACTTGGAAGCGATTAGAGTCTTGGTTTATGTCTGCTAGTTTAGCCAGGTCTACAGAATTAAAGCGTTTATTTAATCAAATCAAAAAGAAACCTGATCAGTCCATGGATAACTCATCTTTAACTGTTTAATTAAAGAACTTATCTCTCAAATAGTTAGATATAAAGGCGATGGTCACCATCCGGGAAGGGATGGCGAGCCCGATCGCTAGCTCAAGACTCGCGGCGCTGAGGAAGCCGGTCTTGAGATAGATAATCACGCCGAGGCCGAGGGGCCGGTCGTGATATGAGGACGACGAAGATGAGGAGTCGGTCCAAACAATGATGATGAGGCGACGGGGCGACGGGGCGATGGTGCGGCCGAGGGGCCTGCATAAGAGCTCCACGTCGTCAAATAAAGACGACGGGGCGATGGTGCGGCCGAGGGGCCTGCATAAGAGCTCCACGTCATCAAATAAAGACGACAGGACGATGGTACGGCCGAGGGGCCTGCATAAGAGCTCCACGTCGTCAAATAAAGACGACGGGGCGATGGTGCGGCCGAGGGGCCTGCATAAGAGCTCCACGTCGTCAAATAAAGACGACGGGGCGATGGTGCGGCCGAGGGGCCTGCATAAGAGCTCCACGTCGTCAAATAAAGACGACGGGGTGATGGTGCGGCCGAGGAGCTTGCATAAGAGCTCCACGTCGTCAAATAAAGACGACGGGGCGATGCATGGCCGAGAGGCCTATATGAGAGCGCCATGTCATCAAATAAAGATGACGGAGCGAGATATGGCCGATGGGCCTGTAAATGAGCTTCGTGTCATCAAATAAAGATGACGAAGCGATATATGGCTGATGGACCTGCGGATGAGCTCTTCGTCATCAAATAAAGATGACAGGGCGATATATGGCTGAACTCTGGGCTCCTTTAGCCTTTCAGCCGGCGACCGCAAGATGTTCGCTATATCTGAATAGGGGGACGAGTCGGTGGACGCCTGTCTGAATATGAGGACGACGACGCTGATGAGTCGGTCCGAATATGAGGACGACAGCGCTGACGGGCCGGTCCGAATATGAGGATGGGGCAATGATAAGCCATGTGTCATATGAAGGCGACGGTCACCATCCAGGAAGGGATTGGCGAGCCTGGTCGCTAGATAAGGACTTCAGCGCTGGGGCCGGTCTAAATGTGAGGACGAGGCGATGATAAGCCGTGCGTCATATAGGGGCGATGGTCGCCGTCCGGGAAGGGATGGCAAGCCCAATCGCTATAAGAAGACTTCGGCGCTGGGAGACGGTCTTGAGATAAATAATCACGTTGCGGCCGAGAGGCTGATCGCGATGTGCGGATGACAATGATGAGGAGCCAGTCCAAACACTGATGACGAGGCGATGGTGAAGCCGATCGTCATATAAAGGCGATGGTCACCATCCGGGAAGGGATGGCGAGCCCGATCGCTAGCTCAAGATTCGCGGCGCTGAGGAAGCCGGTCTTGAGATAGATAATCACGCCGAGGCCGAGGGGCCGGTCGTGATATGAGGACGGCGATGATGAGGAGTCGGTCCAAACAATGATGACGAGGCGATGGTGAAGCTGATCGTCATATAAAGGCGATGGTCACCATCCGGGAAGGGATGGCGAGCCCGATCGCTAGCTCAAGACTCGCGGCACTGAGGAAGCCGATCTTGAGATAGATAATCACGCCGAGGCCGAGGGGCCGGTCGTGATATGAGGACGACGACGATGAGGAGTCGGTCCAAACAATGATGACGAGGCGATGGTGAAGCCGATCGTCATATAAAGGCGATGGTCACCATCCGGGAAGGGATGGCGAGCCCGAACGCTAGCTCAAGACTCGCGGCGCTGAGGAAGCCGGTCTTGAGATAGATAATCACGCTGAAGCCGAGGGGCCGGTCGTGATATGAGGACGACGAAGATGAGGAGTCGGTCCAAACAATGATGACGAGGCGATGGTGAAGCCGATTATCATATAAAGGCGATGGTCACCATCCGGGAAGGGATGGCGAGCCCGATCGCTAGCTCAAGACTCGCGGAGCTGAGGAAGCCGGTCTTGAGATAGATAGTCACGCCGAGACCGAGGGGCCGGTCGTGATGAACGGATGGCGATGAAAAAAACCAATCCGAAATATGATGACGGGGCAATGATGAGCCGGCCGTCATATAAAGGCGATGGTCACCATCCGAGAAGGGATGGCGAGCCCGATCGCTAGCTCAAGACTCGCGGCGCTGAGGAAGCCGGTCTTGAGATAGATAGTCACGCCGAGACCGAGGGGCCGGTCGTGATGCACGGATGGCGATGAAAAAAACCAATCCGAAATATGATGACGGGGCAATGATGAGCCGGCCGTCATATAAAGGCGATGGTCACCATCCGGGAAGGGATGGCGAGCCCGATCGCTAGCTCAAGACTCGCGGCGCTGAGGAAGCCGGTCTTGAGATAGATAGTCACACCGAGACCGAGGGGCCGGTCGTGATGCACGGATGGCGATGAAAAAAACCAATCCGAAATATGATGACGGGGCAATGATGAGTCGGCCGTCATATAGAGGCGATGGTCACCATCCAGGAAGGGATGGTGAGCCCAATCGCTAGCTCAAGATCGCGTTGAGACCGAGGGGTCTGCCGCGATGTGAGGATGACGGCGATGATGAGCCGTTCCAATAAATAATGACGAGGCCATGATGGGCCAATCGTCATGTAAAGGCGACGGTCACCATCCAGGAAGGGATGGTGAGCCCGATCGCCAGCTCAAGACTCTCGGCGCCGAGGAAGCCGGTCTTGAGATAGATAATCACGCCGAGGCCGAGGGGCCGGGCATGATGTGAGGACGACGGCGATGAGGGGCCGGTCAGAAAATCCATGCAACGGTCGTCATCCCGTAAAGGAATGACTAAGACCGGTCTCGAGATAAATAATCACGTCGAGGCCGAGGGGGCCGGTCATGATATGAGGACAACGACGATGAGGAGTCGGTCCAAATAATGATGACGAGGCGATGGTGAAGCCGATCGTCATATAGAGGCGATGGTCACCATCCGGGAAGGGATGGCGAGCCCGATCGCTGGCTCAAGACTCGCGGCGCTGAGGAAGCCGGTCTTGAGATAGATGATCACGCCGAGGCCGAGGGGCCGGTTGTGATGTGAGGACAGCGGCGATGAGGAGCCGGTCCTATAATATGATGACGAGGCGCTGATGAAGCTGATCGTCATATAAAGGCGATGGTCACCATCCAGGAAGGGATGGTGAGCCCGATCGCTGGCTCAAGACTCGCGGCGCTGAGGAAGCCGGTCTTGAGATAGATGATCACGCCGAGAACAAGGGGCCGGTCGTGATGTGAGGACAACGACGATGAGGAGCCGGTCCTATAATATGATGACGAGGCGTTGATGAAGCTGATCGTCATATAAAGGCGATGGTCACCATCCAGGAAGGGATGGTGAGCCCGATCGTTGGCTCAAGACTCGCGGCGCTGAGGAAGCCGGTCTTGAGATAGATGATCACGCCGAGGCCGAGGGGCCGGTCGTGATGTGAGGACAACGGCGATGAGGAGCCGGTCCTATAATATGATGACGAGGCGCTGATGAAGCTGATCGTCATATAAAGGCGATGGTCACCATCCAGGAAGGGATGGTGAGCCCGATCGCTGGCTCAAGACTCGCGGCGCTGAGGAAGCTGGTCTTGAGATAGATGATCACGCCGAGGCCGAGGGGCCGGTCGTGATATGAGGACAACGACGATGAGGAGCCGGTCCTATAATATGATGACGAGGCGCTGATGAAGCTGATCGTCATATAAAAGCGATGGTCACCATCCAGGAAGGGATGGTGAGCCCGATCGCTGGCTCAAGACTTGCGGCGCTGAGGAAGCCGATCTCGGGATAAATAATCACGCCGGGGCCGAAGAGCCGACCGTGATGTGAGGACGACGACGATGAGGAGTCGGTCCAAATAATGATGACGAGACGATGGTGAAGCCGATCGTCATATAGAGGCGATGGTCACCATCCGGGAAGGGATGGCGAGCCCGATCGCTGGCTCAAGACTCGCGGCGCTGAGAAAGCCGGTCTTGAGATAGATGATCACGCCGAGGCCGAGGGGCCGGTCGTGATGTGAGGACAACGGCGATGA
Organism: Cuscuta europaea; assembly: GCA_945859875.1. Taxonomy (NCBI): domain Eukaryota; kingdom Viridiplantae; phylum Streptophyta; class Magnoliopsida; order Solanales; family Convolvulaceae; genus Cuscuta; species Cuscuta europaea. The sequence goes on from CAMAPE010000015.1 coordinate 9,627,930, forward strand.
GGAGCCGGTCCTATAATATGATGACGTGGCAAGGCGTTGGCGCCGGACTGAACATGTAGGACGGTGGAGCTGGTCCGAAGATGAGGGACGGCACTGGGCGCTCATCTGAGATAAGGGACGGCGCTGGGCGCTCGTCTGAAAATGAGGGACGGCGCTGGGCGCTCGTCTGAAAATGAGGGACAACGCTGGGCGCTCGTCTGAAAATGAGGGACGGCGCTGGGCACTCGTCTAACAAATGAGGGACGGTGCTGGGCGCTTGTCTAAGATGATGGACGGCGCTGGGCGCTCGTCTGAGATGATGGACGGCGCTGGGCGCTCGTCTGAATATGAGGGACGGCGCTGGGCGCTCGCCTAAAAAATGAGAGACGGCGCTGGGCGCTCGTCTAAGAATGAAGGACGGCGCAGGGCGCTCGTCTAAGATGAGGGACGGCGCTGGGCGCTCGGCTAAGATGATGGACGACGCTGGGCGCTCGTCTGAGATGAGGGACGGCGTTGGGAGCTCGTCTAAAAAATGAGGGACGACGCTGGGCGCTCGTCTAAGAATGAAGGACGGCGCAGGGCGCTCGTCTAAGATGAGAGACGGCGTTGGGCGCTCGTCTAAGATGAGGGACGACACTGGGTGCTCGTCTAAGAATGAGGGACTGCGCTGGGCGCTCATCTGAAAATGAGGGACGACGCTGGGCGCTCGTCTGAAAATGAGGGACGGCGGTGGGCGCTCGTCTAACAAATGAGGGACGGCGCTGGGCGCTCGTCTAAGATGATGGACGGCGCTGGGCGCTCGTCTGAGATGATGGACGGCACTAGGCGCTCGTCTGAAAATGAGGGACGGCGCTCGTCTAAAAAATGAGGGACGGCGCTGGGCGCTCGTCTAAGATGATGGACGGCGCTGGGCGCTCGTCTGAGATGATGGACGGCGCTGGGCGCTCGTTTGAAAATGAGGGACGGCGCTGGGCGCTCGTCTAATCCGCATGTATGGTCTTGCTTCGTCCATAATGTGTAGTATTTGCCTGATATGTACTTAGTATTGTTGTGGGGATTTCATTTTTTGTTGCTCGAGGCCGGCAAGTGCGCGCGGTTCTCGACTTCCCTCTTTTATTTTTTCTTTTTCCTTTTCTTTTCCCTTTTTTTTGATTCCGTTCCCCATTTCAGGGAGTGTCCTTCTTTCAGGATACGGCCGAGGGGGTCGTTAGTCCTTCGGCCGGTTGGGACTTCATTTATAACGTCCGTGATCTCAGGGGGGTCCCGTCCCCTATTTATGACGCGGACTAGACTTTTGGTTGGTTTCCAACGGCTGTCGTTGCCCGACCCTGAGTTTGGGGATTTTGTCACCTCGGCCAGGATTTCAGGCATGTCGTCCTGCGATCGGGCGCGTGGACGACGCGGTGAACTTCCCATTTCAAGACGTGGGCCGTTTGCGGGCCCGTCGTCCTGGGGACATCGTCGGCCCTGCCTGAGCGTTTCGCTCTAAGGGGCCGATACGACGTGCTCTCTCAGCTGGGCCTGCGCCTTTCGCTGATACAAAATACAAAGTGGAGGAGACCCGAGCCTTTCGCTCGAAGGCTGCTGATACGACACGTGGTATCTTCTATTTACATTTCCAAAAAATAAGCGGAATACAATAGGTGCGTTGTTCATGGCAACGGCTTTTGGGCGACGCGATTAGCGTTTCGGAGAACGAGGTGTACCGTTTACCGCTCTCGGGCATAATGCCATGTGCGGCCGGTAGCGGCTCTCATTTTTAGATGCCCGAGTCACCAAATAAAGGTGGCTAGGGTAGGTCGAATGACCCAAATGTAATTCAAAGCATCAAATAAAGATGTTCAGTAGACTAGAGCTCGGGTTCACCGCTCTGGGGTTTTTAACCCGCTCTAATGGTGATGATAAAAATAATAATGTCAATAATAATGCATCATTAGCGACCTCGGGAAATTTTAATCCCTCATAATGGTCTTCACCACTTCGGGGGTTTTTAACCCGCCATAATGGTGGTGGAAATAATATATTTAATAATAGTAATAATTATACTACTATCATTTAATAAATATTTTAAGTGTATAAATAGGAGGAAATTTGGGGTACTTAGCTTTTGATGGGCGGGAATAACTTGTGGGCTGATTTTGATGTGCTGCTAAATTTGGGCTCCGAGATGAAACTGTAACACCCCCATTTTTCCCGCCCAAAATAATACTTGAAATAATAATATATTGATAACAATCTTGATTTATTCCTTAAAAATAGATAGAGTTTTGCAGCGGAAATAACAGTAATGGAAAAAGGGTGTTTACCGCCACACCCAGCCCTCAACTTGGCTGGATGTTAAGGCTATCCACCATGAGTTCAACCGAATTAAAAACTTGAATTCAAAATCTCCTAGCATTATTTAATCTAAGTGAAGACTACACTAAATTCTTCTAAAGCGCTCTCCAGGTTCATCAAACATCATGAGCTTCGTATTCATCATTACCTGCACAAATAAAGTGCAGAAAACGAAACAAAGAAAAGGAAACAAACATTAGCTTTAGAGCTAAGTAAGTACTACCCAACCCCGTAAAATAATCAGGTTTGGCGAAAATAATTTTTCATATAATACTATATAAAAATACTCACACCACCGAAATTCTTTTCTAATCAAAAACATCATTTATCAACTTTATAATCTCAAATACCCGTATAATTAAAAATAATATTCATAAGCTCCCAACAATTAATTAATATCTCAAAAGAAGTATCACTTTTCAAAAATAACTTTTGTAGCTAAAAATATCACCATTCCGAAATCAATGTCACTTTCAGATTCTTTTAAGATGGGCGAAACTCAAGATTCCTCGAGCCCAATGAATCGTTGTTGCGTACGACTCATCCCGGAATTCCGGCTCCCACCGATCACCAATTGGAAACTGAACTTCACCCTTAAGTGTGCACACCCCCTAAAAGGGATTCCAAGCCCTCCGAGTAGTAAGAAGTCCAAGTAGTTCGGACAACGTCCCCCTACCTCACAATGGGTTAGAAACCCGGGTAATTAGAAACTACTACCGCGGCCACCAAAGAACTATTAAAGTTCTCAAAACAAATACCGGGAATCTCCCGCCACCAATATTTACCGGGATTTCTCCCGCCACCAATAATCATTTTAAACCTAAACTAAACCCGCGGTATATAGCTCTAACCACCCACACCTCGCGTTTCTCTCAAGATGTCAATAATTATTATAAAAACATTATTCATTCTTGGAAAATCCTCTCTATATACAATAATCCAGAATATCTATTTAATAGATACGTCCACCAAAAATTCACATTCATAAATACTCCAAAATTCCTTTATACTAAAATGCACTCCAAAGTCATACTAGGGATTAAATCCCAAAATATATCTTCAATATTTCACAAATTCTTAGTCACCCCAAATAGTACACATTTAAAATTCACACTTAATCACATAATGCATAATAAGCATATAGTACGAGGAAACAAATTTTGTATTGGCAGAGTGATGTGAGTTTTCTCGCACTTAAAAAGATTGTAATATAGCGGTGAAAGTACGAGTATCGTCTCCACAGGGACGGTAAAAGGGAATTAAAGATTAACTAAAATCAGCGATAAAAAGAAATAAATAAAACAAATGCGGTCGTGCGAGAATTTGTTGCTTGAGAAAACTAAAATTGCAAATAAACGATTAAAAGTAAATAATTGGGTTCTTCTTAATTAACAACGAAGGGAACAGGGATTGATTCCGGGGTAATCAGATTTTTGGCAGATCAGGCCTAATTACATGAATTTAATTTAATTGAGCCTAGCTAATCAATACTAAATTCTTACCGCTCTCGCGGCGTAGAGTACAATAATTTCGGGGACCAGGCTGATCTCTCATGCGACAGGATCCTAAATTATTGCCAAGACGAACGAGCTTACGGCCCCTTAATCGCTACTAATCTCTTAGCGAACGATTAAGTGTGTGTGAATGTGTCCTAGAACAAATTAGATCTCTCTTAATTTATTCTATAAGCAATTGTAAATCTAGTGGCCATTCTAGGTTACAAAAGATATCAATTAAATTATTCAAACACAAATTAAACGGCATTCATGCAATTAAACCATCAAGAATCTAGCCATACATCATTATTAACCCCTTCATCAACCCCAAATCCCTAATTAAAACTACTCCCTATTCATAATTGAAGAATCAATAGAATTGGGATGGATAGAATTAATTGTCATTAATAAAAAAGTAGGAATTTACAAAGAATGTTAAGGAATTGATAAACCTGGCTGAAAAAGCTCTCTAATCTCGTCCTTAATCTTTCTCTAAACTTCCCCTTTAATTAGGGTTAGAGAGGTGTTATTTATAGGAATCAAAACAATTCGGGTTGAATTAGGAAACAAGGAAATTCGCACTTAAATTAGGAAACAAAAACGGGGCACGCACGGCTTGGGTAAAACGTCCGAATTTGACTTTACTTCCTTCACGAAAGTTGTAGATAATGAAGTCCTCTATCTACCCCAATATTCCGAATTGGATTTGAATCATCCAATCAAGAGATATGAATAAAATGGTGGAATGTCTCATTCTGAAATCGCAACAGGGATCATCTGACTTCGTCGTCTGTTTTCACATTTTTCCTATCAGATTCTCGTAAAGGTGTCTTCGCATGATTTGTAGCCCTTGAAGTTGGCTTTCATATGGAACTTGAAACGTGTACATTGGATGTCTCTACAAGGATATATGCTTGAATGATTAACAGAAGGTCATCTTGATCGCCATTTTCAAGCTCTATTTGTCTTCTTTTGATCCCGTAGCCAATCCTAGAGCTCTTTTGTCTTCAACTCTTCATCGTAGACCTCCCGGTGACCTCCAAAGCTCTCAAATCAATCTCTAATGTTTCTCAACTCGTCCCGATTGCTTCTCAAGCGCCGGTGTTGGTGTCTAAAATCCTGATTTTGACTCCAAATGACACAAAACTCGAACCAACGCCCGGTAAACATAACTTGAGTTAAAATTGAGACTTGCAACACCTTAAAGCTAGGAAAACTATCAAAATGCAACCCCAACACGCATCAAATGCGTGTTGTAATATGTACTTATCAGATTCCCCCACACTTAAGCTTTTGCTTGTCCTCAAGCAAACAGAACAACGAGACTTACGATAATCACCACACAGAATCAAAATAGTTAGCAGGCACACGTAGCTAAAGGAATATTCACAGAACAGACAATCTAAACCTAGAAAATTCTTCCCTAAACTACATCTTTGTACTCAAGCTAACTATTTGAAAAAATTATTCACAACATCCTTAAAGTAATGACAGCATACACAAATAAACTAGCTATTGATCAGAAGGACTTGTGAATGTGATGGTGAATGGTGGATGGTAATAAATAGTCCATTTCTTTTGAGAGATTGGAAAATTCTAACAAAGACTCAATGCATTCAGGAACTTCAGGGCTATTCGTAGGATCAAGGAACTCAGTAGGCCACAATTTAGAAACTATCATCTAAACCTATGCAAAAAGTAGACATGGTGTACAACTAAGCTAAATCGTCGTGGCACATTGGTGCTTTGACGTATACTTGAAGTACGCGAAGGACTAATGCTAATTTTGCAATAGCCTTCAAGTTCATTAATTATGTTTAGTTTTCCTTGTCATGTTGGCACGAGAACGCTATTTATTTCGAAAGATACCCAAGTCTCATCTTATTGTGCGAACACTTACGCTTTTTGACCGGGGCTCCCATTCTCTTTTTCGCAAGGCAAGAGGTCTAGCTATATTAATTTTTCACCTTTCGGATTCTCACTAGAGATTACCCCATTCTAATCTCGGCCTCACCAAGGAAAAATAGCAATTAGAGTTCATTTAATTTAGAAGTGAATCCATGCCTACAATGCAATCCTCGGAAATATCAAATTTCTAAAAAGTGTCTGCTCTTACCCCATTTGGGGCATAGGAACAGTGCCAAAAATGGCTCCTACAAAAATTCCCTAAACTTAGCAAATTAATCCCCTAATTCCCTAAACACCAAGACTATGTCAGAAATATTCACGGGTAATGAAACAAAGGCCATATGGCTATGGAGCTCAATTAATTGGGTAAACAAGGAATGATCAGGCTCAAAATGGCTTCTCCTAAAGGACTTTTTCAGGTGGGATGGAAAATTTATGAATTCATTCAATGGGTGACTAATGCCTTCATCCTTTCAACAACTAGATTATAGTGCAAGCCATTTAAGCCTAAACACTTCAAGGACATTTTAAAAGCATAGTCAAAACGCTAAGCAGCTCACAAAGACACAGTTTAAAGACAAATTTTCAAAAATTTGACATGAATTTCCTATGAATATACAACTAACACTTGCGCATGCTAACTCTAATAATCACATGTAACAACTACTGCCCGACTGCCCAATTCACTCCCCCACACTTAAACTTTGGCATCGCCCTCGATGACCAAAAAATGCACTATGCACAAAGGGGTAAAGAGGAAAGGGTCACGCGTGCTCAACTTCAACTCAAGTCAACAATTAACACATGCGAGTAAGAGTAATAGGAACTTCCCTAAGGCGCTGGTTGGTGCAGAATTAAACTGAGTCAATGTAAACTGTGGCGCATCATCCAGAAAAGACCTGAGCTACAAAACAAACACAGAAACACAAAAAACACACAAAACAAAAACAAAAAACATGCAGAAAACAAAAGTGCAGAAATAAGCTTGGGTTGCCTCCCAAGAAGCGCTATTTTTAACGTCGTTTGCCCGACGCAACTACGCACTCATCTCTCAAAATCTGTGATGACAGTCACCTCGCGTTCGCGGTCTAGCGGTCCTCCGTAGTACTTGTAAGGAATAAATGTATTTAGATTTTGATGATGCTAGGATAATTAGATTTTGAAAGTACCCCATTAGAAATTGTGTATTAGAATTTCTTTTGTAAGTTTAGCTTAGTCTGTCTGCCAGAGTTCCATCTTGCCTCTACCAGAGTTGCTCCCAGAGTTGCTCACCAGAGAAGCCATCAGAAACTGGTTATCAGGAATAGACCAGAGTTGGCACCAGAGACGGACTTCAGAGACTGGACCAGAGAACCTCTTGAGACTCTGCTAAGTATCATCAGATTCCGGAAGCCCTTCCAACGGTCGTTAAACTAACGGGAAATCCCCTAACGGTTACGAACCTTTCAACGGAAGCATGGCACTGTACACGCATTAAATGCACATTTAATGCTGTACGTACGAAGAGATATTTAAAGCTGATGATTGACCATGCGAATATCTTTACGCCCCCAAAATAGCAAGTCGGAGGACCAAACGGTCAAGTCAACAGTACATGCATTTAATGAAGCTGTCTTCTACACTCCAATGGGAAGACCGCTCCCAGTATATAAGATACACTCTGAAGAACAAAGAAGATAACTTTGCCATAACCTTTGCCAAGATAGATTTGCGTGAACAACTTTCTTGAGATAAAAACTCCATTTCTAACAAGAAAAGGCCACAGTTGGAAGATAAACATTCCTATCCTTCATCCAACTAGCAAAGGCAAAGTTACTCAGTTCTTCAACACTTCGAGAGCTTCATATACTCATCTTTTGTGAAGAAGCAACGTTGGAGAAAACTGATTCTATATCAAACACTTCTTGAAAAAGAAGGGACGTCTCAAATTAGCTGGAGTAAGTGAAGTGGAGATACTTCAAGAGACTCAGTGAAACGAGACCAGCCATCAGGAAGCAGGACTGCATCCCGGGTGGCAACTAAACTTGAAGAAGACGAGGAGTGCTTCTTAAGTTCTAGGGACTAAGGCGTTGTAAACTGTCGTTTTTGCAAGCTTAGTGGAACAGTGGACTAGAGGAACGAGTTGTTCCTTGAACCACTATAAAAACCCCGGTGTCATTTACTTTCAGCTTTTACTTTCTGAACTTAAGATTCTACTGACTAACTCTTTAGGTTGGAATCTGTGTCCAGCAGATCTTCCTTCAGAGTTATCAGAAAGGCATTTTTGCCTTAGCTTTCTTCTAGAGGCTACCCGGACAGAAACTTATCCGCTGCCTGGTCTAGTTCTGCCATCAGAACTTGACCATCTCTGTCACCAGATTTCGACCATCTCTGTTAAGTCAGACGTGACTTGGAGAAAAGTTTAAATTCTTGAACAGTCTATTCACCCCCCCCCCCTCTAGACTGTTCCCTTTACAAACGGGACCAACAAGTGGTATCAGAGCCTCCTTGTTCTTGTAATCTTTTAGGTTACTTACTAAACAAGAGATCCACTTGTCTTAGCATCTTTAATCTCATATTATGGATAACACTCTTTCAAAGAATCTTATGTTCTCAGTAACAAAGTTTGATGACTGGAGGATCCGCATGAAAGCTCACCTCTGCGCACTCCATGACGAAATGTGGGAAGTTCTTGATGCAGGACCTTTCACAGAGTTCACCAAGGTCAACCCTGAATACATCACTGGTAGTGGTCAACCCCAGATGATCACCAAACTGCGCCATGAATGGTCTAATGAAGAAAGGAGAAAGTACAACCTTGACAACATTGCCAAGGATATCCTCTACAAGGCCATTGATGACAAGTACTTCACAAGGATCAAGAAGTGCAAATCTGCCAAGGAAATCTGGGATACTCTCACCCTGATAGGAGCTGGATATGAGCAAGAAAAGGACAACAAACTTACTATTGCCATGAAGAAGTTTGAAGATTTCAAACTTCTACCCAAAGAATGCATAGCTGAGATGTATGCACGCTTGCTCACCCTCACTGCTGAGATATCAGAACTTGGGAAGGAACTTACTCCCAAGGAGATCAACTTGAAGGTTCTCAGAGGTTTACCTTCACCATGGAAGATGAAGGTCACTGCCATGAGAGATAGCAAGGACCTCAGAACCTACAGCACTGAGAAACTCATCTCTGATCTCAAGTCTTATGAGTTTGAGATGAATGAAGAAGAGAAAGAAGAAGTTGAGGACAGAACAACTACTGCCCTCACTGCCAGCACCTCTCAGGTAAATAATTTTGACCCGTCTATTCTTTTAACTGACGAATATATGGCGGCTTTTGCTAGGAAGTTCAGGAAATTTCTGAAGCCAAAGGATAGCAGAAGTCCACACTCTAGCAGAAAGCCACACCAGAAGTCCAAACCATCAGAAAGTAGTGGAGAGCTTCTCTGCTACAACTGCAGACAACCAGGGCACTTCAAAGTCAACTGTCCACACCCCATAGTCTCCAAAAGGCAAGGCCAGGAAGGAGAAAAGAAGTACGAGCACCGAAGAAGGAAAGCTCTCATCACTGAACAACCAGAGAAGGACCCCCTCTCTGAGACAGAGTCCAGCTCGGAATCAGAATCTGATGAAGCATTCTGTTGCCTGGACACAGAAACTGAAGACCTATGTCTTATGGGTCAATCTGATGATGAGGTATCTTCTACTTCCAACTCTAGTTTTTCTTCGGTAGGCAGAGCCTTTGATTCTGATTCAATGTCAGAATTTTGGGAAGAGTTTCAAGCCATACAAACCACTTATTCTTCTGTTAAAGAAGAAAACAGTAAGCTTAAGGCTGAAATCCTTGACTTAAGAAAGGAGGTTGAGATCAAAATCAATCTTCTGATTGAGGAAAGAGATCAGCTGGAAGCTGAAAATGTTTCTCTTCTAAAGAGAATAAGAGAGATAGAGCCTCTTGAGATTAAGTACAAAGCTTACCAGAGGGCCCAGTCTTCAATGGAAAAGATTGTACTTGACCAACAAATTGGCACTGATTTTGGTCTTGGTTATGGCTCAACAGAATCAGGTGAGCCTTCTGTAATGCCTAGCACCAGAGTTGCTAAGGCAGACAAGGTCATAGTGCCACTGATTTCTAGGCCCATTTGTCAGGCTGGTGTATCTGGCACCAAGGTTATTCATGAGAATGTCAGACCAGAAAGGGAAAAGATAAAGGTTCAACAGAAACCCATTTTAAAAGTTAATGAACCTGGCAGAAGAACTAACAACAGGAAAGATTTTCAGAATACCAAAAATCAAAGACAGAACCATAACAGACAAACTCATGATAATCGTGTCAGAGATGATCACCAGAAAGGCAGATATCAAGAGAAAATTAACTTTAGGCAGAAAAGGTTGGCTGGTCAACTTAAGAAGCCCAAAGTTAATCGCTCCTCTGATCTTGATAGTATATGGGACTTCTACCCAACTAAAAAGGCTATGCAGAAGTATGTAAACCGGAAGCATGATCCTCACAAGCATCTGCCCAAAGTGAATCACACTTCCGTTTACTATGACTACCAGGTGGACAATGGGTACCACCCACCAAGGTTTCACTTGATGAGACCAAAGTGGTACCGGCTGCCAAGACTGCATAACCCCCTAGGACCCAACATTGCTTGGGTACCTAAATCTCCCTTTTAATTTTGTAGGAACTGTGTGCTGGAGCCATCTCTGAGCAAGATTGGTACATTGATAGTGGATGCTCCAGGCACATGACAGGTGACAAGAGTTGCCTAACAGAGTTCCAGAAAATCAAAGGGCCCAGAGTTACCTTTGGAGGTAATGATAAAGATGGCCAGACAAAAGGAAGAGGGAAGCTGATAAAGAACCAGATAATCATTGATGATGTCTCTTATGTCAAGGGATTGAAATTCAACTTGCTGAGTGCTAGCCAATTCTGTGACAAAGGCTACACAGTTGAATTCTCCAAGGAAGGATGTTCTGTCAAGCATGAGACAACTAAAGAAGTGGTTCTTACAGCAACAAGAAAGAAAAACATCTATGTGGTTGATTGGTCAACTGCAAAAGATGGAATTTGCCTGATAGCCAAAGGAGATTCAAAACTCAGTTGGGAATGGCACAAGAAACTGAGTCACTTGAATTTCAAAACAATCAACAAACTGGCAAGGGATCACATTGTTGAAGGTCTACCCAACCTTGTATACAAAAAGGAGAATCTATGCAGTGCATGTCAGAAAGGTAAACAAGTGAAGAATTCCTTCAAACCCATTGCTGGAAACCTGTCTACTGGTCCTCTGAATCTAATCCACATGGATTTATTTGGACCAGTGGAAACTCCAAGTGTTGGTGGCAAGAGATACACCTTAGTCATGGTGGATGACTACTCCAGATTCACATGGACTATCTTTCTGACCAAGAAAAATGAAACTCTGCAGAAACTGCCATCTCTGCTAAAGCTATTACAGAATGAGCAGAATCAGAAAGTCAAAGCCATCAGATCAGACAGAGGAACAGAGTTCGTCAACAAAGTCATACAGGATTTCTGTGACCAGAATGGTACAATGCATCAACTCTCTGCAGCCAGAACTCCTCAACAGAATGGAGTTGCAGAAAGAAGAAATAGAACATTAAAGGAAGCTGCAAGGACCATGATTGCTGAATCAGGTCTACCTTACAGATACTGGGCTGAAGCAATCAATACTGCATGCTACACCCAGAACAGGAGCATGATTCACAAGACTCATCAGAAAACTCCTTATGAATTATGGAAAGGACGAAAACCCAACATCAGCTACTTTCATGCATTTGGATGCAAAGGCTATATACTCAACAATGGGAAGGATCACCTCAAGGTGTTTCAAGAAAAAGCTGATGAAGGAACATTCTTAGGCTACTCTGGCACCAGCAAAGCCTACAGAATACTCAACAAGAGAACTTTACTTGTTGAAGAATCGATTCATGTCAAGTTTGATGATCTCAACTCTGTTGAGAGCATAACTGAAAATTTGGAGAAAGCGAATCTCAAAGAATCTCCAGAACTGGATCCACCAGAGACGGATACACCAGAGTTGCTGACTAACTCTGCCATACCAATGAATCATCAGAATCCCATCCTGCAAAGCAAGGATAGTGATGAAGAATCAGAAGAAGATCAAGAGAATCCAAGACAACCCCTATCAGAACCTGATCTAACTTGGTTAAGAGATCATCCTCCTAATCAAGTAATTGGACAAATCAAAAGTGGAGTCCAAACCAGATCCACATCAAGGAGAGAAGCAATGCTTGCCTGCTATATATCTCAGATGGAACCTATGACAGTTGAAGAAGCTCTTGCAGACTCAGATTGGATCAATGCTATGCAAGAAGAGCTCACTCAGTTTGAAAGGAACAAAGTATGGGAACTTGTTCCTAGGCCAAAGCACCAGAATGTCATTGGAACCAAATGGGTATTCAAGAACAAAGCAGATGAAGACGGCAACATTGTAAGAAACAAAGCAAGGCTAGTGGCTAAAGGATACTGCCAAGAAGAAGGAATAGATTTTGATGAGACCTTTGCACCAGTTGCCAGACTTGAAGCCATCAGAATCTTTCTAGCCTATGCTGCCTACAACAACATCAAGGTCTACCAGATGGATGTCAAGAGTGCATTTCTGAATGGAGATCTTGAAGAAGAGGTGTATGTGGAACAACCACCAGGTTTTGTCATTCCTACTCAATCTTCTTGTGTCTACAAGCTTAAAAAGGCCCTCTATGGTCTTAAGCAAGCTCCCAGAGCCTGGTATGACACATTGTCCCTTTTCCTAGTGAACCATGGGTTTACTAAAGGAAAGGTTGACAAAACTCTATTTCAAATTTCTGTTGCTAATCATATTCTGTTAGTACAAATATATGTTGATGACATTATATTTGGTAGTACTAATCCAGAACTGTGCAAGAAATTTTCTCAAGTGATGCAGAGTCAATTTGAAATGAGTATGATGGGAGAACTCAGTTACTTCCTAGGACTTCAAGTCAAACAAGTTCCAGAAGGGATCTTTATCAATCAAGGGAAGTACACCAGAGATCTGATCAAGAAGTTTGGAGTGGAAGGCAAATCATCAGTGAAGATTCCCATGAACACTTCACAAGGGATTGGTCCAGATGATGAAGGAAAAGATGTGGATGCAACAACATACAGAGGGATCATTGGATCTCTGTTGTATCTAACTGCAAGCAGACCAGATATCTCGTTCTCTGTTGGAATCTGTGCCAGATACCAATCAAAGCCCAAGGAAAGCCATCTAAGTGCTGCAAAGAGAATCATCAGATACATCAAAGGAAATCCAAATGCAGGCTTATGGTATCCCAAAGGAGGTAACTTTGAACTAATCGGTTATTCTGACTCAGATTTTGCAGGTTGCAGACTAGACAGAAAGAGCACCTCTGGTCACTGCCAATTGCTAGGAGGAAGGCTTGTTTCCTGGTTTAGCAAGAAGCAGAACTCCATCTCAACAAGTACAGCTGAGGCTGAATACATTGCAGCTGGGAGTTGCTGTGCTCAGCTACTCTGGATGAGGCAACAACTGAAGGGCTATGGAATTCAAGCAAAGGAGATCAAGCTGTTGTGTGACAACACTAGTGCCATTGCTATCACCCAGAACCCAGTTCTTCACTCCAGGACAAAGCACATTGAGATCAGACATCACTTCATCAGAGATCATGTTGAGAAGAAGCATATCTGTATGGAGCATGTACCTACAGAAGATCAACTTGCAGACATCCTAACCAAGCCTTTACCTGAGGCAAGGTTTAACAAGCTTAGGGAAGAATTGGGAATGATGGATGATCTTCCCAGAGATGCATGAACCAGAGATTCACTGAACCAGAACTCCCTTCTTCTGCACCGAAAACTCGGATCAGAGAACCACTATCTCTGATCATCAGAATCTCACATCAGAGAACCTCCCCTTCTCTGACCAGAGTTCCTCAACCGAAGACAACAGATACGGAAGTGGACTTAACAATATTTCGAGGTACGGGCTAGACCTAATTAATTGAAACGGTCTTTTACCAAAATACCCCTGATCGTTACTCTTCTAACGGAAACGTTTCCGCCCGCATTTCTTTAAATGCTGCCTCGAAACTGCCAATATACCAAACGTCCACTATTCCTAACTCCTTTATATCCACCGTCTTCGACCCAAATCCCTACTGCAACTTCATCTCTCTTAAACTGCTCTAGCATTCATAGCTTTCAGATCCCAAAAACTTTCCAATACCCAGAAATTTTCTTAACCGTCACTCAAGATGAACTTCCTGAGCATCAACGACCTTTCTAATGAGGAAGCAAAAACTCTCATCGCCAACGTAGTATCCGGCATGAAAGTTGACATGTCCTCCCTACCCCTCCTGGCAGAAAATCAGAAGAGGATGACGAAGATCATCCAAGGGATGACTGACTCACAACTTTCTAAGGTTGTTGCTCATCCCTATGAGCATTTCAGCATCAAAGATGTGGCTGAGTTCTACCTCAACGCCACCATCTCCAGGACCGGAGTTCACTCATCCGTACAGGGTCAACGCATCTTCTTGAATGCAGATGCACTGAATGAATTCTTTGGAGTTCAACTTGACTCCCAAGACCCAGAATCCAGCAATCTCATTGCTCTTGACTCAGTGGAAGTCTCCACTGAAGGTTTTGTCCAGACTTACTGCCGTCCGGAGGCTGCCGGACTGGATAAACTCTACATGAAGAAATTTCAACTCAAGAAGGACTATGAGAAGCTTGTCACCATTCTGCACCGTTGCTTGTGGTGCAAAACAGCCTCAACTGATGAGATGAACACAAACAATGCCAAGGCAATCTTTGCAGTGCACCATGGCATGAATATCAACTGGGGAGAGGTAACTTTTGGCTCTATAACTGAATTCATCAAGAAGAAAGACTCTGAAACAGGTCTTTTCTCAACCAAGATGGGACATGGCCTTCTTATCTCTGCCATCCTTGCTGCAAAAGGAGTTCAACTCAGGGATCCTATCCCAGTTGACCACACCAAGACCATCTTCCTCACAGCCTCTCCAAAATTCAACATTGCCATCTCTTCTGAACTTAGGAGAGAGGAAAGACTGGAAAAGAAAAGGGAAGAACAGGCTGCCAAGGCCAGACCTGCCAAGAAAGTTGTCAAAAAGCCCAAACAACCTGAGCAGTCACAGGTTGTAAGGGAGGTTAGACAGAAGAAGAAAAGTGACAATCTGTCACTACCAGAAAAGGAAACAGCAGAAGAGGCTGCACCAGTGATGCCCTCACCAAAGGCAACCAAGAAATCTGCTGCCAGAAAACTGAAGCAGAAGAGGAGAAGAAAGATGGTTGTGCTAAGTGGTGATTCTGACAACTCTAGCACTAAACCAAGGCAGAAGAAGAGGAAGACTAAAGTAGTCTCACCTGCCAAAGATTCAGCAGTTCAGGGGGAACTTGCACCAGAATCTGGCACTCTACCAGAAACTCACCAAAATTCTGCACCAGAGTTGCCCAACTCTGCTCTCTCACCAGAGCGTGAAGCCTCACCAGAAATGGACCAAGAAACAGACTTCAACATCATTCTGCAAAAGCAGTTTGACAGAGTTCTAGCTTGGAGAAGATGGAGAATGGGTCCTCTTCAACAAATCATCCAATTCTTTGATGCCTATGAAGAAGAAGAAGCTGCTGTTCTTCACTGGGTTGGCACAAATGATGTGTCAAAATGCTTCAACCTTACCTTTCTGATTTCTGTGCTACAAAAGAAGAAAGACAGATATCAAGGTAAAGCTCCAACATCTGACCTATCTCCAGAAAGGCATGTCAGAGCCTTGGAAGAAGAAGAAATGGAAACTTTTGATGCTTGGCTGATGGAGAAGAAAAGGAAAGAATCAATGATCAAATTTCGCCATAGTGCTCTTGAGGAAGGAGAGCCATCCACTGCGAATGACATTGCTATTACCATGGAGCAGCTGATCAAGGAGTGGAGAGAATCTGTGTACTCTGAGATTGTACTTGAGGTAATTCCTACACCTCCTCCTTCCCCTCCCCAATCTCCTATTACTCTACCCTCACCCTCCAAATCTCCATCTAAACTTTTATCCCCAACCCACCATAAAACCCCTTCACCAGAACAGAAAACCTCACCCTCCACCAGAACACCATCTCACCAGAAACCCATCTCCAGATCATCTTCACCCAAACAAAAAATTGCATCTCCCTGCAGAGCAATTGTCCCTTTCAGAAACCGTTCACCCTCACCTCCACCAGCCCCACCTCATCAGAATGCCTCACTTACTCACTCTCCACCACAGCACCAGAACCCTTCACCAACATCCAAGTCTGCCTCACCTCAGAGATCCTCACATCACTCTGCAGCATCTACACCAAAGAAGAAGCCTATCTTCAGGGTTCCCTCCTCGTCTAGTGACAATGATGGATTCCTCTCCTCCTCCATTGCTGCTGATGAAACCTCCAAAAGGAGAAGGACACCCCCCAGAGTTCCTTCCCCTCCACCATCCAACAGAGCTCCTCCATTACCAAAAGGCAGAGGATTGGAAACGCCTGATTTTACACCTGAAGAATCCAAAATCCCCTTCACCCAATTTGTGAAGTCTGCTGAAGCTTTTGGTGGAATACTGGTTCAAGATCTGAGCAAGATTATTGAATTAAATGACAAACAACATGAAGAACTCACCCATACCAATCTGCAAATCACCATAGGTTTTCAACACCTGTCAGATAAAGTTGCTGCTCTCACAGAGAATCTGCACAACTTCATGCATTCCTCTACCTCGAGGATTGATTCTGTCTCCAGAGATGTTAGTGGACTCAACTCTGTTCTCCACTCTCACTCTCAAGCTCTGCTTGCCCAGAATCAGACAATCAACAGGATCTCAGAATCTGTGCACAATCTTCAGAAATCTGCTGATAGTTCCTCCCAGAAACTCAACATCTTACATTCTCTCTGCAAGGAACATCAAGAGCAAGGCCTAGCTCTTCTGAAATCTGACAGAGAAAGGTACCAGAAGATGGTGCTTCTAGAGGTCAGCACCAGAGATCTCCAATCTGCAGTAGACAAGCAACAAAGCCTGATTGAAGGTCTTGCCTCTGTCACTCAGACGCTGCCGGAAACCCTTGATGAAATCAGAGATGCTCAAGCCTCTGAGTTTTCCAAGATTGAACTTCTCCTTGGTGATCTTTGTGATGCCAAAAAGGGGGAAGATACCAGAGAAGGAGAAGGCACCAGCACCAGAGCCCTTTCTATCAGAGAACCCTCCTCTGTTGATCCTACTCCTTACTTTGATGCTACCAGAAAGAAAAGGCTAGCTGCTACAGGCACCAGACCTCCTCCTCCTCCTCCCAGAAGCTCCAAGAAAAAGCCTTCATCCTTTTCTTTCACTGATTGGATGAAGAGTGGTCTGTCAAGGCCAGACAGAGTTCAATTTGAACAAATGAGAAAATTGATGACCCCTCTTCAAAGAGAGAATCTGTTCATGGACAATGATGGACTTGTCCAGATCAACCATGGTGGTTCGATAGAAGAAGCTGAGATGTGGTACGGAATGAAGATTCTGAATGGCAAGAATTCTGCTGAAGTTGTCAGAAACTATTTGGATTGCAAACTTGCACCTCATTGGGCTGACTATCAGAATCCTAGGGATTTAGCCTCAATCAGAGCAAAGGTAAATGCTGAACTTGAAAGGATTGACAGAGCAGGACCACAGGTAGATGAAGAAGATCTCTAACTCTCTTTATCTAACTCTATAATGCTTTACTTTCTCCTACAGTATATAAGATACCTTCTCTGCCTCTCTGTTTGATTGGCTCTTTTCAAATATCTGTTCTTATTTTCTTGCTTGTGTATATTCCGTTATCATACTTGATTATTGCCATCTGAATGTATCGCACTCTTACTATTCTCCTATGCTAAGTCGCCCACCAAGATTCTAATAAAAGGTTTCTTAACTTTATATTTTTTATGGTGAAAGGCACTTCTCTGGAAATAGTTAAAGGGTTTTGGCATCATCAAAAAGGGGGAAATTGTAAGGAATAAATGTATTTAGATTTTGATGATGCTAGGATAATTAGATTTTGAAAGTACCCCATTAGAAATTGTGTATTAGAATTTCTTTTGTAAGTTTAGCTTAGTCTGTCTGCCAGAGTTCCATCTTGCCTCTACCAGAGTTGCTCCCAGAGTTGCTCACCAGAGAAGCCATCAGAAACTGGTTATCAGGAATAGACCAGAGTTGGCACCAGAGACGGACTTCAGAGACTGGACCAGAGAACCTCTTGAGACTCTGCTAAGTATCATCAGATTCCGGAAGCCCTTCCAACGGTCGTTAAACTAACGGGAAATCCCCTAACGGTTACGAACCTTTCAACGGAAGCATGGCACTGTACACGCATTAAATGCACATTTAATGTTGTACGTACGAAGAGATATTTAAAGCTGATGATTGACCATGCGAATATCTTTACGCCCCCAAAATAGCAAGTCGGAGGACCAAACGGTCAAGTCAACAGTACATGCATTTAATGAAGCTGTCTTCTACACTCCAACGGGAAGACCGCTCCCAGTATATAAGATACACTCTGAAGAACAAAGAAGATAACTTTGCCATAACCTTTGCCAAGATAGATTTGCGTGAACAACTTTCTTGAGATCAAAACTCCATTTCTAACAAGAAAAGGCCACAGTTGGAAGATAAACATTCCTATCCTTCATCCAACTAGCAAAGGCAAAGTTACTCAGTTCTTCAACACTTCGAGAGCTTCATATACTCATCTTTTGTGAAGAAGCAACGTTGGAGAAAACTGATTCTATATCAAACACTTCTTGAAAAAGAAGGGACGTCTCAAATTAGCTGGAGTAAGTGAAGTGGAGATACTTCAAGAGACTCAGTGAAACGAGACCAGCCATCAGGAAGCAGGACTGCATCCCGGGTGGCAACTAGACTTGAAGAAGACGAGGAGTGCTTCTTAAGTTCTAGGGACTAAGGCGTTGTAAACTGTCGTTTTTGCAAGCTTAGTGGAACAGTGGACTAGAGGAACGAGTTGTTCCTTGAACCACTATAAAAACCCCGGTGTCATTTACTTTCAGCTTTTACTTTCTGCACTTAATATTCTACTGACTAACTCTTTAGGTTGGAATCTGTGTCCAGCAGATCTTCCTTCAGAGTTATCAGAAAGGCATTTTTGCCTTAGCTTTCTTCTAGAGGCTACCCGGACAGAAACTTCTCCGCTGCCTGGTCTAGTTCTGCCATCAGAACTTGACCATCTCTGTCACCAGATTTCGACCATCTCTGTTAAGTCAGACGTGACTTGGAGAAAAGTTTAAATTCCTGAACAGTCTATTCACCCCCCCCCCCTCTAGACTGTTCCCTTTACAAACGGGACCAACAATACTTCTTCAGATGGTGGCCGTTCACTTTAAAATGGCCTTTCTCTGGATGGTCTATCTCAACTGTACCGTATGGAAAAACTTCGCTTACTATGAAAGGACCGGACCATCTAGACTTCAACTTTCCTTTAAAAAATTTCATTCGTGGATTGAACAACAGAACTTGATCCCCTTTACTAAACTCTTTTCCCTGTTTGATATGCCGATCATGATAGGCTTTGGTACGCTCCTTACTAATCTTAGAATTTTCGTAGGCCATGAGCCTCCACTCATCCAATTCGTTGAGCTTCCAAAGCCGCTCACGACCCGCCAATGGAAGATCTTTATTCAGCATTTTCAAGGCCCAGTAGGCCTTATGTTCAATCTCTACCGGAAGGTGGCACGCCTTCCCATAAACCAGGTGAAACGGAGTAGTGCCAATGGGTGTCTTATACGCTGTACGCAATGCCCACAGCGCATCATTTAACTTATCGGACCAATCCTTCCTATGGGTCTCAACGGTCTTCTCAAGGATGGTCTTAATGTCTCTATTCGAATTCTCAACTTGGCCACTAGTTTGAGGGTGATATGGGACGCCCCCTTTATGAGTGACCCCGTACTTTGCCAGAAGGCGTGTCATGGGATCATTCCGAAAGTGGGTGCCCCTATCACTTATCAAAACTCGTGGCACTCCAAATCTAGAAAACAATTTCTTCAGAAAACGAATTACAACTCTAGCGTCATTCGTGGGCAGAGCTTCGGCCTCAACCCACTTAGAAACATAATCCACAGCAACGAGAATGAATTTATTACCCTTAGAACCCGGAAACGGTCCCATGAAGTCAATGCCCCAAACATCAAATACCTCACAAACCAATATAAAATTCTGGGGCATCTCATCCCTCTTGGTAACCGCCCCGGTGCGTTGACACCTGTCACATTCCTGCACAAACGTTAGAGCATCTTTAAACAAAGTGGGCCAGAAGAAACCACATTCCAAGACTTTACGGGCTGTCCGGTTGAAAGAGTAGTGTCCCCCGGTTGGTCCTGAGTGACAATGTTTAAGAATTTCAGCTCCTTCACAAAGGGGAACACATCTTCTAACAACCTGGTCAGCACAAATACGAAAAAGATATGGTTCCTCCCAGAAATAATATTTCAGATCAGCAAAAAATTTCCTTCGTTGATGAGGTGTATAATCAGAAGGAACAACACCCCCAACCAGATAGTTGGCGATGTCTGAAAACCAGGGCACCTCATCAACGATACGCAAGAGTCTCTCATCAGGAAAAGTACCCTCAATATCTCTCTCACTCAAGGAATCAAGAAAGGGGTTCTCTAACCTACTCAAGTGATCAGCTGCTAAATTCTCAGCCCCTTTCTTATCCCTTATCTCAATATCAAACTCCTGGAGTAGTAATATCCACCGAATCAATCTAGGCTTAGCATCCACTTTTTGCATCAAATATTTAAGAGCAGAATGATCGGTGGATATCACTACCTTAGACAAAATCAAATAAGGACGAAACTTGTCAAGAGCAAACACAACAACAAGCAATTCCTTCTCGGTGGTAGTGTAATTTTCATGGGCACTATCGAGAGTCTTAGAAGCATAAGAAATAGGCTGAAAGTGTTTCTCTCGACGCTGCCCAAGAACGGCTCCTACTGCAAAATCACTAGCATCACACATAATCTCAAAGGGCAAAGACCAGTCAGGAGCTACTACCACCGGTGCCTTGACCAGTTTCTCCTTCAAACACTCAAAAGCCTCTAAACACTCTTTTGAGAAGTCAAACGGTGCGTCCTTCTCAAGGAGCTTAGTCATGGGTCGGGCTATCTTAGAAAAGTCCTGGATGAACCTACGGTAGAAACCTGCGTGTCCTAGAAAACTCCTAATGGCACGGACTGAGGTAGGGGGAGGTAATTTAGAAATAACATCAACCTTAGCCGGATCAACCTCAATTCCCCTACTCGATATCTTATGCCCTAGGACCACTACCTCACTAACCATGAAGTGGCACTTCTCCCAGTTAAGCACCAAATTCACCTCTCGACACCTAACCAGGACTTTCTTCAAATTCTCTAAGCACTCATCAAAAGTGTCACCATACACAGAAAAGTCATCCATGAAAACCTCCATGAACTTCCCAATAAAATCCCCGAAAATAGCAAGCATACATCTCATAAAGGTAGCAGGGGCATTACATAATCCAAACGCCATCCTTCGATATGCGAAGGTACCGAATGGACATGTGAACGTGGTCTTATCCTGGTCCTCTGGGGCTATGGGGATCTGGAAGTATCCCGACATCCCGTCAAGGAAACAGTAGAACTTATGCCCTGCTAACCTCTCTAAAATCTGATCAATGAAGGGGAGGGGGAAGTGGTCCTTCCGGGTGGCGGCATTTAATTTTCGGTAATCAATGCAGACCCGCCATCCGGTGACCATACGCGTCGGAATCATCTCATCTTTCTCATTTTTAACCACAGTCATCCCCCCTTTCTTGGGAACCACCTGGGTCGGGCTGACCCAAGGGCTATCTGAAATCGGATAAATAATGCCTACATCTAACAGACGGATGACTTCCTCCCTAACCACCTCCTGCATGTTAGGATTCAGTCTTCTTTGTGGTTGCACTACCGGTTTAGCATTATCTTCCATCAAAATTTTATGAGTGCAGAAAGCAGGGCTGATTCCTTTCATGTCAGAAAGTTTCCGGGCTAGAGCTTCCCTTTGTTCACTAAGTAAATCAAGACATGCAGATTTTTGGGATGGCTCAAGCCCAGATGCAAGAATAACAGGGAGGTCAGGACTATCATCAAGAAAAGCATACTCAAGGTGGGAGGGAAGAGGTTTTAGATTTAATGGAGAGGGTGTTATAATGGAAGAATCAGTTTGAAAATTTTCCTTCTCCACCTCATCTAAATCTTCTTCCTTCCCCTTCACATCACTAGCATCACTTGAGTCCTCCTCTCCACCTATCATAAGACAATCAAAACTAGGGAGGAGCTCAAGATCCTCTGCTGAAAGACTCTCATCCAAAAGAAGATCAAAGAAGGCTTCATCAGAAAGCATGTTAGGAATGCAATCCTCCACCAAAGAATCCATCACATCCATGTAAAAACACTCTCCACTATCTTGACAGGGCCTCTTTATTATTTTGGACATGTCAAAGGTGGCAGACTCATCCCCAACGCGGAGGACAAGCTTACCGTCTCCAACATCAATAAGTGCTCGGGCAGTTGCCAAAAATGGTCTGCCCAAAATCAATGGTACCTCCCGATCCTGATCCATGTCCAAAATAACAAAGTCTACCGGAAAAATAAATTTGTCCACTTTAACCAACACGTCTTCAATAATCCCTTGGGGATATTTTACGGATCGATCAGCCAACTGAATGCACATACGTGTAGGTTTAAGTGGACCAAGTGCAAGCTTTTCATATAAAGCAAGAGGCATCAAATTAATGCTTGCACCCAAATCAGCCAAGGCCCTATCAAAAGTAATATCTCCTATAAAGCAAGGGATAGTAAATGAACCTGGATCCTTAAGCTTCTTTGGCAAATCTGTCCGTATCACGGCCGAACACTCCTCATTAAGCGTCACAGTTGACGCTTCTTCCAGCCTCCTCTTGTTCGTCAGTAGATCCTTCATGAATTTCGCGTACTTGGGCATTTGTGCTAGTGCATCCACGAATGGTAAGTTAATTTGCACTTGTTTCATGAGATGCAAAAACTTACCAAACTGGTCACTGTCATTCTTTCTAGTCAATCGCGCCGGATAGGGGAGAGGTGGGGTGTAATTCTTTACTGGAACGGGCTGTTTTGGTGCAGCCGCCGCCTCTCTTCCCTCATCTTTCTCTGTTTCTTTTTCACGGACAGCTGGTTCACTTTCAACTTCATCGGGCTTCTTTTTCGTGGCAGCAGGCTCTAGCTCTTTTCCATTCCTCAAGGTGATTGCCTGAACATGTTCTCTTGGGTTTGGCTCGGTATTACTAGGGAGGGATCCCTGCGGTCTTTCAGACATGGCTTTAGCAATCTGCCCAATTGTTTTTTCCATGTTTTGCATCCTTGTGTCCGCTTGCTGTTGAATTTGTAACAATTTCTTGAGTGTTTCTTCTATGCTAGAAAATCTTTGTTCAGTCTCTCTCCTAAAGCTCCCTTGCACTGGTTGAGAAGCTTGTTGCTGGCCTTGAGGCACCTGGGGCTGAGTATAATTTCTAGGCTGCTGCTGATGCTGATTTCCTTGCCCGTAGTTCCCTTGTTGCTGTTGTCCATAGGGCTGATTGTAGTAGCCTTGTCGCTGGAAGTGCATTGCGTCAACTTGCTCCACTCCAGGGGCTGCCGAGTGCGCCATCATATTACATTCATGTGGCCAATGGAGTCCCCCACACATGGTACAAGCAGGGCTCGTAGGGCCGGGGGCTACCATATTAACACTGGGCACCGAGAGAGCAAGATCCATCCTTTTCCCCATATCAGACACGCTGGTTGTTAACTTCTGCATCATGCTTGCTAATGTATCTACTCGTGCAGAGAGAGCAGAATTATCACTGATCTCGTATAGGCCCGGAGCCTTTTGTTGAGGAGCACTTCTGTCGCTGTACCAAGATGCATTGTTTGAAACGATCTTCTCTACTAGTTCTTCCCCCTCCTCGGATGGTAGATCAGGAAAGGCTCCACCGCCCGAAGCATCAAGCATCATCTTCCCTTCATTGCCAAGTCCGCTATAGAAGAAGGAAAGAATCTCACAATTAGTCAAATTGCCCTGAGGGCAAGCTCTCCTCAGCACCTTGAATCTCTTCCATGCTTCAGCTAAAGTCTCTAAGGATCCCTGTTTGAACTCTTGTAGCTGCTTCTTCAATTTCAGGGCCTTTGATGTAGGGAAGTATTCTTTAATAAAGGCACTATGGAGCTGGTCCCAAGTCTGGAGGTGATGGTGAGGATTGCTGTCCAACCACCTCTGCGCATCATCCCTTAGTGAAAAAGAGAAAAGCATCATCCGTACCTGATCATCAGTTAACCCAGGTATCTTGAAAGTCTGGCACATCCTCAGGAAGCGGGTAATATGCGCCACTGGGTCTTCAGTAGGGTCTCCTCCAAATTGATTATTGGATACCATGCTTATCACCGCCGGCTTGATCTCGTAACGGTTGGCAGTAATTCCTGGCACTTGAATGCTATCGTACTCTGAAACGTTTGGCGTAAGGAACTCTGCAATGGTCTGGCGCTGATAGAGTGTATTGTTGTGCGGTACATATGGATTGGGTGGAGGCTCCTGATGTCTAGGCTGGGGGGCTGGTTGTGGTTGAGCGGGTGGTACTTGGGGTTGTCTATGGTACTGATTGGGATATGGATTCTGGTATTGGGGCTGATTTTGGATAGTAGGTTAAATGACTGGAGGTGGGTTCTGTCTTGGTTGGAAAACTGGAATACCCTGTCCTGATCCTTGCATCCCATAAACTTGGTTTTGAAAATTGGTTTCAGGATCAGTCGGGGTATTTTGAAAAAGTTGGAATAATGGAGGAAGATTAAATTGTGGTGAGGGCTGATTTTGGGAAAAGATCGGAGTGCGGTAATTTTGAAAACCAGGAGGGTTTCTAGGTGAAATTGGTGGTGAAGATTGGGGTGATGTGTTGATGTAAGGAATAATTGTAATTAGATTTTGATGATGCTAGATTAATTAGGACTTTAGAGTACCCCCTTTAGAAATTATGTATTAGAATTCTCCTTTGTAAAGTTCTTAGAAGTAATCGACTTGACAGAAGACCCTCAAGAGCAGAAGGGCTTCAAGAGCAGAAGGACTTCAAGAGCAGAAGTGCCTCTTAAGGCATTATTGAAACAGAGGACCTTTGGTTCTCTGCTCCAGAACAGAAGTCCTCAGGATCTCTGTTAGTCTTGACTCTGACAGAAACCCTTCTGGGTCTCTGTTGGATACTCCCAACAGAAGTGCTCCAGACCTCCTCTGTTCTACTCTCAGACAAAGACACCAGAAGGTCTCACACTTAGAAGAATTTCAAAGAACCGGGAAGTCAACTAAAAGATTCCTTCAACGGCTAGGAGTATGAAACGGAAAAGCTACAGTGCATGCATTAAATGCTCATTTAATGCACCCCATGCTACGTAGAGTAATTGCAGATGATTGGCCGCAATGTCAGGAATACTTTATCCCAAAATAGTAACCCGCCAACTTTATCGGGCTCTACTAGTCAAGTCAACTGATCGCGCATTAAATGCAGTTGTCCTCCTACTCCTCCAACGGGAAGACAACCTCAGTATAAAAGATACACTACGAAGAACAACCGGATAACTTTGCCAAGATAACTTTGCAACTTTTGCTAACCAT
This sequence comes from Cuscuta europaea, assembly GCA_945859875.1. NCBI lineage: Eukaryota > Viridiplantae > Streptophyta > Magnoliopsida > Solanales > Convolvulaceae > Cuscuta > Cuscuta europaea. Next base: position 9,653,360 of record CAMAPE010000015.1, read on the forward strand.
TGCTACAAACAAGATATTCAAACTCTGAAAAGCAAAAAGCCTCCTTGAGATTCAAACTCAATATCTTCTACAAGAGAAGGCAAAAGTTGGAAAAATACTCTTTCCAACTCAAGCAAAGTTCCAAGTGTTCTTTAACTCTTCAAGCTCATCACATACAAATCCTTTGTAACGAAGCTAGTTGGAGGAACCCCAGTTTCAACAAAAACTCTTCTTGCTACAAGAAGGACGTCTAAGTAACTGGAGTAGTGAAGTGGTGATACTTCAAGGAAACTCAGTGAAAGGACCAGTGTTAAAGGAAGCCAGGCAGTGCATCCCAGGACACATCTAGGCTTGAAGAAGACGTGGAGTGCTTCTTAAGTACTAGGACTAAGGCTTTGTAAACGGCAGTTTTTACAGCTTAGTGGAACAGTGGATTAGAGGAACGAGTTGTTCCTTGAACCACTATAAAAATCCCTGGTGTCGTTTACTTACTGCTTTTAATACTTGCACTTAGATAGAACTGTCTAACTCCTTGGACTTGGTATCTGTGTTCAGCAGAACTTGTTCTACGAGTTAACAGAAGGCCTACTGCCTTTGCTTCTCTGAGGCTAACAGAACTCCCTGCCAGAACCCCATCCGCTGCCAGTCTGTTCTTTCAACAGAACAGGCTATTCTGTAAATCTGGTACTTAGTTTAAAAAGCTAAAAACCAATACAGTCTATTCACCCCCCCTCTAGACTGTATCCAGTATAACCGGGACCAACAAGTGGTATCAGAGCCTCCTTGTTCTAATAATCTCTTAGGTTATTTGCTGAAAAAAGATCCACTTGTTTTTCTTTTTGACCTCATTTCTATCTGATATAATGGATCACTCCTTGTCCAAGAATCTTATGTTTTCAGATCTTAAGTTTGATGAATGGAGGATCCGGATGAAAGCACATCTCTGTGCTCTACATGATGAGATGTGGGAAGTTCTAGATATTGGCCCCTTCACAAGCTTCCAGAAGGTCAATCCTGAACATGCCATAGACAACACCAGACCCCAGATGATCAGTAAAGCCAAGTCAGAATGGACCACTGAAGAGAGGAGAAAGTACAACCTAGACAATATTGCCAAGGACATCCTCTACAAGTCCATTGATGATAGGTACTTCAACAGAATCAAGAAGTGCAAGACTGCTAAGGAAATTTGGGATACTCTTGAGCTCATTGGAGCTGGTGATGAGCAAGAGAAGGACAACAAACTAACCATAGCCAACAAGAAGTTTGATGACTTCAAACTTCTCCCTGGTGAAAGCATCTCCAAGATGTATGAAAGGCTCCTCACTCTCACTGGAGAGATCTCTGAGCTTGGCAAGGAACTCACCACTAAGGAGATCAACCTAAAGGTGTTGAGGGGACTGCCCTCAGCATGGAAGATGAAGGTAGTTGCTGTCCAAGCCAGCAAGGATGTAAAGACTTATCCCACTGATAAGCTCATTTCAGATCTCAAAGCTCATGAGTTTGAAATGATTGAAGAGAAGGAAGATGTACCAGAAGAGAGGACCACTACAGCCCTCACTGCCAGCACATCTAAGGTAAATGATTTTGACCCTTCAGTACTTTTATCTGATGAATATATGGCTGCCTTTGCCAGGAGATTCAAAAAGTTTATGAAGAATCCCAAAGATGAAAAGGGTAAGATAAAGGTTCAACAGAAACCCTTTTTGAAAAATAATGAACCTGGCAGAAAACCTAACAACAGAAAAGGTTTTCAGGATAACAAAAATAAAAGACCATTCATTGACAGACAAACTCATGTCAATCGTGCCAGAAATGATCACCAGAAGGGCAAATATCAAGAGAGAGTTAACTTCAGGCAGAAGAGGTTGGCTGGTCAACTTCAGAAGCCCAAGGTTAACCGTCCCTCTGCTCTTGATAGTATATGGGACTTCTTTCCAACTAAAAAGGCTATGCAAAAGTATGTAAACAGGAAGCATGACCCTCACAAGCATCTGCCCAAAGTGAATCACACTTCAGTTTACTATAACTACCAGGTGGACAATGGGTACCACCCACCAAGGTTTCACTTGATGAGACCAAAATGGTACCAACTACCCAGACTCCATGACCCCCCAGGACCCAGCATTGCTTGGGTACCTAAATCTTTCTTTTGATCTTGCAGGAACTGTGTGCTGGAGCCATCTCTGAACAAGAATGGTTTATTGATAGTGGATGCTCCAGGCACATGACAGGTGACAGAAGTTGCCTAACAGAGTTCCAGAAATGCAAAGGACCTAGAGTTACCTTTGGAGGTAATGACAAAGAAGGTCAAACAAAAGGAAGAGGAAAGCTGATCAAGAACCAGATAATCATTGATGATGTCTCATATGTCAAAGGACTGAAGTTCAACTTGCTTAGTGCTAGCCAATTCTGTGACAAAGGCTACACTGTTGAATTCACAAAGGACTTCTGCTATGTGAAGCATGAGACAACAAAGGAAGTGGTTCTTACAGCATCAAGGAAGAAGAACATCTATGTAGTTGATTGGAACACTGCAAAAGATGGAGTTTGCCTGATAGCCAAAGGAGATTCAAAACTGAGCTGGGACTGGCACAAAAAGCTCAACCATTTGAATTTCAAAACAATCAACAAACTGGCCAGAGAACACATTGTAGAAGGGCTACCAGACATTGTGTAAAAGAAGGAGACCCTCTGCAGTGCATGGTAGAAAGGCAAACAAGTGAAGAATTCCTTCAAACCCATTGCTGGAGATCTTTCTACAAGCCCTCTAAATCTGATTCACATGGATTTATTTGGACCTGTTGAAACTCCAAGCGTTGGTGGCAAGAAATATACTCTAGTCATGGTTGATGACTATTCCAGATACACATGGACTGTTTTTCTATCAAAGAAAAATGAAACTCTTCAGAAGTTGCCATCTCTGTTAAAGCAACTTCAGACTGAGAAGAACTTGAAAGTGAAGACAATCAGATCAGACAGAGGAACTGAATGTGTCAACCAAGTCATAAAGGACTTTTGTGATCAGAATGGAACTTTTCATCAACTTTCTGCCGCCAGAACCCCTCACCAGAATGGCGTAGCAGAAAGAAGGAACAGAACGTTAAAAGAAGCTGCAAGAACAATGATTGCAGAATCTGGATTGCCTATGAGATATTGGGCTGAAGCAATCAACACTGCATGCTATACTCAGAACAGAAGCATGATCAACAAGAATCACCAGAAGACCCCTTATGAACTCTGGAAGGGAAGAAAACCTAACATCAGCTACTTTCATGTATTTGGATGCAAGTGCTACATTCTCAACAATGGAAAGGAGCATCTGAAAGTATTTCAAGAAAAGGCTGATGAAGGAGTCTATATAGGCTATTCAAACACCAGTAAAGCCTATAGAGTACTCAACAGAAGGACCCTACATGTTGAAGAATCCATACATGTGAAGTTTGATGAAAGCATCTCTGTTAAAGAGGTAACAGAGATTCTCAAGGAAGTCAGCATAGAAGACAGAACACCAGAACCAACAGAAGAGGTGGCAGACAACCCTGCATTTCCTACACCTGCACCAAACCCCCTTCTGTTGAATGAAGATGAAAACTCTGAAGATGAGGAACCAGAGAGACCAAGACAGCAGCTGACAGAACCAGACCTAACATGGTTAAGAGATCATCCTCCTAACCAAGTGATTGGTCAAATCAGAAGTGGAGTTCAAACCAGATCCACATCAAGAAGAGAAGCAATGCTTGCCTGCTATATATCTCAGATGGAACCTATGACAGTTGAAGAAGCTCTTGCAGACTCAGATTGGATCAATGCTATGCAAGAAGAGCTCACTCAGTTTGAAAGGAACAAAGTATGGGAACTTGTTCCTAGGCCAAAGCACCAGAATGTCATTGGAACCAAATGGGTATTCAAGAACAAAGCTGATGAAGATGGCAACATTGTAAGGAATAAAGCAAGGCTAGTAGCTAAAGGATACTGTCAAGAAGAAGGAATAGATTTTGATGAGACCTTTGCACCAGTTGCCAGACTTGAAGCCATCAGAATCTTTCTAGCATATGCTGCCTACAACAACATCAAGGTCTACCAGATGGATGTCAAGAGTGCATTTCTGAATGGAGATCTTGAAGAGGAAGTTTATGTGGAACAACCACCAGGTTTTGTCATTCCTACTCAATCTTCTTGTGTCTACAAGCTTAAAAAGGCCCTCTATGGTCTTAAGCAAGCTCCCAGAGCCTGGTATGACACTTTGTCCCTTTTCCTGGTGAACCATGGGTTTACTAAAGGAAAGGTTGACAAAACTCTATTTCAAATCTCTGTTGCTAATCATATTCTGTTAGTACAAATATATGTTGATGATATTATATTTGGTAGTACTAATCCAGAACTGTGCAAGAAATTTTCTCAAGTGATGCAGAGTCAATTTGAAATGAGTATGATGGGAGAAATCAGTTACTTCCTAGGACTTCAAGTCAAACAAGTTCCAGAAGGGATCTTCATCAATCAAGGGAAGTACACCAGAGATCTAATCAAGAGGTTTGGAGTGGAAGGCAAATCATCAGTAAAGATTCCCATGAACACTTCACAAGGAATTGGTCCAGATGATGAAGGAAAGGATGTAGATGCAACAACATATAGAGGAATCATAGGATCTCTGTTGTATCTAACTGCAAGCAGACCAGACATCTCATTCTCTGTTGGAATATGTGCCAGATACCAATCAAAGCCCAAGGAAAGCCATCTAAGTGCTGCAAAGAGAATCATCAGATACATCAAAGGAAATCCAAATACAGGCCTATGGTATCCAAAGGGAGGTAACTTTGAACTGATTGGTTATTTTGACTCAGATTTTGCAGGTTGCAGACTAGACAGAAAGAGCACCTCTGGTCACTGCCAATTGCTAGGAGGAAGGCTTGTTTCCTGGTTTAGCAAGAAGCAGAACTCCATCTCAACAAGTATAGCTGAGGCAGAGTACATTGCAGCTGGGAGTTGCTGTGCTCAGCTACTCTGGATGAAGCAACAACTGAAGGACTATGGAATTCAAGCAAAGGAGATCAAGCTGTTGTGTGACAACACCAGTGCCATTGCTATCACTCAGAATCCAGTTCTTCATTCCAGAACAAAGCACATTGAGATCAGACATCACTTCATCAGAGATCATGTTGAGAAGAAGCACATCTGCATGGAACATGTGCCAACAGAAGACCAGCTTGCAGATATCCTGACAAAGCCTCTTCCTGAGGCTAGGTTCAACAAACTGAGAGAGGAATTGGGAATGATGGATGAGATTCCAAGGGAAAGATGAAAAGGAAGGCCCTCTGTTGCTCATTTGCTGTTGACAGAATTCCTGTAGCAGAACCCCTTCTGTTAACCTCTTCTGTCAACCTCTTCTGATCCCTACCCTGGCAGAACTCCTCAGCAACAGAAACCCCCCTTCTTACAGAAAAACCCTCTCTTGTCTAACAGAAGGTGGTGGACTTAGAAAATCTTGTAAACCGGGTGTCCTAGTAAATTATTAAAGGTCTTTTACCCTTTTACCCTTAAAACGGTATCAAGCCGTATAAAATTTACTGCGCCCCCGTTTATTTACTGCGCCCCTTTTTACATTTATTGGTATCTTGGAACCGTAAATTATCTCAAACGTCCACTAACCCATATCCATAAAACCCCCTTTCACAAACCTAAACCGTTACTGCTCTCATAACTCTCAAGCTTTTGAACTCTTATCTCTCCAAAAACTTTCTAACCGCAGTAAACTCCATGGCTTTCTTGAGCTTCTCCGATCTCTCAAAGGAAGAAAAGGCAACCCTCCTGAAGAATGTATTGACTGGCATGAGATGTGAACTGGATGTACTACCCAGGTTCGCAGAGAAAAAGGAGCGGATGACCGCCATTGTTGATGGTCTGTCTAAATGTCAACTGAGCAAGGTCATCTCTCATGGTTATGAAGCCTACAGCAACGTGGACACCGTTGAGTTCTATCTCAACGCATCCTTCAAGGATGAAATCATCTCCTCCGTCGTCCAAGGAGAAGAGGTGTTGATTGATGCTGACGTCATCAACAACATCTTCAACATTCAGCAAGAGGAAGGAAGGGACTCTCTACTCGATTTGGAAGATACTGACATCCCTCTGCCAGAATTCAAGAAGAAGTTCTGCAGAAAAGGGGAAGAAGTAGAGAAGGTCAACATCAAGAAGAACCTGCTCAAGAGGGAATTTGAGCTACTCATAAACATTTTCCACAAATGTTTATGGTGCAAGTACACCTCCACAGATGGTGTTACAACTGCCAATGCAAAGGCCCTGTATGCAGTGCATCATGGGGTGAACATCAATTGGGGACAAGTCATGGTGAAGTCCCTGATTGAAGTCATCAAGAAGAAGAACCCAAAAACTAGCCTCTACTCTGGAAAGCTAGGACACGGTCTACTGATTTCAGAAGTACTCCTCAAACAAGGGGTACACTTGAGGAAGGTTTCAACTTTGGATCACACCAAGGTAATCTTCTTAACTGCTTCTCCAAATAGGGAGAAAGCCATAAAGGCTGAAATGAAGAGACAGCTTCAACTTGAGGCTAAGAGACAACAGGGAGAGAAGGTACAGAAACCTCTCTCTGTAGCCCCTTCTGCTGAGAAGAAGAAGAAGAAGAAGAAGAAGAAGACCGAAAGGGAAGCACCTGTTGCCCCTTCTAAGGCCGGACAGAAGAGGAAGAGGACCACAAAACCAAAGAAGAAGGTTTCTAAACCTGTGGTTTCTGCATCTGAAGGAGTGGCATACACTCAGGGGGAACCAGAGATCCCCACCTCTGCTGCATCTCCTGAACAGAACAGGGTGTCTACTTCAACAGAACACCCCGGTCCTGTCAAAGATGGGTATCTGTCCTTGCTAGACAGACAGTTTACCCGGGTCCTATAATGGAGAAGGTGGAGAATGGGACCCCTCTCCAAAATAATCCAGTATTTTGACCATTATGAACCAGAAGAGGAAGCCATTCTGAACTGGGTTGGGACTGATGATGTCTCGAAATGTTTTGCCCTCAATTTCCTTCACTCTGTTCTTGAGAAGAAGAAGGCGAGCTACAAAGGGAAGGCCATTCTCATCTCCTCACCTTCAGAAGAGGCTGTCAAACCTCTAGGAGAGGAAGAAATTGAAGCCTTTGAGGAATGGCTGTTCACAAAGATGGCAACAGATTCTGTGAAACCCCATCTCAATCCAGGAGAGCCCTCTGTACCCAAGACAGAAGGGCAAGCAATGATGGAGCACATCAAGGAGTGGAGGACTTCTTTGCTCAAGGAGAACATCATTGAGGTAATCTCTCCAACCCCCTCTGTTATTATCCAAACAGAACCCCACATTCCCTCACCTCCTTCTAGCACCAGAACCCCTCCACCAGAACACCCTGAACCTTTATCTCCTAAACAGAAAACCCCCACCCCTCCTCAATCACCCAAACAGAAAATTGCATCACCCTGCAAAACAATTGTTCCCTTCAGAAACCGTTCACCTTCACCCCCACCATCCCCTCCTCAACAGAATGTCTCACCTGTTCACTCTTCACCCCAGCACCAGAACCCCTCCCCCCAACAGAAATCCCCTTCATCCTCTGAATCTGAACATCAAAACCCTCCACCAGAATCACCTACTCCACACCAACCTGCAGAACAGCTTAAACCTGTATGGTTTCTCAGGGATTCTGACCCTACAACTGTCTCCCCCATCTCTGCACCCCAAGGGAATTCTAGGCATTCTACTGCCCCCAATCCCTCCTTCAGAAAGAAGAAGAAGGTCATCAGGAACACCATACCTCATACTCCTCTTATGAAGATTCATCTGACATGGATGGATTCATGGTCAGCAAGTCTTATCAAGCCACATCCAAGAGACAGAAGACCCCTCCTCTGACTCAACTGGAACATGAACAGCTTGTTCAATCTCTGTCATCTGTCCAAGAACATCACCCCTTGCCTAAGGGAAGAGGTCTAGAGATGCCTCAAGCTGATGGACAACAGAACAACGTTCCCTTCAACAAATTTGTTGAATCTGCTGAAGAATTTGGAGGACAGATCCTCCAAGGCATGAACAAACTGATTGAGATCAATGAAAAACACTATGGGCACCTTGCTCATGTGAATGACAATCTAAACTCAGGTATGCAGTTCATCTCTGATCGTTTTGAGAACCTCACAGGAACTCTCAACAACTTCATAGCCTCATCATCCACCAGAACAGATGCCCTGTCAACAGAAGTGGTAGGCATCCACAACACTCTTTCTATCTTCCAGCAGACTCTCCTGTGTCAAGGCCATGCTATTCACAATATCTCATAGCATCTTGAAGCTCTGAAGGAATCAGATGCCAGGACAGAGAGGCACTTGACCTCTATTGAGGCAATGTGCAGAACTCATCCAGAACAGGCTCATGCACTTATGTCTACTAACAGAGACCGTTATCAGAAGATGGTGATCCTTGAAGCCAATAACAAGGACATCTTGTCGGCCATACAGAAGCAGCAAGGTCTCATTGAAGGCCTTACCTCTGTCACCCAGACACTACCAGAGGCCCTGGAGCAGATAGCCTCAACCCAGACCTCAGAATTCCAGAAGATCAGTCTTATGATTGAAGATCTGAATGATGCCAAAAAGGGGGAAGAGGACCCTCAACAGACCAGGCCTAGGTCCCACAGAACTCCTACCAGGCCACCCTCCTCTGATGAGCCTGCAGTAGATCCGGCTCCCTACTTTGAAGCTGCCCTACAGAAGAAGAGAGCAGCAGGCATACCTAGACCCCCATCTCCAGTAAAGAAGAGCACCAAGAAGAAGAAAGTTTTCAACTTCACTGAATGGAGATTGGGTGGTTCTCAGCAAATTGAGAGAGCTCAATTTGAAGAGATGAAGGCTAAAATGACTCCTACCCAACAACATCACCTCTATTTGGACAAAGATGGTGTTGTCAGAGTTAGGTATGGGGGATCACTTGAAGAAGCAGAAGAATGGTACAAGAAGAACATTGTCCAAGGAAAGACCATACATGAAGGTGTCCTCAAATATTTGGACTGTAAGCTTTCTCCAATATGGGCATCTTATCAAAGGTCTGACAAACTGTTCAAAATCAGAGCTGAAATAAATGAAGAACTGCTCAGGCTTCAAAGACTAGAGGAAGAAACTCTACAGGCAGCTAATCTGGAGAATGTGTAAGGTTTAAACTCTGTAAAACCTATCTAATAAAATCACATCTCTGCCTTCTTACTTTGAAGTGCTTTTCCTCAAATTTCTTGTCTTTTTGCCTTCTGCTTGTGTTTGTTTATTTCTGTTATATTCTGCTATCTGAATGTATCGTACTCTTACTATTTTCCTATGCCAAGTTGCCCACCAAGATTTTAATGGAAGTTTTTAAATTTAATCTTTTTTTTATGGTGAAGGCACTTCTCTGGAAATAGTTAAAGGGTTTTGGCATCATCAAAAGGGGGGAAATTGTAAGGAATAATTGTAATTAGATTTTGATGATGCTAGATTAATTAGGACTTTAGAGTACCCCCTTTAGAAATTATGTATTAGAATTCTCCTTTGTAAAGTTCTTAGAAGTAATCGACTTGACAGAAGACCCTCAAGAGCAGAAGGGCTTCAAGAGCAGAAGGACTTCAAGAGCAGAAGTGCCTCTTAAGGCATTATTGAAACAGAGGACCTTTGGTTCTCTGCTCCAGAACAGAAGTCCTCAGGATCTCTGTTAGTCTTGACTCTGACAGAAACCCTTCTGGGTCTCTGTTGGATACTCCCAACAGAAGTGCTCCAGACCTCCTCTGTTCTACTCTCAGACAAAGACACCAGAAGGTCTCACACTTAGAAGAATTTCAAAGAACCGGGAAGTCAACTAAAAGATTCCTTCAACGGCTAGGAGTATGAAACGGAAAAGCTACAGTGCATGCATTAAATGCTCATTTAATGCACCCCATGCTACGTAGAGTAATTGCAGATGATTGGCCGCAATGTCAGGAATACTTTATCCCAAAATAGTAACCCGCCAACTTTATCGGGCTCTACTAGTCAAGTCAACTGATCGCGCATTAAATGCAGTTGTCCTCCTACTCCTCCAACGGGAAGACAACCTCAGTATAAAAGATACACTACGAAGAACAACCGGATAACTTTGCCAAGATAACTTTGCAACTTTTGCTAACCATTGCTACAAACAAGATATTCAAACTCTGAAAAGCAAAAAGCCTCCTTGAGATTCAAACTCAATATATTCTACAAGAGAAGGCAAAAGTTGGAAAAATACTCTTTCCAACTCAAGCAAAGTTCCAAGTGTTCTTCAACTCTTCAAGCTCATCACATACAAATCCTTTGTAACGAAGCTAGTTGGAGGAACCCCAGTTTCAACAGAAACTCTTCTTGCTACAAGAAGGACGTCTAAGTAACTGGAGTAGTGAAGTGGTGATACTTCAAGGAAACTCAGTGAAAGGACCAGTGTTAAAGGAAGCCAGGCAGTGCATCCCAGGACACATCTAGGCTTGAAGAAGACGTGGAGTGCTTCTTAAGTACTAGGACTAAGGCTTTGTAAACGGCAGTTTTTACAGCTTAGTGGAACAGTGGATTAGAGGAACGAGTTGTTCCTTGAACCACTATAAAAATCCATGGTGTCGTTTACTTACTGCTTTTAATACTTGCACTTAGATAGAACTGTCTAACTCCTTGGACTTGGTATCTGTGTTCAGCAGAACTTGTTCTACGAGTTAACAGAAGGCCTACTGCCTTTGCTTCTCTGAGGCTAACAGAACTCCCTGCCAGAACCCCATCTGCTGCCAGTCTGTTCTTTCAACAGAACATGATATTCTGTAAATCTGGTACTTAGTTTAAAAAGCTAAAAACCAATACAGTCTATTCACCCCCCCTCTAGACTGTATCCAGTATAACCGGGACCAACAGTTGACATAAAAATCTTGTTGAGATGTGGGGTTAGGGTTACCCGACATCCATGCGGTTCCAGATGAAGACTGGTGATCCATGGTGTTCTTTTCCTTTTGAGCCTTGCGGTTCTGTCTGGCGAGCTTTTCGATCTCAAGGTTAAGAGGGATTAACGGTTCTCCCCTCTTAGAACGTGTATGCATAAACAGAGCTGACCTGCAAGGTTAGCTGACAAAATTCCTACGAAAAACTAAAAAACGAGTCGCTGATATTAATTAACCCAAAAATCCGACACCGTCCCCGGCAACGGCGCCAAAAACTGATGTGAGTTTTCTCGCACTTAAAAAGATTGTAATATAGCGGTGAAAGTACGAGTATCGTCTCCACAGGGACGGTAAAAGGGAATTAAAGATTAACTAAAATCAGCGATAAAAAGAAATAAATAAAACAAATGCGGTCGTGCGAGAATTTGTTGCTTGAGAAAACTAAAATTGCAAACAAACGATTAAAAGTAAATAATTGGGTTCTTCTTAATTAACAACGAAGGGAACAGGGATTGATTCCGGGGTAATCAGATTTTTGGCAGATCAGGCCTAATTACATGAATTTAATTTAATTGAGCCTAGCTAATCAATACTAAATTCTTACCGCTCTCGCGGCGTAGAGTACAATAATTTCGGGGACCAGGCTGATCTCTCATGCGACAGGATCCTAAATTATTGCCAAGACGAACGAGCTTACGGCCCCTTAATCGCTACTAATCTCTTAGCGAACGATTAAGTGTGTGTGAATGTGTCCTAGAACAAATTAGATCTCTCTTAATTTATTCTATAAGCAATTGTAAATCTAGTGGCCATTCTAGGTTACAAAAGATATCAATTAAATTATTCAAACACAAATTAAACGACATTCATGCAATTAAACCATCAAGAATCTAGCCATAAAATTCCTCCCTAATAAGATTCATTAATCCTAATTAATGAAAATAATATTTCAATTCAAAAAGTTTTTTGAAAATCTTTAAAAGATTTTGAAAAACAAAGGCTCTGATACCAATTTGTAACACCCCCATTTTTCCCGCCCAAAATAATACTTGAAATAATAATATATTGATAACAATCTTGATTTATTCCATAAAAATAGATAGAGTTTTGCAGCGGAAATAACAGTAATGGAAAAAGGGTGTGTTACCGCCACACCCAGCCCTCAACTTGGCTGGATGTTAAGGCTATCCACCATGAGTTCAACCGAATTAAAAACTTGAATTCAAAATCTACTAGCATTATTTAATCTAAGTGAAGACTACACTAAATTCTTCTAAAGCGCTCTCCAGGTTCATCAAACATCATGAGCTTCGTATTCATCATTACCTGCACAAATAAAGTGCAGAAAACGAAACAAAGAAAAGGAAACAAACATTAGCTTTAGAGCTAAGTAAGTACTACCCAACCCCGTAAAATAATCAGGTTTGGCGAAAATAATTTTTCATATAATACTATATAAAAATACTCACACCACCGAAATTCTTTTCTAATCAAAAACATCATTTATCAACTTTATAATCTCAAATACCCGTATAATTAAAAATAATATTCATAAGCTCCCAACAATTAATTAATATCTCAAAAGAAGTATCACTTTTCAAAAATAACTTTTGTAGCTAAAAATATCACCATTCCGAAATCAATGTCACTTTCAGATTCTTTTAAGATGGGCGAAACTCAAGATTCCTCGAGCCCAATGAATCGTTGTTGCGTACGACTCATCCCGGAATTCCGGCTCCCACCGACCACCAATTGGAAACTGAACTTCACCCTTAAGTGTGCACACCCCCTAAAAGGGATTCCAAGCCCTCCGAGTAGTAAGAAGTCCAAGTAGTTCGGACAACGTCCCCCTACCTCACAATGGGTTAGAAACCCGGGTAATTAGAAACTACTACCGCGGCCACCAAAGAACTATTAAAGTTCTCAAAACAAATACCGGGAATCTCCCGCCACCAATATTTACCGGGATTTCTCCCGCCACCAATAATCATTTTAAACCTAAAATAAACCCGCGGTATATAGCTCTAACCACCCACACCTCGCGTTTCTCTCGAGATGTCAATAATTATTATAAAAACATTATTCATTCTTGGAAAATCCTCTCTATATACAATAATCCAGAATATCTATTTAATAGATACGTCCACCAAAAATTCACATTCATAAATACTCCAAAATTCCTTTATACTAAAATGCACTCCAAAGTCATACTAGGGATTAAATCCCAAAATATATCTTCAATATTTCACAAATTCTTAGTCACCCCAAATAGTACACATTTAAAATTCACACTTAATCACATAATGCATAATAAGCATATAGTACGAGGAAACAAATTTTGGATTGGCAGAGTGATGTGAGTTTTCTCGCACTTAAAAAGATTGTAATATAGCGGTGAAAGTACGAGTATCGTCTCCACAGGGACGGTAAAAGGGAATTAAAGATTAACTAAAATCAGCGATAAAAAGAAATAAATAAAACAAATGCGGTCGTGCGAGAATTTGTTGCTTGAGAAAACTAAAATTGCAAATAAACGATTAAAAGTAAATAATTGGGTTCTTCTTAATTAACAACGAAGGGAACAGGGATTGATTCCGGGGTAATCAGATTTTTGGCAGATCGGGCCTAATTACATGAATTTAATTTAATTGAGCCTAGCTAATCAATACTAAATTCTTACCGCTCTCGCGGCGTAGAGTACAATAATTTCGGGGACCAGGCTGATCTCTCATGCGACAGGATCCTAAATTATTGCCAAGACACACGAGCTTACGGCCCCTTAATCGCTACTAATCTCTTAGCGAACGATTAAGTGTGTGTGAATGTGTCCTAGAACAAATTAGATCTCTCTTAATTTATTCTATAAGCAATTGTAAATCTAGTGGCCATTCTAGGTTACAAAAGATATCAATTAAATTATTCAAACACAAATTAAACGGCATTCATGCAATTAAACCATCAAGAATCTAGCCATACATCATTATTAACCCCTTCATCAACCCCAAATCCCTAATTAAAACTACCCCCTATTCATAATTGAAGAATCAATAGAATTGGGATGGATAGAATTAATTGTCATTAATAAAAAAGTAGGAATTTACAAAGAATGTTAAGGAATTGATAAACCTGGCTGAAAAAGCTCTCTAATCTCGTCCTTAATCTTTCTCTAAACTTCCCCTTTAATTAGGGTTAGAGAGGTGTTATTTATAGGAATCAAAGCAATTCGGGTTGAATTAGGAAACAAGGAAATTCACACTTAAATTAGGAAACACAAACGGGGCACGCACGGCTTGGGTAAAACGTCCGATTTGACTTTACTTCCTTCACGAAAGTTGTAGATAATGAAGTCCTCTATCTACCTCAATTTTCCGAATTGGATTTGAATCATCCAATCAAGAGATATGAATAAAATGGTGGAATGTCTCATTCTGAAATCGCAACAGAGATCATCTGACTTCGTCGTCTGTTTTCACATTCTTCCTATCAGATTCTAGTAAAGGTGTCTTCGCATGATTTGTAGCCCTTGAAGTTGGCTTTCATATGGAACTTGAAACGTGTACATTGGATGTCTCTACAAGGAGATATGCTTGAATGATTAACAGAAGGTCATCCTGATCGCCATTTTCAAGCTCTATTTGTCTTCTTTTGATCCCGTAGCCAATCCTAGAGCTCTTTTGTCTTCAACTCTTCATCGTAGACCTCCCGGTGACCTCCAAAGTTCTCAAATCAATCTCTAATGTTTCTCAACTCGTCCCGATTGCTTCTCAAGCGCCGGTGTTGGTGTCTAAAATCCTGATTTTGACTCCAAATGACACAAAACTCGAACCAACGCCCGGTAAACATAACTTGAGTTAAAATTGAGACTTGCAACACCTTAAAGCTAGGAAAACTATCAAAATGCAACCCCAACACGCATCAAATGCGTGTTGTAATATGTACTTATCACAGAGAAACTTACAATTTAGGGTTTATCCAAAACTAGTTCCAAAATAGTATTTAATATCATATTCAAAATAATCCAATAAGGATATTTATAACTCCAGAATATATATGTAAATTTTCATACAAAATTATACATTTAAAAATATATAATTTATCCCAAAAGATTTGATCTCACAACACTTTCCAAAAAGAGGGTTTAACCCAAACAACCACTTCCCAAAAGTAGCATTTACTACTACCACCAAAATAATCAAATTGAAGTATTCTGAACCCATAATATATTTTCAATATAACCAGTTATAATAGTCTCAAATCATTCTTCAACTCATACCAAAACAATCACCAAAATTTTCCAATCCCAAAAGAACAATCATCAAAAATCACAATTTTAGCCATGATAAACTGATTTGATAAATTCACCAAAAATCACACGTTCATAAATTCCCAAAAAAGCATACATCATCATACTCATACTATTATAGCCGAATTATCCATAAAATTTCAGAAAGAAACTCAAATCATAGCACAAACCCTAGTTTATACAATATAGGGGCAAAATAGTAATTTTGGTTGCAATAGTCCTTACCTCGAGGCTAGAAACGAATCCTAAAAGTTAAACCTAGTTTGATGGATCATTAGCACGTACCTAGGAAGTGATAGGTTCGAAGGATCTCAATTTAGAAGAAAGAAATTTAGGAAACGGATGAACGACGCGAATTAGGCAACAAACGCACTTACCAGAATATTGGATTGTTTGATCTCATCATTGGCATAAAATTTTGTGCTGGATACGTTAATATTGAAGAGCTGAAAGGGATAGAGCTTGAAGAGGCGGTCCTAGGGTTTTTGGAATGAGGAAAATCGGATTAGGGATGTATTTATAGTGAATTTCCGAAGTTTGAGTTGCATTAGGATACAACAGAAACGCACGTGTGCGTACCTTCCACGCACGCCGTGCGTGACCCCCAGACGCTCCAAACCTCAGTTTTTGCCCCGTTTCTTCCCCATTTGGACATCCCCTTTGTCCCAAACACTAAACCAAACATAATAACGACCTAAAGACCGTGTAAACAATATGAAACACAATTTTAATTATTTCCCAAATTCTCTCAAATTTTCGGGGTATTACAGAAACACATATGGTCTGGCCCATTGCTTCCCACCTGGCTGAGAACTCCCAAGCACAATAAAAGTTGACTGAGTCAACTCAAGCTCATACACCCAAATACCCCATCCTTCTGCAACTTCTGCAAAGGACATACGCAAGTCACGGCCTGGGGAGACGAGGAGATACCTCGGTCACTGCTGCCGGTGGATTGAGGGACGAAGGGCATTTCCGCAGTAAGACTCCGTTGTCCTCCTCGGATTGACAGTTGTTGGCCTGGAAACATCATGGTCTTCGTCCTGACTGTCGCCGGAGAAGGGCCCTTTGTCCGGTCACCGGAACGAACCCATCCAGCTGCTCTGGTAAGGTGGGGTGTGCCAAGGCGTCGGTTATGACCTGGAGCAGTTGCGGCGAGGTCCAGAGAGACTACAACTGGAACGGCGAGCACGAGATCTGAACGGCGATGCTTCAACGTTGGTGGCAAGATCTGGGGTAGCCGCAGGCGATTCTTCGCAGGGCAGCATTGAGGGCTGCGATGATAGCTCTGACCAGGAGACTTCAAGATCTAAGCCTACTGGAGCAGCGGCAAGCTTCACCAAACTGCGGCCAGTGAGATCTGTTAACGGGTCGGCAAGTTTCTACCGTGAGGGCTTGGCTTACGGTTGCGGCAGGGGCCTTTTCTTTCTGGATCTTTCTTTTTGCTGTTCTTGACATTTTTAGATCCGTTTTTTTACTGATTTCTTAGTAATTGGATGAATTTTTTGATGTTTTTGGGAGGATTTCTCACTTGATTTTGCTCTAATCTCTCAACGAGAGCACCATTGATGGATTATAGGGTATCCAAAGTATAATAAAATGGAGAGATTGAGCTAGATAATTGGAGAAGATGAATAGTAGAAATGATATTGTGTATGAATTATGAGTTGTGAAATTAGGTTTACAAGAACTCCCTAAGGGAGTATATATAGAAGAATATCCGGGTCTGGGCCTCTAATATGGGCCTGACAGACCCGGTTACATAAATGGACTGATAATATAAAAGGCTAATCTAGAACACCTGAATAATAATAATAATGTACAATAATGAAAATGCTATCAGCTGAGTGTACGTGGGCCGCTGTCTGGGTCCAATAGTCGTGAGACCCGGGGGTCCGAGTCTATATACTCTATCATCAGAAAATTAAAATTTTTCAAAGTGACGGGGGAGGTGAATTTGTTAATCATAATATGCAGCAATTCTTTACAACTAATGGTATTTATTTTCAAAAATCTTGCCCTGACACAACTCTACAAAATGGGGTTGCTGAGCGCAAGCATCGTCATCTACTTGAGTTAACTCGAACCATGCTTCTTTAAGCTTCGGTTCCGAGTTCATATTGGGTTGATGCCATTTTTACTCCTGCCTATATTATTAACAGATTACCCTCCCCTACCTTAAATGACCTTTCTCCGTACCAAAAACTTTTTAACCGTGTTTCGGACTACTCTTTGACCGAGGGAGGTCAGGCTAAGATGACCATTATTCTTGTTCCATTTCTCTGACCTCTGGTATCTGGGCTTCATCCGTGAAAGCAGGCATGTCGGACCGCGGCAACCAGCCGAGGGGTGATCCAGTGTCTTGTGACGTTTGTCTACCTTCTATGAGTGTGTGGGCCGTGAGGTCCAGACCCATATACTCTATCAATAATAATGCATATTGTTTCTATTATTGTACTGTCCGATTATGTATACGCATGCCATTCATATATATATATATATATATGTGTGTGTGTGGCATTCTAAACGGTATATGACATAAGTTAAAATGTTTATAAAATACTCTTACCAATATATAACAAATGTAGTCTTTCAATTTAGTTTTGAAAAAAATACTTTTATATATTTAAATATTTGCTATAGAAAGAAAATCAAATGTAAATATTTTATAGATGTGCAAAATAAAAATCAAATAATTTTATTGGTTCAAAGTGGCATAAAACTTCATTTTAGAATATGATGAATGTGTGAATATATATTTGAATATTAAATATTAAAAATGCTTAAGTTTTTTTTCAATACTGTATTGAAATATTCAAATATTTTTAAGCTAAAACAAATATCATATACGAAGTAACATTTTTTAATGTAGAAATTTGCTGACTAGATATTACTACATTCTTCTCGCTTAAAGGTTCCTATTATAAAATGGCACCGTTATTTAAACAATAATTAAATAGGATAATTTGAGTATATTTTGAGAAATAATTTTGATGGGTATATAATATAATGGGGTTATCGATGATAACTATGATGTTATAGATGTATTTTTTTCAATATTTGATGATCAAATTGTCATTGAAGAGTGTTATTTGTTTTCTAAAATATAAATGAGAACCTTTGTATGAGACGTCCATAAAAGCAAAGTGGGAAGCTTAGAATGGGTCAGATGGACTACTATTATTATGTTATCATCGTAAATAATAAATATTTTAATTTTTTAGATATATTAATATATGTTTTCTTCCAAAAATATATATATTAATATATTTTTATTTTTAGAGAGAATTTTTAGTAGAATGAGACGTCCAATAAAATTAATATATTAATTTTATATTAATATATTAATATAATTTTTTTATCGTTTCTAGTAGTAATAAATATCAAGATGTTAACTAATTGTCATTTTATCAACACTCCCCAAAATTAATATAGAGATAGAATAAGGGAAGAATTAATATTCAAGGGAAGAAGTAAGAAAATAACACACAACTTTAACATTCAACAAGCTTGAAGAGAAAAACCAAGAAATGTAAGTTTAGCTCCTCATTTGGAGACTAAACAATGCTAGAAAAATATAAAGAAAATATTATTCTAAGTTGAACTTAAGTATGTGTGCTATTTATAAGTGTTTTTCAACACCTTTGACTGGGTACCCGACAGGGTATAGTGCTCACCCGACCGCGTACCGATCAACTTCGGATCGATTCACCATGTTCTTGTGTTTCAGCACGTTTGGTTGTCCCGGGTCACTTCTCACCCGACCGGGTGAAGTAGCCTACCCGACCGGGTAGTGTAATTTCCTTGTAGCTTCAGATTTCAACTCTTACCCGACCAGGTGAAGGTCTTTACCCGGCCGGATAAGTGCTCATAGGCAGCATATTTCAGATGTTTACTCTTTTCCAAAACCAACAATTCTACCACTACTTTACAACTTACAAGTGAAAGCCAAAATACAATTACAACTGAAATCACACAAGTATTTGCAAAACTCACAATAAAGGTAGAAAATTCACACAAATCAAATAAAAAACATACATTTATGCACTACTAATTAGTGCATATCACTGGGTCCGGGTTGACCTGTGACCCGATCATTCATCCGGGTCACTTTCCGATCCGGTTTTTACAACATAGATACACAGTGAACGTACAAAATCATTAAGAGGTAAACATAGACTATAACACTAGATAAATGTTGAAGGCATCACATATGCTTCAGAAATATCTTGGAATTTCACTTCACAATCACATTCTAATTCAAATAGGTAGATTCTATGGTACCCATAAGGTACCATACCTTTGTCCATATAGACCAATCAGAATGTTGCAGTTGAATTATTTAAATCTAAATTAAAAATGATAAAGTGATGTGGTCCAATCAAATGAATGATAGGTACGGTACCCCATTTTTTAGAAAGGTACCGGAGTTTTCACCATTCAAATATTGATAGATAAAGTTACGTCTAATGAAATTCAACGACCTTCCATTTGAGTAACCGTCATACTGATAGATTGATATCCACCACTTTCAATGTATGAGGATGGGGTAGTGCTATATCCTTTTCTAACCATAAATCCTGGTGGATTAGGATTGAGGAGTTCTGTTTCATTACTCAACATAAATATCACTTCTGAGATATTTGGTCTATCATTTGGTAATGGTTGAACGCACAACAATCCAACGTGGATGCATCTCAAAACTTCTCGAATATTGTACGACTCCCCCCCAAGTGAAGGATCCACTAAGCCCAATGGTTTTTCTTCGTTCCAAAAATCCCATACCTGAAAATATGTAACATATTGAACAATGCAATCCTATTTCGTATATTTTTGAAAACAATATACGTAGTAACATATATTTGAACTTACATCTCCCATTAAATTCACTGAGTTCTCCGTGTGTTGATATTTATTTTTCTTTCCGCACACAATTTCGAGCATCAAAACACCGAAGCTGAATACATCAGATTTAATTGAAAAGAGACCTTCCATGGCATACTCCGGTGACATATAACCGCTGTGAAATCATTACATTTAATTTATTTAAAATATTCATAAACAATCATGGGGATGGACAATATACACTTACTATGTTCCAACTACTTGGTTGGTGTTCGCTTCTGTTTGTTCTTCTCCAAAAATTCTAGCCATTCCAAAATCAGATATTTTTGGTTCCATGGAGTCATCCAGAAGAACATTGCTTGCTTTTAAATCTCTATGAATAATTCTTAACCTTGAATCTTGATGAAGGTATAATAATCCTTGTGCGATTCCCAATGTGATTTCAAAACGTTTTTTCCAATCTAGTGGCACTGTCGACTTATTATCTGCATGCATGTACGAACACTGAGTAATAACTAAAGGTATTTATCACGATCAACTAAATAAGAGATAATCCCCTAAACAGGATTGAAATATAATAGAGCATATTTTCTGAAATTGAACTATATAACCAACACTATTTCATACAAATGATGATAAGCTAGCATTTTTTGTATAAATCAATCTTACCAAAGATAATGTAGTCGAGGGAATTGTTGGGCAAGTACTCATACACCAACATCTTCTCTCCTTCCTGAACACAACATCCTAAAAGCCTCACAAGATTTCTATGTTGCAGTTTTGCAATCAGCATAACTTCATTTTTGAATTCTTCTACCCCTTGATCTGAATTTGTTTTGAGTCTTTTGACGGCTACAAGTCTCCCATTTTGTAACTTACCCTGTAAACGCATGCAAGATAACTAAATTTAATGGACTTGTAAGCACTGGCGAAGCCAAAAAACTATCAGGGGGGTCAAAACTCGACTATATACATAATCAAAACGGTGGATCATTTTTAAACAATACCCGAATTGAAAGTTTGTTTAAATGAGACTAACAAAGATATATATTTGATATACATGTCATAAATATTATAAACTTGTTTTTTCGGGATTAGTCGATCGAAGGGTTTCCGTAACGATTGCTTCCTTGAATGAGACCTCGTGCCTTACCCTCACACCCGACTTAATATCAAGATTTCTTATCACTCATTTTATGTTTAGGTAGTTCGATTTTCAAGAAGTCATAACTTTTTACTCGTAATTTAAGAAGTTACAGAGTCATAATATATAAAATTGAAGGTATTTCAGTGCTTTATACTCTCAAACTTTCTGGAGGTCAGCCGACCCCCTGACCCCTCCGCCCTTGCTTGTAAGACTAAGCTAAGTTATGTGATTAAACAGCAAAGTATTCACTACAAGAAGAAGAGAACTAAATTATGATAGAAACGAAGGGGAAGTTTTAACCTTGTGAACTGAACCAAACCCTCCTTCTCCAAGTTTACTTTCGGCAGAAAAGTTGTTAGTGATAAGTTTGATCGTGTTCAGATCAAAGATTACTACATCCGCCGGTGCACCTTCTTCCAAATTTGTAGCAGTCGGAGACCCTTTATATGATTGTAAATTGGCAAATGCACATTAGATTCGAAGAGAATGATTGTAATAAACATCCAAACAATACTAAGGAGTATGTATATACGGAATATAAGTTCTCCGCGTCACCATTTTTTGTTCAGTAGATTATAAGAGATTGAATTGAGTAATAAATTTATCAAAATGATAATTTATTATAACCATTAATAACTCTGATAAAAACCATCACAATTAAAACTGTCCAAATGTGAAGTTTTTGGCTACGAAAATAGGGACATATGTATGTAGTTTTTCTTGTCTTCCACCAATAACCGGACATCATTAAAACCATGAGTAATATTGGTTGTAAATTTAATGGCTATGTATTATTGGTTGTACATTCAAAAAAATGATGACACTCTATCTCTGAGAGACATCTTGCACCTACCGCACACTTAACGAGGAGGATTGTAAATTTGTAACCCTTGAGCCTTGATACACTCGTCATAATTATGGTAAACTTGTAATCCTATGTGTGTGTGTAGATTTGATAGATTTAAGCTACCTACAGTTTGGTACTTTAATTAAATACTCGTGTTTTTATATTATTAATTTTTTTTTCTTTAGTAATACCTATTTTTATTTTACTTCGAGTAGGTTTGGTTTGGATACTTGGATGTCTAGAGTACTTTTGATAGACAGTATATCTGTTTTGATTTTTAGGCTTAAATTTATTCATTGTGTCCAACAAATTAGATTGTTTTGTATGAGATGACTGTTTCTATATCTATTCTTAGGATTTATGATCGACTCTGGCATAACCGTGTGGAAGTTATTTTGTATGATTTTTTTATATTAATATAAAAAGCCGCTCTTTTATTTTAAAAAATAGTGTTCATTGTAGAAATCATGTCACGGTCCTCAATAATAAATGGGAAATTACCCAAAATAACAGTATTTTTAGGCCTTTTTTATCAATATTACTAAAAGAAATAAAAAAGATAAAAATATGACCTGGTTTAAAATATTCCAAAAAAGTGACTAACAGTCATTTATTATTGTATTTAATATTGAATTTATTATTACAATATTCCTTTTATATAATTAATTAATAATTAGTCCATGTGCTCTAGCCACCCCGGCCCCAACAACCCAGCACCGTCGTGACCGCCAACCATTGCACCACCACCGTCGCCGCTCAATGACTGACGGCCAACTTCGATCACCGAGTCCGGTCACTGTCCAGTGACTACCGCCCAACACCGGTCACTAACTCCTGTCACTGTCCAGTGACTTCCGCCAACTCTGGTCACTGATCCCACACCGTCCAGTGACTTCTACCCAACTCCGATTTGTCCACCGTTAGCGTCACCCAATGACCACCACCACCTAGCCCCTGCCCAGCCCCCATCAGCCAGAACCCAATCCAGTCATGTCCCCAGCCCAAGGCCTAGGCCAGATCTGTTCCCATCCGTGTGCCATTCCGCTTTGACAACCACCTCCCAGCCCTGGATGGCGGCGGCGACGAATGGCCAGCCGTTCTTGTACCACTGCCCCCATCAAGTAAAGTACCAGACCCCCCAGCCCTACCACCGCCCTAACATAACCCTAGCCGTCGTCGCCATTCCAGATCTAGATGTGAAAATCACCTCCGGCCTGCCACCGCACTACATCCCACCCCCAGCCCTACACAATCGCAGTCGGGAACTTCACAACAGATCTGGAACACTCGCCGCACCCTCAGCAGCAGCAGGGGCCCTGAGGACGGCAGATTCGGCATTGGTGACCCTAAATAGCAGTCATCGTCCATCCAGGCGACGGATCCTGCAGCGGCGACCGTCTAGGATGATCAGTGGCGGAACCAGCTTGCCAAATTTGGAGGGGCAGATAATTAGAAAGAGAAAGTCTCCGGCGAGACATGCAAATTGATGCGGTCCTGAAATTCTAGTCTTTGGCAAATTGGGCGGCGGCAAGAGAAAGTGCGAAGAGACTAAAACATTGTGTATACTACTAATATACCAACCCGTTCTCAAACATACGTACTCTTATTTTTCTATACGCAATATTATTATTCTAAAACATAAAATTATTTCAACACAAAAAAAATATAAATTTTAGATTTTTTAATAATAAATTTATCTACCTAAGTGTGATTTTTTTATATCATAAATTTAAAAAAAATGATAAAATAAAGAATCTAACCTTACTAAAAAATCCAGGTCCTTAAATCTCAATCATTTCAAAGAAGTTTTAAACTATAATTAGATCATAAATGAAATTTTAAATCTTAATCATTTCAAACAAGTTTTAAATTATCAAGAAGTTTTAACTTATCATCAAGTAAAATTTGAAATTAAAACTAGTCACGCCACTAAAGTACACCTACAGTTATATAGTACTGCTATGTACGTAGATATTGAGGTGGCGAAGACATCTAGAGAAATTGGTGACTCGTCTTTCACCGCCTATTACCACAAACTTGATATATATACATAATACATATATAATGAAGAAAAAGGAAAAAACAGCAGGGGCACGAACCCCTCCAAGCTCCAACGTAGTTCCGCCACTGAGGATGATGGACAAGCTATCATAGGCACAACCATCGGACAGAGAGGTGCGGCAATCAAGCAACGAGGAAGACAAGTAACGGTTGAAGCAAGAAATGAGAAGAAGAAGAGAGCGGCGGCTGGAGAGTGGCGACGTCTGGAGAGCGACGACGGCCGGAGAGCGGCGGCGGCTGAAGAGTAGTGTCGGCGGAGAGATAAGCCTGGCGGGTGACGAGCTTCGTGTCTTGCGTGGCTACTTTGACGGAGGGGGAAGTGTGCAATGACAGAGAAGATTCATGCGTAGATAAGTTTGCTGTGGGGTGGGCTTGTGCGAAGGTCACATTTTTGGTAATGATCAAACTTGTAATATTTTTGGTAATGAAAAGGCTGGGAGTAATAAGCCTGCCATTATTTCTCTGTTTTAGCTATGACAAATTCACAAAACAATAATATTTTTTTAAATATGACAATAATTATTATATTTTTTGATCAAGTAATTACTTATATTTAAATAATAAAATATGACAGTCTAATTCTGAAATTTGAAATATTTTTCTCCTATTTTTGGGATTTCCCCGTAATAATGAATTCATGATATTACCTTTTCTCATTTTCCATGTCATATAAAGGAGTAGAAGGATCACTGCCGCAGAAGATATACCCGTGCTTAATATTAGCCAGTTCCGGCGGATCCCCTTAGATTTCTTTAAAGGCAGCGCTGTAGACACACATAGGGAGTAAAAAGTTACAACACAAATGCTAAGTCAAATACTCCCTTCGGGTCCAAAACAAATTCACACTCACTATTCATTGGTCAACTTAAATCATTCTTAATTATTTACTTTATATATCAAATTTTTATCAAATTTAAATTTTCTTGATTAGACTTTGTAGCGATTTTAATGTAGTTTCTGAATATGTAAATTTTATTTACTAAAAATAATCCGAGCGTGAACAGGGATCGAGTTGCTTTATCGTCAGTCAAACATCATAAACCGTGAGTGAATTTGTTTTGGGACCGGAGGGAGTACTAGCATATTTTATACTCCTTAAAATTTAGCCAATGCCCCTTGAAATTTTATTACTTTTAAGTTTAAGTCATTAAAATAAAAGTTAACAATGTCATATTTTGTAAGAAATATTTATAGTTTAGTTATGTTACGTTTTATTCGGATTGTTCTGACCTAGTCTGATACTTCCTCTGTCCCGAAAAGATTGGTCAAAGTTAACTTTCATGTGGATTAATAAAGTAAAAACTGTGTGGTTGAAATTTGTGCGGAGGAGAGAGAATTAATTTTCGTCACAGATTCATTACTTTAAATGGAAATGACAAATCTTTTTGGGATATCCAAAAAAGGAAATTTGGTCAATCTTTTCAGGACGGAGGGAGTATGTTAAAGTATGGTTTAGCTTGATCTGATATGAACTGCTCTGCTAGATTCCGTTTTATACTATTATGTATTTTACAACTATCAAAGTCTAATATGTTCTTGTTGGCCTAAGACTGAAACTAGTGCAATTAAACACATCCTAAATGGTATGAATATGTTGCTCCATTCGTTTTAGCTTAAGCTTCTCAATTGTCTTTTTTGGATGTCCCGACTAAAACTTCTCATTTCTATTTTAAGAAATATTAGAATTCTTAAATGAGAAATTACTTTGAAAATATTAAAAGTTAATACACCCGTCATCAAATATTAAAACTTATACACCAACAACATCATGGTTACCATCAATGATTTCATTATGATATACTTGTCAAAATTACTTTGAAAATATATTTGAATTACTTTATTTAATTATTGTCCAAATAATCTTATCATTTAAGCTTTAGCCGGGATCCAAGGGAATATTTCAACATTTATTAAGAAATTACTCCGTATTTATTACTCCCTCCGTCCCAATTTACTTAGGAATCTTTGACTTTTCAAGTCAAAGGTGGTAAACTTTGACTAACTTTTTAAATTAATATATTTATGTAAAATTTAATAATTTTATACTTTTATGATAACATTTTTAACAGAGAACATTTTCATATCATTTTCATATTATTAATATTTTCTCTATATAATCATATAATCGATCAAAGTTAGACGTTATTGATTTGAAAAATCAAGTTCGACTAAGTAAAATGGGAGGGAGGGGTAAGAAACCTGAAGAAGATGCAGAGACTCTTATATAAACTTCTCTGCCGCCATTAACAAACTCTCTCATATCTGTTAACTCCCCATAAAAATTGAGGCATCCATCTCCTCCATTGATAGTAGTATCTTGTCTGGCATATCCAGTGCACGAACAGTTCTTCACACAATGTTCTTCACATTCTTTAAACCCCATCGCCTTGTCCGAGAACGTCGTTTCGGCGTAGGGAATGTTAACATTTGTGAGCTTAAGAAACCCGTCACCGTTCGGGCAGGCGTCTGTGTTGGCTTCCCGCCGACAGCTATGTCGATCGTCTCTCAAGGCCCATTCTTGAGTTGACGAGTTTGACTCAAACCCAGAAAGGCATTGACAGCCCGACCCGCCCGGAATGTATGGATTACAAACGCCAAATGCGCCACATGGGTTATATGAGTCGCATTTGTCTTTGGGAATGTACCACAGCCCGGCCCATGTCTTCATCTTCGGGCCTCCTTCATCCCCATCTCCTATCCATATGATCCGATTCATCGTCCCAGTTGCATTCAACATCAATACTGTGTACACCGTCGGATCAGGAACCGTGTATGAAAGACTGTCCTCATCTTCGTCAATGATGCCATGATATGGGGTGAAATTTATTGACATTCGCGGGATGTTGCTGCACCCGGATCCGATCCATAACCCGAGCCTCCAAACCCGGACTGAATTCTTGTACATGAACCCCTGAGGCGGATCAGTGAGCTCTACTCTGAGAGAGTACTCACCGGTGCCCGGATCATCCGGTGACTTCCACGAGGTAAGGAAACGCTTCAACCCGGTTTTCTTGTTCACTCCAAATTTCATGTGAGGCAAGAGTATATTGGTCGGGTAGTCGAAACTCTGCCATGCTGCGACCCGTCGATCCGGGTCGTGGTACAAAACAAGATTCCCTGTTTCCTTGAGCTGAACAGAGCAATTATATGCTCTTTCTAACCCCGTCGCCGGAAGAGAAAGACTGGTGTTCCAGACGGTGGCGTTGGTGTTCCTGTCTTGGATGACAAGATTCCCGGTGCCGTCGATGAAGAAGACCCCGGAAGTTCCGTTGACCGGGTTGTCCCTGTTAGCGACCCAGACAGCCACTAGTTCTGGTATGTTCTGGTACCAAATGCCGAGGTACCGTTTGCCGGTAGACTTTCCGGGAGTAAAGAATCCGAGGGCATATGAGTTTGCATTGGAGGTTAATAAATCGCCGTCTGTGAGAGTTTGGTTGAAGGTGATGGTTGTGGCGGATGAGCGTAGACATAGTAGAAATGCGAGAGAGAGCACAAATGTGATGCATTTCATTTTGAACGCAGATATGGTTATAGGCTATAGAAGCGAATGGTACATTTTATAGTATGAAGCTAGAACTGTTTTCGATCACTCAAATATATATTACTATCTCTCACTCAATTGTACGTGATTTATGAACCCGGCCTCTCCCAGCTCTGCTTTCGTGCACAGGACTGGACCTAGCTCCTTCATTTCCATCGTACCGTCGTCCTTTTGAATGCCATACATCGTACCGCGTTGGAATGAAAACTTCATGAACCACATATTTCTAGCCCCAACTCTTTCGTCAGATTGAGAATTTGAACGCAGATAAGGATATATATAGGCTATAGCCTATAGTAACTAATGGGCTACGTGCTTTTTACAGGGAAGAGTATGAAGAACTATTTTGGATCACTCAATTATGAATAACCCGGTCTCTCCCAGCTCTGCTTCCGTACTCAGCACCGGACCTCCTCCACTTCTGTCCATGGGATTTAGTTTGACGGGGCGGAGGCGCCTTCGATCATAGCTGCCTACGGAGAAGAGGTAAAGAGGCGGGTCATGCAATACAATACAATACAAATGGTTTTGATTATTCAATTCATCGCGTTTACATGGTTTTGATTAAATGCCATAGACATGTTCGTTTACTCACTTTCACAAACAAGCCAAATAAGGAAAATCATATCACTTTTATCAACGTTACAATCTGTTCTCAAAAATAAGCTACGTAAGGTTTCTTTCCACAAAAGTATACCATGTATAACCGACAAAATTAGAAACCCAGAGCTCGATATCGTGCGAAGATGGCTATCCTCTTCAGCGCGCGGAAATTGTTTGCGAAGTAGTTTTCGATTGCGAAAAGTTCAATCAAACTTAATTGCAGCTAACACTTACATGAAGACATCGATCGCAATCTTCCAAACGAAGAATGGTTCCATAGAACTCAATTTTGATCAGCTATGAAGAGTCTACAGAGAATCAAGCATCGTTTTGATCAAACATCGATGTCAAATTATTAGAATTTCCATACTTTGTTTAGTGTTCCAATATGCTTGAATTTAGGATATTTTGTTGCGCTTGTTGATCAATCGATGATGTGTGATATGTTCTATTTTTATTCTCGTTGATCATTAATACTCAATAAGTTTTTGTTTCTGAAGATCGCACTACAATGTACATGTATTCTTAATTAAATATAGAATGATATTTGTTGTGAATAACAGGAAACATGAAAACAACACCTGTTTTTATTCAGTGCGGTGGTGATTGGAATGAAGCAATGGAATATGTTAACTTCAGTGTTTTTGGAATTACTTTAGAAACAACTCTTTTCCTGAGTTAACTGAAAAGGTAACAGATAGGATTGGAATAGAAACAACACCAACCTCACTGATAATTCAATACAAAGTCTGAGAGAATTATCAACCATTGATGATGCAAGATAACTCAACTCTGTTGTTTTATTTACATATGAAGAAACACGATACAGATGTGATAAAATTCCCTCTATGCATCACCATTGCTAATATACAAGAAGCAACAAATTGCAACATGTTTCTTGTTGGATATCAACAAGAAGAAACAACACATGGGATGCAAGTAGACACCTTGTCTGAAGAAAACTCAACGATTAGTGAACAGATGGACATTAATGCTCTTATATTAGAATGAGAAAATACAATAACTAATGCAGTATGACGTACAATAAAAGTTCGTGGAGTCATTACCAACAAAGTGCAACAACAGTGATGTAGAACCTGAAGAAGGATTGATGAACAACAACCGTGCTGAGTTAAAAAAAAGCACTGAAGTTGTATGATATAAAAAGTCACTTCCAGTATGTGACATATAAGTCAAATAAGGAGTTTTTTGAAGCAAAATGCTTGGATGGAAAGTGCAATTGGGAGATCAAAGCAAGATAAATTGGAACACTAGGAAGGTTTACTGTTGTCAAGTTTGAAAAAACACATTCTTGCAGATTGGAAGTAAGATTAGCATATCAAAGGCATGCAGCATCAAGTTTGGTAGCAGAATGCATTTAGTCTAAGTTATTGGATCCAAAGCGCAATATATTGAAACCGATGCAAAGAGAGATATGTTAAAGGAGTATGGTGTTGAAATCAGTTTCTTAAAAGCATGGAGAGAAAAAGAAAAGGCGCTGAATAAGCTCAGAAGAAAACCAGAAGAATCATATGCATTTGTCACAGTTCTTGAGTATTGTGAAACAAACGAATCCTGGATCGTTTCTCGAACTTTAAGTTAATGAAGACAACACATTCTTGTATGTCTTCATTGTTATTGATGCATCAATTAAGGGCTAGGAATTTTGCAGACCAGTTACTGTAGTTGATGGGACATTTCTCGCTCGGAGGTATGTCGGAACACTGTTAACAGCATCAACACAAGATGTTTGTGGTAAAATAATTCCTATTTCATTTTCTGTTGTTGGCTCTGAAAATGATGAATCATGGAAACGGGTTTTCAAGAATATTAGATAAGCTTTGGGTTATAGAAGTGGAATGGTGATTGTTTATGATAGACATGAGAGTATTGTAAAAGGTGTTGTATAAGTGTATCCGAAATCTGGGCATGGGGTATGCATATACCATCTGTTCAACAACCTCAAGACAAAGTTCAATTGAAAAACAAAAAAAATGAAAGACAGATTTTGAAGCTCCACAAGCATACACCAGAGAGGACTTTGATTGGCACATTGAGGAACTGAAGAAACTAGATGAGGGGATAATGCTATATTTATACTCAGTTGGGTATGAAAAATGGACTAGAGTTTTCTCAAGAATTTATTTTAATGGACTGCAGTTAAAAGCGCAGTTATTTTCAAGAATTTATTTTAATGCCTTCTCGTTTGAGTTTTTAGCTGAAATTTGGTATGAGTAAACTAGACTTAAGGACTAACATGATCACAAAAGTTCATCGAAAACCTCTACCGGGAACAACCCAAAATGACGTCGCCGGACAGAACCTCCTATATAAGGCCTTATTTGACATTTTTTTGTAAGTTCGAGGTCATATCTGACCCTTTTCTCTAGAAATTACAATCATAAACAATCTATTATAATATAATAGCAAAAGAAAACTTGCACAAGAAGTTCCCGGCCAAAGTAAGAAATTTCTAGATTCATGATGTCAGCTTCACAACAGTAGCCTTTAATTAATTTTCAAATTGAGATTTTATAAAAATATACATCGGCAATTACAATTGTTGTTAAATAATCCCAACATAAGCTGCATGACGGTTCCCATTTCAAGAATGAGTCTGATTGGTCGTTTTGTAGGCAAGAGTAGATGTTCAACTTCCCAATGTTACATTTAACGCATCTTTGTTCATTTTTATAGGATCCGTATCAGACGCCTGTGTATAAATAGGGGAATGTGTGATTAGCAAATCGGTTTTCAGCCTAATATTACGTACATACGTCTAAGCATAGACAAACAAAAATATTTATCATTCTATCCGCTCTAAACAATTTTGCCTTTAAAGTTCCAAGATATTAGTATTTGCCTCTATGAATCTGGCATGTTGTTGTTTTCATAGAGAGGATATAAAAGACTTTAGCTTTCAGGATTCTCGACTGTAATCCTCAAAGTTTCATATTTGATGAAAGAATTATGGAAAACATAACGGAAGGAATATAATAATATGGATTATAGTTTTTAAGTAAAATATCAAAGACAAAAATAGATTGAAGGGCAAATATGTCTCCAACCCAAAAAAATCAGAGTACGAGTTAAAAACTCAAATGTGTACAACAAGTAAACCAAAAGCCAGACTAATCACCAAACACCATGCATCATGTGTTAAGCACCATACAAGAAAGTAATCACTACTAAAAAACAGGCTTACAGTGACACTTTTATAGTGACACTTTTATGTCAGATACCACTATTGATACAGAAGTGTCACTAATATGTAACACAAAAATATCACCGTAAAATAGTGACACTTTTTTCAGAAGTGAAGCTAAGTATACGCACGTATTCCCCTAAATGGGCCGTTCATGAGCCCGTCTTCTAATTACTTACGTTTTTTCCTAAGCTAACGCGTACACTTACGTTTTTTCCTCAGAGCACATACGAACCCTAGCTAGCGGAAGACCTCAGATCGATCGATTCTTCTCCTTGAGAGGGAACGAACCCTAGCTACGACCTCAGAGATCGATCGATTTACTCCTCTCTCGATCGATTCTTGTTCTTTAGGGAGTTGGCCGGCTCTGTGGACACAGCTTCGACGGACGGACATAGCTTCGTGATTTGGACACTTGAGCGGACGACTCGTGGCTTAATTCTCCTCCGTCAACTGAACACCTATGTAAGTCATTCTTCTCCATTCGCCCTAGTTCAGACCTTCCCACTCAAACGACCACCCTTCTCTGCTATACGGAAAGCTATGGAAGCGATTGGTTTTTTCGAGTCATACTTTGTCGGGCTTCTTCACTCGCACCGAATTCTGGTAAATTTCATCTCAGACTCTGATTTTCAAAGGTTTTGGTTGAAAAACACTTGGGACTTCTTCGGATCTCCGATTAAAGTCACCAGGTGTACACCATCCTATTCTGATGATTTCGGTTGCCCCTTGTGTCCCGTTTGGGTGGCCCTAGATGGGCTACCGATCCATATTTATGATGCTAGAGCTTTATTCTCTATTGCTAGTTTATTGGGCAAACCTCTCAAAATTGACGCTCCTACTGCTAATTTTTCCAGACCAAGCACAGCTAGAATTTTGATTGAAATTGATGTTGCTAAGGATTTGCCTCCCAAAATATGGATTGGAAATGGTGATACCTGTTTTTTTCAGACTGTTGTTTATGAAGCCAGGTTTCACATATTTATACGGCAGCGATTACCACTGACTGTGTTGATTTACAAGATCAAACTCCAGCTCCTATTATGTGTATGTTTTCATGATACTAGAGTGTCACAAAACTTTGTGATACTATGGTGTCATAACACTTTGCGATACCATAGTGTCATGATTTGGTGATACTACGGTGTCATAATTTAGTGACACTTTCAGTGACACTTATTTAGTGTCACTAGCCCCCACTTTCAGCGACACTTTTTTAGTGTCACAGAAGCCTGTTAGTGACACTAATTTGGTGTCACTGTAAGGCATTTTTCTAGTAGTGTAAATACCAACCTCAAGTTCTGTGATGAGTTTATTCATTCTTTCGAAATATTGTTGATTCCAGATGTGTATATGGAACACATTCTGGGTAAATGAATGCCTTCATATTTGCACTATCGGAATTCTACAACCACACCGATCAAGAAGATAAATAAGGAAAAATAAATATAAATCAATACATTTAGTGAATTCTAATCCTCGACTTCATCTTCAGCTCTCATACAACTCTATTCTAATCCTCAGCTTCATCTTAAGCCGATTTCAGCCAATTTTTTCACCAAACACTTAACTTTTAATTCTGCACACTGAATTTTTTAATAATAAGAAAAAGTAAGACTCAAATCAATTTTCTGATTGCATTGCCTGACGTTAGTGTATAAGATCTTTTTAGCTATTTTTTCATTTAATTGTTTTTTTATTTATTAATAAAATATATTTTAAATATAATTTTACCATAAATTAACTGAATCCGTCAATTCAACCAATATATCAGATTTGATTGATTAAACCAATTTCAGTTACCAAATGGCTCTAAGCTTTTACCTCACAAATTGTTTGTAATCAGTGTAATACTAAAACATTATACATTAATAAGATATATTTCTCAATTATTTGTGATTTAGGAAACTAATTATTACTACCTTCGTCCCAAAATACTTTGTCATCTCATTCAATTTGGACCATGATTTTGATTAGAATATAATTATAAAAGTTATAAATTTTATACTTTTATAAAACTAATTTTAACAAGAAGCATATAACATTTGTATATTATAAATAATTTCCAATAAAAATATATAGTTGATCAAAATTGTGAATATAGCAATGTTTTTTTAATCATATTACGTAATTTTCATAAACTTAGAAAGAAATAAGCAAGTAAAATAATCACGTCTTTTGAGCACTGAACTCTTCTTAATGCCCTCTTACCCCACGCTTGCTTTATAGTTTTCAATGACTAAAATAAATAATACTATGTATTTCGTAATAAACATCTAATGTAATGACCATCGGTAATAGCACATGTAAGACTCTGTCTCACTTTCATGTACTACCTCTGTTCTGAAAAGGTTCGCTATATTGACTTTTCTTGGTCAATGATGTTAAACATTGGACAATGATTTTATTTATTATATTTGTATATAATTTATAAATTTTATACTTCTATGAAAACATTTTGGACAAGGAACATTTTGATATAATTTCGTATTAAAAAATATGATTGGCTAAATTTGATTGTCATTGTTATCGGTATTCAAAGTATTGTTTTATTGGGTGTGACAATGAAATCCTTTGTTATCATCATATTTTTCCTACTCTTCTTCACTATTTGTTTTGTATATATTTTTGGTATTCATATTATTGTTTCTTTTTGAAATTTATATTAGCGTTATGTGTGTATATTATTTGTTCGTGTTATATAAAATCTTTATGCGTTATATGTATACAAAATATTCCTCCGTGCATCGCACGGGTGGAATACCAGTATTCTTAATGGTAAAAGAGTAACCAAAGATAAAACAAAATCATTTTAATTAATTAAATAAAATTACAATGATTTTCGGACATGCAGGTCAGTCGAATATTTTATCTCTATGTCCTTATTAATATCCGATCCACGCCTAGAGAAGTGATACATGTGTCGAAAAAACAAAGGGAGCATCACGTATAGTGGTGTTGAAGTTTATTTCCTCAACCCGCAGGCCCAACACGTAACTTGGGGGTTCGAATAGGTGAAGGACAAATAAGATCACTAGACAACGGGGAATGAGCCAATAACTGTATTTTACTCACTTCAACGATTACAAGCCGAAGGGCCCAACGTACTAAGCTATGCTATGAGCTGTGATTGCTATTACAATGCTAGAGAGTCAAAATGCGAACCCTTTTCAATGAAATAAATGCGACTATTTATATTATCCCAGGGTGGTTGGGGGCTGACGTGGCTGGTTGTGGGTGACATGATCCCAACCACCAAATCTAGCGCATTTAATGCGTTTCCCTCCAGGATCTTGGCTTCCCGCCATGACGTGGGGACGTTCGTCCCTCAGGCTGGACTCAACTTCCTGGTGGCATCCTGGACCCTTGGGTAGAAAACCCATAAGACGTATGTCCCCTAGATCCTGAAGCTTGGTTATGCTGGACTACGTACGTCCCCAGGCCCTTGGCCTTGAAGCTTGGTCGCGCTGGACTACATACGTCCCCAGGCCCTTGAGCCCTGAAGCTTGGTTATGCTGGACTACGTACGTCCCCAGGCCCTTGGCCCTGAAGCTTGGTTATGCTGGGCTACGTACGTCCCCAGGCCCTTGGCCCTGAAGCTTGGTCATGCTGGACTAAGTACGTCCCCTGGCCCTGGAGCCCTGAAGCTTGGTCCTGCTGGGCTACGTACGTCCCTTGGCCCTTGGGCATGCTGGGCTACGTACGTCCCCTGGTCCTAGCCTTCCTTTTGGGCCCGTTGCCAGATGCTCTCGTGCGGCCCCTAGGGGTTGATGGGCCGGCCCTTGTTAGGCCATTAACCCAACACAAGTCCCCCACTTCTGATGTTCCGAGCGTGCGCGGGACATAAAGAAGTAAATAGCTTCCGACGTACTACCTTGAGCCGTTACTTCCCTCCCCCCGAAGCGACGGTTGCTTTCCAGCCGTTGTTCGCGGGGCTCTAGGTGCCATCTGTCCAGGCCGGTTCAACTTCCGACGCAAAAGTAATCATTTCGCACTTGCTCGTCTCTACGTGACATGCGTCCCTGGGTATGCTCCTTGCGATGCGTCACCCTCAGTTTGGCCACTGAACCGGTACCTCCCCTTATAAATACTGGGATCGCAGGCATGGTTAGGGCTTTCCATCCTTTGCTTCCTCCTAATTTCCCAGTGCCGTTCAGCGAGTGTCTATGGTTTCCGCGTTCGTCCCTTTTCCAAGGCTCCGCAAGGTAATTCTTCGATCCAACCCCTCTCCCTTTCTCCTCGTACCCCCTCCATGGCCTGTTCCATGGAAATTTCCTCCGATTCGGATACTGGTTCTAGTTCCTCTACCGGCTCTTCTGTCGGTTCCTCTTCTGCGACGAACCCCAGATCCCGTTCCTCGGAGGGAGCAAGTGGTTCTGGCCGTTCCAATGCTTCTTCAGTGGCGGTCCTTGTGGCGACAGCTGACGCCGTGATCTCAGATGCAGAGGAGCATGTCGACATGGGCGTTGTTTCTGAGAACGTCGTTGCGATGGTGGCGCAACCTGCAGCGGGGGTGGAGCACTCAGCCGATCGTGATTCTGGTGAAGAGGCCGAGGAAGGGGACGATCTCCGAATATATGAGCTTGGCGTCCAAATGGATCAGCACCGGCACATAGTTCTCATCCCCAACGTCGCCGTGATCGAACAGGTCTTCTCTAGGAGGGCCTTGAGGGAACTGCGGACTATTCTCCCTCCACCTGCTTACTACAGCCTCCGGGGTGCGGACAACCTCTTCAAGAGACGTCCGGGAATGGTGATGGTGCACATGGATTCCTTAAAATCCGGACTGCGCTTCCCGCTCCACCCGTTTTATCTTGACTTTTTCGAATTTTATAGTGTTGTTCAGGCCCAATTCATGCCAAACTCCTACCGTCTGATCTCCGCATTCCTTGTTCGTTGTAAATAGCAAGGGCTCACCCCTAATCTGGAGCTTTTCCATTATTTGTTCCAAGTCACCCCTCAAAACGCCGACGGGTTTCTGTGCCTGGCCGCTCGTCCTATAAGGAAGCTATTCGAGGGGGCTCCCACTTCCATTCACGATTGGAAAAATCGTTTTTTCTTCATCCGTTATGCGGACGAGCGGCTTCCTGTGAGATGGAACGGGTATCCTCCGAAGATTAAGACTCTGGAGCTAACCCAGGAATTGCAAGATGCCGTGGATAAGCTAAAGCTGGGCGGCGTTAAAAAGCTGAAGGACCTCCTGACCATCCAGGCACTCTCGGATGCAGAGATAGGTACCGCCCGTGATCCCTGGACTGGCATTCTCTCGTGTTCATCTTGTGGACCCGGGCGGTCCATTCCCTGAGGTGAGCGCCTTTGTGATTTGCACCGTCCGGTACTAATGTTATTTCTTTGTTTCAGGTCTTCCTCCTACTCAAGAGCAAATGGATCGTGCCGCTATGGTAGCCCGCCGTGAGGCCAAGGCCAACAAGGAACGAACGATGCTGACGAGAGCTCGTGGCGTCACCCAATCTTCTGAGGCCAATTCTTCCGCCGCGTCTCAGGCGAATAAACGTGTTGCTGAAGCGGAGCAACTTCTGGTTGCTGAGGTGACTGGGCAGAACTCTGAAGCCCAGCATTCTCAAGATAACCGGGTCCTGAATGTGGATCCGCTCGGCGTTGGTATCCCCGCTAGTGGGGAAAAGGACGGGCAAAAAGCCGAAGAGGCCGCGTGTTGAGCCTTCTGCTCCCAAACCCACGAACGTCGTGGTGCCCTCCGCCGTCCGTCCGATTTCTGAAATCTGGAAGGACATGGACCTTCAGGCCGGGATGGAGTTGTCGGATCATTCTCCTGGCAATTCTGTAGATCATTCCCTGCTTTTGAACCTTGAGGTACGTTCCTCACATTCCCCCCCCCCCCCCCCCCGTCACTTGATCTGTCGTCCGTCCCCACCTAATTCACTCTTCTTTTTTGTAGGCTGGGCTAAGCTTGTTGCGGGCGAGGGCCGCTCGGGAGAAGGATCTTGTTGAGCTCAAGAGAAAAGCCGATGCGGCTTTAAAGAAAGAGCAGGAAGTCGTGCTGCTGCGGGAGGCTGTTCAGGCAGAGATGAAGAAGGTTCAGGCTGCCCTGGCTCAGGCCCAACTGGAGCTCCAGGCCGTTCGGACTCAGAGCCAACAGGAGAAGCAAAACCTGCTTTCCAAGGTGGCCCTGGCTAAGAAGCATGGGATTTCCTTTGTTTCTGCCGCAGATCCTACCCCGCGTCCTGAGGGCGGATCCTCTCCTAGTGACGTTCTGACTCTGGTCCTTAACGTGGAGGAATTTAAGAAAACCACCCAGTTCCTCCAGGCCGCCCATGAGTATTGTCGAGGAGCTGCTGGAGAATGTTTTCGAGGCCGAGCTGCAGCCCATGCCGGAAAAGGATCGCTTGTCTCATGGGGTGCGGCTTTTGGAGAAAACTGCACTCGATGGTGAATGGCTTGCCGAGCTTGCTGATAATGCCTTTTCCAAGAGGTATTATCAGGGTGTTAAGGCCCTCAGGAGTGTCCTTCCTCTGGTCGGATGTCCCCCTTTTAACGTGGAGGATTACACGGAGGGGGCAGAGCTTCGGCGGGTCATGGGGAAGATAGGCCGAGATGAGCGGCGTGCCGAGGCCGTTCAGAGGGGTGAAATCCCTGATCCCCCGACTCCCGAGCCCCTCTTTGATGAGTTGGAAGAGCCGCAGTCCTCTTCACGCTCCCCCCCATGGTTTCCTTGCATGATTTTGATTAATCCCATTTTGCTTACTTGTATGTTCCGGCCAGTAGAGCCGAAGAATAAAACTTCCTTTGCCCTTTATGATTTGCGGTCTGTTCATTTATTTATAGCTCCCTCTGTCCGTTTCCTACTTCCTCTGGCGAGGGACGATTCTTCTCCTTTCTCATGAACTCTTTTCTCTTCTTCTTTGACGAGGAACGACTCTTCCTTCTTTCTCTCATTTTCTCTCTTTTATCATCTTCTTCTTTTCTTTACGTACGTCTCATTGTGGGGAAAGTGATTTCGGAGCGTGCCACTAGTGGCGTGGATCTCGATGTGTCGCGCCAGCCGCAGGATACACCAAACACGGTCCACCACGTGTCTTTCCCCAATTAGGGCGCAGGGGGTGGTTTTTGCCTATAAATACTCTATCATCAAAAGGGGGAATTACTCTGTTACTCTGCCAGATTATTTTCTCTCTCTAGATCTTCATTTCTTTTATGAAAGTCCTGTGTTTTTTATCCGTCCTTGCTATGTCTTCCATTGCCCCTAGGCAATCTGCCCACGGCTGTCCTGGAAGTTCATCTGATGACGGATGTAATTCAGGGGACGACCTTCCGGTCTATAAGCGTGGGATGCCCCCAGCCTCCTCGTTACTCCCTTAACTTTCACCTTGTTCGGCGTAAGCACCAACGCCTGCTCCCTAGTGAGAAGAACCTGATTCCCCAGTTGCTCCCCCCAGGGGGTTGGGACGCACAGTTCGTCCGCCATCCTATGCGGCATCTACCTGGCTATATGATCGTCCATCTGGATTCTGTGGCAGCGGGATTTCTTTTCCCGCTGTTGCCTTTCCACATTTCTTTTTTCAGGGGTCTTGGTATTGCCCTGGCTCAGCTCGTTCCGTATTCCCATCAGATTCTCGCCGATTTCATAATTCGGTGCTACACTATGGGGGTTGAGCCGTCCGTGAAGTTATTTTTACATTTCTTCCGGCTTTCCCCGTACGGCCAGACAGGTTATCTCAGCATTGTGGCCCGTTCGTGTAGGGTTCTCCTTTCCAACAACCCCCCAAATCCGAACGGCTGGGAGGAGAGATTCTTTCTTGCCGGGGTTGACTCCCCTCCCCCTTCTCCGACCGGTGGAATGCTTACCCTGTTAAGTTTGAGCCTCCGGTTCTCCATTCGGTCGAGCTGGAGCAGGCCGCACGTATTGCCGGTGAGGGGGGTCCAGAACCTGCGTTCGCTGGTGAACGACACCAACTTGGGCAAGGCCGGCATAGGTACGTCCTCGCTGTGGCCCGGGTTTTGGACTCTCTTTCTGTGAATTCCAAACATTGCTCTAAACTTTTTTTTTCTCTCCCTTACGCAGGACTTTTCCCCAGGTCTTCTGCCATGGTTCCTCACACCCATGCAACTCCCTCCTCCGGTCGGTCTGATGTTAGCAAGGGAAAGCAGATCGTTGGTGAGGATCAGGGCCAAAAGATCACCACCAGGGACGAACGGCCTCCCAAGAAGTCCCGCCATGGGGAAGGATCCTCCAAGGCCGTGGTGATCCTCGATGGGTCACATAATGAGGCCGCCTCTCCTCCTAGGCCGCCCCCCGTTACTTCGGTGGGTAAAAGCTCGGACGACCCTCCTCCGCCCGGTTCTGAGGACTCTTTTTCTGACATCATTGAGTTCTCCGAGTCGGGCCCCCGTGCGGAGTTGAAGAGACTATTTGGTCAGACGACCTCTTCCATTTGGTGCTCTTTGGGGTTAAAACTTCCTCGTGATTTTGCCGCTCGTGAGAGCCCGTTGGATCTTCATGAGTGCGGTCTTAGCACTCTTAATAAGGCTGCTGTCTATTTCTGCAAGGCGCGATTTGCCTATGAAGCTCAGGAGCGTGCTTCTGCCCAGGTGTGTTGCGAAGCCGATGATCTGGTGAAGAAGGCCAAAGAGCGCCTGCACAAGATGCAGCAGGACCTGAACATTGCTCTTGGGCTTGCTAAGGGGAGTTCGTCTCTTCAGGAGACGGTCAAGAAACAAGCCGAGGAGCTGCAGCTGCTTCGTGCCAAAATGGCCGCCGTGGAGAAATCCGACGTGCAGCTTCGCCAGGTTGGTGTGGAGGGGATCGTCCCTGTTTTTAGGCTGATGTTTCCAAAATCAAGGAAGTTGGCTCTATTGAGTTTCAGAAATCCAAGGCCTACGTCGATGCCGTGAACGTCCGTGTGAAGGAGCGTCTTGCCCAGATCTTCGGGGAGT
Organism: Cuscuta europaea; assembly: GCA_945859875.1. NCBI lineage: Eukaryota > Viridiplantae > Streptophyta > Magnoliopsida > Solanales > Convolvulaceae > Cuscuta > Cuscuta europaea. Next base: position 9,693,746 of record CAMAPE010000015.1, read on the forward strand.
ATCAGGCTAAGAGTTCTGATATGTTGACAGATGACATTGAGCTGGTATCAGGGACCTCCGCCGGTCGGGAGTTCCTTGCAGAGCTTGCCGATGATACTTTTGCTAAAGGAATGATCGGCCTTTTGGCCGGAAACCTCCCGGCTCTAGAGCATTACCTCCCCACTCCGTTTGACCCCGAGGATGCTGGTTTCAATGCTTCGTTTGCTGAGGCTTATGAGGAGGCTTTGAAGGAGAAGTCTCAGGCGAAGGACGACCCCTCTTGTAACTGAGTGAGTTTGTCAAATTCTGCTTGTCGACCGCACATTCTGGCTAGCAGGCCGTTCTTCTTAGAGCGCCTAATGTTTTTAAGATGACTTACTTCACCCCTCATGCCTTTGGGTTCATAGAAAGCTCTTGCAGGCATATCTATATTCAAGGATATCTCCCCAAGGTGTGACGACTCTAGTTATTTTGTACTCTTGATTTCACTCCGAACTCATGTATGCTTATGTACTTTCCGGCCGGTAGAGCCGATGAATAAAGTGTATTTACTGATTGCTATGATCGTCTTTTAACTTCATTCCTAGTGCCTCCCTAGGATCGTCTTTTTTTTGTTTGGAGGTCTTTAACTTCGTCCCGTCATCCGCTCGTCTTACCTGCCCATTTGGCCCGGTCCTTTGGATCCTGAGCTGGGCTCGGCCGCGATTGTGATGCAGAACGGGTTTATCCCCTTTGGGGATTCCCTGTTCTTTGTCCCGTCATCCGCTCATCTTAGCTGCCCATTTGGCCCGGTCCTTTGGATCCTGAGATGGGCTCGGCCGCGATGGTGATGTGGAACGGGTTTATCCCCTTTGGGGATTCCCCAGTGCCCCTCTATTTTTTTAGGGGTCTTTAGCTTCGTCCCGTCCTCCGCTCGTCTTACCTGCCCATTTGGCCCGGTCCTTTGGATCCTGAGCTGGGCTCGGTTGCGATTGTGATGCGGAACGGGTTTATCCCCTTTGGGGATTCGGGATTCCCCATTCTTCATCCCATCACCCGCTCGTCTTACCTGCCCATTTGGCCCGGTCCTTTAGATCCTGAGCTGGGATCGGCCGCGATTGTGATGCGGAATGGGTTTATCCCCTTTGGGGATTCCCCAGTGCCCCTCTATTTTTTTTAGGGGTCTTTAGCTTCGTCCCGTCATCCGCTCATCTTACCTCCCCATTTGGCACGGCTTTGGATCTTGAGCTGGGCTCGGCCGCAATTGTGATGCGGAACGGGTTTATCCCCTTTGGGGATTCCCCGTTCTTCGTCCCGTCATCCGCTCGTCTTACCTGCCCATTTGGCCCGGTCCTTTGGATCCTGAGCTGGGCTCGGCCGCGATTGTGATGCGGAACGGGTTTATCCCCTTTGGGGATTCCCCGTTCTTTGTCTCGTCATCCGCTCGTCTTACCTGCCCATTTGGCCCGGTCCTTTGGATCCTGAGATGGGCTCGGCCACGATTGTGATGCGGCACGGGTTTATCCCCTTTGGGGATTCCCAGTGCCCATCTGTTTTTTTTGAGGGGTCTTTGGTGCGGTGGTTGTACTGTTTGGACGATTGTAATCGCTCGACGGGGAATGTTAATCTCCTCTGGGAGGCTCGTAGTGTTCCTATGACGATTGTTGAAGGTAAATCCCGTAGATCCGAAAGCCCAACACAAACTTTGGATATATCAGGAATGGTACAGAATCAAAGTGTATAATCAAAATATAAAATATGAACTCACTAATACTCGAAAGCTCACTTGTATTAACTAACCAGTCTGATTACAAGGGAATTCCCGATCGGTAGGTCAGAAATAATGCTTTAATACAAGAAATAAGGGCAATAATGCTATTCTAGAGCCTGAGTATTGAAATGCTAACCCTTACAATGATTTTAAACCTTCAATTTATACTAATGGAGAGCATGAGCTGCCCTATGCTGATTGGCTATATATTGTTCCACCGACTTGGTCACCCATGTTTCCACTTGCTGATGTCACAATCTGGCATTAATTGCACCTGGCCACTTGTCGGTTGTCCGTTGCTCGAACGGGATGTTGGACTATGCTGGAGATGCTGTCAAATTGGCCCAAGTATGATATATAGCCCGAACTCCGTTCGGTATGTCTTCTTACTGGGCCAACCCTTATTTGGGCCGAATCTCGTTCGGCATGAATTCTTCACTGGATCTACTCATCATAGAGTGATGGGCCCATTGCTTGGGCCGAGTATCTTGGGCCTTCTTGATCCGGGTATTGGGCCTCTGGATCAATAACCCAACACAAGTCCTCCACTTCCGATGTCTCGAATGACAGTGAGTGCATTAGGAAGTATGAATACCAATGTTGCAATTCGCCGAATGGGGATCGGGGTACAGAAGTAGTTAGTTCCCCATGTCGTGATTTGACGGCTGTCATTTCATTCCCCCATATTCATCATGGTAACCGTCGTTTAGTCTTTTCATTAGACACGCGTTTAGCTTAAATGCTCCTAGTGACGTGTTGCTCCCTGATTGGTTCTTGATACGGCGGTTTCAAGGCTATATATTAGCCTTTAACTTCTCAAATCCGGGTTTCGATTCTGCAATTTTCTGCGCCTTGTTGATTTCTGAAATTTCTCGCAGCCTTAGTCGCTCAGGTACTCTTCTTCCCTTGCTTTCTCGCCTCAATTCTGACTCGGTCGAGATGATTTCCCAACAATGTTCTGATTCGGAAATGGCTTCTCAAGGGGAGGACCGTGTTGTGGAGATTATCACCGTCCCTTTTGATGAAGGTTCCAAGGCAACGACGGCGGAGGTTAGGGCGGAGACAGGCGACTCCTTTAGGAGTTCTTCTTCCTCCAGTGAAGATTCCGACGATACCAAATCCGAGGACGAATTAGCTTCCATGGCCGCCGGACGTCCCAACGATTTCCCTCGCCATACCCTTGACCTAAAACTGATTAGGGAGAGGCGGCAAAAACTGACCTCCCATAATAGGGCCGAAATTCCGGCCCTTATCCCTGACCCAGTGAATTTCCGTTTGCAATCTGGGCTTCACCCAATGCGCCATAGGCCTGGAATGACTGTAGTTCATTTTGACTCAATTAGGGCCGGCCTTAGGTTTCCGCTACACCCCTTTTTCATTTCATTTTTCAATTTCTATGAAGTTGTACCGACCCAAATTATGCCGAACTCCTATCGGGCAATGGCGGGTTTTATTTGTCGTTGTAAAGATGCCGGTGCCCGACCAACCTTAGAACTTTTCCATCAATTTTTCAAGGTAGCCCCTCAACAAACCCACGACTATCTGGCCACTAGTGCCCGAACGGGACATATTCTGTTCAAGGGAAACCCAACTTCAATCAAAGGGTGGAAAGACCAATTTTTCTTCATGTCTGTCCCGGACGGCCTAATTCCCCGCAAATGGAATACCTTCCCCCGCAAGACTCCTGATCCAGTCCTCACTGAAGAAATTTACAAGGACGTGCTTGCTGTGGAGAAAGATAAATGCATGGACATCATGAGTTATCTAACTCCCGATCGGCTCGTTGAAGCCGGGATAGGTACTGCCCGTTCTCTTGGGTTTACTTGTTTTGAGAAATCAAGTGTCATGGTCCGGGCGGTCCTTCCCGTGCGAGAAACGTTCTTTTTTCTTTTTTCTAGTTTCTCACACGCTAAGGCCGCTCGATACTAACATTTTCCTTTGTCATTTTTCAGCACCAAATCCAGATCTACCCATGGACAATAGCAGAGTTATGGCAGCTGGTGGGGTTGGTCAACGAAAAAAGGCCAGGAAGAACCCCCAACCTACTCCCTCTACTGTTACTGCCCAGGATGCTGGGTCTTCTCAACCGGTTCCAGAGCCACAACCGATACAGCAGGTCCATCAGGACCAATTCGATGCCATGCTGGTCGATGATCGGTTTGGCTTTGATCAACTGCAGCAATTTCTCGAGCACTTTCAAGCTGCTCAAGAAACCGGCCAGGGTACGGGTGAAATACCCACCGTCCAGTTATCTGGCCAGGTTGACCGGATTTCCCTGGCGGATCCGGTTCATGATGTTGTGGAACGAGGTGGCTGTTCGGCAAGCCAGATCTGGTCTACCTCTGCCTTCTTCAACAATTTCACCGTCCCCAAGCTTTCGGTCGAGCAGTCTGAGGAATGCGTGGCCTTGGCAGCTTTGAAGGTATGTTGCCATTCCATAGTTTAAATCTCCCTTAGTTTAAAATTTTCTTTCACCATTTCATTTCCCGAACGTCATTCTGCAGGTTGGGCTTTACAGTCTGCAGCTGAAGGAAGCTCGGCTGGCTAAGGAGCGGGAGCTGATCGTTGCTCAGAGTTTCGCGGAGCAGAATGCAGCAGTTGTTTTTGCTGCTCTGGAGGCCGAGCGGAAGGCCTATGCTGAGGAGAAGAAACGTCTTGAATCGGAGCTTGGCGAGCTTCGGGTTCAGCTCGGGGTCTCTCAGTCCAAGGTCCATGCTGCCGAAGCTGCCTCGGTTAAATTTGAAGAGCACGCCCCTCGTATCCCGGACGGCCCTGGTGAAATACAGGTTGACCTGTCCACCGTTCGGGAGTCATTCAAAGGGTCTGAGGAGTTTGCCATCTTGAAAAAAGATTACGCACAACAGCAACTCCCAGTCACCTTTGGTGATTATCTTGACCGTTTCTCTGCGGTTGACGCCCGTCGGAGCGAGGGGGTCAAATTGCTCGACCAGGATCCCAGGGGGAAAAAATTCAATGATTCCCTGGCCCGATCCCTATACGTCATGGGCTGTCAGCACATCATGGCTCCCTTTGTCGCCAAATTTCAAGAATTGCTAGGGAGGCCGGTCGAGCTGGCTGATCTTCCCCAGGCGCCCATAGTTGAAGCTCAATATGAGAAGTATCAAAGGGACTTACAACGGGCTGCCGATCGTGAAGCGGGGAAGGAGCCTGATCCCCTCACTGACTCGGATGAGGAGGAGGGTGACGAAGAAGACAATGGGGCAGGGCAGTAGAGTAGAATTTAGTAGTTTTAGCAACTGTAATCCCTTTCCCCTTTTTCCTCTTTCCTTGCAAAACCTTATCTGTATTTCCCGGCCAGTAGAGCCGATGAATATATATCTCTTTTTTGCATAAAGCTCTATATATTGTCTTTCTTGCCTTTATTGAATGATTTACTCTCCATTCGGGCTTCGGTCCGTTTTGTAGTACTTAACGGTTTTCTGACTTTTTTAATTCAATACTCCCAACATCGCATGTTTGCCGCTCGGGCTTCTGTTCATTTTTTAGGACTTCAGATATTCTGGCTTCAGATCATCTTTTAGAACGTTGGTAGCCGTTCGGGCTTCAGATCATTTTTTAGGACTTGGTAGCCGTTCGGGCTTCAGATCATTTTTTAGGACTTAGCAATTTTTCCTGGCTTCAGGCATCTCTGATAATCTGCCCGCACTTGGGTTCCTTCGTATGTTGGTAGCCGTTCGGGCTTCAGATCAATCTTTAGGATTTAGCAGTTTTTCTGGCTTCAGATTTCTGATAATCTACGCGCACTTGGCTTCCTTCATGTGTTGGTAGCCGTTCGGGCTCAGATCAATCTTTAGGACTTAGCAGTTTTTTCTGGCTTCAGATTTCTGGTAATCTACCCGCACATGGCTTCCTTCATGTGTTGGTAGCCGTTCGGGCTTCAGATCAATCTTTAGGACTTAGCAGTTTTTCTAATCAGCAAGTCCCTGTGATCTTTGCTAATCCTCTGTAAGCCCGTTCGGGGTACGTGCCCAAAGATGAACCATAAATGCCCCTGATTAATCATAACCACTTAATGCCACGTGTTGCTCATGGATTAGGGTTTTGTGCAGCACTTTCCCTATTTATAGAGAGGTGCTTTCCCCTCATTTCTCCTGCTGTTTCTTCATTTTTCCTTCTAAGTTCAGAATTCTCTTGCGTATTTTCAAGCTTTCTCTCTCTAGAATTCCCAGAATTTCTCAAGTGGTTTTATGTATTATCCTTCTAGCTCAGAATCTGAAGAAATGCTGTTGATTCGCATAGGTAAAACATGTGCTGGTAACAAGGCCGAAGGTTCTTCTTCCCAAACACCTAACTTTGGCAACCCTCTGGCAGGAAAAAACACCGAACAGCCACGTGATGATGGATGCCTATCAGGGGATGACGTCCAGGTCTATAACAAGGGAATGCCCGAGCGGCCACCCCGCATTCCCCTACACTTTAATCGCATCCGTAAACAAAAACAACGTCTCCCTGAAGATGTCGAACGGCAGCTTAGCCAATTATTGCCCCCACCAAGGGAATACTATGCTGGATTTATTCGGCACCCGATGAGGCACCGACCGGGGCACGTGCTAGTGCACCTTGACGCTCTGACTGCTGGGCTTCGCTTCCCTCTTCATTCGTTCATTGTGGAATTCTTACGCCGGGTTTCTGTATTACCTGCCCAGTTCGTGCCCAGTACCTACCGCATTCTTACAGGCTTCATAATTCGATGCCACGAGTTGAGGATCGCTCCAAGTGTCGACTTATTCCTCCATCACTACTGCTATCAGCCTTATTGGACGACCGGGTACCTGAAGCTGGTAGCTCGTTCTGATCGTCAACTGTTCACAGAAAATCCCACCCCGGCGGCTGACTGGGAGGAGCGTTTTCTGTTTGTCCGGGTAGGTGATTCTCTGCCATTTCCGGATAGGTGGAACGCCTACCCCGTTCGGGATTCTCAGCCCAGGGTAGATGTCGTTCTACGCTCCCAAGCTGAATCTTTGCGGATGGGAGGAACCCGAAGTCTTCGGAGTTTTGTCACTACTTCTAACATGTTATCTGCCGGAATTGGTAAGTGTAACAGGGTTTTAACCCGATCGTCATTCCTTCTTCCAATTTAGCTTCTCATCTCTTATTCCCCTTTTTTGTAGGTGTGATATCCCCCATACCCGTTCGGCATTCTATCTCTTCCGCCACTCTGACGGCTTCGTCTGGCAAAGGCAAGGAGAAAATGATAGCCGATCATGCCTCTGCGGAGAAAATCCGAAAGAAGCGCAAGGGGAATGACAATAATCAAATGATCCCGATCAACCACGTGGTTGATTTGACCGGGTCGGAGGCCGAACCCAAGAAGCCTATGCCTGCCAAAACAACAACTCCAGCTCTTCCTGACGCACCGATCGACGATCGGATGTTTGTCGAGTTTTCGAATATGGGGCCTAGATCAGAAGGGAGATACCTGTTCGGGCTGATGCCATCTTCCATGTGGTGTCATACCGGGATCAAGGTTCCCCCGAGCTTCACGAACTTGACCCACTGGTCGGATCTTTTTGAAGCAGGCCATCAAGAAGCACTCAAGGTACACCTCATTCTGATCCATACCTTCCTATTCTTTATCGGTTTATCTTATCGGACTTCCTTTGCAATCTTGTTTTCAAGCCGGTGTATACTACCACAAGGCCTTTCTTGCGGCCGAAAAGGAAATGAAGGTCCTGGCCAGCGATCGGGATGACAGCTAGATCCTTCTTTCTGCCGCTCGGAAATTAGCGACTGATCTTCAAGAGCAGGCCAAGGAAGATGAGAAGGCAAAAGATGCTCTTGCTGAGATGCAAGAAAAATCCCGACGTCGCGACCGGGAGATTAAAGAACTCCAGGCCAAGGTGCGGGCTGCTGAATCCGTCGGGATCAAATTTGATAAAGCCGTTGGTGACCATCTGCCCGAACCTTATACGGTCAACACTTCCCAGATTGCACATCAATCGATAGTTGATTTTCAACGAGGCAAAGGGTTGAACGTCGCTTTGGAGAACACGGCCCGGCAGTTCCTGGGACCTCATCTTGGCCAATTCTCACGTGAGAGCGAAGATCCCATCAAGGCAGGGATCGATCTCCTGGACAGCACGCCGGAAGGGAAATCTTTCTTGGATGTCCTGACCGAGAAAACTGTGAAGCAAAGTCAGGACCTGCTTATGGATAGGAATCTTGATTTGATCGTAGAACGTTTCCCCAAGCCGTTCGACCCTGATGAATTAGGCTTTGACGATCTGTTCGGGAATACATACGACCGTATTATGGAGCAAAGGTCAAAAGCAGCGCCTGATGATGCAATGCAGGCAGGGAGCTCTCAACCTCCACCTTCCCCGAACGGCAATCCTTCAGTAGCATAGCCTTGTAATTTTTGCTTCCTTGTCCTTTGTTCTTCTTGTATATTCCGGCTAGTAATGCCGAATAATAAACTGGGCTTTTCTTTTTAACTGTTGATGTCTTTCTTCTGTTTTTTCTTTGATTTTTCTTGTTCACAATCCTTTCTATGTTGCCGAACATCATTCGGCTCATGTATCTTTATGTCTGACACTTTTCCCGAGCCCGTTTTGATCCCTTTTCCGTTCGTGATCCACGGGGTCAAAACTCTTAGCTGAGGTGGATTCTTCCAAGCCGTTTTGATCGTGACCACAGGGTCAAACTCTCAGCTGGGACAGGGGCTCCCTCCAAACTGTTAACCCGTTCGTCATTCGGTCATCCGGAATGATCCCATGCGTTAACAAACTGAGGTGAGACTATCTCTTCAAAATTGTTCTTACACCTTTCCCGAGCCCGTTTTGACCCCTTTTCCGTTCGTGATCCACGGGGTCAAAACTCTTAGCTGAGGTGAATTCCTCCAAGCCGTTTTGATCGTGACCACAAGGTCAAACTCTCAGCTGGGACAGGGGCTCCCTCCAAACTGTTAACCCGTTCGTCATTCGGTCATTCGGAATGATCTCATGTGTTAACAAGCTGAGGTGAGACTATCTCCCTTCCAAACCCATAATTCCAATGCATTCCGAACTGTACTCTCTGGCTCGTATCATCCATATTAGGGGTTTGAGGTAAACCTTTTCGAACTGTAAGCAAGGTCACCGGATCGGGTCATTCCTTATTTATAGCTAAAAGGGCGACTCGCTTCCGAATCAAGTTAATGACTGAGGCGAGATTTTTCAAAACCATAGTTCTGATTCCCCGGGCGACAATCCGTACCTTATCCGAACGTCGCTCGGTCAATCCATATCTTACAGTCTTGACACCATCTCCAAGCTGTTTTGATCCCTTTGCCCGTACGTAATTACAGGGTCGACTTTGGCTAAGTTGATGACTCAGCTCCCTCCAAACTATTAACCCGTTCCTCATTCGGTCATCCGGAATGATTTTGCGTGTTAACAAGCTGAGGTGAGAATCACTGTCCTCAAACTCCAGGCCATTTTGATCCCTTTAACAATGCGTAATTACAGGGTCAAAACTCTAGCTGAAATAATGGCTCCCTCCAAACTGCTAATATGTTCCTCGTTCGGTTGTCCAGAACGATTCCCATATTAACCGCTGAGGTGAGACTATCTGAGTGTCAAACTCCAAGCCGTTGGCTGAGAATGACTTTCCTTCCATGCTGTTAACCCGTTCGTCATTCGGTCATCCGGAATGACCGTGTTAACCATGGGCTGAGATTTTCTGAGCATCAATTCTTCAAGCCGTTTTGATCCCTTTATTCGTTCATAAATCTAGGGTCAAAAACTTCCTAAGCTGAGAATGATTTTCCTTCCATGTTGTTAACCCGTTCCTCATTCGGTCATCCAGAATGATCGTGTTAACCATGGGCTGAGTTTTAGTGGAAGTTATGTCTCCCTCTCTATACATTTTTTTAGAGGTGGCAACAGCTGTTTTTACTGATAAAATTTCCTTAAATGTTCCACATTCCAAGTGCCTGCCGGTCGACCTTCGGTATTTTGTAGGCCAAACGTTCCTGAAGCATACTTCTTACATATTTGGTAGAGGCCTTCCCAATTTTGTGCCATTTTTCCACCTTCGAGAGGTTTGCTCTTTTCTCGCTTCCTTAGTACCAGGTCCCCTACTTCGATTGAACGAATTTTGACTTGTTTATCAAAGTACCTTCTCGTGGCTATGTGATACTCTTCCATTCATGCCGCTGCCAGATCCCTTCTTTCTTCTATGAAATGCAATTCGGCCCGTAGGTTGTCCTCATTCTGCTCTGGGCTGTAATGCACCATTCGGTGTGTGGGAACTAGGATCTCCGTTGGTACCTTAGCCTGGAAACCATAAGCAAGGGAAAATGGAGTTTCTCTCGTGGCCGTTCGGGGTGTAGTCCTGTAAGTCCATAAAATATAATTTAACTGATCAGGCCACGATGAGGAGTATTCTTCCAGCTTCTTCTTCATACCATCCATGATAGTACGGTTCATATTCTCTACTTGGCCATTCGCCTGAGGGTATGCCACGGATGCTCTGGAATGTTTGATTCCCCATTTGACCAGGTAGTTCTCAAAATTGCGGCTCACAAACTGCCTTCCATTATCAGTTACAATCTGCTCAGGGATCCCGAACCGGCAAATTATATTCTTCCAGACAAACTTTTGACATTTGACATCTGTGATGCTGGCCAGTGGTTCGGCCTCTACCCATTTGGTAAAGTAATCTATCCCCACGATGATATACTTGTTGTTCCCAGGGGCCGTAGGTAGAGGACCTAATAGGTCGATCCCCCATCTTGCGAATGGAAGGGCCACCGTCATTAGAGTGTAGAAAGTGGCAGGCCATCCGGGGACCGGCGCGTACAGTTGGCATACCTTACATTTCCTAGTATGTGTAAAACAGTCGTGTTGGATAGTCGGCCAATAATACCCTTGCAGGATGATTTTTCTGGCCAGTGTCTTGGGCCCTTGGTGGCTGGAGCAGATACCTTCATGAATTTCTTCCATTACGGCCGCCGCTAGATCGGGTGGGAGGCATTTCAGATACGGCCCACCAAACGTCTTTTTGTACAGCTTCCCGTCCACTAATTCGAACATGGAAGCCCTCCTCTGGATGCGTTTTATCTGATAAGCAGGATTTTTATCTTGTGGGAGGGTTCCGTCTTTCAGGTAATTGGTCATATCTATGACCCAGCTAGGGACAGCATAAGATATGGCCTCGATCTGGAGCACCATGATTGATGGGGTTGCCAATGTTTCCCGATGGGCAGAACGTTGGATATGAGCCGGGATCTCCTGTGCCCGATCGTCGAACGCTGCATTTTCTAATTTGGATAGGATATCTGCTTCAGTATTCTCTATCCTGGATATTTGGTCGAGCACCACCTATTCAAATTTACTTATCTGCTCCTCAACTATCTCCTTGTAAGCCATCATTCTCTCTTCTTTAGCCTCAGCAGTGCCGTTTACTTGATGTACTACCAATTGACTATCCGACCGGACTTTTAACCGATCGGCACCCAGGGCCTTTGCATATTTTAAACCAGCAATAAGGGCCTCATATTCAGCCTCATTGTTGGTTACCTTGAAGTCAAAGTGGATGGAGTAATATGCTTTGAAACCTTCGAGCGATGTGATCACAGCTCCAGCATCACAACCCTTGGCACTAGCTGCACCATCCACATACATTTCCCACCAGTTATCCAGCCCATTGTTCTTTGAGTCTGTTTCTGAGGGCCGGGCGGTGCATTCTGCAATGAAATCTGCCAGGGTCTGTCCTTTGATAGTAGGCCGAGGCTTGAAATCCACCTCATACTGCCCGATTAGGAGGCTCCACTTAGTAATGCGTCCACTTGCCATCGGATTTCTCAAGATGGTGGCTAGTGGCTGAGTAGTATACACAGTTACCGGGTGGGTCTGGAAATATGGTGCCAGACGTTTAATGGCTGCTATCAGGGCCAGCACTGTTTCTCTAGCAAGGTGTCCCTGTTTTCCGGGCCGTTCAAAGCCTTGCTTACAAAATAGATTGGCCGTTGAACGCCATCTTCTTCTTTCAACAGTACCATGCTCACGGCCAGGTCAGCCACAGCAAGGTACATATATAGATGTTCCCCTGGTTCGGGTTTTGTCAAGACCAGGGGGGAAGACAGATATGTCTTGAAATCTTCAAAGGCCGTTTGACACTCAGCCGTCCATTCAAAGGAGTTGGCTTTCTTCATGATCTGAAAAAATGGAATAGCTCGATCGGCTAGTTTGGATAAGAATCTGCTCAGAGCTGCTAACCGACCGGTCAATCTCTGCACTTCTTTGAGATTTCTAGGAGCCTCCATATCCACAATTGCCTTTACTTTTTCTGGATTGGGCTCAATCCCCTTCTCGCTCATCATGTATCCCAAAAATTTGCCCCCTCTTACAGCAAAAGCACATTTTTTGGGATTCAGCCTCATGTTTGCTTTCTGCATTATCCCGAACACCTTTTCTATGTCCAGGACATGATTTTCCTTCTTCCTGCTTTTGATCAGGATATCATCAACATAAACTTCCATTGTGACCCCCAACACTTCTTTGAACAGCATCCCGATCATCCTTTGAAAAGTTGCCATTGCGTTCTTTAATCCGAATGGCATGACAATATAGCAAAACACACCATCCGAAGTAACGAACGCTGTTTTCTCTGCATCAGCTGGGTGCATGAATATCTGATGGTAACCCCGGAATGCATCCATGAAGCTCAGTAATTCACATCCGGCAGTTTCATCTACTAGCAGATCGATCCTCGGTACTGGATAAGGGTCCATGGGGCAAGCTTTATTCAGATCCGAGTAATCCACGCACATTCTCCAAGTAGATTGCTTTGGGGCTAGGACCACATTCGATAGTCATTCTACGTGGATTACTGGACGAATGTGTTTTATTTTTAGCAAGGTGGCCACCTCCCGTTTTGTGAATTCCCGCCGTTCGGTTGCTTGATATCGTTTCTTCTGCTGGACTGGTTTTGCATCAGGCTGAACGGCAAGTTTGTGACATATTATCTCCGGGTCAATACCTGACATATCTTCTGGCCCCCGGGCGAACAACACCTGAAACTTTTTTAGGACGGCAATCACGCCATCCCGGATGTCAGCCTCCAGATCTACCCCGATAGCTACCTTACGGTTCGGGGGGAAATCCAGGTCGATTTGTTCGAGGAGAGTGGCGGGTTCTGGGTGTGCCTCGAACTCCGTTCGGTGGGTGTCCACCTCAATTGTGTTAACCCGCATCCCACGAGTGTTCATCTGTTTTAGGGCCTCTCGATAACATGTGCGGGCTGTCGTCGGATCAGTTCTGGCCACCCCAACCCCGGTGTCAGTAGGGAATTTGATGCATGAGTGGCGGACAGAGGCTATTGCCTCCAGATCTTCCAATCCCGGTCGGCCCAATATGGCATTGTGGGTACATTTTATATCCACCACGAACGTCATTCGGAGTGATGCTTTGTGCGTTTCATCCCCAATTTCAACCATCAATTGGATGGTCCCCTCAGCCTCAATGCAATTACCGGTGAAACTTGCTAGTGGGGTCCTTAGGTGGGTCAGTTGACTTCTTTGTAGACCCATTTTCTCGAATGATTGTAGATACAATACATTCACACTACTCCCGGTATCGATCAGTACTCGGCGGATCAAAGCATTGTCAATGCCTATGCTCACCACCAGTTCATCCCTGTGCGGGCTTGGAGAGTTGGGTAAATCAGCTGGCCCGAACGTGATCGGGTCCGTCCTTCCTTTCTTCTGGGGGGGAGTGGAGATGGATCCCACATAGAGACTTCGCTCGAACCTTTTCCGTTCGGCGTTCGAATCCCCTGTCTCCACGCCCCCAAATATAACCTTGACCTCCATTCGAGGTTTCTTTCCAGGGCCTCCCGAGCCCTCTGGTTCATCCCTGGGGGGAACATATACGTCATTTTGAGGCTGGGCATCACGTTGGGCATCCCGGCGCCAACTATTAGGTTTCCTGATCGGTTTCAACGTGCCCACAGCATTTGGATCCTTATTCACGTATTTGCCCAGATGACCCCGTCAGATCAAATCCTCAATGGCCGTTTGTAGGGCCCTGCAGGCATTGGTGGCATGACCCTTTCTGTTGTGATATTTACAAAAAGCAGTGTCGTCTGCTCCCATAAATTGTGCAGAATCAGTCGGGAGGGGAATATTGTCCCTCTCGTGCTGATAAATGGTCGCTACTGATAGGACCAGTGGAGTAAATCTCCCTTGCTTGGGAGGTATAGCGGCCACTGGGCTAGGACCCAGCCGATCAGCCATTCTGATCGGGGCAGCCGGCGCAACGACCTTATCCCTGATCATTATCTCCTCTTCTAGGGCAGCATGCTTGCGAGCTCTGTCCAATACCTCGGCATATGCTGTACCCGGATTTTTCTTCAAATCCTTGTATAACTCCCCCGTTCGGAGAGCATTCGTGAATAGGGTAATGGCGGTATCATCCGTCATGTTTCCCACTGTCAGAGTTTCATCCCTCCATATTTTCAAGAATTGATTGAGGGTCTCTTTGGCGTTCTGCTTCACGCTGGTCAAGTAGCTGAAGTGCCGTTTGGGATTGGCACTGGAAGCAAACTGGACCAAGAATAACGTCGATAATTCGGCGAAATTGTTGATTGACCCGGGTTGGAGTGTCCCGAACCACTCCTGGGCGGGCCCTCTGAACGTACTAAAAAACAACCAGCAAATAGCAGCCTCGGGTGCTCCTAGCAGCATGAGTCCCCCTTGGTAACTCCTCAAATGCACATGGGGATCTCCCACCCCGTCATAGATTTGACCGGTCGGTGGCTTGGCACCCCCTTGGATGTCTGCGTACATGAGTTCCCTGGTGAAAGGGGAAGTAATTCCCAGCTGAACTGGGGCAGGTTGTACAGGCGCCCTGTTCATCTGATCCCGCATCTCGTTCATCTGCCTCCTCATCTCGGCCATTTCTTCCTCCTGGGCCGTCAAAGGGGGCGGTGGTGGAGCCCTCATGTCTGTATAGTCCCAGTCCCAATGCCGTTGAGCGGCCCTAGTATTATCCCGCTCGGCATATTGGCAATGATGACCAATAGGAGTTGGTCCCCTAGCTTGTGATCCGATCGGGGTTCGGTCACTGGGACTATGATGCGCTGTTGGTGGGGCACTACGGCGATTATCCCGATGGGCATGCGAACGGGGTGATGCTGTGGTTGTTTCCGTGCGTGGAGTCTCCCCTATAAAGTTGGACCCTCCTTCCTCCTCGTTTTCCATATGATGCATGACCTGGGCCATATCTCGCATGGCCTGAGGGTTTCTTCTTAGAGATTCAGGAATCACAAAATCCCCATCGAAACGAGGAAACGATCCTCGGCTGGATTGTCCCTGAGGGTTTTGATTCCCCGGGATGTGACTCCTTCCGTGACGGCGTGAACCGTCGTTTGTATGATAGGAACTGATTCTGACCATTTTCGAAAATAGTGGTTTTTTGGATGATTTGAATGTGAAACTTTTTGAACAGTTTCCCATAGACGGCGCCAATGTTGAAGGTAAATCTCGTAGATCCGAAAGCCCAACACGAACTTTGGATATATCAGGAATGGTACAGAATCAAAGTGTATAATCAAAATATAAAATATGAACTCACTAATACTCGAAAGCTCACTTGTATTAACTAACCAGTCTGATTACAAGGGAATTCCCGATCGGTAGGTCGGAAACAATGCTTTAATACAAGAAATAAGGGCAATAATGCTATTCTAGAGCCTGAGTATTGAAATGCTAACCCTTACAATGATTTTAAACCTTCTATTTATACTAATGGAGAGCATGGGCTGCCCTATGCGGATTGGCTGTTGTTCCACCGACTTGGTCACCCATGTTTCCACTTGCTGATGTCACAATCTGGCATTAATTGCACCTGACCACTTTTCGGTTGTCCGTTGCTCGAACGGGATGTTGGACTATGCTGAAGATGCTGTCAAATTGGCCCAAGTATGATATATAGCCCGAACTCCGTTCGGTATGTCTTCTTACTGGGCCAACCCTTATTTGGGCCGAATCTCGTTCGGCATGAATTCTTCACTGGATCTACTCATCATAGAGTGATGGGCCCGTTTCTTGGGCCGGGTATCTTGGGCCTTCTTGATCCGGGTATTGGGCCTCTGGATCAATAACCCAACAACGATAATGTACACCATGATTTTATCGTGGAAACCCAGAAAGGGAAAAACCACGGGACTTTTTAGGCTAATGTCCAAGCCTGCTTATTTTCATTAATTCCTGCTGTTACATTGTACGAACTAAAACTTCTATTTTGTCTCCCCCCCCCCCCTTTCGGGGAACCTACTGGTAGAACTTCTTCAGGTGCTCCACATTCCATATGCCATCGGGGCGTCCCTCCATGGTTTGTAGAAGGAACGCCCCCTCCGCCAATCTCTTCTCGTAAACCTTGTACGGCCCCTCCTAGTTCTTGGCCATCTTGCCGCCCTCGAGCGGCTTACTCTTCTCCCGCTTCCATAGTACCAAGTCTCCGACTTTGATTTCTCTGACCTTTACCGCTTTATTGAAATATCTCTCGGTCGCCCGATGATATTCTTCCATGCGTCGTGCGGCTAGATCCCTTCTCTCCTTGATAAAGTGCAATTCTGCCCTTAGATTTTCTTCGTTCTGTCCTGGGTCAAAGTGCAATATCCGGTGTGTGGGCACGAGTACCTCGGTGGGGACTTTGGCCTGGAATCCGTACGCCAGTGCAAACGGTGTTTCCCCGGTTGCCGTCCTTGAAGTCGTTCTGTATGTCCACAGGACATAATTTAGCTGCTCCGGTCAGGTTGAGGAGTAATCCTCCAATTTTTTCTTTATGCCATCCATGATGGTTCGGTTCATATTTTCCACCTGGCCGTTTGCCTGCGGATACGTGACCGAGGCCCTGGAGTGTCGGATGCCCCACTTGGCCAGATATGCCTCGAAACCCTTGCCAATGAACTGTCGGCCGTTGTCCGTAATGATCTATTCTGGGATGCTGAACCCGCATAATACATTCTGCCAGACGAAGCGTTGACATTGGAACTCAGTGATGTTCTTCAATGGCTCGGCCTCCACCCACTTCGTGAAATAGTCAATGGCTACTATTATAAACTTCTTGCCGCCGGTCGTCCTGGGAAGAGGCCCCAACAGATCTATCCCCCATCTCGCAAATGGTAGGGCGACGGTCATTGGGGTATAGAAGCTGACCGGCCTTCCCGGCATAGGTGCGTACTGCTGGCATACTGCACACCTCTGAGTGTGGTTGAAGCAGTCTCGCTGGATGTGTAACACCGGACTTGAATTTTACCCAGAGATTTTTTTTCATCAAGTACATGGTTAAAGAAGGTAAATCAAGACTAGAGTAGCCCTGATAAACGAGAAAGATAAAATTCTTGTCTTAAATTAATAAGGGATTATTGATCAGACGCGGGACCCACATCGAGAACAGGGATCACCCGTGATATTCTTAGTGTATAAAAAGTTAATGTTGATCTAAACAATACTATTTTGATAGCAGGAATGGGTCGTGGACCCCAGTGATATAAAGAATGACAACTGGACGGCCAAGTAGGCTGAGGCCATTATTCGATAATTGTGAGCCCTTAATTCTCGGACTATTAATAATTCGGAAGACTATGAATTAATGACAGAAGAAATATAAATATTTTAAGAATCCAAAATAATGGGTTGATAAATATATGATTAATTTGGTACATTAAAGGAGGGTACTTTTGGAGGACCCTACCTTAAAGATATTTTGGTTTGGGAACAAACAAATAAGATTTTATATGTTCATACATTTTGGACCACTTAAAAAGAAGTGTAACATTTTATTAAAGTGTCAAAAAATATGAAACCACATATTGAGTCATGAGAAATGAAGAATGAAATTACGAAACAGCACGTTCCCATTTTTTACTATTATTTTAACAGTAAAATGCACGTTGGGCCCGCACCGAGAGCGGGGACCAACCGATATTTCCGGGACCACATATTATATTCATCTTGCTCTAGATGATATTTATATGATGGTGTAAATTAATGTTGAGCCCTAGAGTTGGCCTATTGAGCAAACGACGTCCCATTACCAGTATTAGTTATTTAACAGATAACAGCCCGAATTAAGTTCCGAGAACCACGCAATTAAAGTTGGATAATATATACTCATTCTAGGGGCCAATATTAATTAGAAGAATGATATATATTTTATTTGGCCCGATAAAATGAAATTTAATTAAAACAGTCCAGAAAATATAACTTTCGGGACCAATTGTACACTTCGGGACATATTGGGATGACCTCCAACATGAGTGGGGGTCACCCCACGTTTTTGTGAGATCAAGCATCAATGTGTGAGCTGTGGAACATGGTATGATTCTAATTGATAGGTGAATAGATGGGAGAGACATGTTTGATAGGTAAAGGGGCCCTCTTCCATCACCCATTTGTGTTTTGAGACAAAAAGGACCATCTCAATCCCTTCCCTCTCACTATTTCGGCCAGCACACTAAAGAAAGATAGGAGAGACTCTAGAACTCATCATCCTCCATTGTTGAAGCAAGATCAAATCAAGGGAGGTCCAAGAAAGAAGAAAGAGTGAGAGAAGAAGAGAAAAACTTGGAAAATAAAGGTAATGACGTCATTAGTATTTTTCTTCCTTCATTTAATCTCATATGATTTTATAAATCATATGATAGACCCATAAGCTTGTTCAACACTCCTAGAGGTGTAGAATGAGGGGTTGGAAGGATAGTTTTAACCATGATCGGAGTTATGACCGGAGTAAGACCAGTTCGCTGGAAAACACCTTCTCGGAGGGTTTTGACATTTATACCACTTTTGATTTATGAAAACTTGTTAGGAATTTTACCAAGGTATTCTACACTTTTCAAGGAATCTAGGAGTGGCCGGAAAAGTCTCGGGAGCCGCCGGAGTTTTCGCCAGAAAATTCCAAAAGTCGCCGGAGTTCAAACGAAGAGGATAAAAGCTTGCTAGCATCATTTCGAGGTGAGTGGACGACTACATGTCTTGTAACTCTTGGATCAAATGTGGGATTACCTAAATAAAATCATAATCATGATTTGAGAAATGACTAAATGGATTAAAATGCATGATTAGTCATGGTGAACATGAATAATGGAAATATTACATGGTTAATGAATAAGAGATTTATTTGTGGATTAATCATGAATATATTATTGTCAAATGTATAAAAATGAATACATGGACTATGTATGAGACATCTAGAGTAATCTAGTATGTGAATATGTAAAGAAATGTTTAAAAGTGTTTAAACATATGATTAACCATATTGATTATAAATTAAGTGAAAGTGGCATGATTAATTAATGAGTAAAGAATTATTAATATTCTTGATGAAGAATAATCATGAATGATTATTTATGAAACGACTAAGGAAATTCAAGATGGTATTCTTGTGAAGGATTTAAGTATTAAATCATACAAGTCACTAAAGTAAAACTAGTTTATGAGAAATAAACTAGGGAAATTTACAAGCTATAATTAATTAATATAAATGTGTTGTTGGCTCATTTGAGAAATGACCAAATTAATTCAAGTAATATTCTTATGAAGAATTAAGAAATTCTTAAGTACACGTGCTGCTAGGATAATCTACTTTATGCGAAATAAACTAGAGTAATATACAAGAATGATTAACTAGTATAAATGACCCGATTAACAATTTTTGTGAATAAAATATTCCGATTGGATGATGACCATGAAAGGCTCATTTTAAGAAGTGAATCAATGGAATTGAAGATGGTATTCTTGAGAAGAATTAAAAGTGCATAATTATGCAAGTTATGAAAGTAATCTAGTTTATGAGAAATAAACTAGAGCGAAATACATGAAAATGTTTTGGAATATTATAAAAAACATAAGAACTGTTTTGAGTGACCAAAATGGCATATAATGATTTTTTATGACTTAATACATGTTGTATTTAAGTTTCGGAGAAATCGGAGTCGTTTCGGGCGGTCAACGGGGCGTTGACCCGGGCCAACACATTGGACCGACGACGGTCAGGGGATGAACCGGCTCCGGTTTGAGTACGGCGTGCCGGTTTTAAATTTAAATCAGTGAACCGGTGCCGGTTAGGCAGTGAACCGGCGTTGGTCCGGTCTTGGCTTTCGGAACCGGGTTTCGCTAAAAACCCAAATCGGACCCGGTTCGACGTGGGATTGATCGCGACCATCCTATATATGAATATTTTGCATGGAATTGCATGAAATATGATGTTTAAAATGCTAAGACTTGAAATTCGGTTTAAACACTAAGACTCAGACTAGTCGTTAGTAAAGAAATTATAGGCCACGACCGGGCGAGGTAAGTGGTAGATTATACATGGTGGGTGAATACACGGGGCCGAGTAAGGTCAGGTAATACTCTGTAGGACCAGGAGGAGTCCTTTATACTCAAATGTTAACAAGGGTCCGTGTAGTCCTTGAGGTGTGTTAACCTCCAGCAAATTACACATAGGTAACAAGGGCAAATGCAGTCCTTGAGGTGTGTTAACCTCCATTAAATTGAATATAGGTAACAAGGGCCTGTGTAGTCCTTGAGGTGTGTTAACCTCCAGCAAATTACACATAGGTAACAAGGGCAAATGCAGTCCTTGAGGTGTGTTAACCTCCATTAAATTACATATAGGTAACAAGGGCCCGTGTAGTCCTTGAGGTGTGTTAACCTCCAGCAAATTACACATAGGTAACAAGGGCAAATGCAGTCCTTGAGGTGTGTTAACCTCCATCAAATTGCATATAGGTAACAAGGGCTCGTGTAGTCCTTGAGGTGTGTTAACCTCCAGCAAATTACACATAGGTAACAAGGGCAAGTGCAGTCCTTGAGGTGTGGTATCCTCCATCAAATTGCATATAGGTAACAAGGGCCTGTGTAGTCCTTGAGGTGTGTTAACCTCCAGCAAATTACACATAGGATAAGGGTGTATGCGTACTCCTCAAGGCGGGGTTAAGCCTCGGGAATGTAAAATATGATTGTAAGGACGGATAGTCCTCGAGGTAGGTGAACCTCAAGGTAATGATTTTAAATGATTAAACATGCTTGATTGGGAACGAGTTCCCAATAGGGTATTTTTCCTTGGTCTAGGAAGGTAATTTAAATCATATTCATAATATGGGAGCCCGAAGGGCCCACTATAATAATTATCTTTTGTTATCGGGTGAGTTCGCCTGCGGGTGACTCCACTCGAGGGTAAGACATGGGAAGGGTGAATTTAATGAGGTTGTTACGCCTAAATGATTTGAAAGACAAATGGGCCCACGGGCTGGATATTTTACTCATAAGTATATATGTATACTGTATGTTTGAAAAGGAGTAGCTAAGAGTTATGCCTATACATATACTATCACCCTATGTTGAGGGTCCCATGTGAGAAACGTTAGTTATATTACATATAGTTTGCCCTCACCAGTACTTTTCCGTAGTACTGATCCCTCACGGGAACCACCCTTTCAGGTTGAAGCTAGAGCTTACTTCCTACACGAGTTATTCGGGAGATCGATGGAGAGAAGACGTGGTTCGTGCTTCCTCTGGTTCTATTTCTAAATAATTAAATAATGTTCATGCAACTATTTTTGACTTATAAATTAATGGAGCCTGCGAGGTCTTGTTTTACCCTTGTGTGGGTTCTTATTAAACACTTATATTCCGCTATGTGTTTAATTGTATGTTGATGTTGTTATGTATGTTTACTAATCAGTTTTGGCATATGTATCTATCGGACGTCTTGTGCAATTTAGTAAGGATGAACTGTGGTTATTCTTATTGGGTTGTACGACGGTTGTCTACGTGGCACAAACACAGTCTGGGACGTGACAGGATGGTTGGCCAGTAGTACCCCTGCTGGATGACCTTTCTTGCTAGCGTTCGGGGTCCCTGATGACTAGAACAGATGCCCTCATGGATTTCCTCCATGACTAATGCCGCTAAGTCTGACGGTAAGCATCTGAGGTATGGTCCGCCGAACGTCTTTTTGTATAATTCACCCCCGATAACCTCAAAACTCACCGCTCGTCTTTTTATCCACGGGGCCCTTCCGGAGGTTCGTCCGTCTTTCTCAAGGGGGAGGGTCCCATCCCTAAGATAATCGACCACCTCCTTCACCCAGCTGGGATCTGTATAAGAAACTGCATTTACCTGGATTGTCTCCGTTGCTGGTCGGAGTAGTGTTTCCTGTCTCGCAAAACTCCGGATGTGTTTTGGGACGACCGGCGCCTGGTCCTCGAATAGGGGGTTGCCTAGCTTGGATAGGATATCAGCTTTAGTGTTCTCTACCCGGGGTACCAGGTCTATGATCACTTGTTCAAACTGTAGAGTTTGCTCCTCTGCCAGCTCCCTGTAAGCTTTCATCCGCTCCTCCCGAGTTTCAGCGGTGCCGTTCATCTGCGTAACAACCAACTGGCTATCCATCCGCACCTTTAGACGAGCTGCACCGAGGGCCCTCGCGTATTTCAATCCTGCGATCAGTGCCTTGTACTCGGCCTCGTTGTTGGTGACTCTGAACTTAAATTCCATGGAGTAGTAAGCCTTGAAACCCTCGGGGGAAGTGTAACACTTGAGATTTAATTTAAATGGATTAATAGTACTACTCATACCAACAGAGGTGCATCTCCTTTTAAGGGAGCTCATCACCCAAGAACTCCAAAGTTAAGCGTGCTTGCACGGGAGTAGTCTTGGGATGGGTGACCCCCTGGGAAGTTTGTCAGGGCACGCATGAGTGAGGACAAAGTGCGCGTTAAAGGCTCGTGGTGGTTTGTGGGGACAGTACCAGAGGTCAGGAGTAACTACCTCGGGTCTTGGAGTGTCGGGTTGTTACAGGTGGTATCAGAGCAACCCTGCGACAGTGTGCTGATCCGTTGGATATCGGGCAGACACTTAGCGGGGGGAAAGATTATGGGATTTGATTGAGATTGGTTTACGGGCGCAACGAGGACGTTGCATTTCTAAGTGGGGGTGATTGTAACACTTGAGATTTAATTTACACGGATTAATAGTACTACTCATACCAACAGAGGTGCATCTCCTTTTAAGGGAGCTCATCACCCAAGAACTCCGAAGTTAAGCGTGCTTGCACGGGAGTAGTCTTGGGATGGGTGACCCCCTGGGAAGTTTGTCAGGGCGCGCATGAGTGAGGACAAAGTGCGCGTTAAAGGCTCGTGATGGTTTGTGGGGACAGTACTAGAGGTCAGGAGTAACTACCTCGGGTCTTGGAGGGCCAGGGTGTTACAGGAAGTGATGACTGCACCCCCTCTGCATCCCTTTGCGCTTGCCGCCCCATCGGTGTACATTTCCCACCAGTTGTCAAGGTCGTTGCCGCCATATTCCCCATCCTCCGTACGTGTTGTGCATTCCGTAATCAAATCTGCTAGTGCCTGCCCCTTGATCGTTGGCCTTGGTTTGAATTCCACATTGTACTGCCCGATCATCAAGGACCATTTCGTAATCCTCCCACTCGCCATTGGATTCCTGAGGGTAGTGGCCAATGGTTGAGTGGTGAACACCGTCACCGGGTGTGCCTGGAAGTACGGCGCTAGGCGCTTTATTGCTGCGATCAGGGCCAGGATCGTCTTTTCCATCAATGTGTACCTTGTCTCCGGGCCGTTCAGCGCCTTGCTGACGAAGTATATAGGCCGCTGAACGCCCTCATCCTCCTTCAACAGGACGGAGCTTACCGCCAGACCGGCTACTGCCAAATACATGTACAGCTGCTCCCCGGAATCCGCTTTGGTAAGGACAAGCGGCGAAGAGAGGTACGTCTTGAAATCTTCAAAAGCTGTCTGACACTCCGGGGTCCATTCAAATGGATTGGCTTTCTTCATATTTTGACATGAATCTGCTCAGAGCCGCCAAGCGCCCAGTTAGCCTCTGCACATCCTTCAAATTTTTGGGAGCCTCCATGTCCATAATGGCCTTTACCTTTTCTAGGTTAGGTTTGATTCCCCGTTCTCTCATCATGTAACCAAGGAATTTCTCCCCCTTGACAGCAAAAGCACACTTCTTCGGGTTCAACCTCATGTTTGTTTCCTCCATGATGGTGAAGACCCTTTCCATATCCTGTACGTGGTTCTCCTTCTTCTTGCTCTTGATCAGGATATCATCCATGTACGCTTCCTTGATCTTCCCGAGACGTCCTTGAATAATATCCGGATCATCCTCTGGAAGGTGGTCATTGCGTTCCTCAAGCCGAACGACATGACCACATAGAAATACACCCTGTCTGATGTGACGAAGGCAGTCTTTTCAGCATCGTCCGGATGCATGCACACCTGATGATATCCCCTGAAAGCATCCATGAAACTGAGCAGCTCGCACCCCGCAGTTTCATCCACCAACAAATCAATCCTTGGAACCCGGTAGGGGTCCATTGGGCAATCTTTATTGAGATCGGAGTAATCGACGCACATCCGCCATGTGTGCCCCTTAGGTGCTAAGACGACGTTGGACAGCCACTCCACATGCATAACAGGCCGAATGTGGCGTATGTCGAGCAGGGTAGTGACTTCCACTTTGATGATGTCCCTCCGTTCGACTGCCATGTACCTTTTCTTCTGCTGTACGGGTCTGACATCCGGCCGAACGGCCAATTTGTGGCAGATGATTTCTTGATCAATCCCTCGCATATCCTCCGGTCCTCTGGCAAACAAGATCTTGAATCTTCGGAGGGTTGAGATCACTCCTTCCCGGATTTCTGGCTCCAGGCCTGTCCCAATGGACACTTTCCGATCGAAAGGGTCGTCCAGTTCTACTTCTTCCAACAAGGTAGCTGGCTCTGGTCGGGACATAGCTTCCTCCTGCCTGGCTGTCTTCTTTACTGCTTCTTTGTAACACGCTCTCGCCGTATCTGGGTCCGTACGGGCCACGCCCACCCCAGTCTCTGTGGGAAATTTTATACAAGAATGATGTACGGAGCAGATGGCCTCGAGGTCATCCGATCCGGGCCGTCCCAGGATGGCGCTGTGAGTGAAAACCACTGATACGTTCGTAATTTCCATATCTATGTTTATGTTTTTAATTAGTTTTGCTTGACTTTTACTTTGGAAATTACACACTTTTGGTGTAATAGATTAGATTGTTAAATTCTTGTAAATAGGTTAGATTAGATATATTCTGAGCTCAAGCAGGTTTTGGTCACTCAAAGTACAGTTGGTGAACCCAAAAAGTGAAAAGAAGGTGCAAAAGTTCAAAGATAAAAGAAGATCCTGAATTTTGGTCTATACTCGGTCGAGTATTAGCTATACTCGATCGGGTATTAGGTTGGAACTTCAAATCGGATCAGATCCGAAGACAAGGGAACATGCAGGGAAGATTTCAACCACGATTTTATGTCTATACCCGATCAGGTAGACCGACATACCCGATCGGGTATGCCTTTGAATTTCAAGAGAATTTCGGTCGAGTATGGTTCGAATACCATTTTCTAAGCATACTCGACCGGGTATTCATATATACTCGATCGGGTATACTCTTAGAAAATACCCTGAAACCGGTCGAGTATACCTCGGATCGGGTGTTACACAGATACTCGATCGGGTACCATGTATATACCCGATCGAGTACCCGAATTAGCTCCCAAAAGCCTATAAATACACCTCCTTTCCTTCACAAAAAGATATCCAATCCCTTTGTACATCTAAGCTCAGTATAGAATAGCTCTTTCTTTATATTTTTCATCATGTTTAGTCTCCAAATGAGGAGCTAAACTCTTCCATCTTGGTTTTGCTACTTTGAAGCTTAATGAATTTGTAAGTTGTGAGTTATTTTCTTTAATCTTCTTCCTTGAATATTAATTCTTTCTTTCAAAATACTATCTCTATATCAAAGTTGGGGAGTGTTACTAAGATAACAATTAGTTAACATCTTGACATTGGTTATAGTAATAGCTATTTCTTCCTCTATGATAATATTGGGGAGTGTTACTAAGATGACAATTAGTTAACATTTTGATATTAATCATAGTAGGATTCATATATTTTAATATTCTTCCTTGAGTATTAATTAATTCCTATTCATATTTCATATTAATATCTTAAACATTACTTAAAGTATCAACTAGTATTGTTTCTCATATTAATTATTACTAGAATCAATCTGTTAATACGCTTGTTATTAATCCGGTTCTTTCAACGGTAGTAAACTTGGAATATTAATGCATGCATCTCATGGTTAATATGCCAAGGGGAATTAATTATATTGATTAAACCAATAAACCACTTGTGTTGAGGTTATCAATCTCAATCGTTTTCATCTTAAGTTTATTGCTACTATCAAGTTAATATACGGCGCTTGTTCTATATTGACTCGATAGTAAGTTTTATTAATGAACGCATCTCGTTATTAATAACTACCCTCGATGAACTGGATATACTCCTCGATTGAGTATTCGAGAGGAAGATAGTTAAAGATATAACCGGGATCGACGAACATTTCATTAAGTGGATAAAAGCAAAACCAAGTCCCCATCTCATTGAATTAAACTCATATAGGTCGTTTATCTTAGTGTTTTTAAAGCAAACAAATCTAAACCCCCCTTTTGTTACTACTTATTTAAAAGAAAAGTATTCCTTTCCCTGTGGATACGAACCTTACTACACTATACTACGTAATAGTGTCGTATTGATTAATTATTTTGAGTGCACCTAACGACGAGTGAACGTCAAATTTGGCGCCGTTGCCGGGGAAAGGCAATTATTTTTCTTTTATTTTCATATCAAGAAAAAATCAAAAAAAAAATATTAATTAAAAAAAATATAAAGAGTTCTTATTTCTTCTATTTCTGAGCTTAGTGGAGTTTATGGTCAAACATCGCTCCATAAACAAAATCACATACCAAACAAACCCAGAAATAGAACAAACTTTCGAGCGGTTGAAAAGTAAATTTTCTAATACCGACTCGGAGGAATCATCTATCAGAGATTCATCCAGCGCTAGTTCTCATTCTAGCGAGACCGAAGAGTCAATAACCATGGCTCTTGAGACAAGAACACTACGGGAGCTCACTGCTCCAAATCTCAATCAACAACCACTATGTATTACCTTCCCTACACTCGATGAAGGAAATACATTTGAGCTAAAATCTGGGCTCATACATCTACTGCCATCCTTTCATGGCCTAAGGGGCGAGGACCCCAACAAACATCTCTCGGAATTCCATATTGTCTGCACAAGCATGTGCCCCAATGGAGTCACCGAGGAACAAATCAAATTGAGGGCTTTTCCATTCTCCCTCAAAGACACGGCGAAGGATTGGCTATTCTATCTCCCGTCAGGGAGTATAGATACATGGACATCAATGAAAAAGTGCTTCCTAGAAAGGTACTACCCTGCATCCGTCTCATCATCTTTGAAAAAACAAATAAGCAACATCGAGCAAAAAGATGATGAGACATTATATGAGTATTGGGAGCGTTTCAAAAAGTTGTGTGCTAGCTGCCCATATCATGGTTACACAGAGCAAGACCTCATCCTCTACTTCTATGACGGTCTTGCGGAGCAAGATAGACACCTGGTGAACGCAGCATCTGGAGGGGGAATTGTCAACAAAACCCCTTCCCAAGCTAGGAACCTCATCTCGGAGTTGGCCGAGAATTCTAGGCACTACAATGGGAGGTCATCATCAAAACGGATCATGGCAGCGGAATCCAACATCTCGTTGGAAAGTCAAGTAGCCGGCTTGACTTCTTTGGTAAAGGATTTCCTTTTAAATCCAAAACACCAAGAAGTCAAGGTCTGCGGCATATGCTCGACACAGGGGCACCCCACCGATTCCTGCCCAACACTACAAGAGGAGAATTCCGAGCAAGTCAATGCTTTGGGATTTCAAGGTCAAAAGAGGTATGATCCACACTCTAACTCCTACAATCCTGGGTGGAGAGATCACCCGAATTTGAGGTATGGGAATCCTCAAAATCAGTCCTTTCCACCAACTTTCCCAAAGCACCAAGGCCAGACGTCAAGCTCAAGTATGTCCACCGAGGACATGATCCGAGCTCTCACCTCAAATGTCTCAACCATGCAACAAAACATGGTTCAATTTCAGCATGAGACCAAATCCAGCATTCAGAATTTGGAAAACCAAGTCAGTCAGATTGCAAATGCCGTGAACCGACTTGAAACAAAAGACTCGGGTAAACTCCCATCTCAAACGGAGCAAAACCCGAGACAACATGTGAATGCTATAACGTTGAGAAGTGGTGCAACGTTGAAAGAGGCAGAAGAGAACGATGAAGAGACTGAGGGTGTAGACTCTGGAAAAGTAGTCCCACCGGAGGAGGAAAACACAGGAACCAAGCTTCCCCCACCCTCATCATATGAATAAGAAATCCCGTTTCCTGAGGCGCTGAAGGAGACAAAAAAGCTAGAAAAAGATGCCGACATCTATGAAACCTTCGCAAAGTGTGAGGTAAACATTCCGCTTCTTAACCTAATGAAAAATGTCCCTCGTTTTGCTAAATTCTTAAAAGAATTATGCAAAACAAAAAGAAAAGATAAATTGAAAGGGAAACAAGAGGTTAGAGTTAGTGAACACGTCTCGGCCATTTTTCAGAGGAAACTCCCCGAAAAATGTAACGACCCAGGCATGTTCACTATCCCTTGCAAAATAGGAAACACCACATTTCCTAAGGCCTTGTTGGATTTAGGGGCATCAATAAATGTCATCCCCTATTCTGTTTATAAAACTCTACAACTTGGGCCATTACATCAAACAGGTGTAGTGATTCAATTGGCAGATCATTCTAGTACTTACCCGAAGGGTGTAGTAAAAGATGTGCTAATAGAAGTAGAAAATATGCTCTTTCCTGTTGACTTCTATGTCCTTGAAATGGGAACTGATAACCAAACAACACCCATCCTTTTGGGTAGGCCCTTCATGAAGACCGCAAAAACGAAAATTGACGTTTCTAGTGGTTCACTAACTTTAGAGTTCGATGATCAAAAAGTGGAGTTCAACATCTTGGACTCTACGAAAAAACAAATGCAAAATCCAACTCTGTGTTCTTTACATGTTGTTGAACCACAAGAACCGCTGTTTTTCGAAGAAGCGGAGAAAATCAGATGTCTTTCGAGAAAGAAACCCCGGCCTTACTGGAAAAGGCCGAAAAATACAAATGAAAAATGGCCAAATAGGGCCTTGAAAAGTGAAACAAGGGATGCTCATGATCCCACATAAAACAAAACCAAAAAAAAAATGAATAACGTCGTGCCACGACGTTAACTAAGGCGCTACTTGGGAGGCAACCCAAGTTTATTTTATTTTTATTTAAGTGTGTATAATTCATTTTTTTATTTATTTAGGATTCATTTTTTGTCTATTTATTTGAGAGATCAGTGAGGGAGGGCACTAATCATGGGTTTTTTGGAGGAAATTACAAAAAAAATGCAGGTTTTGGAACATCTGGGGACATACCCGATCGAGTATCACCTTAAACTCGGTCGGGTATGACCAAAAAGACAAGGGACCGGGCATTACTCGATCGAGGAAGCACTCAAAAAAGTGAAAAACAAGGAATACCCGATCGGGTATCACTATACACCCGGTCGGGTATGTATAGAAATGCTAAAATTGAAGGAGACTGACTCCCACACTCGACCGAGTACCTGCTTCAAAAATAGAAAAAAAGCACATACCCGATCGAGTATGGAGGAATACTCGACCGGGTACAGGAGACAGGCTGCTCACAAAGTTCATTTTCCAGACATACTCGACCGGGTAACAACACCCTACCCGATCGAGTACAGGAGGCAAACTGCTCAAAAAGGCCACTTTCCAGGCATACCCGACCGAGTACCAGCACATACTCGATCGGGTATACGGGTATTATAACCTCAAATCAGCCCCAAAACACTTCATCTTCTCCAAATTTCCAACCCTATCTCGAACAAAAACGCCCAAACCCCCATTTTTACACCTTCTCTCTACCATATCTCTTCCAAATCTTCACCAAATCCGCCCATTTCAACGCCAAAAGACTTCCCTCATCCTCCTCTACACATTCATACCCACCAATCCCATTCTCCCCCAACTTTCAGAGGTCCGAAAACCCCTACCCCCCACCTTCCAATTTCGGTTTTCAAAGGCCAAATTCACTCCAAATGGCTCCAAGGAAAGAGAAAGGGCAAAGCTCAAGCACTAGGGCATCCATCCCGGGCTACGAGGACATCCTCTTCGTGGACAACGAACAACGCACACGCTTCATGTCCACAATTGAAAGGCAAGTTAAACCTTCCCGCTTTTTATGCCTTGATGCCCTAAAGGAATTAGGAGTATACAAAATGATGAAGAAATTTTTTCATGAGTTGAGCATGGATAAAATTTTCAAAATGCAATACAACTCAAATGAAAAAATTATCTATGAATTCCTAAGCTCTGTGCACTTTGAGAACAATGAAGAGGACTTTAGGGATGATAAACTCAGGTTTCGATTGTTTAATCACAATCACACCATCACAAAACTTGAGTTCGCCGAACACTTTGGTATTCCGGTCCCGTACCAAAAATCTATATCCGATAATACCGCCTTCGGCCACACCCTATGGACCAAGATGACCGGGGAGACCAAGTTCAGCTCCTCCCAACTCTACATTAGTCATGTCCAACATCCAGTCCTACGTCTCTTTTTTAAATTCCTTGCCAACTCCTTGCTTGGACGTCCCAACAACCATCATACAAGGATGGGGGACGTATGCCTCATCTCGGTAGCCTTATTCCGTATCCACGTGGATTTCAACCTATGTAATCTCATGTGGGCACATCTAAAAAAAGAGAGCGTGGCAAAGGGTGCTATTGTAATGGGCGGGGTAATTATGCACTTGGCCACAAAGTTCGGGTATACGGATGACTCTCCTATACCCGACTACTGTTTGATGAACATATCTTGGCTGGGCCACTCGGGCTGTACATCTTTTTCACACACCGTTTATGGTGAAGAAAGGCCCAGAAATATGTACAACTGGCACATCCACCCCAAACCCCTCAAATACTTCCTCTTGCCCAACCCAGAACTCCCCCAACTCCACTTCAAAACAGGAAGAGCGGAGCAACATTACCTCTTCCCAAACGCCCTCCCACCACATCTCCAGGAACCGGAACAGGAACCTCCCCAAAACCAACCCGATTACGAGCCCTATGAGCAACTCCATAGCAATCCAACCATGAGCCAGGACTTCCCAGAACAGAGCCAAAACCCTCCACCACCCGACTTCTTTCAACAACTTCTGGAGGGTCAACAACAACTTCTTACGGGAATAGCCCAAATGGACAACCGGCTCAACCGATTAGAGGAGGAGCAAAGAGCCGGTTTTCAAAGATTGGAGGATGAGCAAAGGGCCGGCTTTCAACGATTGGAGGAGCTCCGGGAGGCCGATAGACATCGGTATGAGGAAGACCAACATAGGTTCTACGGGCCTATGTACTCTTTTATGGCACAGCAGGGATCCTTCCATACCATGGCGAACCCTCCTCCACCACCCTCATGGTATGACCCCACTCATTGGGGTAACTTTGGAGGATCTGGCTCCGGTGGTGGAGGGTACGACGGCGGAGATGGCGGGGACACCTACATGGGAGATGGTGGCCAAGGGAGCGGCTTTGGAGGGAGCTACTACGGAGGAGAAGGCGGGGCACTAGGGACAGTGCTTGATTCAAGTGCGGGGGAGACACTCATGATGGTATGTAATTTTCATTTCTACCTAGCACTATGCATGTAATTCTTTTGAATATTTGCACAAGAAAAAACGAAAACATAAAAAAAAAGAATAAATAAACAAAAGAAAATAAATGCTAGTTAGGTTGAAAACCCAACAAAATGGGCAATCTAAGCAAAAAAGGCTTATAAAAAAATGAGTGAGTTGGAGAGAATGGAAAATGAAAAGAGGTGCTAGGATGAAAACCTGAAAAGGCTCCTAGGCAAAATGAGAGATATGAGAGAAATGTTTGTTCTTGCAGGCACTCATTATATCCTTGTGAAGAAGAAGAGTCAAGATAAAGAAGAAGAGAGGAGGAGAAAAGAAGATAACACTAGGAGGCCATTAAACCCGAGATGCTCTTTTGTAATTTGAGTTTAAAACTCATTTTTCTTTGTCATCATTGGTGGTCTTTGTGTTTGTATTGTATTCTTGTTGAACTGTGGAACTTTTGGACAAACATTGACGCTTGTAAACATTTGATCTTACTCGAGACGAGTAAAGGTTTAAGTGTGGGGGAGTTGATACGTTCGTAATTTCCATATCTATGTTTATGTTTTTAATTAGTTTTGCTTGACTTTTACTTTGGAAATTACACACTTTTGGTGTAATAGATTAGATTGTTAAATTCTTGTAAATAGGTTAGATTAGATATATTCTGAGCTCAAGCAGATTTTGGTCACTCAAAGTACAGTTGGTGAACCCAAAAAGTGAAAAGAAGGTGCAAAAGTTCAAAGACAAAAGAAGATCCTGAATTTTGGTCTATACTCGGTCGAGTATTAGCTATACTCGATCGGGTATTAGGTTGGAACTTCAAATCGGATCAGATCCGAAGACAAGGGAACATGCAGGGAAGATTTCAACCACGATTTTATGTCTATACCCGATCGGGTAGACCGACATACCCGATCGGGTATGCCTTTGAATTTCAAGAGAATTTCGGTCGAGTATGGTTCGAATACCATTTTCTAAGCATACTCGACCGGGTATTCATATATACTCGATCGGGTATACTCTTAGAAAATACCCTGAAACCGGTCGAGTATACCTCGGATCGGGTGTTACACAGATACTCGATCGGGTACCATGTATATACCCGATCGAGTACCCGAATTAGCTCCCAAAAGCCTATAAATACACCTCCTTTCCTTCACAAAAAGATATCCAATCCCTTTGTACATCTAAGCTCAGTATAGAATAGCTCTTTCTTTATATTTTTCATCATGTTTAGTCTCCAAATGAGGAGCTAAACTCTTCCATCTTGGTTTTGCTACTTTGAAGCTTAATGAATTTGTAAGTTGTGAGTTATTTTCTTTAATCTTCTTCCTTGAATATTAATTCTTTCTTTCAAAATACTATCTCTATATCAAAGTTGGGGAGTGTTACTAAGATGACAATTAGTTAACATCTTGACATTGGTTATAGTAATAGCTATTTCTTCCTCTATGATAATATTGGGGAGTGTTACTAAGATGACAATTAGTTAACATTTTGATATTAATCATAGTAGGATTCATATATTTTAATATTCTTCCTTGAGTATTAATTAATTCCTATTCATATTTCATATTAATATCTTCAACATTACTTAAAGTATCAACTAGTATTGTTTCTCATATTATTTATTACTAGAATCAATCGGTTAATACGCTTGTTATTAATCCGGTTCTTTCAACGGTAGTAAACTTGGAATATTAATGCATGCATCTCATGGTTAATATGCCAAGGGGAATTAATTATATTGATTAAACCAATAAACCGCTTGTGTTGAGGTTATCAATCTCAATCGTTTTCATCTTAAGTTTATTGCTACTATCAAGTTAATATACGGCGCTTGTTCTATATTGACTCGATAGTAAGTTTTATTAATGAACGCATCTCGTTATTAATAACTACCCTCGATGAACTGGATATACTCCTCGATTGAGTATTCGAGAGGAAGATAGTTAAAGATATAACCGGGATCGACGAACATTTCATTAAGTGGATAAAAGCAAAACCAAGTCCCCATCTCATTGAATTAAACTCATATAGGTCGTTTATCTTAGTGTTTTTAAAGCAAACAAATCTAAACCCCCCTTTTGTTACTACTTATTTAAAAGAAAAGTATTCCTTTCCCTGTGGATACGAACCTTACTACACTATACTACGTATTAGTGTCGTATTGATTAATTATTTTGAGTGCACCTAACGACGAGTGCACGTCAACCACTCCCTGAAAATATGAAGCATGTGTTCTTGGGTGAAAATCACACTCTACCGGTGATTATTTCAAAGGCCCTGTCCCAAGAACAAGAAGAAAGATTGATCGCGGTCCTCAAGGAATATAAATTGGCCATTGGATGGTCTATTGCCGACATCAAAGGCATTAGTCCATCCACATGCATGCACAGGATCTTGCTCGAAGATGAGGCCAAAGCGGTGAGACAACCGCAACGAAGATTGAACCCTCCCATGATGGAGGTGGTGAAAAAGGAGGTGATCAAATTGCTTCAAATGGGAATCATATTTCCCATTTCCGATAGCAAATGGGTGAGTCCTACTCAAGTGGTGCCAAAGAAGACCGGAGTAACGGTCATTGAAAACAAGGATGGCGAGATGGTGCCCACCTGAGTTCAAAACGGGTGGCGAGTTTGCATTGAATACCGAAGACTCAATTCGGTGACTAGAAAAGACTTCTTTCCATTGCCTTTCATTGATCAAATGCTAGAGAGGTTAGCAGGGCACAAGTTCTATTGTTTTCTCAATGGTTATTCCGGGTATTTCCAAATACCAATAGCCCCGGAGGACCAAGAGAAAACAACCTTCACATGTCCATTTGGCACTTTTGCCTACCGACGAATGCCCTTTGGATTATGCAATGCACCGGGCACCTTTCAAAGGTGCATGATGAGCATATTTTCAGAATTTGTGGAGGTATTCATGGAGGTCTTTATGGATGATTTCACAATCCATGGGGACTCTTTTGACTCTTGCCTCTATCACCTCACTCTTGTACTAAAAAGTTGCATTGAATCCAACCTTGTGCTAAACTCTGAAAAATGTCACTTCATGGTAGAACAAGGGATTGTTCTTGGGCATGTGATCTCATCAAAGGGGATCGAGGTGGACAAAGCAAAGATTGATGTGATTCAAACGCTCCCGTACCCCACAAATGTACGGGACATCCGCTCTTTCCTCGGTCACGCCGGTTTCTATAGGAGATTCATCAAGGATTTCTCAAAAATCTCATCTCCTCTATGCAAACTTTTACAAAAGGAGGTGGAATTTGATCTAACTGATGAATGCAAAGAAGCTTTTGACACTTTGAAAGCAAGATTGGTGACTGCCCCAATCATACAGGCCCCCGACGGGTCTCTTCCTTTTGAGATCATGTGCTACGCAAGTGACTATGCGGTGGGGGCTGTTTTAGGCCAAAAAGTCGGAAGAGTCTCTCATGTCATCTACTACGCCTCATCAACCCTCAACGAAGCCCAAAAGAACTATTCCACCACCGAGAAGGAAATGTTAGCGGTAGTCTTTGCTTTGGAAAAGTTTCGTTCCTACCTTCTTGGAACGAAAGTTATTGTCTACACCGACCATGCCGCTCTCTGATTCCTTATGACAAAGAAAGAAGCCAAACGAAGACTCATTCGATGGGTCCTTCTATTGTGTGAGTTTGATGTGGAAATTAAAGACAAGAAAGGAGCGGAGAACTTGGTGGCCGATCATTTAAGCCGCCTCATTCCTCACAAAGACATCGAAGACCTCCACACAAATCTCATAAAAGGAGAATTCCCGGACGAAACTCTCTTCTCCATCAAAGTCACACAACCATGGTACGCAAATATCGTGAACTTCCTCGTTTCCGGCAAATTTCCTCCACAACTCTCAAAATCTCAAAAAGAAAAATTAAGAATGGATTCAAGACTCTATGTGTGGGATGATCCATATTTGTGGAAGCATTGTAAGGATCAAATAATCCGAAGATGCGTCCCTGAATATGAGATAGCCCACATCATAGAGTTTTGTCACTCTTATGCTTGTGGAGGACATTTCGGTCCGAAACGAACAACAATAAAAATACTTGAAAGCGGTTTTTTGGTGGCCGAGTCTATTTCGGGATGCACACGGCTTTTGTCAATATTGTGACAATTGCCAAAGAGCGGGCAACATTTCCAGGAGGAACGAGATGCCACAAAACCCCATGCTTTTCTGTGAGATTTTCGATGCATGGGGTATCGACTTCATGGGACCCTTCCCAAATTCCCAAGGTAACATATACATCTTTCTTGCGGTAGATTACGTCTCCAAATGGGTGGAGGCCAAAGCAACAAAAATGATGATGCCAAGGTGGTGGCTAGTTTTCTAAAATCACACATATTTTCAAGGTTCGGGGTCCCTCGAATTTTAATAAGCGATAGAGGCACACATTTTTGTAATAAAATTGTGGGATCTGTACTGAAAAAATATGGTGTGACTCACAAAATTTCTACAGCCTACCACCCTCAAACCAATGGCCAAGAGGAAACCTCAAACAGGGAGTTGAAATCTATACTCCAGAATACAGTGAACCCGAACCGAAAGGATTGGAGTATACGCATTGATGATGCGCTATGGGCATACCGAACTGCCTACAAAACCCCAATCGGTATGTCTCCTTATAGACTTGTGTTTGGGAAAGCATGCCATCTCCCTGTAGAGCTCGAACACAAGTCCTATTGGGCGGTTAAAGAATTCAACCTCAATCTTGACGAGGCCGGTGTACATAGGAAGCTCCAATTACAAGAATTGGAAGAACTTCGCCTGGATTCTTATGACAATGCAGAAATATACAAGAGAAAGACGAAGGAGTGGCATGATAAAATGATCATACGAAAAGACTTTAAACTTGATGAAAAAGTCCTCCTATTCCAATCACGCCTTCGTCTATTTTCGGGAAAGCTGAGATCCCGTTGGACCGGACCATACAAAGTGGTCAAAACATATCCACACGGGGCGGTGGAAATTCAGGACCTGGAGACGGAAGAGGTGCTGAAAGTAAACGGACAGAGATTAAAACCCTTCTTTGAGGGTTTTCAACCCAAAAACGTGGAAGTCGTAGACCTTTCTGAACCGGTCTACGAATGAGGAACAACAGAAGATATCGTCGAGCCACGACGTTAAATAAAGCGCTTCTTGGGAGGCAACCCAAGCAAGGTACGTTTACTTGTTTTATTTTATCTTTACACCTTTCAAAAAAAATCTAGTAGGAAAAACCCGCCCGGGTATATCCCACACCCGGTTGGGTAACAGCACAAAAGGGGTATACCCGGGCAACTCATCCACCGGGTAAAAATGAAAAAAATAAAAAAAAAATAAGAAAAACCCGACCGGGTATGTATAAAACCCGACCGGGTTTTAGCATTTTTTTCACCCCTGGGAGCTACTGTCGGGCGTACCCATTCGGGTATCGACCAAACAACCGGCCGGACATAAAAAATAAACGAAAGGCATAAAATAGCCTAATACCCGACTGGGTATTTGTGCGAAAAATAGTTTTTGACGGGATTTCTTCCTTAAATCTGCTCCAAAACCTCCATCTTCCTCCCCAAGTTGAGAGCCCAAACGAAAAAAACCTCCACTGTTGAGCAAACAAGCTTCGAATCCACACTTTCATTCCATCAAAAATTCTAATTAACATCATATTCTTCTTCCCCACATCACCCCCTCCACCCTCATACCCACATACTCCATCAAATCCACCCCAATCCATATCCGAAAATAACCCTACCCTCCACCTCCAAACCCGAATTTTGAGCTCAAAAATCCACCAAACATCCACATAAACTCCATAATCTTCTTCTCCACATTCCCCTCTCCATTTCTACACCCAACATAACCACCAAAAACACCCAACTTTCAAAAGTCCGAATTTTTCAAACCACCCAAGCTCCAAAGTCCGAATTGTTCAAATAAAAAGGGGAACCATGGCACCAAAAAGGACTAGAGCATCTTCCTCCAACACAAGTGCTCCAATTCCACAAGTTCCGGGGTATGAGAGCATCGAGTTCACTTCTAGGGCTCATCACAAGAAGTTCCTCACCCAACTCAACCGAGAGGTACATTCAACCCGTTTTCTTTGTCATGAAACATTGCGAGCATTGATGTTGTATGATATGATGCTAGAATTGTGCAACAACATAGGACTTACTACATTGTTCAATATGTCCTATAATATCTACAAAAGAATTATGTATGAGTTCCTAGCATCGGTTGAATTTACTGAAGATATAGAGGACACCTATGAGAGCAAACTCACGTTTCGGTATAACAACATACCAAGAACTTTAACGAAATGTGAGTTTGCCGAGCTATTTGGTTTACCGGTTTTAGGTGTGGAGGAAAGAAAGGCAAGAATTGATAAGACCATTGTGCATGATTTATGGCGAAGAATGACAGGGGTTAGGGTTTTTAAATCTTCACATATGCATGTTACACATGTTCAACACCCTACCCTTCGAATCGCACTGAAATGGTTTGGGTATGATGTCTTTGGGAGGCCAAATAGTCATCAAACAAGGATTAGTGAATTGGCCGTTCTTGATATGGGTATCTTTCCAGAAGCTCTTAGATTAGATCTTGCTTCATGTTTGTGGGACCATCTAAAAAAGGAATGTGAAGCTATGGGTGACATTTTCATAGGAGGGTACATACATCATATTTGTACCAAATTTGGCTATTGTGCGAATAGAGAAGTACAAGATTGGAATTTCCTTAATCTTAAGTTTCTACTCACTGCACATGATTTGAGTCACTCCCACACCATTGGGACCACATCATTTTACCATTGGACCATAAATCCCTCACCCACACAACTTTTTACAATCCCCTCCGATGAACTCCCCAACATTTTTAACCATCAACTTGGGGATATGAGACACCTTTGCCTACCCGGAACTACTCCTGACCACTATCTTTATGACATCCCTCAACTTGAGCCACCACCCAGTCTCGAACAACCACAAGCACAGCCACAACCCGATCCCCAACCCCCTCAATACACCCCCTTTGAACAACAAATGCTTGCCGGTATACAACAACTCAATCTTAACCAAACGGCAATGAACACACGCATCAACGATCTCTACAGTGCGTATCAAAGGGTGGAAGACGATCAAAGACGGGCCTTCGGACCTATGTACCCATATTTTGACCACCAAGGGTACTTTTCCCACATGCCCACTCCAGTCCAACATCCTACATGGTATGACCCCTCACATTGGGGTAATTTGGAGGATCTAGCTCCGGAGGAGGTGGACAAGCTGGCGGTGATGGTGTTGGCAGGGATTTCGGAGGTGGTGATGGCGGATATGGCGGCAGCTCAGACACAAACGACGATGAATATCCATATACTGGCGGTTTTCATGACAGCTACTATGGTCAGGGTGG
Source organism: Cuscuta europaea (assembly GCA_945859875.1). Classification (NCBI taxonomy): domain Eukaryota; kingdom Viridiplantae; phylum Streptophyta; class Magnoliopsida; order Solanales; family Convolvulaceae; genus Cuscuta; species Cuscuta europaea. The sequence continues at coordinate 9,732,562 of CAMAPE010000015.1, forward strand.
ATTCTTTGATGGAGGAGATGCGGGCGGGCACTAGGGGCAGTGCCATGGACTAGCTGGGGGGAGAACTATTCTGGTATGCTCCCATTTCATGCTCTTTATTCTTGCTATTTAAAAAAAATAAGCTTGTTAGGTTGAAAACCCAAAAAGGGCAACTTAAGCAAAATAAAAGCAAAAAAAAAAGAAGAGTGAGTTGGGGAGAATTAAAAAGGAAAATGTGGGAAGCTGGGATGAAAACCCGAAAGGGCACCTAGGCAATATGAGAGAATGAGAGAAAGTATTTCTTTTATATTTGCAGGATCCTAAGGGTACACATAAGGAGCAAAAGAAGAGGAACCCAATGATGCTGAAGACCTTTTATTCATGTGTTTTGATCATTGAAACATTCTTTTATGTTGATTTTCAAAAACACTTGTGAATGGTTGTAATTGCTACAATTGTTGGTTTGAAAACTTCATGGACAAGATTTGTTTTACTCGAGACGAGTAAAAGTTCAAGTGCGGGGATGTTTGATAGGCACTAGTTGTTAGTGCCTAAGTGTACATTTTTATTATCATTTGTAATATTTATTTACTAGGATTATGCAAGTTTGTAGTTATTAGTTTGCATTTGATTGTGATCGTATTTTTAGCATTTTATTGTTTGTTGTAAGTTGTAGTCAGTTGAGCTTTAAGTTTAGGATAGGTTTGGATACAAGAAGGATGAAAAAAACCTGAGTTTTATGCAAAACCCGGTCGGGTATGGACTTTACCTGGCCGGGTATGAAGTGACAAAGGAAACTGCTGCAAAACTAGCAAATACCCGGTCGGGTATTCCATATACCCGGTCGGGTATGAAGTGATTTCGGACCAAAGAACGTGCAGAAGACACAAAAACATGGGAAAATATTTGATTTGGTAAATACCCGGTCGGGTATGTCAAAATACCCGGCCGGGTATCTGGCTATAGGTCTTGGAAAACACCTATAAATAACCCCATTTTCCTTCACTTTGAGGCATCCCTTCTTCCATACTCTTTAGCTTAGTTTAGAATAGCATTTCTTTATATCTTCTAGCTATGTTTAGTCTCCAAATGAGGAGCTAAACTTCCTTTCTTGGTTTTGCTCTTGAAGCTTGTTGATTATTAAAGTTGTGAGTTATTTTCTAAACTTCTTCTCTTGATTATTAATTCTTCCCTTAATCTCATTCTATATTAATGTTGGAGGGTTGCTAAGTGACGATTAGTTAACGTCCCGACATTAATTACTACTAGAAACGATGAACGAACCGATGGTTAATCGTTGGTGGTTTCACAAGTAAGTAACTTCGGTTTATTAATGCACGGTTGTGGTTAATAGACTTAAGAGGGATCAATTTTTTTGGTTAAACCGAAACCGTTGTGTTAAGGTTATCAATCTCAATTGATTTCATCAAGGAGTTAAAAAGATTGAATGCTACCATTATATCGGTATACGACGTTGTTCTATATTTGATTAATAGTAAAGGTTATTAATGAACGGTCGTTGTTAATAACTACCCTCGATGAATTGGAGATACTCCTCGATTGAGTATTCGAGAGGGGATAAGTTATAGATATAACAAGGATACACTAAAATATATCAACAAGTGGAAAGTAGCAAAGCCAAGTCCCTTTTATTCTTGAATTAAACACATATAGGTTGTTCATCTTAGTTTCTTAATTGAATTAAATCACTCAAAACCAAAACCCCCCTTTTAATTACTAGTTTCATAAAAAGAAAATCATTCCTTTCCCTGTGGATACGAACTCTACTACGCTATACTACGTATAAGCGTTTAGTATTGAATTTATTTTGACGCACCGTGACAAAGTGCTCGTCATCCACGCTTTGCTAAATTTTTAAAAGAATTATGCAAAATAAAAAGGAAAAATAAATTGAAGCGGAAACAAAAGGTAGAGGTTAGTGAACGTGTCTCGGCGATCTTTCAAAAGAAACTTCCCGAGAAATGTAGCGATCCAGGCATGTCACTATCCCATGCAAAATAGGGGACTCTTTATTTCCTAGGGCCTTGTTGGATTTAGGGGATTCAATCAATGTTATTCCATATTCATTATACAAGTCCCTAAATCTTGGCCCAATGCATAAAACTGGGGTAGTAATTCAATTGGCAGATAGGTCTAGCACATACCCAAAGGGTGACGTAGAGGGTGTACTAGTAAAAGTTGAAAATCTGGTCTCCCCTGTTGATTTCTATATTCTTGAAATGGAAGCCGATAACCAAGCTACACCCATCCTTTTGGGAAGACCTTTCTTAAAAACTGCCCAAAAAAAAATAGATGTGTCTGATGGTTCAATAACGTTAGAGTTCGATGATCTAAAAGTAGAATTCAACATCTATGATTCTACGAAAAAACACATTAAAGACTAATCTCTTTGTTTTTAAATATTTGTGAACCACAAACACCGAATGTTTTTGTTGAAAAAGAAGCTGAGAAAATCCCACTTTTTGAAAAAGAAGAACAAATTGAGCATATGGAATCACCATTGATAGGGGAGGAATTGTTCAAATTTTCAAAAAGAGAATTGATCCCACCTAGGGTTGAAGTGATAACAAAGAAGAAATCTCGGCCTTACTAGAAAAGGTCGAGGAAGAAAAATGAAACAAGAGATGTTCACGATCCCACATAAAATAGAAAATAAAACAAAAATAAAGTTGTGCCACGACATTAAATAAGGCGCTTCTTGGGAGGCAACCTAAGTTTGTGTTTTGATTATTCATTTATTTGAGTGTGTGTGCTAAAACTTTCTCAAAAAAAAATCATGAAGCCTGGGGCATACACCCGACCGGGTACCTTAGTCTACCCAGCCGGGTACAACCCAAAAAGAGCTACTGGAAAGCAAATCCGTCCGGATAAAATCAACAACCCAACCGGGTAAAATGAAGAATTTTAAAATCGGGCCCCTGGGATGAAAACCCGACCGGGTTGAAACAAACACCCGATCGGGTTATAACAATTTTTTGTATCCAGACCACTGCTTTAAGAAAACCCAACCGGGCCGGGCAGCTATTTCTTCTCCATCTTCCCCTCCCAAATTCAATCCAAACCTACAAAACTATCCATAGCCAAAGTTTAAAACCCTCCATATCTCCCACACTCATCCACCAAATACACAAATTAACCCCATAGATTTCTTCTCCTCTCCTTCCTTTTCAAGTGTATACAAACAAAATCCACCCAAAAATCCAAACCTTTCAAGCACAAAGCTCTGAATTTTAGCCCAAAACTGTCAAAAAAAGGGGCAACAGATTCATTTTCTAGGACATCCCGGAGATGAGCACTAGGGACAGAGCTTTGACTAGCTTGGGGGGAGAGTTCCATGGAATACTCACATTCATGCTCTTTAATTTCTAAAAACACTTGTTAAGTTGAAAACCTGAAAGGGCAACTTAAGCAAAAATTAAGCGCAAAAAGAGAGAGTGAGTTGTGAGAATTAAAACAGAAAAATGTGGGAAGCTGGGACGAAAACCCGAAAGGGCCCTAGGCAAAATGAGAGAATGAGAGAAAGTATCCCTTTTATTTCTGCAGGATCCTAAGGGTAACAATGAAAAAAAATTGAGGTTGATAGGAATTATGGAGTTGAAGATCCCTCTTTACTCTTGTATTTGTGGGGATATTTTGAGTTGTTCTAAAAACGCACTTGCATGTTTGTGTTGATACTCTTGTCATTTTGAGGACTTCTTGGATTGGATTTGGTTTACTCGATACGAGTAAAGGTTCAAGTGTGGGGGTGTTTGATACACACTAATAAGTAGTGCATAATTATATGTTTTTATGTTTAATTTATGTTGATTGTTTGACTTTTTATTTAGTTTGTAAACATTTGTGTGATTTTAGTTGTGAATGTATTTTAGCTTTCATTTTTAAGTTGTAAAGTATAGTTAGGATTTGTGGTGTTAGAAAGGAAGACTTTGAAGTGAAGAAAAAGGAAAATTGACTGTCCAGCGGCAAATACCGGACCGGGTATAACCCCTCACCCGGTCGGGTAAGAAGTAAGAACCGAACATACAAACAAGTTGCATGGCCCGGTCGGGCCCACTACCTCCCCCGGTCGGGTGAGAAGTGACCGGGGGCAATCCGGCGTGCAGAAACACAAGAACATGGCGGATGATCTGATTTTGACCAGTACCCGGTCGGGTGGGCACCATACCCGGTTGGGTACTCGGCCAAATGTGTTGAAAAACACCTATAATTAGCACACATTTTCTTCATTAATTCATATCCTTTTTTCCATATACTTAAGCTCGGTTTAGAATATCATTTCTTTATATTTTTCAAGCTATGTTTAGTCTCCAAATGAGGAGCTAAACTTCCATTTCTTGGTTTTTCTCTTGAAGCTTGTTGATTATTAAAGTTGTGAGTTATTTTCGTAACTTCTCTCCTTGAATATTAATTCTTTCCGTAATCTATTTCTATATTAATGTTGGGGAGTGTTGCTAAGATGACAATTAGTCAACATCTCAATATTAATTATTACTAGAAACGATCAATGAACCGATGGTTAATCGTTGATGGTTTCACAAGTAAGTAACTTCAGTTTATTAATGCACGGTCGTGGGTAATAAACTTAAGAGGGATTAATTTTGTTGGTTAAACCGAAACCGTTGTGTTGAGGTTATCAATCTCAATTGATTTTATCAACGAGTTAGAAAGATTAAATGCTACAATTAAATCGGTATAAGGCGTTGTTCTATATTTGATTAATAGTAAGGGTTATTAATGAACGGTCGTTGTTAATAACTACCCTCGATGAATTGGATATACTCCTCGATTGAGTATTCGAGAGGGGATAAGTTATAGATATAACAAGGATCGACTAAATATATCAACAAGTGGAAAGTAGCAAAGCCAAGTTCCTTTTATCTTTGAATTAAAACTCATATAAGTCGTTCATCTTAGTTTTTAATTTAATTAAATCATTGAAACCCAAAAACCCCCTTTAATTACTAGTTCATAATAAGAAAAGTATTTCTTTCCCTGTGGATACGAACTCTACTACGCTATACAACGTACAAGTGTTAGTATTGAATTTATTTTGACGCACTACGACAAAGTGCTCGTCACACGGGCTGCACGGAAGTGGGAGGCTGCCATGGGAAAGTCGGTGGCATATGTTAGAAGAGTGAGTATGGTATACTGCGACTCGGCGATATATAGTGGGAGGGGAAAGTTACGCCGGACTCGGGTGGAGTATTAGCCGACGGGATAGCAGCAGTGAAAGACGAGGTGTAAGCAGATGAAGAGGAGGTGTGAACGCCAGCCATGGTGGACGGAACCACCGAAGGAGATACGGCGGCGGCAGTGTTAGCCGAAGAGCTCATGGTGGCGCGACTTAGGGTATGCCAAAAAGGAGAAAAGAAAAAAATTAGGGTTTATTTTGTGCTCTTGATACCATGTGAAATAATGGAACAGGATGCTCTCTTAGGAGCCCTGTCAAATATATTTATAATAAAGAGAGTTTAATGTAAAGTACAATACTGATCCTCTAATAATTATATTACTCTATACTAGCTCCATTCTTTTTTAGTTGCACCATTCTTGAATTTTACATTATTCATATGTTCTACTTTGATTATTTTTTATTTATTAGTGTATTACTCCGTATAAATTAAATTTTTGAACACAATGTTAGATATCTCTCATTTTAAATATTCAAAATCTGATTTTTTTTTAAATTTTTTAACTAATAAAAAATAGAACATATTAATAGTCAAACTTGTGTATTGGCAAATGCGAAAATTAAAATGGTGCAACTAAAAAGGAATAGAAGAAGTATTATTGTATTAAACATACCTAAAGAAACTGTATTAATTGTATTTCCATTTTATTAAAAGTCATAGAAAGCACAGTTTAATAAATCGGATTGGACCAACCAGGTCGGCTCGGAAACCATTGAACCAGCTAGGGGTGGGCATTTCGGTTTGGTTTAACCAAATCAAACCGTACCAAACTGAATTAAACCAAATCATATGCAATTTGAATTGGTTTGAGTTTGGTAGTTTTTTTCTAAACCGTATTAAACTGAACTGAACTGTATTAATATATATATATATATATATATATATATATATATAATCATATATATATATATATAATCGATAGAGTATTGATCTAGAGTGAAGTGAGAGCTAGAGAGAAAAAGTAATTTCCATTCAATGTTTTTCAACCCTTACAAATACAAATATGGATTGGGCTCTCAGGTCTAGGGCATGGGGGCCTGATACAATAGTGGGCCGCTCATGGCTCATCACATGAATCCATGGAGCTAATTAAGTATAAAGTAAAAATTAATTGTCTGCTGATGGTCATGGCCGAGGGTGTATGGTCAAGGGGGGCTAGGCCGAGATGACCATTATATTTCGTTTCCATTTCTGTGACCTCTGGTTTCTGGGCTTCATCTGTGAAAGCGGGTCGTTATGGCCGAGGGAACCAGTCAACGGGTTGATCCAGTGTCTTGTGACGTTTGTCTTCTATGAGTGTGTGGGTCGTGGGGTCTAGACTCATATACTCTATCAATAATAATGCATATTTGATGGATAGTGTACCTGAGGGTAGCTTATCTGAGAGTTGTTGAGGAGAATAACTAGAGAGAAATCAGAGCAAACAAGTAAGAGAGAGAGTCAAATGTATTAAATGAACTCATCGTAGTTTACAAGAGGAATAAGGGCTGCTATTTATAGCAGGCATATATGCGATGAGGGTACACGTGTCAACAATCTAACGGCCGAGGGTCACTTCCATCGGGGTGGCACCGGCATTCGCATGTGGCCGCATTTAATGCGGTGGTTGGACGTGACGTTTGTACTTGGTACGGTGATTCAGGCACATGTGGGGAGGAGATTCTGTCGAGGAGGATGCCTTCGGTTGCATATGTGGTGCCGAAGGCGCTTATGGGCCGGGGCCTCTGTGTGCCGAGGGATGAAGGTGCCGAAGGCTTATGTTTTTCGTCGTCTTCTCCCAATAGTTTCGTATGCCCAAAATTAGTTGTCCTGCGAGGTTTTGGAGCCCTCGGCCATGGGCCGAAGGCATCCGTATGTGCGTCGTGGGCTTCTTGGCACTTGGGCCGCTGTGCTTTGGGCCTATTGTGCTTCATGGGCCTGTTGGGCCTGCGTTAAAGTAACAGAAGTCTGTGGGCCGGGGGTTCCCAGGCCATATACTCCATCAATATTGTTTCTATTATTGTACTATCCGATTATGTATACGCATGTCGTTCATATATATGACATTCTAAACCGTATATGACATAAGTTAAAATGTTCAGATATAAAATACCCTTAACAATTTATAATAAATCTAGTCTTTTAATTTAGTTTTGAACAAAATATGTTATATAATTAAATATTTACTATAGAAAGAAAACCAAATGTAAATATTTTATAGATGTGAAAAATAAAAATCAAATAATTTTATTGATTCAAATTGGCGTAAAACTTCATTTTAGAATATGATGAATGTGTGAATGTATTTGAATATTAAATATTAAAAGTGCTTAAGTTTTTTTCAATACTATACTGAAATATTCAAAAAAAATTAAACTAAAACAAATATCATATATGAAGTAACATTTTTTAATGTTAAAATTTGTTGACTAATATATTCATCTCCCATAAATGACACCGTTATTTAGACAATAATTAAATAAGATAATTTGAGTATATTTTGAGAAATAGTTTTGATGGGCATATAATATAATGGAGTCATCAATGATATTATTAAATTGTCATAGATGTTATAGATCATAGATGTATTATTTTCAATATTTGATTATCAAATTGTCATTGAAGAGTGTTAGTTGTTTTCTAAAATAGAAAAGAGAACCTTTGTATGAGACGTCATAAAAGCAAAGTGGGAACCTTAGAATGAGACAGCGGGAGTACTATTATTATGTTATCATAGTAAAGAATATATATTTTAATTTTTTAAATATATCAATATATGTTTTCATCCAAAAAATAATTAAATATATATTAACATATGTTCATTTTTATCAAATTTTATATAAAAGTTGACCGGGTTTTTGAATGCTAACCGAGTTGACTCGCTGCGTCCGGGTAGACCAGTGATCCAATCATTCATTCGGGTCACTTTCCGGTCCGGTTTATACAACATAGATACAAAGTGAACCTACAAAATGATTAAGAGGCAAACATAGATTATAACATTAGAAAAGTGTTAAAGGCATCACATATGCTTCAACAATATCTTGGAATTTCATTACATATGATCACATCCTAATTCAAATATTGATACATAAAGCTAAGTCTAATGGAATTCAACGGCCTTCCATTTGAGTAATCGTCATACTGATAGATTGATATCCACCACTTTCACAGTATGAGGATGGAGTAGTGCTATATCCTTTTCTAACCATAAATCCAGGCGGATTAGGATTGGGGAGTTCCGTTTCATTACTCAACATAAATATCACTTCTGAGATATTTGGTCTATCATTTGGTAATGGTTGAACACACAACAGTCCAACGTGGATGCATCTCAAAACTTCTCGAATATTGTATGACTCCCCCCCAAGTGATGGATCCACTAAGCCCAATGGTTTTTCTTCGTTCCAAAAATCCCATACCTGAAAACATGTAACATATTGAACAATGAAATCTTATTTCGTATATTTTTGAAAACAATATAGCATATATTTGAACTTACATCTCCCATTAAATTCACTGAGTTCTCCGTGTGTTGATATTTATTTTTCTTTCCACACACAATTTCGAGCATCAAAACACCGAAGCTGAATACATCAGATTTAATTGAAAAGAGACCTTCCATGGCATACTCTGGTGACATATAACCGCTGTGATAATAAGTTAACATGGGAAATCATTACATTTAATTTATTTAAAGTATTCATAAACAATCATGGGGATGGACAATATACACTTACTATGTTCCAACTACTTGGTTGGTGTTCGCTTCAGTTTGTTCTTCTCCAAAAATTCTAGCCATTCCAAAATCAGATATTTTTGGTTCCATGGAATCATCCAATAGAACATTGCTTGCTTTTAAATCTCTATGAATAATTCTTAACCTCGAATCTTGATGAAGGTATAATAATCCTTGTGCGATTCCCAATATGATTTCAAAACGTTTTTTCCAATCTAGTGGCACTGTGGACTTATTATCTGCATGCATGTAAGAACACCGAGTAATAACTAAAGGCATTTATCACGATCAACTGAATAAGAGTAAATCTCCTAAACAAGATTGAAATATAATAGAGCATATTTTCTCAAATTGAATTATATAACCACTGCTATTTCATACAAATGATGATAAGCTAGCATTTTTTTTATAAATCAATCTTACCAAAGATAATGTAGTCGAGGGAATTGTTGGGCAAGTACTCATACACCAACATCTTCTCTCCTTCTTGAACACAACACCCTAAAAGCCTCACAAGATTTCTATGCTGCAGTTTTGCAATCAGCATAACTTCATTTTTGAATTCTTCTACCCCTTGATCTGAATTTGTTTTGAGCCTTTTGACGGCTACAAGTTTCCCATTTTGTAACTTACCCTGTAAACGCATGCAAGATAATTAAGTTTAATGGACCGTAAGACTAAGCTAAGTTAAGTGATTAAGCAGCAAAGTATTCACTACAAGAAGAAGAGAACTAAATTATGGTAGAAACGAAGGGGAAGTTTTAACCTTGTGAACTGAACCAAACCCTCCTTCTCCAAGTTTACTTTCGGCAGAAAAGTTGTCAGTGATAAGTTTGATCGTGTTCAGATCAAAGATTACTACATCGGCCGGTGCACCTTCTTCCAAATTTGTTGCAGTTGGAGACCCTTTATATGATTGTAAATCGGCAAATGCACATTAGAGTCCAAGAGAATGATTTTCATAAACATCCAAACAAGGAAAAAATATTACGCGTCACCGTTTTTTTGTTCAGTAGATTATAAGAGATTAGAGAATGAATTGAGTCATAGATTTATCAAAATGATAATTTATTATAACCATTATTAACTTTGATAAAAAACCATCACAATTAAAACTGTCCAAATGTGAAGTTTTTGGCTACGAAATCAAACTCAAATAGGGACATATGTATGTAGTTTTTCTTGTCTTCCACCAATAACCTGACATCATTAAAACCATGAGTAATCTTGGTTGTAAATTTAATGGCTATGTATATTATTGGTTGTAAATTTAAAAAAAAAAATGATGACACTCTATCTCTGAGAGCCTTCTTGCACCGACCTCACACTTAACTAGGAGGATAGTAAATCTGTGACGCTTGGGCCTTGATATACACTCATCATAATTATGGTAAACTTCTAATCCTATGTATATTTTTTTTGTTAGATTTAAGCTACCTACGATTTGTTACTTTAATTATGTACTCGTGTTTTTATATTTGAAAATTTCCAATCAAATAAACTAAGAGGTGAGCATCAGCATAGTCAGGGATATAAGTTGGTGTGAGCCAGTGGAAGCAATTTTTCTAAATATAGTATCTAAACAAATAGTTTTTCTATAATATTAATTGTTTTTCTGAAATTTTGGATGGATATACCTTTTCTCATTTTCCATGTCAAATATAGAAGCAAAAGAATAACTCCAACAGCAGGTATAGCCGTGGCTAATAATATTATTAGCCATTTCCGACGAAGCCCATTAGACTTCTTTACACGTTGTGCTGCAAAAACACGCATAAAAAATAAAACATATTAAATGTAGCATATTTAGGGGATTAGGAATAGAAAACTCATATAAATATCAGTTGTGTTTTTTTTGGGAAAATAAAAATATACGTAGTAATTAGTATTTTTGAATAAATTAAATGGGGCTCATTAAATGCTGTCAATAACATAATAAACAAATAATGGCATACATAGAAAACTCATAGAAATATCAGTTGTGTTTTTTATTTTACTAGTTATTTTTTATTCATATTAAAAAGTAATCATTTTTAATGAGTGTCATGCATTTTGGATACAAAAGATTAGAAAGTTGGATAAACGAGTATATATGTGACTTTGAATAAAAATTTATTCTTTTTAGGAATTACAAATGACCCATAAAGTTCAGATTAACATCCACATTTTATATAGAGAAAATTCTTACAATAAGAGTAAAACATACCTAAAATGAAAAAATAAGACTTACACAGAGTACTCCATCTAGTTTATTAAAATTGTATCTTCTTTCCTTTTCAGTATGTGCCACTAATATTGTCTCATACCAGATTTGGTAAATTTTGTCTGATTTTAAATCATTCTTATATTATTCTAACTTTAGTAATTCAATATTAACCACATAAACTCACTTTTCTTAATAAGCGTGTCACCCGCTCATATCTTAATGTTAGTAGAATAGAGATAGTAATATTTAAAATTTTCTCAACAGGAGTTATGGTTTTAATTGTACAAAAACACACACTTGTAGGGCTTGAAGTTGCTACCAAGGGTAGCTTTGTCCATAAACTATGGATTGCTCTTATATAGGGAAATTGAAACGTGAACTCCTATTTTTGTACTTACCTTATGTTTTACTCCTATTTTAAGCCGTTTATTTTTTAGGGAGTATAAAAAGTCTCCTCAAACAAAGGATATTACATTCTTTCAAAAAAGAGTGAATATTATGTACGTAGTATTATCCATTCGGGATACCTATAAAATATATGTACATAGTTACCCTGAATATAATAATATATATATACACCCTCTCTCCCTTTTTATTTAGCTAAATTTGATTTTTTCAATTAATTGATGCTAAACTTTGGCCGATATTATAATTATATATAAAAGTATTTATAATATAAAAATGATGTACAAATGTTTTTTTTGTTAGAAATACTATAATAAATTTATGAAATTTCAAAGTTTTTGCAAAATATATTATGGAGTAGTTAGAATGATTAACTAAAGTTTATCATCATTCATTGGAAAAAGTAGAAAATGAGTGATTAAAAATGAAGGTAGATTCTATGGTACCCATAAGGTACCATATCTTTATCCACATGGACCAATGAGAATGTAGCAGTTGAATTATTTAAATCTAAATTAAAAATGATAAAGTGATATGGTCCAATCAAATTAATGATAGGTACAGTACCCCATTTTTTAGAAAGGTACCGAAGTTGTCACCAAAAATGAATCTAATAGTTCTATTACGAAGATACCTAAAGCAGACGTGGCGACTCGTATATACATATCTCTGCCGCCATTAGCGAACTCCCTCATATCTCTCAGCTCTCCATACCAATTGATGCATCCCTCTCCTCCATTGCTAATATTTGCTCTAGCATATCCGCTGCACGAACAATTCTTCACACAACGTTCTTCACATTCTTTAAACCCCATCGCCCTGTCCGCGAACGCCATTTCTGTGTTCGGGATGTTAACGCTTGTGAGCTTAAGGAATCCGTCACCGTTATGGCAGGCGTCGTCTGTGTTGGCTTCCCTACGACAGCTATGTCGGCCGTCTTTCAAGGCCCATTCTTGGACTGACGAGTTTGACTTGAACCCAGAAAGGCAATGACAGGCCGACTCGCCCAGATTGTATGGATTGCAAACGCCAAACGCGCCACACGGTTCGTACGTGTCGCAGGTATCTTTGGGAATGTACCATAGCCCGACCCATTTCTTCTTCTGCCCGCCACTATCATCTCCTCGCCAAATGATGCGATTCATCGTTCCGGATTCATTCAACATGAATATCGTGTAGATGCTCGGGTCAATGACCGTGTACGACAAAGTAACCTCTTCTCCGTTCTCGGTGTAGTTGTACGGGGTGTAACTTCCCGACATTTCCGGGACGTTGCTCCACCCGGTTCCCGTCCATGACCCGAGTCTCCAAATCCGGCTCGAATTTTTGTACACGAACGCCTGTGGCTCCCCATTGAGGTCCATTTCGAGAGAATACTCGCCGGTGCCCGGATCATCGGCCGACTTCCACGACGTAAGGGAGCGGTTTAACCTACCCTTCTTGTCCACTCCAAACTTCATGGAAGTTATGACCGTATTAGTCGGGTAGTCGAAGCTCTCCCATGCTTTGACCCGTCTACCCGAGTCGCGATACAGAACCAGATTCCCTGTTTCCTGGAGCTGAACGGAGTAATTATAAGGCCCTTGTAACGCCGGAAAAGAAAGACTGGTGTTCCAGACGGTAACGCCGGCGTTCCGGTCTTGGATGACAAGATTCCCGGTGCCGTCGATGAAGAACACTCCGGACGTCCCGTTGACGGGATTGTCTCTGTTAGCGACCCAAACAGCAATGAACTCCGGGATGTTCTGGTACCAAATCCCGACGTACCGTTTTCCGATGGACTTGCCGGGGGTAAAGAATCCGAGGGCATAGGAGTCCGCACTGGATGTTAATAAATCGCCGTCTTTGAGGGTCTGGTTGAAGGTGATGATGTGGGTGGAAGAGGATAGCCATAGTTGGAATGTGAGATACACCAGAAAAGTGATGCAGTGCATGGTTTCCATGCAGTTTCGTTCAATTCTTGATTACTTTCTGCAGTTTGAATGAAAGTTCAATCAGAGTTGCATGCATGAATCTGATGATCTGCTTATACTTGACGTAGGAAGATAAGAAGAAAGCCTGATCGAGTTTATATGAGATCATGCAGTACGGTTGTTGGCTATTCAATGCTTCCTTATGGGGCGCATTTATATTGCTGTTTCCTTTGAATGGACATATACCTGTACCTGTAATCTGTGCCTTAATTTACACACTCTACCTTGTCCCGCCAATTCGGGATGGATTTAGAGGTAATTAAGAGCTTTCTTGGACTAATACTAAATTTAGCTGTGACTTAAATGCGTTGTATGCATTCTACTAATTTAAGAATTATAAGACTATTTATATGTTTTATTTCTCATTTAGGAGTCAATAATTTATATTTTAGGAGAAAAACAATTATGGATGTGTTTGTGCACTTTTATTCTGCATAAATTTGTTTATATTTTGTCCTATTTAAGTATTTTTTTTAGGTGACAACTTCGGTGCCTTTCTAAAAAATGGGGTACCGTACCTATCCTTCATTTAATTGAACCACATCACTTTATCATTTTTAATTTAGATTTAAATAATTCAACTGCTACATTTTCATTGGTTCATGTGGACAAAGGTACGGTACCTTATGGCTACCATAGAATCTACCTTTTTTTAAAAAAATAATTATACAAACGTACGTATTTACTAGTGTTTGAAATATTCCGTAGAACAGCAATATATGCATTACTAAAATACGTAGTATTATACTCCATATTACTTCCTCTGTTCTTAAATAAGTTCAACAGTCAACATTTCACATTTACCGAGACATAACTTTGACCATTAATATATACAATTATGTATTAGTAAAAAAAATACAAAAATCAAAATTTGAAAATTTACAGACAAATTTAACAATATCTTTTTCAAAAATATATATATTAATACATCAATAAATAAAACGTAGTCAAAGTAGATCATATGAATAATACAAAATTTAACATGTTGCACTTATTTAATAACGAAAAAATTATATAAGATCATATCATAGACTACAAAACAACTCTTTTAGTACGCAATTCTATTTCTTAACATGGTATCAAAGTGAAACTAATTCACATAATAATAATTGTTGATGGAGTATATGGCCCGAGAACCCCCGGCCCACAGACTCCTACTACTCCAGCGAAGGCCCAGCAGGCCCAACAGGCCCAAATCACAGCGCCCAGAGTGCCAAGCAGCCCGCACTACGCGCCAGGGGTGCCTTCGGCCCCCTGGCCGAAGGCTCTAAATTCTCACAGGACGGGTTTCTCAAGCAAACTAAGAAACTGGGAGAAAACGGCGAAAACAGTAGCCCTCGGCACTATGAGCCCTCGGCACCCGGGGTAGCCATCGGGTGGAAGAGCCCTCGGCTGCTGCTCTATGGCCGAAGGCATCTCAGTCGACAAGATATCCGCCTCACATGCGTACAGGTCACCGTACCCCGCACAGACGTCCCATCCAACAGCCGCATTAAATGCGGCCACATGCGGCTGCCAGCGCCAACCAGTTGAGGCGACCCCTCGGCCAATAAGCGCTTGACACGTGTCCCTGCCCGGCATTTATTGCTACTATAAGTAGCACCCCATTTCCCCATTTGTAACCACGCTGAAAACGCTCCACATTTGTAGTACACTCTCTCTATATATATTTACTTGCTCTGACTTCTCTCTAAGTTATTCCCCGTAATAACCCTTCGGATATATACCCCCGGGTAGACTATCCATCAATTGTATAGGCTCATACTCCGTATATATTTAAAGAATTGATAAAAATGACGATGATTATAATGAACAATGATTGAACAATTGACAAAAAGAAGTGTCTGGCCATTAGGTGTTTAATTAATTATTCCCCACACTGGCAAAATAATACTTGCGTCCCTATCTAAAGTTATTGTTCGTTATGCATGCGGTCAGCTGAACTCTTTCTTAATCTTGATTAGTAAATCATTGTTTATAATTTTTGAATTTTGATTTTATGATTTAATAAAACTTGTAGTGTGTTATCTAAATACTTCGTTGTGGGGTTAGCGAATACGATCGGTCCTTGAAGGTTAATTGATTCTATGTCTCATCCTAGTGTAATGTTAAGCTATTACTACTATATTACTTTATCTTGTGTAAGAAACCCTCCCCCTCGACCAAACACAAAACACTAGCCCTCTATCAAAATGGTGAGGACAACACGTGCCAACTCAAAGAACGTAGAAGACAAGAACCTGCTCCTCGGCGACGTCAACGCCCCCGAAGCCTCTCACATGGCTCCCGAGGGCGGTGTCCTCGCTGGGCTGGAAAAGGCGGCTGTCGACCTACGCCTTCAGATCCAACAAAACGCCCCCGATGCCCGCCTCGGCATCGAGGCCAAGAAGAAAAACCGGAGCGATGACCAAGTCAGCCCTCCGGTTCTCACCATCGACGTACAATCGGCGCTCTCCGCCTTCATCCAAACGCTCACCCAGAACCCGGGGGCCTTCGGCACCCTGGCTCCAGCTCACCCTCAGATCGGGGAAAATATCATACTTCCCTCTCTGCCACACCCCTTCGGAAATCCCACCCCTCGGGTGAGAAACGACGAGGGGGTGGTGGCCCAAGAAACATCCTCCCAGGAAGTTCAGTCCCGGGACCGCCATAATGACAACAGGGAGAGGCCCCGCACTTCCGCCCTCAACCGGCTCGGAGGAGGGCCAGACCGCCGAGGGTTCCAAGACCGCCTCGGGGGGAAAGCACTCCAAAAGCCCCAGGAAAGCGGGGGATCTGTTTCGAGGGCAGACGAGGAGCGTCCCCCTCGGGACAAAGGCAAGGCACCCCTTCATGCCGATGATGCTCGGCACCAAATCAACCAGGCCCACTCGGCCCGGGTTCGTTCGCAGGGGGCGGAGACCCTCCCGAGGGACCCTCGGGACGAGATCATTGCGGCCCTCCAACGCCGGCTTGATGAGATGGAGTCCAACAAAGCTCACGCCACCACCTCCACCCCTCACTCAGACCTCAAATACGAGGCCATGATGGCCAAGATGGAGGAACTACAGAAGAAGGTGGCCGAGGGCTCCGGGGAACCCGTCATCCAGCTCCGGACTCGGACGCCATTTACCCCAAGGGTATTGGCGGCCCGGATCCCGGAGAAATACCGAGGGCAACACATACAGCCCTACAGCGGAAAAACGGACCCCCAGGAGCATTACAGCAAGTACCAGAACAGCATGATGATGGTCGGGGCGTCAGACGAATATTTGTGTCGTTGGTTCCTCTCCACCTTAGAGGGACCAGCATACGAATGGTTCAACAGGCTGCCCGAGGGCCGTATTGATTCGTGGCAAGAACTCGCCCAGCGGTTCTTAACACAATTTGCCGGGAGGCGTCGCACAAGGAAGCACTTCTCCCACCTCCTAACGATACGCCAGAAGAAGGATGAGACCCTTCGGGATTTCCTGGAGCGCTGGAGGACGGAGGCCGACAAGGTCGACGGTGCTGATGACGGGACCCTCCTGACCCTCCTACAAACCGTCCTCCGCACCGGCAACTTTTCAAGGAGCCTCATCATTGAACCCCCCCGCGACTACATAAGGGCCTTGCAGCGGGGGGACAGATATGATGAGGCCGAGGAGGTGGAGAAGTATCACCAGCATCCGGACCAGCAGCCCCCGAGGACTGACAACAAGCATAACCGAGGGTCGGGGGCTCCTCCAAATCACCCCAAGGTTTCGGGATCCTCTGATGACCGCCCTCGGCAAGGCCAAGCCAAGCCCGGGGGAGGTTATAAGAGCAACCCTAAGACTTGGGCCCAACCCATTCTCCTGGACCGCCCTCGGACACCACTGACGCACCCCGTCAGCATCATCCTCGATTTTGCAGAGGAGAGGGGCCTCGTTGAACGCGATTCTCGCGCACCCTCGGAGGTACACGCTATCAACCCTCAGTTCCCCTACTGTCGCTTCCATCGGCACCAGGGGCACAGGACCGATGACTGCCATCAACTGAAGACGGCCATCGAGAGATTGATACAAGCGGGGCACCTGTCCCAATTTGTCCAGAGCCCTCGGCAGGAGGGACCTTCTCATCAGGGGCCTCCCCGAGGGCATCACACGAAGGTAAATGCCTGGGTGAATCCGAACACCATCCCCCTCGGCAAGAAGAGGGAGATCGGAAACTTGGAAGAAGAGGAGGAGGAATACCCCCACTACCAGGAGAAGAAACGCCACATCCTCATGATCACCGGTGGCAATACAGGGGGTGATTCCACCAGCCAGCGGAAGAAGTGGGCTCAATCGCTTTACGTAGGGGAAGTCACTCATATGCCCCCGGTAAAGCGATTGAGGGAGGAACCCATCACCTTCACCAACGCAGATCTCCCTCCTACTTCTTCTCCTCACAGGGATGCCTTGGTGATTCGAACAGAGATCAACGACACCATCATTCACCGAACTTACATTGACACGGGCAGCTCCGTCAATGTGATGTACCTCAGCACCTTCAGAGAGCTGCATCTGGAGAGGGGGTCCCTGCGGCCCATTAAGACCCCTCTTGCCGGCTTCACCGGCGATACTATTGATTCCGAGGGGGTAATAACCCTCCCGGTGATCTTCGGCGACGGGATCCATAGAGCCCAGCTCGAAGTGGAGTTCGTCGTCGTCAACATTGACTGCGCTCACAACATCATCCTCGGCCGGCCAGCCCTCGAGGACCTCGAGGCCATCGTCTCCATGAGGCATCTCTGCCTCAAGTTTCCCGCCGAGGGGGGCATTGGCTACTCCCGGGGGAACCAGAAAATTGCCCGCGCCTGCTATCTTCAGGTCACTAAGAAGGTAAGCAAGACGGAACTCCGTGTTGACACCATCACCGGAACCGTCGGCCAAGAGGAAAGAAGGCCGAGGGCTGAACCGGCCGAGGGCGTAGAAGACTTTGCGCTCGATCCGGCCCAGCCGGAGAGGGTCGTGAAGATTGGAGCCCAGCTCCCAGAAGATTTGAAGACCGGTATCACAGACGCTCTCCGCGCCTACTCCACTGTCTTTGCATGGGGGCCGGAGGACATGCCGGGAATCAGCCGAAGGGTCATCACCCACCGCCTCTCGGTGGACCCTTCGGCAAAAGCAGTACAACAACGAAGGAGACCCCTCCGCCGAGAGGAGGGAATTCGTGAAGAAGGAGGTCGCCATGCTCCTCTCAATCAGGCACATCAAGGAGGTGAAATACCCCTCATGGCTAGCAAATGTAGTCCTCGCACAGAAGCCCCCCACCTTCCGCATGTGCGTGGACTACACCGATCTCAACAAAGCATGCCCCATGGATCCATTCACTCTACCAAACATTGATCAATTGGTGGATGAGACCGCGGGGTGTGAAATCATGTCCTTCCTCGATGCCTTCCGAGGGTACCATCAAATATTCATGCACGAGGAGGACGCCGAAAAAACTGCCTTCATGACTCCCGAGGGCATCTTCTGCTACCTAGTGATGGCCTTCGGCCTAAAGAACTCAGGGGCCACTTACACCCGGATGGTGGCCCGGGTCTTTCAAGCCGTCCTAGGGCGCACCATGGAGGCCTATGTCGACGACATGATCGTCAAGAGCAAGCAATCTTCCAGCCATGCAGACGACCTCCGGGAAATCTTCGCCATCATGCAAAAATTCAACCTTCGGCTAAACCCGAAGAAGTGCACCTTCGGCGTCCAAGGGGGCAAATTCTTAGGCTACATGGTGAGCCGAAGGGGTATTGAGGCCAACCCCGAGAAGATCCAGGCCATCATCAATATGGAGCCCCCACGCAATGTAAAGGAAGTTCAACGGTTGACGGGCCGCCTGGCAGCCCTCAACCGTTTTCTATCTAAATCGGCGGAGAAGTCCCTGCCCTTCTTCCAGATCATGAGGAAGACGGCTGGCTTTCTATGGACTCCAGAATGCCAGGGGGCTTTCGACGAGCTCAAACGGTATCTATCTTCACCCCCTGTGCTCTCCAAACCCAAGGTAGGGGAGACTCTCTACCTCTACCTTGGGGTCAGCCCGGCGGCCATCAGCTCTGTGCTCATCCGGGAGGAAGACGGCATCCAACATGCCATCTTCTATGTTAGCAAGACCCTAAGGGAGGCCGAGCTCAGGTACTCCCCTGTGGAAAAAACGGTGTTAGCCATCGTTTGGACTGTCAAGAAGTTGGGCCACTACTTTCAGGCTCACCCGGTTCAGGTCCTCACCCATCAACCCCTCGGCCCCCTCATGAGGAGCCCCACCAGCTCCTCCCGCATGGTGAAATGGGCTATCTTCTTGAGCCAGTACAACATTGACATCCGTCCAAGGCCTGCCATCAAGGGCCAAGCCCTAGCGGACTTTGTGACGGAATGCACCGCAAGGGCAGCCACGGACGGGGAGCCCTCGGCTACCTCGGACGACTGGTGGACCCTCTACACTGACGGCTCATCCGCGACCAAAGCATGCGGGGGAGGGGTAGTCCTCATTACTCCCGAGGGCTTCAGGGCCTACTATGCAATCCGCTTCTCCTTCAAAGTCTCCAACAATGAGGCCGAATATGAGGCCCTCCTATGTGGCCTTCGGCTGGCTGCCAACATGAGGGCTCGGCAGATCCACATCAAATGCGACTCCAAGTTGGTCGTTGGCCAAATCTCCGAAGAATATGAGGCCAAGGAGGGAAGAATGAAACAGTACAAGGAAGCGGCCAAGGAGTTGCTTAAGGTATTTGAGGCACACTCTCTTACTCAAATACCGAGGGCTCAGAACTCCGAGGCCGACATATTGTCTAAGCTCTCGGCTGACTCCCCCGAGCACATCTCCAAAATTGCCAAAATCGAGGAACTCAGCCTCTCAAGCATCCATGTGAGCCCCGTTATGAACATACAACAACGACAGGAGGATTGGATCTCATATATCACCGCCTTCATCTCCACAGGGCAGCTACCCGAGGATGAGGCCCGCGTTAAACTGGCAAAACTGAGGGCTCCTAGCTACACCATCGAAGATGGGAGGCTCTACAAACGATCTTACAATGGCACGCTACTTCGGTGCCTTCATCCAGATGAAGCCGAGGTCGCAATGGAGGAAGTGCACAGTGGCACTTGCTCAGCTCACCAGGGACCCTTCTCCATGTCCCGAAGGCTCATTCTCCAGGGTTACTTCTGGCCAACCATGGCCAGGGATTGTGCTGACCTTGCCCGGAGGTGCACCGCGTGTCAGCATTTCCAGAAAGCCCCCGGCAGGCCAGCGGTCAACTACGCCCCCATCAGCACCTCTGTCCCATTTTCTCGATGGGGGATAGACCTTGTAGGCCCTCTGCCGAGGGGTACCTCCAACAACAGATACATCATTGTGGCCGTCGACTATTTTACCAAGTGGGTGGAGGCTGAACCCCTCGCCATCATCACAGAGGCAAAGTGCCGTCACTTCGTCCTCAAGAACATCCTCACAAGGTTTGGCGTCCCCCAGCAGATCATCTCCGACAATGGGACACAATTTGAGGCAGCCCCCTTCTGTGCCCTTCTGGAGGCATGGGGCATCAAACACACCTTCTCCTCCGTTGCCTATCCTCAAGGCAACGGGCAGGTAGAGAACGCAAACCGGACCTTGCTCGAGGGCCTCAAAAAGAAGCTGGAGGCCGAGGGTGGTGGCTGGGTGGAAGAACTTCACAACATCCTCTGGGCCTACCGCACTACCCCTCGGCGCGCTACAGGTGAAACACCCTTCTCCCTCTGCTACGGTTTTGAAGCCAAAGCTCCTACGGAAGTCACCCTTCCTACCCGAAGGGTGATCCAATATGACCCCGAGGTCAACGACAGCAACATGGCCCTCGACCTGCACCTCATTTCAGAACGCCGGGAGCAGGCCTTCATCCGGGCAGAAAACTACCGAAGGCAAGTCAAAAGCTACATCGACGCCAAAGTTCGAACCCGGGAATTTCAAGTGGGGGACTATGTGCTCCGGAGGAGGGAAGCCAGCCAACCAACCGAGGGAGGAAAAATGGCACCAAAATTCGAAGGCCCCTACATCATAGCAGCCATCATAAAACCCGGGACCTACAAACTCAAACGCCCCAATGGGAAAGAAGTCCCTAGGCACTGGAATGTACACCATTTAGTTAAATTTTATCAATAATGTAAGAGCGGCCAAGCCCTCATAACTAGTGAATGTACTATCCAATGGCCCAAGGCCTCCAATTTCGAAGAATGAAGATACATTCAAGACATCAAGCCCTCATACTGACTACAGGCCCCAGGCCTCACCACAAGGAGAACCCCCTTCGGTACCCAGTGCCGAGGGCGGACACCATCAACACATACAACAAACAATAGAAACACCACGTGTTTTCAGTCAAGACCCCTCGGCACCCAGTGCCGAGGGTACTTCCCCACCTTCAACATCAAAAAAGAAAAGATTAGAACACCAAGTGTTCCTACAGAAGACCCTTCGGCACCCAGTGCCGAGGGCACACCCCCCTCATCAAATATCGAAACGAAGAAAAAAAAACCAAGTGTTTCAAAGAAGACCCCTCGGCACCCAGTGCCAGGGATATGCTCTCCTAACAGCTTCCAAACATCTATTGGGAAACACCAAGTGTTTCATTTGAAGACCCTTCGGTACCAAGTACCGAGGGTAGACGCCTACATCAACTACAACAAGAGAACACCAAGTGTTCCTACAGAAGACCCCTCGGTACCAAATACCGGGGGGCTACACATCGAAACTAACACCAAGTGTTGTTTCTAAAAGCCGTACCCCACGAGGACGCATATACCGAAGGCGCCACCATCGGTGTCGGCGGCACGTAGTGCCCCCGGCCATTTGCAACTAGTGTGCAAATGAAAACCCTTCCTTGAAACGCTTTCCGCGTCACTACCCCCAGGGTATGACAGGCATGAGAAATGCCCAGGATTCGACTTTCAAAAACGGAACGCTATCCGCGTCACTACCCCCAGGGTATGACAGGCACGAGAAATGCCCAGGATTCGACTTCCAAACCGAAACGCTCCCCGCGCCACCACCCCAAGGGTGTGGCAGGCCACAGACTATGTCTAGCGCCGAGGGGACGACTTTCAAAAATGAGGCGCTTTCCGCGCCATCCCCCAAGGGGAGGCAGGTTACGGACCACCATATCTTGTGCCCAGGAAACGTCCCTCGATCCCCTCGGCACTCGGAAGGTTAACCCGAGGGAGGAGAGCCATTGGTGTATTCTGATGGTCTCCTAATAGGCCCATCCTTACCAAGAAACCAAGTTTCTTGATGCCTTCCCTTCACCACCAACCAAAAAAAAAAAAAAAAAAAAAAAAAAGGGGGGGGGGGGGGGGGGGGGTGAAGGGGAGTAGACTCAGCGAGAAATCAAAGAGTGCACTCCGACAAAATCACAACATGCCGAGGGCTCCCCACGGGAACACCTCCGGCAATTGAAGACTCCTATTTCCCGAAGGATACTACTCAAGGAAATATCATCAGGAAACGGCTAAGTCCACTACCTGGCCACCTCCGGTCACAAAGACACCGAAGGCTTCAACAACACAAAGGGACTGGACTGTCCAAGGTCCACTAAACGGTACTTCAAACAAACACCGAAGGCATCCGTTATGCACAAATACCGAGGGCCCTTTCCCCATGACAAGGATCAAATTCTACGACTTTTGAAGTGTATGCCGAGGGCACACACTCCTCATTGGCTTTCTTCACAACAACAGGAGTCAACATCAATGTATGCTTAGAAAAAATTCTAAATCCTGAAGGCTACACAGGGAAGCAGCAGTTGAAAAATTTCTAAGTCCCAAAGATTGGGCCCCCGGCCCAATCAATATTACAGCCAAGGGAATATGGTGGCCGAAGGCCATGCAATACAACAACACTTAAAAAAAAAAGAGGGTATTCTGTCCTAAATGAGTAGCCCCCGGGCATCTCGCAAAGTGATGTGGGATCAGAGGGCACCCATCACCCGAAGGCACCCAAGGGAAAATTCACACTTAGAATATTTTCTACGTCCTACATGTATTTCCCGCCGGTCAACTACTCTTACATCAAGGAGAGATGCCATCTACCGAAGGCTCCCAAGGGGGATTTTACACTTAGAATATTTTCTAAGTCCTACATGTTTTCCCCGGTCAACTACTCATACATCAAGAAGGGATGCCATCTCCCGAAGGCTCCCAAGGGAGACTTTACACTTAGAATATTTTCTAAGTCCTACATGTTTTCCCCCCGGTCAGCTACTCACACATCATGAAGGGATGCCAACTCCCGAAGGCTCCCAAGGGAAACTCTACACTTAGAAGATTTTCTAAGTCCTACATATTTCACCCTCATCTCAAGGGACCTAATTGCCGAAGGCTACCTATCAATCGAGAGCTACGGTACACAAGGAATCAACACTCAAGAAAATTTCCTAAGTCCTAAAGAATTGGCCCCCGGCCTATTCAATATTTCAATTGGGGCTCCACAGTAGCCGAAGGCTACATGACATACTACACTTGCAAAAAATCTCTAAGTCCTGATTCCTACTGAACCCTCGGTCCAACATTCACACATCAGGAAGGGAGGCCATATCCCGAAGGCTCTCAAGGGGAAATCTACAATTAGAAATCTACACTTAGAAATCTACACTTAGAAAAATTTTCTAAGTCCTAATTGCTGCTTAACCCTCGGTTGCATATCCAGCGGAGGGTGCCCAACTACCGAAGGCTCCCAAGGGCTAGCTACAATCAGATGGTATTCTAAGTCCTAAGACATACATTCAAAGGAACAAGACATACATTCAAAACAAAGACGAAGGCATACATTCAACAATGAACAGATCAGAAGGAAGCATATCACATACACCAAGCCCGAAGGCAATCATTCAATTACAACACAAAAATAGTCAATGTGATCATTACAGAGTGTGGCCAAAGCCGAGGGGCAACAAAAGTTTCATTACAAGGCTTTTCTAAAAAAAAATTGACTAAGTAATAATCTTCTCGGCAGCTTCAGCCTCGTTGTCACCGGGGGCATCTTCCACGACAGCCTTGGAGGAGACTTCTTCTCCGGCAGCATCACCCCCGACGGCTCCAACCCCGTCACCCCCCATCATCACAGAATCATAGATTGTTGGCCGCTCTTCACCCGGGGGGAGGGGAACTCTGACATCTGGTTGCAACGGAGGGAGGCCGTATACCGAGGGGTCAAATTGTTCGAGGGATACACCGAAGTGCCTGGCGAGCCTCCGGTATATCAGGTGCTGGGTAAAAAACTCACCCCCCTGATAGTAGGCGTCGCCCCTATCGGTCAGCCAGTCAACCCCGGGGCCTTCTACCCAAGCGTCCACCGAGGCTGCCACCACGGAGGCAACCCACTCCTTATGGCCCTCGGCCCTCCAGCCCTCAGCAAGGAACTCCGCAACTGCCTCCCCTCGGGCCTCGGCCGCAGCTCTCTCCTTAGCAGTTTGGGCTTCATCGGCGGCTTTCTTCGCCGCCTCGGCAGCAGCCCTCTCGGGCTCTGCCTTGCCTTCGGCTATACCATCAGCCTTGGCCTTCTCCGCCGCCGCCTTCGCCTCCCGAAGGGCCTCCTCCAGCTGGGCAGCATGCTTCACCGCCTCGGAGTTCTTACGGATCAGCCCCTCCACCTTCTTATCCTGGGCGGCCTCGTGAAGACGCCTTTCCTCGCGCCTCCGGGCCTGTTCCCCGAGGGCTATGCAGGCCTGCGAACAATTATCAAAGGAGTTAGATTGTTCCTCAGGACAAAATAAGACTACACTGACAAGATAAGGAAAAAGGAAGCGGATACTTACAGTGAGCGAGGAGCGGAGGATCCTGTTCTCGAGGGCATCGTCATCGTAGGTCTCGAAGACTTCCCTGTCCATCTTCGAGGTGATGCCCCTCAGGAAGGCCTTCGGCTCGGCAGTGCCGTGCATCAACGAAGCGCCGGGGGCAAATGAGAGCTGACGGATCTCCCGGGGTAATTCCTCCCGGGGGGATTCACTGGATCCTTCGGAGAGACCGAGGCTAGAGGCCCATCAACAGCGGGCATGTCATCAATAATTACGAGGGGGGCCGCCCCCCCGACAGCACCCACGGCGCCTTTCTGTTTCTTGGTGGGGGGCTCCACCCCCTTGTCGCCCCACTTCTTCTTGGCGGCCGCCTCGGCCTTCGACCCCCCGGTCCCCACAGCAGCATGGGAGTCCCCGGCGGAAGGTTCTATGACCTTCGGGAAAAGCGCGTCGACTGGCTTCTGGCCCGAGGGCCCCTTCTCCTTGGACTGGGTCTTGCCCTTCCTCTTTGCGAACAGAGCGTTGGCATTCATCCTGCTACCTGCAAAGAAACAACAAGTTAAAATGTTAGCACCGAGGGGTTCGAGACACGACAACAAACATGACAGAAAATCTCAAAGTACAAAAATGTAAAGCCCCCGGCCACTACCTCCTGCCCCCACGAAGGCTTTATCATAGAGGGGATACTTCTCCTCGGTCTCCCCAATGAACCGATACCTCAGGAATCCGAGGGCATACAGGTCTTTCTCGAGGGTGCACTCCTTGATGGTTATGTTCTTATCCCGCCCCTCCGGAATCTCGGCAATCTTCAGGCCATCCTTCTCGAGGGCGGCGCTCTTGACCTTCACATGACGCCGGAAGCAATTCCGCAACTCCCTCGGGAAAGGGCTGTCGGCCAGTCTGATGTAGCACCATCGCTCTCTCCACCCCTTGTTGGAAGAAGGGGCCTCGGTGAACAATTTGAACTGGGCTATCTGCTGTAAGTTCGCATAGCCCTCGGCATTGGTATGGCCCCCCCGGCATAGGTTGAAGCTTTGGAAGAATAGCTCCAAGCTCGGTGTAACCCCCCGGAGTTTGCACAGGTTCACGAACCCAGTTATGTACGAGTGGCTATTGGGGGTCAGTTGGCAGGGAACCAGGCCGGTGTACCTCAAGTACTCCCGGAGGAACGGATGGAGAGGGAACCGGAGGCCCATCGAGACCGAGAGCACGTGCACGGCTATACATCCCTCGGGGGGCCGCGACAGCATGTCATCAGGACCCGGCTCGACTACTACGGCCGAGGGCCCTACGTGCAACTGGGTGATGTAGATATCCGCCCTGTCAGCTTGGGACTTTATCTCCAGAGCGGCGGTGTCCAGGAAGGAGTAACCCTCCGGCAGATCTACTGGCCCCCCTTGATCGACGTCCCTTACTTTCTTCTGGGGGCCAGCCTTCGTCTTCCTCTTCTTCTTCCCGGGGGCCACCCGGATGGGAACTGCATTCAGCGGCTGGGAGGTACTGGCCTCACCAGCACCCCGAGGGGGAAGGACGGCCACAGTGACCTTCGCCCTCTCCTTTTCTTCTTCCTCCTCAGCAACCTGGACGGCGAGGGCTAACTCCTCATCTTCCGCGGTCCGCTCGAATTCCTCCGCCTCGGCCTCGGCCGTCAGATCCTTCTGCACCTCAGTGGCGAGTGCTACGTCACCACCATCCGAGGGCTGACTGCTGCTGGACTCCACCTCGGAGATGCCTTCGTCCTCCATCGAGGGCGTCCTCGAGATGTCCTGAGAGTCACTCTGGGACGACATTCTACACTCTAGCTCGAGCGTTCGGGGGGGGAACTAAGGTTCCTAGTGAATTCTATCTCCTAAACTAAGGGCACAGTACAGCTATGCTAGAAGGAGAAAGGCAGGGAGCACTGACCTCGAAAGCTGAGTTTTGACCGAAGGCTGAACTTTCTCTCTCTAGAAAAATTGACAGAGCTTCGCTAACAAGTTTATCGCACACGAAGGAATGCCTGGCCTCAGGGTATTTATAGGCGATGAATCCGGGCTTGGGCCTGGATTCTGGGCCTCCGGATGGACGCCATCATTACACACCGCCGTTTCACCCAACCGGTGACGCCGCCCACGGACAACCAGCCTTCACACGCCACGTGTGCCACCCCCCCCAACGGCTATATCCTGTCGTTACATATTCCAACGGCTATATTTTCAACGACTATATTTTGGGAACCCCCGGGTTTTCTACTTCACTCCACTTCATCAAGGATAGCCTCCGGGTGCACTCACCCAGAAGTGCCCCCGGGTTGTGCCCCACACCGCACATTACACACGCCTTCGGGATCACTCCTTCAGATCCCTAGGGCTGCATATCAGGGTACCCCCGGGGAGTGCCTCATTGATGGCCCATGACCCTCGGGTATCTTAATCACCACCTCATCAACAAACAGTGGACCCCCCGGTAATAGCTTCACTGCTGCCCTCATCTGGCAGGCCCTCGATCCCTGGATTGAGGGGTTCCCCTTCGGCGCCACCAGGACATCAACAGCCAGCCTTCGGCTAATCAACACAGGAGCCCTCAAAAGAGAGAGCCTTCGGCATTCCCGCCATTCTCCATTTTTTACCGAGGTTTGACATTTTCGATTCATCATTGGGGGAGTTCGGTGCACTCTTTTTCCCTCATTAGGATTTTTTCCCAAAGGGTTTTTCCTAATGAGGTTTTTAACGAGGCATCCCCCCAAAATGAAACAAAAAGCGTCAGCCTTCGGCCCACAACAGCAACGTAACTACTTTACTCCTTTTCACCACTTTACAAGTGCCTCAAGGAGTGGGGGACTGGAGGACCCCTTCGGGAAAATCATTAAATTACAAAATCTGTGAAATTCCAACAAACAACAAAGCAAGCCCTCAAGTCCCGACATGTGGGTAACTGAGGGACTGCCTTCGGCAGGGACATAAAAGCAACAACTCCTCACCAACCTCAGAGATCACAACGGGATAACATCAAAGGGCAAGCACAAATTACTCCTTTTCCCTCAAGTACCTTTCGGCAAAAGGAGTGAGGGACTCCTGATGGAGTATATGGCCCGAGAACCCCCGGCCCACAGACTCCTACTACTCCAGCGAAGGCCCAGCAGGCCCAACAGGCCCAAATCACAGCGCCCAGAGTGCCAAGCAGCCCGCACTACGCGCCAGGGGTGCCTTCGGCCCCCTGGCCGAAGGCTCTAAATTCTCACAGGACGGGTTTCTCAAGCAAACTAAGAAACTGGGAGAAAACGGCGAAAACAGTAGCCCTCGGCACTATGAGCCCTCGGCACCCGGGGTAGCCATCGGGTGGAAGAGCCCTCGGCTGCTGCTCTATGGCCGAAGGCATCTCACTCGACAAGATATCCGCCTCACATGCGTACAGGTCACCGTACCCCGCACAGACGTCCCATCCAACAGCCGCATTAAATGCGGCCACATGCGGCTGCCAGCGCCAACCAGTTGAGGCGACCCCTCGGCCAATAAGCGCTTGACACGTGTCCCTGCCCGGCATTTATTGCTACTATAAGTAGCACCCCATTTCCCCATTTGTAACCACGCTGAAAACGCTCCACATTTGTAGTACACTCTCTCTATATATATTTACTTGCTCTGACTTCTCTCTAAGTTATTCCCCGTAATAACCCTTCGGATATATACCCCCGGGTAGACTATCCATCAATTGTATAGGCTCATACTCCGTATATATTTAAAGAATTGATAAAAATGACGATGATTATAATGAACAATGATTGAACAATTGACAAAAAGAAGTGTTCGTTATCTAAAGTTATTGTTCGTTATGCATGCGGTCAGCTGAACTCTTTCTTAATCTTGATTAGTAAATCATTGTTTATAATTTTTGAATTTTGATTTTATGATTTAATAAAACTTGTAGTGTGTTATCTAAATACTTCGTTGCGGGGTTAGCGAATACGATCGGTCCTTGAAGGTTAATTGATTCTATGTCTCATCCTAGTGTAATGTTAAGCTATTACTACTATATTACTTTATCTTGTGTTACTCTCATTATTAATGAATAACTTATAATTATCTTCTTTCCAAAACGTATTACCATCGTGCATGCATGTATAATTGAGAGTATTTAGATCGAAATGTGGAGGTAAGAGATTTAATTATATAGTATTTCATCAAATACTCATGAGATTGGTCTAGGGGAGTATTGTATAATTATAAATTACATAAGAGTAACGTTAAAATTAGATGATCTTAACCTTTTCAACAAAAAGTACCTATTAAAATGTACGAATAAAATCTATCAGCCCGTAAAATCTAAAAATAATGTCTTGTTAAAGGTAATAAGCCTCATAAACTAAAAATCAAACTTATCAAACAGGTGCGTATATAAAATGGTAGTTCCAATTCCATGAGCTCGGTTGAAAAAATAAAAGAAATTAAAAACGATTAAAAGAAAGAATGATGAACCCCATCCCATGTCTGAGAGAATTAAATTTGAAGGGATTTGATTGATCAGATTTTAGCCACATACTCGGTGTATGATGGATACATAAGCTACGTATTTTAAATTAGATCTTACATAAGGTAGCTCAGTTCCTTGGTGGTGGTAAGTTGAAAGAATGACCAATGATCGAATCCCGTAATGACCGCATCCCGTAATGACCGTGTGGAGGTTACAACTTCTACGTGTTGGGCTGAACCTCTGATGCGCACGGGTACAAGGTCTACCACCATTAGGCCGATTGAGTAACCGTGACTAACATCCTCCCAAAATTTTTGTCGGGTCGGTACGTGGGGGCCCATGAGGTTGGGGATTCGATCTTTTTTTGAAGAATTAAATTAGATCCAATTTCAACTCAGTGTACTATACTATCCAACTAAAGTCGAAGATAGACTCTTGAATCTCATCCAATTTATAACCTTATTATATACGAAGTACTCCGTATATAATAAGAGCAACTTATTAAGTGCAATTGATCATTTTCTCATTTAGCCTTGCACAATTTTGACCATAATATATACTACTCCGTAATTCTTAATGACTAAGAAATTAAAATAATTCAATAAGACAACAATTTTTCTTTTTTAAGGTAAACCGCCAACTATATATTAAATTAATCAATGCTTTTCACTTACAACCAGCCAATATTCAAACTTCAGCTCTCTTATAACAGATCACATCTAAATTCAATAAAAAACCTACAATGAGATTATGAGACGACCACCGTCATAGAAGGAGCGTGAATGGCTGACTACCGAACAGACAATATAGAGTTATTCATGACCCTTAAGGTTACCCGCACTCTTTATCATAAAGGCAAACTCAAAAAAGCCGCAAAGTTCTCGCAATTCCTGATTAGACATAAAAATTTCACTTCAAATAAGGTGAAACTTTTCACTAAAACTGAAGCTTCCATGCAAATAACAACTTTCGCACCTCAAAAATCAATAACACAAACAAATCAAAAACAAAGTAAAAAGTCTAAGAAACATTAATCAAATTGGAAAGAAATATAAAGCAATAAATCCTACAATCAGCCAAACAATTTTTTTAAAATAATTTATTAAAGTTATGGGTTTTCTTTTCGTGCAGACTTGTACGTACGTAGTTCACAAACGGTATACTTGGTATATAATTATATGATCCAGTAGATCCACCATTGCAGCTAGCCTAGCTACATCGATCGGAGTCAGCTTTACACTTGGTTCACAAATTTCCATCCATTCTCAAATAAAATTTTGAATATTTCCGGACTCTTTTCATATCTAGTACTCCCTTAATAGTAAAGATTCGTTAAATTGATTATTCTTGATTAATGACAATCCACTATGACCAATTATACTTCTTAATACAAAATTATTTTGAATATAAAAAATATATCAAAGTGTTTCTTATTTGAAATATTTTTATAAAAGTATAAAATTTATAAATTATATGCAAAATAATAATTAAAAATATTATACGATTTTGTCATCATTGATAAAAAAAAGTCAAATGAACTTTTTTGAGACGGATGTAATATATAGTCCGTATATATCAAGGTTACTCAACAAAGCGGTTCCATATCATGGAATTAATAACTTTTGGTTTTGGAATAATGTACATTCTAAACTATTTTAGCTTTCAAACTTAAATTCTAAACGGTTCCAATCTTTAATTCTTTGAATTTTATACATTGGGAACGAATATATATAAACTGTTTCCATTTCATAGAGACGTAAACTCGGCCTTCAACGTACTTTTAAAAAATTCAATTACTGTAGTCACGGTACTAGTCACGGACTTGTCCGTGACTAATTTCAAATTTAAAAAAAATCCCGCCAGAGGCGAAAATGGGTTGGCCGGAACACTTTAGTCACGGACTAGGTCCGTCACTACCTATAGTCACGGACGTAGTCACGGACAAATCCGTGACTACTGTTTTTTTAACGGTTCCGTGACTAAACCGTGATTAGATCTGTGACTAACTAGTCACGGACCAAATCCGTGACTACGGTCCGTGACTACAGGCGATTTTTTTTGTAGTGATTGCATTAACCATTATTATATTCTTAACTATGCTCCTACATAGCTAGCTTCTTGCACTTCCAATCTTATTATTGTCATTATTTCAAAAGAGCTTCAATGTAAAACTTGATTAATTCATTTAAACAATAAAGTACAACAAAATTTGAGCTCCCAAGGTCCAAGAGAGGTAATCAAAATTAAGATTTTCCCACCAAAATAAATAATAAAATATTATTCATTTGAAATACTCTCAATTTTTCAACAATCTCCACATATTTCAAATGAATATTTTGAGATTTTAAAAGAATAGTTTAGAAAGATCGAAGGGGAAGGGGTAGCTTGGCTAAAGAAGAGAAGAATTGGGGGGAGGGGAGGGATGGGGTGGGACGGGATGAAAAATCGATATAAGAAAAGTCCACGAAAATCTTTAGTGAGGAAAAGAGACAATTAAGGAGAATTAATGTACAAAAAATGAGTTAAAAGTCCACGAGAATCCATGATTTTAGAAATCCATAAGAATGAATGGAACTTTGAATATGCCTAGACTTTTATAGATTTTTAAAAGTCTACATTGAATACACCTAGACTTTTGTAGACTTTTAAAAGTCTACATTGAATACATCTAAACTTTTAAAATCCATGAACTTTTAAAATTTTGCCACTTTGCCTTTTAAGCAAATAAATTATGGTTCCGGTTAGTTCTCTTTCTTCTACACAAACCTCAACCACACAATTTTTACTTTATTAATCCACGTGTCGGTCAAACTTGGCAAAGTTTTAAGGATGGAGGTAGTAACTCACAACTTACAAATCACAAGCTTCAATGTAGCAAAACCAAGCTTAGAAGACTTCCTAAAATACAAGAAGAATAATATCACTATGAAAGAGGGGATTGATGAGTATCCAAAATGAGAAGGAAAGAGGTGTTTTTATTGGAGAAATGAGGTGGTTGGATCTGATATATACCCGACTGGGTATCTAGGATACCCGACTGAGTATCTTTGACAGTATCTACGAAAGTGCTGAAATATAATCATACCCGAATGGGTATGTAATTATACCTGATTGGCTATATGACCAAATCTGATTTTCCCATGTTCTCTTTGTTTATTTGATCTCATGATCTCTGGGTCAAACCATACCCAATCGGGTATTGGCGTATTGCATATACCCGATCGGGTATTGGCGTATTGCATATACCCGACCGGGTGTGATACCAAATCGGATATGCACCGTAATTATACAAAAGTTGAGTAAACACAGCGTAAAACCATTCAAAACTTTGACCAATTATATATATCTATTGAAAATTATTTATAATATAAATATGGTATGAAAATGTTCTCTATTAAAAGTACTTTTATAAAAATATAAAATTTATAACTTTCATAATATTATACTAATCATAATCGTGGTCCAAATTTTAAGATTGGGCTAAGTATTTTGGGACGGAGGTAGTAACACATATCAGATAGTAAGAGGAAATGATACTACTTGAACTCATCAAAATCAAACTTGCTTGTTATTTACACGTCACTTAGTTGTTTCTCAAATGAGAAGCTTTATGTTCTTATATGCTTTTATTTAGCGGGAGCTTTCATAAATTATTTTAACTCCCAATTAGTTTTGATGTGCTAGTATTCTACTCATGCTA
Organism: Cuscuta europaea; assembly: GCA_945859875.1. Taxonomy (NCBI): domain Eukaryota; kingdom Viridiplantae; phylum Streptophyta; class Magnoliopsida; order Solanales; family Convolvulaceae; genus Cuscuta; species Cuscuta europaea. The sequence goes on from CAMAPE010000015.1 coordinate 9,765,948, forward strand.
TTTCAAGTTAACAAAGTATGAAGTAGTGACGTGCACTTGTCGTGAGTTGCACTCAAAAAAATTTATCAATACAACACTAATACGTAGTATAGTGAAGTAAGGTTCGTATCCACAGGGAAAGGAATAATTCTCTTTTTATGAAACTTAGTAAATAAAGGGGAGATTTGGATTGAGTGATTTAATTTAATTAAAAACTAAGATGAACGACCTATATGAGATTTAATTCAAAGATAAAAAGGACTTGGCATTACTACTTTCCACTTGTTGATATATTTTAGTCGATCATTGTTATATTTATAACTTATTTCCTCTCGAATACTCAATCAGGGAGTATATTCACTTCATCGAGGGTAGTTATTAACAACGACCGTTCATTGATAACTCTTACTATTAATCAAATATAGAACAACGCCTTATACCGATTTAATAGTAGCATTTAATCTTTCTAACTCTTTGATGAAATCAATTGAGATTGATAACCTCAACACAATGGTTTCGGTTTTACCAACAAAATTAATCCTTCTTAAGTTTATTAACCACGACCGTGCATTAATAAACCAAAGTTACTCACTTGTGAAACCATCAACGATTAACCATCGGTCCGTTGATCGCTTCTAGTAATAATTAATATATGAAACAAAACTAGTTGATCCTTTAAGTACTGTTCAAAATATTAATATGAAATATGAATATGAATTAATTAATATCCAAGGAAGAATATTATTAAAGAAGATGAATCCTACTATAATTAATATCAAGATGTTAACTAATTGTCATCTTAGCAACACTCCCCAACATTAATATAGAGGAAGAAAATACCATTCTAACTAATGTCGAGATGTTAAGTAATTGTCATCTTAGCAACACTCCCCAACATTAATATAGAGATGGTATTAAGGAAAGAACTATTGATTAATATTCAAGGAAAGAAGTTAAGAAAATAACTCACAACTTTAATAATCAACAAACTTCAAGAGCAACACCAAGAAATGGAAGTTTAGCTCCTCATTTGGAGACTAAACATGCTATAAAAATATAAAGAAATGCTATTCTAAACTGAGTGATGGATAGTCTACCCGGGGGTATATATCCGAAGGGTTATTGCTGGGAATAACTTAGAGAGAAGTCAGAGCAAGTAAATGTAGAGAGAGAGAGTGTATTATAAATGTGGAGCGTTTTCGGCGTGGTTACAAATGGGGAAATGGGGTGCTATTTATAGTAGCAATAAATGTCGGACAGGGACACGTGTCAAGCGCCTATTGGCCGAGAGGTCACCTCAACTGGTTGGCGTTGGCAGCCGCATGTGGCCGCATTTAATGCGGCTGTTGGATGGGACGTATGTACAGGGTACGGTGATTTGTACGCATGTGAGGCGGATATTATGTCGGGAGAGGTGCCCTCGGGTGCAGAGGACTAGCCGAGGGCTCTTAGTGCCGAGGACCCCTGAGTGCCGAGGGCTCCAGGTGCCGAGGGCTACTGTTTTCGCCGTTTTCTCCCAGTTCCTCTGTTTGTTCGAAATATCCCTGCTGTGGTAGTTTGGAGCCTTCGGCCAGGGGGCCGAAGGCACCCCTGGTGCGTATTGCGGGCTGCTTGGTACTCTGGGCGTCGTGATTTGGGCCTGTTGGGCCTTCTGGGCCTGTTGGGCCTTCTGGGCCTGTTGGGCCTCTACTGGAGTAGTAGGAGTCTGTGGGGCGGGTGTTCCCGGGCCATATACTCCATCAGGAGTCCCTCACTCCTTTTGCCGAAAGGTATTTGAGGGAAAAGGAGTAATTTGTGCTTGCCCTTTGATGTTGTCCTGTCGTGATCTCTGAAGTTGGTGAGGAGTTGTTGCTTTTATGTCCCTGCCGAAGGCAGTCCCTCAGTTACCCACATGTCGGGACTTGAGGGCTTGCTTTGTCGTTTGTTGGAATTTCAATTTTCCCGAGGGGGTTCTCCAGTCCCCCACTCCTTGAGGCACTTGTAAAGTGGTGAAAAGGAGTAGAGTGGTTGCGTTGCTGTTGTGGGCCGAAGGCTGACGCTTTTCGTTTCATTTTGGGGGGATGCCTCGTTAAAAACCTCATTAGGAAAAACCCTGGGGGAAAAAATCCTAATGAGGGAAAAAGAGTGCACCGAATTCCCCCAACGATGAATCGAAAATGTGAAACCTTGGTCAAAAACCTCTTCTTTTTCTGAGGGCTCATGTGTTGATTAGCCGAAGGCTTGCTGTTGATGTCCTGGGGGTGCCGAAGGGGAGCCCTTCAATCTGGGGATCGAGGGCCTGATGGATGAGGGCAGCAGTGGAGTTGTTACTGGGGGGTCCACTGTTTGTTGATTTGTTGGCGATGAAGATACCCGAGGGCTCCCATTACCCGTGTGCCGTAGGCTACCCGTCAATGAGGCAACTCCCCGGGGGCTACCCGGTTCTTACAGTGCTGAGGGGGAATCCCCGAGGGGTGCCCTGATATGAAGCCCTAGGTTTGTGAAGGAGTGATCCCGAAGGCGTCTGTTATGTGCTGTGTGGGGCACAACCCGGGGGCGTCTCTGGGTAAGTGTACCCGGAGGCTCTCCTTGAAGAAGTGGAGTGAAGTAGAAAACCCGGGGGCTTCCAGAATATAGCCGTTGGAAATATAGTCGTTGGAATATGTAACGTCAGGTTTATAGCCGTTGGGGGAGGAGGACACGTGGCGCGGGACGGTTGGCTGCCCGTGGGCGGCGTCACCGGTTGGGTGAAAACACGGCGCGTAATGATGACGGCCCGTCCGGAGGCCCGGTTTCCGAGCCCAAGCCCGGATTTCAGCGCCTATAAATACCCCGGAGCCAGAGCCATTTCTTCTTGTGCGATCATCTGTCTTAGCGAAGCTCTGCCGGAATTTTTCTAGAGAGAGAAAATCACCCTCGATCACAGCAACTTTCAGAGGTCAGTTCTCCTTCCGTCCTCAGCTCCATTTGAGTATTTAACTGTGCCTTGTGCCCTTAGGTTATGAGATAGAATTCTCTAGAAAACCTTAGTTCCCCAGAGCCCTCGAGCTAGAGTTAGAATGTCGTCCCAGAGTGATTCTCAAGACATCTCGGGGGCGCCCTCGATGGAGGACGAAGGCATCTCCGACGTGGAGTCCAGTAGCAGTCAGCCCTCGGATGGTGGTGATGCAGCTCTCGCCACTGAGGTGCAGAAGGATCTGATGGCCGAGGCCGAGGCGGAGGAGTTCGAGCGGACCGCCGAAGATGAGGAGTTGGCCCTCGCCGTCCAAGTTGATGAGGAGGAAGAGGAAAAGGAGAGGGCGAAGGTTACTGTGGCCGTCCTTCCCCCTCGGGGTGCTGGTGAGGCCAGTACCTCTCAGCCGCTGAATGCAGTTCCCATCCGGGTGGCCCCCGGGAAGAAGAAGGCCAAAGCAGCTGCCCCCAAGAAGAAGATTGTTGCTGCTGATCAGGGGAAACCCGTAGATATGTCGGAGGGGTATTCCTGGCTCAATACTGCTGCCTTGGAGATAAAGTCGAAGGCGGACAGGGCGGACCTCTACGTCACGCAGCTACACGTAGGGCCCTCGGCCGTGGTGGTCGAGCCGGGAGTTGACGACGTGCTATCTCGGGCGCCCGAGGGGTGTATTGTAGTACACGTACTGTCGGTCTCCATGGGCCTTCGGTTCCCTCTGCACCCCTTCCTCCGGGAGTACCTGAGGTTTGTTGGCTTGGTACCCTGCCAGCTGACACCTAATAGCCACTCCTACGTGGCGGGTTTTTTGAACCTCTGTAGGGACCGAGGGGTGACCCCCAGCCTGGACTTGTTCTTCCAGAGCTTCAACCTCTGTCGAGGGGGTCACGCGAATGCCGAGGGCTTCGCCAACCTGCAGCAGGTAGCCAGGTGGAAGCTATTTACGGAGGCGCCTTCGTCCAATAAGGGCTGGAAGGAGCGCTGGTGCTACGTCAAAGTTGCTGAGAACCCATTTCCGGCGGAACTTCGGGATCGATTCCGTCGGCATCCGAAGGTTGGAAGCACCTCCCTCGAGAAAGATGGCCTGGTGATAGCCAAAATCCCGGAGGGTCGCACGAAGCAGGTCTCTATCAAAGACTACACTGCCGATAAGGGACTCTACGCCCTCGGCTTTCGGAGATACCGCTTCATTGGGGAAGCGGACGAGAAGTACCCCATTTTTGCTGAGGCCTTCGGGGGAGCAGGAGGTAGTCTACGAGGGCCCTTGGTTTTCATATCTTAGCACATAGTTTATCTGTTCGTTTTTTTTCTTTATTCCTTGTGCCTTCGGTTAGTAACCCCTCGATTTTAACCCCATACTATTTTTGCAGGTGTCCCAGTGAAAATGATGAACGTCAAAGGCCTTGCGGACCTGAAGAAGAAAAAACCTTCCAAGGGCCCGAGGGGGACGGACGCTGGTGTCCCGAAACCCGCCGGTGACTTTTTCAAGAAGCCGGAGGGGCCATCGGCGGGCCCAAGTGCTGACGCGACTGCCGCCGCAAAGAGGAAGGGCACGGGCAGAGATCCCGAGGGCAAAAAGCCCAAGACCGGGGATGCCGGGAAGAAAGTCCCCCCGGTGATCATTGTTGATGAATGCCCCGCCTCCGGGGCGCATGAGGAGATGCAGGTGGCGAAAGTGTCGTCGGGTGTTCAGGGGCCATCTTCCGAGGTCCTTATGGTTTCCCTCCCGGCTGGTACGGCCGTGATGAACGGCACGGCTGACCCGAGGGCGTTTCTGAGAAGCATAACCCTCGAGATTGACAGAGTAGCCCTCGGGGCTGATGAAGATGAAGCTCTCGAGGACAGGATCCTCCGGTCTTCCCTCACGGTAAGTCTTCGATAGTTATATCTTTCTTCTTTACTTTGAGCTAAGCAACCATGTTCGGCCCTGCTAACTCCTTTGTTTTTGTAGACCTACATTGCCCTCGGGGAGCAGGCCCGGCGGCTAGAGGAGTGGCGCCTTCGCAAGGCTGAGCAGGATGCTGTGGCCTTCGGCTACTGTGGAGCCCCAACTGGAATGTTGATTAGGTCGGGGGCCAATTCTTTAGGACTTAGAAAATTTTCCTCAGTGTTGATTCCTTGTGTACTGTAGCCTTTGATTGATAGGTAGCCTTCGGCTATTAGGTCCCTTGAGATGAGGGTGAAATATGTAGGACTTAGAAAGGTTTCTAAGTGTAGATTTTCCCTTGGGAGCCTTCGGGAGATGGCATCCCTTCTTGATGTATGAGTGGTTTACCGGGGGGAAATATGTAGGACTTAGAAAATTTTCTAAGTGTAGATTTTCCGTTGGGAGCCTTCGGGAGATGGCATCCCTTCTTGATGTATGAGTAGGTGACCGGGGGAAAAATATGTAGGACTTAGGAAATTTTCTAGTGTAGATTTTCCCTTGGGAGCCTTCGGGAGATGGCATCCCGTCTTGATGCATAGCCTTCGACTGTCATATTCATTTAGCTGTAATATTGATTGGGCCGGGGGGCCCATTCTTTAGGACTTAGAATTTTTTCCAAGTGCTGCTTCCTTGTGTCGCCTCCGGGTGATAGGTGCCCTCTGTCGCCTTCGGTCAGTGAGGAGTCTGTTCGAGGGGCAAATATCTTGGAATAGTCCCCCTCGGTTGGCTTTTGATGATTTGTAATAGATGCCTTCGGTTGTCTGGTGACATATTAACCTCCGGTTGCTGTCATTTTCCAAAAAGTGTGGACTTAGGAAAAGTGTGGAATCCTGTTGTTGTGAAGAAAGCCAATGAGGAGTGTGTGCCCTCGGCATACACTTTGAAAAGTTGTAGAGTCTAACTTAGCCAGTTGTGTTCCTTGTAATGGGGTAGGGGCCCTCGGTATTAGTGCATAACAGATGCCTTCGGTATTTGTTTGAAGTACCGTTTAGTGGACCTTGGATAGTCTAGTCCCCTTGTATTGTTGAAGCCTTCGGTGCTTGTATGACCGGAGGTGACCAGGCAGTGGACTTAGCCGTTTCTTGATGCTATTTGTTTGAGTGGTATCCTTCGGGAAATAGAAGTCTTCAATTACCGGAGGTGTTCCCGTGGGGAGCCCTCGGCATGTTGTGATTTGTTGGAGTGTACTCTTTGATTTCTCGCCGAGTCTACTCCCCTTCACCCTTTTTTTTTGGTTGGTGGTGAAGGGAAGGCATCAAGAAACTTGGTTTCTTGGTAAGGCTGGGCCTATTAGGAGACCATCAGAATACACCAATGGCTCTCCTCCCTCGGGTTAACCTTCCGAGTTCCGAGGGGATCGAGGGTCGTTTCCTGGGCACAAGATATGGTGGTCTGTAACCTGCCTCCCCTTGGGGGATGGCGCGGAAAGCGCCTCATTTTTGAAAGTCGTCCCCTCGGCGCTAGACATAGTCCGTGGCCTGCCCACCCTTGGGGTGGTGGCGCGGGGAGCGTTTCGGTTTGGAAGTCGAATCCTGGGCATTTCTCGTGCCTGTCATACCCTTGGGGTGATGACGCGGATAGCGTTCCGTTTTTGAAAGTCGAATCCTGGGCATTTCTCATGCCTGTCATACCCTGGGGGTAGTGACGCGGAAAGCGTTTCAAGGAAGGGTTTTCATTTGCACACTAGTTGCAAATGGCCGGGGGCACTACGTGCCGCCGGCACCGATGGTGGCGCCTTCGGTATATGCGTCCTCGTGGGGTACGGCTTTTAGAAACAACACTTGGTGTTAGTTTCGATGTGTAGCCCCCGGTACTTGGTACCGAGGGGTCTTCTGTAGGAACACTTGGTGTTATCTTTTGTTGTAGTTGATGGAGGTGTCAACCCTCGGTACTTGGTACCGAAGGGTCTTCAAATGAAACACTTGGTGTTTTGATTGGAGTGTTCGCTCTCGGCGTTTGGTGCCGGAGGGCCCTCGGAGTAAACACTTGGTGTTTCCCAACAGATGTTTGGAAGTTGATAGGAGAGCATATCCTTGGCACTGGGTGCCGAGGGGTCTTCTTTGAAACATTTGGTGTTTTTCTTCGTTTTGATGTTGATGATGGAGGTGTACCCTCGGCACTGGGTGCCGAAGGGTCTTCTGTAGGAACACTTGGTGTTCTTATCTTTTCTTTTTTGATGTTGAAGGTGGGGATGTACCCTCGGCACTGGGTGCCGAAGGGAAATGAAACACATGGCGTTCCTTGTCGTTGGTGATAGGAGTTCCCACCCTCGGTACTTGGTACCGAGGGGTCTTGTTCGAAAACACATGGTGTTCTCCTGTTGTTGTAGGTGTTGATGGTGTCCGCCCTCGGCACTTGGTGCCGGAGGGGGTTCTTCTCGTGGTGAGGCCTGGGGCCTGTAGTCAGTATGAGGGCGTGGTGTCTTGAATGTGTCTTCATTCCTCAAAAGTGGAGGCCTTGGGCCATAGGATAGTACATTCATTGGTTATGAGGGCTTGGCCACTCTTACATTATTGGTAAAATTTAACTAAATGGTGTACATTCCAGTGCCTAGGGACCTCCCTCCCGTTGGGGCGTTTGAGCTTGTAAGTCCCAGGTTTGATGATGGCTGCTATGATGTAGGGGCCTTCGAATTTTGGTGCCATTTTTCCTCCCTCGGTTGGTTGGCTGGCTTCCCTCCTCCGGAGGACATAGTACCCCACTTGGAATTCTCTGGTGCGAACTTTGGCGTTGATGTAGATTTTGACTTGCCTTCGGTAATTTTCTGCCCGGATGAAGGCCTGCTCCCAGCGTTCTGAAATGAGGTGGAGGTCGAGGGCCATGTTGCTGTCGTTGACCTCGGGGTCATATTGGATCACCCTTCGGGTGGGAAGGGTGACTTCCGTAGGAGCTTTGGCTTCAAAACCGTAGCAGAGGGAGAAGGGTGTTTCACCTGTTGCTCGCCGAGGGGTGGTGCGGTAGGCCCACAGGATGTTGTGGAGTTCTTCCACCCAGCCACCGCCCTCGGCCTCCAGCTTCTTTTTGAGGCCCTCGAGCAAGGTCCGGTTGGCATTCTCTACTTGCCCGTTGCCTTGAGGGTAGGCAACGGAGGAGAAGGTGTGTTTGATGCCCCATGCCTCCAGAAGGGCACAGAAGGGGGCTGCCTCAAATTGTGTTCCATTGTCGGAGATGATCTGCTGGGGGACGCCAAACCTTGTGAGGATGTTCTTGAGGACGAAGTGACGGCACTTTGCCTCTGTGATGCTGGCGAGGGGTTCAGCCTCCACCCACTTGGTAAAGTAGTCGATGGCCACAATGATGTATCTGTTGTTGGAGGTACCCCTTGGCAGAGGGCCCACAAGGTCTATCCCCCATCGAGAAAAGGGAACAGATGTGCTGATGGGGGCATAGTTGACCGCTGGCCTGCCGGGGGCTTTCTGGAAATGTTGACATGCGGTGCACCTTCGGGTAAGGTCAGCACAATCTCTGGCCATGGTTGGCCAGAAGTAGCCCTGGAGAATGAGCCTTCGGGACATGGAGAAGGGTCCCTGGTGAGCTGAGCAAGTGCCACTGTGCACTTCCTCCATTGCGACCTCGGCTTCATCTTGATGAAGGCACCGAAGTAGCGTGCCATTGTAAGATCGTTTGTAGAGTCTTCCATCTTCGATGGTGTAGCTAGGAGCCCTCAGTTTTGCCAGTTTAGCGCGGGTCTCATTCTCGGGTAGCTGCCCTGTGGAGATGAAGGCGGTGATATCTGAGATCCAATCCTCTTGGCGTTGTTGTATGTTCATAACGGGGCTTGCATGGATACTTGAGAGGCTGAGTTCCTCAATTTTGGCAATCTTGGAGATGTGCTCGGGGGAGTCGGCCGAGAGCTTATATAATATGTCGGCCTCGGAGTTCTGAGCCCTCGGTATTTGAGTGAGAGAGTGTGCCTCAAATACCTTAAGCAATTCCTTGGCCGCTTCCTTGTACTGTTTCATTCTTCCCTCCTTGGCCTCATATTCCTCGGAGATTTGGCCAACGACCAACTTGGAGTCGCATTTGATGTGGATCTGCCGAGCCCTCATGTTGGCAGCCAGCCGAAGGCCACATAGGAGGGCCTCATATTCGGCCTCGTTGTTGGAGACTTTGAAGGAGAAGCGGATTGCATAGTAGGCTCTGAAGCCCTCGGGAGTAATGAGGACTACCCCTCCCCCGCATGCTTTGGTCGCGGAGGAGCCGTCGGTGTAGAGGGTCCACCAGTCGTCCGAGGTAGCCGAGGGCTCCCCGTCCGTGGCTGCCCTTGCGGTACACTCCGTCACAAAGTCCGCCAGGGCTTGGCCCTTGATGGCAGGCCTCAGACGGATGTCAATGTTGTACTGGCTCAAGAAGATAGCCCATTTCACCATGCGGGAGGAGCTGGTGGGGCTCCTCATGAGGGCGCCGAGGGGTTGATGAGTGAGGACCTGAACCGGGTGAGCCTGAAAGTAGTGGCCCAACTTCTTGACGGTCCAAACGATGGCTAACACCGTTTTCTCCACATGAGAGTACCTGAGTTCGGCCTCCCTTAGGGTCTTGCTTACATAGAAGATGGCATGTTGGATGCCGTCTTCCTCCCGGATGAGTACGGAGCTGATGGCTGTCGGGCTGACCCCAAGGTAGAGATAGAGGGTCTCCCCTACCTTTGGTTTTGAGAGCACAGGGGGTGAAGATAGATATCGCTTGAGTTCGTCGAAAGCCCCCTGGCATTCCGGAGTCCATAGAAAGCCAGCCGTCTTCCTCATGATCTGGAAGAAGGGTAGAGATTTCTCCGCTGATTTAGATAGAAAGCGGTTGAGGGCTGCCAGGCGGCCCGTCAACCGTTGAACTTCCTTCACATTGCTTGGGGGCTCCATGTTGATGATGGCCTGGATCTTCTCGGGATTGGCCTCAATACCCCTTCGGCTCACCATGTAGCCCAAGAACTTTCCCCCTTGGACGCCGAAGGTGCACTTCTTCGGGTTTAGCCGAAGGTTGAACTTTTGCATGATTGCGAAGATTTCCTGGAGGTCGTCAGCATGGCTGGAAGATTGTTTGCTCTTGACGATCATGTCGTCGACATAGGCCTCCATGGTGCGCCCTAGGACGGCTTGAAAGACCCGGGCCACCATCCGGGTGTAAGTGGCCCCTGAGTTCTTTAGGCCGAAGGCCATTACTAGGTAGCAGAAGATGCCCTCGGGAGTCATGAAGGTAGTTTTTTCGGCGTCTTCCTCGTGCATGAAAATTTGGTGATACCCTCGGAAGGCATCGAGGAAGGACATGATCTCACACCCTGCGGTCTCATCCACCAGTTGATCAATATTTGGTAGAGGGAATGGATCCATAGGGCACGCCTTGTTGAGATCGGTGTAGTCCACGCACATGCGGAAGGTAGGGGGCTTCTGTGCGAGGACTACATTTGCTAGCCATGAGGGATATTTCACCTCCTTGATGTGCTTAATAGAGAGGAGCATGACGACCTCCTTCTTCACAAATTCCCTCCTTTCGGCGGAGAGGGGTCTTCTTCGTTGCTGTACTGCTTTTGTCGAGGGGTCCACCGAGAGGCGGTGGGTGATGACCCTTCGGCTTATTCCCGGCATGTCCTCCGGCCCCCATGCAAAGACAGTGGAGTAGGTGCGGAGGGCGTCGGTGATACCGGTCTTCAGATCTTCAGGGAGCTGGGCTCCAATCTTCACGACTCTCTCCGGCTGGGCCGGATCGAGCGCAAAGTCTTCTACGTCCTCGGCTGGTTCAGCCCTCGGCCTTTTTTCTTCTTGGTCGATGGTTCCGGTGATGGTGTCAACATGGAATTCCGTCTTACTCACCTTCTTAGTGACTTGAAGATAGCAGGCGCGGGCGATTTTCTGATTCCCCCTGGAGTAGCCAATGCCCCCCTCGGCGGGGAACTTGAGGCAGAGGTGCCTCATGGAGATGATGGCCTCGAGGTCCTCGAGGGCTGGCCGGCCGAGGATAATGTTGTGGGCGTAGTCGATGTTGACAACGACGAACTCCACTTCGAGCTGGGCTCTATGGAGCCCGTCGCCGAAGATCACCGGGAGGGTTATTACCCCGTCGGAATCAATAGTATCGCCGGTGAAGCCGGCAAGAGGGGTCTTAATGGGCCGGAGGGACCCCCTCTCCAGATGCAGCTCTCTGAAGGTGCTGAGGTACATTACATTGACGGAGCTGCCCGTGTCAATGTAAGTTCGGTGAATGATGGTGTCGTTTATTTCAGTCCGAATCACCAAGGCATCCCTGTGAGGAGATGAAGTAGGAGGGAGATCTGCGTTGGTGAAGGTGATGGGTTCCTCCCTCAGTCGCTTTACCGGGGGCATATGAGTAACCTCCCCCACGTAAAGCGATTGAGCCCACTTCTTCCACTGGCTGGTGGAATCGCCCCCTGTATTGCCACCGGTGATCATGAGGATGTGGCGTTTTTTCTCTTGGTAGTGGGGGTACTCCTCCTCTTCCTCCTCCAAGTTTCCGATCTCCCTCTTCTTGCCGAGGGGGATGGTGTTCGGGTTCACCCAAGCGTTTACCTTCGTGTGGTGCCCCCGGGGAGGTCCCTGATGAGAGGGCCCCTCCTGCCGAGGGCTCTGGATAAACTGGGACAGGTGCCCCACCTGTATCAATCTCTCGATGGCCGTGTTTAGCTGATGGCAGTCATCGGTTCTGTGCCCCTGGTGCCGATGGAAACGACAATAGGGGAACTGAGGGTTTATAGTATGTACCTCCGGGGGCGCGCGAGAATCGCGCTCAACGAGGCCCCTCTCCTCGGCATAATCAAGGATGATGCTGACGGGGTGTGTCAATGGTGTCCGAGGGCAGTCCAGGAGTATGGGCTGTGCCCAAGTCTTAGGGTTGCTCTTATAACCCCCCCGGGCTTGGCTTGGCCTTGCCGAGGGCGGTCATCAGAGGGTCCTGAAGACTTTGGGTGATTTGGAGGAGCCCCCGGCCCTCGGTTGTTTTTGTTGTCAGCCCTCGGGGGCTGCTGATCCGGATGCTGATGATATTTCTCCACCTCCTCGGCCTCAGCATATCGGTCCCCTCGCTGCAAAGCCCTTATGTAGTCGCGGGGGGGGGGGGGGGGGGGGGGGGTTCAATGATGAGGCTCCTTGAAAAGTTGCCGGTGCGGAGGACGGTTTGTAGGAGGGCCAGGAGGGTCCCGTCATCAGCACCGTCGACTTTGTCGGCCTCCGTCCTCCAGCGCTCCAGGAAGTCCCGAAGGGTCTCATCCCTCTTCTGGCGTATGGTTAGGAGGTGGGAGAAGTGCTTCCTTGTGCGACGCCTCCCGGCAAATTGTGTCAAGAATCGCTGGGCGAGTTCTTGCCACGAATCAATGCAGCCCTCGGGCAACCGGTTGAACCATTCGTATGCCGGCCCCTCTAAGGTGGAGAGGAACCAACGACACAAATATTCGTCCGACGCCTCTACCATCATCATGCTGTTTTGATATTTGCTGTAGTGTTCCTGGGGGTCCGTCTTCCCGTTGTAGGGCTGTATGTGTTGCCCTCGGTATTTTTCCGGGATCCGGGCTGCCAGCACCCTTGGGGTAAATGGCGTCCGGGTCCGGAGCTGGATGACGGGTTCCCCGGAGCCCTCGGCCACCTTCTTCTGTAATTCCTCCATTTTGGCCATCATGGCCTCGTATTTGAGATCTGAATGAGGGGTGGAGGTGGTGGCGTGAGCTTTGTTGGCCTCCATTTCATCAAGCCGGCGTTGGAGGGACGCAATAATTTCGTCCCAGGGATCCTTCGGGAGGGTCTCCGCCCCCTGCGAACGAACCCGGGCCGAGTGGGCCTGGTTGATTTGGTGGCGAGCATCATCGACATGAAGGGGTGCCTTGCCTTTGTCCCGAGGGGGACGCTCCTCGTCTGCCCTCGAGACAGACCCTCCGCTTTCCTGGGGCCTTTGGAGTGCTTTCCCTCCGAGGCGGTCTTGGACCCCTCGGCGGTCTGGCCCTCCTCCGAGCCGGTTGAGGGCGGAAGTGCGGGGCCTTTCCCTGTCGTCATTATGGTGGTCCCGGGACTGAACTTCCTGGGAGGACGTATCTTGGGCCACTACCCCTTCGTTGTTCCTAACCCGAGGGGCGGGGTTTCCGAAGGGGTGTGGCAGAGGGGGAAGTATGATGTTCTCCCCAACTTGGGGTTGAGCCGGAGCCAGAGTGCCGAAGGCACCTAGGTTCTGAGTGAGCGTTTGGATGAAGGCGGAGAGCGCCGATTGAACATCGATGGTGAGGACCGGAGGGCTGACTTGGTCGTCGCTCCGGTTTTTCTTCTTGGCCTCGATGCCGAGGCGGGCATCGGGGGCATTCTGTTGGATCTGAAGGCGTAGGTCGACAGCCGCCTGTTCCAGCCCAGAGAAGACACCGCCCTCGGGAGCCCTGTGAGAGGCTTTGGGGGCGTTGACGTCGCCGAGGACCAGGTTCTTGTCTTCTACGTTTTTGGAGTTGACACGTGTTGTTCTCACCATTTTGGTAGAGGGATAGTGTTTGGCGAAGAGGGAGGGTTTCTCACTTGATTTGTTCGACCTCTCAACGAGAGCACCAAATGATGGATAGTCTACCCGGGGGTATATATCCGAAGGGTTATTGCTGGGAATAACTTAGAGAGAAGTCAGAGCAAGTAAATGTAGAGAGAGAGTGTATTATAAATGTGGAGCGTTTTCGGCGTGGTTACAAATGGGGAAATGGGGTGCTATTTATAGTAGCAATAAATGTCGGACAGGGACACGTGTCAAGCGCCTATTGGCCGAGAGGTCACCTCAACTGGTTGGCGTTGGCAGCCGCATGTGGCCGCATTTAATGCGGCTGTTGGATGGGACGTCTGTACAGGGTACGGTGATTTGTACGTATGTGAGGCGGATATTATGTCGGGAGAGGTGCCCTCGGCTGCAGAGGACTAGCCGAGGGCTCTTAGTGCCGAGGACCCCTGAGTGCCGAGGGCTCCAGGTGCCGAGGGCTACTGTTTTCGCCGTTTTCTCCCAGTTCCTCTGTTTGTTCGAAATATCCCTGCTGTGGTAGTTTGGAGCCTTCGGCCAGGGGGCCGAAGGCACCCCTGGTGCGTATTGCGGGCTGCTTGGTACTCTGGGCGTCGTGATTTGGGCCTGTTGGGCCTTCTGGGCCTGTTGGGCCTCTACTGGAGTAGTAGGAGTCTGTGGGGCGGGTGTTCCCGGGCCATATACTCCATCAGGAGTCCCTCACTCCTTTTGCCGAAAGGTATTTGAGGGAAAAGGAGTAATTTGTGCTTGCCTTTTGATGTTGTCCTGTCGTGATCTCTGAAGTTGGTGAGGAGTTGTTGCTTTTATGTCCCTGCCGCAGGCAGTCCCTCAGTTACCCACATGTCGGGACTTGAGGGCTTGCTTTGTCGTTTGTTGGAATTTCAATTTTCCCGAGGGGGTTCTCCAGTCCCCCACTCCTTGAGGCACTTGTAAAGTGGTGAAAAGGAGTAGAGTGGTTGCGTTGCTGTTGTGGGCCGAAGGTTGACGCTTTTCGTTTCATTTTGGGGGGATGCCTCGTTAAAAACCTCATTAGGAAAAACCCTGGGGGAAAAAATCCTAATGAGGGAAAAAAAGTGCACCGAATTCCCCCAACGATGAATCGAAAATGTGAAACCTTGGTCAAAAACCTCTTCTTTTTCTGAGGGCTCATGTGTTGATTAGCCGAAGGCTTGCTGTTGATGTCCTGGGGGTGCCGAAGGGGAGCCCTTCAATCTGGGGATCGAGGGCCTGATGGATGAGGGCAGCAGTGGAGTTGTTACCGGGGGGTCCACTGTTTGTTGATTTGTTGGCGATGAAGATACCCGAGGGCTCCCATTACCCGTGTGCCGTAGGCTACCCGTCAATGAGGCAACTCCCCGGGGGCTACCCGGTTATTTCAGGTTTTCATCCCACCTTCCCACATTTTTCTTTTAATTCTCACAACCTCACTCTTTATTTTATTGCTTTAATTTTTGCTTGAGTTGCTCTTTGTGGGTTTTCAACTCAACAAGCTTTTTTTCCCCTTTTTTTTAAGAAAATAAAATGAAAAAGAGTAGGATTGTGAGCATACCAGAACAATCTCTGCACCCCCACACTTAGTATCTGGCACTGTCCCTAGTGCCCGCCTAGACCTCCACCTTGGTGTCTGTCCTCATCCATGTGATCCCCGCCATAACCACCATCATCGCCTCCACCACCGGAACTCGATCCTCCAAAGTAACCCCACTGAGAGGGGTCATACCATGATGGTGCGGGAGGGGGAGTGGTCATAGAGGAAAAGGAGCCCTGGTGTGCTACATAGGAGTATATCGGACCAAAGGTTCGCCGTTGGTCCTCTTCATATCTCCGCCAGTCTTCCTGCCGTTGTTCCTCCATCCTCTCAAAGCTATGCCTCTGCTCAGTTCTATACTGATCAACTCTCTCCTGAAGCACGATGTAGTTGTTGTTGATCATGTTCATGCTATCGAGCATCTATTGCTCAAATGGTGAGTGTTGGTCCAAAATAGGACGCTCGTAGGCTTTTAGGAAAGCTACGTACGACACTCAAGCAAGAATTAGGAAAGTACGAATATGAAAAGTTAGCCAGAAATAGCATATCTGTATTTGAAATTCGAATTGCCTTTTATAGGCGATTACAAATGGTAACTGCCGAACATAATAATGACTAAATTAATTACAACATTAATACGGAATTAAACACATAATTAAGTAGCGCATTGATTGTTGGTCGTTACTCTTCCTGGCTGGCAGGTCAGCCTGGCTGGCAGGCTGGACGCTTGAGCTCCCTCCTGCTAGACTGGACGGTGGGCTTCCCGCTAGGCTGGAGGAAGGCTTCTGACCGGGCTGGAGGCAGGCTCCCTGGTAGGCTGGAAGGCAGGCTCCCGGGTAGGCTGGAAGGCAGGCTCCTCGTTGGGCTGGAGGCAGGCTCCCACCTGGGCTAGACCGCAGGCTCCCAGCTGGACTGGACCGCAGGCTCCCAGCTGGGCTGGTGGTCGGCAGGCTCCTGGCTAGGCTGGAAGGCAGGCTCCCCACTGGGCTGGAAGGCAGACTCCCCACTGGGCTGGAAGGCAGGCTCCTGAGTAGGCTGGAAGGCAGGCTCCCGGGTAGGCTGGAAGGCAGGCTGCTGACTGGGCTGGTAGGCAGGCTCCCTGCTGGGCTGGACGGCAGGCCGCCCTGGGCTTTCACTCTTTGATGGGCCTGATCGGTTGGGTCGGAATGAGCTCTGGATCACTGGGCTTGGGCCTGCTGGTCCAAGTCCGGGGTCTGGGCCGATTAGGCTCTGGGCCTAGTCCCATAACCCCATCACGAGTCCCCCACTCCCTTAGTCGAGTAGTAGACTCGGCTAAGAGGGAGAAGTTTAAGTCAGCTGCCGATTTAAAAATATTCACATATCAAGGAACCATAATTGTGGATTATGTGAATCCCGGAGTTTATGGAAATTCCCAAATTAAATCAGGCTCCCAAAAAAGGCTCCAGAAAAATTCCTTCAGCATCCTAGCACTCCAGTCGTCAGTTTTTATTACTTCATAAATTATTTTCGGACTTTATTTTATTTTTCTTTCCTTTTCTTTTCTTTCCTTTTCTTTTCTTTCCTTCTTTTTTCTTTCCTTCTCTTTTCTTTCCTTTCTTTTTTCTTTCCTTTCTTTTTTCTTTCCTTTCTTCTCTTTCCTCTCTCTCCTGCGACCTGCGTCCGTCTTCCTCGCGTCACCCCAACGCCGCAGTCAACCGGCCGAGTTGGTTGGCCGCCGCCCCGTAGCTCCCCTGTGTCGCCCCCGCCGTGCCAGGCGGACGTCCTGTGTTGGTCGCCGGTTACCGACGTCGCCCGCCAGTCCGGCGAATCTGGTCGGCCGGCCAGCCTAGACCTTGGTCGACGCAATTTACAGGGGCTGGCAGTCGTCGTTCCTCCTCTGGCCGGCATCATTAAGGACCCCGGTAGCCAGGCGCCCCTCAGCCGGATGATGTCCTTCTCTCAGGCGGCCAGACTGTTTGCCGCCGCGTGGCTCCTCCGCCGGACGTTATCCTCGAGGAAGCTAGCGGTCCTGTTGAGATGAAACCCCAATATCTTGGAGTACCAGCCTACCAGGCGTTCGTGGTACATCGTTGGCGGATGGGCTCTAAGGGTGGTTGTCTTCGAGATGAACATCAACAGGCTTCCACTTTACCTCTCTTGATTTTTTTAATGATGGTTTGTCATTTTTTGCAGAGAGCTCTTTTACAATTCTGACAAGGCTAAGGTCGTGGTGGCAGGCGGCTAGGCGGTCGGGCGACAGGGCGGCTAGGCAGCCAGGCGGCAATGCGGCAGGGTGGTCAGGCGGCGGAGCGGCCAAGCGGCAGGGCGGCCAGGCGGCAGGGAGGCCAGGCAGCTAGGCGGCAAGGCACTTGCAGAGTTTCAGTCCTCAACCACGTTTTCACATGTGTTTGAACAAATGTGATGAGAAAGAGATAACTCCATTCAACTTGGCGACCATCTGTCTCGAAGTGGATGACCATCTAGCGAGGACAACGCCACAGTGAATTCCGATAGAATTTCTTGAGATTTCTAGTGACTCCCATGCCCGGATCATTATACTTGATGGTTATGGGTCCACCCGTCCATGACTCTTGTACATTTTTTAATTCATATGTTCCTTTTCTATACTTTGCGTTACGAATACTTAGCAATTTATTCGGGGATCTGGCTTCTCTAACCTCCCGGGGGGCGGTTAGGCTGGCGTGGCCGAGCCTATCCGTGCCCCTCCTAGTTGGGGTAGAAGTGATCTGTTCGCTATTGATATGGAATCAACAAGTAAGCGACTTGTTTGGCCAGAAAGGTCGGACATTGAACCGACGAGGAAGACCCAGAGAGGAGGCGTATGAAATAAAAATCAAGTGGGAAACACAGAATAAATTGCTAAGTATTCGTAATGCAAAGTATAGAAAAGGAGGCGTATGAAATAAAAATCAAACATCCATTCGAAACACAGAATATTCAAGTGGGAAACAAAGGAAATACAAAATACAAGGTCGTAGCCAAGCGGACCCAGCACCATCATGTCCAATGGTCTAATCATGGGAGCGGCTAGGAACCTCAAAGAGGTCTCTTGGAATCCAGACTCTAGTGCCATCCCCTCCATGGTTGTTCTCACCATAATGATTCTTTAAGCACTTGGGAAGACCTAGTCGAGGCATGGAATTGTCTCGCTGCCTTTCTGAGCGTCCTTCACCTTGTCAGATTCATGAAAGAGCTTTGGTCAGATAAAATCAAAACTTGTAAACCTGCCAAAAGAAGAGAAGTAACAAAGTGTCAATCCGCAGGCCAACGACGACCGGCCAGCCGTGGGTCGACGTGGGTTGCCACCACCTAATAGAAGAACGACGTCGGGGAAACCGCCGGCCAACGCGGACGCCTAGCCACCTAGAGGGATGGCTACGCCGGTTGATACGTTCGTAATTTCCATTTCTATGTTTATATTTTTAATTAGTTTTGCTTGACTTTTACTTTGGAAATTACACACTTTTGGTGTAATAGATTAGATTGTTAAATTCTTGTAAATAGGTTAGATTAGATATATTCTGAGCTTAAGCAGGTTTTGGTCACCCAAAGTACAGTTGGTGAACCCAAAAAGTGAAGAGAAGGTGCAAAAGTTCAAAGACAAAAGAAGATCCTGAATTTTGGTCTATACTCGGTCGAGTATTAGCTATACTCGATCGGGTATTAGGTTGGAACTTCAAATCGGATCAGATCCGAAGACAAAGGAACATGCAGGGAAGATTTTGGCCACGATTCTATGTCTATACCCGATCGGGTAGACCGACATACCCGATCGGGTATGCCTTTGAATTGCAAACGAAGATCGGTCGAGTATAGCCCGAATACCACTTTCTAAGCATACTCGACCGGGTATTCATATATACTCGATCGGGTATACACTTAGAAAATAGCCTGAAACCGGTCGAGTATGCCTCGGATCGGGTGTTACACACATACTCGATCGGGTACCATGTATATACCCGATCGAGTACCCGAATCCCATCCCAAAAACCTATAAATACACCTCCTTTCCTTCACAAAAAGATATCCAATCCCTTTGTACATCTAAGCTCAGTATAGAATAGCTCTTTCTTTATATTTTTCATCATGTTTAGTCTCCAAATGAGGAGCTAAACTCTTCCATCTTGGTTTTGCTACTTTGAAGCTTAATGAATTTGTAAGTTGTGAGTTATTTTTCTTTAATCTTCTTCCTTGAATATTAATTCTTTCTTTCAAAATACTATCTCTATATCAAAGTTGGGGAGTGTTACTAAGATGACAATTAGTTAACATCTTGATATTAATCATAGTAGGATTCATATATTTTAATATTCTTCCTTGAGTATTAATTAATTCCTATTCATATTTCATGTTAATATCTTAAACATTACTTAAAGTATCAACTAGTATTGTTTCTCATATTAATTATTACTAGAATCAATCGGTTAATACGCTTGTTATTAATCCGGTTCTTTCAACGGTAGTAAACTTGGAATATTAATGCATGCATCTCATGGTTAATATGCCAAGGGGAATTAATTATATCGATTAAACCAATAAACCGCTTGTGTTGAGGTTATCAATCTCAATCGTTTTCATCTTAAGTTTATTGCTACTATCAAGTTAATATACGGCGCTTGTTCTATATTGACTCGATAGTAAGTTTTATTAATGAACGCATCTCGTTATTAATAACTATCCTCGATGAACTGGATATACTCCTCGATTGAGTATTCGAGAGGAAGATAGTTAAAGATATAACCGGGATCAACGAACATTTCATTAAGTGGATAAAAGCAAGACCAAGTCTTCATCTCATTGTATTAAACTCATATAGGTTGTTTATCTTAGTGTTGTTAAACCAAACAAATCTAAACCCCCCTTCTGTTACTACTTTTATAAAAGAAAAGTATTCCTTTCCCTGTGGATACGAACCTTACTACACTATACTACGTATTAGTGTCGTATTGATTAATTATTTTGAGTGCACCTAACGACGAGTGTACGTCACCGGTCGGCAGGGGGTGACCGATACCCTCGTGATCGACGTCGGCAGCCACAAGAATTCAGGAGCAATCCAACCTCTTGGGCGACGCCGGCCGTTGGGGAAGAAGGCCCGGGGGATGCCGTCCGGCGGAGGAGTTGACGGGCTGGCCGTTTGAGAGAAGCTCAACATCCGACTTGGGGGGCGTCGGGCTTCCAGTCCGCCTGAGAGGACACCATGCCGACCAGAGGTGGAACGACCGCCGGCTGAGGGGATTGGGTCGGCCGGACATGGGGGTCCAGACCCGCCGGCCAGATCCGCTGGATTGCAGGGGAGACGTCGGCCACTGGCGGTGGTGCGGAGCACCGATTGAGCGCAGCGGGGGTCAACCCAGGAGCCGCCGGGAGAAAACTGCCGGTCAAGCCAGTCAGCTGGTTGACTGCGGCGCTGGTGCGGCGCGAGGAAGACGGATGCAGACCAGGGGAGAGAAGAGAAAGAAAAGGAAAGAAAAAAGAAGGAAACAAAAGAAAAGGAAAGAAAAAAGAAAAGGAAAGAAAAAAGAAGGAAAGAAAAGAAAGGAAAGAAAAGAAAAGGAAAGGAATTTTCGGGAGCTCACCTGGATTCTGAAGTCCGGAAGAAAACTGACGGCTGGAGTGCTAGGATGCTGAAGGAATTTATTTGGAGTCTTTTTTGGGAGCCTGATTTAATTTGGGAATTTCCATAAACTCCGGGATTCACATAATCCACAATTATGGTTCCTTGATATGTGAATAGTTTTAAATCGGCAGCTGACTTAAACTACTCCCTCTTAGCCGAGTCTACTACTCGACTAAGGGAGTGGGGGACTCGTGATGGGGTTATGGGACTAGGCCCAGAGCCTAATCGGCCCAGGCCCCGGACTTGGACCAGCAGGCCCAAGCCCAGTGATCCAGAGCTCATTCCGACCCAACCGATCAGGCCCATCAAAGAGTGAAAGCCCAGGGCGGCCTGCCGTCCAGCCCAGCAGGGAGCCTGCCTACCAGCCCAGTCAGCAGCCTGCCTTCCAGCCTACCCGGGAGCCTGCCTTCCAGCCTACCCGGGAGCCTGCCTTCCAGCCCAGTGGGGAGTCTGCCTTCCAGCCCAGTGGGGAGCCTGCCTTCCAGCCTAGCCAGGAGCCTACCGACCACCAGCCCAGATGGGAGCCTGCGGTCCAGCCCAGCTGGGAGCCTGCGGTCCAGCCCAGGTGGGAGCCTGCCTCCAGCCCAACGGGGAGCCTGCCTTCCAGCCTACCCGGGAACCTGCCTTCCAGCCTACCCGGGAGCCTGCCTCCAGCCCGGTCAGAAGCCTTCCTCCAGCCTAGCGGGAAGCCCACCGTCCAGTCCAGCAGGAGGGAGCTCAAGCGTCCAGCCTGCCAGCCAGGTTGACCTGCCAGCCAGGCTGACCTGCCAGCCAGGAAGAGTAACGGCCAACAATCAATGCGCTACTTAATTATGTGTTTAATTCCGTATTAATGTTGTAATTAATTTAGTCATTATTATGTTCGGCAGTTACCATTTGTAATCGCCTATAAAAGGCAATTCGAATTTCAAATACAGGGATGCTATTTCTGGCTAACTTTCCATATTCGTACTTTCCTAATTCTTGCTTGAGTGTCGTACGTAGCTTTCCTAAAAGCCTACGAGCGTCCTATTTTGGACCAACAGTGAGTATTGGTAGGCTGGAGCATCAGGTTGTTTTTGTGGTGGATTAGGTATGAAGGGTGGGTTTTCTTCAGCATGTTCTTGATCGGGTTCATCTTGTGCATAGTGCGCTAGGATTGCCCCGGGGAGACAGTAGTGATGACCATCACCGATTTCATGGCCCATGATATCTAGGGGGACGTCAGGGGATGGGATATGGATAGATATGTTTTGACATGGGATGATAAGCCAGTTGTAGATTGGTGTCCCAGTGGGTGTCATGTGAGATAGAGCCAAATCTTTGGTCTTTTGTACAAGCCATGACGTGCAAATGAGCTGTTTTGGAGTAATGGGGCCTGAGTCTACAAAACCATATAAAGTGGCTAGACGTGTGATTAGGCCCCCTATCACAATTTGTCCGGATGACGTTGCCACATTTTTGAAATGAGTCCATAAGATAGAGGCAACGTCAACTGGTTCTGGTCCAGGTAAAACAGCTTGTGCCAGAACACACACATCCCACATTCTTGTGTGATGATTATTCGGTCTTCCGAGGAAACAATTCGAA
Source organism: Cuscuta europaea (assembly GCA_945859875.1). Lineage (NCBI taxonomy): Eukaryota > Viridiplantae > Streptophyta > Magnoliopsida > Solanales > Convolvulaceae > Cuscuta > Cuscuta europaea. Next base: position 9,787,960 of record CAMAPE010000015.1, read on the forward strand.
CAGAATTTTAAAAAAATTCGGAAGACCGGATGTTGAACACAGTTCACACTCAGCTTAGAAAGGTCCACCACACCTTGTCCTGTCATTCTTTTCCATAACTCATACCCCACAAGAGTATCATAAGCACGAGCTTCATCAAACAAAGGGAGGCCAAAATGATGTGCAAATTCTCTTTTGGTCAATGAATGATTTTCATTGAGTAAACGAAAGGTGATGGTGTCATTTGCATGATCATCATCATCCTTTGTATACACATATGAACTAAAGAATTCATAAACCAAATGAGGATAAGTCACATATTGCATTTCTAGCAACCTAGTCATTCCAATCCTTGCAAATATATCACGCATGATCATATCAATCCAAAGGAGGGCTAGAGTAGTAATGCACATGAACCGGGATTGTTTTACCCCCCTTTGTGCTTGTTCCTTGAAGAGTTGCTTATGTGCCTCAGTTGCAAATTCCACGCTTTCATAGCCTGCTACCGGTGGGATAGCCCTTGAAGAAGAAGCTTTGGATTTTTTTGGAGCCATGGGAATGGATTTTTTTTAAAAAGGATTTTCGGACTTTTGGGTAGGGTGAGGTTTGGATGGCTTTTATGGGTATAGAAATGAAGAAGGAGGTGAGGAGATGAAGAAAATGGGGGTTTTTTTAGTGCATTTGGTTAAGGGAGGATGAAGATTTGAAGGTTTGGGTAGTTGAAAATGGTGGATTTTGGGGGTTTTGGGCGTTGGGAGGAAGATGAAGTGGGAGGGGGAGAGGTGAGCTCGACCTGGTATAGGTCTGTTTCCTGTTCGCCTGGTCGGGTGGGCTATTTTACCTGGTCGGGCGTAAGCTGTTCACCGAAGGCAGAAGGTTTTTGTTGTGTTGCCCGGCCGGGTATAGTGATTGACCCGGTCGGGCGTAAGTTGTTCACCCGAGGCAGAGAGTTTTTGCTGGGTTGCCCGGCCGGGTATAGGGGTCTACCCGGTCGGGCATTTGATTTATTCTTGTTCCGCTCTTGCCTCGCCCGGGCGGTTGGCCGGGTGCTTTGTTTTAGAGGTAACCCGACCGGGTTGGGGTTTATACTCGGCCGGGTCCAATCCCAGTCCATTTTTTTTAAACACACACACGACTGGAAAAAATTGAAAATAAAAATGAAGAAATTGGGTTGCCTCCCAAGAAGCGCTTGATTTAATGTCGCGACACGACGTTATTTTTATTTTCTTTTATGTGGGATCATGAACATCCCTTGTTTCATTTTTCTTTTTCGGTCTTCTCCAGTAAGGCCGGGATTTCTTCTCTGTTATCACTTCAACCCCAGGTGGGATCCATTCTCCTTTTGAAAATTTGAACAATTCTTCTTTTTCAAAAAGTGTGATTTTTTCAGTTTTTTTCTCAACAAAAATATTCGGGGTTTGTGGTTCACAAACATTTAGAGAACAAAGAGATTGGTCTTTAATTTGTTTTTTCGTAGAATCAAAAATGTTGAATTCTACCTTTTGATCATCAAACTCTAAAGTTAACGAACAATTAGACACGTCTATTTTTGTTTTTGCGGTTTTTAGAAAAGGTCTACCCAAGAGGATGAGTGTTTTTTGATTATCATCTCCCATTTCAAGGACGTAGAAGTCAACAGGGAAAATCAGATTTTCAACTTTTACAAGTACGTCCTCTACGATGCCCTTGGGGTATGTGTTAGACCTATCCGCCAATTGGATTACCACACCAGTTTCATTCATTGGGCCAAGTTTTAGAGACTTGTATAACGAATATGGAATGACATTGATCGAAGTCCCTAAATCCAACAAGGGCCTTGGAAATAAAGTGTCCCCTATTTTGCATGGGATTGTGAACATGCCTGGATCGCTACATTTCTCGGGGAGTTTCTTTTGAAAGATCGCCGAGACACGTTCACTAACCTCCACCTTTTGTTTTCCCTTTAATTTGCTTTTTCTTTTAATTGTGCATAATTCTTTTAAAAATTTAGCAAAACGGGGAACACTTTTGCTTAAGTTAAGGAGCGGAATGTTTACCTCACATTTGGCGAAAGTCTCATATATGTCAGCATCTTTCTTCAGCTTCCTTGTTTCCTTCAGTGCTTCGGGGAATGGGGGTAATGGTTCATATGAGGACAATGGTGGAAACTTTGCTTTTATGGTCCTCTCTTCCGGTTGAAAATCTTCTTCGAGGCCAACCTCCTTTTCATCTTGCTCTTCTTCCCTATGCACCTCTTTCAATGTCGTCCCACTCCTCAACATGACTGCATTAACATGTTGTCTTGGGTTTTGCTCCGTTTGGGAGGGGAGTCTACCTGAATCTTTTGCCTCGATCCGGCTCACAACACTCAAAATTTGGCTCATTTGGTTCTCCAAATTTTGAATGCTAGATTTAGTTGTTTCTTGAAATTGGGCCACACTTTGTTGTATCGTTGATACACTCATGGTAAGTGCTCGAATCATATCTTCAGTGGACATATTTGAGCTTGAAGTTTGGACTTGGGAGGGCTGGTTGTATTGTTGGGAAGAAGAATTTGGTTGTTGAGGATTTCCGTACCTTAAATTTGGATGATCTCTCCATCCTGGATTGTATGTGTTGCCATGCGGATCGTACCTCCTTTGACCTTGGAACCCCAATGCGTTGACTTGTTCGGGATTCTCCTCTTGTAGTGTTGGGCAAGAATAGGTGGGATGTCCTTGTGTTGGACATATGCCGCAGACCTTGACTTCTTTTGTTTTTGGATTTAAGAGAAAATCTTTAACCAAAGAAGTCAAGCCGGCCACTTGACTTTCCAACGAGGTATTAGATTCTGCCGCCATAACTCGTTTTGATGACCACCGATCATAGTGTCTACAATTCTCGGCCAACTTCGAGATAAGATTCCTAGCTTGAGAAGGGGTTTTGTTTACAATTCCTCCTCCACATGCGGCGTTGATGATCCGCCTATCATCATTGCAAAGACCATCATAGAAGTATAGGATGAGGTCTTGCTCCGAATAGCCGTGGTATGGACAGCTTGCACAAAGTTTCTTGAATCGTTCCCAATATTCGTAGAACGATTCATCATCTTTCTGCTCTACATTGCTGATTTGCTTTTTTAGAGATGAGGAGACAGAGGCAGGATAGTACCTTTCGATGAAAGCTTTCTTCGTGGCCGCCCATGTACCTATACATCCCGAAGGAAGATAGAATAGCCAATCTTTTGCGGTATCTTTTAGGGAGAATGGAAAAGCCCTCAACTTAATTTTCTCCTCTGTAACACCGTTCGGGCACATGCTTGTGCAAACGATGTGGAACTCCGAAAGATGTTTATTCGGATCCTCGCCCCGTAGACCATGGAATGAAGGAAGGAGATGGATGAGCCCCGATTTGATCTCAAATGTAGCACCTTCATCAAGAGTAGGGAATGTGATACATAGCGGTTGTTGGTTAAGATTAGGAGCCGTGAGCTCCCTCAATGTTCTCGTTTTAAGAGCCATAGTGATTGGCTCTTCGGTGTCGCTAGAATGAGAACTAGCACTTGATGATTCCTCTGAAGAGGTATTCGGAAATAAATTCCTAAACCTCTCGAAGGCTTGTTCTGTTTCGGGCTTTGTTTGGTAGGTGATTTGGTTTATAGATCGATGTTTAACCATATACTCAAATTCCTAAGATTGGTTTATAGCCAATCTTTTGCGGTATCTTTTAGGGAATATGGAAAAGCCCTCAACTTAATTTGCTCCTCTGTAACACCGTTCGGGCACATGCTTGTGCAAACGATGTGGAACTCCGAAAGATGTTTATTCGGATCCTCACCCCGTAGACCATGGAATGAAGGAAGGAGATGGATGAGCCCCGATTTGAGCTCAAATGTAGCACCTTCATCAAGAGTATGGAATGTGATACATAGCGGTTGTTGTTTAAGATTAGGAGCCGTGAGCTCCCTCAATGTTCTCGTTTAAAGAGCCATAGTGATTGGCTCTTCGGTGTCGCTAGAATGAGAACTAGCACTTGATGATACCTCTGAAGAGGTATTCGGAAATAAATTCCTAAACCTCTCGAAGGCTTGTTCTGTTTCGGGCTTTGTTTGGTAGGTGATTTGGTTTATAGATCGGTGTTTAACCATATACTCAAATAAAGCTCAGAAGAATAGAAATCTAAGAACTCTTTATATTTTATTTAGTTATTTATTTTTTGATTTTTCTTGAAATAGAATAACAAGAAAAATTAATTGTCTTTCCCCGGCAATGACGCCAAATTTGACGTGCACTTGTCGTGAGGTGCACTCAAAATAATTTATCAATACAACACTAATACGTAGTATAGTGAAGTAAGGTTCGTATCCACAGGGAAAGGAATAATTCTCTTTTTATGAAACTTATTAAATAAAGGGGGATTTGGATTGAGTGATTTAATTTAATTAAAAACTAAGATGAACGACTTATATGAGATTTAATTCAAAGATAAAAAGGACTTGTCATTGCTACTTTCCACTTGTTGATATATTTTAGTCGGTCATTGTTATATCTATAACTTATTTCCTCTCGAATACTCAATCGGGGAGTATATCCACTTCATCAAGGGTAGTTATTAACAACGACCGTTCATTAATAACTCTTACTATTAATCAAATATAGAACACCGCCTTATACCGATTTAATAGTAGCATTTAATCATTCTATCTCCTTGATGAAATCAATTGAGATTGATAACCTCAACACAACGGTTTCGGTTTAACCAACAAAATTAATCCCTCTTAAGTTTATTAACCACGACCGTGCATTAATAAACCGAAGTTACTCACTTGTGAAACCATCAACGATTAGGGGTGGATTCGGTTCGGGCCACCCGGCCCGGCCCGGCCCGGTACTGTCCGGGCCCGGGACCGGCCCGGTCGGGCGGTCCGGGACCGGATGTAGACCCGAACCGGTGGGAATGGGCGGGGCGGGCACGGTTCCGGAAAAATACGACCCGACCCGGCGGGGTCGGGCCCGGGCCCGGGTCCGGGTCCAACGGTCATATTTAAAAAAAAAATTAAAATGGCTACTAGCCGTTATGGGTGGGCTGGGGACAACCCAAACGGCTACATAGCCGTTGGGTGGGTCTTGGGGGGGTCCGGGGGGGTTGGGTGGTGGTGGGGGGTTAAAAACCCTATAAATACTCCTAATCTTAAACATTTTTTCATATCTCTTCTCCAATTCTTCCTAAATCCTATTCTTAACTCTCTACTCTCTAATTCTCTTATTCTCCAATATATTATATTTATTATTTATATATCTACTTTATAGTTTATACTTAAGAAGTTAAGATGGAAAATCAAGATGCCATTATACGGTATAATTTTGATAAGCAGAAGGACCCGAAGACCGGGATGTGGTACACAACTTGCAAATGGTGCGAGAAAAAATGTAGCATGGGGGTTTCAGGCGGATACGGGATGACAATCAAGCATATGAAGTCATGTGACAAAGCCAAAGGATCGGGAGGTGCGGGAAGTTCCGATTGATTACAATTTTCAAAATGTTTGTCTCTTAAAGTTTGTTTTAATTTTCAAATGTAGTTCCTATTTCATTTCAAATAAATGGACTTGAAGTTTGTTTTTAATACTCGTATAAAACTATAAACTATAAAATATAAATTATATAAAAAAAAAACTTTAACCGGCCCGGCCCGAACCGGACCCGACCCGTGACCCGGGCGGGTGGCCCGGCCCGAACCGGACCCGTCCAACCCTCGGGCCGGTCCCAGGCCCATGTCATACAAACCGGCGGGCCGACCAGGCCTAGGCCCGGCCCGAGTCCACGACTATCAACGATTAATCATCGGTCCGTTGATCGTTTCTAGTAATAATTAATATATGAAACAAAACTAGTTGATCCTTTAAGTACTGTTCAAAATATTAATATGAAATATGAATAGGAATTAATTAATATCCAAGGAAGAATATTATTAAAGAAGATGAATCCTACTATAATTAATATCAAGATGTTAACTAATTGTCATCTTAGCAACACTCCCCAACATTAATATAGAGGAAGAAAATACCATTCTAACTAATGTCGAGATGTTAACTAATTATCATCTTAGCAACACTCCCCAACATTAATATAGAGATGGTATTAAGGAAAGAACTATTAATTAATATTCAAGGAAAGAAGTTAAGAAAATAACTCACAACTTTAATAATCAACAAGCTTCAAGAGCAACCCCAAGAAATGGAAGTTTAGCTCCTCATTTGGAGACTAAACATACTATAAAAATATAAAGAAATGCTATTCTAAACTGAGCTTAGGAGTATGGAAGAAGGGGTGATTTTTAGAGAAGAAAAAGAGTGCTATTTATAGGTGTTTTTCAACACCTTTGGCCGGGTACCCGACCGGGTCCGGTCAAAATCAGATAATTCCCCACGTTCTGGTGATCTTCGCACACCGGGTTGTACCCGGTCACTTCTCACCCGACCGGGTGAGATATGGGGCCCGACTGGGTCCAGCTCTTTCCTCAGCGGTTCGGTTTTCAAATCAGACCCAACCGGGTGAAGTTTCCTACCCGGTCGGGTATTTGCTCCTGGACAGTCAAAATTCCTTTTTCTTCACTTCAACATCCTCCTTTTCAACATCCTAATTCCTAATTCTACTTTACAACTTACAAATGAGAACTAAAATACAATTACAGCTAAAATCACACAAATGTTTACAAACTAAATAAAACGTCAAACAATCACCATCAATGAAACATAAAAACATGTAATTATGCACTACTAATTAGTGTGCATCAAGTAGCTTAGTAAACTCTCAATTTTGATACCATTATATCAAGTTAATGTGTGTTTTGGTTTAATTAATTATGAAATTTGCATGAAGATGCTCTTGTTCTCGATTTCTTTTAATTTTATATAGAGGTTTGCAATGAAATGCAACCCCTCATATCTTTCATTGCTAAACTCTGAGCATGAGACACTCAGTACCCGATTATATAGTTGTGTGTGAATATTTTGATTATTGTTATGATGTTATTGTTATTTCTAGATCTTCAAGAGTTCTTTGAGTGAAATTTTTTGCTAACTTGGTTTTAGATTCCTGATAGAACGTAATCCAGAGAGACAATAATGGGTACGAAATGCATAGGTTGTTTAAATGAATCAGAGGACATCTCAGAACTTGCAATTTCAAACTACTGGAGGTTACCACCAAAGTGGCTTTGCAAGGAGTTTTGACACATTATTTTGGTGCCATTTTAAACCTTCCTCAATATTTTGGTCTTTTTTCCTTGATTACTTTCTCTCGTTCAACTATAGACGACAAGCCAGTACTTCATGTATAGATACACAAATATGTATGCATGCACATATGATTACATATTTAACATTACTCATCACACCCAACGGACACAAATATTTACCGACCTTCAATTTTGGTAATCGACACATCGTTAACCGATTGATTTTCTGCACTCATTGAAGATGAACATAGAGCAGGAAGTCCTTGATTGAATACAAACCCGGGTGGATTTGGCTGAGGAAGTGTTGTTTCATTGCTTAGCATGAAAACAACTTCTGACATGAACGGTCTGTGATTAGGAAGTGCTTGAACGCACAACAAACCAACATGGATGCATCTCAAAGCTTCCCGTTCATCATATGATGCCACCAATGATGGATCAATCATATCCAACGGTCTTCCTTCCCTCCAGAAATCCCAAACCTGGAAAGCAATGCATGTCAAAAGGACTAAGTATATTCAAATTGTTCTCAAAATAGTTATACTATATATTTCGTTTATTGCGAGACACTTACATCTCCGACTAAATTCAAAGAGCCTGCATTGAATTGATTCTTGTTTTTTCTCCCACTCACAATTTCCAATAACATAACACCAAAACTAAAGGTATCAGACTTCACCGAAAAATGACCCTCCATTGCATATTCCGGAGACATATAACCACTGCAGTTGATCAATAACAAAATAATTTAGTGATAAACAGTCCATTTCTAACATTTTTTCTTAATTTGGGCTCCCCGAACAACAATAAAGTAAACTTACTATGTCCCGACAACTCGATTCGTATTTGCCTCGATTTGGTCTCCTCTGAAAATTCTAGCCATTCCGAAATCGGAAATCTTTGGCTGCATGGTGGCATCCAACAAAACGTTACTAGCTTTCAAGTCTCTATGGATAATTTTCAACCTAGAGTCTTGATGGAGATATAACAATCCTCGAGCAATTCCCAAAATGATCTCAAAGCGCTTGCTCCAATCTAGAGATATCTTATTTGTTTTATCTGCAAGGCGAACATAAACTTTTTCATGCACTTATGCTTTTAATAACCGACTTGAGAACATATTATATACATAGTAATATTTTTTGGTAAGAACTTGAGAAGTGTGATGAAAATTCACCAAATATGAAACTGTCCAAGCTCTTGTTAGGCAAGTATTCATATACCAGCAGTTTTTCGTCTTGTTGAATGCAACAACCTAAAAGTCGTACAAGATTTCTATGTTGGAGCCTTGCTATAAGTGTAACTTCATTCTTGAATTCAATGGTCCCCTGCCCAGAAGTTGTTGACAGTCTTTTCACTGCTACAACCAGTCCGTTCTCAAACTTCCCCTACAAAAACATAAACAACCCAATATATTGTCATTAGAAATAGCAACAATTTACTTTAAACGATATATCTACACAACAAAACCATTCAAGCCTTATTCCCAATTATTTTAAGGTCTGCTAACATCAATAAATATCTTAAAATCAACATTGGTAATCGAATAAAAAATGTGATTTTTCATTAAAATTTCAAGAAAGTCATCGTCATCATTACCCCAGTGCGGCAAAGGCTCCCACCTATGGTGGGGTAACGGGTAAAATTTCAAGAAAGTAAACAACAAATTTAGTGAGCTTGAACCAAATGTCAAAATTATGATCTAATCTTGTTAATCTTAAACAGGGGTAGGCAAAAATCTTGCTTCCGTTCCCCCCTTCCAAAATATGCCAGAACCATTTCGATATTGTCTCATTTTGTTTGGGACCAGATCTTTTTTTCCCATATTGATTTTGAAAGGGGAAGGATTGAGACATCAGAAGGTTGCCTTGTGCCGACCCATTACGTTGTCCACTTGTCCCGTTTGTATGATTATATTGTTTTTATAGGATTTGACTATTTTGTATTGCAAGATAAAAAATTAAATATGGTATGCTTTCATTTTTACAAGTCCAAATTCTAAATTAAAACAATAATACATAGCATAAGTATCTACTACGTAGTAGTATAGAGTTCTCTTTCACTCTATTTTGTATGAGTTTTTCATTACTAGATGCCATTGTTTTAATTCAATTATTTCAATGTTTACTTCTTTTAAATTTCAAATCTATTATTTATTAAGATTAGTGCGGTTTTTTTACTACATCTAATTAAAATTGACTAGCCTTCAGTTTTTATTAAATATATAGCTTGTTATTATTAACGTTAAAAATGTTAAAATTTTGGTGCATCAATAGTAGAAATGCTAATATATTTTACTCCTGAATGAAGACTTTTTTGTTTACTATTCATTGCTAATTCGAGTCGTCCCAAACCGCCGCAAATCGTCCCGGTCCTAATTTAAATGGGACAAGAATAATAGGTCAAGGGCTTGTCCTGTCCCGTCCCAAAGCTTTGACCCTAATCTTGAACCGTTCCGAACTGCGCCCACGCCTAATCTTAATCATAAATTCATTGATTGTAAAATACTAGTAATTCATAATCATTCCCTAATGTAATGACAAGTGTTAAAAATTATTTGAAACATGGTTGTTGATTAGATTTTTCTGAAACAAAAGGATTATTTTATTGATAGAAAAAGAGAGGACAAGTAGGAGGACGTGTTGATTACAAGGTTGTTGATTAGTTCTGCTAGTTATTTGAAATTGTGATACTCATTAACTGAAAACAATACAAATAGCGCTAGACAGGACGACAGGTGGTTACCTTGTATACAGAACCAAAACCGCCTTCACCGAGCTTGTTGGCATCAGAGAAGTTATCAGTGGCAGCTTTAATTGAATTGAGATCATACACTAACACATCTGATTCTCCAGTTTCATCCTCATCTTTCCCCAAAACTGACCAATCCGAGGGTTTTAAACTAGTGCTCTTATCCTTGGACACGGGTTTTTTACCTAGAAATATATAACACTAATAAATGAACTTCATTACCAACAATAAAATTCATGCTTCGAACACGAGACTAGATTTTGGACCATAAAACATGCAAGAACAAGGCCTGGTAATGATTCAGCAAATCATGAACTTTTCTGAAATGATAAAACTTGGAAGGCAAAAATTACAACCAGACTGTGTCCATGTGTATATCATTATTGACTTATTGTACAGTTTTAATTAAAGAAGGGCAATGATGCATTTTCAGTTTTCACACCTTTTTCCTCATTAAATCATTCCCTGCTCCTACCAGGGAAAAAATTCATTATCCTCGAAGAAGAAGCAAATATGAAAATGAAATAGCATAGCTGTACTAGGCAAGGTCAATTACATAAAGTTTCAAAATAAACTACTCCGTACTATAAGAAAATTGGTTATACCTTTTCTTCTGAGTTTTACCATCACCCAAAAGAGTACAAGAAGAACTGCAACAATAGGCAAAACATAAGTGACAATAAGCCTTTTCCCATGAAGCCCTTTTGATCTCTCCACAACCTGAACTGCAAGACAATAAGGTACATGAACTCTCCCTCTAGAGTGAATTATGCAAAAATAAATATTCTTTTTGAACCAAATTAGCTTTCTGCAGATTGAAATGGAAAATATGTATTCAAATTCGAGAAAAAACAGTTACTTTGGAACAAATAATGTGTTAAAAGTTAAAACATTCAAATGTTAAGTTACTTTTTTATCATATTATTATTATGGTAAATCAAGAAAGTTACCTAAATCAGATGCAGAGACTCTAATATACATATCTTGGCCTCCCTTTGTGAACTGTCTGATATCTAACAAGGGACCATACCAAGTGATGCACCCACTCCCTCCCTCACTAATATTAGCACTTGCATACCCACTGCAAGAACAATTCTTCAAGCACATCTCTTCACAATCTTTCAGCCCAACGCTCCTGTTCACACGCGCCATCTGCGTGTCTGGGATTTTCACCAGCGTCATCTCCCGGAACCCTTCCCCCTTGCCGCAAACATCCGTGTTGTTCCTCCGGCAGCCACGGTCGCCGTCTCTCAAGTACCATTCCCGGCTGGATGTCGGCTGGAACCCGGGAAGGCAACTGCACTCGAACACACCCGGGTTGTCGGTGTTGCAATTGCTGAATGCACCGCAGTGATCGTATGCATCGCACCGGTCTTTCGGTGCGGACCAGAACCCGACCCATTTGTTCACACCGTCTCCTTGCCACGTCAGCCTATTCACCGTACCCGATTCGTTCAAAACGAATATGGAATGTATGGACGGGTCTCGGATCCAGTAACTCATGGTTACCTCGTCGTCGTTTTCTACGTAGTCGAGGTTGAAGATGTAATTTCGCGACATTTCGGGTATGCCGCTCCACCCGACTCCACTCCACGGTCCGGTTCTCCATATCAGGTCGGATCCACTGTAGAGAAAAATCTGGGGCGTCCCGTTAAGATCCATTTTGAATTCATACTGACCCAACCCCGGATCTGCCGGCGACTTCCACGACGTAAGATACCTGTTCGTCCCGGTTCTCTTGTTGACCCCGAATTTCATGTGAGGAAGGATAATATGGGTCGGGTAATCGAAACTCTGCCATGAATTTACTCGTCTATCCGGGTCGCTATACAGGACTAAATTCCCAGTGTCCTGTAAAAGAGCAGAGTAAACGTTTTTCCCGGTCGCCGGGAAAGAAAGACTTGTGTTCCAGACGGAAGCATTGGTTTTGTTGTCTTTCACGACGAGATTCCCGCCGATGTCGATGAAGATGACTCCGGTTGTTCCGTTGACTGGGCTGTTTCTGTTGGCCACCCAAACGACGGTTTGTGCTGGGATTTTCTTGAACCAAATTCCTGCATACCGTTTGTCGGGTGAATTTTCAGGGGAGAAGAATCCAAGAACGAAAGATCCCGCATTTGAGGTTAAGAATTCCCCATCTATCAGGGTTTGGTTGAAGGTAAGAGTATCGGTGAGGCCATAGGAGAAAACAAGAGAAGACAAAGCCAGAGCCCATAACAATCTTGAGGAGTGAGGCCATGTTTGTCTCCCCATATTTTCAGGTTTCTTCAGTTGGCAACTTTAATTTAAGCTTATCAACATTCAACAACCTGTACAGAAAGAAACAGATAGCTAAATGGTGGTTTCTTGCTTTTCTGACTGGCCCAACATTAAATGCACCAGTAGCTAAGCAATAGTGACTTGTAAGTTCTTAGTCTTTTGAATTTATGAATCCGAGGTAGGTAGTGTTACAGCATGTTGTAGGTGACGTGTCCGGTATTGGTCCGAGTATTAGAGCAGCACCGGCATACACACACATGCCATTAGGCAAGCGGCAGCAGTTTTCCTCGCCTTTCCTTCTTCATCCTCAGCACTTCTTCCTTCCCTTTCATATTTCCTAACTTTAATCAGCCATTTTCGCGATTTGGGTATGCAAAACGAAGCCTTTGTCTCAATTGTATACTACATTCCTTCACTGATTACCATTTACCAATTTTCAATCTTACTATTTGCAAAAATCCTGCTACATGTGTTGTTTCAATATTTATTTATTTTGGGAAAAAATTGCTTCCCATTAGATAATTCAAATCGTGGTTTACAACATTGATCGGAATAAAGTCCTGGTTACTACTAAGATCTGACTAAAGAATGTTAGCCCTTGCAAGTGCAAAATATTAGAGAAAAAGATGAATTCTCTTTTTCATCCACCCAAAGGTCCATGGGTAAGACCTTCCTTTGTCCCTATGGACAACCTCTAGAGCATCTGTCTTGATGTCCACATGACCCCAACCTGCTTGAACTGCCCAAATTAAAGACTACAAAAATCCTCTTGCCTCCGATACTTTCGGTGACCAGTCCGCCTTGATGGATCCTCTTTTAGGATGTTTTTACTTGGACTAAAATTTGCTGGTCTAGTCTGTTTATCTCTAGTCTGATATATGAGGATAACAGTACAAGTAAAAACATCTTTAGCACCAAAGAAAATACCATGTGAATCCGGAGCGATGCAGCCCCAAGCCTGTCTGGCCACCTCCTCGTTCCATGCCGCATCCACATTCACTTTAACTCGTCCGTTTCCAGGTCGCTGCCATTGAGCCATCTGATTTTCCCCAAGCTGCTGCCTCGTAGTTGCTGGAATTTGAGCTTCTCTCCAGCCCTTCAACATAGCACCTGGCCCCCTTAAAACAGTCCTTTCATCTTGATTCACACCTTTCCAAACCAACTCATTTCTCCTTTCTATCAAGCTCCAAAATATCATAACTAATCTGCACCATGTCTCATCATCTTTCCCCTCCAAAAGTTTTCTAACCCAGTATGTCAAACTTGGAGCTGAAATGTCAAAACCAGTATCTACTATTTGTCTATTTGCCATACCCCCTTCGATTTAATGCATGAATGAAAAGCGTGCATTAATGTTTCTTCTTCAACCCCACGAAGTCTACATTCTGGTTGTATATCAACCCCCCTTCGACACAGTCTCGACGCTACGGGAACGCTTCCAGTCATTGTTTGCCAGAAAAAGAATTTTACCTTTGGCAGTATTTGTAATCCCCACACCTTTGTCCAACCAAGCCACTCACTCATCAACCCCGGCCCCGGCCCTGCCTTTAACCTGTGACAACTCTTAACCGTGAACGTGCCATCCTTTTCCCCGCCCCACCAAACAGTATCATCTTGCGGGTACACACTTATAGGGATGCTGAGAATCGTTCTGCAATCTTGTGCAATAAAAAGAGAGGAGATCCGCTCAACATTCCAAGCTGAACTATCCTTCGACCTTAATGCCGCAACATTCATATCTCGAATATAAGGAGGTCTTTGAGAGACTACATGGGCCGACCCTGGCCGTGGGAGCCATGCATCAGCCGACACACACACATCTCTACCGTGACCAGCTCGTCTTCGAATGTTTTCGGTAAGAACTGGTTGTGCTTCCAGAATGCTACGCCAAATATAGGAACGATTCCTTCCCAACTTTGCCTCAAGAAAAGAAGAATCTGGAGTATATGTTTTTGTAGTGAGTCTCCAAGCTTGCTTAGCAAGCATGGCAATATTGAAATCCCGCAATCGCCGAATCCCTAGCCCTCCTTCCGACTTCAGTCGACAAAGCCCGCTCCATGATTTCCACTTTATGCCTTTCCTGCTCCCTTTCGTTCCATTCCACCATTAGCCATTCATAATTATTTCAATTTCTTCACACAACTCTTTCGGCAATAAAAATACATTCATAGTGTAGTGTAAATTGGGAGTGCGTGCGCCACGTTTTTCAAGAGTACCGCCCTTCCAGCCCGGGATAAAAATCCTTTAATTTTATTTATAATCCTCTTGCGGAGATAACTCAGAATAACACGCTTCCCCCCCCTGCCCACCAATGTCGATAGCCCGAGATACTTTGGTTGGTTCTCTTCTTCTGTGATGCCCAGTCTATTACAGAGAGACACACGGGTAGCTCCCTCCACATTAGGACTAAATGTAATGCTGGATTTATTAAAGTTGACCATTTGTCCCCAGAATAACTCATATTGATGTAGTATAGATTTAGTGGCATCACACTCACTTTCGGTAGTCTTAAAGGAAAGAAAGCTATCATCCGCCCGCAAACAATAAATGAGATTGATGGAGTTATGGGACTAGGCCCAGAGCCTAATAGCCCAAGCCCCGAACTTGGATCCGTGGATCCAAATCCACAACCTAGAGCCTGCCTATCAGCCCAGCGGGGAGCCTGCCAGTCCGGCCGACCTCCCAGCCTGGAAGAGTAACGGTCAAGCAATCAATGCACTATTAATCATGTATTTAATTCCGTATTAATGTTGTAATTAATTAGTCATTATTATCGGTAGCGGTTACGATTTGTATACGCCTATAAAAGGCTGGTTGTAATTCAGATTAGGGGAGACAATTTCTATATGTTATTTCTGGCAACTAAACACTTTTAGTTTCTTTCCTTATTTGCATTATTTTCCTGATTTCCTGCTTGAGTGTTGTACGTAGCTTTCCTAAAAGTCTACGAGCGTCCAATTTTGGACCAACATTGGTGCTTTCATTGAGAGTCTCTATTGTCTCTCACATCACTTTAGTAGGAATTAATCAAGAAATTTAGCAAAACAATAGAAGAAAAAGCTTCTGAAATTTGGGATTTGCGATTTTCCGACGTTGGTATTCACTCAGGCATTCCAACAAAAATTGGCCGCCGCAAACTGCTGCGCCAGATTGTGGTCGTCCTAGCCACAAAGGTCACGGAGAAACCCGTTGGTTGGATTTTGCTGAAGCGATGAAGCAACCAAGGCTTGCACTAACCCAGCGGTGAAGTTGAGATCGACGCCAAACAACGAGTACGAGCTACACCACAACCGTCAAGGCACCGGACGCCTTGCCTCTGGTTTCTCCGCCACCGACCAAGTCTCCATCGCAGATTAACAATCTGGCCTCACTCCCGGCAGTGAAACGGCCTAATGAATCTCCGGCATCGATGGTGGTGGTGGAATCAAGGCGAACCACACTGTTCGAGGATTAGCCGGCGGCAGTCATGGCGAGAAGTACCCCTCATATGGGCTGAAGTACACCAGACATATCCGGCCGCACCCTCTCTGTTGATCTGTTCTGTTCAGGGCAGTCATCCGCATGGTCATCAACTCTGGGTCAATTTGACCAATGCATTTGAGCCATAGAGAGTGGACTCCATTTATGCCAACCAGACAAAAGAGTGGGCAAGCCCACCTTTGGCTCAAACATATTTTCCAGCAGCCTTGATTTAACAACCCATTTGGGGTTCAGCCCATTCCAAAAGCTAAGAGCTCTCTCCAATTTTTTATTAATAAAAAAAATCAAAAATTGAAACATTTGAAAAGATATTTTAAGTGATATGATTGCTTTTACTCTTGTTAAGTGTGTGTAATTTTACCATTGAACAATGGACTTATGAAATCTAATCACTCATGTACGCCGACGAGCACACACACTCGTACACTGGTCGAGCACACACACTCGCGCCACCGGATCACGTCATATGGGTGTGACGATTAATAAGCTTCAATATAAATGTTAATACCACACACTCTTGACTTCATACGAGTTCTTGCGTGCTCTTACCTCTGCCTAGTGCATCACACTCCGACCTCGGGGGATGAGTCACCCGTTCAAAAGTTTTTACTTGCGGGTTCGAACTACTAAACTCGGGCGGCGAGTTAAACTCTTGTTAGGGGCCTAGAGCCATGCTCTTCCGAGCAATTTTGTCACTTAATTGACATTCACATTTCTCGAAAAGGTTGATATTTTTTAGTTCTTTGGGGTTAGATTATCTGTTCGAGTGAGGAGTCCGACTCACTTACTCGCGGATTCAATCTTTCTTTTGGAGACTAGGTTGAGGCCTAACTTGGGAACTTGATGTCACTCTTTTCAAGTAGTTAGTCCGACTCACTTACACACTGAGCTGTGGTTCGACATCAGGCCGGATGCTCTATTCTACACTAGTTTCTTTTATGTGTAGGTACAACTGAATGAAGTGGGGGACTGAGGGTCTTTCCATCTTCAAGGAAGCAAATGAGGAACCTGATGAGTCTGAGCCCGACGAGAAGAACAGTTCTAGTCATCCTCTTCACAGATGGCGACCATCGCAATGAAGACTGAAGATTTCACCCCTTGGTACATCTTGGGGGCATCATGTGTACTCTTTTTCCCTTCATTAGGATTTTTTCCCATTGGGTTTTTTCCTGGTGAAGGTTTTTAATGAGGCATCTCCCCGACATGGACGAGGGAGGAGATCTTCCAGTCTTGAAGAAGAGCAACTGACTTGGACTACTCCCTCTTAGCTGAGTCTACTACTCGACTAAAGGAGTGGGGGACTCGTGATGGAGTTATGGGACTAGGCCCAGAGTCTAGTCAGCCCAAGCCCCAAACTTGGACCCGTTGATCCAAGTCCACAACCTAGAGCCTGCCTATCAGCCCAGCGGGGAGCCTGCCAGTCTAGCCGACCTCCCAGCCCGGAAGAGTAACGGTCAATCAATTAATGTGCTATTAATTATGTATTAAATTTCGTATTAATGTTGTAATTAATTAGTAATTATTATCGGTAGCGGTTACGATTTGTATATGCCTATAAAAGGCGGGTTGTAATTCAGATTAGGGGAGGCAATTTCTATATGTTATTTCTGGCAACTAAACATGTCACGCCCCGGACCCACCCAGACACGTCAACAATCCGCCGTACAGTACGAATAGTCAACCGCATATCAACACATCCATACTATACAAGGCGTCTGGAATATCATTCACACATAGTACATCCATAAACAAACATAATGTAAAACATTCATTAAAACAGTAGAAACATTAATACAAGTGTTCAAGCCACACTTGGCAAACTTAGGCATACAAGCCCTCAAATAATTATTCAAAAATAATATCCATGAGCATTATTCATATTGTTTTCAAAACAGAAACGGAAGAAGCACGAATCAAGTCTTCTTCCTTTGATCTCCCCGAAGCAACGGGCGGTGGTAGCAACCTTCAAGGTCTACCTGAAACTATGAGGTGGCCTCCCCCGTGAAGGGGAGGTCAGTACCTTGAATCATTTGAAAAGTACAATGACAACTACACTATATATAATCAATGTTTCAATTTCTAAGACCCTCAATCTAGGGTGATACTATATTATAGGTCGTAACCATCGGTTACCCTATTTAAAACCTACTTACCTTATATATAAGGTCAAGTAGTCGGCTCGTGAGTCCTTGCTTACCTTATCACGTCTTTTCACCATGGTAGAGTCACATTCATCGATACCATTCCGTCGTGCTAGAGGTTGACTCTATTCACTCCATTTCGTGCTAGAGGCTTCCTCTAGTCACTCTACATTATGCTAGAGACTTCCTCTAGGTCATTTCCCGTCGTGCTAGAGGCTCCCTCTAGTCACTATCCGTTATGCTAGAGGTTTCATCTAGGCATCTTACGTTATGCTAGAGGCTTCCTCTAGTCACCATTCAATATGCTAGAGGCTCCCTCTAGTCATATTATCAAATTCCTAAGCAACTTCTATGCCTAAGATCACTTCATATTGAGTAGCCTTTAAGGCCCACCCCTAGCTTAACTTAGCATTTACACATTCCTACCTTAAAGTATTTCATAAGACTACTTAAGGTATATCTTTTACGATCCAAGCCCTTAGGATTTATTCTATCATTTTTCATGCTAACATTCCAACTAGTTTTTCAATACTATTCAAGTAATTTTAGAAAAACCAAGTTCTTAATTCATAGTCATATTGCTCATCTCAATTGATTTTCCAATCCAAATATGATTTAACCCCAATATAAAAAATATCACTTTTATCCATTCATGATTTCTTTACATGAAGTAAAAGTATATTTTGTCACAATATTTCACAATTAATTTCATTATCATGCTATCATATTCATAATACACAATCTCTTCTACATTTGTATATCATGCTTCATTTACTCATATGCAATAATATTTTCATTTAGGGATTATTAATCATTAATAATCCATGAAAATCACATTTGATACTTTAGGTATATAGTTGGTCATCCTCACCTCGGATGAGCTTTGAGAAGTTCTACCCTTCTCGGTTGAACTCCGGCGAAACTCCGGCGAACTCTGGTGATACTCCGGCGACAGTTAGGAACACCTTAGTGAAGCTCCTAACAAGGCTTTATCATCACAAAACCCATATCAACATGAATAACCCCTAAAAGGTTGTTTTCCGGCGAACCGGTCACTATGGCTTCTAAGTCCGTTCTTGGACTTAGAACATGTAGAACAATCCTAGGGGTCCTCAATATGATATATAAGTCATATGAAGAATAAAAAGTAAAGGAAAAGTCATTATAAGGTCATTACCTTAATCCTTCACACTTTTCCCTAGCTTTTTTCTTCTTAAATCTTCCTCCTTGGACCTCTATTGTTTGAGCTCGAATTTCCAGCTATGGAGGAGGATATTTTGAGCTTCTCTCTCATGGTACTTTTGATGCCAAATGCATTTCCTCCACATTTCATTAGTCAACACCAGCCCCCTCACATTAATTTGAGCACACAAAAACGTGGGGTGAACCCCACTCATGTGGGAGGTCATCCCTTTGTGTCCCAATCTGTACAATCGGTCCCGAAAGTTGTATTTTTCGGACCGTTTTAATTATATTTTATTTTATCGGGTCAAATAAAATATAAAACATGTTCCAAATCATTAAAGGCTTTTAGAATGGATGTACATTCCCCAACTTATATTTAGAAGTCTCCGAAATTCATTTCGGGTTGTTATTCGAAAAATTCCCAATACCGGTAATTGGGCCTCGTTTGACCAACGGGTCAACTCTATGCCTTTTCTATAGCCCAACTAAAATATCCACCACCATATACATCATATTAGATGAATATAGTATGTGGTTCTGGAATTATCGGGTGGTCCCTGTTCCCGCTGCGGGCCCCGCGTGCGATTCAGTATTCACGCAAAAGAAATAACAAATATTTACAACTTCGCAAATTCCTAACTCATTCTTCAAGGTTTGTTACATGATTTACTGAAAAGTAAAATATGTTTGGGGACGGTATTACAAAACACTTTTAGCTTCTTTCCTTATTTGCATTATTTTCCCGATTTCTTGCTTGAGTGTCGTACGTAGCTTTCCCAAAAGCATACGGGCGTCCAATTTTGGACCAACAGAGATACTCTGGGAGCTCTCATACAAACCGCTACTCCATGAATGTCACCATTGACTTTGGCCCTTCTCAAAACGACACTCAGGTCGTCCGCCACTAAGATGAAAAGGTAAGGGGGACCAAGGATCTCCTTGCCTAATTCCTATTCCTTTCTCAATGGGACCCAAAAAATCATTGTCAAATTGAATATAGTATTTGAGGGTTGTTACACATTTCATAACCATATCAAGCCACCTCCTGTCAAAGCCCAATCTAGACATAGCATACATGAGGAAAGGCCATCCAACCTTGTCATAATTCTTGCTCATTTCTATGTTAAGAGCGGCAAAGCCTTGTTTGTCCGGCTTCTTATGTTTGATGAATTGTTGTGTCTCAAAAACAACCATTACATTATCAATGATAGATTTGTCTGGGATAAAATCACTTTGATATTCCCCCACCACACCATTCAAAACACCCTTCTTGCGATTTTCCAAAACCTTTGCAAAATTTTTATAGACAACATTGCACCATGCAATAAGGCGTCAATCGCTTGATAGTTCCGGCTTCTCTTTTTTTCGGGAGAAGAACTATAATAGTGATATTTAAATCATTAGCTAGCTTGCCTGAATAAAAAAGGCGAATGTAGAAGGTCGGGTTCATGTCATCCCCGTGTAGAATGGTTATTGGAATTCCATGTAGCCTCACGATCTCATCCACATACAATTTGGCTAATCTCTCCAGCGTATACGTGGTGTTGATAGGTAGAAAATGTGCACTCTTCGTGAGCCTATCAACCACGACCCATATGGCATCATAGTTCTTAACCGTCCGTGGTAGCCCCACCATGAAATCCATAGTCACGTGCTCCCATTTCCATTCGGGGATGGAAAATGGTTGTAGTAACCCAGCGTGATGCTGATGTTTTGCCTTAACTTGCTGACAAGTAAGACATCTACTGATGTACTCGGCTATTTCCCTCTTCATACCAGACCATCAGTAACTTTCTTTCAAATCACGGTACATCTTTGTACCTCTCGGGTGCATGGCATACGCCGATGAATGGACCTCCTCTAAGATGAACTTTTGGAGCTCATCATCCGACGGTACACATACTCGGTCACGAAATAATGAGACCATCGTCTCTTTCCCTGAAATCCTCAACCGGTCCCGCTAGCATGCGTTCACGGACCTTCATAAGCTCTTCGGTAGTTTCTTGACCCTTCTTGATCTCATCAAGTAATGTGAGTCTCACCTCGAATCTGGCTAACGAGGCACCATCACTAGATACCTCCAATTTAGCTCTCAATGCCCTCAGGCTAGTCAACAATGCCCCCGATGAACCCTTTCGGCTCAAGGTATCCGCTACCATGTTGGCCTTACCGGGTGGTACTCAATAATTAGATGGTAGTCTTTTAACAACTCCATCCAACGCCTCTATCTCATGTTTAGCTCTTTCTGAGTAATCGCGTATTTCAAGCTCTTATGGTCAGTGTATATGTGACATGTTTCCCTGTAGAGATAATGTCTCCAAATCTTCAGTGCAAATACCACTGCCCCCAGCTCTAGGTCATGAGTAGGATAATTTACCTCATGCTTCTTCAACTGTCGTGAAGCATAGGCAATCACCCTCCCATTCTGCATCAACACACATCCAAGCCCTTGGATGCTCGCATCGCTATAGACATCGTACCCCATACCCTATTTGGGGTAATGCCAGTACCGGTGCCTCGTTCAATCTCTTATTTAGTTCTAGGAATCCCTTCTCACATTGGTCATCCCATACGAACTTAGCCCCCTTTCGAGTGAGCTTTGTCATTGGCGATGTCAGAACTGAGAACTTCTCCACGAACTTCCTGTAGTAACCTGCCAATCCGAGGAAACTACGAATTTCCTTGACGTTCTTTGGCCTCTCCCATTCCGTAATGGCCTCAATCTTCTTGTTATCCACGGCAATTCCCGATCCTGAAACCACATGCCGAGAAAGCCAATCTCCTTTAGCCAAAATTCACACTTAGAAAATTTAGCATAGAGTTGCTTCTCTCGTAGTGTCTCAAGAACAAGTACCAAGTGCTCCTCATGCTCTTCTTCACTCTTTGAGTAAATCAAGATGTCATCTATGAACACAATCACAAACCGGTCCAAGTACTTATGAAATACTCGATTCATCAAGTCCATGAATACCGTTGGGGCGTTTGTTAGCCCAAACGACATGACTAGGAACTCAAAGTGACCATACCTTGTGCGGAAAGCAGTAAAGCACTCTTCGGTATGTCATCCCCCTTTATCTTCAGTTGATGGTACCCGACCTTAAGTCAATCTTCGAAAACACTGTTGCTCCTCGAAGCTGATCAAACAAGTCATCAATCCTAGGTAACAGATACCTATTCTTGATTGTGACCTTGTTTTGTTGACGATAATCAATACACATTCGAAGCGTCCCATCTTTCTTTTTCACAAACAGAACCGGTGCTCCCCACAGGGAGTAACTTGGTCTTATGAAACCATTATCCAATAGCTCTTGCAATTGGGTTTTCAACTCATTAAGTTCTGCGGGTGCCATCCGGTATGGCAGTATGGAGATTGGTTTTGTGTCGGGTTCAACCTCGATCATGAACTCAATCTATCTATCGGGTGGAAGTCTCGGTAGGTCTTTTGGGAAGACGTCTGGATACTTGCACACTACTCTCACATCATTGATGTCTAATTCTTCCTTTGTTTTGTCTACCACGTAAGCTAGATACGCGTGGCATCCCCTTCTCATCATATTTCTTGCTCTAACGGCGGATATGATACAACTGTTTAATTTTCCTCGATTACCCTCGAAGCGTAGGGTATTCTCATCATTGCCTTCGAGTTCCAGAACCTTCGTGTAGCAATCTACCCTAGCATGATGCTTTTCTAGCCAATCCATCCATAGGATCGCATCAAAATCAATCATGCTCAGCGGTACGAAGTCACACGTCAAGGTTTGGCCATCGACTTCCACCTCACAAGATGGATAGTAACAAGTCCTCTCAACGTCATCTCCTAGTGGTGTTGATACCACTAGGGTTTGCGTCAACGGTAATTATTGTATTTCCAAACCCTCGGCAAACGTCTCACTCACGAATGAACGTTGTGCCCCGGTATTGATAAGGATTCGTTCATCTTTCCCATTAATCCTTAGCGTTCCTATATTCATAAGTTGTGTAAGATACCTTCCCTACCATCTATATACATTTATAGAGGTTTACTATGTTCACACACATGTTCGGGATCAAGGAAAGGTCTTAACGTCGCAAAATGTCATAAAAACCCCATGTTGGGCAGCCTGGGTGCCACGCATGGCGTGCGTAGGAGGCACGCATGCATGTGTGGCTTTGGTCTTCACTTGGGGCTACTGCCCTCCACGCACGGGGGGCGCACGGAGGTACGCACAGAGTGACGCACGCGTGCGTCCAGGTACGCACGCGTGCGTCGGGCAATTTCTCTCCGGAAGCCCACTGCCCCCCACACACGGAGGAACGCACGCGTGCGTCCGGCCGTGCGTAGAAAAATTCAGCCCAATCCGTGCGAGATCTCCCGGTTCGTCCTCGGGGTGGCCCGTACTCAACCCCCACAACTTACATTACCGATATAAGCCTAAAAACATTCAAAATTTGATGTATTACCTGCGACAGAGTCCGGGTTAGCTTGAGCGTCCGCCTCCGTCATCGCATAAACTCTAGCTTGAGTTCTCCCTTGGTTCACGGAGGGTGCATTGCTTGTACTTGCCCCGTTGTGACCCACACTTGCATTTGGTGCCCCACCCCCGCTTCTACTAACCGTGGTTGCACTGCTTGGCCCTGGTGCCTGGTTCCCACCAAGTTGAGGACAGTTCGGCCTTATGTGCCCCGTATCTCCGCATTGGTAGCACCGTGGGGGATCACGACATTTGCCCTCGTGATTTCTCTTGCAATTCCTGCACTTAGGCTTCGTCGAGGCTTGTGACCCCGAATTTTGCCCACCCTTGCTGGGATTCCCCCTCGATGGTGGTGCGGGTGTCCTGAAAGATTCTCCTCCCCCATGGTTCCCCTTTTTGTTAGAACCTTAGGGGTCGTGCTTTTCCCACTTTCTCTTCTTCGCCTCCTCAGCGTTTTTCATCTTCCTTTCCTCCCATTCTTTTTCTCCCTTCAAGTCTTGCTCAACTACTTGACTGAACGTCATGTTAGGCAATTGTGTTGTCCTCTCACGCACGTCCAAGTCCAAGGCATTTCAGAAATGGTTCACTATCTGATTCTCATAGCAAATGTACTCCGGAATGAATTCGGCAAGTTTTCTGAACTTGTGCTCTAGTTCTTTCACAGTGCACTGACCTCCTTGGGTCAAGTTCGTGTACTCCCTCCTCTTCATGTTTACTTCGAAGTCGAAGTAGTATTGGTTAAAGAACTCTTGTCAGAAGTTCTCCCAGGTGACAGCCTCACCGTAGTTCCCTTTAATTCCGTCCCACCACGTGGACGCCATGCCTTCTAGCAACCTCGTTGCTACTCTCATTTTCATGTTTGGCGGTAGCTGCATGTCAAGGGCCGCCTCGTTGAATCTTTTGATCCATTCAGCCGCAATGGAGATGTCTCCCGTTCCATTGAACGGTTTGCACCCCAAATCTCTTGCTTCTTTTAGGTATTTCGAGATCCTAATTATTGGGACCTCGACACATCTTCCCCCTCGGGGTTCCTCATGTCCCCTAGGGCTAACACGACTACCTCTTTTGGAAGCCCCTCCCGAAGCACGCCTTTCTCGGCACCTTTGGCGATCTTGTTGGTATTGCTGAAGCAATTCCTCAATCCTCTCGAGAGCATCATTATCATCGCTCTCTTCACTATTGTCATCATATTCCCCATCATATAGGGTCTCAACCGGCTCAATTCCCGGTTGATAAGCTGAATCCTCCTTGGATACATAGAACTCGTATGTGGTCTCCATGTGACCGTCGCTCACAGTCTGAACTTGACCTCCACAGCCTTGTCCCCTGGACACTCTAGAAGCCCCTCTACTGCCGCGCTCGAACCCTCCCGGTGCCCGGCCAGTTGGGTTCCTCCTAGTTACTTTCCCGGTATGCTCCATTTTTGAAAGAAATTGAGAGCGAGTCATTAGACTCGTATCAAGTGTCAATTGACGGATAGGTACCTAAAGACATCATTTGGCTCAAATCACCGTCATACCAATTGTTAAGGGTACCATCTTAACAATTAGAGACATTGCAACTCAAGTACCAAAAGTTCTATAAGTACAAAACTTCTTATGCTCATGGTTTTCAAATTTCAAAAAGAATTTTGAAGCTTCGTTAGGATGTTTACGGACTAAGGCTCTGATTCCAATTAAATTGTCACCCCTCGGACTCACCCGGACACGTCAACAATCCGCCGTACAGTACGAATAGTCAACCGCAGTTCAACACATCCATACTATACAAGGCGTCCGGAATATCATTCACACACAGTACATCCATAAACAAACATAATGTAAAACATTCATTAAAGCAGCGGAAACATTAATACAAGTGTTCAAGTCACACTTGGCAAACTTAGGCATACAAGCCTTCAAATAATTATTCAAAAATAATATCCATGAGCATTATTCATATTGTTTTCAAAACAGAAACGGAAGAAGCACGAACCAAGTCTTCTTCCTTTGATCTCCCCGAAGCAACGGGCGGTGGTAGCAACCTTCAAGGTCTACCTGAAACTGTGAGGTGGCCTCCCCCGTGAAGGGGAGGTCAGTACCTTGAATCATTTGAAAAGTACAATGACCACTACACTGTATATAATCAATGTTTCAATTTCTAAGACCCTCAATCTAGGGTGATACTATATTATAGGTTGTTACCCTCGGTTACCCTATTTAAAACCTACTTACCTTATATATAAGGTCAAGTAGTCGGCCCGTGGGTCCTTGCTTACCTTATCACGTCTTTTCACCATGGTAGAGTCACACTCACCGATATCATTCCGTCGTGCTAGAGGCTGACTCTATTCACTCCATTTCGTGCTAGAGGCTTCCTCTAGTCACTACATTATGCTAGAGGCTTCCTCTAGTCATTTCCTGCCGTTCTAGAGGCTCCCTCTAGTCACTCTCCGTTATGCTAGAGGTTTCCTGTAGTCATCTTACGTTATGCTAGAGGCTTCCTCTAGTCACCATTCAATATGCTAGAGGCTCCCTCTAGTCATATTATCATATTCCTAAGCAACTTCTATGCCTAGGATCACTTCATATTGAGTAGCCTTTAAGGCCCACCCCTAGCTTAACTTAGCATTTACACATTCCTACCTTAAAGTATCTCATAAGACTACTTAAGGTATATCTTTCACAATCCAAGTCCTTAGGATTTATTCTATCATTTTTCATGCTAATATTCCAACTTGTTTTTCAATACTAGTCAACTAATCTTAGAACAACCAAGTTCTTAATTCATAGTCATATTGCTCGTCTCAATTGATTTTCCAATCCAAATATGATTTAACCCCAATATCAAAAATATCTGTAACACCGTCCCCAAATGTAATTACCTTTAAGCGAATAATTTATTGAACCTTATGAAGTTTTTAGTGAATTTACGAAGTTGTGAATTTGTATAATATTTTTCGCGTGAATAGTAAATTGCACGTGGGGCCCACATCGAGAGTGGGGACCGCCCGATATTATCGGGGCCACATATTATATTGATCTTGGACTAGATAATATGTATATGGTGGTGGATATCCTAGTTGAGCCATGACAATGGCATAGGGTTGACCGGTTGGTCAAACGGGGCCAAATTATCAGTATCGGAAATCTATCAGATAACAGCCCGAAAAGGGATCTCGGAGACTTCTAAATTAAAGTTGAGGGATGCATATTGATTCTAAGGTCCATTAAGAATTGGGAACAAGTGTTATATTTTATTTGACCCGATAAAATAAAATATACTTAAAAACAGTCCGGAAAATACAACTTTCGGGACAAATTACACACTTTGGGACAAATTAGGATGACCTCCCACTTGGGTGGGGGCCACCCCACGAAATTGTCAACCCTTGAGGGCTGGATGAGTGTCAAATTGGCTGAACAACTATTGAGAGGATGGGGGAGACACCTTTGACATGTTGTAGACCCCCTCCCTTCACTCATTTGTCTAAATGAGACAAAAACCACCCCTCTCACCTCACCATCTCCACCCACACCATTCAGCACCCCAGGATAGCAAGGAGAAGCTCTGAAACTTCTCATCTCCATAGCCCAAATCCGAACTCAAACTCAAGGGAGTTCAAGAAGGAAGTTTAAGAATGAAAAAGCTAGGAAAAAGTGTGGAAATTAAGGTAATGACCTTATCATAACTTTTCCTTTGTTTTTCTTCTAGAATATAAGATATATATCATATGAAAGGCCTTTAGTATTGTTCTACATGATTTAAGTGTGGAATAATGGGTTGGAAAGTGATTCTAAGTCCAAAAACGGACTTAGAAGCCAAATCGACCGGTTTGCCGGAAAATAACCTTTTATAGGTTATTTGTGTTTATATGGGTTTTGTGATGATAAAACCTTGTTAGGAACTTGATTTAAAGTATTTTTGAGCTTCGCCGGAGTTTCGTCGGAGTTGGTCAAAGTTCGCCGGAGTTGGTCAAAGTTCGCCGAAATTAGTCAAAGTTCAATCAAGAAGCATAGAACGCGCTTAAGCTTAATTAAGGTGAGGATGACCGACTATGTTACTTATAATCTTTGGGTTAATTTCATGGGATTCCCTAAGTGAATACAAATGTGATGTGCATGAGTTGTTAATGGTTAAAAATGCCTAAATGAAACTACTATTGATTATAAGTATAGTATGCATGATACACAAATTTATGAATAAATTGTGTATGTTTAGATGCTATGAATATGTGTATATGATGGTTGTACCAACCATGAATATCATTGGAGATAGTATACTTTGATGCCATGAGGAGAATCTATGAGTGTATGAAAGTGATACTTGATATTAAGGCCAATTGGGCAAGAAGAAAGAATTATATTGAAATAAATAAATAACTAGCATTGAAACATTAGTTGGAAATGTTAGTTGAGAAATGGATGAATTAGATCCTAAGAATTTGAATTATAAAGAATCGGTGATTATGAGCCGGGCTCAAGACCGATGTAGATAACGGTGATTATGAGCTGGGCTCTAGACCGTAGTAGATGACGGTGATTATGAGCTGGGCTCTAGACCGTAGTAGATGACGGTGATTATGAGCTGGGCTCTAGACCGTAGTAGATAACGGTGATTATGAGCTGGGCTCTAGACCGTAGTAGGTGACGGTGATTATGAGCTGGGCTCTAGACCGTAGTAGATAACGGTGATTATGAGCTGGGCTCTAGACCGTGGTAAATAATGATGAATTGATACTAAATGAACGGATTAACTATAATGTAATAATGCTCTAGTTGAGGGCCTCAGAGATTTAAACTTTGATTATACTTAATATAGTTGTCATTGTACTTGTCAAATGTTTCCAAGTACTGACCTCCCCTTCACGGGGGAGGCCACCTCACAGTTTCAGGTAGAACTTGAAGGTTGCTACCACCAGCTGCTGCTTCGGGAAGTTTCTGAGGAGAAGACTTGGTTCGTGCTTCTCTCGTTCCTGTTTTGAAAAACAATATGAATAATGCTCATGGATAATATTTTCTGAATAATTATTTTGGGGGGCTTGCATGCCTAATTATGCCAAGTGTGGCTTGAACACTTGCATCAATTGTTTCCGCTGCTTTAATAAATGTTTTACATTATGTTTGTTTATGGATGTACTATGTGTGAATGGTATTCAAGACGCCTTGTATAGTATGGATGAGTCGGACTGCGGTTGACTATTCGTACTGTACGGCGGGTTGTTGACGTGTCCGGGTATGTCCGGGGCGTGACAATTTAAATGGTATCAGAGCCCTAGTCCGTAAACATCATAATGAAGCTTCAAAATTTCTTTGTGAAAATGAATTTGAAAAACCATGAGCATAAGTTTTGTACTTATAGAACTTTTGGTACTTGAGTTGCAATGCCTCTAATCGTTAAGATGGTACCCTTAACAATTGGTATGGCGGTGATTTGAGCCGAAGGATGTCTTTAAGTACCCGTCCGTCATTTGACATTCGATACGAGTCTAACGACTCATTCTAATTTCTTTCAGAAATGGAACCAATTGGAAGGATCACTAGAAGGAACCCGTTGGGCCGTGCACCGGGCGGATCCGAGCGCGGTAGCCGGGGGTCCTCTAGGGGATCAAGAGGAAGGGGCCGTGGAGGCCAACGTCAAACCGTGAGCGATGGCCACGTTGATACCGAGAGTGAGACCTATTGGTCCTATGAGGACTCAACTTACCAGCCGGGGCCCGAGCCAGTTGAGACCCCTTACGAAGAGAACGATGATGATGTGAGTGATGAGGAGGAAAGTGGCTCCTTGGCCAGAATCGAAGCGCTGCTCCAACAGTATCATCGGGAGCGCGAAGAAAGGAGGGCACGCCGAAGGCACCGTGCAGGGCAACCTTCGGGCGGGGCTCCAAGAGGGAGGAGCTTTTGCGATTCGAGAACCCATGTGGAAGCGCATGGGAGTCGGGGCGATGGAGGTCCAGCCATAAGGATCTCCAAATACATCAAGGAGGCGAGGGACTTAGGGTGCAAACCGTTCGATGGGACGGGATACATTTTGGTTGCCGCCCAGTGGATCAAGAGGCTGAACGAGGCAGCCCTTGACATGCAGCTCACCCCCGATTTTAAACTGAGAATCGCGGTAAGGTTACTCGAAGGGTTGGCATCCAAATGGTGGGATGGAACCAAGGGTAAGTATGGCGGAACTGTTACATGGGAGGATTTTCGACAAGAATTCTTTGCCCAGTACTACTCTGACTTCGAAGTACACGCCAAGGTGAGGTAATACACTCTCCTAACCCAAGGCGGTAACATGACGGTGAAAGAACTTGAGAACAACTTCAGAGACCTTGCTGATCACATACCGGAGTATGCTTGTGATGAAAACCGAATGGTAAATCATTTTTGGGAGGCCTTGGACTTGGAGATACGTGACAGGGCAACTCAATTGCCCAATATGACTTTCAGCCAAGTGGTTGCCCAAGGGTTGAAGGGAGAAAAGCAATGGGAGGAGAGGAAGAAGAGAGATGCCGAAGAGGCCAAGAAAAGGAAGTGGGAAAGCCATGGCCCCCAAGGTCCCAATAAGAAGGGGAACCACGGGGGAGGTGGATCGTTCAGGGCACCGGCAGCACCATCCAAGGGAAACCCGGCCACGAGCGGGCACTACTCGGGCTCACAAGCCCCAATGACGCCCAGGTGCAGGAATTGCAACAGGAACCACACCGGTAAGTGTCGTGATCCACCACGGTGCTACCAATGCGGGAGTACAGGGCATATTAAGCCAAACTGCCCTCAACTTGGTGGGAACCGGGGGTCAGGACCAAGCGGCGCTACCACGGAAAGTAGGAACCGGGCCGGAGCACCTCATGCTAGCGTGGGCCAGGGGGAGCGAGCACGAGCAATGCGCCGTCCGTGAATCAAGGAAGAACTCAAGCTAGAGTTTATGCTATGACGGAGGCGGATGCACGTGCCAACCCGGACTCCGTTGCGGGTAATTCCTTAAACTCACGTATTAATTTTCGTAAACAATAGGAGGGTGGAACTTGTAATATTATAACCCCGACGAGTTTAGTCGGGTTTGAAGGGAAAAAGGGAGGAGAATCCTCGCCCTGGGTGAAAACCGCCCGGCTTTGACGAAAGCCGCCCGACTTTCGTCTTGATTTAATTGGGACAATACTACGGCAACGAATGCCGGCCGGCTTCCACTGAGAATCGTCCGGCTTTCGTCAAGATTAAATCAAAGAAAATTCTCGCAACCAAAAACCGGCCGACTTTTGGTGAACACCGACCGGCTTTCGTAAACACCTCACCTGGAAAATTTCTCGCAGCTGAAAGCCGCCCGGCTTTCATGGAAGCCGCCCGGCTTTCGTTAAGCCTGGGATTCTTGCGCTGCTGAAACCCGGCCGGGTTTCGTAGAAACCGGCCGGCTTCGAAACCATTCCCTGAATAAAAAACTACGGCGACGAAAGCCGCCCGGCTTTCGTAAAAGCCGCCCGGCTTTCGTAAAAGCCGCCCGGCTTTCGTGATTAAAAACTTAGAAATTTTTTCTCGCTGTCGAAAACCGGCCGGCTTTCGTGAAAAGCGACCGGCTTTCACCCGGATTGATCCTAAAACGGTCCTAAAGGTTAGAAACCGGGAAATTTCGGGAGGGTATCGAGCGGACCCCACCCGAAACACAACCAACATACTCTACGACTTAAGAAACGAACCTATTTATTAGATAGTGTGTCTTACATTACTTATGAATGTAGGAACACTAAAGATAAACGGGAGAGAAGCAAGGATCCTTATTGATACCGGGGCGCAACGATCATTTGTGAGTGAGGCGTTCGCCAGCGGATTCAACGGACCACTTGTACCGATGACTCAAACCCTATTGGTGTCCACGCCTCTAGGGGATGATATCGAGAGAGAAAGCCACTATCCATCGTGTGAGGTGGAGGTGGAGGGACAGAACTTGACGTGTGATTTCGTACCGCTGAGTATGATCGAGTTTGATGCAATCCTCGGGATGGATTGGCTTGAGAAACATCATGCTAGGGTCGATTGCTACACGAAGGTTCTTGAACTCGAAGGCGGCGAAGGGTTGACCTTACGCTTCGAGGGAGATAGAGGCAAATCAAACTGTTGTATCATATCCGCCGTGAGAGCAAGAAATATGATGAGAAAGGGGTGTCACGCATACCTAGCATATGTGGTGGACAAAACCAAAGAAGAGGTAGACATCAATGATGTGAGAGTTGTGTGCAAGTATCCGGATGTCTTCCCAAAAGACTTGCCGAGACTTCCACCCGATAGGGAGATTGAGTTCGTGATCGAGGTCGAACCCGGCACCAAACCAATCTCCATACCGCCATACAGAATGGCACCCGCCGAACTTAACGAGTTGAAAACCCAATTGCAAGAGCTATTGGATAACAGTTTCATAAGGCCGAGTCACTCTCCGTGGGGAGCACCGGTCCTTTTCGTGAAAAAGAAAGATGGAACACTTCGAATGTGCATTGACTATCGTCAACTGAACAAGGTCACAATCAAGAATAGGTATCCCTTGCCTAGAATTGATGACTTGTTAGATCAGCTCCGAGGGGTGACGGTGTTTTCGAAGATTGACTTGAGGTCGGGGTACCACCAACTGAAAATAAAGGAAGATGACATACCGAAGAGTGCATTCCGCACAAGGTATGGTCATTTCGAGTTCCTAGTTATGTCGTTCGGGTTAACCAACGCCCCGGCGGCATTCATGGACATGATGAACCGTGTGTTCAGTGAATACTTAGATCAATTCGTGATAGTATTCATTGACGATATTTTGATATACTCCAAGAGTGAGTGGGAGCATGAAGATCATTTGAGACTTGTACTTGAACGGCTAAGGGAAAAACAACTCTTTGCCAAGTTCTCTAAATGCGAGTTTTGACTCAAAGAGATCGGGTTCCTCGAGCATGTCATGTCAGGTTCGGGCATTGCGGTGGATAAAGCCAAGATAGAAGCCATTATGAATTGGGAGAGACCCAAGAACGTGAAAGAAATACGTAGTTTCCTCGGTTTGGCAGGATATTATCGTAAGTTTGTTGAAAAATTTTCTGTATTGGCGTCTCCATTGACAAAGCTCACAAAGAAAGGGGCCAAGTTCATATGGGACGACAATTGTGAGAAAGGGTTTCTCGAACTAAAGAAACGGCTTACAGAAGCACCAGTCCTCACTCTACCCACACAAGGGATAGGGTACGACATATACAGTGACGCTAGCATCCAAGGGCTTGGGTGTGTCCTAATGCAAAACGGTCGGGTGATTGCCTACGCTTCAAGGCAATTGAAGAAATACGAGGCAAACTACCCTACCCATGATCTAGAGTTGGGAGCGGTAGTGTTTGCACTGAAAATTTGGCGGCATTATCTCTATGGGGAGACATGTCACATTTTCACCGATCATAAAAGCTTGAAGTATGTATTCACTCAAAAAGAGTTGAATATGAGACAAAGGAGATGGATGGAGTTGATCAAGGACTATGACTTGATCATCGACTATCATCCCGGGAAGGCCAATGTAGTAGCTGATGATGCACTGAGCAGAAAGAGTACATCGGGGACGTTACTCACGTGTCTACGCTCACTAAGGGCACAAGTGGAGGTGTCCACAAGTGGGGTCCTCATTGCTAGATTCGAGGTTAGGCCTACATTGCTGAGTGAGATCAGTAGATGTCAGGCCACTGATGAAGAATGTCAGAAGATCCGTGAACAGATCATTGAGGGACCTGTTGAGAACTTTCGGGTACGTGATGACGGTCTTTTATTGTTTAAAGGCCGTGTATGCATACCAAGGAATGAGGAGCTCCAAAAGTCTATACTGGAGGAGGCTCATTCTTCGGCGTATGCCATGCATCCAGGAGGTACTGGAGGACCCTGCTAAGCTCTGCACAACTGCGTGCATCCATTTTATCTCTTAACCAAGCCAACCGCCTCTTGCATCCTTCAATCTGGGAACGAAGACCTTTCTTCTGACTATTACCCCAACGTTGTAGTTCATTGCCATAGAAGGAAATTTTAGTGCACATATCCCTGTTGATGCTCGCCCTCCAACTTTGCAGACAATTGCACGACACTCCTCTTCTCTAATCCAACCATTTTTGAATTTGAACAAACCTGTTTCCTCTTCTGACAACCAGCCGGCAAATCATGATGCACAATGCTAAGTGATCACTGGCAGGGGCCTCAAGTGACTCTACTTGTGCCGACCCAAACCTGCTCCACCAGTCCTCATTAACTAGAACTCTTTCAAGTTTTTCTTGGTCCCAAGCCGTAGATCATTGCTTCCTTTCCCAAGTCCATTGATATCCGATAAACAGAAAGTTTTGAAGGCCACTCTCCCAATAGCCTCCCGGAAACCACGCAACTTCCACGGTGCATCTGGAATTCTACCTTTCTTTTCATCTTCAAATATGATGTCGTTAAAATCCCCCGCTACTAGCCAGGGAAGAGGAGAGTTGTTATCCAGACTGCGTAGTAAATCCCAGGATTCTCTTCGTCGATTACTTTCCGGACAGCCACAAAAACCAGTGAACCTCCATTCTTTCTCATCCGGTGACCAACACACACTACTATTAATATAATGGTTACTTAACCCAATAATCTAGAAAAACACATTCTCATTCCAACCTAATGTTAAACCTCCACTTTGGCCTTCACAGTCCCTTGTGAAAACATTACAATGTCCGAGAGCACATGAACCGTCGCTAGGTCCCCAAACCATGACACTTCCAACTTATAATATGCATGGCGTGCGATGAAGATGCAAGTAGAAGAGACGAAAACTACCAGACAAAACACGGTCATAACCAGCCAATAATACTGCCGGACAAAGTGACAAGTGCCACCGCCGAAAAAAACTAAGTAATGTTTTTGGCAGGCTTTTTTTTCATAAGTGTCGTCTGCATGCCTCTATTTGAAGTGTTTCCCGGTAGAATTTTTGATAAAATTTTGTAAGCATCTTCTTAATAAAGTTTAGATTATATCCAATTAATTCAATCGGGGAAGTCAGTGAATTAAATTATTGAAAAACACTTAACGGAGTTTAGATTATGTCCATTAAAATATATATATAAAAATACAGTCTTTTTCAATAATTTATTTAACACACTCCTGATTGAATTTTAAGATTAAATTTAGTGGACTTAATCTACACTCAATGAAAAACATGCTAACAAATTTCATCAAAAATTATACTTGAAAGTACCTCAATTGGAGGCAGTAGTACGGTTGTTCCGATGAGGAAGGCTTGATAGCAACATTTCTCATATATAATATCTATAAAACTAATCAAATTTTTATATATATATATATATATATAATACTATGGGTGGACAACTAATTTTTTATTACTACCTCCGTCCCGAAAAGAAGTTCTCATTTTCCTTTTATGGATGTCCCAAAAAGAAGTTCTCATTTTTATAAAAGGAAACCACTTTTATCCTAAAAGTCACAACTACTCTTACTTTTGACCCACTTTTTTCTTGATTGGACATAAAGTAAGAGTAAACTTGGAAGGTCAAAACAAAATTCTACCTTGCATAAATATGTGTGTAGGTCAAACCGAGACTTCATTTCGGGATGGAGGGAGTATTATATTATTGAATTCTTGAATTATCTCAAAACTACATCATTTTGGGAGACACCTCTTTTTTCCAACCTAAAACCGTAGATCAAGGTCTCTTCGTCTCTTTCGACCCTGTCCATCAGACTTCTAACTCGTTCCAGAGCTCCAAGCGACCACACCTCAAGATTGTCGTCCACAAGAGTTTTGGCAGCTTCCAGAAGAGTTTCGACGGTTCCACTTGTCCACTTCGCCACTACACCTGTGCCACGAATGATTCCGGCGACTCCATGCACTTCTCCAAGTTACATTTTTGTAATTAATTTTTTGTTAGTGACATTTTGGAAAAATTCCAAATATATAATCAAAATAAATTTGGCGAACAAAAATGTGACTCTGATAACTTTAATTACTATAATTGTATTCAAATGATACATTATAGTGATTATAAAACTTACAATTGGAACTTATAGTCACATTTTTGTCCATAGATTTTAATTAGTAATATTTTAGGAAAAATCACTAAAATCAAATCATAATTAGTGATAATTGTTACTATTTTCACTTGTACAAAACTTTTTATACTTGGCATTATTTATAACTTAGAAACAATAATGGGTTTGGAAAAGAACGTCAAATAAAAATGTGAAGTTTGATTCTTTTTCAAATAAATTTTTAAAAATATGATTTTTTTTAAAGGTAATGATATTTTTTTATGTATCATTTGAGATACAGCCTTTGCTTACTCTAGTTACTGCTTACTAGAGTAGCCGCCCATGCTACTGACCCAAACTCAATTAGTTCGTAACTTGTAATACTAAGAAAAGCTTAGCCAGCGTTTGCTTATAAATATATCAAGTAATTACAAAAGATTAGATTAATAATCTACAAGTATATATTTAATTACTAAATGCCAAATTACACATTTCTCAAAATTGTGTAGTAACTATGGTAACAAAAATATACAAACATGGTAATGAATCATTCGTTATCTACCATCCAAATTGGTGATTGTAAGTTTGTTCAAAGTTTGAGCATCATTATTAATATTAGAAGATGAATCTGGTTTTACATGCCTTTTATCCATCACACAAAACCCAGGCGGTTTAGGATGGGTAAGCAAAGCCCCTTCACTTCTCAACATCAATATCACAGTTGCCATTGTTGGTCTATCTTCGGCTTTCTCCTGCACACATAGTAAACCCACTTGTATACTTTTCATGACTTGATCTTCCTCAAATCTTGAATGTGATTGTAATTCCATAGCTGAATCGCGTAGTTCTAATGCTCTTTCTTCTCTCCACAAACTCCAAGCCTGAAAATATGTGGTGACAAATTAAACTACCACACAACAAATATATCATACAACAAATGTAAAGATACAAACTAACACATAACATCTTGAGTTACTTCTTATGGAAGCCCAAGACAAACTAATGACTATGTCCAATGCTCTTGGTGCACTTCAACTCTTCTCAAAAAATCAACCAATTGGCACATTTCTAAATTATTACCCACTTACAAAGCCAAGTAGGTTTTCTTTTTCGTTTTGTTGATAGAATCCTCGATTCCTCTTCCCGCTAACTACTTCAAGGACTAGAACTCCGAAGCTAAAAACGTCAGATTTCACCGAGAATTGTCCGTCCATTGCATACTCTGGTGACATATACCCACTAACAGAAGAAAAAGTAAGTATTAGTTAATGAAAATTATAAAAAGTAGTCATTTTTAGTGTTAGAATTAACTTCAAAGTAATGGTTCTAGCGATTATTACTATGTTCCGACTACTCTCTTAGTAGTGTTGGCATCTGTTTCGTCACCTCCAAATATTCTGGCCATGCCAAAGTCTGATATTTTAGGATTCATCTCCTTATCCAAGAGAACATTGCTTGCTTTAAGATCTCTATGAATGATTCTAAACCTCGAGTCTTGATGCAAATATAGAAGTCCACGAGCAATCCCATAGATGATGTTGAAACGCCTTTTCCAGTCCAGCAGTGAGCTTTTGTGTTTATCTGAACCCACATTGATAAAATATAAAAAAATACAAAACATATAGCATCTTGAGGTATTCATTTAAGGTTTACTTTTTAGATCAAGACGAAACCCAATATACATGATAGAACTTACCAAATAAAAGAGAATCCAAGCTTTTGTTTTCCATGTATTCATATACCAACATTTTCTCCTCATTATCAACACAACAGCCAAGAACCCGAACAAGGTTTCTGTGTTGGAGTCTTGCAATCAATGTGAGCTCATTTTTGAATTCGTCGACTCCTTGTCTGGACTTCTCCGATAACCTTTTCACTGCAATTTCTTCACCGCCAATGAGTGTTCCCTATCAATAATTCAACCATAAGTGTTACGACATGTTAAAACTGGATGTTCCATCTTCCATCCTAAAAGGTCAATTTCATTGGATGAGTAGTCTAGGATCTTGTTTGACAAATATGTCAACATAGCAACTTATTAAGGACGTTTTAATTGGTTTTGAACTAGTTTGCTCTAGACTAGCAATGCATGTATTTAACTATAATCTAAATTTGGTGGCTTGCCGGCTTTCATTGAAGTCTTTGTTCTCGTTTGATTTGGTCTAAGAAACTAAATGAGTACAATTAAAACATCCTAATGATATTACTTATATGGAAGAGTAAATAATTTCAAATAATTATTTATTACAGAGAGTACCTTGTAGACAGAGCCAAAACCACCTTGGCCAAGCTTATTTTCTTTGGAAAAATTGCTTGTTGCTTCAAAGATGGTGCTAAAATCGAACAAAGGTAATTCAAACTCATCTGTCATAATTGTTTCAACCATTAGAAGATCTCCAGTTCTTTTTCCTACGCCTGCTTGAAGAAGATGTATGATGTGGGTAAAAAAAGATTTGGTTAGACTAGTAAATCAACTCAATTAATTCAGTGTTTCAATGATCGATCCAATTATGAATCTACAATCTATCAATTTATTAAGTTATTAAAATGCATTTTCTAAAAAATGTTACTAAATTGCTTATGAATTCTGTGATTAGTATTATAACCTCCGAGGTATATATTTGCTGCAACAGCTCTCCGTGTTCTTCTCTTCCACAAAAACAACCCAAACAGAATAACTCCAATGCCAAGTATAATGCCACATGCCAATGTTATCAACTTTTTCTTGCCAAACCTATCTCGGGCTTTTGGAGCATTCCCATTTTGTTCTACACTTGGAACATTGACAAGTAATTAGTACAAGTTTCATAACAGTTTGGTAGCCAAAATTTAATGGGTGAACTTAGGAGAACACATATGCATATGTGGAATTGTTGTTCGGTAAAAAATTAGGTTGACTCTAATCAACAAAAAGTTATTTGAATGAAGGTTAAGTTAGATTATATGTTAAACTTACTTACTTCACAAAAAAAAAGAAACTTAACTTTCAAACGTTCACTATAAGGAGGTTCTAAAAAAGTTCTGTGTAAATAGGCATATTAATGTGACAAGTAATAGATAAATTGTTTATAAAATAAGAATGAATTAAAAGTAAACAAATAATATGAGACAACCACTAAAACGCACGAAAAAAGAGAAAACGAAACCAGGGCGAAGAATAATGATTTTTTTAAATAAAAAGCAAACCTGCATCATAAGCAGCCACGCCAACGTAAAGAAGTTGATCACCCACCTCCGAAAATTTGCGCATGTCGAGAAGCTCCGTCGTCCAAATTACGCAACCCGACCCGCCATCGCTAACATTGGCGTTGCTATAAGCCGTGCAGGAGCAATTCTTAAGGCACGTCCCCTTACACTCATCCAAACTCATCTTGTCATCCACAAAGGCACCCCCACTCTCCGGCAACTTCGTATAGTTCAATGCCAAAAACCCATCCCCTTCGCACTCCAACTTGTCGACCCGAATGCACCCGTTCGACCCATCCCGCAAATCCCAAGCCTGCTGGTTTCGGGGCTTAAACCCAACCAAACACCCGCAAACTGGTGACTGCGCGAGGCCGCATAACCCAAAGGAACCACATTCTCTGTAAAGGTCGCATTGGTCATTCGGCTAGTACCAAAATTGGTTCCATATGAGACTCTCCGGGACCCACGTGTACCTCTCCAGATACCCTGTTGTTTGGTTCACTATCAATCTTGAATACAATGTTTCATTTTTTATCTTGAATGAGTAGTAAACTTCGTCATCCGTCCTCTTAAAGGAGAAACTGATCACTCTAGCTCCTTCTGTTTCCATTTCTGGGAATCCGCTGAATCGGTTCCCATTCCAGCCTCCACTTCTGTAAATGATTGAGCCTTTATTTCTCAAGAATGCTTCTGGGTAGCCATTGATGTCCAGCTTGAAACTTATATCCCCTTCCGATGGATCGATTGGGCTTCTCCAGGATGATATGTATCGATTGAGCCCGGTTTTTGAATCCCAGCCTAGCTTCATTCCAGGTAAGAGTGTGTCTGTCGGATGGTGAAAGCTTTGCCAGAGATAATCCTCTGCTTTTTCATCGTTTTCTTGGCGCAAAACAAAGTTCCCAGAATTTAGGAGCTGAGCAACAGCTGTGTTGTTTCTTGGAACCGGGAGATTTTTCTGATTCGATGATGACCAGATAGAATCGCCTATACTGTCTACCAAACGGATTCCTCCATATTCACCAATTTTCAAGAAACCGGGGGAATTCGTGAGTGGTTTGTCTCTGTTGGCGACCCAAACGACAGTTCTCTGTTTTATTTTCTTGTACCATATCCCGACATACCGTTTGCCGGAGTTGCCGGGAGTGAAGAATCCTAGTTCAAAGAGCTCGCCGGCGGAGACTAAAGTTTGGTTTTCTGTGAGGGGACGTGTGGGAGTGATGGTGTCAATTGAACTAGCTATGGAGGTTAGTAGAAGGTTTGGAATTAGAAAGATGCAGAATAGATAGCGGTTTGGTGGTTTCATGGTGGTCATTATTCTTAAATGGAAAAACAGGTTTGATTGAAAGGTCACGGGTTTGGTTCTCCGGGTAATTGGTGTAAACATATACCGAGTATTATTGTGAATTTCCCTTTCATGAATAGGGAATATGACTTTTTCCAAGCATGCGATACGGAGTACTACTATATTTTAAGTGGCGGCATTATGTTTTGATCAAGGGTCAACAACAATGATTATACCGAAATACTAGTTTTTCTGAAAGGATAATATATAATTA
Source organism: Cuscuta europaea (assembly GCA_945859875.1). Lineage (NCBI taxonomy): Eukaryota > Viridiplantae > Streptophyta > Magnoliopsida > Solanales > Convolvulaceae > Cuscuta > Cuscuta europaea. The sequence continues at coordinate 9,828,120 of CAMAPE010000015.1, forward strand.
TTAATAATAATAAGAGTAACTAGAGACAAAATAAATACGATAGAAATATTATACTAGGATGAGACATAGAATTGACTGACCTTTGAGGACCTTTCAAATTCGTTAATCCCGCATCATGGTAGTCCAATCTATAGCATCGCTGAACTTGCTACTAAAATCAGAGATGATTGAACAAGAATTCTTTAAATAAAAACAACAAAATAATTCAAATGTCCGGGTTAACCGGCCACCAGGTGGGGAGAAGAGGTTTGTCCATCCATCTCCAAAGGAAGCATCCTGATTTTACTAGCCATCGGAAAGGGAGAAGAAGTTAGATGAGTCAGCTCCAAAGGAACCATCTCCCTTACGGGGTTTGTCAGTCTTTTAGGCGATGCTATTCCAGGAGCACCGCCACTGTACCTTGTCGTTTTTAAACCCCTCGCCATCAACCTCATCAATTGACATCATTGCATAAGTCTGCTTTGAGTTCTCCATTAATGACCAACCAAGCGAACACCGGATCCAAGACAGAGATAAAGAATTAAAGAAATTCACAATCAAAAACCCCAAACACGTTCACAATTGAAACAGACTAACCTCTCATGCATACCCCTACGCAAGCCATGACTCCAATCCCACTCTGCCTCTACGTTGTTGTACAAACATTCGTGCGAAGGGAGCCAATGTCGCACATCGCTAGGGTTTCATCGCTCATACCGAAAAACTAGTTGTATACAACCCCCTCGTTGTTTGTGTATGCAGGCAATTTGTTTGAAAAGGGGCAAGATTTTAAGACCAAATGCTTGTATACATAAACTGATAAACAATGCACAATTTGTGTATAAATTTTGTGTATGCCAATAATGGTTCATGATTATATAGTAGTACTACGTAAAGTTTGGTAACTTATTGTAATTGACTAATTGTACTAATAAAACGATGGCTTCAAGTATTTTAAGACTTATTTTATACCGACATATACACATAGGTAATTTCTGAATAACTTTTTTATATAGACAAACAACTGGATTTATGAACGAATTGCCTATATAAATAAACAACTCAGACGGTACATAAAAGATGTACAAAATATGTGTACAACAAAAATACTTCTTCTAAATTTATAACAAAAAAGGATGGCATCCTGATAAGTTCATATTTCAACACGCATTTGATGTGTGTTGGAGTCGGATTTTGATGGTTTTCCTCGCTTTTAGGCGTCATTAGTGTCATATTTAGCTCAAGTCATGTTAGTCAGGTGTTGGAACGAGTTTTGGCATTCTAAAGTTGAGATCAGGTCATTGAGAGCCCGGAATCGGAGCTTTAGGAGTGATCGGGATGAGTAGAGGCATGTTCGAGAAAGAATTCGGAATTTTGAAAGTCACCGGGAGGTTCGCGATGAAGTTTCAATAAAGAAAGAGCTTTTGGATCAATCACGGGAGCAAACGGGAGCATCTTGGAGCAAGAAATAAGGAAACATGAAGAAAAGTGCCACGCTCGCCGAGCGTGGCTGGTACGCTCGCCGAGCGAGCGAGGCAGAGAGTTAAAAGAGAAATTTCGTATCCACGCTCGCCGAGCGTGGCTGGTACGCTCGCCGAGCGTAATTCCGTGACACGGGCTTGCTCCGCACGCTCGGACGCCATGCTCGTCGAGCGTGGACGTGATTAGAGAGGTTTTCAGCCAGGTTTTTTCAATCAGCCCAAATTTGATTGTTTCCTATAAATACCACCCCATAACCCTAATTAAGGGGGGATGGAAGTTTAGAGAGAGGTTAAGGACGTGATTAGAGAGGTTTTCAGCCAGGTTTTTTCAATCCCTTAACATTCTTTGTAAGTTCCTACTTTTTAATTAATGACAATTAATTCTATTTTTTCCAATTCTATTGATTCCTCAATTATGAATAGGTAGTAGTTTTAATTAGGGATTTGGGGTTGATGAAGGAGTTAATCATGATGTATGACTAAGGTTCTTGATGGTGTAAATTGCATGAATGCCATTTAATTTGTGTATGAATAATTTAATTGATATCTTTTGTAACCTAGAATGGCCACTAGAATTACAATAGCTTATAGAATAAATTAAGAGAGATCTAATTTGTTCTAGGACACATTCACACACACTTAATCGTTCGCTAAGAGATTAGTAGCGATTAAGGGACCGTAAGCTCGTTCGTCTTGGCAATAATTTAGGATCCTGTCGCATGAGAGATCAGCCTGGTCCCCTAAATTATTGTACTCTACGCCGCGAGAGCGGTAAGAACTTAGTATTGATTAGCTAGGCTCAATTAAATTAAATTCATGTAATTAAGCCTGATCTGCCAGAAATCTGATTACTCCGGAATCAATTCCTGTTCCCTTCGTTGTTAATTAAGAAGAACCCAATCATTTACTTTTAATCGTTTTTTTTGCAATTTTAGTTTTCTCAAGCAACCAATTCTCGCACGACCGCATTTGTTTTATTTATTTTTATCGCTGATTTTAGGTAATTCTTAATTCCCTTTTACTGTCCCTGTGGAGACGATACTCGTACTTTCACCGCTATATTACAATCTTTTTAAGTGCGAGAAAACTCACATCAGTTTTTGGCGCCGTTGCCGGGGACGGTGTCGGTTTTAAGGGTTAATTAATTTCAGCGAGATTTTTTTTAGTTAGATTTGTTTTAGTTTTCCGTAGGATTTTTCTGTTCTAACCTTTCAGGTTATTTTCAAAGAGACATGCGATGAACCCATTCAGCGAAATTCCTGGAGGAACTCCTTACCCTCAAAGCTCCATGGAATATTCACCATATACATCATACCCTCCTTACACTCCTCCTCCTCAACCTCCTCAATTCTACACACCTCACCAATATTATTCTTCTACACCACAAAATTTTCCATCTTCCTATTCTTACCCTCTTCCAAATACACAATACTCTCAATCTCATTCAAACTAAAGGTCACCATTCATGTCTTTGCCCCATTCCTCCATACGACCATCCTTACTGGGCAACTGCATACCTCACTTCGTCCTCCCCACAACTTACAAACACAAATGTTTCAATCACTCCTACGTCTTTGCCGAGCTCTGAGCCGCAGGATTCAGACGACGAATTGGAAGAGATAATTTCAGAGAAGCTGTCTGACATGGAAGAGACACTCAAGCAACTCATGCAAGCATCTGAGGCGAATCATCAATCAATGCAATCGAGTCTTCAGAGCATGGAAAATCACTTGGATCAGTTGTTTAATGCCCTATCTAAGGAGTCCGAGAGATCCCATCCGAGAGAAACAGAAGCCCAATCCGAGGAGACCAATAGAGATGATCAATTGAGCGAGTCAGACAATGATGGTGGGAATATGATGAATGATACCCTCCCAGATGCTTTTGAAGATCCACCTATGGTTGAACTTGATCAAAATTATAGTAGTCTCGAGTTGTTTTTCCAAGAATACAGGCAAAAGTTCCAAACGGTACAAGCTGTAACTGACAAAGTCACAGATCACTGTGATTTCCATACATAAATTACCAAGCCGTTTGATTTACCATTAGTCTCAACCCCTGACGAGGATGGAAAGGAGCAGATGAGTCATGACATTGAAGATGAGTTGGGAAAAGATAATCACGAGCTCCAAGAGAGTGGTAGAAAGGTAGATGATCTCCCTGACGAAGAAGTCCCGCTCCACATACAAGATTACTCCTCTTACGTTAGTCCAGATTTGGATTTCTTTGATCCATTCCTTGTTGATGATATTTCTTTTTGTGAGGAGAATGATCACAACATCTTGGAGAGTATTAAAGAGAAGAGTGACAAAACGAATTGGGATGCATTAATGGAGAGTGATAGTGAGTCAAGAGGAGGTGCTCAGAATTTTCATGTTACATTCGAGCAAGGCAAGGAGGCATTTGTGATACATTTTGAACATGAGGATGTGAGGTGCATACTTCACTTTTGCGCTGATGAGGGTTATGAAGACCATATGCTACCTTCGTGGTTACAAGAGTTTAAAGACCTGCGCCACTTAGTGGCAATTGTTGAGAGGAAGCTGGAAACGTTGATTACTAGTGTACCACTACAGTCTCTGCTATTGGAGAGCTTACGAGGTATCGTCGGGCAAACGACGTTAAAAATAGCGCTTCTTGGGAGGCAACCCAAGTTTAATTATGCACTTTTATCTTTGTTTGTTTGCTTTCATGAAAACCCCCGAAAAAAACAAAAAAAAAAATCGGGGTGTTTTTTGTTTTTGTTTTTGTGTTTGTGTGTTTTGTTTTTGCAGCTCAGGATCTTGCTTTGGGGATGATGTGCCGAGGATCACTTGACTCAGTTTAGTTCTGCACCGACCAACGTCTTAGGGAAGTTTTTGCGACAACTCTTATAATCATCCTTTTGTAATAATTGACTTGAGTTAAGTTGAGCACGTGTGACCCTTTCCCTTTACCCCCTTGTGCATAGTGCATATTTGGTCATCGATGGTGATGCCAAAGTTTAAGTGTGGGGGAGTGAATTGGGCAGTCGGGCAGTAGTTGTTACATGTGATTATTAGAGTTAGCATGCGCAGGTATTAGTTGTATATTCATAGGAAATTCATGTCAAATTTTTGAAAATTTTTCTCTAAACTGTGTCTTTGTGAGCTGGCTAGCGTTTGACAATGCTTTCAAATTGTCCTTGAAGTGTTTAGGCTTAAATTGCTTATACTATAATCTGGTTGTTGAAAGGATGAAGGCATTAGTCACCCATTGAATTAATTCATAAAATCATTCATCCCACCTGAATAAGTCCTTTAGGAGAAGCCATTTTGAGCTTGATCGTTCTTTGTTTACCCAATTAATTGAGCTCCATAACCATATGGCCTTTGTATCATTACCCGTGAATATTTCTGACATAGTCTTGGTGTTTAGGGAACTAGGGGATTAATTTGCTAAGTTTAGGGAATTTGTGTAGGAGCCATTTTTGGCACTGTTCCTATGCCCCAAATAAGGTAAGAGCAGTCACTTTTTAGGAACTTGATATTTTCGAGGATTGCATTGTAGGCATGGATTCACTTGAATAAATGAACTTTAATTGCTATTTTTCCTTGGTGAGGCCGAGATTAGAATGTGGTAATGTCTAAGTGAGAATCCGAAAGGTGAAAAATTAATATAGCTAGACCTCTTGCCTTGCGAAAAAGAGAATGGGAACCCCTGTCAAAAAGCGTAAGTGTTTTGCACAATAAGATGAGACTTGGGTATCTTTCGAAAGAAATGGCGTTCTCGTGCCAACATGACAAGGAAAACTAAACTTAATTAATGAACTTGGAGGCTTTAGCAAAAATTGGCTTTAGTCCTCCGCGTACTTCAAGTATACGTCAAAGCACCAATGTGCCACGGCGGTTTAGCTTAGTTGTACACCATGTCTACTCTTTGCATAGGTTTAGATGATTGATCCTAAATTGTGACCTACTGAGTTCCTTGATCCTAAGAATAACCCTAAAATTCCCGAATACATTGAGTCTTTGTTGGAATATTCCAATCTCTAAAAAGAAGAGGGACTGTTCATCACCATTCACCTTCACCTTCACAAGTCCTTTTGATCAATAACTAGTTATTTGTGTATGCTGTCATTATTTTAAGAATGTTGTGAATAATTTTGTCAAATAGTTTAGCTTGAGCACAAAGACGTAGTTTAGGGAAGAATTTTCTTGATTTAGATTGTGTGTTCTGTGAATATCCCTTTAACTACGTGTTCATGCTAACTGTTTTGATTTCGTGTGGTGATTATCGTAAGTCCCGTTGTTCGATTTGCTTGAGGACAAGCAAAAGCTTAATTGTGGGGGAATCTGATAAGTTCATATTTCAACACGCATTTGATGTGTGTTGGAGTCGGATTTTGATGGTTTTCCTCGCTTTTAGGCGTCATTAGTGTCATATTTAGCTCAAGTCATGTTAGTCAGGTGTTGGAACGAGTTTTGGCATTCTAAAGTTGAGATCAGGTCGTTGAGAGCCCGGAATCGGAGCTTTAGGAGTGATCGGGATGAGTAGAGGCATGTTCGAGAAAGAATTCGGAATTTTGAAGGTCACCGGGAGGTTCGCGATGAAGTTTCAATAAAGAAAGAGCTTTTGGATCAATCACGGGAGCAAACGGGGGCATCTTGGAGCAAGAAATAAGGAAACATGAAGAAAAGTGCCACGCTCGCCGAGCGTGGCTGGTACGCTCGCCGAGCGAGCGAGGCAGAGAGTTAAAAGAGAAATTTCGTATCCACGCTCGCCGAGCGTGGACGCCGAGCGCGGCTACGGGAGTCCTAAATCAGCCCAAATTTGATTGTTTCCTATAAATACCACCCCCATAACCCTAATTAAGGGGGGATGGAAGTTTAGAGAGAGGTTAAGGACGTGATTAGAGAGGTTTTCAGCCAGGTTTTTTCAATCCCTTAAGATTCTTTGTAAGTTCCTACTTTTTAATTAATGACAATTAATTCTATTTTTCCCAATTCTATTGATTCTTCAATTATGAATAGGGAGTAGTTTTAATTAGGGATTTGGGATTGATGAAGGGGTTAATCATGATGTATGACTAAGGTTCTTGATGGTGTAAATTGCATGAATGCCATTTAATTTGTGTATGAATAATTTAATTGATATCTTTTGTAACCTAGAATGGCCACTAGAATTACAATTGCTTATAGAATAAATTAAGAGAGATCTAATTTGTTCTAGGACACATTCACACACACTTAATCGTTCGCTAAGAGATTAGTAGCGATTAAGGGGCCGTAAGCTCGTTCGTCTTGACAATAATTTAGGATCCTGTCGCATGAGAGATCAGCCTGATCCCCTAAATTATTGTACTCTACGCCGCGAGAGCGGTAAGAACTTAGTATTGATTAGCTAGACTCAATTAAATTAAATTCATGTAATTAAGCCTGATCTGCCAGAAATCTGATTACCCCAGAATCAATCCATGTTCCCTTCGTTGTTAATTAAGAAGAACCCAATCATTTACTTTTAATCGTTTTTTTTTTTTGCAATTTTAGTTTTCTCAAACAACCAATTCTCGCACGACCGCATTTGTTTTATTTATTTTTATCGCTGATTTTAGTTAATTCTTAATTTCCTTTTACCGTCCCTGTGGAGACGATACTCGTACTTTCACCGCTATATTACAATCTTTTTAAGTGCGACAAAACTCACATCACATCCCATCCCAAAAGGCCCCCCAACATCGACCGGACGGTACGTTGGGATGATGTAAATTGGACTATAATCACAATCTGACAGATAGAGAGTGTGGCTCTGTCCCCGATACTTGCAGAGGCCCTATGCGGCTCTGCATTTTTAGCATAGTAACCTCTCATTGCAGTTGCCGAGATTCGAACTCGTAACCTAACCCTTGTGGTACTCCCTCGCTACGAGTTGAGCTACGCCCACCCATACTTCTTCTAAATTTATTATGCTATAGATCGGACGGCCGTCTCCTTTTTTAAACGTGGGGTCAAATTGATTGAGAGTTGAGGCAACTCCATGCTAAAAACATGGTTGGTTGCCATATGCCGCCACTCACAAAAGAGCATACTCCATGTGATCAAAACATGCACAACTAGTATTTCGATGTAAACACATATGATGTTTACACATGATGTTTACCTTAGAAATTTCCATATGATGTTTACATTATATATATGAAAATATATGCAATCACGAGTAAAAATCTGTTAAACTGCGTCACGTCATTTGAGGCGCTTAAAAAACAAACGCCTTTAACATATACGAGTTACGACGTGCGGCGCTTTTCTTTTTAAGCGCCTCTAATATGTATTTAATTTTTTAATTATTTAATGTTTCGGGTTGTTGCGGCGCTTATATATAAAAACGCCGCCAATATTTAAATTAAATTTTGATATTTAGAAGCGCAGGAGCGAAAAAATGTAAATGAAGCGCCAAACCGAAAAATTTAAATAAAATTTTAAAATTTATCAACGCTTCTGCGGCGCCTAATTAATGAAAAGCACCGTATTAGAAAAATATTTTTTTTTAGTTTTTTAGGAGGCGCCTATATGTCAAAAGCGCCGCAGACCGACGCCAAATTTTTATTCAAAAAAAAACTTATTTTTTTAAAAATCGGATTTTAAAAAGAGGCGTGCGGCGCCTATATGAAAAAAGCGCCGCATAAATGTTCCAGTTTGTTAGGAGGCGCTTATATGTAAAAAGCTCCGCATACCGACGTCAAATTTTTATTCAAAAATATACTAATTTTTTAAAAAAATCGGATTTTAAAAAGAGGCGTGCGGCGCCTATATGAAAAAGTGCCGCATAAACTGTTCCAGTTTATTTCGACATGGCCGGTCGTTCGCAGCATAGTTTCAGTTTGGCCTAAACCCTAGCTAAGCCGTCGCACCTAGTCCGTGGCCCAGCCGTCGCACCTCCGCCGTCGCACCTCCTCCGCCGTCACACCTCCTGCGCTCACCTTCGTTGCCGTCGAAGCTAGGCATCTTCACCGCTCACTCCAGCCGCAGCCGTCTAGGGTCGTCCGCGTCAAGTGTGCTTCGAGCTCCGGTCTTCCGGTCCGCTTGCCGCCGTCGAGCTCCGGTCCGCTTACTCCAGCCATCGGTCTCCCATTTCACAGCAGGTATGTATATTTTTTAATAATAAATTTTTTCAATATTTTTTATTTTAATATTAATTTTGAGTAATATAATTTTGGAATAGTTGTAATGAGCAGCAAAACCCTTCCAAGAGGTTGTTTTATATTAGCATAACCCTCAATTGCAATCTTACATAAAAAGTGTGCTTAAAAAGAAAAAAAGTATGCAATAATTTATTATTATTTTTTATTTTTAGATAAAGTTTAGTGTTGTTAATCATGGATCGTAGCTGGATGTATGGTTTGCGAAATACTTCTCAATTTTTCAATGGTGTTCATGAGTTTGTGAAAGTGGTTGTTGCGCATCAGAAGCAACAAGGACAAAAAGGAATTTTATGTCCTTGTTCAATGTGCCGTAACATTAAAAGAGAGAATGACGTGAACATAGTTCTTCAGCATTTATTTGAGAAGGGTTTTAGAGAAAACTATATGACATGGACATTCCATGGTGAGAATCGTGTGGATGTCGAAGACCTTTTTTCTGGAGCAACTTCTAGTCATCTAAAGCGTAAAGCTACTCATATTACTACTACTTCAAATGATATTGATGATGGTGTTGCGGATGATGATGTCAATGAAGATAGAATTGATGAACTCATGAATGATGTTCATGATAATTTTGATTATCAACCAAAATCTTATGAGAATTTGATTGAGGCCGTCAATATACCGCTATTCACAGGTTCTGAATTCTCCAAACTATCTGCTGTTCTCAAATTATTTCACTTGAAAGCTAAACATGGGTGGAGTAATGTTAGTTTCACTGAGTTGCTGATATTGTTTCAAAAAATGCTTCTAGAAGGAAATACACTTCCCGATACGAGCTATAAGGCTAGAAAGTTGTTGTGTCCAATGGGAACAGAATGGGAGAAGATTCATGCATGTCTAGCCGATTGCATACTGTACTGCAATGAATATGAAAACCTAAATGAATGTCCAAAGTGTCACGCTTCACGTTATAAGAAGAAGAAGGGTATTAATGTTGGGTTTGATGCTGAATACACCAAAACACCTACCAAAGTGTTGTGGTATCTTCCTATCATTCCTAGATTTAAAAGATTATTCATGAATGAGAAAGATGCAAAACACTTAGTGTGACATGCTCAAGGCAGGAAAAAAGATGAGTACTTGCAACATGTATCTGATGCACCACGGTGGAGGCAAATTGATTTGAAATATCCTGATTTTGGCAAAGAAGACAGGAATTTGAGACTTGGATTATGCACTGATGGTATGAATCCATATGGCACATTGAGTAGTCAACATAGTACTTGGCCAGTTTTATTGGTTATTTATAATTTGCATTCATGGTTGTGCATGAAGAGGAAGTACATAATGTTGTCTCTGCTTATCTCGGGACCACAACAACCCGGTAATGATATTGATGTGTACCTCGCACCATTAGTTGATGATCTTAAACTTATGTGGAATGAGGGTGTTACAGCATATGACATGCACACAAAAACAAATTTTAATTTGCGTGCTTTGTTGTATTGCACTATTAATGACTTTCCAGCTTATGGAAATCTTTCTGGATATACGGTTAAAGGTGGAAAGGCATGTTCCATTTGTGAAGATGACACTCTTGATTTGCGATTACCCAATTGCAAAAAGAATGTATACATGAGTCATCGAAGATTTTTTCCATGAAACCATCGTTATCGTGCACTCAAAAAGGCATTTAATGGAAAAGCTGAACACGGTGTTCCTCGACGTGTATTAAGTGGATCAGAAATATATGATAAGGTCAAAGATTTGAAAGAATAAAGCTTTTATTCCGAGAGAGTCTCCTCGGGTTGTGGTTCCTCCTAGCACATACCCATTGGTTAGTGATACTATTTTGCAGTCACTAACCGAAGATTTATTGGAGCTACATGAGACGCTAGAGTGGTATGAGCCAGAGGTGTGTAAATTCTCTATTGCTTTACCTGTTGATGTCTTTCACTATCCGCAAAACGGTGAATTTGGGACTATCATCGATCGTAAAGACTTGGCTGAATTACTCGAGGGTGATTCTGTGGATATGTGTATCATTCAATCCTTTGCATTGTAAGTATTTTAAATAAATATAACAATATTTAAATTAAAGTTCATGAAATGATTGAACTTCAAAATTGTATAATGATGCTATATTATGTTTATTATAGGTGTGCCTTAGCTAAATTGAATGATTTGCAACGTGATGATGTTGTATTTTTGTGCCCCTTATTGTGCTCTTATGGTTCTTATCAACTTGACAAGAAGGGCACAATAACATATATGAAACAATCTTTGTGTGCGACATTTGGAAAAAGAATGATCTTGCTTCCATATAATGAAGGGTAAATAGTTTTATTTTATATAATGTATCTGTTTATGTAAATTTAATTTTTTAATTAATTGTATTTTTTTTTTATTTAGATTTCATTGGATTTTGATAGTTATTTGCCCCTCGGTTAATAAAGGCTATATCTTCAATTCAATCCCAAGCTTTTCTAATATCAGCATTCAGAAAGATCTAGCATTGTAAGTATTCTTTTAATATTTTTTATTTATTTAATTGCTATAGATTATTATTAATATTATTATTTATATCATATAACATACTTTTTTTAATATAGAGTATACAGAGTTGCTTCCGCAAGAAATGGTGATGGAAAGCCAATCACATGACATAATGTTAAGGTAAATTCATCAATAACTTATTTCAATCACCATTAACTTTGATACATATATTTTGTAAATTTGTATTTCAAAAAAGTGTGCCAGACAAAACGGAAACACAGAATGCGGATATTATACCATGCGATACATATGGGAAGTGATTTCGTATGTTGATAGCTTTGATATTGGAAAGGTATATCATTATTTATTCTTATTTTTTATCTAAATATTTGTAGGATTGGTATGATTTTTCTTGGATGTACTCTTAAATATGTAAAAGTTGTTTACATTGATTATATATGTCGGAATTTTTATATTAGCAATTACGACATGTTTATGTTGGTTATGTATTGTGTTAAGTGTTTTCTGAAATCATTTTTATGAAGATTTTTGTAATCTATGTTGGTTACTTGAATTGCTTACACTTTGCTGATTTTGTAATTTGTGAAGTTCATGTTGTTGATATAGTGATGATTTTAAAAAGTTTACACTTTTGGTATTTTGTTAATTCTGTTACAGGACGTACTTTTAAATGATCCTAAATACGATTGAATTTTTTTTTAAAAATGTTGAATACTTGCGGCGCTTATTTGTGTAAGGCGCCGCGAACGTTAAAAAAAAAATTAATTTAATTTATTTAAAAAACATTTGCGGCGCTTATATAAAGAAAGGCGCCGCACGGTTACGTCAAAAATTATTAATTTTAAAAAATATAATTTTTTAAAAAAAGCGCCACACACATATTAAATATAATTTTTTAAAAAATAAAATATTCGCGGTGCTTTTTGAAATTAAGCGCCGCACGGGTTAAATTGCGGCACCGAGATTTGCGACGTCTAAAAGCGCCGCACGTTGGGTGATTTAAGCGCCGCAAAAAGGTAATTTTACACCCGTGAATGTTGTTTACCTTATATTTTGTTTGTGATCAAAACATGTACAACCATCACTTTTCCTTGGCGTTAGTGAATGTGGCACGTGTAATTGGTATAAACACATGTTTTATCCGTATTGGCGTTAGTTATGCAACATAACTAAAAAGTACTCCTGTCCTTTCTAAATTACTCATCTGTTTATTATAACTTGCATATCACAAATGACATGCAGATTAAGATAATGGATACTGTATGATGGAGAGTTATGCAGAACAGAGAAAAAAATGTGATGTTGTAAACCACAAATTCCTCCATTGTTATATCGTGGGAGCAATCCACAGTATTACCAAAACACGTGTGAACATTCACTTTTTTTCTTGTCTCGGTAGCAGAATGATGTAACTCACGTGAAAATGAATATAACTCACACTAATAACAAATGTACGTAACTCACGTGAAATGCTACTTGCCTAATACAGAGTATAAGAAACAAAACAACAATATCAATGTAAACAATGAAAACAATGAGTCTAACTGCTCAACTACTTTATACAAATAGTGAATATGTTTTGTGTTTAATATTAAGGCCATAAAAAAGTTTTTTTTAAATTATTATATTTTCCAAAAATTGATGTTTTTTTGTTTCAATAGCAGAGGTTTATTTTGATATGTAACTACTGTTATGGAAAATGTAAATCACGCTAATGGAAAATCTAAGTTATGTATATGCAAAATGTAACTTGTTGAGGTAAGTCCAAATGTAACTCGCACATAGGAAGATGTAACTCGTGTATAAAAAAATATAACTCGCGCATAAGAAGATGTAACCTCATATACTTTCACATGTAAACAATGAAAATAAGTAGCGTAATTATCTAATTAATTTACATAAATAATGAATATGTTTTGTTTTTAATATTAAGGCCAAAAAAATGTTTCAAAAATTTTTATTTTTTCCAAAAACATATATTTGTTTTGCTAAAAAATCATTTTTTTTCAAAAAGAAATGTTTTTTTGTTTCAATAGCATGAATATATTATGTGATGTAAATCGTGTTATGGAACATATAACTCGTGTTGATGAAAATTCTAACTTAGGTGTGTGCAAAATGAAGCTGGTTGAGACAAATCCAAATTAAAGTAACTCGCGCATAGAAAGATGTAACTCATGCATAAATAAATGTAACTCGTGTACAAGAAGATTTAACTTGATATAATAGTAAATGTAACTCCAAAATATAAACATAAATCACACATGTGAAAATCATGTAGACCACACATATGAAGATGTAATCTCATATTTTATCAAATGTAAATCAAAATAAAAAAATTCCATGTCGTAAAAACACTAATGATGTATAACATATATAAGAAATATATTAGATGAAAAGTGTATGAATATGGAAAAAATATTACAAAAAAGTGTTTAATACAAAAAAATACAAAAATAAAAATAATGTATGAATGTGAAATGTAATATACATATTTTATTTAGATTAATATATATATATATATATATATATTACAAAAAAAGTGTTTTACAAAAAAAAATATTACAAAAAATGTATACAAAAAATATTACAAAAATAAAAACAGTGTATGAATGTGAAATGTAATATACTAACTTTACTTAGATCGATATTTTTTGTTATGTATTGATAAAGAAAAAAATAGATTGTGTTGTAATTTAAATTGAAGATAAAGAAAAGTTAAATTGTAATTACATTTTTAGTATTTGATGAAGAAGAAGAAGAAGAAGACGAAAAGAATTGTAGAAAGAGAAAGTAAAAAAAAACAATAAGAAAAGGAAATGCCATGCTTACATGCAGGGAAATAAAGGATTAGTGGGATTAGCGCATCATGCGCATGGTGCGTCGATCCCACAATATAATTTGTTCAAATACTTTATCAAAAAGGGATAGTGGAAATTTAATTGGACGAACGGGAAAAAGAATTTTGGAAGTTTATTCAGAGACAGAGGGAGCAACTGTCTTGCAGTTTAAAGTAATGGTTGTAATGTTTCTAAAATTAGAAAATTGTGATTTTTAGATTTTTTATCATCAAAATAACCGCCGTTTATATTATCATTAGGAATCAGATCGTTACAAGAAACTCAAAAATACCAACCCTGACAACAACTATCTCTAACCAACTAGCACTATCAACCTTACGCCTAGACTCAGAGACGATCATCCCTGTAAGAGCAATATGAATCGTTAACCACCAAGCGGGTGTGACACAGCAATCACTAGCCAAATAGATCCTTCTAACGACATAATATTTAACAGAATTGTCAATCATTATTGTAGACCTAAAATTAAAGACATCAATAAAAAACAGAGCAACGTAAAACATAACACGGAAATAAAACCATGAAGAATTAAATAACTGATAAATCATCCAAAACGAAGCACCTCGATCGCTCCAAGGCGGCGGTTAAGGAGAGAGGCGGACCGCCGATCTTTCTTCTCCCTTGTTCAGCCCTTCACCCCTCCCTGTCTTCTCATCGCCCGCTCCACCACCACTACCACCACAGCCCTCTACCCATGTTGATTCACCAGAAACTAACTCTTCGACCTCCTCCTCAATTGCATGAATGAGACAACGCTGCTCTAGATCATCCATAGAAAACATTATTATCGTTTCTTGAACCTTGGATTCGTTTCCAAAAGCTGCAGCCGCACTCACGCCTCCTTTATGATTGAGTTGCACAAGCCGAGAAAAGAGATCAGAGAAAAAGATGAAATCTTGTTGCTGCTTCGAGATCCAATGGATAATCTGAAGTCACCTAAATCCCAAAACCAGAACCAACAATCTAAACTTAAAAAGCACTCTAGAAGCCTAGAGAAGAAGAGTCGCACGAACAATTGGCGGAAGGAAACCCCTACGCGACGGCAAAGCCGCTAGGGAAACAAAACCCCACGCGACGGCTAAGCCGCTAGATATAGCTATATCCTTTTGATTTTTAGATTTTTTAATTTAGGGATTTTACCGTTTCTTAATGTCTATTATAACGTTTACAAAAAAAGTGTGTTGTAACTTTTTATGTGTGATAATTTCTAAAAAGGAAAATGAAACTTATACTTTCAAATGACGTAGAAAAGTATTGTAGTTGAGGCAAGTAATACGTACGAGCAATGTTTTGTTTTTTGCTGAAAACCACTTAACTTTATTAAATTTATTCAGAGTACAAGCTAATGAAGTAAAAATGTGAGAGAAATAGTAAAGCTAATGAATGAAAAGCGCTAATGAAAGAAGTAAATGAACAAAATGCCTCCCGTGCAAAGTGATGAAAATCCAAACAAAGGGTCCATCTTCTCCCATCTCAACAAGTGTGAAGAGAATCCAAACAACTCAATCCTCAATAGAGCCTAAAATTGTCATAATTGGCTACAAAAAATCTATGTCAATACCCCCTGTTTTTCGCTTGAAGTAGAGCACTTCATCTAAACTTAATTTGAGTTGTCTTATAGTTGAGATCACTTAAGCATGGAAGCAACTCTTGATCAGAATCATCGATCGATGAGTCATCTTCTGAAGCCTTATCAGAATAAGAAATGCCCTTGATTGCATTATGTTGACCAAATTGCGAGAAGGAGACCTGAATATATAGGTTAAAGTTGCTAGACTTCACCCACTTGATTTTCATCCTCCCTTGTTACTATGTCCAAATTCTTAAGCCCGTCTTCCCTGAAAGAGGCAATATCCGTGTATTATGTCTCAGAAGGAGAAATATAATCAGTAGAAGGAAAAAGGTAACAATCTAAAAGTAAATCCTCCTGAAATATCGGGGATGATGTAGACCTCACAATCACAGAGTCCTCAAATGCTCAGTCAGAACAAACAACCCCATTGTTTGTCAAAAAAATTACTCCCTCCGTTCCTATTATATCTTCCAACTTTCCTTTTTCATCCGTTCCAATTAAACTTACACTTTTTCTTTTTGGTAAAGAATTTGTGGTTCACAACATTTCTTACACATTTCTCTTTCCTCTGCACAACTCTCCACCACACAATACTACTTTTCTTAAATTGTGTGCCAATGGGAAACGGAAGATAAAATGAGAACGGAGGGAGTATCTAATATGATCTTCTTCGTCTCTTTCAAAATATCAATTAAATTTGATAAAGTAGCGATAAAGAGACATAAACTCAGTCTATTCCTACCTTCTGGTATAATAAAAGTCTTACTACCCTCATTTTCGAACAACACCAAACGAATGAATCCCCCAAACATATTTTCCTCTCAATTACAGGGGCGGAGTCAGGGCACTGGGCCGGACTGGGCCGGTACAAAGAATATTTTTGGAAAAAAAATTAAACAGAATTTTTTACACTAAAAATTGAGCCATTTTTTAAATTTGGGGTGGGCCATGGCCTAGGTTGGCCACCCCTTGTCTCCGCCCATGCTCTCAAAGGTATAAGGCATGTCAAGGCGGCACGTCCAAGCCTTAAGTCTTTGAAGTCTAGACGGGCTTAGGCGGGAAAAAGCATTTTGATTTTTTATCCTTTATTTTTGTTTTCCAAGATCTATTTTAAGATATTTATGTTTAATATTAGATAATGTTATTCAAGAAAATCATACAATTCAAATTTTCAACGAAAATTATTTGTCGAGTTGTAAGTCTGGAAAAAATATTTGTCAATTACAGAAAAATCAGAACTCGAAAAGTAGTTGAATGATAATATTAATCAATAAAAAGAAATTATATCTAATATCTTACTACGTACTATATACAAAAGCAGGTGAAAATCAGCTCATTTTACCGCCCAAAGATACGGGTCAGAAAATGTGGGTCGGATCTGGTTAGCTATCATGTGTTGTAAATAAACTAGTATGGTACCCGTGCGATGCACGGGAGAAATTTTTTATTTTATTTTGATTAAAATGTTACAAAATTAAAATGTAGATGTTAAATATACTTATTTACTTTAAAAGAACTTGAAAATACATGTACCATATGATAAAAAGAACCATATATAAATTGTGATATAATACTTTGTCAAATTCCATTTAAGGTAATAAATACGAAGTAGTACCTTAGTCCCGTTCAAAGGATCTAACTGCAAAATGAAAAAAATTATTTAGATAATTAAATACACTAACTCGAGTATATTTTGAGAAATAGCTTTGATGAATATACAATATAATGAGTTATTAATGATAATTATTATATTAAAGATCTACAATTTTTATATTTGATGATTAAATTTTAATTTAAGAGTGTAATTTATTTAATAAAATATAAAATGAGAATTTTAAACTATGATGTCCAAAAAAGCAAAGTAAAAATCTTTGAATGATTGGAAGAAAGTATATGCTTAAAGTTTTTTAAAACATCCAAAAAATGAAAATTAATAATGTTCAGTAGGAGAGAGCCATGGAGGGATGTAACCTTTATTATTTCTTGATATGTGATTTTATATGATGTTACCTTTTGACGTTTTGTTGTTATATTTACATCATTTAATATATTTGAGATATATTTTGTTGATCAAAACATAATCTTTTTTGTTTATTAAAATTGGATGAGGAGAAAGTAATAAAATATAGCCAATCAAACTGCTTAGTTACAATTGCATATAACTCGCAAAGAGAACATTACAATGCAAAAATAGCCTAGCCTTTTCAGCATTCTTCCTTTGTTTCTCTAAAAGATTTACAGTGCAATAATGTGATCAAAGCATCAACCACAATTAATAAATAAATCGAAAGCTACTTAAGCAGAGTATGAGATAAAGGTAAAAGTAACATTAATTTATTCTAAGATCTAGATTTGCATAATTCAATTATTAAAAATAGAAAAGCAGTTCTCTTTTTTTCAAATCCTGCGGATACAAAATACAGTACCACGTAATAATGAAGCTCTTGATGATTTCATACGTTTGATGAAATTATTGACCCATAAATAAGAAAAAAAACACTTACTGCATGGCCAGAAAATTATCTTATTGAATACTGGAACACGTGAAATTTGTTTTCGAAGTCAATTAAACATTTAAATGGTTTAACCCGGTTCACTTTCTGGCTCATTAGGCAAACGACATAACTTGATAACATTTTGCTTCATTTCTTTACCCTTTACCCCGTCCAGCACTTCCCAAACATAGCCTTAGTGACAGCCCTCCATTTCTTCTTTGCTGACCAACCCTAACCCTCCTCCCGAGACCCGACCTTCCACATTTCAACCACCAGCTTGACGTTCATCTTCTTTTGGTCCATCCATTGTGGCATGATGACCATTGGCCGGCACAACTATATGCCAAAGCTTCAATGGTTGAATTCCACCCCCGTTAGTGAAGAAACTCCGAACGGTTTTACTTTCCAGCAGTTTAAGTTGAGTACATCGGTTCACGACCAGGCCTGCCGCCACTACCTTATCAGCTGCCCCATGGCACAGAACCAGCTCACCATTGATGAACCCTTAGCTATCGAAAGCTTTGACTCTTAGGGGCGTATGACGATCCATAGATCCACTACATAGTCAAGCCCTGTAACACACCATAGCTGGCATTTTATTGCAAAAAAACAAAGAACATGTATGTATTATAATTGGTTACATACAAACATAATCTTCAATGTCTCTATAGCAATACTACAATGATATTGAACTAATGCTCATTCGTCTATACCAGTATACCACCATCGAGGAACCACATATCTCAGGCAGTCTGGCTTTGCTTCGTTGGAATCCTTGCCGCTAGGGCAACAGGGGTGTAGTATTTATAGCAGAAACTTGTAGATATGTACAATTGTTTATGTATTTTTTGAGAAGTGTAAGAGATGATTTAATAATTGTTGATTGTATTATTATTCGGGAACGTGTTCCCGTCCCACACATTTTGGGAACTTGAAAAGCCATGTATCATTTGCAGCAGTAAAATTGCCGAGGAGCTGGTTGTGGGAATTTCAAAAGCCATGAATCTTTTTTGAGTCCAAGTTTAAAATGTTTATTCATCCAACCTTGACATTAATTGCACAACAATCTTGCTTCCCATGCCCATCTCGTTTTTCGGTAGCATAATCATTACAGCAAATTAAAGCATTTGAAGTTCAAATTAACCGACTCCCTTTTCACAACTACAAATTCCGCAATCATCATAAAAAACTACTCCCTACAAAATTTCACCAAAAGACAGATGCAATTGAATGCTTGGAGAAGCACAGTATGGATATGCCGAACAGGTTTTGGACACTATTTAAACCTAGGGCCTTTCACTTCATCCAAGGCCTAGATAAATAAAAAGGCACAACCACCATCTTTTACTACTTTAGTTACCAATACACCCTTCAAAGCTATTCCCGCCCAAAATCCTGCCCAAACTCCCCCACACTTTTCTGTTTTAATATATATATAGAATATATATAGATATAAGGTTGTTCCGCTGAAATGCATTGGTTAATGCACTAACACACCTTTGCTTGTTGAAAGCTTTATGACCTAAGGTTAAACAAGTGAACTACCCAAGGCACATCAAGTGACAAGAAAGTTGTTTGTCGACTGTCTAATACTCACTCCGTCCATTATAACTTTGCCAAAATTACATAGGCAATATTGATCTCATTTGAAAGATCATGAAAAATAAAAAATGTTGATATAAATTTTATAAAAATCGTATCAAAAATAAAAAAGTTATTATCATTTTTAAAAAAAGAGAAAATAATATCCAATGGGTGCATGGTGCTCACCATGCACCCGTTGCACGGTATATGCACTGTAAGTCATTGGAGCACTCATGCAAGATGTTATCATATCAAACAAGATTTTTATTGTGATCATTACGATTATTTGAGAAAAACCTCCCACATGGGAAAGATTTTAATTGTGAGACATGGTCCACTAGAAACACTTCCTTAGAAATTGCCCTATATAGGAGTAAACATAAACACAATTGCACAAATAGGAGTAAAACTTAAAATTTTCTTCAATAGGAGTAAACATTAATTTTGTACCCTTAATATCCCTAACTTAGTAAATTCTAAAATATAACTTATTTGATCCTATTAAAAAAATCTAAGTTCATTCACCGGAAATGAAACCTTTATGCAAGCAATTTAATTTTAAAAATGATCTAAATTCATCCCAACAATATTAAAGTATTAAATATTAAAAAATTTATTTTTGTAAAAATAAAAAATTTTAAAAATAAATAAAAGATAGATAAACTGCATTAAAAATATAAAAAAAATATGCATGCCTCTCCCGCATCCTCGGTCATCACCCAGCAATGTCACCTCTGATCAGCGAAAAAATGTCATTTTATGTAAAAACTGTCATTTTTCTTTGAAATGCCATAAAGATGGCAGTTTTACTCTTTGAAAATGCCAAATTTTCTCAAAATCTGCTATCTTGATGGAATTTCGGGAAAATGTTGGCATTTTTTCGGTGGTCGGAGTTGGTGGTGCCGGGAGGTTGTTGAGGCGGCGGCAGACGCCTACATATTTTTTTTATATTTTTTTCATTTTTTTTTTAGTTTTTTATTTTTTACTTTTCATTTTAATAATTTTTTATTTTATTTAATACGGAGTATATTTTATTTGATATTTTTTGTGTGTTTTTTACAATTAATTAATCTTACGGAGTATTTCTTTTATGTTTTAATTATTAATGAAATTTGTTGGAGCTTGGGGTTTGGGTAGGGGTATACTTGTCCAAACACTAATGTTACTCCTATTCAAAACATGGTACTCCTATTTTTGCATTTTGCCCATGTTTTACTCCTATTTGGGGAATTCACCCTATCTCAAATTAACTTTAACTTAGCTATTTTATCAACTCTTTGTTAGTTAGGCAAAATATAGATACCGATAGTTACTTTCCTTCATAAACTTATTTCGTTCTATTTAGTCATTAGAAAATGGACATTTAGGGCCCGTTTGGTTGTATTGATATAGGTTGAATCTAGTAAAATTGAAGGAATTCTAGTTGGAGCAAATAATTTAGCTAAGTATGTTGAATTGTGAAAAAATTATTTAAAGTATATTTAATTAATACAATGAAGAAAAGCTCATATAAAAGTAGCTAAAAATAGTTCTCTTTATAAACTTTGGTCAATCCAATCAGAAAATTAATTTTAACCTTAAATATCCTACAACGCAATCCAGTCAGTGGCGGATCTATGATTTATTTTTATTGGGGGCAGGAAAGGTAATTAAAAAACATTTAAGAAGAATAAAATTTGATAAATTATACTCCATATTTTATTTTTACGATGACACAATTAAACTTTAACTAAACACATCACACTGGCTTGCCGGGTTTTTATCCTTTGAAAAAGATGCATGACAATTATGTTTAAGAATCTAAAATAGCGCACATATATGGAGTAATTTAGATTTTGAATTTTTAAGTATCTGCATGACATTTTAATTTGTAAGTGTTAACCATATCAATAAGTTAATCAATTAAAATAAATTGTAACTCTTTTCACTTATCACAGTACTAACTCTTTCAAGAATGTATGGATATTATAATTAACATTAAATATGATGAAATTTTGATTGAAACATCTGAATTGACTGAATATACTGTATTATAGAAAAAATATGTTTAAATATATTTTCTTAGTAAAATAAAGAAAAGTTAATCTGAAAAAATATGTAAGATCAAAACAAGCGAATTTTTTTGTATCTAGATGATGTACTTTTCACGTGAAATCAAAACATATGTGTTTGATAAACAAAAAAAATGTATGATAAGATTGCTTTAATTTTTCTGAAAGAAAGAAAGCTACCAAACTACTCTAAAAAACGATAAAAAGTTTTGACTATGTCGAAACATGGGATTATAATAGCATGACATAAGTTCATTAACACATCAACAATCGCACTACATTAAAATATACATGAACCATATATGATCCATACATTTATCAGACCAATTCAAACTAGAAAATAAAATTTCAGTCCAATTAAAAATATTCCAAATTCACCACAACGATAATTTAATAACTTGTTTATAGTTTTATGAAATTTAATATACGACTTTAAACAAAATGTATGCAAGGAAGAACAGCGGGAGCCCCTCGTGGTTGAGGAGATGCAACTCAAGTTTAATAGTGCTGTTTTTATTTTTGCTTTTCCCTTTGGTCAAACTATGTTTGTTCTCGCATTCTATTTTTGTTTTGTTGGACTCTTGCATTAGGATTGAGTGATGAAAGGTTTGCTTTGACCGCCTTTGGCTCAGTTATGCCCTTAATTACAGGATCAGCGAGTCATATTGCTTTCTGGAAGGTGATTAACTCTAAGTCTTGTCCAATGGATGACGGTTGGGACTAGTCCTTTTATCTGTTTTTTCTCAATCTGAATGTTGTCCTCCTATCAATTTAAGACAGCCTCTTCCAAAAAAAGTATGATGTGTACCCAAAAGTCAAAATATTCAAGAAGACCAACATCAAATAGATAAAAAATTTAAATCGAATGTGAAAAAAATTATACTCGATTGACCATATGACATACTCTAGCAATCGGCAGTTCCAGTTTCAACCGTCCGATTGGTCTTTCATCGGTTAGTGGTGCACATTTTTTTCCCAAATTACCCAAATTCGGGCTGGGGCTGCTTGGTTATAGGGGGCAACCACATTTTTTAATTGGGGGCATATATTAAGTCTTTTAAAATTTTCTAACAATACATAAAGGTCTGGTAGGATTTTATTGGGGGCAATTGCCCCCCATAGTGCCTTATTACATCCGCCCCTGAATTCAGTGCGCGATATTAGAAGTTACACGTGTAGTAAAGTTTAAAACAAGGATTCTCAAATAGGCTCTTAGTATTACGAATCAACCCTTCACACAATGAGCATAACAAGATAGTAATTTGTATACACATACATATATGCACGTGTGTGTATAGCATTAGACATTTCACGTTGATCACACATCACATTCGCGATGTACAACTAAGTTAATGTATAACGAACATCAATTCATATTTGGTTCGATTTGAGCTTCTCCAAAAATTCTAGACATTCCGAAATCGGAAATCTTTGGCTGCATGGACGCGTCCAACAAAACGTTACTAGCTTTCAAGTCTCTATGGATAATTTTCAATCTAGAGTCCCTTACCAATCCCCAAGATGATCTCAAATCGTTTACTCCAAAAGAGACCAATCCGGGGGATTTTAAACTACTACTCTACCAATAAGGGCAGAGAATGATAAACTTTTCTTAAATGATAAAACTTTCATCCTCTTTCATTCATTTGGGCTTACATATTAAATTAGAACCTAACTCTGTCCAAGTATATTGATGGGCACTAGTTGTTAGTGCCTAAATATACATTTGTATTATTGTTTGTAATGTTTATTTACTAGTTTTGTGAAAGTTTATAGTTGTTAGTTTGCATTTGATTGTAATTGTAATTCTAGCATTTTATTGTTTGTTGTAAGTTATAGTTAGTTGGGCTATAAGTTTAGGATAGGTTTGGAAGCAAAAAGGATGAAGAAACGTAAGTTTTATGCAAAACCCGGTCGGGTATGGTATTTACCCGGCCGGGTATGAAGTGACAAAGGAAATTGCTGCAAAACTAGCAAATACCCGGTCGGGTATTCCATATACCCAGTCAGGTATGAAGTGATTTTGGACCAAAGAACTGTTGGGATTGGAAAATTCTTCTATTCAATATCAAGAACAGAATTACAATAGGAGGAGCAAACTCTCACACTCAACTATTACAAAAAACCAATCCTCACCAATACACTTCTACACTAAGTGTATTTCACTCTTCACACACTTTTCTCACTTTCTAAACTGATACTATGAACAACAATGGAGCACTCTATTTATAGGGCTGGTTTGGAGACATGAGGAAGTTGCATCCAAGCTTCCTAGTTATCTTCATATCTTCTCCCACACCTATTTGTTGGAGAGCTCTTTCCAAGAAGGTGCCTCCATGTTAAGGTGTCTCTTGGCAACTTCCAAGAAAGAAGGTGGAAGATACCTACAAATCTCCCCCTCCACCTTTTTCTTTATTTCTCTCGTTCCTGCGGTGCTCGCTGGCTCCCCCTCGTTGGCAACAAGTATCCATTCGGATGTGGAGTATTGTCTTTGTGGAACTATGCCTAGCATAGAACGTCGAACATGAATACCTTCAGATTCGTCTTCAGATGAAGGCTCCCCCTGCTGAGGAATATCATCACTGTGAGTATCATCATCACCTGCTGAACCATCACTCTCGTGTTCAGTAGAATCATGCATCTCCTCGTCGCTGAGAGGAATGTTTGATGATACAGGCACTTCGTCTTCTGGAGTATGTTGTTGGCGGATTATTGGAGCACACCCATGAAACTCGTTTTCATGAAATACAACATCTCTGCTTCGAATAACTTTCTTCACTTCGGGATCCCACAACCGGTATCTGAATTCTTCATCTCCATAGCCGATGAAGATACATGGGTTTGACTTGAGATCAAGCTTCTGTCTCAACTCCTTGGACACATGTTCAAATGCCTTGCACCCGAACACTTTCAAGTGAGAGTAAGAAACATCTCTTCCTGACCATTTCTTCTCTGGCACTTCAAAGTTTAAAGGAACAGAAGGTGACATGTTTATAAGATAACAAGCTGTCAGCACAGCTTCACCCCAAAATGGCTTAGGTAGCTTAGCCAGACTCAACATGCAACAAACTTTCTCCATAATGGTCCGATTCATTCTTTCGGCTACACCATTGTGTTGCGGAGTTCGTGGAACCGTCTTCTCATGTCCGATTCCATATGCGGCACAATATGCTGAGAATTCTCGGGAAGTGTACTCTCCTCCATTGTCTGAACGCAGACACTTCAGCTTCTTCCCTGTTTCTCTTTCTACCATGGCATGAAATGATTTGAATCGATCAAACACTTGATCCTTACGATTTAAACAGTAGGCCCATACCTTTCGTGATGCATCATCAATGAATGTCACGAAGTATCTGCTTCCTCCAAGTGACTCCTCTTCAATGGGTCCACATACATCAGAGTGGACAAGACTGAGTAACTCTGTATGGTTCTTCTTGGTAGAACTGAAGGAAACCTTGTGTTGTTTCCCAAATAGACAGTGCTCGCATGAATCTAGGGCAACACCTTTGCCCATGAAAATGACTTCCTTCTTTGCAAGAGTTGTCAATCCCTTTACGCTCAAGTGACCTAACCTCCGGTGCCACAAGTTTGGTGATATCTCTTCTTCAACAGCATTGAGACTCGGATGACACAACTTTGCATGAGTTTTATAAAGAGTGCCACAAATATGGCCTCTTGCAACAACCAAGGAACCTTTAGATAGCTTCCACGTACCTTCTTTGAATCGGTTAAGATATCCTTGTTGATCCAGAGTTGTACCGGAGATAAGATTCAATCTAAGATCCGGAACGTGTCGAACATCTTTCAACACAAGTGCGCATCCGACATTGGTTATTATGTGCACATCACCAATGCCAACAATCTTCGAGAAACTGGTGTTTCCCATCTTCACAGCTCCAAAGTCTCCGGACTTATAAGTTGTGAATAAGTTCTGGTGTGGAGTGGCGTGAAATGATGCGGCTGTATCAATCACCCACTCAACATCATGAGTGCCTACGTGTAAACATTCTTGTTCACCATGTGTAACAAGACACACGTCTGATGACAAACTAACCATGGTCTCACCATCTTCTTGGCTAGTATTTTGACTCGTCTGTGGCTTCTCTCGTAGAAACTTTCTACAATCTCTTTTCTTATGTCCATAATTACTACAGTAATTGCAATATCCTTCGAACCAAGTATTGTTTTCAAAGGACATACCTCTCTCATGTGATCTTGCGCGAACTTGAGAATTTCCTCTACTTTGACCTTGACCTCTACCTCGACCTCGACTTCTTCCTCCATTTCTGCCTCCCCCTCGTCTGTTAGTTTCTGATATGAGGACATATGATTGTTCCGTTCCGGCTTCCTTCCTTCGGGCTTCTTCATTCATCAGGGCATCTGTGACCATCTGCATAGTCACCTTCCCATTTGCAGCAGAATTACTGAGAGTGACAACAAGAGTCTCCCAGTTGTCAGGTAGAGAGCTCAAGAGTAGTATCGCCTGCTCTTCATCTTTGAGAACCCATCCGGTGGTGCTCAACTGATTCACAAGATCCTGGAATTGACTGGTGTGTTCTGACACCGAAATACCCCCACGTAATTTGTGGTTTACTAATCTCCTCATTAGTAACGTCTTATTTCGGGCGGTTTTTGCTTGATACATGCTACCAAGCTTCTCCCATAGTGTGTAAGCACATTGTTCTTGAGCAACATGGTGGAACACACTATGATCTATCCATTGTCGAATTTGTGCGACAGTTTTTCGATTCATTTTTGTC
This sequence comes from Cuscuta europaea, assembly GCA_945859875.1. NCBI lineage: Eukaryota > Viridiplantae > Streptophyta > Magnoliopsida > Solanales > Convolvulaceae > Cuscuta > Cuscuta europaea. The sequence continues at coordinate 9,854,523 of CAMAPE010000015.1, forward strand.
CATTCTTCATCCGTCTTTTTATCCGGTTTCACACCATTATTATCAAGAGGATCTGCTAAATCCCTCAAATTTAGCAAATCCTCCATCCGAGGTTTCCACATATTGTAGTTTGTGGATGTGAGCGCAATCATGGTGTCTGACGATGATTTATCCATAATAAAACGCTCTATATATCTCGTACCTTATTTTCGAAGCCGAATTTGGACAAACGGAGCTCACCGTTAGATCCGGAATGACCGAAAATGGTAAGAACCGGTCTGACCTCGTCCAAAACTGGTCTGGAAACGGGTGAACCGGCCTCCAAAAGCACGAACCGGTTCGGTCCGGTTCAGGCAGCAGCCCAGCCTGCAGCCCAGCAGGCGAATGACGTGGCTCTGCTCCCTCACTGACGTGGCGATGACGTGTAGCCACGTGGCGTCTGACGTGGCTCACAGTGGACGGCTCGGGTGGATGACGTGGTGGATGACTCGGCACCACGTGTCGCTGACGTGGTCCAACGTGGCGATGACGTGGCAGCTGACGTGGATCGTCTTCTTCCTCTGGACTGCGTGATGACGCAGTGATGATGCAGGCAGTTTTCCGGCAGCGCGTACGGCCTCTCCCGGTGGCCAAAAAATCCCCAAAAATACCAGATTTCTCGTCTCGCCGAGACGAATCTAATGGTATGATCAGATCCTGATTCTGAGCAACTTGAAAAATCATGATTTTCTAACCTGTAGAAATTTATCTGAAAATTAGAAAACAGTGTATGGAAACTCCACCTCGCTCTGATACCACTTGTTGGGATTGAAAATTCTTCTATTCAATATCAAGAACAGAATTACAATAGGAGGAACAAACTCTCACACTCAACTATTACAAAAAACCAATCCTCACCAATACACTTCTACACTAAGTGTATTTCACTCTTCACACACTTTTCTCACTTTCTAAACTGATACTATGAACAACAATGGAGCACTCTATTTATAGGGATGGTTTGGAGACATGAGGAAGTTGCATCCAAGCTTCCTAGTTATCTTCATATCTTCTCCCACACCTATTTGTTGGAGAGCTCTTTCCAAGAATGTGCCTCCATGTGAAGGTGTCTCTTGGCAATTTCCAAGAAAGAAGGTGGAAGATACCTACAAGAACTTGCAGAAAACACAAAGACGGGAAAATATTTGATTTGGTAAATACCCGGTCGGGTATGTCAAAATACCCGGTCGGGTATCCGGCATTAGGTGTTGAAAACACCTATAAATAACCCCATTTTTCTTCACTTTCCATAACCAATTCACATATACTCTTAAGCTCAGTTTAAAATAGCATTTCTTTATATTTTTCTAGCATGTTTAGTCTCCAAATGAGGAGTTAAACTTCCATTTCTTGGTTTTGCTCTTGAAACTTGTTCATTATTAAAGTTGTGAGTTATTTTCTTAACTTCTCTCCTTGAATATTAGTTCTTCCCTTAATCTATCTCTATACTAATGTTGGAGGGTTGCTAAGTGACAATTAGTTAACGTTCTGACATTAATTATTACTAGAAACGATCAACGAACCGATGGTTAATCGTTGATGGTTTTACAAGTAAGTAACTTCGGTTTATTAATGCACGATCGTGGTTAATAAACTTGAGAGGGATTAATTTTGTTGGTTAAACCGAAACCGTTGGGTTGAGGTTATCAATCTCAATTGATTTCATCAAGGAGTTAGAAAGATTAAATGCTACTATTAAATCGGTATAAGGCGTTGTTCTATATTTGATTAATAGTAAGGGTTATTAATGAACGGTCGTTGTTAATAACTACCCTCGATGAATTGGATATACTCCTCGATTGAGTATTCGAGAGGGGATAAGTTATAGATATAACAATGATCGACTAAAATATACCAACAAGTGGAAAGTAGCAAAGCCAAGTCCCTTTTATTCTTGAATTAAATCTCATATAAGTCATTCATCTTTGTTTTTAATTAAATTAAATCATTCAATCCAAATTCCCCCCTTTACTTACTTCTTAAATTAAAAAGAAAAGTATTCTTTTCCCTGTGGATACGAACTCTATTTCACCTATACTATGTATAAGTGCTTGTATCGATTTATTTTGACGCACCGTGACAAAGTGTTCGTCATATATATAGATCATTGTTGTACTATTTTTTTCATTAAAGGATGATTTTATAAGATCAGATTTCACACCCTTTACTTTACTAAAACAATTCCCTGCTCCTACAATAATCCAAAAAGTTCCATATATTAATTAATTTTAAGGCCACCCTGGATGGGAAGCTCTAAATGAAATGTTATGTGGTTGGGAATGATAAATAGGCCCTACAGCCCTACTTATGAGAATATCAAGTTTATTGATGTGGATAGAGCCAGCTGCTTCTATATATTCAATCGGGATTCGGTTGCCCATAGTTTTTCCAATGCTAGTTTTAGAGAAGGACTATGGTGGGCAGAGGTAGATCAATCATTGATATATAGAGTAAACCAGATAAGATTAGATAGATCAAACGGGTGAATTGAAGGAACACGAAAGACTGGGAGTTGTATACTCCGTAGATAATTATTATACAGTATATAAATACTACCTCCGTCCCGGAATTATCTCCTTATTTGACTGGGCACGGGTTTTAAGATAATGAGAAATGTGTGGTGAAGAGTTGTGCAGAGGAAAGAGAAATGTGTAAGAATGATTGTGAACCACAAATTCTTTGCCAAAAAAAGAAAGAGGAGATAAATTTGGGATAGACCGAAAAGGAAAGAATGAAGATAATTCCGGGACGGAGGGAGTACTAGTTAATTTTTTAAGGCCTGGTCCGATCTTGATGGTGGGATAAAGATGTGAAGCACAACAATACACCTAGCCATGATTTTCACGGTGTATTTGATTTGAACTGTTAGGAATGAAAGGCTTTTTACCAGCAAACTAACTACAACATGCCACATTAAAGAGAAGTTTAAATCATTTGTTTATAAGATTGTGTTCGTCAAGAAATATTGGATTAATTGATGAGCTAATGTCAGCTGTTAAAGTGAAGTTAGAACTTAGAAGTATGACGACTAAATCTGGTGAACAGGGGTTCTAAGTTGAGCGGTCCTTAGAAGTATAACTTGAGTCATGCCAAAATTATACTCCATATATATATATAGAGAGAGAGAAATATTAAGGTCTGGAATTCCGAACCAGAACTGTCGTTCGGTCAACGTCTTTTGGAGCTCTTATCGGTGGACTTGTTTGATGAAATTTTTATGTCATGTTCTTTATCAAGTATAGTTTATCCATATCAAATTTGAGCAAAAAAATCAATCCCTAAGATCATCAAATGATTTTTGAAATAAAACTGCGTTATATATATATTCCGGCGCAGTTATCTTTCAAAAACCATTTGACAACCTTCCCGATTGAATTTTTTGCTCAAATTTGATATGGATGAACTATACTTGATGAAGAACATGTCATAAAAATTTCATCAAAAAATTACAGCGAGAAGGACCCCAAAATCCGTCGTCCGTACGGAGGTTCTAGTCAGAAAGGCCTGATTGAAAGATTACTATATATATAATCTAGAAGTATTTAATTACTAAATTCCAAACATTCAATAAATCATTCAATTCTCAAAATTGTGTAGTAACTATGGTAACAAAAATAAACAAACACAGTAATGAATCATTCATTATCTACCATCCAAATTGGTGATTGTAAGTTTGTTCAAAGTTTGATCAACATTATCAACAATAGAAGATGAATCTGGTTTAACATGCCTATTATCCATCACACAAAACCCAGGCGGTTTAGGATGGGGAAGTAAAGCCCCTTCACTTCTCAACATCAATATCACAGCTGCCATAGTTGGTCTATCTTCAGCTTTCTCCTGCACACATAGCAAACCCACCTGTATACTTTTTATGACTTGATCTACCTCATATCCTGAATCTGATTCTAATGCCATAGCTGAATCGCGTAGTTCCAATGCTCTTTCTTTTCTCCACAAACTCCAAGCCTGCAAATATGTGGTGAAAAATTAAATATCGTAAAACAAATACGGAGTATAAATATACAAACTAACACATAACATCTTGAGTTACTTCTTATGGAAACCCAAGACAAACTAATGATTTATGTTCAATGCTCTTGGTGCACTTGAAATCTTCTCAAAGAATCAAAAAATTGGCACATTTCAAAATTCTTGCACACTTACAAAGCCAAGTAGGTTTTCTTTTTCGTTTTGTTGATAGAATCCTCTATTCTTCTTTCCGCTAACTACTTCAAGCACTAGAACTCCGAAGCTAAAAACATCAGATTTCACCGAGAATTGTCCATCCATTGCATATTCTGGTGACATATACCCACTAATAGAAGAAAAAGTAAATGTTAATTAAAGGAAATAGTAAAAAGTAGTCTTTTGTAGAGTTAGAATTAACATGAAAGTAATGGTTCCAGTGATTATTACTATGTTCCGACTACTCTCTTTGTAGTGTTGGCATCTGTTTCGTCACCTCCAAATATTCTAGCCATGCCAAAGTCTGATATTTTAGGATTCATCTCTTTATCCAAGAGAACATTGCTTGCTTTAAGATCTCTATGGATAATTCTAAACCTCGAGTCTTGATGCAAATATAAAAGTCCACGAGCAATCCCATAGATGATGTTGAAACGCCTTTTCCAGTCTAGTAGTGAGCTTTTGTGTTTATCTGGACAAACATATATATAATTAACATTAGTGAGACAGGGTCAAACATATTCAACCAGCCGCATTGATAAAAAATAAAAATACACAACATCTAGCATCTTGAGGTATTGTTTTAAACGTTACTTTTTAGGTCAAGATGAAACCCAATATAAATGATAGAACTTACCAAATAAAAGAGAATCCAAGCTTTTGTTTTCCATGTATTCGTATACCAAAATTTTCTCCTCGTTATCAACACAACAACCAAGAAGCCGGACAAGGTTTCTATGTTGGAGTCTTGCAATCAATCTGAGCTCATTTTTGAATTCTTCTACTCCTTGTCTAGATTTCTCCGATAACCTTTTCACTGCAATTTCTTCACCGCCAATGAGTGTTCCCTATCAATATTTCAATCATAATTGTTACGACATGTTAAAACCGAATGTTCCATCCATTAAGGTCAGTTTTATTGGATGAGTAGTTTAAGATCTTGTTTGACAAATATCTCAACATAGCAACTTATGAAGGATGTTTTAACTTTATCTAAAATTTTGAATGGTGTGATCTTGTCTATTTAAGTCTGATCTACTTAAGGCTAAAATAATTGATTTTTAACTAGTTTGCTCTAATCTAGCAGTGCATGTATTTAACTATTATCTAAATATGGTGTAGCTTGCTGACTTTCATTCAAGTCTTTGTTCTTGTTTGATTTGGTCTAAGAGAACAAAATGAGTATAGTGAAAACATCCTAATCATATTACTTATATGGAAGAGTAAATCATTTCAAATAGCTATGTATTACCTTGTAGACAGAGCCAAAACCACCTTGCCCAAGCTTATTTTCTTTGGAGAAATTGCTCGTTGCTTCGAAGATGGTGCTTAAATCGAATAAAGGTAATTCAAACTCGTCTGTCATAATTCTTTCACCAGAAAGCTCTCTCTTATTTATGATAGGAGTTTCAACCATTAGTAGATCTTCACTTCTTTTTCCAACGCCTGCTTGAAGAAGATATATGATGTGGGTTAAAAAGGATTTGGTTATACCGGTAAATCGATTTAATTCAGATTTTAAGTGACCCATCCAATTATAATCTCTCAATTTATTAAATTACTAAAATGCATATGAATTTTGTGAATAATATTATAACCTCCGAGGTATATATTTGCCGCAACAGCTCTCCGTGATCTTCTTCTCTTCCACAAAAACAACCCAGACAGAATAACTCCAATCCCAAGTATAATGCCACATGCCAATGTTATCAATTTTTTCTTGCCAAACCTATCTCGGGCTTTTGGAGCATTCCCATTTTGTTCTGAACTTGGAACATTGAAATGTAATTAGTACAACTTCATAACATTTTGGAAGCCAAAATTTAATGGGTGAAATTAGGAGAACACATCTGCATATGTAGAATGAATTGTTGTTCCATAAAAAACTAGGTTGACTCTAATCAACAAAAAAATTGAATAAAGGTTAACTTAGATGATATGTTAAACTTACTTCACAAAAAAACTTAACTTGCAAACGTTCAGTATAAGGAGGTTCTAAAATTAGTTCATTTTAAAATTAGGCTGGTGTCACCAAAAAACGAAGTTGTCCTAAATCTAAACCTACCAAAGCTTAAGTTCAATTCTAAATAAACAAACCATATACTTCGTATGATCGAAGTGATAGGATTTATTTTTCACATCCATATCAATACTATGTATAATATGGCGTTTTTAATTGAAATCATTTCACTCTTAGACAAGATCATACAAGATCATAGTTACACAAGACTATATAATATGACCCATCATGTGTTATTGTGGAATGAATTGGAGTGGGTATAAGGACGTTTTTAATTGAAATCGTTTCGCTCCTACACAAGATCATACAAGACTTTATCAGATCAAATCAAACCAAATCAAATTGGATTTCGACAGTTATAGAATCCACATATAACTAACATATACTCTATTACACTAGACGACAAAGTTAGATTCCAATTAAAAACATTTTACTATGTAAAAGATGAAGTATGACATGCCATTAATTGGCCAACTGTAACATGGAATCGCAACTAACTTAGCCTTATATGGCCAAATAACCAAATTATCGAACACCTTCTGACAATCCACTTATTCTGGTATTCAAAATCGTTGTTTGTATCCGCTATTGACAATAAGATAACGTAGTCTGTTATTCGCTAACCGCTTACCGATGCCAAACACGCACAAAACTAGGGAAAGAAAGACAACAGAGCTAACCTGCATCATAAGCAGCCACACGAACGTAAAGAACTTGGTCACCTACAGAAGAAGAATTGCGCATGTCCAGAAGCTCCGTCGACCATATTACGCAACCCGACCCGCCATTGCTGACATTGGCGTTGCTATAAGCCGTGCAGGAGCAATTCTTCAGGCACGTCCCCTTACACTCATCTAAACTCATCTTCTCATCCACAAAGGCACCCCCACTCTCCGGCAACTTCATATAGTGCAGTGCCAAAAACCCATCCCCTTCGCATTCCAATTTGTCGACCCGAGTGCACCCGCCCGACCCATCCCGCAAACCCCAAGCCTGCTGGTTTCGGGGCTTAAACCCGGGGACCAAACACCTGCAAACAGGTGACTTCTGGGTGTCGCATACACCAAAGGCACCGCATTCTCTGTAATGGTCGCATGGATCTTTCGGCGCGTACCAAAATCGGTTCCAAAGGAGGCTCTCCGCGACCCACGTGTACCTCTCCAGATACCCTGTTGTTTGGTTCACTATCAATCTTGAATACAACGTTTCATTTTGGATCTTGAATGAGTAGTAAACTTCGTCCTCCGTCCTCTTAAAGGAGAAACTGATGACTCCTTCTTCTTCCATTTCTGGGACTCCGCTGAATCGCTTCCCATTCCAGCCTCCACTCCTGTACAAGATTGAATCTTTATTTCTCAAGAATGCTTCTGGGTAGCCATTGATGTCCAGCTTGAAGCTTATATCCCCTTCCGATGGATCGATTAGGCTTCTCCAGGATGTAATATATCGATTAAGCCCAGTTTTTGAATCCCATCCTAGCTTCATTCCAGGTAAGAGTGTGTCTGTCGGGTGGTCAAAGCTTTGCCAGAGGTAATCCTCTGTGTTTTCATCATTTTCTTGGCGAAGAACAAAGTTCCCAGAATTTAGGAGCTGAGCAATACCCGTGTTGTTTCTTGGAACCGGGAGATTTGTCTGATTCAGTGATGACCAGATAGAATCGCCTATGCTGTCTACCAAATGGATTCCCCCATCTTCACCAATTTTCAAGAATCCAGGGGAATTCGTGAGTGGTTTGTCTCTGTTTGCGACCCAAACGACTGTTCTCTGTTTTAGTTTCTTGTACCATATCCCAACATACCGTTTGCCGGAGTTGCCAGGAGTGAAGAATCCTAGTTCAAAGAGCTTCTCGGCGGAGACTAAAGTTTGGTTTTCTGCGAGGGGACGTGTGGGAGTGATGGTGTCAATCGAAATAGCTATGGAGGTTAGTAGATGGTTTGGAATTAGAAAGAAGAACAATAGACCGCGGTTTAGTGGTTTCATGATGGTCATTTTTCTTGAATGGAAAAACACGTTTTATTGAAAATTCACAGGTTTAGTTCTCCGTGTAAACATATATTCCGTACAGAGTATTGTCAGGTTCTCTTCATGAATAAGGAATACTCGTATGACTTTCTCCAAGCATGTGATACCGAGTAGAACGGTAGAAGAATATTTTGAGCTGGTTTAGTAGCACAAAAATGGATTGATTCTGCTGATATTTATAAAATTTCGGTTGAAGTCGTTGCATTGGCTGATTATGTTGATTTAAAAAATTAAAATAAAATATACTCCCTCCGTCCTTTATAACTTTGCCAACTTTCCTTTTTTGGATGTCCCACTAACTTTGCCACTTTCCCTTTTAAGTAAAAAATTTGTGGTTCCATTTCATTCTCTCTCCTCTGCACAAACCTCAATCACACAGTTTTTACTTTATTATTTTCTGTGCCGGTCAAACATGGCAAAGTTATTAGGGACGGAGGGAGTATATTTTATTAATAAAATAAAGAAAAAATTATATGTAAAACTAGCTAAAATGGTCATCTACAGTAACTTCGGCCAATACGACCATAAAAGTAACTTCAACCTTACTTTTTCTGCTTATTACACAATTTAGCGCGCGAAAGCAAAATTTACGTAATTACTTGGTCCAAAAGGTGGAATCTCCCACCCCAGGAGCCCCCCACTCCAACCCGACAGGATGGTGGGGAGGTTAATCATGGTGCGCACCAGCAAAGTGACGGTAAGCCTTATACACGTGCGCACCAGAGGTCCAATCTTATACGTGCGGTAATTACATGTTTGGTCAAAAAGTTGACTGATAAGCCCGATAAGTCTGACAAACAACCCGTTTGAGTGGAGGCATGGTGTTTTGATCAAGGGTCAAACAACAATATTATACAGTATTACGTACAAAGTTTGTTAACTTATTGTAATTTCCTTGTTCCAAAAAAGGTGGAATCTCCCACCACAGGAGCCCCCCACCCCGACCCGACAGGATGGTGGGGAGGTTAGTCACGGTGACTCAGTCAGCAGAATGGCAGTAGACCCATACACCCGTGCGCACCAGAGGCCCAACCTTATTTCAGGTTCTGTGACCTCCACTCGGTCGCTGCGAGGATTCGAACTTTGATCCATTGTTCCAAATCTCCCACCATTCGACCAACTGAGCTACCCGTGCGGATAACTTATTGTAATTTCCTAACTGTACTAATAAAACGGTCCGTGTAAGTGTTTTAACACGCCTAGTTGCCTAATGTATTTCATGGACATATATACGCATTATTAGCTTATAAACGAATAATCTGGAAAAACAAATACTTCTTCCGTCCCATCAAATTCTTTCCATTTTCCTTTTTGGTTCGTTTCAAAAATTTCTTCTAATTTACCATTTTTGAATAATTTGTGTGGTTCACATTCATTTCATCTTTTTCTTACACAACTACAACTACACATTTCCACTGTATTCCACTTTCTTAATCTCCGTGCCAAGTTAAAGTTGGAAGAATTTTCAAAGACGGTGACAGTTACTAAGAGTGTAAACAATAAGTATACAAAATATGTATGCACCAATAATGATTTTTCTAAGTTTTGCTATGCTATAGAATATAGATAATAGATTGGACGACGCCTCTTATAACTAAGAGTGCAAACAATAGGGATGTTTTTACTTGGTTTACTTGTTTTACCTTTATATGCTTAACATAACAGAGTGAGAGTGTTTAAGAAGAGTTCTTGAAGGTAATCTTCCAACACTGTGAAGTAAGAGAAACGTGTCATCAAACAGTTTGCACTATCTCCGAAGTGAAATTACTACATAGACAATCTGGGTTGATTTTGGAGCTCACAAGAGTTGCTACAAATCAATATGGTATCTCCCAATTGTTTACCTGTTTTTATCATTATATGCTTTAACATAATAGTGTGTCCAAAAAGACTTCTTGAATGTAATCTTCCAGGTTCCAACACTATAAAGTAGGAGAATTGTGTCACCTAATAGTTTGCGCTAACTCCATAGTGGAATTACTACATGGACAACCTGGATTAATTTTGAGTTCACACCAGTTACTCCAAATCAATATGAGCTGTCCCTATTGTATTTCCATTCTCTAACTGGTGGAGGAACTTTAGGAAATAGAGTGGAAAAAGACAAACCTGACTTTCCAAACTAAAGATTGTAATGCATATGTGAGTTTACATTAGAACAGATTAACTCATACATTAGAAAATGTCCACATATTCTACTACATGGCTCTCCTCTTACTTTCTTTTTTTAGAGTCATCATATTTCCATATCCAAAGAGTATAATACTTTAAGCATTACAAATGTCCACATATTCTACTGTTCTCTCAAATGGTTACCTATTCATTGGTAATTAATTATAAAATCTCAACATCCGAAAAAATCTCAATAAAAACTGACTCTGACAGACTTCATCTCAACTTTAAGGGGTTTATGAAAATATCTTGACATTAAGGTTTATGAAAATGAGTTTAATACATCATGTGACATTTGATGTGTAACTTATTTAGGACACTTTTATTGAGACTAAACTGTTTGTACACATCTGCTAAACGTTTCACTCAATGGTTACTATATAGATTTCAAAATGTAGATCTCAATAGTAAAAAAAAAAAATTATATTACGTACATATATGCAGAGATGGAAAAAACAGTTTTTTTATTTCAGGTTTCTATTGAGTAGGTGAAAGGGTTTGTTTTGTAGGTATCTTCCACCTTGTTTCTTGGAAGTTGCCAAGAGACACCTTAACATGGAGGCACCTTCTTGGAAAGAGCTCTCCAACAAATAGGTGTGGGAGAAGATATGGAGATAACTAGGAAGCTTGGATGCAACTTCCTCATGTCTCCAAATCAGCCCTATAAATAGAGTGCTGCATTGTTGTTCATAGTATCAGTTTAGAAAGTGAGAAAAGTGTGTGAAGAGTGAAATACACTTAGTGTAGAAGTGTATTGGTGAGGATTAGTTTTTTGTAATAGTTGATTGTGAGGGTTTGTTCCTCCTATTGTAATTCTGTTCTTGATATTGAATAGAAGAATTTTCCAATCCCAACAAGTGGTATCAAAGCGAGGTTGAGTTTCCATACACTGTTTTCTCATTTTCAGATAAATTTCTACAGGTTAGAAAATCGTGATTTTTCAAGTTGCTCGGAATCAGAATCTGATCATACCGTTAGATTCGTCTCGGCGAGACGAGAAATCTGGTATTTTTGGGGATTTTTTTGGCCACCAAAAGAGGCCGTACGCGCCGCCGGAAAACTGCCTGCATCATCACTGCGTCATCACGCAGTCCAGGGGAAGAAGACGATCCACGTCAGCTGCCACGTCATCGCCACGTTGGACCACGTCAGCGACACGTGGTGCCGAGTCATCCGCCACGTCATCCACCCGAGCCGTCCGCTGTGAGCCACGTCAGACGCCACGTGACTACACGTCATCGCCACGTCAGCGAGGGAGCAGAGCCACGTCATTCGCCTGCTGGGCTGCAGGCTGGGCTGCTGCCTGAACCGGACCGAACCGGTTCGTGCTTTTGGAGGCCGGTTCACCCGTTTCCAGACCAGTTTTGGACGAGGTCAGACCGGTTCTTACCATTTTCGGCCATTCCGGATCCAACGTTGAGCTCCGTTTGTCCAAATTCGGCTTCGAAAATAAGGTACGAGATATATAGAGCGTTTTATTAAGGATAAATCATCGTCGGACACCATGATTGCGCTCACATCCACAAACTACAATATGTGGAAGCCTCGGATGGAGGATTTGCTAAATTTGAGGGATTTAGCGGATCCTCTTGATAATAATGAAAAATTCTAAAGGTACACACTTTTTACACATGTCTGTGTATGATTTTTTTTTGTCTGTACTGACAAAAAAACTTTACACAGACATATTTAAAAAGTGTGTACCTTTAGAATTTTTCATTTAAATACACTAGTATGAAGGCCTATATTGCCGTATACGACCGGTTAGGAAAGTGGTCATATTGCGTGTTGCAAACAATAAGAGAAAAGTTAGTGAACCTTCTAGAGACATCAAAAGGTTGACATCTTTCAATAAGGCACTCACATTATTTTATTATTTGATATTGAGTATCAAATTTTTATACTCCCTAATACGAAGTATTTAAATTCCATTTGGCTTTCGAGTAAAAAAAGTAGTGCGCAAGTAGTTTTCTAATATGTAATTTTATTAAGAAAAAATCTATTTATTTACGAAATTTGTACACACTCGTTACACATTTATACGTGATTGTGTGTAAATAAACAGCCATCTGTTTATCCAAACAACTAGAGGTGCACATATTGTGTACAAACAATTTCATACAAATGTACCAAGTATGTACGAATTTTGTGTACACCAAGAATTGATGTCTTAATTATAAATACTACTGAGTATATATTTCAAATATTTCCACATAAGCTTGAACTTTATTGTCTATCTAATTTCAAAAAAAAATTAATTTACACATCTTTCAACATCTCTTTTTTACCTAGGTCTTTCGTGATTTCTATTATTGCTTATTTGCTATCCCTCGAAGATAGTGACCCTCATATTTTGGATCAATATAATTGTATTTGATCTCACATATACTTGCACAAAATTGGTTGATCAAAATGAAGAAAACGGAACAAAGGTACTACCTCCGTCCCACTAACATTGGGACAGAACAAGGTGGCACGGTTATTAAGAAAAATGAGTTTATGTGGTTGATATTGAATTGATAAAGTAAGAATGATTAAGAGCTACACAAACTTTACCAAATATGATATGAGATAATCTTAGTGGAATTTCCCGAAAAGGTAAAATGAGATAATCTTAGCGGGACGGAGGGAGTATAACACACAAGTGCCAAGAAATAACTACTTCCTCCCCCATAAAATTCTTTCGACTTTCGTTTTTGGGCCGTTCCAAAAAAGTCTTCACACTTACCATTTTTGTACAATTTGTGTGGTTCACATTCATTTCACATTTTATTTACACAACTACAACCACACATTTCTACTTTATTCCACTTTCTTAATCTCCGTGTCAAATCAAAGTGGGAATAATTTTCTAGAACGGAAGGAGTATAATGTTTTATTGATAGCGAAACAGTTATGTGCTTATGCATAAGCTGTCATTTACCTTTCTTGATTACGGAGTACATAATTGTTACCGATATGTTAACCATTAAATCTTTTACTTAGTTATTTTAACAAATAGATGTACCATGGGCATGTCAATTGTCAAATGTGCATCATATGTATCTCTCTCTTTCCAAAAGTACCTTATATTCCTATATGCACTAAAGATTTTCCATACAGACCCCTAGACCATGCCCGTTTAAGATGCTTCCATGGGTAATATTTTTATGAAATCATGCTTACAAAAGATTCAGTTCTAAATTCAATCGAGAAGTCATTTAATTAAATTATTAAAAGGCATTGTGTTTTACGAATAAATAAGAGCATACCTGCATCAGAAGCAACCACACGAACGTACAAAAGTTGGTCCCCTTCGACCGGGAACTTGCGCATGTCGAGGAGCTCCGTCGTCCAAATTACGCAACCCGACCCGCCATTGCTGACGTTGGCGTTAGTGTAAGCCAAGCAGAAGCAATTCCTAAGGCACATCCCCTTACACTCATCTAAGCTCATTTTCTCATCCACAAAGGCATCCCCACTCTCCGGCAACTTCGTATAGTTTAACGTCAAAAACCCATCCCCTTCGCACTTCAGCTTGTGGAACCGAATGCACCCGTCCGACCCGTCCCACAAATTCCAAGCCTGCAGGTTTCTGGGCTTAAACCCGACCAAACACCCGCAAACGGGTGATTCGCTTGTGTCGCATATCCCAAACGCACCGCATTCTCGGTAATTGTCGCATCGGTCTTTTGGCGCGTACCAAAATCTGTTCCACATGCGACTCTCCGGGGCCCACGTGTACCTCTCCAGAAGCCTTGTTTGGTTCACTACCAATCTTGAATACAGCGTTTCATTTTGGATCTCGTATGAGTAGTAAACTTCGTCTTCTGTCCATTTAAAGGAGAAACTGATCACTCCTTCTGCTTCCATTTCTGGGACTCCGCTGAATCGCTTCCCATTCCAGCCTCCACTTCTGTGAAAGATTGAGCCTTTATTCCTCAAGAATGCTTCCGGGTAGCCATTGATGTCCAGCATGAAGCTTATATCCCCTTCGGATGGATCGGTTGGGCTTCTCCAGGATGAGATATATCGATTAAGCCCAGTTTTTGAATCCCATCCCAGCTTCATTCCAGGTAAGAGTGTGTCTGTCGGGTGGTCAAAGCTTTGCCAAAGATAATCCTCTGTGTTTTCATCATTTTCTTGGCGAAGAACAAAGTTCCCAGAATTTAGAAGCTGAGCAACAACTGTATTGTTTCTTGGAACATGGACATTTGTCTGATTTGATGATGACCAGATAGAATCCCCGGTGCTGTCTACCAAATGGATTCCCCCGTCTTCACCAATTTCCAAGAAACCAGAGGAATTCGTGAGTGGTTTATCTCTGTTTGCGACCCAAACGATTGTCCGCTGTTTTATTTTGTTATACCATATCCCGACGTACCGTTTGCCAGAGTCGCCGGAAGTAAAAAATCCCAGTTCGAAGAGCTCGCCGGCGGAGACCAAAGTATCGTTTTCGTTCAGGGGACGCGTGGGGGTGATGGTGTCAATCGAAAGAGCTATGGAGGTTAGAAGGTTTGGAATTAGAAAGAAGCAGAGTAGATAGCCGTTTGGTGGTTTCATTATGTTAATCATTCTTGAATCGAAAGCACGTTTCATTGAAACTAACGGGTTCGATTGGCCAATTTAAACATATCCTGCATTTCGCTATTGAATTTTCTTTAATCAATCAGGAATACGGGTTATGACTTTTTCCAAGCATGTCATATCTTTTAAGTCGTGATGCTGTGTTTTGTTCAAAGGTCAACAATAACGATTATATTGAAAGCACTACATTTTTTGGTAAAAAATTGAAGGCAAAACAATTAAGCAAACTTTGGTAAAATCAATCGTACTAATAAGGAGAATTGATGTACTTATATTCACATTCACACTACTATAATTACAGATAAGTAAAATATGTAGTATTTTTTATTTCTCTTTTTGTCATGGATTCTCATGTAATTCTTGTCTAGCTAACCATCCAAATTTGCTTCTAATTATGTTTTGTTTACAATGGTATTTACGAAAAAGATGCACTTATTATTGTGGTGGACTTTAATGGCAAACACAACGTTTTCAAATGGTCCAATTGAGTTGATAACCCCAAAATGTTCATATATACTAGTATTATACAAACAAAAATGGCATAAATATGATTTCATCATTTCGACACTTTTAAAATAGCTTATATTTTGCAAAAACTAGATTCTCACCCGTGCGATGCACAGAACAAAGTATAATCAAATCACGTAAAAAAAATTAATACCAACGATGAACAATACCATCCTAGATTGTTAAATTAGAAATCAGGCTATCAGAAATTCGACTCGGATCAAATATGATGAGTCTTATTGGGTCTATAATTGTCATAAACCGAAATCATACGGCTAATTTTTATAATTAGAAAAGTCTGACCCAGATACGGACCAATCCCAAACCTAGTTAAAGAAAGAGCATAAAGAAGTCTACGTAAGTATTGAATTATTTGTGAGAATTTTGATAAATTTTCCCCGGCATTTACATCATCGAAGAAGTGATTTACTTACCGGGTTAAAAATTTAAATTGTTTGATGGGTTTTTATAATTTTTTGTTGCAATTTTTAATTTAATTGATATGGAGAATGAGGCCTTATTAAGAATAAAAGTGTTTTGTCTATTTCTTCCAATACATACTTATATGCACGGAAGTATTTTATTTTATTTTATATCATGATGAGTTACAACAAAAATCTATTATTCATACAAAATATTGAAACACAATTATTCAAATATAATCATTTCCTCAAACGGTGAGCTAAAATTAAATTCATATACATTCAAATAATGAGTGTTTAGGTCATATGATTATACCTGAAGTATCCCATTCATGGTGTATAGGGGCTTTTATAATTAATTGTTAAATTCAATTTATTAACTTTAATACCCAATCTGGGGTATATAACTGTACTGAACATAAATTGCTGAATTTGTGTATAAAACACTTAATTAGTCAATGAAAAGTTCAAAGAGTTTTTAAACAATAAACAAATTAATTATATTTTAGATTCCCGATAAAAAAATAAGAAACTTGAAAATATAAACAAAACATTATTGACAACAATACTAAACTCATCCTTTCTTAAAGTCCGGATCAGTCTTTTTTATTAGTGCATATGCTATTAGCCCAATAAATATTGCCCATTTAAACCCACTCAATCAACAAAACTAAAACCTACGGAGTATATAATGTTCCTTGCCTATAGTTGTTCGCTTTGATCCTTGCACCCCATTGAGAGAAGTAGAGAACCACCGCTTCTGGTAATTTCATAAAGCAGAAGTCGGATCGGTATATTGACTGTCGTTGCCTTCCGATCTGATTCCGCCTGAAATCCATCATTATTGTTGGCCACTTAGCCAACACTTCTGGTCGTGGGTATTTTCTGTTGTTGGAATAATTCCCTAGCTGAACACTCAATGTTTATGATGGGTAAGAGAACATCGAAAGATCTGCTTTAAAAGTTTTGGGTGTACCCATTTCATCTTTATCCTTGACTTTAAAGTTTTGGCATACCTATCACTTATCATGTGTGTATGTGTGTTCAGATTTGTTTATATTCATTTCCACATTCACTGTTTATCAATCACTTTGGGTTGGTAATTACTACTACTGTTAAATACTCTTTCAACAATAAATTACATTTTCAAAGCTCAAGAAAGAGTGAATTTGTATTTAAAGTCCAAAGTGTATCTGATTTTGAAGAAATAGTTTATAACCAAACTGTTAATTTTTTTTAAACAACCTAAATTTGATTTGGATTCAAAGCTACGGAGTAAATTTTTTGTTAACCTGCTTTTACTTGCATGTTGATATTTATAATTGTGTCTGCCATTAACTCACTTTAAATTATGTATAACCTGGTCGATAAATTTTAAGGCATGTAACCTGCTAGAGCTTTCAATCTATTTGTACATAACTGGTCCTACTTCGAAATTTTCTCCTACTGGCAATAAAAGAATTCCACATCTAGGTCTTCGCGAGAGATTTAATCCTGTGAGCAAGTTGTGTACCCAGTCAAAGTTGTGTTACCAACTCCTTTGTTAAATCTGATTTAGAAAATCTGTTCATACATGGTGTGATTAATAATATCAACAAATAAGAATTACAGTATTGAAACCCAAAAACTTTTAAAACCTTGATAGCCACTGATCGTTGAAGTGTCCCCTCTCCTGAAATGTGATCAAACTTCCGGCACCCATACAACTGTTACTTTCCATTGCGTGGCAATGTTATGTGATGTTCTCGGTTCCTAATAGCTTAAGTTGGACACATTTATACTACAATTTTTGAGGTGCTTTGAACTTGTACTGCAAATTACCCACTGGACAATATCTTGCAATGACATGATATTGTAATAGACAACACAATGCTCGAGATATTCGTACTTCAGAATCTGAGTGAAAAAGATTTGCTCTGTTGCAAACCCACTGGTTAATAACATGAACTAAGCTGAAGCACGCATTATTAAAGTTGAATGGACAACATAGTACTGATTTATACAAACCATTTCAAATTTTTTAATAAGTGGAGAGAGCTAGTTTCTTGAATAATTCAATTGGAACACGCAACATCATTATAAAATTATAAAATCAAGTACAACAGTCTCATCCATTGTGCAGACTGCAAAGCACGTATTCAATTAGCAATGTCGATCCTGGTAGTTTGAACGGGAAACTCTTCCAATCTTCCACTCCGTTTTGTATATAGGAAGATGATGTTTTTTTTATTTTGAGTTATTTTTTATAGCAGTGACTTTTTAGTTTGATCTAGGTAAATATAATACTCTGTACTGGTTTTCAAGGACGTAGCGGGCCACACATGGGACCGAAGTGGTATAATGTTTTATATACACATTTTTATACGCTTTTTATTTAAAATTAAGAGTGAGTCCGGAAAATGGTATAACCTCAACCTCTATTGGTCTAGATTGAGTTGCTTTATTTTTGTTACCTTCCAATAAATTTTATATTATGCCTATTATACTGTTACGTAAATATGAAATTATATGTTCAAAATTGTTAAACATAAAACAAATGTCGAATTTTGTTTCTAGTATGTCTGTATGTTTAAGATGGTCAAATTTAATTTGGTCTAGTTAGTGAAAAATTGCAAATGAAACAATTTTTATTTTTATTTTGACCGTCTCATTTCAACAACAAAATTCGACATTTGTTATTCAAATTTTGATGATAAAACAATTTTGTGCATAATCTAAAAATTGTAATCTGTATGTTATTGCTGTGAAATGCACATAAGATGTGATCAAATCGGCGGCAAGATTCAAATGGAACATGGACCGGCTGCCCAATCCGTTATTGTCCACCTGTAAGTCAAAAGACACCCCCACACCAGTCACCCTGGGTGGTGGCTAGGGCTGAGCAAAACCGACCCTACCCGAATAACCCGATCGGGTGAACCCGATTTTTTGTGATTGGGTCGGTTGACCCGACCTGAACCCAGCGATCCGACCCGCCCACCCTATACTTTTTGGGCCGACACCCAGCGGGTAGGGTCCTCCTAATCCCTACCCGAACCGCCCGAAAACCCGACCAAGCCTAAGCCCATTACCCAACTCCCCAACTACCCAAGCCTATAAGGCCATTACCCAACTCCCCAAGCCCATTAGCCCACTCCCTTAGTCCCTTTCCGGCTTTCCCTTATCCCCATTTCCCTTCGCCGGTTAACCACTTAACCCTAACTCACACTCTCAGACTCTCTCTCTCTAACTCTCTAAGCGGGTAACCCTAATTTGGTCTGACTTCTCACTTCGTCGGCCGCCGTTGCCGTCGTTGTAGGGCTGTAGGCCTGTAGTCCTCAACCGAGTGGAAGCCTTCATCTCCTTGTAGGGTTTACAGTCTCTACTCTCTAACCTAGTGGAAGCCTTTCATCTCCTTCGTCTCGAGCCGTTGAGGTATAAAATACTTATTCCGTTATTCGTATTATGGTAAGTTTAGTCCTTGATGATTGATGATGCATGGATGTTCTGAGTTGTGATTAGTCTTGTGATGTTCGTATATTTGTGAAACTTGCATGTACAAATATGTTCGAATGTTCGGTTATCCACTTATCCTGTTGTCCCTGTTAATTGTTGATGTATATTATGATGCATTCAGAATTTCAAATCTGTTTATTTGAAATATGAATGAAGTGTGGAAGCTAATCAAGCTATATATTCTATATTCATGTGTTGCCTACTGAGTACTGACTACGGTTTTCCAGTTGTCCCTTTTTCAACTCTAGTACTCAAACGAGTACAAAGAGTGAACTGGGTTCTTCAGAGTCTGTAGAGAAGTGAACAAGCAAAGTGCTTTTATCCTTCTGTAAATCAGCTTGCTGATTGTTCCAGACTTACATATTATGGTTATTATTTGTGAGATATGAACTCTGTGGAAGCTCTTACTTACTGCATATGTACAACTCTTATTCATGTGTTGCGTACTTGCCTTATCTGTGAGGTATGAACTCTGTGGAAGCTTAGTATACACATATCAATATATCATGTGTTGCTTACTTGCTTACATTAGATGGACCCTGAAGAATGTGTGACCTTTTCTACATCTGGATCTCAACCTCCTCTGAAATATGAATGAAGTTTGGAAGCTAATCAAGCTATATATTCTATATTAATGTGTTGCCTACTGAGTACTGACTACGGTTATCCAGTTGTCCCTGTTATGTTGTTTGTTGTACATAAGTAACATAACTGCCTTATTATTTTGATGAAGAAGCCTTTTTCAACTCTAGTACTCAAACGAGTACAAAGAGTGAACTGGGTTCTTCAGAGTCTGTAGAGAAGTGAAAAAGCAAAGTGCTTTTATCCTTCTGTAAATCAGCTTGCTGATTGTTCCAGACTTACATATTATGGTTATTATTTGTGAGATATGAACTCTGTGGAAGCTCTTACTGACTGCATATGTACAACTCTTATTCATGTGTTGCGTACTTGCCTTATCTGTGAGGTATGAACTCTGTGGAAGCTTAGTATACACATATCAATATATCATGTGTTGATTACTTTCTTACATTAGATGGACCCTGAAGAATGTGTGACCTTTTCTACATCTGGATCTCAACCTCCTCTGAGTCAAGAAACAGTGGTGGAAAGTCAAATTCCTGAGCCTAACATTACCAATGAGCAGACTGCACCACCTGCTGTTTCTGGACAAAAGAGAAAAGTGGTTGACAAAAGATCTAAGATTTGGGATCACTTTGATGAAATTAAGGATGAAAAGGGTGTGGTTATTAAGGGGAGGTGCATATACTGTGCAAAAATATACTGTTGTCACTCTAAGAAACATGGAACTTCCTCCATCAGAAATCACATGCTTAATTGCATGAAAAAACCCCATGCTAAAGACACTAGACAAGCCCTATTAACCTTCCAGCCTGTACCTCCACAGACAGGTGAACCATCTGGAAAGACTGGGGTCATGGGAACTTGGGTATTTGATCAACAAGCTATTAGGAGAGCTCTAGGTGAAATGCTAATCATTGATGAGCTTCCTTTTAGATTTGTAGACAGACAAGGTTTTAGGAATTTTGTTGCTGCAGCCTGTCCTAGGTTTCAAATTCCTTCTAGATGGACAATTGCTAGAGACATTTTTCAAATATACCTTGATGAAAAAATGACTGTAAAAAGGAATTTTAGGGAACAAACTCAGAGAGTTAGTATAACTACTGATACATGGACCTCTATTCAGAGGATAAATTACATGTGCATTACTGCTCATTTCATAGATCATCAGTGGAAGCTCCAGAAAAAAATAATTTCCTTTGTCCCTGTCACCTCTCACAAAGGGGAGTACCTTGCTAAAGCCCTAGAGAATTGCTTACTTGATTGGGGTCTGAAAAGTATTTTTACGGTGACTGTTGATAATGCTAGTAGTAATGATACAGCTGTTGGTTTTTTCAAGAAAAAATTAGTAGCCTGGGGTGCTTCTTCTGTAAAAGTAAAGTATGTTCATATGCGTTGCATTGCGCACATCTTGAACTTAGCAGTACAAGATGGTCTTAAAGATTCAGACACTTCAGTCATGAGAGTTAGGGAAGCTGTTAAGTATGTTAGGAACTCACCTGCTAGGCTTCAAAAGTTCAAAGATATATCTGATTTGATAGGAGTGGAAGCCAAGAGTGGTCTGCACCTGGATGTTCCAACTAGGTGGAATTCCACTTACCTGATGCTAAAATCTGCAGTTTTTAATGAGAAAGTGTTTGAAGCCTATGAGGAGAATGAATCTGCATATAGTACTGATTTGGGTTCTGACATGCCTGATGTTTCAGATTGGATTGTTGTTGAATCTTTTGTGACCATTCTAAAACATTTTTATGAAATGACACTAAGAATTTCAGGCTCACTATATGTTACTTCCAATACCTTTTTTTCTGAAATTTCTGACTTGTTCCTTGTCCTCAAAGATATGGTTGCCTCTCCAACTGCTTCTGTCAGTGCCATGGGGAGTACTATGAAATCCAAACTAGACAAGTACTGGGGTGATCCTGAAAAGATGAACTATCTAATCTTCTATGCTAATGTCTTAGATCCTAGGGACAAGTTTGAGTATATGCCATTTCAGCTAAATGCTTTATATGGTGATAAAAAAGGTGCTGCTTTTTTTCTAAAAGTGAAGTCATGTCTAACTGAGTTATTTGTTGATTATGTTTCAAGTTACCCTGACTGTGTTGGTGGAAGTTCTAATACAACTTTTACTTCTGGAGCATCTATGGAGTGTGGTAATTCTGAAAATAGGCCTGTGTCCAGGTTTAAGGCTGATCTTAAAAAGAAGAAGCTTGAGAGTGGTCAGGTAGGAGTTAAAAAATCTGAACTTGATATATATTTAGTTGAGTCCATAATTGAGGAAGATGGGGACTTTGATATTCTAAGATGGTGGAAGTTAAATAGTGAAAGGTTTCCTATACTTTCCAAGATGGCTAGGGATGTACTTAGTGTTCCCATTTCCACAGTTGCTTCTGAGTCCACTTTCAGTACAAGTGGTAGGGTTTTGGACTGTTTTAGAAGTTCATGAAGTTGTAAAATTGTGGAAGCCCTTATTTGTGCACAAGATTGGTTGAGATTGGCTCACCAGCCTATCTCAATTGAAGAAAACATCGATGAAGTAGAGAGACTAGAAAAAGGTATAACTTTTATAGTTTTATGTGTTTTCATGTATTATTTGCTTATTATGAATCTTCTTGTTTATATTTCATAATTCTAACAATTCTCTTTGTTTGTTATAGAAATAATGGATGGAAATGTTGGTGGTGGAACTGCTGCTCCTACTGGATCCTCTATTGTGCCATTAAGTGTACATTTTCTATATTTTTATAGGGTTTAGGGTTGGCATTGCTCTTTGAGTTCATAACAAGCATTCTGACTTCTGAGCTATATGACATGTTTGGTTTTTGCCATTATTTGGTTGTTTGGCTATGATGAAGCTTCCACTCATTACTGCATTTAGGGTTTAGGGTTGGTGTTGCTCTTTCAGTTCATAAAATGGTAAGTTGTAACTGAAATTGTAGCAGATGCCCCCTATTTCCCCTTATGAATGATAAAAAACATTCTGAGCTCTATGAAATGTCTGGTTTGTTTCATTATGTGCTTGATTTTGAATGGTGAAGCTTCCACTCATTACTGCATATAGGGTGTAGGGTTGGTATTGCACTTTCAGATGCCCCCTATTTCCCTTGTGAATGAAAATAAGCATTTTGAGCTCTATGAAATATCTTGTTTGTTTCATTCTGCCATTATGTGCTTGTTTTTCCAGTTATGATACTCCCATATGCCCATTACTTGATATATATTGGAAATGTTGGAAGCTGTTAAGTATATGTAAATATGTAATACACAGTATAGATGTTTAATACTTCAATGCAAATATATATATTGCATGAACTGTGTACTAATTTAGCTCACTGTCACTGGTATATTTTTGTTGTACATGTGAATCCCTATACATATGTATAATGTATTATGTGCTCATTACATTTGAATGAGTATGATTCTGTCATTCTGGAAAGCATGCACATGCAGCCAACTGTCCCTGGACCCTTGTCCCTTGATCTGATTTTCAGGTTTTGCGTAAGTATCTCATTATCCCATTCATCCTTGATTCTATCATTTATATTACTTTTCATTGGCTATGATGAAGCTTCCACACATTACTGAATGTATGGTTTAAGGTTGGTATAGCTCTTTCAGTTCATAACATCTAAGTTTTGACTGAAATTGTAGCAGTTGCCCCTGTATTACTTGTGAAGGATAACAAGTATTCTGAGCCACTGATTTTTCTAATTTGTTTCATTAACTTATCCTTGTTATTGTACTACATGTATATTGATTTCCATGTGTTCATTAACTTATCTTTGTTATTGTACATATGCAGGGGGAATCTTGAAGGTGTGGTAAATGGTTGTGGAACTGTGGAAGTGTGGAATTTGAAATGTTCAAGCTATGACCCTGAGTGGACTGCCTGAGTGGATGTATTGATTTTGCTTAGTTGTAACTTGGAACTTTGACACTTTGGATGTTAATTACTTGTAATTAAGTAATTAATGCCAAAACTCTATGTTACAATTTTGATCCCCTCCCTAAGCTACTCTGTTACTTAATGACTTGTAATTGAGTAATTTGGTAATTTGAATATCTGGTATCATATGCACATTTTGTATGGGAATCATTTTTTTTTGCAATTTCATTGGATTACACTTATATTTACAGTTGTGAAAGTAAAACCGAATTGACCCGATACCCGAACCGAACCCGCCCTACCCGAAATGCAAAAAAACCCGAAAATATACAAGTTAAAAACCCTAGGGTAGGGCATCCATATTACACAACCGAAACCCGAAAGGGTATTGGTTTTACCCACCCGCCCGACCCAAATCCGCCCGATGCTCACCCCTGGTGGTGGCAACCATGAGAAGTACCAGTGGCCGGAGATAAGGAGGAAATACCACAAAAGCCAGAGAATCTAAACCGGCGAACACTCGAGAGAAAGTACCCTCTCCTCCTTCCCATCGACACCAGGCTAGCTACTAAGCTACCCATAGCCCACCACTTCCCCTTCTAGCACACGGCCATTTCTGCTGATGGCCAACCAGCGAATGCCGAAAAAGCACCCAAACCAGCCAGCCATATCCACCCTTACTTTCTGGAAAAAGTCAGACCTCAATAACGTCCAACCGGCGAGTAAAGCAAGATAGAAAAATGTTACCCATCTCAGAAACCACCCATTGCTCCAGAACCAAGCACGGACAATTCCGACGACCTACCATTCAACTCACAGCTTTCCTTTCCGATCATCTTCCCCGGCGAAGCCCCAGCGAGGTCTCCAAAGCAACCAAAACAGATCCATAAATGTACAATCCAACCCAAGCCTCCATTAGGATTTTCGATGTAGCTAACCTCAGAGAAAGCACAACCGCAGGGAAACAAAGGACAAATAAACAACTAGCAACTTTCTTCATAGTATTGACTTCATAGTTTTGACTTTGGAGAGCAAAATATTAATGACATTTTTTTTGTGTTGCAGCAACGTATGAACTAAAAGAAGAGGGGAGAAGTCAGAAGTATTTATGGATGAGGGTAAAATATACGGAGTACTCCGTATGAGCCCATTGATTGACAAATTTTTGGAGATCTTAAATCCGACAAACCTTTTTCAACCATTCTTGATGTACACACCCCTGGACACACCATGTTTGTGAAGCTTTTTTTTTTGTCTGTGAATCCGGTTCACAGACAATATTTTGTTTGTGCAAAACATTGTCTGTGAATCGATGTTCACAGACAAAAAAAAAACTTTCACAGACATAGGTGTGTACAAAAATGTGTATAAGAGTGTGTACAAACATCATTTTTGAACCTTTTTACTCTTGTAGCCGAAGGAAAGTTGTATTCTTGTTTTTAATCCTTCGGTCCTTAATCTTGCCTGGTACATTGTATAGCTGTATACCAGTATGTGGGCTAGATATTTAGGTGTAATGATTTCTTTCTAAAAAGTACTCCCTCCGTCCCGCAATTATCTTCATACTTTCCTTTTCGGTGTGTCCCAAATTTATCTCCCCTTTCCCTTTTTAGCAAAGAATTTGTGGTTCACAACCGTTCTTACACATTCTTACACATTTCTCTTTCCTCCGCACAATTCTCCACCACATATTTCCCACTATCTTAATCTGTGTGCCATTTGTACTTCAGGATATAAATATGGGACGGAGGGAGTAGATAGTTATTTTATGTTTCCAAGAAGGCTGAAACATTGGGCCGAATGAAATGGCCTGCCCAATGTCACTTTCTTTGACTTTCAACTAATTCCATTCATCAAAGCTCCTGTTGGCTTTAAATGTTAAACGACCAAAGCAATTGAATAAAACCTGACCCGTTCTACTATCCATATTTTTGGGCGGGAAATTCACCAAAAATCCACCATGCTTTGTATATAGATAGATATGACATGCCCTTGGTTTAGTTATTTGAATTCACCCGTCTCCTAATCCTTATCTAGCTCCCTCCCCTATAACCTGTCTCCTACAATGGAATTTTTATATTTTTTAAGATTTTTAAAGCCCGCATAAAACCATTAGTGTAGCATCATAACCGTGTCGAGGCCAATTAGGCCCTCTCGACTTGAACCGGTGACTGATGAGGCTCGCTCAACAATGATAGTCGGGCTTGACCTCATCAATGTAGCTCGGCCAAAATTGAACAAGAGAGGGTGGCCTATACTATGATGGTGACCTCGGCGCTAGGCCTTAACCCACTCATTGCAGCTGAATTGGACCCCCATTCTAGACCTTTTATCTTTCGGTCCTTTGAGATTATTACTCCCTCCGTCCCGGAATTATCTTTATTCTTTCCTTTTTGGTCCGTCCAAAATTTATCTCATTTTTCCTTTTTTGGTAAAGAATTTGTAGTTCACAACAATTCTTACACATTTCTCTTTCCTCTGCACAACTCTTCACCACACATTTCTCACTATCTTAAAACTCGTGCCCAGTCAAATAAAGAGATAATTCGGGGAGTATGATAATATACCCATCAATACCTACTCATAATTGTACTTGGGTACATAGACATGATGTGGCTTTGATTTGATTTCTTGTATCGATTTTGGTCTATATTGAACCTCCGTTCTAGACCTTGTATCTTGCGGTCCTTTGCGTTTATTATGCCAGTATAACCCATCAGTACCTATTCATTTTTTTTTGGATGAAATGTAAATATATATTAACACCCAGAAAAAAATACATCAAAAAGGTTCTAGATCTCCTAAAACCTCCCCCACCCCTACCTAGTGTTGGGGTTAGGAGAGGTTTTTATTCGATCTAATAAAAATACAATCGGTGCTGCAGGATGCACGCACACAGAACATTAAAAACATCCATCCGAATAGGAAAAGCACAACTAATAGGAGGTTCTAATGTACACTCCCCTCAGCCCAAAAGAAGAAATCGTAGTGTTGCAAGGTGCACACATTACTCACAAAGCGGTTGATGCCACGGCTTTGATGCGGTCAGCCGGTCTCCCATCAGTACCTATTCATAATTGTACTTGGGTAGGCATGCTTTTACTTTGATTTGATTTCTTCTATCAATTTTGGACCATATTCTTTAGTCTATTTTTACCTGCCTGACCTTATTTTTGAAGAACTATATTTACCAACTCATTTGCCCATTGGGAAAAGCGGGGAAGGACATGCTACTCCGTTTGGATCATGGCTTAGAGCACCCCGGGGTAGGGTGCAAGCTGAGGGAAATCTGTGGCTTGTCCCGATAGGGAGAGGCTCCAGGAGTCAACAAGTTGGGTTCAACATGACACACAAAGGGAGATAGAGGAAGGAATATGCAAGGAAGGAAGACCATGTCACAGTCACACTGGTTCATGGCAAGCTCGATCTTTGGGAAGAAATTAAAACTAACCAAAAGAGGAAGAGATTGGAAGAAATAGTGTCAGCTGAGTTGAGTACCAGAATGGAAGTGCAGTGTGCCCTTCCAAAAAACGGGATGAGGTGAGTCAACTAGTAGTTGCTCTCCAAATGGAAAATTTAGATGTTGTTGGATAGGAGTGGAGCGGAAGAAAAGCTTGAAGGATAGAGGACATGTTCTATTTTTTGTTTTTCCTTCTTAGTTACTTGTATTTCTTTTTACAATCATTCTTGATGTACACACTCTTGTACACACCTTATACACACCATGTTTGTGAAGCTTTTTTTTTGTCTGTGAATCCGGTTCACAGACAATATTTTGTTTGTGCAAAACATTGTCTGTGAATCGATGTTCACAGACAAAAAAAAACCTTTCACAGACATAGGTGTGTACAAAAGTGTGTATAAGAGTGTGTACAAACATCATTTTTTTCTTTTTATGGTTGTGTCGTACATCTTTATTTGGATAATTCTTGTGTTTTGTGGGTGAGATTCGAGAACTTTGAGGGTTTTACAATATGGGTGGAAGTATATTGACTTTTATGCTGACTAGTGCTTCAAATCTCTCACATGTCCAATAAAGAGCGTTGCTCTTAATAGTATATACTCTTTTATGCATAGTCAGAGAGTAAGCAGATTGTTTGGTTTTTTGTAAGGGCTAGAAGGTGTGAGGAGAGCAAGGGTTGTGGTGAGGATTCAAGCTCTTGTGATGACAAATAAATGACAACATCACTCTCAAGGCTCTATAACACATTAACATGATTTATCGATATTTAAAAGAGCGAACTATCAAATAAGCCCTCGAACTTACTTAAAAAGTGTAAATAAGTCCTTTTATATGAGGCTCTGTCCGGTAGTCGCAATTTCAGGCGATTCCTGGTGGAACTTTTTGATGACATTTTTTGAACATCTTATTCATTAAGTCTAGTTTATGCATAACAAATTTCAGCTAAATATTCAATCGGAAAGACACTCAAATGAATTTTTGAAGATAACTGCACAGTTAAACAACGCAGTATATTTCAGAAAATCATTTGATTGCCTTCTCGGTTGACGTTTTAGCTTAAATTTGGAATGTGTAAACTAGACTTAATGAAGAAGATTCTCAAAACGTTTCATCAAAAAAATCCACCGGAAGTCGCCCCAAATGGCGACGACCGGACAAAACCTCCTATAAAATGGCTTATTTGCACTTTTTATGTAAAATTGAGTGCTTATTTGATACTTCTCTCATATTTAAAATGATCAATTGCTTAGGGTATGTTTGGGAGTTGAGTTTTGGAGGGGAGGAGATGGTTGACAAGGGTTTATGGCCCTCCCTTTCACGTTTGGGAGTTAAAAAATTTGGAGGATTTTTGTAACCCTCCAAAACCCTTCAAATGCTCAATTTTCAAGTTCCTCAAATTAGAGGGTTTTGAAGAATAACTAATTAAATGACAATTTTAGCTCAATTATTTGAATTTGTCATATATGTGAAGTGATTTTAATTACTCCCTCCGTCCCATATTTATCTTCGTAGTTCGGTTTACGATGCTTGACTGACGATAAAGCAACTTGATCCCTATTCACACTCAGATTATTTTTAGTAAATTATATTTACATATTCAGAAATTACATTAAATCCGCTACAAAGTCTGATCAAGAAAATTTAAGTTTGATAATAATTTGATATATAAAGTAAAAGATTAAGAGTAATTTGAGTTGACCATGTGAATAGTAAGTATGAAGATAAATATGGGACAGAGAGAGTATAATTTATCCAAAACCTTTATCTTTTCAAACTTGATACTCCCAACAAGAAGGGTTTCCAACTCGTTTCCTCCCCTTCTCTTCCAATGACTAACCTTCAAAACTTTCTCCTCTCCTTCCCTTCAAACTCCCAAACACACCCTTAAGGCCTAAAATACGCTAGAGGCAATTAGGCAGCCCCCTCTAATATGAAGTGAACTTGTGAAGTCCTGGGTTTCCTTCTTAAAATGTAAACAGAAATCATATGTCGTCTCTTATTTTATTCGACTGAGAAATAAATCATTCAACAAAATATAATCCAAATGTGTTTACATATTAGACTAGTACTGTAAGACAGAAACCATGGTGAAGAGTCCTGATTTGAAAAAAATGTGGAGTCGTGCAGCAAAAAGTCCTCAATAAATTTTCAATGAGGTTCTTGTCTTTATAAGAGTGAAATATTTTACAAGAATTATGCTTTACAAAATGTTAGTCAGTTGCCTAGTACTGGGTATAATAAAATGACAAAATTTATCCCTCTGTCCTATGTAGTATGAAGCCTCACATGATGAGGTAAAAATAAATAAAAGAAGAAAAGTAACAAATTCATCTACCAACTATAACACTAAGAGTGAGGCTATTCGAACTAAGAAGATCGTCATCCTGATTCCAGGAATCAACACGATCTAATCTTCTCATGGATGCTGTATAGGTAGGCGGTTTAGGTGCTGGCAGAATTACATTGTCTGTCTCAAGAAACAATACAATTGCTGACATGTTTGGCCTGTGAACGGCCAAGTCTTGAACGCAAAGCAGGCCTATTTGTATGCATCTCAACACTTGTGGTGGTACACATGAACTAAAGATTAAAGGGTCCATTAGGTTCATTGGTTTTCCTTGATCCCATTGATCCCATGCCTACAGTAAAAAAAATTGAGAGAAGTTACAAGTTGATAGAGACCTAGATAGTACTAAAAATAAGAATAATAGTGGTCTTTTAATGTTGTAGAATAAAAGGGGTTTAGGCCCTGAATTTAATAGAACTGGGCTGGCCCATATCGAAAAGAATAAATAGGAGTGAGGGGCCTAGAATAGGCAGGCAGATTTTAGAATTGGGAAATTGGGATCTGGGAGAGTTGAGGCCTCTCGAAGCGCCTCACCTGTATCATCTTCTTCCTTTCTACTGTTTTACAATCAGTTTACTGTTATAAAATTAGAGTTCCTTTCAATGGTATCAGAGCAGTTGTCCTGGGAAGCTTCGATCTAAGTCACGCGATAAAAAAATGGAGCAGCGCAAGGAATATCGAAGGACAGAACGGAAAGTGATCGCCTCTGGTTTGCGCGCGAACACTGAGGAGCGTGTGTCTACTCATGGCGGAAAAGAACTGTGCAGGGAGTATGGAAGATCCGATCAGGATACTTCGCATGGAAAAGGAGAGAAGATGGCGGAAAAGGTTGAAAGTGATTGGGCTAAGGAGATGCGCCATAAGTTGGGCAAAAATTTTCACAGAATCAAGCACCATAGAGACAGAGCGAGGAGCCCTCCTAGACACCGTCGGCCGATGGAAAATAATCTGGTGTCTTCGTCCGTTGCTCTTCCTAGTTCGCAAAAGCAGTTCGCAGGCTTTCTTCTCAGTCACAAGCTGCGTCTCACAGTCCAAGTACGCAGTCGCCAGCATCTTCTTCCTGTTCGCCAGACTCTTCGCCGTCAGTAGCCGCTCCTCACCTATCATCGGCGACCAGTTCGAAATTGTCGTCTCTGACCGCATGTCACAGTTCGTCGACGCTAGCCGTTCCTCACCATGCGCAAGCCTCATCAGTTTTCAGAACCCTAGACCAAGCTGAATCCGAAAATGGATCACCAGGAACTTCATCGCCGACAATGAACATTAAGTTGAGATTGTCAGAACCTAAAGCGCAGGAGGAGGAGGTCACAAGCGCAGATAAGTCAAAAAGGACAGGTGATAAAATTTATTATTCGACTCTAGTGAAAGCCGTGCCAAAATCTGTTGATTCATCTGAACCAGATCAAAAACTAGATCAGATCATTTATAGTATCAAACTTCCTGGACCTGCTTTATTGGGTGAAGATTACCTGTTGAGTAGAATCAGTGTGGATCTGGACCCTACTATTCAGATTGCTGGAATTGATATCTCCAAGAGGGAACAACTCATGAATTTATCTTTAAAGCCCAAAAGGGTTAAAGGAAGGGAAGCTGAAGTAAATGTTCAACCTTGTACAGTTAAAGAGAAAAGTGAAGCTAACAAAAATGAGGAAGGGAAATCTAGCATACTTGATGCTTTCTTCAGGCTTGTGGAACTGGAAAGAGGGAGGATCAGTATTGATGATGGTGATATTTTAAAGTTAGGATTGAGGGACTTCCATAAGGTTGTTGGTATTATACCACAGTTGCTTATTCTGTTCTCAAGCAGTGTTGGATTCATCCTTGATCCTTTCAATGAACACAAGGGTGCTGATCTGTGGGTGGTTTTAGAGAGGGCACATATCAAAGAAATGATCAGGATGAGCTCTTTGGGTCTGGATAATGAGGATTTTCTTCAAGATAAAGTTCTGTATGATCTTCTAAGTGAGAAGTCTAATTTAAGGGAGGGGTTGAAGGCGGAAGGACATGCAACACTAAGGGCGGCCAAGGGCCTTCAACCTATGGGACTGACAGTGAAACTGACTCCAGGAGTTTGGAGTGTCATGCTCAACTGTTTGGCTGGAGAGTCAGATTTTCAAATCTTTGCGATGGATATCGTTTCAGCATTGGTTGATCATTCTAACAATAAAAAGTACTTTGAGACCATAATTCAGGATTTCATACAAAAATGTTATCATCAAGGTGTTCTATTCATTGGAGATGCAGACTATTATGGTCGGAGTATTAACCAAGATTCTGTGCATGCATCAGCTATTGGTCAGATGGTGGATGATGGTGGATGATGGTGGTTTGTTATTACTAAAGATTCTTACTGATGAGGTTGGTGAAGAAGGATTATGCATACGGAGTTGGCCTGGTGGCAATGTGCCAAGTTCTTTGTTACCTTCCTTGGTTGCTGCTGTGAAGACTGAGACTTACAGTCCCGAAGCTGACTTTGTATTCTCAATCGGAGATTCTGTAAGAGATCAGACATGGGGAGTGAAGGAGATAACGAAATTGGCCAAAAAGATCACTATGTTGACAAAGAGATTGAGTGGATACCCAAGCGTAGAAAACTATCCGAGCTGAAGTACTGGGAAGGCAGAGGAGCAAGGATAAAACGTACTGGCATGGTTGTTTCTTACTCAGATACTCCCCACCTTGAGGACAAGGTGGTTGTCAAAGGGGGGAGTAATGATAGAGACCTAGATAGTAATAAAAATAAGAATAATAGTGGTCTTTTAATGTTGTAGAATAAAAGGGGTTTAGGCCCTGAATTTAATAGAACTGGGCTGGCCCATATGGAAAAGAATAAATAGGAGTGAGGGGCCTAGAATAGGCAGGCAGATTTTAGAATTGGGAAATTGGGATCTGGGAGAGTTGAGGCCTCTCAAAGCGCCTCGCCTGTATCATCTTCTTCCTTTCTACTGTTTTACAATCAGTTTACTGTTATAAAATTAGAGTTCCTTTCACAAGTTATTATTATTGTATGTTTGAAATTTGTGAAAATTTGATATAATTATTGTACAACTTACATATTCTACAATTCCCGAGTGGCAGCCAGAGCGAAAAGTATTGTTCCTTCGACCACTAACGATCTCTAATAGCAAGACGCCAAAGCTGTACACATCAGATTTCACTGAAAATAAGCCTTCCATTGCATACTCCGGAGCCATATAGCCACTACAAAAAGTGTAACAGATGAGTTTATTGGAGCCAAATAACCACCGAATATAGAATATAGAACCATTCCCAAAGATGCTCAATATCTGTTTTAAGAATTTTTTAATTAGTTGTTAGTTGTTACTTTTAAATATTTGCTTCTTCACTTTTAGTTGTTTATAAACTACTTAATACAGAAAAAAGTACTAGGGGGCATAAATTTCGTATTAGGGGGAAAAGTTGAAAAAGTTATGTTAACGGGCTAAAGTATTATTATTGTGCACATGTTTCTTTTTTCAAGTATAATTATTTGTGTGGGAAGGGGCTACACCACTTCCAGCCCCTCCCTAGCTCCGCAACTCATTTAACAGTTCTACAATTTCACCCGACCTTAAACTCATTAAAACTATTCAAATATGGGAGTGATAAATAAAGTACTTACTATGTGCCTACAACCCTGTTTGTATTCTCTTCATTTTGGTTACCTCCAAATATTCTAGCCATGCCAAAGTCTGAAATTTTTGGGTTCATCTCGCTATCGAGTAGAATGTTACTTGCCTTCAAGTCTCTGTGAATTATCCTTAATCTCGAATCCCGATGAAGATATAGCAACCCTCGTGCAATCTCTTCAATGATTTGGTAACGTTTTCTCCAGTTCAGCTCTCCCCTTTTTACTGAATCTGTCATTAGTTGAACAAAAACAATTATTCATTACTCAATGTAGACATACATTAAAGTGTATTGAGATGGGCTCGTTAAAGAACTTGAAAGATAAGCAGTATTGAAATTACCAAATATGAGAGAGTCTAAGCTCTTGTTTGGCATGTACTCGTAGAGCAGCATCTTTTCTTCTCCCTCAACGCAACAACCTAAAAGTCTAACAAGATTTCTGTGTTGTAATTTAGCTATCACTGTAAGCTCATTTTTGAACTCCTGCATGCCTTGGCCAGACTTTCTTGAGAGCCGTTTCACAGCTACTTCTTGACCACATGGTAGCACTCCCTTAACATGCATACATTGTAGGTTACTTAGTCATTCATACTTAGAAATAATTCAGACATGCAAAGTAAGCCTAAAGGGTTTAATTTAAAAAAATGCCCTGAACAAGAGTAAAATTGTTTCTGAAATACGGCTATGTTTTGGCATTACTAAGCTTTAAAAAAGACACTATTTCCATGCATGACAGTACTTGCTCCTATTCGGGAATAAAAATATACACCGTATAATACTCTATTTTGAAATTTCAAAACATTGTGACTCTTGTTACTGGAATTTCCTCTTAATTTTACCTTGTAAACATGGCCAAATCCTCCTTGACCCAACTTGTTTTCGTGTGAAAAGTGATTAGTAGCTGTTGCCATGGCGCTAAAGGTGAAGATCGCGAGGTCCGATCCAGTTCCGTGATTCCCTTCGACAGCAAGTGGACATGGCCCCTCTGACAAATCCGTGGAGGATTCGCCACTGCTAGGCAGCTCACTTTGCACCATTTCATCCTTCTTCCGTTTTGATTTCCGCTTATAAAATATCCAAATGGCTAAGGAAACAAGGATTGTTGCAGAAGCTGCAGCCGTGACAGCGGTTGCAACAATAATTGTCCTTCTCTTCTTTTTATCACCTGTTCATAATACATTTTCATAGCCTTTTAAACTTAAGGGTCCCATTTTAAACCACTGGCAAAGCGAGAACCTAACAGGGAGGGTGAGCCGGGAATCGGATAATTTATACTACTTATGTTCTTAAATAAGGGGAACTTTTCAGTTTTCACATTCCGGATGCAAAACTTTTACCATTAACATTTCCAATTCTATATGAATAAGAAACTAAAAGTTCAGATTTTGAAAATATATGATGAAGCATACTAGTATTTAACAATATTTTTTGAAAATAATTTATTAATACATTAATAAATAAAACGTAGTCAAAGTACAACATATGAATAGTGTAAAATTTAAGATGTTATACTTACTTATAAACGAAGATAGTATATTTTACAAGTAAAGAAATTTGTACCAACTCTAGAAGAACTAGGCTACCCCCCCCCCCCCCCCCCCCTATCTAAGCCTATGGCTGATCGAAATTACAAGTGACACAATTGTAACTGTACGTTCAATTGACTAATACTAAACTTTAAACAAATTAGTCTTAATCAAGTTAGAGTTAAACAGATCAAACCAGAATCTTTTAGTCCAAATCACTGGTGTTGATGACATGAGCACTAATTGAAAGAAATTAGTGAATATTTTCAGTTTTAGGTCATTTAAACTTTAAAAAGGTATGATAGTCTCATTATTTTTTTTGAGAGTAGTCTCATTAGTTATGCTTAGTCATATCATTATAAGTATTTAGATTTACAATAACTTACTATGTTCTAATCATATTTCAGCAAATTTCTCATTAGTATCTTGATTGCGTAGATTAATTAATTAAGTTAAAGGTTTCGAGTTGTACATGGAATTGTTATTTCTAGGTTTTGACAAGAACATTGATACAATTAAACGTAATCAAGAAACTAACCTAATTCATTTGTCCAAAATGTTAAATCCCTAACCCCAAAGGCCCCCCAAGCCCAACCCATCAGACCTTATCCTCTGTCGCTGCAGGTTTTGATCCTAAATCATTCATCCATACATCTCACGGCTTTACCATTTGAGCTACATGTGCAAGTAACTAACCTAATTCATTCCACAAGTAGGGTACCAAAATGAACCAGTGTCCCTAATTGAGGTATCTTTTCTGCATATTACAGTTATCACGCCAGTTTTTAGTCCTAATTTGAAATAACGATGCTTTAGAAGGCAAGGATTAATACCTAATTCAGAGTGAGCAAGGCGCAGAAACAGGGTGCTCCCACTCCCCTTTTCAAACTGCTGCATATCAACCAAATCAGTCCTCCATATCATGCAAGAGATACCATAGACAAAAGCAAATGCATTGCAACTGCAATCCTCTTCACACTTCTTTCTGCACTCTTCTTCATCCCCAGCATCGCTCTCAGCATCTGCAAAATCTGGCAATTTGATATGAGCAACTTCGCGAAACCCATCCTTCCCGCCATCGCCTTCACTGCTGTTCCTCCCGCATTGCAATTTAGTCCTCCTGACGCAGCCCCCCTTGCCGGGCACAAATCCGTCCACGCAGTTGCAATCAAACTTCGGCGGAGCCGATGAAGTAACGCATTTTGAAAATTTCCCACAACGGTTGTAGAAGCCGCAGGGATCATCAGCGGGCTGAGATTGAATCTCTTTCCATTGCTTTGTGCTTTCGTCCCACCTCTGTTGCACCTCGTTCCCTTCCCAATCAATTGTAAACCTGTAATGTTAAAGATTGAAGTATACCAAATTGAGTATACATGAAACTTCAAATAAATACTTATGACTCCCATTTGTCGGCTTCACCTTTGCTCACAGATACTCTTTATAACTTTGTCTTTGTCATGTTTGAATTTTTCAGTAAATCGATTAGATTTGGACAAATAATATATTTTACCGAAAATACTTATAATATAAAATTGACAAGACAAATAGATTAAATACATTCATACATAGATAAAAAAAATGGAATAACGATTAAACTTATTTTAGCATATGTAAACTTACAAGAAATATAACAAATAAGAAAAACAAATCATAATCCTTCGTATACAACAATATAAAAGATAACAAAACAGTTCTTATTAATAATACTTTTGCAAAAGTATAAAACGTACGGAGTATAACTTTTACAAAAGTATTTTATTCAAAATCATCGATCAAAGTGAAACTTAATTCACAAGGGTTTCTCAAACCCGTTTCCTCGTGAACGTCCGACCAATCTCGCAGAGAGTGGACCACCCGCACTCGTACGGGGAGATGTAAAAGTAGACCTTCCAGTTTGCGTCTCCATCGTAGAGAAGTCGTAGGATGCTCAATCTGGCCTGGTTCACCTGTTTGAGGTCCTTAGGAAGAGATGCTATCATGTTTGTCAATTATTGGAGCTATGATGACGTTCAGGTATGTCATCGGATACTTTACAATTACAATTTTTTTAATCATTTACATGTTTGAGCTTGTGTATTTTGTTGTGAATTGAAGTTTATCATTGATATTAAGTGAGATTTCGAGTTTTAGCTTGCCAATGTGTATGTGATTGATGGTATCTCAAATGTTTTTGAGTTCTCTGTTTTTAATGTTTATAGATTGTTTGAAAGATTGAGAGTAGAAAAGTTTGTGCTTCTTCATTAGTTATTCATATATTGAGTGATTAATGTTCAAAACCTAGGGTTACTCGTTTGCTGCTACGATACCATCTGTGGGTTAATATTTTTATATTTCGTTATTTTTAAGCTTTTTAGCTGTCTCCGCTTCATATTCTTGAAAGGCAGTAAAAAATGTTGAGAGTATAACACACATCTAGTAGTGCCAAATCCAGTAAGGTCAATGCATCTGTTTATAATTCTGCTCTTATTTTCATTTCTCTTCCATTCTGATATGATAAAGTTCCAAAATTGTTCGTTATTGAATGAAAAATAAAAGGAGTTGCTTAAAAACAGATACTCCGTATTAGTTATGCAAATGGAAAACTTCAAAAGATATTGGTTCTGCCATCATCTAGAATTCAGGGTTAACAAAGTACAGTAAAATGAGTAAAACATTATTCATGTGCACAAACAAATAAGAATGAGAGTGCTTGAATGTAAGGTTGCCTTGAAACAGTGCGAAAGAAGTCAATTTGACATTAGGCGAAAGCGAATATTTCTCTTCTCTTCTAGAAATGATGTATTCGAATTCTTTTTAGACATCAATGTCTTTGGATGACTGCATTTTGGATCCTGAAAGAACAATCCAGTAATCTTCATTGGCTTTTTTACATATCTCTGATGTTAATTTGCCTCAACATGTACATGAAATGATATTATCAAGTTGTCCAGCTTTGAATTCAATCGATCTCAGTGGTTGTTGGGGTTTCACTTGTTTTGAGATCAACTTTAAGGCCATGTTTGGTTGGAGGATTTCGGAGGGAATGGGAGGAAAGTGGAGGATTTGTGTGTGTTTGGTTGAAGCAAATAGGGATACCCTCAGAAGGCATCGAGGAAGGACATGATCTCACACCCTGCGGTCTCATCCACCGGTTGATCAATATTTGGTAGAGGGAATGGATCCATAGGGCACGCCTTGTTGAGATCGGTGTAGTCCACGCACATGCGGAAGGTAGGGGGCTTCTGTGCGAGAACCACGTTGGCCAGCCATGAGGGATATTTCACCTCCTTGATGTGCTTAATAGAGAGGAGCATGGCGACCTCTTTCTTCACAAATTCCCTTCTCTCGGCCGAGAGGGGTCTTCTTCGTTGTTGTACTGCTTTTGCCGAGGGGTCCACCGAGAGGCGGTGGGTGATGATCCTTCGGCTGATTCCCGGCATGTCCTCCGGCCCCCATGCAAAGAAAGTGGAGTAGGCGCGGAGGGCGTCGGTGATACCGGTCTTCAGATCTTCAGGGAGCTGGGCTCCAATCTTCACGACTCTCTCCGGCTGGGCCGGATCGAGCGCAAAGTCTTCCACGTCCTCGGCTGGTTCAGCCCTCGGCCTCTTTTCTTCTTGGTCGATGGTTCCGGTGATGGTGTCAACACGGAATTCCGTCTTACTTACCTTCTTAGTGACTTGAAGATAGCAGGCGCGGGCGATTTTCTGATTCCCCCGGGAGTAGCCAATGCCCCCCTCGGCGGGAAACTTGAGGCAGAGGTGCCTCATGGAGATGATGGCCTCGAGGTCCTCGAGGGCTGGCCGGCCGAGGATGATGTTGTGGGCGCAGTCGATGTTGACGACGACGAACTCCACGTCGAGCTGGGCCCTATGGAGCCCGTCGCCGAAGATCACCGGGAGGGTTATTACCCCCTCGGAATCAATAGTATCGCCGGTGAAGCCGGCAAGAGGGGTCTTAATGGGCCGAAGGGACCCCCTCTCCAGATGCAGCTCTCTGAAGGTGCTGAGGTACATTACGTTGACGGAGCTGCCCGTGTCGATGTAAGTTCGGTGAATGATGGTGTCGTTTATTTCAGTCCGAATCACCAAGGCATCCCTGTGAGGAGAAGAAGTAGGAGGGAGATCTGCGTTGGTGAAGGTGATGGGTTCCTCCCTCAGTCGCTTTACCGGGGGCATATGGGTGACTTCCCCCACGTAAAGAGATTGAGCCCACTTTTTCCGCTGACTGGTGGAATCGCCCCCTGTATTGTCACCGGTGATCATGAGGATGTGGCGTTTTTTCTCCTGGTAGTGGGGGTACTCCTCCTCTTCCTCCTCCAAGTTTCCGATCTCCCTCTTCTTGCCGAGGGGGATGGTGTTCGGGTTCACCCAAGCGTTTACCTTCGTGTGGTGCCCTCGGGGAGGTCCCTGATGAGAAGGCCCCTCCTGCCGAGGGCTCTGGATAAATTGGGACAGGTGCCCCGCCTGTATCAATCTCTCGATGGCCGTCTTTAGCTGATGGCAGTCATCGATTCTGTGCCCCTGGTGCCGATGGAAACGACAGTAGGGGAACTGAGGGTTGATAGCATGTACCTCCGGGGGCGCGCGAGAATCGCGCTCAACGAGGCCCCTCTCCTCGGCAAAATCAAGGATGATGCTGACGGGGTGCGTCAATGGTGTCCGAGGGCGGGCCAGGAGAATGGGTTGTGCCCAAGTCTTAGGGCTGCTCTTATAGCCTCCCCGGGCTTGGCTTGGCCTTGCCGAGGGCGGTCATCAGAGGGTCCTGAAGCCTTGGGATGATTTGGAGGAGCCCCCGACCCTCGGTTATTCTTGTTGTCAGCCCTCGGGGGATGCTGATCCGGATGCTGGTGGTATTTCTCCACCTCCTCGGCCTCAGCATATCGATCCCCCCGCTGCAAAGCCCTTATGTAGTCGCGCGGGGGGGGGGGGGGGGGGGTTCAATGATGAGGCTCCTTGAAAAGTTGCCGGTGCAGAGGACGGTTTGTAGGAGGGCCAGGAGGGTCCCGTCATCAGCACCGTCGACTTTGTCGGCTTCCGTCCTCCAGCGTTCCAGGAAGTCCCGAAGGGTCTCATCCCTCTTCTGGCGTATGGTTGGGAGGTGGGAGAAGTGCTTCCTCGTGCGACGCCTCCCGGCAAATTGTGTCAAGAATCGTTGGGCGAGTTCTTGCCACGAATCAATGCAGCCCTCGGGCAACCGGTTGAACCATTCGTATGTCGGCCCCTCTAAGGTGGAGAGGAACCAACGACACAAATATTCGTCCGACGCCTCTACCATCATCATGCTGTTCTGATATTTGCTGTAGTGTTCCTGGGGTTCCGTCTTCCCGTTGTAGGGCTGTATGTGTTTCCCTCGGTATTTTTCCGGGATCCGGGCCGCCAGTACCCTTGGGGTAAATGGCGTCCGGGTCCGGAGCTGGATGACGGGTTCCCCGGAACCCTCGGCCACCTTCTTCTGTAATTCCTCCATTTTGGCCATCATGGCCTCGTATTTGAGATCTGAATGAGGGGTGGAGGTGGTGGCGTGAGCTTTGCTGGCCTCCATTTCATCAAGCCGGCGTTGGAGGGTCGCAATAATTTCGTCCCGGGGATCCTTCGGGAGGGTCTCCGCCCCCTGCGAATGAACCCGGGCCGAGTGGGCCTGATTGATTTGGTGGCGAGCATCATCGACATGAAGGGGTGCCTTGCCTTTGTCCCGAGGGGGACGCTCCTCGTCTGCCCTCGAGACAGACCCTCCGCTTTCCTGGGGCCTTTGGAGTGCTTTCCCTCCGAGGCGGTCTTGGACCCCTCGGCGGTCTGGCCCTCCTCCGAGCCGGTTAAGGGCGGAAGTGCGGGGCCTTTCTCTGTTGTCATTATGGCGGTCCCGGGACTGAACTTCCTGGGAGGACGTATCTTAGGCCACTACCCCTTCGTCGTTCCTAACCCGAGGGGTGGGGTTTCCGAAGGGGCGTGGCAGAGGGGGAAGTACGATGTCCTCCCCAACCTGGGGTTGAGCCGGAGCCAGGGTGCCGAAGGCACCTGGGTTCTGAGTGAGTGTCTGGATGAAGGCGGAGAGCGCCGAATGAACGTCGATGGTGAGAACCGGAGGGCTGACTTGATCATCGCTCCGGTTTTTCTTCTTGGCCTCGATGTCGAGGCGGGCATCGGGGGCATTTTGCTGGATCTGAAGGCGTAGGTCGACAGCCGCCTGTTCCAGCCCAGCGATGACACCGCCCTCGGGAGCCCTGTTAGAGGCTTA
Organism: Cuscuta europaea; assembly: GCA_945859875.1. Classification (NCBI taxonomy): domain Eukaryota; kingdom Viridiplantae; phylum Streptophyta; class Magnoliopsida; order Solanales; family Convolvulaceae; genus Cuscuta; species Cuscuta europaea. The sequence continues at coordinate 9,895,583 of CAMAPE010000015.1, forward strand.
GGGGGCGTTGACGTCGCCGAGGGCCAGGTTCTTGTCTTCCACGTTTTTGGAGTTGTCACGTGTTGTTCTCACCATTTTGGTAGAGGGCTAGTGTTTGGCGAAGGGGGAGGGTTTCTTACTCGATTGTTCGAGCTCTCAACGAGAGCACCAAATGATGGATGGTCTACCCGGGGGGTATATATCCGAGGGGTTATTGCAGAGAATAACTTAGAGAGAAGTCAGAGCACAAGTAAGTAAGAGAGAGAGTGTATTCAATATGAATGTCGTGGTTTACCACGGGGAAAAGGGGGTGCTATTTATAGTAGCAATAAATGCCGGACAGGGACACGTGTCAAGCGCCCATTGGCCGAGAGGTCACCTCAACTGGTTGGCGTTGGCAGCCGCATGTGGCCGCATTTAATGCGGCTGTTGGATGGGACGTCTGTACATGGTACGGTGATCTGTACGCATGTGAGGCGGATATCATGTCGGGAGAGGTGCCTTCGGCTATAGAGCAGGAGCCGAGGGCACTTCAAACCGAGGGCACCCTGGTGCTGAGGGCTACTGTTTTCGCCGTTTTCTCCCAGTTTCTTAGTTTGCTTGAGAAACCCGTTCTGTGAGAGTCTAGAGCCTTCGGCCAGGGGGTCGAAGGCACCCCTAGTGCGCTGTGGGCTGCTTGGCACTCCGGGCGCCATGTTTTGGGCCTATTGGGCCTTCTGGGCCTGTTGGGCCTTTACCGGAGTAGTAGGAGTCTGCGGGTCAGGGGTTCCCGGGCCATATACTCCATCACCCCCCAAATCGGGGTATTTCGGAGGAAACATGTTGATAACCACAAACTATCCATCTCCTACGTGAATGAACAAAACGTTATAATATAAAAAGGTAAAAAACAAAAAGTTTTGAAAAATTAAAAAATTAAAAAAAATAAAAATTTAAAGATTAAAAAATTTAATAATTAAAAAACTAAAAATTTTAAAAATTAAAAATTTTCAAAATATAAATAAAAAATTTAAAAAACAAAATCAAAATATAAAAAATTCCAAACTGAAAAATGAAAAATTATAAAATAAAAAAGTAAAAATCAAATAAAATAAAATTATGACTCATGACCATAGGAGTAATATTCACAATAGTTAGACATGTATCTATTTTTTAAGTAAGCTATCAAATAAAAGTAAATTGCGAAAATATTTTCAATAAACCTTTCCTCCTATTTCCTCCAACCAAACACAAAATTTTATTAAAATCCTTCCATCCCCTTCTCTTCCCTTTCCTCCTTGAATCTCCCCTTCCCTCCCCTCCTTTGAACCAAACAAGGCCTAAGAGTCAATATAACCTCCAGGTGTAGAATTTGAAGATGAAGAACAAGAAAGTGAACCTTTCTTGCATATTTCAGCACCCTATCTAAAATCTTTAAGTATTTTTCTGTATCTAGTAAAAAGGAAGTTGAAGCTCATTAACCTCTCATTTGTTGTCAGGATTGAATTTTATTTTTTTGAGCACTTGTGGAGTTTGCGCTCTGAGGTGCTAAGTAATGCAAAGAAATATTTCGAGAGAAAAAATGTTCAATTTCAATCTTAGTTTCTTATTTTGTTATGTTCTAGTTGTGCATGTCTTTTTGTGTTATTATGTTATATAGGCTTATTGATTTCTTGTAGTAATTTATTCAGAATTTTTTTCATGGTGATTTCATTCCCCATTTGCAGCCACATAATTAAAAAAAGTACATGGAGATATAAAGACAAGAATATTGACAAGGAAAATGAAGATAAAGGAGACAAACTTGATAAGTTGTGTGTTAAGGTGCAACATAAAAGGAATAATAAGTGAGAAGAACCAAAAACAATATAGATGTAATATATAAATGTAAGAAATTGTAATAATGGATTGGATTATATGTATTTTGTGACATTTTTATATATTGTTTTTGTTGCTATTTGTTGCATCACATGTGTTGCTTTTTATTTTATCATGTTGCAAGTTATCCTACTGTGTTGCTTATTATTCTTTATTATTAATTTTAATTTTTATTAATTTTACTGTGTTGCATCACATATACTTCCTCCGTTCCATAAAAGTTGCAACATTGGAATTTCTGCACTATTCACACACCTTACTTTGACTACAATTTTCTAATAATATATATAATAAAAATATTATGTATAAAATATTAATAAATTTGTATTAATGTAAATTTCCAATATATTAATTTTTTTTAATGTTTACTAATACGTAAATAAATATAATTACAGTCAAAGTTGCGCGTTGGCAAACGTGAAAGTAAAATTGTTGCAACTTTTATGGAACGGAGGATAGTATTAATTTTGTTGCTATACAATTTTGGTAAATTTTTCTTCACAATATCAAGAAGATCATCTGAATGTTGACGTTGTAGTTAATATGACAGAGAAAAACTTATCAAAATTATACAAAATCATTCAAGTAAAAAGAAAGATAATTTATTTACTACTCCCTCCGTCCCATTAGGCTTTGTCAACTTTCCCTTTTTGGTTGTCCCAAAAACTTTGACACTTTTTTATTAAAGCAACTAATATGTGGTTCTACACGTTTCTCTCTTCTACACCAATTTCAACCACACAATTTTTACTGTTCTTATTTCTCATAATTCTCTAAATACGGTAAAAGTCTCGATCGATCTTTCTATACCTTATGAAATTTGAAGTGTTGGACGGTGTGTATTCGATGTAGCCGCCATTGTCACCATACACATTAAACCCGAATCTCGAAATTGCCCTCAGATTCGGTAATCCGAGGAAGTTCACTCTGTTCCAGTGGCCGCTTCGCCATCTCCGTTTATCTCCGTCCCATACCACGATCTGCGGCGATGCTCTCGGGTCGATCCCCATGGAGAATCTCCCCGGAGAAGGGTCTCCGGGACTGGTCCAAGAACTGAGGATTTTCCGTTCTCCGGCGGAAACGTTTGCTCTCATATCCGGCAAGAACGTGTCCGTCGGATCGGTGAAGCTTCTCCATAAAACTCCGTTTATCTTCTCTGGGTTTGTGCAGAGAACAAGATCGCCGTCATCCTTTAGGACCATAGTAGCATTCTCTGAAGTAACAGATACGTTAGTTCTCCAAACGGAAACGTTTTTCCCGTCTAAAACGACGAAATTTCCGTCGTCGGAGATTTTGAAAGTGCCGTTCCGGTCATGGATTGGATTCTCCCTGTTCGCCACCCAGACAACTGATTGGGGAGAAATGGTACTGTACCATATTCCGACGTATCTGTTTGTTGTTCCGTTTGGACTGAAGAATCCCAGTGAGAATTTCTTCCCGGCGGAAGTTATGGTTTCGCCGTCTCTGAGCTGAAGGGTTCTTGGGATTCTGTCGACGGCGGAGCAGCGTGATGAAATGAACTGAATGGCCAGGAACAACCAGAGGACACTAACCATGATCAGTGAACAAGAATAAATGAGGTAAGAAAAGCGAAGGCTGCGAAGTGTAATTAAGTTGGCCAATCTATGGAAGATACGGAGAAAAATGGTTCAATGGCCGTTCGACTCGGTGCTTTGTATGAATTTTATTAATCTGAGCAGAAAAAGATTGACCAGAACGCTGTTGAAGATTCTTGGTTGACCAGAGAGCCATTGGTTTGAAATTTTTTGTTCATACACCTCCCAAAAACTACTCCCTCGGTCCACTCATTTGCTCCAAGTTTGTGTTGGCTAGCAAACTTAGAAAGTGGGAATAAAGTGGAAATGTATGGTTGTAGTTGTATAAGAAAAATGTGAATGAATGTGAACCACATATTTTTTCCAAAAGTGGAAATTGGAAAAATTAATTGGGATGACCCAAAAAGGAAAGTTGTAAGAAATGACCGGGACGGAGGAAGTAATAAAGTATGACTTTTGGGTCTTCAATCCAATGGCTGAGATCATATTTGAGATCATACTCTCATTTACTCATATACTTGCTCCGTTCTTTTTTAAATGTAATATTGGACTTTTTCCACTATTCATATGTTCTAATTTGACTCTATTTTATTTATTAGAAATATTTTCCCTAAATAGGATCAAAACATAGACAAAAAAACAAAGTAGGATTTACCATGTTTTTTTCTCATTATAGGAGTCATCCGCTCCTATTTTGAGTTGTCGTCGTTTCTGTAATGTCGATAAAGCCCTTCGCTCTCTCCTGCTCGTATCCATTATCCCTGCATCTGCATCTTCTTCTTCCGCAATTCCCAGGTAATTCCTCTCCTCACTTCATTTGTGTTTCTTTTTTTTCAGAAATGTCATGCTCATCTTCTCCCTTTTCTGATTTAATTGGAAACATATCTGCCACTCCTTCATCCTTTCTCTTCCTCTTTGATATGATGAGAACATTCATCTTTCAAATTTTAATAATGGCGCACCAACATTAATTTCATAATTTAAGGTGTTCTTCATAGTGCTCTTCCTACTTCTATAGTTTCTTCTTCTTCTACTGTCTGCTCTACTTTTAGTGTTTTTGTTTTTTAAAAATGTCATTTTGGTTCTCAAAAACATGACAGTCGCTCCTCCTTCTTCACCTCTTTAAGAATGATATGGAATGTCATGAAGATGGCATTTACAGACGTAAAAAACTGACATTCGCTCCTCCTTCTCCTTTTTAAAAATGACATGAAATGCCATGAAGATGACATTTACAGACCTAAAAACCTGACAGTCGCTCTTCCTTCTTCACCTTTTAAAAATGCCATGTTTGTTTTGAAAATGTCATCGAATTGTCTGTATTACTCTTTGAAACTCTCAATTTTACTCTGAAAATGTAATTAACCCGTAGAGTAAAACTGTCATGTTGATAAATATTTGCCACAATAGTGACATTATTTTGAGGTTAGTGTTCAATAAAAGACCTATTATGGCATTTTCAAACTCAAATCATGAGAAAAATAATAAGAATGGTTTAAAGTAAGATAATCAAAATTAATAACAAAATGGAAATTCAAAAGAAGAAGAAAAAGGATGAAGAGACCGTTTGGCAACACTATTTTTTGGCTTATCAGGCTTATCAGCCAACTTTTTCACCAAACACGTAACTTTTGCTTTCGCGCGCTGAATTGTGTAATAAGCAGAAAAAGTAAGGTTGGAGTTACTTTTCTGGCTGTATTGGCTGAAGTTACTGTAGATGACCATTTAAGCTATTTTTACATATAAATTTTTCTTTATTTTATTAATAAAATATATTTTAAAAATAGTTTTTTCTTAAATCAGCAGAATCAGCCAATGCAGCCACTTCAGCCAGAACTTTATAAATTTCAGCAGAATCAGCCAAATCAGCCGATTTTTGTGCTACCAAACGGGCTCGAAATGTGGAAGAAGAGAAAAACAGAGCACGAGAAGAAGAAAAACTCACCTGAGCATGTAGCAGGGTCGCCGTTCATCACAACCGGTATTCATCGTAGCCGTATTCATCGCAGAGTTTGCAGCTTGTGAACTCACTCCGAAAGGCTTTGCAGGGCATATTTGGCATTCCAACTTAGTTTTGGTCTTGCGACAACACATGGAAAAGTAGTAGTCCTATTGTGGCACTTTTCTTAAGTTTTGGTCCCATTTTGGGAATTTACTCTATTTTTTTTGTTTTTTTTAACCCGGTGTTAATCCACATAATGTGGGGTAAGGGCCGAGGAACACCTTACCTGTTTATTTTAAAGACCGAGATACATGGTAAGGGGACATCAAGCCAATACCTACCAAATTATACAATGTATGGATAACTAATCGCATCAAATTTAAGGATACCCTAAAAATGTTTGGGCTACTACTAAAAAGGTCAGCGTTAATCGCAACATACTCTATTTATTAATGTATTACTCCGTATAAATTAAATTTAAAAAAATATTGTTAAATTTCTCTCATTTTAAAGTTTCAAAATCTAATTTTTTCATTAATAAAGTATGAGAGATATTAATAGTCAAACTTGTGTGTTGGCAAACGTGAAAAGTGGACCGTTGCATTTAAAAAAGAACGGAGGAAGTATGAGATTCTGGCCCCGTTTACTTAGGATTTAATGAGCTGAATTGAAAGAGTGACTTATTCGCATGTACTAACGACTTAATGAAAAACTTTGACTTATTCGCTTAGAGAACACATGTGTCTCCTATTTAACTGTAACTTCTTCTGCCTGTGAAATTGAAACTCCACGCCTCCATCTTCATCAACAAGAAGGTTAAACAGCAACTCACCAAGATCTTCATCTTCACACATTTAAGCCTCCATCTCCCTATGTGGTTCTTTATCTAGGAATTCCTTAAATTTGTTTCTAGTTCTCTGTGTTTATTTACGGATTAATTTTCTAAATTTAATATCCATCGACATGGTAGTTAAGTATCACATTCGAATCTCATGTTCTTTGCAATTTAATCATATGAACTTTGTTTTCTACAATTCAATTCTTCCCAGCGATAAGTATAAGCTGAGACCCACATCAGGCTTCAACCTCAAGCCACGACTCCATACATGACTTGCATCTCTCCCCTGCTCCCAACGATTTACATAGCTTTTTTATTTTGTTTAATTGGTTAGCTATAGTAATCTACGTATGAGTATCTCTATTAATAATAATACCTTAAGTTATTACGGAGTATTATACAAAGTATCTATTAGGCATTATATACAATTTATTGTTCTTATTAATTAAAATAAAGATAGCTTTGTATATTCTATTTATAAAGATAGCTAGTTTATTATTAACTACCATGTTCACCGGTTCTTTCCATCATTCGCTTCTCCTACTCGTGGCCTTGTTTTCCCCTTTTCTGAGTGTGTTGATTCAATCAAATAATTGAAAGCGTGGTTGGATTCAATTAATTGATCTTATGTGAAGATTCAATCTCTGTGTTCGGGTTTCATATTCACTTGTTTATCTTAATCTTTTCTCATTTTATTAACTAATTTTCCACTGATTTTTTAGCACTAAGCAGGTTAACTTTGTAAAAAGTTTTTTGCATATTTCAGCTAACTTTGTGCAGGTTTTTGTGCAGGAATTTGTAAGGAGTTTTCAGCATAATTGTACACAAGTCCCTGTTTTCTTGCTACTTCTACCGCCGCATATATCTGGACAATCTCGGGTAGGTTTTTTTGCACTTTTTGACATGATTTTCCTACATATAACTTGTATAACTTTTCTATTTTTTAGAAAGTTATGTTCCTGCATGTTTTTCCAGCATATTTGTGTTAACTTGGGGCATTTTTTGTGCATTTTTTGGCATGATTCTTCAACAAAAGTGTGCATGTTTGTCTCTTATCTTGGTAGTTTTTCCAGCATCTTTCTGCAAAAATTTGGGCAGGTTTTGTTGCTCTTTTTTGCTTCATTTTGCTGCATACATGAAATCAGATATACTTTCTAAAAGTATATGATGCAATCTGCATATCAATCTTATCGCATATCATCAATATCTCTTTCTTGATAATCATTGATTGGGCTATTTTAGAACCTTATGTTATATCACAAGTTCTCACTTGCTTAGTGACAACATAAGTTCAAGGGATACAATTATGAATAAAACATTGACAATCGAAGTGTTTAATCATCAATGTGTAATACCATATATATCAAATAAATAAAGTAAATATGATCAAGTACATATATCTCCATGAAAATGATTGTTGCTAGGACATATATACTAACACATACATTCTTATAATTTTTGGAGAAATTTTTTGTTGCTTTGCCTTCTCTAGGGTGGGAGGAGAAGAGCATGTCAAGGATGTAACAAAGGTTATGGTAACTGCCTTTTCAAATGCTATTGCAGTTTTCCATCTAGGATACACACATATATATATATATATGTTTGATATCTCGAGTTAGTACAAAGGATTGTAAGACAACAATTAGGAAAATGACATATCATCTTCCTATTATTAATAAAATAAATACGTAATAAATGTTTAATGAGCTAAATATATAGGCCCAATATCTTAATTAAATACATAAATAAAAGTTTAACTAATGAAATTTGACACAAAAAAATAATTCCTAACAAACACGCGATATGCCCTCCTGCCTAGTGGAAAAAATGGAGTGTGTGACCTACTTGAAGATTTTCAACCAAAACTATGGTAATCCACCTCCTTTGAAGAATGTAGGAGCGGCATTCTCTCTTTAAGGCTGTTGGTCCATACGCATTGATCCCAAAGTCTAGCAACACGTGTACATCCTCACCCATATTAAGAGCCCATTGTCCATTAAGCGTTCAAGAATATAAAACTCCCGCAGATCCGACAACGAGAGTTTTCCTGGCATTCATCTTCTTGAATTTTCTGTGTAATCTTGATGTGGATTTCAAAAATCTTTTTGTCATATATTTAGATTTAGGATTAGGAACAATAGTACCTTCGTCGAAGATCTTTGTAATCACATTATCATCTTCCTCAATAGCATTCCATACATGATAGTTATGCGCCTTAATAAAGTTCTTTATTCAGTTTTTCTAGAATTTATAGAGCTTGCAATTGAACAGTGGGGTTGCTAAGTTGAGTAACCTTTTTCAAGACGATCAACCCTATTCATTTTGTAGGTTCTTTTCTTAAAGTTTTACCCTTTATATAAAGATTCTCACTTTGATACCAAAGGATTGTGAGCAGACAGTTAGGAATCAAATAAGTACACAATACCTAAATTAAGTACCACTTTCCTATTATTAATAAAATAAGTACACAATAAATGCTTAACCGGTTAAATATATACAAGGCCCAATACCTAAATTTAATACACAAATACAAGAATAACTAATGAAATTGGACACAATAAAATCATTCCTAACAAACACCTGGTAAACCCTCCTGCGTATTGGGATGAAATGGAGTGCATTACGTGCTTGCAGATTTTCATCCAACACTACGGTACTCCATCCTATTTGAGGAAAGTAGGAATGTTGATTTCTCTTGAAGGTCATCACTGCATACACATTGATCCCAAATTCTAGCCACACTTATACATCCTCCCCACATTAAGAGCTCATTGTCGCACTAAGCATTGAGGAATGTAAAACTCTCGCACATCCCGATCTACAGTGACTCCCAGAGCGCAATTGTCATAAGCAACAACATTGTCCATCACTCCCGCACAAAGCACATCGATATGCGCTATCATTTCATCAAGGACCACGTTGAAAAAGAGACATTGATCTGTATTTTTGCGAGCTCTGAGCTTCAATTGGCTGACTTATTCACTAAGGCTCTGGATGAAAAACAATTCTAGTTCTTCGTATCTAAGTTGAGCATGTTGAACCTCGAGCTCAATTAATTCTGACTCCAATTGTTTCAAAATAAAAAAGTGTTTGTGTGTTGCATGTGTTGAGGAGGAGTAATTTTTTCAAAAAAAAGGAAAAGAAGTGTGTGTGTTTTTGTTTTTGTTTTTCATGAATCATTTGAGGGTGAGTTTTTATCTGAACTTAACAGAAGAGTGTAAATAAAAGAGTGTGTGTTTTTCTTTTTTTCACATACATCAGGTTCAAAAAAAATTTGTCTCATATAAGTAGTGTTCGAAATTCCCTTTCTTGCACCTTTCCTCATTCTCAAATTTCGAACTCTGCAACTTAAACGTTCTTATGCATTTCATCATTCTCAAGATTTCGAATCCTTCTTCTTCTTCATCCAAGGGTAGAATAACAGTTCTTGATTCGAAAACTCATCTCAAGTAATCTACAGAGTTCGATATTCGATTTCAGGAAATACTTCTCTATGATGAATTTCGAAAAATCATTTTCGATATTAGGGTTCGAGAAAGATCAAATTCTTTGAAAAACCATGTTAATTGCGTTTTTTGCAGATATACGTTCTTATAGGTGTACAGGCGACCTCGAGAAACTGGTTTTTGAAGTGAAAATGTTGAGAACGTTTCTCGTGGTTTCAACTTCGAGAACATTTCTCGACGTTTGAACTTCGAGAACTTTTCTCGATGTTTAGACTTTGAGAAAATTTCTCGATGTTTAAACTTCGAGAAAGTCTCCCGATGTTTAAACTTCGAGAAAGTCTCTTGATGTTTAAACTTTGAGAAAATTTATCGATGTTTAAATATCGAGTACGGTTCTCGAAGTTTACACCTAGAATTTTTTTTGGAAGTTTTGCCTTTGCCAGCTTTTTTGAAAAACCCTGCTGAATAAATATCAAATGTTCATCTTCTAACCCATATACTTGCAGCGCACTATGTCAAGACAACATATCAGACACAACTCTACAGTCAGTTATATTCGTCCAACTTTGGACAACTGGACACCAATACTGGACAATAACTTCCAATTTGATCTGAAAACATTAAGATGCCAAGATGAAGTGGTCATAGCTATAATCAAAGGTCACTGATAAGTTCGTATTACAACACACATTTGATGCGTGCTGGGATCGGTTTTTGATGCTTTTCCTAACTCTTAGGTGTCACAAATCTCAATTTTAGCTCAAGTTATGTGTACCAGACGTTGGTTCGAGTTTTATGTTGTTTGGAGTCAAAAATCAGGTAATTAGATCCGACACCGGCGCTTGAGAAGAAATCAAGAAGAGTTGATGAGCATTCAAGAGAGTTTCGAGAGTTTCGGAGGTCTCTGGGAGGTTCACGGTGAAGAATTGATGAAGAAAAGAACTTTGGGATCGTCTCGAGAGCACTCGGGAGCATTCGGAAGAAGAAACAGAGAGAATTGGCGAAGAAAAGGCCATGCACTGTTGTGCCAAACAGCCAGGCATGTCGTGCGTGCCTAGAAGATGACCAGGCGATGAAAAAGGCCAGGCACGGTCGTGCCTGGGAAGATAGGCATGTCGTGTCTATAGTGTAGCGAGGTACCTGATCGCTGGAGGTAAGGCACGGTCGTGCCTAGTAAGTTAGGCACGCCGTGCCTGTAGTATATCGAGGAACCCATTCCCTCGAAGCCAGACACAGTCGTGCTTGGCAAGGCACGCACACCGTGCTTGGATGCAAAAAGTGAGATGTGCTCCGGAGGCACGGTTGTGCCTGGTGCCGCGCCTGACGCCGAAACCCTTGTCCTGATTGAAACTCGACTCGTTTTCTTTAAATAAGGCCTCTCCGCTCCCATTTAAGGGTTACGAACATTACGGAGAGCCATAGGGACGAATTTACTTGCGTTTTTGTCATTGTTTACTCCAAGACCCTGGGATTATTTGTAAGTTTATATTTTTAATTAATGACAATTAATTCTATTCTTCCCAATCTTGTTGATTCTTCAATTATGAATTGTGAGTAGTTTAATTAGGGATTTTGGATTGATGAAGGGGTTAATCCTTTTGTATGGCTAGTTTCTTGATGGTTTAATTGCATGAATTCCGTTTGATTTGTGTTTGAATAATCTAACTGGTATCTCTTGTAACCTAGATGACCACTAGAATTACAATTGCTTGTAGAATAAGTTAAGAGAGATCTAATTTATTATAGGACACATTCACACACACTTAATTGTTCGTTAAGAGATTAGTAGCGATTAAGGGGCCGTAAGCTCGCTTGTTTTGGCAATAATTTAGGATTCTGTCGTATGAGAGATCAGCCTAATCCCTTAAATTATTGTACTCTACGACGCGAGAGCGGTAAGAACTTAGTAATGATTAGCTAGGCTCAATTAAATTAATTTCATGTAATTAGGCCTGATCTGTTAGAAATTTGGTTACCCCGGAATCAATCCCTATTCCCTTCATCGCTAATTAGAGAGAAACCAATCTATTTTTATTCGCTCATTCGCATTAGTTAATTTTCAACCAATCAATCTTGCACGACGCTTCTATTTTATTTTCGTTTTAATCGCTGAATTTCGTTAATTCTTATTTCCCTTTTGTCCGTCCCTGTGAAGACGATACTCGTACTTATATCACTATATTACGATCTATTTTAAGTGCGAGAAAACTCACATCATGTCTGATGGTAGTTGATGAGATTGCCAAATATTGTGACGGGACACTGAAAATCATCAGAGATAAGTTGTTTCCGCTGAAAGAAAAAATCGAACGAAGACTTGCCGACGCCACTAAAGAAGAACTAAAAGAATTTGACAGAATGTCCAAGGTTCTAGAAGCTATTAAGGAACAACTTGATAAATGACGATCTCTTCGTCAATATGAGCATGCTCTAGCACTGAGGAAGAACTACTTCAAGAAACAGAAGTAAAGACTACCAGGACAGAACTTGATCACCAATAGCAAGATTGTTGAAGATTATTTTATTGTGATCAAGTTGTTATCATTTAATCTTGTTTTAGTTACCTTTTATGAAATAAATTGTAATAAATAGATTATGCTTTAAAGGATAAGGGGCCACTTATGTATAAGGCCCAAGTCCCAACATTTAGCCATTTTAGGTATGTTGTACACCCTACGCATATAAATATGCTCATAGGAATGTTCAACATATAACTTTTGAGAAAAATAGAACAATAGCTGCACCCGAGTTTTTTTGATATTTAGCACTAGAGAAATTTCCATCTGTTCGAATATATTCAGATCATTCTAATGGAATTTCTTTTAAGTGTCTATTTCACATTTGTGCTTCCATATCTGCTTGATTAGATAAAACAGGACCCAACAGGGTATTCCCACCCATGTCGAGAATAATAAAATATTGAAACTAGGTGAAATATATTGTAAGGTGAAATCTTACTAGCTAGGGCTAAATTAGAGAGATTCAATGATAAGCTAGATATATTTTGTGATTATAAAATTTAGATGATCACTCTATTATAAATGATCACTTCAAATGTACTCTGAACTTAAGCAAATGATCACTTCAAATGATCCTGTTCAGTTTATATCCTATTGATGTGGTGGATTTTTGATTTCTTTGTTACTTAGCCGATTGTTTGGTTTATGATTTGGTGTTGAATTAAAGTTTCTAAAAAAATTAGATATATAGTACGGAGTATATGGGGCAGAGTTATAATAATAATGCTTCTAAAATGAGAATTCATTTATAATCCTCGCCTTTCACATTTCAAATCAAGGGCTAGAATCAACACGGTGACATTTTTGTAATAATGCTATTAATTTCTAAAAATACCCCATTTGAATTTCGAATAGTTACACGAAGGAGCTCATGTGCTTCCTACCAATGATTGATTATATTGAAAGGTTGTTAGTTATTACTACAGTTTTGTGAACTCATGAGTTCATACTAGAATCGTCTCGTTTTTTGATAAAATTTTGTGAACATGTTCTTCAAGAAGTGTAGACACTACTATAAAAAACATTTTGTGAGTCGCCTCTAAACTCCCTTTATGCATCACTTTCGAGGCAATGCAATAGCCACCGATGCATAAGGTAACCCATTTGTTGCATCGCTCTTTAGGCAATGCAATTAATCACTCTATACATCGCTAATTCTATTGAGGTGACTCTAAAATATTTTCTTTTACATTTACTATACACATCGCTTTTATGGTGGGGTGTTTTCCCAAAAGACAGGAAAAGTGAACATGGAGTGCAAAAAGACTGGAAAAAATTAGGTTTTCTGTAAATACGTGATTCGGAAGTCGCTATTCCGAGTAGATTAGAGTTTTTTGTATTAAAATAGATTTGCACATATTCGGAAGAACCCATTTCGAATCTAGATTTCTTTTATAACCAAGCATTCCAGCACAGCTGGTTGTGAGGTTACTGTGCTTAGTGGGAGGTTCTGTCCGGCCATCGCCATTTGGGGCGGTTTCCGGTGGATTTTTTTATGTATTATTTTTATTATCTTCTTCAATAAGTCTAGTTTATTCATACCAAATTTCAGCTAAAAAATCAATCGGGAAGGTAGTCAAATGATTTTCTGAAATATATTGCGCTGTCTAACTGCGCAGTTATCTTCAAAAATTCATTTGACTGTCTTCCCTATTGAATATTAAGCTGAAATTTGGTATGAGTAAACTAGACTTAATAAGAAAATACTAAAAATAATTCATCAAAAAACTCCACCGGAAACTGCCCCAAATGGCGACGGCCAGACAGAGTCTCCTATAAAAAGGCTTATTTGCACTTTTTATGAAAGTTCGAGGGCTTATTTGATAGTTCTTCCCAAGTTTAAATGAAATTAATTTGTACCCCATCCATCCAATAAAATAGTTCTCACTTTACTTGTTGGATTGTCTCAAAAAATAGTTGTCATTTCATTTTTTGGAAAGTTTTGTGTGACTTCCACGCATTTTCACTTTATTCTCACTTTCTTAAATTTCAATCCAAATAAAAGTAGGAACTATTTTGTGGAATGGAGAAAGTAATCTTTTTAAATGCAACTCTTATAAATTTTTAAAAGAAGGGGAGAAAATAAAAGTAGTTTTGAATTTAACATATTATTAAAAATGTGTACATAGAATAATACATTTATTAAAACTATATCTAATCATCCCTATGATAACCCTGACCAAGAACGTTGAGGTGGCTCCCCGTCCTACGGGTAATATGGCGGTGGATCAAAAAATGGAGATTCGTGATGTGAAGAGAATTGAGGTCATGTTTGGTGTTTGTAAATAACTCTCAGACGGTAGAAGTGCTACAGGCTTGTCAACACAACTCTTTCAAGACGGTGTTCCTAAATTTCGTCATAAAATTGCTGCGAATGTGACGGAGGCAATAACGCTTCGACACTTGAGACGATTGCAATTCAGAAACATTTCGAAATGCACTTTCGATTTTGGAATGACGGTCGGAGATTATACAAGCTGGACGATGAGGTCCGACCACACCTGCCATCACTCTATGCAAAAACCAGGACCAACTATTCGCATTCTCACTCTCCACAACACCATAGGCGAGAGGGAATATCTCACGATTGGCGTTCATGGCCACCACAACTAGGAGAACACCATTATATTTGTCGTACAAGTGTGTTCCGTCAATGGAGACTACAGGCAGATAATGACAGAAACCGTCAATAGAAGCTTTGAATGACCAGAACGCTCGACAGAATTCACGCTTCCCTTCAATTTCAGTCGTTTGAGTTTGGAATTGAACAAGACTCCCCAGATTGAAATATCTTATTGCTTCAAACAATTTTGGGACCTCATTATATGAGGCCTCCCAATTATCAAATCTACGCTCTAGAGCAATCAAGCGGCCATACAATGCCTTTTTGTATATGCAACATGGATTTGGAATTTCTCATAAATGTCATCAATTATGAGTTTTATTGGATAGTCCGGATCTGCTTTCACTTTAGGACCTATCTCAGTTGCTATGAGTTTGCTTGTCAAGATCATGTCATCTAGAGCTATGGTGTAGTCATATATTAATACATGTGTGGACGGGTTGATATTTTTTCACCTTCCACACGTTTGTGCTCCGACATTTTCCTGCATGGATATGCCACGTGCATA
This sequence comes from Cuscuta europaea, assembly GCA_945859875.1. Classification (NCBI taxonomy): domain Eukaryota; kingdom Viridiplantae; phylum Streptophyta; class Magnoliopsida; order Solanales; family Convolvulaceae; genus Cuscuta; species Cuscuta europaea. Next base: position 9,910,851 of record CAMAPE010000015.1, read on the forward strand.
CTTTTGCCGGGTAGATGCACACAGCCTTCCACGACTGCACACGTTTGTCATCCGACCGAAAAAATTGGTATTGACGGATGTTTTCTTGGGCCACAGCTTCTTTTAACTTATCATAGGAATTGAATGTCTTGCCGACTGCTATGGTTTCTGAATCACGATTTAAAGCCTCCACATATGGTTCGTCTATCTCCATAGTTTCCCATGCCATATCTTCTACCTCGTCACTATCACCACTAGAGGATTATTCAACTTTACTACTATGTTGTTCAAAGTCGGGATCGTCTGAGTCTTCAGACAAGTTTGTGATTGTAGAAAGTACATATGCATAATGTATACAAATTCAAATATTGATAATTATTCATTACAAAGTACATTTACACATATAATATCAAAGTAACTATTATTTGTATTCATGGATTATTTAATGTTTCATGATGTGAGCTTTCTCGAATTTAAATTAATAGTAGAATAGCGGTGAAAATACGAGTATCGTCTCAGCGATTAAAAATAAAATAAAATAAATGTGTCGTGCGAGATTGATTGGTTGAATGGAAATTAAACTAATGTGAATGAGCGAATAAAAATAAAGATTTGGGTTCTTCTTGATTAACGACGAAGGGAACCGGGATTGATTCCAGGGTAATCAGATTTCTGGCAGATTAGGCCTAATTACATGAATTTAATTTAATTGAGCCTAGCTAATCAATACTAAGTTCTTACCGCTCTCGCGGCGTAGAGTACAATAATTTAGGGGACCAGGCTGATCTCTCATGCGACAGGATCCTAAATTATTGCCAAGACGAACGAGCTTACGACCCCTTAATCGCTACTAATCTCTTAGCGAACGATTAAGTGTGCGTGAATGTGTCCTAGAACAAATTAGAGTTCTCTTAATTTATTCTATGTTTAATTGTAATTCTAGTGGCCATTCTAGGTTACAAAAGATATCAGTTAAATTGTTCAAACACAAATTAAACGACATTCATGCAATTAAACCATCAAGAAACTAGCCATACATCATGATAAACCCCTTAATCAACCCCAAATCCCAAATTAAAACTACTCCCGACTCATAATTGAAGAATCAATAGAATTGGGAAAAATAGAAATAATTGTCATTAATAAAAAAGTAGGAACTTACAAATAATCCAAGGAAATTGAAGAACAAGATGGAAAAATAGAAGAAATTTCGTCCCTAGGCCACTCTCTAAGCTCCTCCCCCTTTTAATTAGGGTTAGGGGGTGATATTTATAGGAAACAAGACAATTTGAGCTGAATTAGGAAAGAATTTGGGTACGCACGGCGTCCACGCACGCGTGCGTGACGTCCGTGCGTCCGACAGAGATTCGCGTAAAAAGAGGGACGCACGCGTGCGTCCCTAGCCACGCACGCGTGCGTGGCTGCCAGTAGGGTCTGCTCGATTTTCTTCATTGGACGCACACGTGCGTCCATGCACGCACAGCCGTGCGTGGCCTTTTTCCTTCCGAGTTCCTCGTTTTCTCCCGTTCAAGTCTCCGATTGGCCCCGCGATCAATCCAACAACACTTTCTTCATCAAATCTTCATCGTGAATCTCCCGGTGTCCTTCAAAACTCTGAATTCATTCTCGATCACTCCTCAACTCGTCTCGATCACTCCTTAAGCGCCGATACCGGGCCCTAAAAGACTTGATTTCATTTCTAAAAATGCCAAAACTCGTTCCAACACCCGACTAACATGACTTGAGCTAAACATGATACTTATGACGCCTTAAAGCGAGGAAAACCATCAAAATCCGACTCCAATATGCATTAAAAGCGTGTTGAAATACAAACTTATCAGATTCCCCCACACTTAAGCTTTTGCTTGTCCTCAAGAAAATCGAACAACGGGACTTACGATAATCACCACATGGAATTAAAACAGTCAGCATGCACACGTAGCTAAAGGGATATTCACAGAACAGACATTCTAAGCCTTGAAAATTCCTCCCTAAACTATATCTTTGTACTCAAGCTAAACTGTTTGACAAAATTATTCACAACATCGTTAAAGTAATGATAGCATACACTAATAAACAAGCTAGCTAGAGATCAGAAGGACTTGTGAAGGTGATGGTGAATGGTGAATGGTGATAAACAGTCCCTTTCTTTTGAGAGATTGGAATATTCTAACAAAGACTTAATGCATTCAGAAACTTCAGGACTATTCTTAGGATCAAGGAACTCAGTATGCCACAATTTAGGAACAATCATATAAACCTATGCAAAGAGTAAACATGGTGTACAACTAAGCTAAACCGTCGCGACACATTGGTGCTTTGACGTATACTTGAAGTACACGGAGGACTAAAACTAATATTTCTAAAGCCTCCAAGTTCATTAAATAAGTTTAGTTTTCCTTGTCATGTTGGCACGAGAACGCCATTTCTTTCGAAAGATACCCAAGGTCTCATCTTATTGTGTGAACACTTACGCTTTTTGACCGGGGCTCCCATTCTCTTTTTCACAAGGTAAGATGTCTAGCTATATTAATTTTTCACCTTTCGGATTCTCACTAGACATTACCCCATTCTAATCTCGGCCTCACTAAGGAAAAATTGCAATTAAAGTTTCATTTATTAAAGTGAATCCATGCCTACAATGCAATCCTCGAAAGTATCAAATTCTTAAAAAGTGACTGCTCTTACCCCGCTTGGGGCATAAAAACAGTGCCAAAAATGGCTCCTACTTGAATTCCCTAAACTTAGCAAATTAATCCCGTAATTCCCTAAACATCAAGACTCTGTTAGAAATATTCACGGGTAAGAAAATAGGCCATTTAACTATGGAGCTCAATTAATTGGGTAAAGAACAAAAATGGTCAGGCTAAAAGTGGCTTATCCTAAAGGAACTTATTCAGGTCAATGAGAAAATTGTTAATTCATTACATGGGTGACTAATGCCTTCATCCTTTCAACAACCAGATTATAGTGCAAGCAATTTAAGCCTAAACACTTCAAAGATGTCCTAAAAGCATAGTCAAAACGCTAGCTAGCTCACAAAGATACAGTTTAAGGAAAAAATTTCAAAATTTTGACATAACTTTTCTATGAATATACAACTAACACCTGCGCATGCTGACTCTAAAAAAATCACATGTAACAATTACTGCTCGGATGCCCAATTCACTCCCCCACACTTAAACTTTGGCATCGCCCTCGATGACCAAATATACACTATGCACAAGGGGGTAAAAGGGAAAGGGTCACGCATGCTCAAACTTAACTCAAGTCAAAATTAAAACGAGCGTATAGAAGCGAGTAAGGAACAAAGAAACTCCCCTAGGTCATTTAGCCGGTCCTGCCCTCTCCCGCTACCTCGTTCCATGCCGCTAAGTAAGATTGTTCCCGAAACATAGCTGCACTCACAATAGAATAGAAACACAATATCCACAAACAAGAGTGAGAAAGTAATAAAGTGTGCGGTGAAGTAGTGTAATAACAATGTCATTTATCAATCTAAAATGGGGGAGTGGGTGGATAGTGCTCGTCAGTGTGTTGGCCATCCCATCGACTCTCTAGGGCTATAAGCCGTGTGTCGATCGAGGCTAGACCAGAGGTGATGTCTGTGAAAAGCTGTTGCTGGTGCTGGTATAGTCGCATGTAAATGTCTTCTTGATGCTGATGCATCCCCTCCCAAGTGTTGGGATAAACGTAACCCTGGGGGGGGGGGCACATAAGGGGCCTCGTGCGTCGTGTTATGCTCCATCTCATGCTCTCCATGCTCCTCTTCATTGTCTCCATGCTCTTCCTATGCATCTCCTGCTCCATGTTCCTGCGCCCTTACCAGAATCATCTTGGGTAGCTTCTTCATCGGATGGGTGCTATCAATCCGAGTCATCCCCTCAAACCGATCTTCGTACCCCATTCCTTTCAGCAGGCGCGTGATGTAAGGACCGGCGAAAATCGCCTTAACTCGATAATTAGCCTGTCTGAGGAACAGGCCCGTGAATAGAGCTCCAAAGATCGGCCTCCTCTCGTTGATCATGCACCAGAGACAGAAAACATCAGTGGCGGAGACCTTGCCCCTCGCCTCTGCACGGCCTGAAACGGTAGAGCTCAGGAGTGCGTGGACCACCCGGAACTGGAATGGGTGAAGTGCAGTGCTGGGTGCAGTCTGGGGTTTGTACTCATCGACACCAAGGGCTATAGTCTTCAAGAAGCATTTTTTTATGTACTACCTCCATTTTTTATAAAAGTTATGTCTTTTGAGTTAATAGTTATAGTAATTTGAATAAAAGTTGTGCTTTGATAGTGAATCTTAATATGTAAACAATGATATTAAGTTTTTAATTAAGAGTTCATTTAATATTAAAAATTGCACTCATTCTCTTACAAGTTACCGTTAGTTTTTTATTACATTATTGATTCTCTTTTTTTCTTTTGTAATGTTAAATGCTCTTTTTGGTTTCTAGTGTAATATATTATCAAGGCTATTAGCTCAAATGGTAGAGCAATGTGCAAATATGCACAAAGATGTGGGTTCGAGTCCCGCATAGCCTATATACTTTTGCAGCTGCTAATTTATTTTCTTGCTTTTTCCTTCTTTTTCTTTTTTCCACATTATCTGCTTGTTTTTATTCCCCTTATGTTGCATCCACATACTTCTTTTCTTACCTTTTTTAAAATCTTGTTGTGTGCACTATAATTCTATCAAGTATTTATAAACTACCAAAGAACTTTTTTGGTACTACGTTATATAGTGACAGGGAACTTAAACTTGGCACAAAGCAAAGCCTCCATCCTTATTGTTGAAATCCTTGCAGCAAATAGGCAAAAGAGCTTGTCCAGTAGCAACACGTGCACAACTACGTGCTTGCCAAACGCCCCTTCATGCCAGCTTTGAGCGCATCAGGCCCAACACATGACACCATCTTATCTGTCATCTTCAACAAATGAGTCTACTTCACCAAATCTCCAGCCTCTAGTAACTAGCTTGCTATCACTAATTGAGCTTTAATCATTACTTATAAAACTAAATGCATGACTTTTCATTCACATTGATTTAAAAGATGACATTTACATTAGAACAGAATGAATAAAATACTAAGGCCAGGATACATTCCAAGAGACCATAAAGTAAACTTCCAGCTTATAGCGCACTGTATTTTGTGTGCTTCGTATGTGAATTTGTCCTCACTCCAAGGCTCCGGGCAATATGCATATATAGCCGTGAAGGGATGATTTTTAGTCAGGTAAAACTCATTTCAAGCAGAAGCAGAATCACCTAGCTGCCATCAACCTAATAGTAGACTCCAAGTGTGACACCTGGTCTCAGAACTTTAATTTGTTATCTTCGAGAGTTTAGTAAAATGCTATCCCAAAACTTCAGTTTGTTATCTCCAAGTGTGGCACCTGGTCTCAGTACTTGAAAAGAAGTATAATGCCACTGTAGTAAGGAATTCAGACATTTCATAACTTTCTGGTTCACATATAGTTGTCATTCATTCAAACCTTACACCTTAAACTTTACACTTTGTAGTAAGTTCATCCTTAAACCTGTTATAAGTAAAAATATCTGGTATAAACCCAATATTCAGCATCTCATCGAGCAAAATTTCCCCATCTTTCCTTTTACCCTCCATTGTAAACCCAGATATCAAAATAGTATATGCCATTGCATCAAGCTGTAATCCCTTACTGGAAGCCAGGAGCTCAACTCATTAGCTTCACATGATTTCCCTGCACTACACATACTACTAAGTAAGTAGTTAAATGTCACACCATCTGCCAAGGTAAAAAGAGTCATTTAGCAACATACTAATAAAGTTAGAACCATAACTTTTAACAAGAAATCCACAACTTCTAATTCATATATAATAAAGAGCACAAAATCAATAAGCGGCTAGTTTAACAAAAAAATGAAATGCTCAACTACTTTTATTTTTAGTATTATTAGTGCATATATTTAATACTTTGTATTATGTGCAGATTTAATAACGTTTGTAAATATGTAATACAATGTACTTCTATAGTAATATTTATAACTTTTAAGAGAAAATTGATAACTTTTACACAACTAAAACTGAATCAAAACAAATAAGACTACAAATTCTATTTTGGCTTTGCTAATGCCATGTATAAAGGAATGACATATGATTTTCTCTCAAAGACTAAAGAGATGTTTCTCTTCTCATAATTTCTAATGACCTGAGTTTGACTTCTAAAAATAAATGAATAACTTTTATTTTGTGATGTACTTTGAAAGATTAATAGTGAGATTGTGGTCATTTAAAACCATAGTAGACTCCGTAGTTCTGAACAATCAGAATGTACTCTAAGTTCAAAGTAATCAAGATACAAACATACTAGCTTCTCATAAATACCAAAAACAGTCAGAATCACAATTATAAGTTAGAACTGCATGTGATTCAATCCACTTATTGAGATAGCCCATGTGGGATTCGAACTCACATCTTCGTGTGGTCACACGATGCTCTTCCAATTGAGCTAATAGGCTGTAAGAAAAATATGTAACTTTCCATCTTAAAAAGTTGCATTGGAATAACAACCAACAATGTCAACAACATAAAAACCATATTATTATTAGTTAAGTCTATGGTGTTATAAGTTAGGTTCATCGGGAATACATGAGCACATTATATAAGATAAATTAATTTTCATGGTGGAGTAGTTTATGGCACCTTCTGGCTGTGGTTATTTCCTCATAACCATAAACTAAATATGATGGTGAACTTGAGTTCCTAATAAGTAATAACACATACTAAGAGAACTAAAATAATAACTTCTAAACAGTAAACCATAACTTGTAAGTTAAAGACTTCAAATCAAAAGCAAAGCTTCTAACCAATAACATAAATAGTGACGAATAACAACCAATAATGTCAACAACAACAAAAACCATATTGTTGTTAGTTAAGTCTATGGTGTTATAAGTTAGGTGTTATTAGTTAGGTTCTTCAGGAATACATGAGCGCATTATAGAAGATAAATTAATCTTCATGGTGGAGTAGTTTATGACGCATTGTGGCAGTATTATTTACTCATTACCATAAGAAATTTAATAGAAACTATAAGAAACCAGAAGCAGTTGATTTGATTCCTCACAACTTTCAAGTAAAGACATGTCCTAGAAAAAGAACTTCTAATGAAAAAGTAAGAACTTATAAGTTATCACAATATCAAAAGCAAAGCTTTGTAGTGAATAATGATAAAATAGTGAAGTACGAGATTACAAAGATAATAATTAGTAGCAGCAACTACATTTAAGCTCATTAGCTCAGAACAAAACAGGTACACTAGTTTCTCAATTAGAAAGTATCACAACTCATTAGGCATATACTAATAGAACCAGGAAAACTAATGACCAATAAATAGTTACTTATATCTTAAAATTGAGGCACATTAACACCATCGCCATTATAACATTTCATCGAATAGTTGGTGGGCATAACTTAAGTTCAGTAACGACAATCAACTAAGACAGAACTTGAATTCAATATCTATTTCAACAAATAATTTGCATATTTAGAATAAGTTTCCATTACAAAATCATCCTTTACCAATCTTATCTAAACCATAAGTGATAAGCTCAAGATCACAAGGAGATAATTTTTAGAAGATGTAACTTTGAGAGAGAAAGTACAGTAAGCGATTCACACAGCTCGTAAAAGTTCCTAATTTAGATGAGGAGTATCAAATCGATGAAGAGGAAGAGGTACGAGGAGATAGAATAGAGGCAAACCTGGAACGAAATCTTAAACGATGATAATACAAAGAGATAAATTTGCACTGCGATTGGATGAATTTAATCGGAGGCTTAGATCTCGAGCAGAGAGGTAACACAAAATAGAACCAAATTCAGCGACCTTCTTCATATTTGAATAAACGTCCCCCGCTCAACTTCACGATGTCGACGGAGAAATCTGGACGAAGAAGCTTTTTGCGATTAACCGAGGATCTTCATCTTTCTCCACCGGAGAGAAAAAAGTGGGGAGCAGAGAGTCGTGGACGAGACGAGAATTAGATAGCGAGAGAGAAAGTAAATACGTATACAAAATTAGTTAACGAGGATAGGAGGAGGGCCGTAAGATTAGATCTGATCCAGTGGCTCATAATACTTCTCAGTTTTCAGCGAAGTAAGCTTCTCAGCTGATCACTTCCCTCTCTCTCTCTCTCTCTCTATATATATATATATATATATACATATTCATATATACACACACATATATATATATACATATATACATATACATATACATATATATACACACACATATATATATACATATATATGTGTGTGTACATATATGTATATATATGTATGTGTATATATATATATATATATATATATATATATATATATATATATATATATATATATATATATATATATAGATAAGAGATCAAATACAAACCATGCTTAAAATACTAACCTACAAACTTCATAATATGCATCACTTTGAACTTCAATATGCAAAAAAAAATAATGTAAAGATGCAGGGGTGTAATCACATACAAACTAGTTCTCCCATTCAAATCATCTTTGCAATATTTGTATTGCACATTGAAGTTCAAAGTGTTTCATATTATTCAAGCCATAAAATAGCAATTTCATGTTTACATTATTTGTATTGCATATTGAAATTCAAAGAGTGCATCTTTACATTATTTGTACTACATATTAAAGTTCAAAGTGTTGCATCTTAGCTTATTGAGTTTGTAGGTTAGTAAGTTAAGCATGGTTTGTATGTGATCTCACCCCTATATATATATATATATATATATATATATATATATATATATATATATATATATATATATATATATATATATATATATATATATATATATATATATATATATATATATATATATATATATACCTAAATTGGTTCTAATCTCGTGTTGATGTTTATAGGAAAAATTCAAATTTCTACGGGCTGAAACTCCGGATGTGAAGAAATGGGTGATTGCAAATATGGGATCAAAGTGGAAGTCTTGGAAAAATACCTTGAGATCAAAAAATTATGATCCAGCCCTAACTATTGATGAAATGGTACAAAATGAGAAAGATATGAGGGTAAATAAATCTCACTTCACAGAACTTGTTAAGACTTGGATGAATCCAGAGTTTCAGGTGATTTATTGTTGGCTTCCTTATATTGTTGATATGATGGAATAAAAAGCTTATTAATTATTTTTATCTATTGTTTTGATGACATTTTTATTTTTGTTTGTTTTATATTAATCTATAAGGCAATGTCAGAATTAAAGAAAGGGAGTCGGTCAAAGAATCAAGAGCCACACACTACTGGCTCAAAGTCCTTTGCTAGACTTGCTGAAGAAGAGCTAATTGCAGCTAACTTTTTAAAGTAATTTGAGGTGTTTAATTATCAATTTTCTCAAATATGTAATTACATCCTTCAAACTCATATTTTTATTGTTTAAAGAAGCAGTGATATATTTAGGTACACTAAGGGTCATTTATAATTAAATTTAATCGTTGCAGGCTATAAAAAATAATGGTGTCCTCCCAACACATGGGAAATTATTTATTAAAAGTCGAACTAAAAAAGATGGCACTATTGTCAATTCTGCAGCAACTAGAGTTGTGGTACTATACTTTAATCTTTTAATTCCTCATTTTCCTTGGGTGGACTGTTTGTTTATATCTATTTTTTAACAGTTTAAACTTTGTTTAAATTTTCCATATATTATGTCTTGATAAAACCAGTAGAACTTGACATGCTAAATATGTGTTGAAATTAAGTTATTCAGATGAAAATGACTAGGTCCATCAATGCATCAAATATTCATTACTTTTTGAGTTGGAGAGGACCACAAGAACAAACACTTCAACATGGGGTAATCTATGCACCACTTGGGTGACTGTAATCCATACATTAAACCATCCCTAAAACTTGTTATGTCATTTTTTTTACTCAGCTGCCTAGAACATCATATTGACTATGAAGTTTAAGGTCTTTTTCTAGGGGCAAAAGAAACTTATGTAGAAGAAATAAATAATTAATACAAATTACAGAATTCTTATGTTACAGGAAATATAGTTCTCTTTCGATGTGTTTGTCATTACATGAACTAGAACCCTTTTATTTCGGATTTGAACAATTTAATGCCTCAATTGTATTAACACTCACACCATGTTTCAAAAACATGATTATTACTACCTCCGTCCCCTGTTATTGTCTCATTACGGTTTACGATGCTTGACTGACGATAAAGCAAACAGATCCCTGTCCGCACTAGAATTATTTTTAGGAAAAACAAATTACATATTCAGAAACTACATTAAAAGTTTTACAAAGTCGCAAAAAGCGAAATCAAATTTGATAAAAATTTGATAAATAAAGTAAGAGATTAAGAGTGATTTGTGTTGACCAAGTGAATAGGAAATGAGACAATAACAGGGGACGGAGGGAGTAATTATTATATGAATCTTAAATTAGCTACTCTCTTCAGGAAGCTCTTCATCATGTGATGAATGAGGCTGTGGACACTCAAGATTCTGAGGAGACTACTGATTGGAGAAATGATGACTTAGCCAAGGTTAAGGGACCTGAAAAAAGAGGGCGCATTCGTTGTGTAGGATTTACAATCGTAAAGGATAAACAAACTTCATCCTCTCAACAATCGCAAATTCCTATTCAAGACCCACAAGTGCCTATCCTTCAAGCGCAAGTTTCTTCACTTTCAAGAAAGGTTGATGTTATGCTGGGTGCTTTCAAACATAACATGAATTCTGGCCAATTTAGCGCAATTCTCAACAGCTTGAGTAATGAGGTAATATTTGCCAATACAGAATTAAATTTATAAAATTAGACTACAATTTGTGCTCATTTTTGATGGATTATGCTTGAATCAGACATCATGGCTATATTTTATTTCTTCTTGTACAGTTATGTGTGTGATATGAAGGGATTAGTTTTCTGTGTGGCACATTTCAACTCTTGTTAAATCACATTAACTGGTAGCTTTATTTAATCAAGTTATACTTTCTTTTTTGTCATTATTTTTGCGACTGAGTACAGTAAAAAGAAAGCTTACTGTCATTACATAACTTGTAAGTATTTGTTGATTTCTGAACTTGTGAAGAAGTTGGAAAAAACTGCATTTTGGCTCTCTAATCAATTTCTAGTGTATTTTTATGGCTAGTAGCTTGCAATATGCAGCCCTGAGTTTATAATTATCTATACCATTTACCTCTAAACTAGTTATATATGCCATTATTAGTACAAACTTATGATACTACTCCTGGTTAGTAGCTTGTAATATGCAGCCCTGATTATTGGAGTATTTATTTGTACCAGAGTTTTGTTTTTTAATTTCTACTCCTGATTAAACTATGTCACTTTTCAGGTTGTTAATGGACCAACACCTACTAATGAGTCATCATCAACCGGAAGTCATCATACTTAAGAAGTTATTTGGAGATCAAGCTTATACACATATAGTTGTTTTTATGGGCAATTTCAATTTGCATCATTGTGAACTTTAAGTTTTTTTTGGACTTTTATGGTGTAAGTTTGAGTATGAAAGGAGTGTCTAGTTTTTGGAAATAACTTTAGTTCTATGGTACACGTAAGTTCTAACTTTTCTTGGTTTGAATTGTAAACTTTACTTCATTGAAGTTTTTCAATTATTTTAAAGTCGGGTGCAAATTTCTCTATGAAAGTAATATTTAGTATCCCACATTTTTATTACTAATATAAGCATGCTATAGAAAAGTTAATTAAAATAAAATTATTATGGCTTCAAATAAATCAACATGGTTTTTCTTGACAGTTATGTGTTATCTTTAATCTTTCATGACACACAAAATTTGTTCGGTGATTAAGCAATTCCATGACACTTTATGTGTTGGCGAAAGTGCAAAGAGATTTGCCAACACATGCCTACGAGTGTCAAGAAAGGTTTTTCCTTACACCATTCCTAGTGACACTTTGTATGTGTGTTGGAAAAGCCTATAGGCATCTATCTTGACACTTTTATTATTTTTCTTGACATTTTGTGTGTGTCAAGAAAGGTCACCTTTCTTGTAGTGTTATAAGATATACACTACTCCGTATTCGTTTGTAAAATACTACTACATTCGTTCCAATGTGATGATCTTGTTTCTTATTCACTTGATCAACAAAAAGTACAATTAATCACTTACTTTATATACTCCGTATTAAACTTTTATAAAATTAGGTTTTTCTTTTTGCAACTTTGTAAAACTTTTAATGTAATATTTGAATATGTAAAAATGTTGTTGCTACAAGTAATTTGAGTGTGGACAAGAACCTGTTTGGTTTATAGTCGGACAAACCTCGTAAACCTCAACCAAACAATCAAATTAGGACGGAGGGCATACCTTTGTACATGTTTGTTTGGAACATTAATTTTTTATACAAAGTTTAGGGTAAAGTAGTAGGGTACATATAGGTGATATAGCTTAGGAAATTAAGAGGATCAGTGATGATGAAAATGGTGAAAATGTAAAAGTAATTGTTTACTTTTAAATGAAAAATTATAAAGGAAAGTGTAGTAAATATTTAAAAGTTAACAAAAAATATGAGCGAATACTCCATATAACATTAAAGATATAAGAGGACAGGTGGGTAGATGAGAATTAATTACGTCGACAAAGCAGTCATGGAAGAACAAACGAATGAGGGAAGCACCCATCCGAGTTTCCGCATCTATGGCAGCATCCACGACTTCTTTCACGGCGGAGAATGCGCAGGATTGGTCGGAAAGTTTACCGGAGGATTTGCCGGAACCTAGAGACAATATGTTGGCCGATTCCAGCCAAGTTGGGTTAACCTTAACGGCTGTTTGCCTGTTTGTGTGTGCCGGTAAATGGAGTAGCCGGCTAACGCTAAGGCTACGAAACTAAGGGTAAGGCTCAGGCCGCTCAGCCGATTCACCAGAGAGGCCATGCTTATAAGCTCGCATGAGGTATAGGTTCCCGTTCTCCGTGAGTCCGTACTATCGGGCTTAAATAGGAAACTTGGAAGTGCATTTTTCCCTCTTTCCTTTTTTGTTATCCCAACAAATTCTTTTCACTTATCATTTTTAAATAATTTGTGTGTTCACATTCATTTCACATTTTTCTTACACAACCACAATCATACATTTCCACTTTATTCCATTTTCTTATTCTTCGTGCCAAATCAAAGTACGAAAAATTTTATGGGACGGAGATAGTATTATTCATCAGTAATGATGATGATAATAATAATAATAATAATAATTCATATAATTAGTTATTAATAATACTCCAGCCACGTTGAAATGTACTACGTATTATATTAGTCATACTAATGAAATGTAATTTCTTCGAAGTTGCCCTTTTAAATCACACTTTAATTAGATATATATATGGATTTTTTTTTATCTATAGGTAATTTGATAAAGTTTGAACTTTTTTATCTTCCACTTCCTTCAAAAGAGAAACTTATTTATTAATGATAAGAGTTACAAGAAACAAAACAATACAAAAACTCAAGAATTCACTAGGATGAGACATAGAATCGACTTATTACAAAGAACCTATCAAATTCACTAATCATGTATCTATATGTGTAGTCTAGATGTCTAGCTCATACAATAATAGCACTAATGAATTTGTTACTCAAATGATAATTAAAAGAAAGCAAATTGTTCTTGAAATAAGGAAAATAAATTAATTCAAGTACTCCTGTTTTACCAACCACCGGAAAAAGAGTATTGAAGAGGTCTGACCAGCTATGGGTGGGCATAAAATCCGAACCGAACCGGTACCGAACCGTGATGTAATGGTACCGAACCGAATGCCGGGTATTTAAACATTTTTATAGATTTTCATCACATACTGAAATCGTACCCGTTTGAAACGGGTATGAGACCGGTCCTAGATTTGAGAACCGAAAAATACCGGACCGGATCGTTAAAAAATAATGCATTTAATTTTTTATATTTTCCCATATCAATAAATATCTTTTATAGACCAACAATTTTTATAGCCCAAGTATGTATTGATGCCTCCCTAAAATAGCTAAATGTGTTTATATATATATATATATATATATATATATATATATATATATATATATATATATATATATATATATTTGTGTGTGTATTGTTATTTTTTCTTTTAGATAATTTATGTTATATTTTGGTATGTATTGAAAGAATGTTACAGTTTTAAAAACATTAATGACTATTCGTTTCTAGTAATGTAGTGTATATGACTTTTTGTTGTATCATGTTAGTGGAATTTTACAACTTAATTAATATGGTTTAAATCTGAGCTATCAAGGTTCAACAATAAATTAAATTAGAACTATATATGGATCGAAGTAATATTTAACCTAAAATAACGAAGAAGAACGTTGAAGTTTTCTATTATATTCAACAATTTGATGATATTTTTTATATATTTTCACATAAACTCAGTAAATTAAAGATGATATTTATCTCCTGAGTCACTTTTTGATATACTTTTCTTAGTTGTGTTGCACTATTTGTGTATTTGTGAATTTTAGTACTACGTATGCAATTTCTTGTATATATATATATCAACATTTCAAGTGAGTTGGTTGGTTTGATGATATCTACTCATAGCAGGATTTTTCCAAATTTTTAATTAGCATGTGTTTGGTATTGTACCGTACCATTTTGTACTGTTCCGAAACGACATGCATCCTTAGACCCGGACTGTACCAGACCGTTAAAAACCTCACGAATATATAACGAGTTTTACTAATTTACCGGACCGTACCAGACCGTTAAAAACCTCACGGATACATAACGAGTTTTACTAATTTACCGGACCGTTCCGGACCGCGCCCACTCACATGACCAGCGATCATGAATATAGGTGTTGAAGTCCGCATATTGTAGTAATTTGTATGAGAAAATAGTTACATAAATGTAATTAGAAAAATGATTGTAAAAATACACAATCTTTTATACAAATTAAAGTGATTATGCATTGCTTCTTATATCAGATTAATATTGTAGGGTAAACTCCGCATTTTAAAAGACGTACAGACCTGAATTCGTCACTGCTAAAATCCATAATGGTTAATGACATTCAATCCAAATATAGTAGGCCTTATTTGGACTTTGGAGACGTTACAGCTATATATAAAGGTTTTGTTGCACAATTATTTTTAAAAGATAAATATTGTAGTAATTTGTATGAGAAAATAGTTACATAAATGTAATTAGAAAAATGATTGTAATAATACACAATCTTTTATACAAATTAAAGTGATTATATTTTATTCTCTCTGTTATTTCTATCTACTCTGCACAAACTTCGATACTTTCATCATTGATAATAAATACTCCCACTGCCCTTAAAACTTTGTCATCTTTCTTTTTTTGGGACGTCCCAAAAAACTTTGTCACTTTCCATTTAATCAATTATTTGTAGTTTCTGTTATTTCTATCTACTCTGCACAAACTTCAAACACCCAGTTTTTACTTTATTATTCTCCGTATCGATTAACTTTGACAAAGCTTTAAGGGACGGAGGTAGTATTTGGGAAAAAATTATTTTTCTACCCTTTTAATTTCATAAATCTAAATTATAGAGTTTTACTTTATTATTATAGGTTATTATACACAGTTATATACTCCCTCCGTCCCTGAATTATCTTCAAACTTTCCTTTTTCATCCGTCGCAAAATTATCTCCTCCTTCAATTCCTTTTTTGGCAAAGAATTTGTGGTTCACAATCATTCTTACACATTCTTACACATTTCTCTCTCCTCTGCACAACTTTCCACCACACAAAACTCACTATCTTAATTACTGTGCCCAGCCGAAATGGGAGAAAAAACAGGGACAGAGGGAGTAATAACCTTTGATATTTTGATCATTTTTTAGTCTAAAGATATTGTTTGACTAATATTATACTCCGTAAGAAAATGAGCATTCTAGGTGGATTCGCTTGGTAACTTGAACCACTCTTAGTCATTTATAGTATATATCAAACATTTATCAAATTTGAATTAATCCCTTCATCCCATTTTAGTTAGCCAAACTTAACTTTTCAAGTCAATGCCTTCTAACTTTAACAGATTATATGTTTATATAAAGAAAGTATTCATAATGTGAAAATGATATGAAACTATTCTTTGTTAAACATACTATCATAAAAGTATAAATTTATTAAATTTTGAATAAATACATTAGTTAAAATAATTGGTCAATGTTTACCATCTTTTACTGAAAAAGTCAAAGATGGCTAACTAAATTGGGACAGAGGTAGTATTTTTTGCGACCTTGTAGAATTTTTAATTTAGCTTTCGAAAATGTAAATTTTATTTTTGTCAACCTTGTAGAATTTTTAATTTAGCTTTCGAAAATGTAAATTTTATTTTTTAAAAACAATCTCAGTGTTGATAGGGATCATTTAACTTTATCGTCAATCAAACATTGTATATCGCAACCGGAAGTTCTTCCTCGGGTAGAGGGAGTATATTATAATCCCTCCGCCTCACTCAACATTGCACACCTCAGTTTTAATGTGAAATAAAAAAGTAAAAATTGTGTAATTGAAATTTATGTCAAAAGAGAAATAAAAAGAATCACAAATTCATTACATAAAAAGAAAGTACGAAAGTAACAAAGTTTTTTGGACAAATAAAAATAGAGAGTTATGCGTAAATAGTTACATATCCTCTGGTGTATCCCCATTATTCAACAAATTGATGAAAATCAGAGTCCTTATTCACTATATTTGGAAGTTCGAATACTACCATATCTAAACTTGCATCTTACGGTCATCTTGGAAAACTGCAGTCTGCAAGAGTATATGATCTTTTGAGGACTAGAGGGCACAACAAGCCTTGGATAAAACAAATTTGGAATGACTATATCCCACCAAAATTTTCATTGATCATTTGGCTGGGACTTAGAAACAGACTAGCTACATCTGATAATCTTTTGTATATTGACATGGATAGAACATGTTGCTTTTGTAAGAATCACATGGAGTCTGTTAATCATTTGTTCTTGAATTGTTCTTTCACTAGAGGAGCATGGTTGGAGATAAGTGACTGAAATTCAAGAAAGATGCTTCATCTCTCCTTAGTACGGTTAAGATGTGCATCAAATACTATGGAGGTACAATGAGAGAAGTAAGGTGATCCGGCTATCTCTTTGTTGTGCTATTTACTCTATTTGGAAAGCTAGGAACGATCATATTTTTGCCCAAAAAACAGTTACTATTGAAGGCCTTGTGGTTCAGATTAGATTATTTATATATCGGGTTTTGTTTTGACTCTATCACAGGAACATGATTGATTTCTAACACATAAACTTTGGACATTTTTGCTTTGTGATTTACTCGTGGTTTTGATGAACATAGGCCTGTCTATGCTTCAGTTGAGAAGGGGTATGGCCCTTAATATATTGTACTTATCTTCTTTAATTTATATACTTTACCTTCCTATAAAAAATGATAAGGAGTACAAAGTAGTTGGACACATGGGTTATGCGTAAGAAGGTTTTGTCGTTTGTATATTGGATAAGCAAAAGATCCAAGAGGATTGTTAAAGAGAAGTGTATAGTACTATAAATAAATGCCCATAAATCACGCCATCCGTCGATTAGGATAAGTCCGTGATTGCGGCGGCCACACGCCAACGACGACCGGGCACCCAAGTTGAATTGGCGGGCCCGACGGCTGTTTAGGTAGCCGGACCATTACTTTAATTAGAAATTTCGGAATAGTAATAATACCATAATACTCCGTAATTGTCAGCCGACAAGAATGGGATCCGCAAAGATGTACGTTAAACGGGTCCATTTTAGTACGGAGACCCCAGGAGCCCCGCACCCCGACCCGACAGGATGGTGATGGTTTGGGTGAAGCCGATCGATGATGCGCAAGGAAGAAAGAGAAGACGTACGCAGGAGAGAAGGGGAAACGGTTGTGCGCAGGGGAGGGGAGATGTGCGTAAAGGGATAAGGGGGTAATAATGGAATGAAATATACGGATGTTTTAAAATAGGAGTAAATCATACCTATTTGAGAAAAAAATGCATAGTCCTATTTGAGAATTTGTCTTCTCTTTTAGTCATATATGGAGCAATTACTTAATTATCATTATGTAAGAACATTACTACCAAAAGTATATACGATAGCATAATATAATACTAGTATAAAGTTGGTTTTGGGTATTATATTATACCCAAAAAAGTTAGAATGCATTATATTATAATAGAAAAAAGTTATACTATGTATATTTTATTTTTTAAATAATTTTGTTTGTCATTATTTAATTTGTAATTGGTGATTGTAAATAGCACAACTGTTTGATAAAGGAAACAATTGCATTAAAACTTTTGGGATATAAGACTTTGGAATTATACTTTCTATAAACAAATTGCAAAGAATTCAAGTGAAAAATAGGGAAATTATCCTTAATAAAAGTAAAAATGTTTGTGTATTTACTGAATATAAGTATTACTTTCAAGTTTTGGCAGTACCAGGATTTAAAAATGATAGTATTTTCTAAAGTTAGTCATAGTTACCTCTATTTTGGTAATAAAAACATGTGAGTTCTGTTTTTAAAATTCCAAACATTTTTACTCCTGTTTCGAAAATGTTTCCTTAAAAATATTGATTTTACTCAGTTTGTCAAAAATTCCATGTATCATAAACCCCCTTTGAGCACTTTATTAACAAACGGGGGGCTGGTGCATGTGGGCCGTAATTTGATACTTGAACATATACGTAGTTGACCATACTGTACTAATTTTTTATTTACTAAATTCAACATTTATTTCGAATGATATACTAAATTCTACACTAAAAAGCATAAAATATACTATCATTCATTTCATAAAAGTTGCAATAGTTTGACTTTCACTTTTGCCAACACGCAAATTTGACTGTAATAATATTTATTTACGTATTAGTAAACATTAAAAAAATTAATATATTAGAAATTTACATTAATACAAATTTATTAATATCTTATACGTAGTACGTAATATTTTTATTATATATATTATTAGAAAATCGTAGTCAAAATAAAGTATGTGAATTGTGCAGAAATTTCAATGTTGCAACTTTTATTGAATGGATGAAGTATTTTTATTGTTTATGTTAATTTTTAAATTTTACATGATCCTAGAGTTTCAAGTTTGTATTTGTATTTTTCTGATCCTAGAGTTTCAAGTTTCCTGTTGTAAGATTTTTATAATCATAAAATGAAAAAAAATGAAAATTAAACAAATGGATCCCTAAATTCGTTTTTTGCATGTTCAATATCCAAGCACTCCGATCCATAAGAAAAGTCAAAAACGACGGAAGCATAAATGTGAAATTACAAGCAATCAAAATCACAGTTTTCCTCCTTTATTATCAAGAATAATAATAATAATCTGAAAAAGAAATTCGTAGCACCGCCACATTTCAAATTTTCTACAGTAATACCGTAATAACCAGCAATATAAATATACCCCAGAGAAGCCATTTATCTTAGCTCAGTCACTCAAGCAGCTGTTTTTCTTTTTCCGTTCATCACCTCCGGCCGCCGTTACCCTCTCCGATCATGGCTTCCATTTCCGGTGTGCTCAGCCTCACACTAAGCATCATAGCTCTAACCCTTGCTGGCTACTCTATTTACCAACACACCCAAACAGCCCTTAAGGGGGAGCTTAATGTTTCCCCAACGTGGCTGGTTGACCCATTAGAGTCAACCGGCAGCATATTGTCATCTCTGGGTCTTGGTAAATCCTCCGGCAAGCTTTCCGACGAGGCGTGCGTATTCGCCGCCGTCAAAGAGGTGGTCGATGCGGCCATAAACGCTGAAAATCGAATGGGTGCTTCTCTCATCCGCCTCTTCTTTCATGACTGTTTTGTTGACGTAAGTAGCTTATTTTGGCCACTTTAATTTTCACATCTACATGGTTCCAAAAATTACACTCAGTTCAAAGTTGCACTCTATTTTGTCAACTATTTTTGTTTGTCTCAAAGATTTTTAACAATTTTATTTAGAACAATAAATTTATAGTTCTATTATTATCTCTCTTTACACAAATCTCAAAGACACAATTTTTATTTTTCTTTGAGACTGAAATTTAATTAAATTAATTAATATTATAATTTGAGCACATAACAAGAATTAATACGTGATGAACTCATGAGCCGTTGACTATTCAACTTACTCAATTTAGCATTAGTACTTTGATTATATTTTATTTATTGATATATTATAAATTAAATTTTAATTTTTTAATTTTTTTACTAATAAAGAATGAAAAATATTAATGATCAATTTACTCAATTTTTTTTTAATTTTTTAACAAGCGTGAAAAAAAAAATTAAAATAGAATGCAGGAAGCACTATGTACTACATAGTACGTACCATATTACTGTTATCATGACATTTCAACACGGTATAATATACTCCCTCTGGTCCTTAATTAACTTTACACTTTCCATGTTGGGCCGTCCCATATTAAATTTTACACTTCCTTATTTGCCTTATTTGGCAAACAAATCTACACCAAACAGTGCAAAACAATGCAAAATAGTGTCAAACAGTGTACTCTACAATAAAGTCAAATTTATTTCTTTAATATGTATGGAGTCAAAGTGTAAAGTTTAATAACTATCGGATGGAGTATGAGCATTTAGTTGTATACGAGAATAAGTTCTGTTGGTGCTTAAGTTTAATATCTTATGCATATTAAATCATACTCCATATTATAAAACTTCGTCACTTTTATTTAAACTAATTAATACGGAGTATGTAGTTAATGTTACTTTTTCTGCACAATTAAATTTCTGCTGAGATAGTGTCTTCTTTATTACTGCTAGGGAGAATTACCAAATAAGCCATCGAATTTACATATATAAAAAGTGTAAATCAGCTCTTTTATATGAGACTCTGTCCGGCCGTCACCATTTGAGGCAGTTTTCTTTGGAATTTTTTGATGAAATTTTTTGAGAATCTTCTTCATTAAGTCTAGTTTACTCATAAAAATTTCAGCTAAAAATTCAACTGAGAAGGCAGTCAAATGATTTCATGAAATATACTGCGTTGTCTAATTGCGCAGTTATCTTCAAAAATTCTTTTGACTACCTTCCCGATTGAATGTTTAGCTGCAATTTGGTATGTGTAAACTAGACTTAATGAATAAGATTCGCAAAAAAAATCATCAAAAAATTATACCGGGAACCACCCCAAATGGCGATGGCCGGACAAGACCTACTATGGTGATTTACACTTTTTACGTAAGTTTGGAGACTTAGGTAGTTTTCTCTTTCCTATTATATATGCAAATCAACTTTGAACACATTTTATGAAACAATAGAGTTTCATTTATTGGCACAATTAAGTTGTTACCTGAAAAAGTTAATATAATCAAGTACCAGAAATACAAACGCTGGAGTTTTAGATTATATATTGTTTTGTTGAGCATCATATATAATTTTGTTAATAATTAACATTTTTTGTTTTGGATGCAATTTAAGTTGGGTCCAAAAAAATTGAGTGATTCAATGTTTTCAAATGACTAAGCTAGAAGTTAACTCTATTAACCCCTTCTTTACGAATCATTAGAGAGTTCATCACCAACGTAACTCAATATTTAAATGTAAACAGTTGTTTGTTCATTGAATTGGAGCAATACATATATAGACACACACATATATATACAAAGCTCAGTTTTTTACTCCCTCCGTCCCCGGATATTGGTACGGAAGGGAGTGATGTGATTTTTAAGAAAAGTAGAATTATGTGGTTGGTAATGAGTTGATAAAGTAGAAATAAAGTAAGAATGAATTAGAGCACACAAATGTTACCAAATATGGTATGAGACAATAATAAAGGGACATCCAAAAATGGAAAAATGGGACAATTATAGGAGGACAGAGGGAGTAATATTTTATTCAACTAACTTTTCGATAACTTAAATTGAAATTATGCGAACATAATATAATTTTGTTCTTGGCAGTAGGAAACATTTGTGAGGCGCGTCGGACCAGATTATTGCTTTATAGCAATCTTATGAATTGTTCTAGGTATTTGCTAACATGTTTTTTCTAAAGCAAGAAAAACGGGATAATTGTGATGATCGCTAGGCTTAAAATAATGGTACTTTAATATGTTTAATAATGACGGGTTGATTATTTTAATTGTGATCTATCAATTTGAAATCTGGGAAGAAATTCCAGTAGGCAAAGAGTAAAAAAGGAAAACGAGGGTAACCGGTGGGTGTAGCTCAACTGGTAACGAAGGAGTACCATAAGGATTAGGTCCCGGATTCGAATCCCGACAATTGCGATGAGGTTAGTATGCTAAAAATGCATAGGACCTCTACAAGATACGCGAACAGAGTCTCACTCTTTATCCGTCAGATTGTGATTATAATCAATTTACATACTTCCAACGTAATGTCCGATAAGAACTGATGGGACTTTAGGAATGGAATGTCATCCTTTAAAGGAGGGTCGGGTAACAAAGCTAAAAGAGAATATTTGGGCAAGAGGCTGATTCACACAAAATGGATAATGAAGTGGAACTCCACCATGTGGGGAACATACTCATGTAATTATGTATATTGACTATCGGTATTCTAGATTACTAAATTTTGCAGTGAAGTTGACTTGTTGAGCATGATCCATATAATACGGAGCACCGTATATCTTAATCCGTTCACAGAAATTTGAATCGAACAAAAGACATGACTTCAATACTCGTATTTTAGCTTTTATTCAATATACTGGAATTAAAGAATGTTTAGTAATGTTTCATAAGTGGGATACACAAGCAAAACAAAAATATGGGCGAATCCCTAAATATGAATAAAAAAGTTTTGAAATTCCGAAATAGAATTATCATATTTTTTATTCTTTGAGTAGGAGTAAGTTTTTGCCATTACTAGACTTTAAAACATGACATTTATTTTCCTAACATGACATATTACTCCTATTTAGGGAATAAAAACATGATACTCATATTTTGGAATTTCAAAATGTTTTTGCTCCTGTTTAGAGAAATTTCTACAAATTTTTTGACTAGTACATTCTTAAAACTTAAACTTGATTCGTGTAGTTTGTAATCAAGAGGTTTACAGTTTCGGTGTCCAACAACTTATTATTACTGTTGTTATTGCCGCTAATAACAATAATAATAATACTAGTATTAATATTGGTGTTGTTATTTATATCACCAGAATTAATATTGCTTATTGATCTTTTGAATAAGTTATAATCACTACAAAAAACACACGAGATTTACAGGGATTTTTTGTAGAGATTTGAATAAATTCATGAAGAATTTGGCAGGGATATGATAAGTCTGTGCCAAAAATACTTTGTCACAAGCTATTTTACACGATATCATCGATAATTCTGTGTCAAATCCACAGGGCCGGCCCAGGCCAAGTGCCACATGTGCGATCGCACAGGGCCCGAAAATCCTGAAGGCCCAATTTTTTTGTAGTCCTTCTAACTAATTAGAGTCCAATGAGTAAAATCCCACTATTTAATTAAAAAGTTTTGAGTCAGGGGAATCGAACCCTTGCCAACATTCTCACACACGCCGGCGGCGAACCAGCTCAACCAAATTGGTTGATGTTAACATTCTTTCAATTTTTGTTTTTGTACCAAAGAATTATTGATATAACTCATACTCCGTAAGATTTTAAACCCAATACCATCAACTACAATTATTGAAATTAACATGTAATCAAAGTAATGATTATTTTTTGTATTCCATGCCATTATTAAATTAATAACCAATTAGATATTTATGAAATATTCATTAGATTTATCAACTATATTTATAATTTTTTATACAAATATTACTTTGACAAATTATCCATTCAATTCCAAACACATCTTACATTTATGAATTCTATTTTAGATAGTGATACATTAATTTTTAATTTAATATTATAAGCATTATTAAATTTTAAATAAGAGTTATTTTAGGAAAATGCCACATTTGTTTTTTGCACAGGGTCCATATTTTTTCAGGACCGGCCCTGCAAATCCATATCAACCCCATAATTTTTTCGTAGTGAATATAGGTAACATAGAATTTGATTTATGTTTACGTTTGTTGAATTGTAATATAGACACTTAAGGTATACTTCATACTTCTCGCTAAAACTGTCTTTATGTTTCGTTGTAATCTATTCGAGTAAGATCTTATAATATCAAATTTGATAAAAAATTGTGTACCTCCAAATCGTTTTTACTTAAATACTTCCTTCGTTCCATAAAAGTTGCAACATTGGAATTTCTGCACTATTTACACACCTTACTTTGACTACGATTTTCTAATAATATATATAATAAAAATATTATGTATAAAATATTAATAAATTTGTATTAGGGTAAATTTCGAATATAATAACTTTTTTTAATGTTTACTAATACGTAAATAAATATAATTACAGTCAAAATTGCAACTTTTATGGAACGGAGGATAGTATGTATTATCATTTTATTAATTCAATATAAATGATATAAACTCATTTTTTATAATTGTGCCCCACATTTTCTCCTACAAAATGTTTGGAGGATGGAGAAAATATTATAACCGGTGACAGGATGTAAAATACGTTTTATTTTACTTTGTACTTCCTCCGTCGCATTATGGTTGTACTACTTTCGTTTTTAGATTGCACTACTTTCGTTTTTAGATCGTACCAAAATCTTCAAAACAAAATGTCTTGTTTACTATTTTGGCGACCACCATTATTTCTCTTATTTAACTTAAATTTCGATCACATTTTTTACTAATAATCAATAATCATGTCATATTGAAACATGACGATGAGACGGATGAATTATTAATAAAGTACTCTGTATATATATTGTCCAAACAGGGTTGTGATGCCGGGCTTCTACTAAAGGACACCCCGACTTTCACCGGGGAACAGACTGCCGGCGGCAATAATAACTCAGTCAGAGGCTTTGAGGTAATTGATAAAGCTAAGCAGAATGCCAAAACCAAATGCCCGGACACGCCCGTATCTTGCGCTGATATTTTGTCCATTGCTGCTCGTGATTCTTTCCGCAAATTCACCGGCAAAACGTACACTGTGACTCTGGGCAGAAAAGATGCAAGATCGGCGAATCTCACCGGAGCTAACACCCAACTCGTCGGACCATCGGAAGACTTGGCTTCACAGCTCCGAAAATTTAACGACAAAGGGTTCACCCCGACGGAGATGGTAGCCCTCTTAGGGTCCCACACAATCGGGTTCGTCAGATGCCCACTTTTGTGTGTTAGTTCTTTCGTAAATCCTGCTCGGACCTCAACTTTCCAGTGCAACTGCCAAACAAGCGTAAACACCTCTGGATTGGTCGGCCTGGACCCCACCCCCGCAACGTTCGACCAACGTTACTATTCCGACGTGGCCAAGGGTCAGGGTCTTTTGTTTTCCGACAACGAGCTGTTGAAGGGGAACACCACTAGGGCCGCCGTCAGGAGGTACCGGGACGCCATGGACGCTTTCCTGGCCGACTTCGCCGCCGCGATGGTGAAGATGAGCAACCTGCCGCCGTCCAAAGGAGTGAAACTTGAAGTCCGCGATGTTTGTAGCCGAGTGAATGCCAATTCCAACCCTGCTCTGGCATCTATGTGAAGGGATCTTTTCTTTTTCGCCCTTTTGTTTTGCCAACCAATAAACAGGAATTAGTCGTGTATGGAAATGTAACTGGTGCTTTGAATGATGGGGCCGGCCTGAATTTTATGATTTCCGGCGCATGCTGAAAAGTTTTAAGTATAAATAATTTCAATTTCATGTGTTCTGTTTAAACTATAAATAATTTCAAAGAGTTTTTTTCTAGAATAATACTAAATAAAAAACTATTTACCAAAGTAGTATCGGGTTAAAACTATTACATTTATTAAAATAATGACGGAATAAAATAAGATTAGACAAAATCTTCAACCCATTTGGCGACTCTCTAAATAATGCGGTGGAAGTGCTTACAAGGGGAGCAAGCGAAGGAAACTGAGATGTATGTGAAGAGTTGGAACCAATGCAGAAGAAATCCTCTTTTTTCTTTAAAGGGAAAAGGGGCAAATAAGGCCACGTACTAACAAAAAAAGGTCAAATAAGGCCTTATTTATGAGGCTCTGTCCGGCCTTCGCCGTTAGGGTTGGTTCTCGATGAAATTTTTTGATTAACTTTTTTGAGCATCTTATTCAGTAAGTCTAGTTTACTCATACCAAATTTAAGCTAAAAATTCAATCGGGAAGCCATTCAAATGAATTCTTTAAGATAATTGCGCAGTTAAAAGCGCAGTTATCTTCAAGAATTCATTTGAATGCCTTCTCGATTAAATTTTTATCTGAAATTTGGTATGAGTAAACTAGACTTAATGAATAAGATGGTAAAAAAAATTTATCAAAAAATTCCACCGAGAACCACCTCAAATGGCTAAGGCCGGACAGAGCCTCATAAATAAAGCCTTATTTGACATTTTTTTGTTAGTACGCGGCCTTATTTGCCTCTTTTCCCTTCTTTAAATGATTATAACTTTCATATTTTTGCTCCAATTTTTTTAAAAAATATACTCCCTCCGGTGCCAAATGAAATTCACACTTTGACTTCACACAAAATTAAGGAAATAAATTTGACTTTACTGTAGAGTACACTGTTGTGACACTGTTTGGCACTGTTTTGACGTAGATAATTTGCCAAATAAAGAAGAGAGAAGAAGTGTGAAGTTTATTTTAGACATACACAAAAAGAAAAGTGTGAATTTCATTTGCGACCGGTGGAAGTATCAAATTTTATAACTTTTTGTGATCTTTTAATATGACGCCAATATGGAATATATAAAGTTTAAAAAAATCTTAAGACCATATGAGGTGAAAAACTAATTGGAGTTATCCACCGTCAATAAATTTAATTCCCGACTAGTTTAAACCAAAATTATGTATTCACCCTGTCAACCTAAGAAAAAATTAGGTTGAAGTTATTTTTCTGACTGTATTCGCTAAAGTTAGTGTAGAGGACCGTTTTAGTATATTTTAATTAGAATTTTTCCATAAATCAATAGAATCACCTTATTCAGCTACTTCAGCCAGAATTTCATACTACCTCCGTTCTTTAAAACTTTGCCAAAGTTGACCGGCACGAAGAAACATAAAGTAAAAACAGTGTGGTTGAGATTTGTGCAGAGGAGAGAGAAAAAACATAAACCAAAAAATAATTTATTAAAGAGAAAAGTGGCAAAGTTTTTTGGGACGTCCCAAAAAAAAGACGGCGAAGATTTAAGGGATAGATGGAGTAAATTTCAGCATAATCAACCGATTAAGTCGATTTTGCTATTTACCAAACGAGCTCTTAGTTGAATTGATTGAAAATACAAAAAAATGATGAAAACCTGAATGAAGCGATTGGATCTATGGAATTATGGAAAAATTATATTTAGAATGCGTTATTAACAAAATAAAGAAAAAATTATATGAAGATGACTTAACTGATCATTCAAAGTAATTTCTTCCAAATCAACCTGAAAAATACCTTCATTATTTTGATTAATACAGACTTAGAAGCGCGAAATAAATTTTTTTGTTTTTAATAAAAATGTTGACTAATAATTCTAATAAACTGAAAATAGAAAGAGAGAATTCCCTAAATAGGAGTAAAAAATTTTGAAATTCCAAAATTGGACTATCATGTTTTTTATTCCCTGAATAGGAGTAAATTTCAGCCAAGTTTGACATTACTAGTGTTGGTCCAAAATAGGACGCTCGTAGGCTTTTAGGAAAGCTACATAAGAACACTCAAGCAGGAATTTAGGAAAATAATGTGAATAAGGAAAGAAGCTAAAAGTGTTTAGTTGCCAGAAATAACATATTTGTATTTGAAATTCGAATTGTCTTTTATAGACGATTACAAATGGTTACTGCCGAACATAATAATGACTAAATGAATTACAACATTAATACAGAATTAAATACATCTTTAATAGCGCATTGATTGTTGGTCATTACTCTTCCTGGCTGGCTAGTAGGTCCTATAACCCCATCACGAGTCCCCCACTCCCTTAATCGAGTAGTAGACTCGGCTAAGAGGAAGCAATTTAATTCAGCTGTCATTTTTAGAAAATATTCACATACTAGAGAGCCATAATTGTGGATTTTGTCAATCCTACAATTTTATGGAGATTGCCAAATTAATTCCTTCGTCACCCTAGTATTCCAGCAATCAGCTTTGTTCCGGATTTCAGAATCCAAGTCGGCTTCCAAAAATTCTTTTTTTCCTTTCATTTTCTTTTCTTTTCTTTTCTTTCCTTTCTTTCCTTTTCTTTTCTTTTTTCTCTCTCTCCTGGAAAGTGCGTGCGTCTTCCTCGCGTAGCCCCAACGCCGCAGTTGGAAATCCAGCAGGTCGTCACCTCTTCTTCCAGACCGGAGGACGAATTGAGCAGTTGGTGCCTTAGGCCTGACATCCACACGCGACCGCCCGACGAGCTTGGCAAGGGAGGCGACTGACGACCAAGGGCCGTCGGAATTTTATGGCCAGGCACGTCCGATTACCCCTCTGCTTCTGTCGGCAACCCACCGGGCCATGGCAACATCCTGTCTTCCCTAGTCGGCAGCCCCATCGGTTAGCTGCAGTGCTTCCAGGTTGGCACGGCGTGTGATGATTCTCAGGTGGGCAAATCCTTTGTCCCTAGCGAGCAACAGGCTGACATTGGTCGTAGCAGGGCGAACGAGCAATGGTGCGCTGTCGGAGTCACATCCCTCTCGGACCAGACGGGCGTGTGTTGGTAGCTGGCTGTACCAACCCTAGGTGAGATACCAGAAGGTTGGTGCCTTGGCGGCCAATTGGGACCGGATGGATTCTCGAGCAAAAGGGTGTCGCCCGGCATCCCCAGGCTAGCGCACAACTTTCCATGTCAGGTTGATTTATACCAGGTGCTTGCCATGACTTCCTCCCAGGTTCGCTGCTGGTCGGATGAGGTCCTTCGTAGATCGGCAAGTCTTCTGGATTGAGCACACTTTGCAAGTTGGAATCAACTGCAAGTCGTTGGTTCTTAGGATGTGCAGCCAAGTGGAAATAGAAATTCGTCATCCGGCAGCACCCTAGGCCAGCGGCCTGTGTTGAACAGGATTATGACTCCATGGCACACTTGTTGGGCGAAGGCAAACAGGTTGGGGGCCCATGCGCTGTTCTTTTATTAGGTGGTTGCTGCTTGCGTCGACCCATGGCTGGCTGGGCGTCGTTCTTGGAGTCCGGCAGATTCGGTCGGCGGGTTTGGGCTCCATGTTGGTGAGCGAAGTTTTACTGGGGTTTGAGGCTTTGTTACTTCTCTTTTTTTGTCTTTGCAGGTTTGCTTCCCGTCCGACTGAATTGTTTTCAGAATTTGGGGACTCCGTAGCTACCATGGCTCCTAGGCAGTGATCTCCTGGCGGCCAAGGCTCCCGGGCAATGAGAAATGGGAAGGTAATCCATTCCCCAAGGTTAGCAGACAAGCATTAGTAGCATGTTACACATTGGACCGTCTGAGAGAATAGTTTTCCCAAGTGTGAAAAATACTGATGACGAGAGATCTCCACTGAACTTGGCGACCACATATCGAGAAGTAAACAACCATGATGAAGACCACACTTAATTTAGATTCTAGGAGAGTTCCTTGAGATTCCTAGCAACCCCCTTTACTAGATCGGTGTATTTGATGATGATGGGTTCGCCCGGCCATGACTCTGTATGTAACACCCCCATTTTCCCGCCCAAAAATACATTTAAATAATGATTTATTCAAAGGAATTATCAACTTTATTTGAAAACATCAGAGATACAACGGAAGTCTTAATAGGGAAATGAGTGTTACCGCCACATCCAGTTATCTCTTAACCGAATGCACAGGCAAACCAAAACAAAACAATAAAACTAATGTCATAATAAATAAACGTTTATTTCTTGACTAGGTTTGACTAAGGCATCTTCTAAACCGCTCTCAGGTTCAAGCAACCATTCAGTCAACATAAGCTTCCAACTCATCACCTGTTAAAAATTAAGGGAGGAGAAAGGAACAAGAAAAATAACAAAAATTAGCTTTAGAGCTAAGTAAGTACTACCCAACCCCGTAAAATAATCAGGTTTGGTGAAACTATATTTTTCATATAATACTATATAAAAATGACACACTCCACCAAAATACTTTTCTCTTTGATTTTTCTTAAAATCACTTCTTTACTAAAATCCTCAACTTCCCTTGGACAATATCATAGTAATTCTTCTCTTTAAATTTCGTAAGAAAATCTCTTTTTCACTAACTTCCTAGTAATTTAGAAGGGCGGTGCTCAACCTTTCGGCTGAGCCCGGTGGACCGTGGTTACGGACGGTCACCCCGATCAAGTGCCGGTACCACAACTGCTCTTGTGGAAATGAAACGACTACCTTAAGTGTGCACACCCCCTAAAAGGGATTCCAAGCCCTCCGAGTAGTAAGTCGTCCCGAGTAGTCGGGACTCAGTCTACCAACTACCCCTGAATAAGATATCTCTGAATGATTAGGGACTACTACTACAATTCTGCTTCTTAAAAGGGATCATCGATCCAATTATCACTCAAAACTTATCCTCACCCTTAGCAGTAGCAGCCCTTTTACGTCGGAACTACTACTACTACCACAACTCTCCTTCTTAAAAGGGATCATCGATCCGAAAGTTACTCAAAAATCTCTTCTTAGTAGTAGCCCAAATCACTCTCCACATTTTAAGGGACGTGGAAAACCAACACCTCAGATTACTCCCGAGATGCCTATCTCATGAAAACATTCTTTTATCTTGAATTAGTATACTCAAAATATTTCCCCAATTTCTCATCTGCCTCGAAAATAATTAAATAAAATGTTTAATACTCAAAAGCACTTCTTCTCAAATATCACAGATTGGAAAATTTCAGATCACATGCGTACACTAAAATCACGTATCACATAATACATATATAATATGAGGAAACGATTTTGGATTGGCAGAGAAACTTATCTCAATCCGACGCTCCTAATTCTCCTCCTTTATTCTTGTCTCTAAGTAATAACCTTTTTAATAAGATGATATAATATAGTCAGTTACTAATTCTATTTTTTTTATGGTTTATCCGATTGATCCCCCCTTTTTTATTGATATGATTAATTACTTACTCAAACATAGTTTATTAATTATTAAAATATCCGAATCATGTCTATATGTTATATATTCAAATTATATTTTATTATTAATGGATCCGAATTAAAATATTTTAATATCTTTCAATCTGTTCAATTCAATATTACTAGTCCAGTTGATAAATGATTCGGCCCAACTAATAATCAATTAAGCTAGCCCAATTTTATTTTAAAACAAAGCGGAAGAGACGTACTGTACTTCTTCTTCAACAAGAAGCTAGCGAACGAAGTAGAGCAGGTGTAGTGTGGT
Source organism: Cuscuta europaea (assembly GCA_945859875.1). NCBI lineage: Eukaryota > Viridiplantae > Streptophyta > Magnoliopsida > Solanales > Convolvulaceae > Cuscuta > Cuscuta europaea. The sequence continues at coordinate 9,942,243 of CAMAPE010000015.1, forward strand.
GGCGGCGGCGTCCTCGGTGGCCTCTTCTTCCGGCGTCATTCAACGGTGGCGATGATCCCTCCCTCTCCAGCAACTCAGGACGTGAGAATAAGCAGTACAACGTTGCTCCTTCGGTGTGAATAAGAACAGCCCGGCAAATACTCCGGCGATCTTGTTCTCCCACTTCTGACGTTCGTTTTCAACGATTCTTTCACTGTTGGATTCCGCTTTCGAAGGGGAAGGTTTTTAGAGTGTTTTAGAAGCTCGGTATTTAGTATAACGCTGGGTTGAAAATTCCATATATATATATATATATATATATATATATATATATATATACTACGTATATGTGTGTGTGTGTGTGTGTATATATATATATATATATATTAGTCTGGCTCTGGTGTGAATGAAACGAAGGTCGAGGCCAGTATTTAAACAGTTCTTAAAATATTCTAGGGTTTCCTACGAGCTTATCCGATCGGTTTAAAGTTGTTATGCTTCGTACGGAAGTTAAGTTTATTGAATACTTCCGTCAAGCTCCTGCAACTCAATGCTTCTGGATGTGGACGCCTTCTTTTCCTTATACATTGTATGAGTTTGAGTTGTCTACGATTGTATGTGGAGTATTTTTTTTTTGTTTTTTTTATTAATTTTTTTTGGAGTGTCACATTGTACATGTTTTTTTGCTTGTAGCATGAAGTTGCATGATGTGACATCTGACTAAAGTAGTTTTGAATTCATATGTTTCTTTTTCTATACTTTGCATTACGAATACTTAGCAATTTGTTCGGGGATCCGGCTTCTCTAACCTCCCGGGAGGCGGTTAGGCTGGCGTGGCCGAGCACATGCGTGCCCCTCCTGGTCGGATATAAGTGATCTGTTCGCTATTGATATGGAATCAACAAGTATGCGACTTGTTCGGCCAGCGAGGTCGGACATTGAACCTGCGAGGAGGACCCTTAGGTTGGTATCCGGAACGTTCATGACCCGGGGGTCAGACCTACTGTCACTTTAACCTGTCCAGGTTGCCCGTACTTGGGAAATAATCTGGTTACTCCCGCCGGGATAACCAAACAACAGGGGCGGACCCTACATGATCCACCAGAACGGACCTGCACCGCCAACTCGGGGATGGCGAGCTTGCGAGCTGCTTGGCCAGCGATGTTAGGCGGCGAGCACTCGAAAGGACCCGAAGGTCAGCATCCTGAGCACCCTCGACCCGGAGGTCGGCCCTACTGTTACCTCCACTGTCGCGACTAGCTCTTTACTTTAGAAAATTGCTCGGATTCTCGAAAATCGCTTGGCTATTTTCAGTTCCAGAGCCTAGCCGAGGTCGGCCAAACACCGAGGGGGGCATAGTACCTTTTTTTTCTTTTTTTTTCTTTTTTTTGCTGCCGCCCTTTATTGCTAGCAAAGTATATTGAATTCATGATGTGGGCGGACCACATGAAGAATTACAAATTGCAATCATGTGCTCGAAGCACAGGAGTTTACAAAGAAAAGTGAAACTTCGATTCTCTAGTCGGCCTGTTGTTGTCTTGAACTTGTATATTCCAGGGCCGATCAAGACGTCAACCACGTAAGGGCCTTCCCACTTGATGGAAAGCTTACCTCCCTCCGTCGGCTTGCTGACCTTCCTACACCTCAAGACGTAATCACCGACGTCAAAATTCCGGGGCCGGGCTCGGATGTCCTGGTATGCCTTGACTTGTCGTCGATAGTTTTCTGCTTTGATGAAGGCACGGTCGATATCTTCTTTCCTCAATGAGGTGGAGCTCGGCTCGGAGCCTCTCCTCATTGTTGGCTGGTTCGAACTCCTCCACTCGTCGGCTAGGGACTTCGGTCTCGAACGGTGTCCTCGCCTCAACGCCATAACACAAGGCGAAGGGGGTCTCTCCGGTTGCCTTCCTTGGGGTTGTTCTGAAGGTCCAGCGTATATTGTTCGACTCTTCCACCCAAGCAGTCCAAAGGGCCTCCAACTTCTTTTGCAATCCATCGACGATCGTTCGGTTGGTGTTCTCCACCTGTCCATTTGCCTGAGGGTAACAGACCGCAACCCGGCTGGATTCTACGCCCCACTCTGCGCAGAACTGCTGGAAGGCTTCGCAGTCAAACTGTCTTCCCTTGTCGGAGATTATTTGGAGGGGAACCCCAAACCGGAAAAATATTCTTCCATATGAACTTCTTACATTGGAGATGTGTGACGCTGGCGAGCGGCTCGGCCTCAACCCACTTCGTAAAGTAGTCCACTGCGACGATGAGAAGCTTTCGGTTTCCCGACCCTGTTGGCAAGGGACCGACTAGGTCGACGCCCCATCTTGTGAATGGAAGGGCGGTGCTGATCGGTGTGTACATCGTTGCTGGCCGGCCGGGGCTCTTCTGGAACTTCTTACATGTCTCACATTTCCTTGCATAGTCGGCGTAGTCCTTCATTATTGTCGGCCAAAAGTACCCTTGGAGGACGACCTTCCTAGCTATCGTGCATGCTCCCTGGTGTGCGGAGCACACTCCCCCGTGGAGTTCAGAGACGATCATGTCCGCCTCGTGTGGGCGCAAACACTTTAGTAAGGTCCTATTGTAGGACCTCTTGTACAGCTTCTCGTCCAAGACGACGTAGCCCGGAGCTCGTCACCGGACTAGCCTTGCCTCCTCTTCTTTATCGGGAGCGTCCCGTCGGCTATGTAGCGCAGTAGGTCATCCACCCAGCACCAAGCGACCGGTTGCAGGGGAAAGACCTCGATGGACGGTGAGGCTGCTATGCTCGAGGTCGTCATCTCCTCAATGCGTGCGATTCTCGATATGTGTTCAGGCAGCCCCTAAGATAGCTTCGAGAGGAGGTCAGCGTTCGAGTTTTGATTCCTCGGGACGCAGACCAACTCTGCTTGTTTGAACAGCATGAGAAACTCCTGAACAACATCTCGGTACTTCATCATTCTTTCTTCTTTCACTTCGAACTCACCTTTGACCTGGGAAACGACCAGCCGGGAGTCACATTTCACCGTTAACCCTTCTGCTCCCATGGCGGCTGCTAGTCGTAGCCCGGACAGTAGGGCCTCATACTCCACTTCATTGTTGGAGACTTTGAAATGATAGCGGTAGGCATAGTAGGCCAGGAATCCCTCGGCTGAGATGAGGACGATTCCGCCCCCGCATCGCTTTGCTCCGGCTGACACGTCGGTCGCTAGGGTCCACCATTACTCGTTGCTCTCCTGTTGCTTCTCCGTCACCTCTCGCGCTGTGCACTCCACGATGAAATCAGCCAGAGCCTGGCTTTTGATGGACGTTCGAGGCTGGAAGTCAACCTCATACTGGTTGAGGAGCATCAACCACTTCACCACCCCGGTTGTGCCGGGCGTCCTCAGAGCGGCGCCCAAAGGTTGGTACGATAGGATTCAGATCGGGTGTGCCTGGAAGTAGTGTGTCAATTTCTTGGCAGTGATGTAGGCGGCATATATTGTCTTCTCGAGCGGGGTGTACCCGAGCTCAGCATTCTGGAGGGTCTTGCTTACATAGTAGATGGGATGTTGAACGCCTTCCTCCTCGCGAACCAGCACGAAACTGATTGCGCCTTGGGAGACTCTGAAATAAAGGATCAACGTCTCCCCCCTCTCCGGCTCGCTGAGTAAAGGCTCAGAGAGGAGGTACTTCTTCAAGTCCTCAAAGGCTTGCTGACACTCATCATTCCAAACGAAACCGTTCTGATTTTTTAGGACCTGGAAGAAGGGTAGGGATTTCTCAGCGGACTTGGACATGAAGCGTCCGAGGGCTGCTAGCCGACCGGTGAGAATCTGGACTTCTTTCACCGATCTCGGAGGTTCCATGTAAAGTATTGCCCTTACCTTCTCGGGATTTGGCTCAATCCCCCTCTGCGTGACCATGTACCCCAGAAACTTGCCTCCCTGGACGGCAAAGGTACATTTCTTCGGGTTCAGGCGCAGTCGGAGTGCCTTCATGATACCAAAGATCTCTGCCAAGTCATCTGCATGATTGGACGCCCGGGTGCTCTTGACGATCATGTCGTCAATGTAAGCCTCCATGTTCCTTCCGAGCACCTTCCGAAATATCTTGGCCACCATCCTCGTGTACGTTGCCCCACAATTTTTTAGCCCGAAGGCCATGACAAGATAACAAAAAATCCCCTCTGGGGTGACGCACGAGGTCTTCTCCGCATCATCTTCATGCATGAAAATCTGATTGTATTCTCGAAAAGCGTCCATGAAGCTAAGGAGCTCACATTCAGCCATCCCATCGACTAGTTGATTGATGTTAGGAAATGGGAATCGATCCATTGGACATGCCTTGTTGAGATCGTTGTAATCAATACACATCCTCCAGGTTGGCGGCTTCGGGGCCAGGACCACGTTTGCCAACCAGACCGGGTATAGGACCTCCCGGACGTGTTTGATACTCAGGAGCATGTTAATGATACGTTTGTAATTTCCATGTTTATGTTTGTATATTTAATCAGCTTTGATTGATTTTTACGTTGGAAATTACACACTTTTGGTGTAATTATTTAGTTTTTTAAATACTTGTAAATTGTTTAGATTAGGTTTATTCTGAGCTCAAACAGGTCTATGATCACTCAAAGAACAATTGGTGAACCCCAAAAGTGGAAAAAGGTGCAAAATCACAAAACAAAATAGAAGATCCTGATTTTTGGTCTATACCCGATCGGGTATGACCTATACCTGATCGAGTATCTTGTTGAAATTTCAAATTGGATCGGATCCAAAGACAAAGGAACATGCAGGGAAGATTTTGACCTAGTGTCTATACCCGATCGGGTACACCGTCACACCCGATCGGGTATGCCTTCAATTTTAACCCCGAGTTCGATCGAGTATGCCTCGAATCTGAAGTTTTACACATACCCGGTCGGGTACCGTGTATATACTTGATCGGGTACCCGAGCTGCATTCCCAAAATGCTATAGATACACCCCTTTCCCTTCACAATAAGATCACCAATTCACATATACTTCTAAGCTCACTCTAGAATAGTTCTTTCTTTATATTTTCATCATGTTTAGTCTCCAAATGAGGAGCTAAACTCTTCATCTTCGTTTTGCTACTTTGAAGCTTAATGAATTTGTAAGTTGTGAGTTATTTTCTTTAATCGTTTTCCTTGAATATTAATTATTTCCTATTCATATCTCATATTAATATTTTGAGCATTACTTAAAAGATCAACTAGTTTTGTTTCATATATTAATCGTTACTAGAATCAATCGATTAATACGCTTGTTATTAATTCGGTTCATTCACGGTAGTAAACTTGGATTATTAATGCATGCATCTCATGACTAATAATTTAAGGAGAATGAATTATGTTGATTAAACCAATAAACCGCTTGTGTTGAGGTTATCAATTTCAATCATTTTCATCTTGATTTTATTGCTACTATCGGGCTGATCTACGACACGTGTTATATATTAACTCGGTAGTAAGTTTTATTAATGAACGTGTCTCGTTATTAATAACTACCCTCGATGAACTGGATATACTCCTCGATTGAGTATTCGAGAGAAAGATAGTTAAAGATATAGTCGGGATCCACGAACATTTCATTAAGTGGATAAAAGGTTTGAACCATGTCCAGGCGGCCGATTTTAACGATTTTCAGAACCATGTTTGGAACTGAAAGCAGTTAAAAAGAAAACATCCTTAGTTTTGTTGCCAAGAATACTAGCTCTACACCAGCTCAAATATTCCAACTTTCATGTCACATTATAGCATCACAACCAAGATCGTATGTAATAGGATTTTACAATCACGAGTCTGAGTAACATAACCCCTTATATTAAACTAAGAAAGATAGGAAAATGCGTTGTAAGATTGTAACCAAAGTTGAAAGAATGAAAAGGTGAAAAGTAGAAAATATTGAAGAGATGAAAAATAGAATCAGTCAAAAAGGATACACAAAAAAACGAAAAAGGATAGAATAACTATAGGCGGAATAAAAACCTCAAAATCAATGTAGAAATGAAAAAAGTGTAGATGATTTTTTTTAAATGGAATGAAAATGTCACAAAGTAGGGGTGAATCCGGTCTAGAACGGGACCAACATTGTTTGAGACTGGATCGGGTTTGGAATTTGTGGTTTCAGGCCTGGGATCGGCCCTGTCTTCCCATGAGGGGTACCTGGTCCTGGTTCACATATTAATCGACTGAATAGGGCAATTTCTTTTTCTTTTTCTTTTTTAGCCATGAAAATGGACAAAAACAAATAAAATAGAACATGACCAGTTTGAACTAGGACGAGACTGTTATGATATCCAGATATGGTCGTATCGGACCTCGATTCTTTAAGTATTAACCATGACCGGTACCGGGACCGAGTTCTGAGTTCACCACTATGAGAAAGTTGGAAAAAGATGACAAGGATCCGAGTAGGGGTGTTCACAATTCGGTAAACCGACCGAACCAAACGGAAACCAAAATTTCGGTACGTACCAAATACCGAACCGAAATTTTGGTTCGGTAATCGGTACGTATAATTTTGAAAATTCGGTATTCGGTTCGGTATATATAAAAAAAATTGGTTTTCGGTATGTACCGAATACCGAAATAAATAAAATAATAAATATAAATATAAAAATATATAATCAAAAAATTGTTAAAATATAATATATTTATATAGTTTGGCTCGAAATATATAAATATTGATATATTTATATACTCCCTCCGTCCCCTTTTAAATGTCTCATTTTACCTTATTGGGATGTCCCTATTTAATTGTCTCATAACTTATTTGGTAAATTTTGTGTGGCTCAAAATCATTCTTACTTTATCTATTAATATCAACCACACAAACCTACTTTTCTTAAAACTGGTGCCACCCTCTTCCGGGACATTTAAAAGGGGACGAAGGGAGTATATATTAGTCACTATGTGTTATATATTTTTACTATATAATATACTACGTAGCATTTATTTATTATATATAATATATATAAATATTTATTTATAAATATTAAGTAAATAGGCCCAAAATATATAAATATTTATATATGTGTGTGTGTGTATTAGTATGTATTATATATGTATACCATATAATATACTAAGTAGTGTTTATGTATTATATATATTTAAATATTTATTTTCAACAATTAAATAAATATTGTTGAATGCCTATTTGGTATTTGGTATTTCGGTTTACCGATTACCAAACCGAATTTTTTTCGGTTTTTACCGAACCAAACCGATTTAGTTCGGTTCGGTATTCGGTAATGGAATATGCAAAACCGAAATTTCGGTTTACCGAAATTTCGGTTCGGTTCAGTTCGGTATTACCGAATGAACACCCCTAGATCCGAGTTCACCACTATGAGAAAGAAAAATGAAACAAATGGAATTTGTATGATTTGACTTTGTAAATTATTGATCGGTTGTTTTGTTGAAAAAAAAAGTGCGCCACCGCGTGACGTTGAGATGGGTTGAAAATTTACCCGCCCGGGTAGCTCAGTTGGTCGAGGAGTAGGAAAAATTGGATGTAGATCAAGGTTCGAATCTCGCATCGGTCAAAAGGGGTTTTTTCAGAACTTGAAATAAGGTTGACCCCTTGGTGCGCACGGGTAAAGGCCTACTGCCGCTTTGCTGATCGAGTCACCGTGATTAACCTTCCCATCATTCTGTCGGGTCGGGGTGGGGGGTCTTGGGGTTGAGCATTCAACCTTTGGACGTGATGTGTTGAAAATTTGACTTTTATCGTTCACATGAGAAATAGATAACTATTATATTCGTTCGAAATTGATTTGCCAATTTGACTTTTCTAGATCAAATAGTTTGATTTTATTCACTTAATTACGATGTTATTTTTTTAATTATATTATAATTTGGAGTTTACAACTTTGAAGAGATTTTATATTAATTATTAAAAAATGAATTAATTATGAATATGGAACATTGACTTTTATTTATTGATTGACAAAAAAATGTTGATCTTGCAAAACAATTTGGGACGGAGGGAGTATGAGATAGATAAATGTGACATTTACTAGGTGCTACATCTCGTTTTTCGGTCGAGTTTTATCTGTCTTTCAATTTTGTTCAATTTGAAATGGATAGAAAGAATGATCATGCAGACCCGGTTCTCGAGGGAGGGCAAAGGGGCACATGCCCAGGGCCCATCTTTTGTGTGGGTCCCATACTTTATATACTGCATAAATAAAATGTGACAACTCCGGTACTCATTTAAGAAATCGGGTACCGTAGCTATCATTCACTTGATTGGTCAACATCATTATATCATTTTAAATTTAGATTTAAATAATTCAACTGCAACTTTATCATTGGTCCTTGTGGACAAATGTATGGTACATTATGAGTACCATAGAATCTACTTAAATAAAATACTCCCTCCGGTCCTTAATTAACTTTACACTTTTCTTTTTGGACCGTCTCATATTAAACTTTACACTTCCTTATTTGTCTTATTTGTCAAACAAATCTACACCAAACAGTGCCAAACAGTGTCAAACAATGTACTCTACAGTAAAGTCAAATTTATTTCTTTAATATGTGTGAAGTCAAAGTGTAAATTTTATTAAGGTTCGGAAGGACTAATACGTACTCTGCGACCAGGACTCAGTCGACTCTTCATATCTTTGCCCGTTCGTTTAGGAGATTAGGAGAGTAACACCTCGAGATTCAGAAAATTAAACTTGCATTTGAAACCGCAATATTTGCTTATTTTTATACAGAGGCCTGATTTATACGGAGTATTAGTACTTCTTTCATGCACTACTCCGGCGGTATTTCTGATTTTAGACCTTTCTTTCAATCTCTCTTGTAGTTGTTTAGTATCGGATTTACAGACCATACAGTTTCTTAATTTACTTAGCATGAGAAAATTTAGGGGCTCATTTTCTTATTACATCCCGTCTCTGAAATGTCAGGATCGAGCTTGTGATCACGTAATAAAAATAATACTATTTTTCGGTTTGGTTCTATTTAGTTTAGTTCAGTTTGGTCCGATTTAGCTTTTTTAGTAATATATGAAGGTTTTATTGAATTTCTTTAATTCAGTTCAATTTTATTCGGTATTCTGATTTTAGTTCGGTTTGATTTAATAAGATTTGAAATAAATGCTATCAAACTCAAACCAAATTGCATATATTTTGATTTCAGTTTGGATTAGTTCAATTTGGTGCGATTCGATTCTCTTAAATCAAATCAATATGCCTACCCCTAACATTTAGTATAAAAATATACTACTACTCCCTCCGTCCGGCACTCCCGCTAGAAGGTTCCCGTTGACGGTTTACGATGCTTGACTGACGATAAAGCAATTTAATCCCTGTTCTCACTCTGATTATTTTTAGTAAATAAAATTAACATATTTAGAAACTACATTAAACCCGTTACAAAGCCTGATAAAAAATGTAAATTTGATAAAAATTTGATTTATAAAATAAAAGATTAAAAATGATTTAAGTTGACTATGTGAATAGTGGATAAGAACCTTCTAATGGGAGGAAGTAGTATCTTTTATGCAAATGAAATGTTTATTTTAATATATCCAAAATGTGAAGTTGTTTACTTCATCCAGCGGAGGTAGCTAGTTAGTACTGTTATGTGATCAGTACCGGTAGTATTCATATTGTAATTTGATCTATATTAGTCTAAGTGATTTTATCTCACTACAACTGTTGCATTAAATTATTAAAGTGTTACAAAAAGTTTAAGCAACACTTTTATGGGTGCTACTTCAGGTCTTGTTGCTTAAAGTCATATGCAACACTTTTCATTATGTTATGCAACATTGATTTGTAGTGTTGCATATAAGAATCAAATGCAACACTAGTGGACCTTTATCTTATGTAACACTTTTTCAAAGAATATGTAACACTTAACATTTTCTTATTCGTATGCAACAAATTTGTTAGATTCTTTTGCAACAGTTTTATATATTATGTAACATTTATATCAATACTTTATGCAATAAAGCTCTTCAAACATGGAACACTGTAAATTCTGTGTGCAACACAATTCATAAGCACTTGTAACACATATATTGTTATTTCATTGTATATATTTATGCAACACAGATAAATTGATAAGAGTTCTTAGAGAGTATAAAGAAGCTATCGGGTGGAGTATTGCTGATATTAAGGGAATCAGTCCAGCAATTTGCATCCATAGAATCCTTCTGGAAGATGGAGCTAAACCCGTTAGGCAGCCTCAAAGGAGGCTGAATCCTCCTATGATGGACGTGGTGAAGAAAGAGGTAATGAAGCTCTTATTAGAATTTGGAATCATATACCCTATTTCTGACAGTGAGTGGGTGAGCCCGACTCAAGCAGTGACAAAAAAATCTGGAGTGACAGTGGTGAAGAATAAAGATGATGAACTCATTGCTTAACGAATTCAGAATTCCTGGGGGGTATGCATTGATTACAGGAAACTAAATGAAGTAACAAGAAAAGAACACTTTCCATTACCCTTCATGGATCAGATGCTTGAGAGGCTAGATGTAATACTTGAGACTGAATTTAAATGGATTAATAGCACTAGTCATACCAACAAGATGCATCTCCTTTTAAGGGAGCCCATCACCCAAGAACTCCAAAGTTAAGCGTGCTTGCACGGGAGTAGTCTTGGGATGGGTGATCCCTTGGGAAGTTTCTCAGGGCGCGCATGAGTGAGGACAAAGTGCGCGGAAAAGGCTAGTAGCGGTTTGTGAGGACAGTACAAGAGATCAGAAGTAACTACCTCGGAGCCTACGGGGTCGGGGTGTTAGACTAGCGGGGGCATGAGCATTATTGCTTCTTGGATGGCTCCTGTGGATTCTTTCAGATTGTGATAGCACCAGAGGACCAAGGTAAAACAACGTTCACGTGTCCCTTTGGCACATTCACATACCGGCGAATGGCATTTGGGTAGTGCAATGCTCCAGCTACATTTCAGCGATGCGTGATGAGCATTTTTCAGGACTACATTGAGGAAATCATTGAGGTATTTATGGATGATTTTTCATTATATGGCGATTCTTTTTATTCTTGTTTACATAACTTATCATTGATTTTGAAAAGATGTGTTGAAACTAACCTTGTTTTGAATTCTGAAAAATGTCATTTTATGGTGAAGCAAGGTATAGTTTTAGGTCACATTGTTTCCAGTAAGGGTTTAGAAGTTGACAAGGCCAAAATTGATGTTATTCAGAATCTGACATATCCTTCTTATGTGAAAGAAATTCATTCTTTTCTTGGGCATGCAGGTTTTTACAGGAGGTTTATCAAGGATTTCTCTAAGATAGCCTCGCCATTATGCCATCTGTTACAGAAGGATGTTGAGTTTCAGTTCGATGATGCTTGCAAGGAGGCATTTGATACTCTGAAGACTGCACTCACAACTGCCCCTATTGTTCAATCGTCAAGATGGGACCTCCCATTTGAAGTGATGTGCGATGCGAGCAACAATGCACTTGGTGCGGTGTTGGGCCAGAGAGTTGACAAACGTGTTCATGTGATCTATTATGCCTCTCGCACACCGAATTCTGCACAGCGAAATTACACGATCACAAAAAAAGAGCTTTTAGCTATTGTTTTTACTTTAGATAAATTTTGTTGTTATTTGTTAGCTGCCAAAGTTATTGTGTATTCTGACCATGCAGCCTTGCATTATTCGTTGGCAAAGAAAGAGGCAAAACCTCGCTTGATTCGTTGGATTCTTTTGTTACAAGAATTCAATTTGGAAATCAAGGATAAAAAGGGGCAAAAAATTGAGTTGCTGATCACTTGAGTCGCCTGGAAGTTGAGGGCGATGTTGGTCCAATAGGTGATTTCTTTCCTCATGAGAGTTTGCTTTTGATTGACACAGAGTTGCCTTGGTATGCTGATTTAGTAAACTATCTAGTGTCTAGGCAGCCACCTAGTGATTTGATTAAGCATCAAAAAGAGAAATTGAAAAGTGATGCTAAGTTTTATTTGTGGGTTGAGCCTTATTTGTGACGTTTTTATTCTGACCAGATTATTAGGAGATGCATTCCACAAAAAGAACAATCACCCATTTTAAAATTTTGTCATTGACGTGCACTTATCGTGAGGTGCACTCCAAATAATTTATCAATACAACACTTATACGTAGTATAGGTGAAGTAGAGTTCGTATCCACAGAGAAAGGAACAATTCTCTTTTTATGAAACTTTAGTAAATAAAAGGGGGGTTTTAGTGATGAATGATTTAATTAAATTAAAAACTAAGATGAACGACTTATATAAGAGTTAATTCAAGAATAAAAGTGACTTGGCTTTGCTACTTTCCACTTGTTGATATATTTTAGTCGATCCTTGTTATATCTATAACCTATCCCCTCTTGAATACTCAATCGAGGAGTATCTCCAATTCATCGAGGTTAGTTATTAACAACGACCGTTCATTAATAACCCTTACTATTAATCAAATATAGAACAACGCCGTATACCGATATAATAGTAGCATTCAATCTTTTTAACTCCTTGATGAAATTAATTGAGATTGATAACCTTCACACAACGGTTTCGGATTAACCAAAAAAATTAATCCCTCTTTAGTCTATTAACCACAACCGTGCATTAATAAACCGAAGTTACTTACTTGTGAAACCACCAACGATTAATCATCGGTTCATTGATCGTTTCTAGTAGTAATTAATGTCGGAACGTTAACTAATCGTCACTTAGCAACCCTCCAACATTAATATAGAATGAGATTAAGGGAAGAATTAATAATCAAGAGAAAAAGTTAAGAAAACAACTCACAACTTTAATAATCAACAAGCTTCAAGAGCAAAACCAAGACATGGAAGTTTAGCTCCTCATTTGGAGACTAAATATGCTATAAAAATATAAGAAATGCTATTCTAAACTGAGCTTAAGAGTAAAGAAGAAGGGATGATTTTCAGAGAAGAAAAAGTGTGCTATTTATAGGTGTTTTTCAACACCTTTGGCCGGGTACCCGATCGGGTCAAGTACTTACCCGACCGGGTCCGGTCAAAATCAGATAATCCACCACGTTCTGGTGATCTTCGCACGTCGTTTTGTCCCGGGTCACATCTGACCCGACCGGGTCCAGTGACTTTCTTGGCAATTTCGTCTGTTAAATCATACCCAACCGGGTGGAGGTTTCTACCCGGTCGGGTTTTACTCCTGGGCAGTCAAATTTCTTGTTTTCTTCTCTTCAAAGTCTTCCTTTCTAACACCACAAATCCTAACTATACTTTACAACTTATAAATAAAGACTAAAATACAATTACAACTGAAATCACATAAATGTTTACAAACTAAATAAAACGTCAAACAATCAACATAAATCAAATATAAAAACATATAATTATGCACTACTAATTAGTGTGCATCAAACACCTCCACACTTAAACCTTTACTCGTCTCGAGTAAATCAAATCCGGTCCAAGAAGTCCTTAAAATGACAAGAATATATACACACACATCCACGAGTGTTTTTAGAAACACATAAAGTATATCCCCAAAAATATAACAGTAAAGAGGGTCTTCAACTCCATATTTCTTTATCAACCTCAACCTTTTTTTTTCGTTACCCTTAGGATCCTGCAGAAATAAAAGAAAATACTTTGTCTCGTTCTCTCATTTTGCCTAGGTGCCCTTTCAGGTTTTCATCCCAGCTTCCCACATTTTTCTGTTTTAATCCTCACAACTCACTCTTATTTTTGCTTTATTTTTGCTTAAGTTACCCTTTCTGGTTTTCAACTTAACAAGCTTTTATAATAATTTTTTTACAAGAATAAAGAGTATGAATGTGAGTATTCCATAAAACTCTCCCCCCAAGCTAATCAAGGCACTGTCCCTAGTGCTTGTGTCATAGATGAATGTGTTTTTTTTGTTACTTTTGGGAGGTTTAGTTGGTGATTCGTGGGTGTGGAGATGAAAAGGGTGAAGAGGAGATGAATGAAATGGGTTTAATTGGTGGATGGATGTAGGAGATATGAAGCTTTTGACTTTTGGAAATGGAGGAAATTTGGGGTTTGGTTCGAATGGGAAGACGAATGGGGTGATTCATTTTTTTTTGAGAAATGGCCCGGTTTCCAAAAAAAATCGAGATACCCGGCCGGGTGGGGTAGTGTACCCGGTCGGGTGTTTGATCCCAGGGATCGGGTTATGATATTTCCCATTCACCCGGTCGATTTTCTTTTTCCGGGGGTGGCAGTAGATCCCTTTTGTGATAACCCGGTCGGGTTTCATGAAGCACCCGGTCGGGTATATCAATTTTTTTTTGTTTTTATTTTCTGCCCCGCCCGGGTGACAGGGTGGGTGAAGTGTTTTCACCTGATACCCGACCGGTTTGGGTAGTGTACCCTGCCGGGTTTGTTTCCCAGTTTTTTTTGAAATGTGTAAAAATAAAATAAAACAAGTAAACATAACTTGCATGGGTTGCCTCCCAAGAAGCGGCTTATTTAACGTCGCGGCACGACGCCATCATTGTGTTCAATCATTTAAACTTGGATCGTGATAGTTTAGCTTCACCACATTTTCACTCCTAGGGTTTCCATAGGAATGCTTGATTTTCTGACCCTTCACTTTGAAAATCCCTCCAGGATCAAATATCCAGATTTCCATTGATTCATGTGGTGGGAGTGAGGGAAAGAAATTATCGTTTAACATGGTCAATGGAAAATGTTTGGATCCCTCAATTTTGCTGAGAATTTCAAAAATGTCACTCTCCTTTTCAATTTTATGAGTTTCCCTCAAAGTTTTTAGAACTGATTGGGGTACCTCAAAGAATGATAAGGATAGGTATTTGAAACTCGGTTCATCATCTTATTTGACCAACTGGAGCTCCGTGTCTTTTTTTTCCCACTTTTTCCGGATTCTGGATCTCCTTTTGCATTTCCTTTTCATTTGTCAATGTGATTGCAAAAGTTTGCTGTTTAGGATCACATTCTATTTGAGAGGGAAGTTTTTCCGAATCCCTTTCTTCAAGCCTACTCACGGCTCCGGCTATTTGACTCATTTGAGTTTCCAAATTTAAAATGTTAGACTTGGTCTCATTTTGGAATTGCACCATGTTGTTTTGCATGGTGGTCATGTTGGTAGCAATAGCTCGGACCATATCCTTCGTAGACATGTTAGAGTTGGAGAACGGATCATACCTCATGTGAGGTACATCCCTTTCGTAACCAACATCATCAATTTGTTCAAGGTAATCATCTTGGAGTTTTGAGCAGAAATCCGTAAGATGCCTGTAAGACATGCAAATGTTGCATGTCTTGGCATCTTGAGCTTTTGAGCTTAAGATAAATTCCTTTATTAGAGAATTGAAGAAGGAAATTTGACTCTCTAAGGATGAAGTGTTGGTATCCATATATTCACAACTCATGTAAGCTCAGAAAATAGAAGAGTAAGTTTTTTTTAGTATATTTTTTTTGTTTTTGATTTTTATGAGATAAAATAAAAAGAAAATAATCGTCTTTCCCCGGCAACGGCACCAAATTTGACGTGCACTTATCGTGAGGTGCACTCCAAATAATTTATCAATACAACACTTATACGTGTATAGGTGAAGTAGAGTTCGTATCAACAGGGAAAGGAACAATTCTCTTTTTATGAAACTTTAGTAAATAAAAGGGGGTTTTTAGTGATGAATGATTTAATTAAATTAAAAACTAAGATGAACGACTTATATGAGAGTTAATTCAAGAATAAAAGGGACTTGGCTTTGCTACTTTCCACTTGTTGATATATTTTAGTCGATCCTTGTTATATCTATAACTTATCCCCTCTTGAATACTCAATCGAGGAGTATCTCCAATTCATCGAGGGTAGTTATTAACAACGACCGTTCATTAATAACCCTTACTATTAATCAAATATAGAACAACGTCGTATACCGATATAATAGTAGCATTCAATCTTTTTAACTCCTTGATGAAATCAATTGAGATTGATAACCTTAACACAACGGTTTCGGTTTAACCAACAAAATTGATCCCTCTTTAGTCTATTAACCACGATCGTGCATTAATAAACCGAAGTTACTTACTTGTGAAACCATCAACGATTAACCATCGGTTCGTTGATCGTTTCTAGTAGTAATTAATGTCGGAACGTTAACTAATCGTCACTTAGCAACCCTCCAACATTAATATAGAATGAGATTAAGGGAAGAATTAATAATCAAGAGAAAAAGTTAAGAAAATAACTCACAACTTTAATAATCAACAAGGTTCAAGAGCAAAACCAAGAAATGGTAGTTTAGCTCCTCATTTGAAGACTAAACATGCTATAAAAATATAACAAATGCTATTCTAAACTGAGCTTAGGAGTATAGAAGAATGAATGATTTTTAGAGAAGAAAAAGAGTGCTATTTATAGGTGTTTTTCAACACCTTTGGCCGGGTACCCGACCGGGTCAAGTACTTACCCGACCGGGTCCGGTCAAAATCAGATAATCCGCCATGTTCTGGTTATTTTCGCACGTCGTTTTGTCTCGGGTCACATCTGACCCGACCGGGTCAAGTAGGGGACCCGACCGGGTCCAGTGACTTTCTTGGCAATTTCGTCTGTTAAATCATACCCGACCGGGTGGGGGTTTCTACCCGGTCGGGTTTTACTCCTGGGTAGTCAAATTTCTTGTTTTCTTCTCTTCAAAGTCTTCCTTTCCAACACCACAAATCCTAACTATACTTTACAACTTATAAATAAAGAGTAAAATACAATTACAACTGAAATCATATAAATATTTACAAACTAAATAAAACGTCAAACAATCAACATAAATCAAATATAAAAACATATTATTATGCACTACTAATTAGTGTGCATCAGTCGTTCTCAGACATGTGGTGGTCACTTTGGGCCTAAAAGAACTGCTAGGAAAATTTTAGATAGTGGATTTTATTGGCCCTTCACTTTTAGAGATGCATATTTTTTTGCATGTCTTGTGATAAGTGCCAGAGAATGGGAAATTTGTCTAGAAAAAATGAAATGCCTTTGTACCCAATTATTGTTGTCGAAATTTTCGATGTATGGGGCATAGATTTTATGGGACCATTTCCTAATTCTTTTGGCAACTTTATATTCTTTTTGCTTGTGATTATGTGTCTAAGTGGGTGGAAGCTAAGGCTACCAGAACTGAATATGCTAAGGTTGTTGCAGATTTTGTCCAAAATAATATTTTTTGCAGGTTTGGCATTCCTAGGGCGTTGATTAGTGACAAGGGCACACATTTTTGCAATAGAGTGATAGGAGCTTTGGTGAAGAAGTACGGGGTTACTCACAAGATCTCCACGACTTACCATCCTCAGTCCAATGGTCAAGTGAAGGTATCCAACAGAGAGATAAAGTAGATTTTGGAGAAGACAATGAACCCTACAAGAAAGGATTGGAGTTTGATACTGCCAGATGCACTGTGGGCGTACCGGCAGCCTATAAGACACCAATCGGGATGTCTTCATTTAGGCTTGTGTACGGAAAAGTATGTCACTTACCGGTAGAGCTTGAACACAAAGCGTGGTGGGCTGTGAAGCAATGCAATCTCAACATTGATGATGCTTGTGTTCACAGAAAGCTTCAAATTCAGGAGCTGGAGGAAATTCGAAATGATTCCTATGAAAATGCTGGGATCTATAAGGACAAGACAGTCAAATGGCATGATAAAATGATAGCGAGGAAATCATTCCATGAAGGCCAGAAAATGTTGCTGTTTTATTCAAGGTTGAAACTATTTCCAGGGAAGCTCCGTTCTCGTTGGACTGGTCCGTTTGAAGTGGTGAAGGTTTACCCACATGGTGCTATTGAAATCAAGGACCCAAAAACCTTGAAAATCATTAAATTCAATGGGAAAAAGTTGAAACCGTATTACGAGGGTTTCCAAGACGTGGTTGAGTCGGAAGATTTAATTGATCCAGATAATGATGGTTGAAGTACTCAGTCGCATCGAGCCAAAGACGTTAAACAAAAGCGCTTGTTCAGAGGCAACCCAATTTCAAATTTACTTTTTTTATTTTTTATTTTTATTTTAGGGAAAAGGGGCAAAAACACCCATGAAGTTGCCAGCAAGGGATATTTATGCCCACAAACTTAATTTTTGAGCAAAAATCTTTAAGAAACCTGAAAAGAGGGCAAAAAGCCCCTTTAACTAACACAAACAACTTATGCAAACATACAACCGTTGAAGTTGCTCACTTGCTATATACAGGCCGTATATATGAACAAAGGGAAAAGGGGATCAATCAAAATTAATTTATCTTTATTTGAACAAATAAACATTAGAATAACTCATTGCTTTAAGTTCCTTAAAAAATCTCAGTTTTATAATGTTTAATTTATAAGGATGTTTTTATTTGAATTATTTTCAGTTCCAGACCAGACCAGATCAGACATAAACAGATTAGATCAGATCAATTCAGATCAGACCAAACCAAGTCAGACTTCTATAGTTATAAAATATACAGAGATCAGACGTTTACCAGACCAGACCAAACTTAAACAGACCAGAACAAACCAACAAATTTCAATCCAAGTAAAATCATCCTAAGTATTAAAATTAGAAAGTTAATGTTTAGTCCTATTTAGGAAAGATTTAAATTTTACTCCTATTTGTGCAATTATGTGTAGGTTTATTCATATTTAGGATAATTTCTCAAATTCAAAATACAAATAGTTGAATGACATTAAAATTACACGATTCATTTAGTTCTGACTTTTTTAAAAATAATATTTTAGACAAGTAAAAAGAAAATAAATTATTCTAACATTAATACTCATATAAATTGCACCATCTATCGGAACTTGTAACATAATATTAAACTAAAATAAATATTTTTTGGGGTGAGCACATGTGATGATTTGAGGACCAAAATCTTCCGGGGTTTTTTCTTGGGATCCCTTTTTTCTTCAATATAGCACAACTTAAATTTTAAAACAAATAATACTTCGTATTAAACATAGTATACACCCGTATTTGTTTTATATACAGCACCCCTATATAATCGAGTTAGTCAACTGACCAAATTAAGGGCTGCATGTTCTCTTAACTTGATTACGTTAGTTAAAGTTTTTTTTTTTGCCTCTTTTCAAGTTTCTAAAAGTTTTTTGCTCAAAAATTAAGTTTAAGGGTGTAGATATCCCTTGCTGGCAACTTCAAGGATGTTTTTGCCCCTTTTCCCTTTATTTTATTTTGCTTTCAATTTTTATTGTAATGTTAGTTGCTTTTTATCTTTATTTTTCCTAGTTTGCAGGTTTTTAGTTGCCACCAACCTGCTCATTTTCAACTTGAGGAGTACATCAATAAAATCAGGGGAGTTTTACTATGCTTGCTGCTATCTTACTTTTCCTTTCATCAATTGAGGACAATTTCCAGTTTGAGTTTGGGGGTGGGTGCTAATTCAAAAAAAAACAAAAACAAAAAAAGAGAAGCAACTCCCTTGGCATTCATTTTCAAAACCACTTGAGGGTTATATTTATTGGGAGCTAGATTCTTTTGTTTTAGGGATGCATAATAAGATTGCAGATGTTTGGCTATGTGTGTTCGCGCATAAGAGCAGATGGTCACATTTAAACTGTGAGTTTTTGAGCCTATTAGTTGCCCGAGGCAGCTTGTTTTCTTTGTGAGTGCATAATTCCCTACTTTTAGTTGTGTTACTTCTAGAACTTGCTTTAAACCGAAAAGGCCTTAAAAGATCACTTTCTAACGGTTTGTGCATTTTGTCCCCTAGGCAGCCCCGTTGAGCCATGAAATAAATCTGACCACTTTCTTTCCTTAGTCACTCCCAAAGAACCCAAAACCAAAAAAAAAACTTTGACCCATCCATGAGTTAATTGAGCCTTTGTTTGCAAGCTAGTGAAAAGGAAAGTGTTGGGGAATGTCAGTTTTTGACATTGGAAAGTGTGGCATGCTAGTTTGAGGCATAATGATGAATGTGAAGTGATGAATATGAGTGGCTGGAATGCTATGTTCTGAACTTGAGTTAGTAATGATGGAGGTGTTTTGAAGAGCTGTTGCACTTGAAGGAGTTGTGTTCGGATTTGTCAAAACAAAAGGGGGAATAAAAAAATTACTTCTGCTTCGTTTTTGTCATGACAATATGTTGCTTTAAGCAAATAGAAGGTGTGAAAAGAGGGATTATGAGGTGGCAGTTTCTTGAGATGATTTAGAGCATTGAGTTCGAGTTGTTCTTTTCTTGGAATATGGTTTGTGAACATATGCTTTACTGACTCGTGGCTTTGTTTTCCTCTTCTCCCATTTTTTCTTAAACCACTCACCCTGGTCCCATTACAACCGAAACAAAGACCTTTTGACTCGTGCTTCTCATGTACTTAACTCGTGCAGTTTTGGTAGACAAGCAAGCATATGGTAAGTGCACTTTCAAGAAAGGATGTGTGTGTGGACCCCTATCTTAAACACTTGAGTGATGAAGAGTAAAACCTGTGAGGACTGCTTGATCTATTGTCTAGGATGCATATGGTTTTAAACTCATATGAACTATTATGCATCGGCTAAGGCTCTAAGATTGAATGCCTAGTTGATGCACTTCACTAGTGATTCTATTTTGTTTGCTAAGGGACTAGCAAAGTGCAGGTGTGGGGAGATTTGTTGGGCATTTATTTGCTGCTATTTTTACATGTTCAAGAGGTCTCAATAAGTGTTTTTATTCTCTAATTATGCTCTAAATTTATTTTATTTTAATAAGTGGTCAAAGGGACCAGGTCAATTTTTTTAGTGTGCATTTGACAACTTTTAGACTAAGTTAACTAATTTAGTTTCCTAAGTCTAAAACCTACTACACATGCCTTTCATTAAGTTGGATCAGGATTCTTTTTTTGACTTGCAACAAAATTGAAAAGTCACATGGCTAAGGAAGAGGCACCCGATCAGAAAGAAGCGAAAGAAATAAGGAAGGAAAGAGACAAAAGCTGAAGCGAGAGTTTCCATATCGGTTTTGATCGGTTGAGAAAGTTTCGGGATTACATCAATGGAAGGAGTGATTTTCGATCAGAGATGAATGGTCCCGAAGAATACTGCTGCAGTGAAAATAAATAGAGAAAAGAAGAGAAGAAACGGCAACAAGAATGGAAGGAATAAAAAAACGCAGCTGCAAGAGGAGAAAGAAGAGAAGAGAGCAGGGAGTGCGGACCTGAAAAAAAAAAGAGAAAACCGATCCTCATCCTTGGGGCAGTTTTCCATCTTTAAATTCTGCAATTTTTATTTTAATTTGGTTATGTTTTCATTGCAAGATGAACACTAGTAGCTAAACCTTTGATTTTCCAATTCCAAGTGCATACTCTGTAATCTAATTCGTGAGATTTTTATGCTTAATGAATTATTTGCCATAGTATTCTATATTTTTATGAATTAATTTCAGTTGAATTCATGAGATTAGTTTATTTGGATGCATACTCATTTACTATTCTTATGAGTGTATTGCTAGTTGAAATCTGATTTGTTGAAATTAGGTTTCATCATAGTAGTAACTAGGGGCTTACGAACCATCTAGAAAAATATAGATACAAATTGAATATTCACCCGTTTGGGAAATATTATTCGTGTTGGCTAAAAATTCACAGAGATTAATGCGATTGAACCTTGAATCTTAAACGTTTGTTATAAGATTGGGCATCAATTAGACTTAATGGACAGTGTTTGTCGCTTTTATGTATAAAAATTGGTGTATTGGAGATTAGTTTGCGTTTGCAATTAATCTACGCCAACTATTATGATGAATAAATTTCCTTTGTCAATGATCGATTAAACCTACGTGAGTTAAAACTTGGGATTGGAAATCTCTGTTTATATAATCTAAATCTCCGTTTACACTTTAACCTATTTTATACATACTTTGCATTTTTAATGTCTTTCGATTTAAAATTATTTGATTCTAATAAGTTGAGAATTAGTAGTTAATCACCCAAACTTCATGTGGGATCGACCTGAACTTTCCATATCTACGTGTTACTTTAGTTTAATTTTTTTTGGTGTTAAACAACACACATCCTATATATGTGTGTGTATTATATTAATATCAATATATATTAATCGAACGTGGAATTGCGGAAGTCACGCACTCACTCCCACTCGCCCAGTTTTGCCGTTTTGGCCGACAATGAAAATAGCAGGGAAGGCAAATCGTTGGCATCTCTCCGCCTTTCATTTAATCCTCCTCACCGATTTCGCATTTTCTTCTGGCGTCCATTCATCTTGCTTAATTGGAATTTGAGAGAAATCAATTATTTCTCGGTAATCTGAAACGTTTAACACGATGGGTCACATTTTCTTCTTTTATACTCCATATAATTATGTACTTCTGGTTTAGAATTTGTTTCATGCTTTACTTTGGTATTTAATCGTCTCTTCGTTCATACCCATCTCTCAAATTCTCTTCTTCAATTAATTCTTCTATCTTCATCTACTACATACAAAATCCGTGAAGGGCCTATTGCATTTGCAGACCGGTAATTGATATTTCCACTTTGGTGTTGTTGTTCTGACTTTGATCAATTTTGATTCCAATTTGACAATAACCAGATTCAGCTCTAATATTTTTAAATATTTAGCATAATTTCGTTTTGTATTACGGGTTGTTGATTACAAATTACTGGCAGCGTGGGATTTAAGTGTCTACCTTCACAAACAGTTGAGGTTTTTTGCTTCAGATTCCTTATTTCATTATCAAGTATCATCAATTCATCACCAAGACATCCTATTGTGTTTCTTTATTGTTAATTGTCAGGCCCGATAAAAGAGCTTCAATCTTCATCTAAAATGTTTCTGAAAAACATTTATCTGCAAGTGAAAGAGGAAAAAAAGAAAACTAGTTGATGAGCTAATTAATTCTAAAAAAGAAGCTATGGATATTTTTATTAAAATAGCAAGTTCCTCTAATAAGAATTTGGGTGATTTTAATCAAGAAAGATTAAATGGCTTGGCACTTTAATGTATTGAGAAGAAGAATTTGGATGATATTGACCTTGACTCTATCATAGATGATTTTGCATCTTAAGAATATTTGACGATTTTTTTTAATATTTTTTGTATGAACTATGATGGTCCGTGCTTTATGTAATGGTTTATGTACTATAATTTTGCTTTTATAATTTCAAGGGCCCACTTTTGTAATTTGTTATGGTCTTTAAAATGTCAGTATCGGGCATGTACACGTGCATCATCAAAATCTAGAGGGACATAACATTTTAAATGATGTGAATTCAAGAATGGGACCAAAAGACTTGAGCCGTTTTGGTTAATTTTAGCTTGTTTTGGTTGGTTGGTTGGATTTTTCTCAGCACATTTTAGTTTGGTTGGGTTTTTAACCCAAAATCATAAACCGTAAACCGAATAATCTATGCATTAGTCCATTTAATCCGGTTTCAATTTTAGTCGGTCGGCTTTTGATCGGTTTCAGCTTTAGTCAGTTGATCTATTAGTCGGTTATTATACCCTATGTGCACATCATCATCACCATACATTTTTTATTTATCAAGTGGAGCCCCCAAATAAAAATGTGTGATGGTGGTGGTGTTCACATAGGTCATATGAGTCCATGGAGAAGTCGTATATGGCTCTTTAAAACCTCTCACAATTATATGTGGTATAATACTTCGTATACAATAATATCCGAAAAGATTTTCCAATGTTTTATGATTTCTTAACATTAAATCCTTTTTTGTTTTACATTACACAAAAATACTTTTGTTGGACATTTTACTTTTTTTTTTGAATTGTTTGGTATAATGATGATAGTCTTGAATTGAGATGTCTAGCAAGGTCGTTATTTGTCATGAAACTTCTATATTCTCGGTAAAAAGTTTTACTTAGGTTTGAGTGCATGAACTTTTGAGTACTTCTTGTTGTACCCATTTTCGTACACATATTTGTACCCACCCTCTTATTTTGTCTGTGTACACAGGCAAACACAGACAAAATGCTACCTTGTTCTTAAAGAATTGTCTGTATGCACAAGCAAAATAGGGGGTACAAAAGTGGGTACAAACAATTTTTTTGTGAACTTTTATATGCTTTATCTAGGATTGAGGAGAAAGTGTAGTGTCCCTTAAGGTATGTAACAACTCTATGCTACTTATTTGGTGGTCAGTGATTGGAAAATAGATGATGGATTTTGAGCTATTGGTTGATCGTAACTCTTGCATTATTAATAGTCCTCTTTCATAAAACACAAAAATACTTACTTTTTAAGGAATTAATATGAACATACTCTGAGAGATTCTAAACGAATACCCTATATAATTTAAGTACGAAAATATGAAAACTAACTTCAGAAAATACAATAAAATCTTGACCATCCTAGAAAATACAATAAAATCTTGAGGGTATCCATGGTGTATCCATAATCCACTGTGAGGTCAAGGAGGACAGCTGGCCCTCCTCAATTCCAACTCAACCCCTATGTACTTGGCATATATCTAAAATTTTATAAGAAATTGCTTAAAATAAGAGTTAAATCTAATAAAAATTTTAAAATAGAATTAAAAGTGTTTTCTTTCATGTTAATAGAATGAAAAACTAAAAATCACTAAATTTTGTTGTCTAACTAATATTTTGGTAATTTTCTCAAATTTTATCTACATTAATTGTATCTTTATACACACACTATATAAATTGATCTTCTTCTTTTTTACTCCAGGGGGTCTGGGGGAGGTGGTTGGGGGCCCTGGAGTTATCATGGCTAAAACTCACTCCATTGAGTTTCAAACCCTTATGTGTCTAGCGGGTTTCAAACTCGACACCTCCAACTAGGCACGGTAACCTAACAACCATCTGGGCTGGAATGCTTGGTTAAATTGATCTTTTTATTCACACATTTACATATATATCTTAAACTAAATCTAATCAAACAATATTAATAATGTGATGATTTACTATTTGTAAAATATGTGACTAAATTATAGTGCAAGTCCGCACACGCTCACCAAATTTCCTAGATACACCTTTACAATTTTGGAATGAAGCTGGTTTTGTATAAATGAATACTTTCTATACCTGTGAAAAAATGTACTAAAAAATTTGATAAAAAAATTGAGCTATTCTTTTTATCAGGTTTATTTGTTAATGATGAAATTCTAATGCTAACATAAAACCATGACATAAAAGTCTTGTTTTGTCATTTTTTCGTGACGTATACCACATGGGGACAGTTCGTATACCGTGGTACCGGTCCACTATGAGCATCATGCTCCCAGGGCTAAAACACGGTTGAACAGTGCTCGTGGATGAACAATAATTTTTATTTTGTATTTCAGTAGCAGTGTGATGTAACTCCCGTTTAAAGAAATGTAATTCAAGTTGATAGGAAATGTAACTTGAATCAACTTGAAATGTAAGTTGTCTAAAACGAAATATAAGAAAAAACTACATTGATATCAATGTAAACAATGACAAATTGATCCTAATTACTCAATTACTTTTGTAAATAGCAAATATGTTTTATTTTTCATATTAGGGCCATAAAATGATATGGTTAAACAGAATATATATATATATATATATGTATATAGAATGAATCTGGTGAGAAGCCTTGTACGGCTAAAAAATGAGAAGCTATCTTGATTGTCCGATTAAAAGTAATCTACGACTATATTTTGAAAACAAACAAAAACAGAGTAGCACCCAAGCAAGTCTCGGAAGCCGTCAATTTTGGTTCGGCAACTTCTCTCGTGATAGAACAACTTCAGAAGTTTTGTCCATTCAGAACTACTTTCAAACTCTCTTGAAATCACTTCAACGAACTTGGATTGGATTTCGACGAACTTGAATCAGACTTCCGTTGAACTCGCCGGGTCAAATTAAGTCTACGTCTCTTCTTCACCGTAAGTATTTATCTTTCTTCCGGACTCAAATAACTTCTCACGTTCATTCTCTCATACCCCTCTGCCGATCAACTTCAAGCATAGATTTTAATCAATGAAATGATATCAGCAAAGATTAGAGACAAGTATTACATCCAATTTCTCAATTCCAGAAAGTTAGGTTTCCATTCTGCACTGTAAAGTGTATTTCATAGTTTTCAACTTTGCTAAATTTGCTTCTAACAAACCCGTTGAAGCTGAGATTGGTTCAACCACTTTTTTAATTTTAGATCTAGTTTTTCTTCAAGGTTTATTTTGCAACTTTATAACTTAATAAACCCAAAATTTAGCAAATTTGTGAGGTGCTTTCTATCAGAATCTGGAATTTATTTCTAATTTTTGTTTATTCATTCAAAATCTCTTCAATTTTAGGCTTTGATCATTAATAACTTTATATAATTGGTTATACTAAAAAAACTGCTATTCTTTTTTATGAACACTACTAGTGTTTCCCAAGTTCTAAATAAGCTTATACTCATAGTCTGTGTTTATGTATAGATTAAGATTAACTTATACCTACCAAATGTTTGTGGAAATGTTTAAATGATAATGTTTGTCAATCTTATTCACATGTCAATTCTATATTGGTAATTTGAACCTATAAATCAGTTCTTTGCATTTAATAATGTCAAAATTATAAGTTTAGTTACAATAACTAGTAATAATGTCACTAGTGAAATATATACAATGAAATAATTCTAATTAAAAGTTCGAATTATAATATTAAAAGTTCAAGTTATTTATATAAATGTTTGAATATTTCTGTTTTGGATTTTTTAAAGTCGAGCAGAACAATGGAGAAAGCTTTAATGAATGAATTCACTACTTTGAATATAAAGAAGTGTCTTATGTTGTGTTTTAAAAATATTATCACTACAAATAATGAAACTCAGGTTATGCACAATATTATGCTTAATATGAAAATACAAAAACTGTGGGTAATGAAGAGTATAGAATGAACACTTCTAATTAAAAGTTAGAATTCTTTTATTAATAGTTCAAGTTATTTATATAAAAGTTTGAATGTTTCGGTTTTGGCTTTTTACAGACAAGCATAACATTGGTAACGGAAATGTGGAAGGTGTTTGGAATGAAGAAGGATTTATGTTATGTTGTGTTTTACGAATAATTTCTTTACAAACTGTATGAAACTCTAAGGCACAAAATGAAAACAGGTTATGCATAAAATTTCCTTTAATATGCAATTACAAAAACTGTGGGTATTGAAGAGGATAGAATAATTACTTCTAATTAAAAGTTAGAATTATTTAATTAAAAGTTCAAGTTATTTATATAAAAGTTTGGATATTTCTGTTTTGGCTTTTTATAGATGAGGAGAACAATGCTATAGGAAAAATGAGGAAGCTTCAAGAAATGAAGCAGGTATGCACAAAATGGAAACATGGTATGCACAATATTCTCCTTAATGTGCAATTACAAAAATTGTAGATAATGAAGAGTATATAATGTATAATTCTAATTAAAAGTTAAATGCATCTAGTTAAAAGTTTGATATTTCTTTTTTGGCTTTTTAAAGATAGCAGAACAACTTAGAGGGAAATGAGGAAGCTTCATGTCATGAAGAAGGTATATTAAGTTCTCCTTTAAATTATGCACAATATTTCAATTAATATGCAAGTATAAAAGCTCTGGATAGTGAAAGATATATATATAATAAATACTTCTATTTAAAATGTAAAGTTAAGTTATAAAAAGTTCAAGTTATCGGTTTTAGCAACTTTATAGCATGCACATATCATATCATGTAGAAGTATTCTGTCTAGTCCTCACTTTTGTAAGAAGTTCTTGCACTCTAATTTATCTTAAAAGTTGCAGCAACTTGATTTAGACTAGACCTTCTACAAAGTATAAAGTAGTTCTGTTTTCTTTTAAAAATGACATGTTACATATCAAAATCAACAATTTATCAGTTTTTGCGATGAAAAGTTACATATTTTTCTTACTGCCTATTAGCTCAATTAGAAGAGCATCATGTGACCACACGAAGATGTGAGTTCGAATCCCACATGGACTATCTCAACAAGTGGATCGATGATTTAATTTCTTCCCAACTTTAATTGCATGTAGATGCTCCATTTATTTTAATCGTAGAATCTAATAGATTATGCATATGTCTTACTTAGAGTTGGGTTATTTTTGAGTTGAGTATGTTTAAGATGAAAGATATTAACGCAATTGATCTTAGTTGAAGAATGGTATCCTGCCATTTCTGTCCCCTTTGACCTCAGCATCCACCTCTCTTCTTGATCAATAGCTAATTATGTGTTGCAGATGATGCTTGTTTGTTTCAGGGATGTGACCACAAAGTTCACTATGCTAACAAAGTTACTAGCAAACACCACGGGGTAACTCATCTCCACCTCTCCCCTATGTGATATTTGCAAGGAGAGGAGGGCTTTCTTGTTCTACCAACAATAGAGTGAGATTCTGTTCAGACACCTCGTGCACTATGTTTCTTGAATTATTGTTATTGCTTTTTTTTCATTTCACCTGTGTAAATTCTTTGACGTCTTCCTCTTCGACAAGGTGATTTTCTGTGATACCTGAAACAAAAGAAATTAATAGTTGATTGTCCTCGGAAATATTTTCATCACTGGACGGTATCATGTCAAGCTCAGTAACTGCACGGTCATGCGTGGGATCAGATCTCATCTCATCATTTACAGTTCAAGTGAATTCTCCGACATCATTAGCAATTCCCCTGGTTACCGCCTCCAAACGGTGGTTCAGGAAAATCATAAACTGTCGGTGCTTCTTTAGGAGCCACACTGAGATCAATGTGTTGAGGAAATTTAACAAGGGACTACAAGGGCATCCAAAACGGAGTTAATCAGGGTTGTGAGGGAACCAACAGAAGCACCAACTTCATTAATAGGTCTCAAGGAGTTTGCACAAAGATCTGGAACCACACCAACATTTGCCAAAACAGGCGCAACACAAGGACCAACCTCAATTGCAGGGGCACATGAAGCACCAAGAGCTGTAAGAGAGGCTGCCTGGTCATCATTAACCGGTACAAAGGCTTCCTGGGCATAAAAAACACGGCAAATATGGGCAATGAGGGCACCAGCCGAGGCACCAACATCTGGTATAGCAAAATCACTGCCAGCAAATTCAATATCATTGGAAGGGGCTGTTATTGGGGCCTGAACAGAAAAATTTTCAGTAACATTGGAACAAAAATCTGGTTGAGCATCAAGGAAGCTAACATCTTTAGAGGGGGGAGTTCTGGTACTGCCAAGGCACGTTGGCATTTACAAGCATAGGCGCAGCAGGGAAATTCTCAAACATAGGGACAACATTAAAATTATCAAGCACATGGGCAAGATTATCAGATATATGTGAGAAAAAGAAGTTTGAGGATGCAGCATAAGCGAAAAAACAAGCAGATACTGTGAGAAAAAGAAAAGGAAGGAATAATTAAGGAAACAAAGTAGCAACTGCAACCATATACAGGCTATGCAGGACTTGAACCTGCATCTTTGTGCATATTTGCACATTGCTCTACCATTTGAGCTAATAGCCTTGATAATATATTATACTAGACACCTAAAAGAGCATTTAACATCACGAAAAAATAAAAAAGAAGAGAATGATCAATAATGTAATCAAGAGCTAACAATAACTTGTAAAAGAATGAGTGCAATATTTTAATATTGAATAACCTCTTAACTAAAAATTGAAGATTATTGTTTACATATTAAGATTCACTATTAAGGCAAAACTTTTACTCAAAATAATATAACTATTAATTCAAAAAGTGATACCTTTTATTTCGAACTCATAGTTGATCATTTGCATTAGAAATAAAAGACATGCTGCCAAAGTTGAAAGTAAAGCCAAAAGGTTGCAGTTGGGAATGACATGGTAATTACTGAACTCTGCCCCTTTCTTCATGGTCAAAACCATAAATCATATAAGTTGAATTATCGCCTAGAAGATACAATAATCCATTAGTACACAATGATCTCAACCCTTGGATGGCAAAACATTGGAAAACAAACTAAAGCACCCCTAGTACAAATCGATTTGGAAGCTCTTCTTTTGAGTTCTTAAATCAATTGTTTGGGTTTCCTAAATCAATCCAAAGGACATAATAAATTTAAATTAGTGGTTTAAATTTGAGGTTCTCTGTCAACACACAACTAACTTCTAGTCAAATAACTATAACTATTAACTTAAAAAGAAGTTATTTATACTTCTAATTAAAAGTTCGAATTATAATATTAAAAGTTGAATTTATTTATATAAAAGTTTGAATATTTCTGTTTTGGATTTTTTGTAGTCAAGGACTCCTGCACTAATATAAATGTAAACTAGAGGACATGAGTAATGACAAACAATGTCAGTCTCAATTGATACTTTCACATAGACGAATCTTATTTTTTGCGTAAAGAAATGTTTAGTCAAGAAGCTTAAATATGTATAGTAACTAATTAAGTTCATTGCGACATAATGTCAAACGACACTTCATATGGGCAGACAGAAGAATAACTTATGAAAAATTTCATATACTAGAAAGGTACATTGAATGGAAGTTGATAACTACTAGGTGCATCAAAGAGACAAAGATGGACAATATTCAAAACGAAATAGTAATAGCAGAAGAACAATAACTTGGAGTGTAAATCACATTAATAATCAAGTTTCAAATTAAGATTAATAAAAAGTAAATACTCAAATACTCAAATACTCAAATAGAATCATCTTTAATCGAGCAATTACTATAGTTAGAGTCATTGAATTGATTATGATGACCGAAGAGGAAAACCTGGAGAACTCAAAATTAAAAGGAAGGAGAATTAATTAAACTTATTGTCTTTTGCACCACAATTAGCTTCTGGAGCTGAGCGATTAACCGATTAGGGTAAAAGGAATAACAACAATTAGTAGGCATACTAGTGGCAGAAACAAACTGATCATACAAAAATTCGGAACACAACCATTAATTCAACATTATAGAAATCACAAATTACCAGATGATAGTTGAAATTCGCTCGATTTTGCAATACAGCCTTCGCCGTAGTAAGTCGGATAGAATAACAAGTGGAAAATTGCGAACAAGCTACATCTGGTCATCTTGATGAGCAATTCGAAGAGATTGAAGATGAAGAAATTTTTTATGAGAGATCAAAGAGATGGAAGATGAAGAAGATTGACGGATGAGCATAGGTCTGGTCATCTCATCTCGAATGGATGATGGATCGATGGGAGATGAGAAAAGGTGTAAAGATGGTTAAAATAACCAAAATGCCATTAATGAACGACGGAAGAACCAAGGCAACGCACGATGGAGATGAGCCTAGATGAGAAGATCGAACGGTGTAAATAACTTCTCACTTTTCAGCCTAAGATGAACTTCTCATGGGATCTTTCTCTCTCTCTCTATATATATATATATATAGATATTTTCCGAAACTCACCCTTTCAGGTGAGGTAAATGTCGAGTAACATTTACCATAATTTTATTTAATAAGATGAAAATGGAGTACATTGGAATTGGGATCAATTGTTGTAACAAAATTGGAAAAAAGAAAAGCTATGGCGAGGTTCGGACCGACTGGGTGGCCCATCTGGGAGTTGGTAGAGGAAGAGTCCAAAGTTGGGGAATTTCCCGTGAAAACCTAATAAGCCAAGATCGAATGTTTGTTCTTAGTTTATTCTTAGTTTATCCTAATTGATCAATTACTTTTTTTAAATAGTGAATAAGTTTTTTAATATTAGGGCTACAAAAATGATTTAGTTAAAAAATTCATTTTTTTATCATGAGCCAGGGTATATTTCGTAGTGTCACTCACTTACATTAAGATGTAACTCATGCATAAACGGATGTAACTCGTGCATAAGAAGATGTAACTTTAAATAATATTAAATGCAAACAATGAAAATGAGGAGTTTAATATTTCACAATTAATTTACGTAAATAGTGAATATGTTTTGTTTTTAATATTAAGACCATAAAAATGTTTTAAAGAGAGAAAAATTCCAAAAAAAAAATCTTGCCATTTTTTTTTACATAAAAAAACATTTTTTGTTTCAATAGCATGTGTTTATTTTGTGATGTAACTCATGTTATGAGAAATATAACTCGCGTTGATGGAAAATTTAAATTATGTGTATGTAAAATGTAAATTGTTGAGGCAAATTCAAATGTAACTCACGCATAGAAAGATGTAACTCAACCATAAACAGATGTAACTTGTGGACAAAAAGATGTAACTTCATGTACTATCAAATGTAACTCCAGAAATTGTAACATAACTCACACATATGAAAAATGTAATCTCATGTTGTATCAGATTTAAATCGAAATAAATAAACTTAATGTCTTAAAAAAACTACAAACATGTAAAAGAGATAAAAAAATATATTATAAAAGAAGTGTATGAATATGAAAAATATTTTACAAAAAAGGTGTATAAATGAAAAAAATATGACACCAAAAATAAATTTGGTAGTACTTATTTTATGTGGATTAAGAAATTTAGTACGTAATAATAAATTGGTAAAGAAAAAAGTTAATTCAATTTTAATTTAATTAGTTAAAGATAAAAATAAATAAATTCACAATTGGTGTTTAGTATTTTGATGGAGAGGTGAAAATAATTGGAGAAAATAAAAAAGAAAAATAAAGAGAGGAGATAGTGCTCCAAACAAATCTGGAGGGGATCATGAGGGAAAAGAAAAGAAACATACGTAATAACGTAATGCTTCAAAATGGGAAAAATGGCACCGTATGTGGTACTGGTATACCATGCACATACATGGTATACCGGTACCACGGTATAATTTGCCACATGGGGAATCCTTTGATGGACAATCTTTTAGCAACGTTGAAAGTTTGTAAGCCATGTAGTTCATTAAATGTTTTTTAAATTTTAATATCATTTTTCAATAGTTAATACTTAATACTCCGTACATAATTGAATTTAGCTGGGGGTTAAAACCTCAAACAAGGATCAAGAAATACATCTTGTTGGAGACGTAATGGGTTCCCAAAAATAGGGAGGCACCACCCCCTAGCACAGAAATATTCCCTCCGTCCCACTAACAATGGGACAAGAGGGAGTGACACGCAAATCAATAAAAAGTAGTTTATATGGTTGATATTGAATTGATAAAATAAGAATAAAGTAAGAATGATTTAGAGCCACACAAACTTTGCCAAATTTGGTATGAGACAATCTTAGTGGGACGGACCGATAAGGTAAAACGGGACAATCATAGCAGGACGGAGGTAGTAGTAAGTAAGAAATTACATATAGAAGTAATAAACAAATTTTGAACATAATATTCATAAAAACTAATGACATATTTATGTTCAAAATGGTGTGCAAATTGTAACTTCTTAAGTGTGGTGAGTGGTGAGTGGTAGCAACTTTTAAAGACTATTTTTATGCTCAATTTTTACACTTGAGTTATCATGATATTGTACTCATAGCAAATTTATTCAAACTTTTATCAATAAATATGTTTCCAATAATATTTTAGAAAAATCCTCATTAATGTTTGATATAGAACATACAATGAAGTAAGAGTAATGTTATAGGTACCCCCATTTTGGGGTACCCCATTTTTACCCACACATTGTGTGGTCCAAATGAGACCACACATAAAAGTGTTGCTCCACTTAAATGTGTTGTCCCATTTGTGGCCACACATTTTGGGGGTAAAAATGGGTACCCCAAAATGGGATACCTATACCATTTCTCATCTCTCATGAAGTAAAGGTGAAGAAGGGCACTGAAACACCCGCAAATGAATCAATGGTTGTTGTTGTTGAGGGTTGGCAAGCAGTGGCGGAGCTAGAAAAACGGTTCAGGGAGATCGAAACTCAACCTATATACAGAACGAAAATGGTGAATCATTTTTAAACAACATTCGAGTTGAATATGATGGAGTATATGGGTCCAGACCCCATGACCCACATACTCAGAAGACTAAGAGAAAGCACCGTTGTCACCCAGTGGGTCCTCTGTCGGCCAGATGGCCCTCCATCGGCCAGATAGATATCAACATAGAATATGGTCCAGAAGACAGGGGAACCAGGGTGCCCCTGTCGGTCGGGTCTCCGTCGGCTAGGCCCCCGTCAGCCAGACCTCCGTCGGCCAGACCTCTATCGGCCAGACATCTCGAATAGCTAGATTCCATACTTAGCAAATTTATACTTTGTATTCAACCCAATAGAGGCCTTGTATTGTTATGGGCCCCCAAGCCCAAGACTTGGGAGCTCATCCCATATTTTCCCTATAAATGCCCTATGAGAGTCATGTAAAGGGTTGGAAATTCATTTATATATATCACTTCTCTCTAAGAGTTAATACTCTATCAGAATATTTCATGTGCAGTTTAGATAAATAGGCACTCGTAGCAATAAGATAGATTGTCTTTGCTCTGTTTCTGAGTCGTGTCACGTAAGTATTGAGTGAATTATACCCTATTTTTAAAATTTGGGAAAAATAATCTACAATACGCATCAAATTTTGCTGATTTTACGTTTAGATAGTGCTGATTTTGCAGAAGTCATAACTTTTTACTTGTAATGAGTTACGAGGGCCATAATGTACCAAATCGAAGATATTTCAGATCTCTATACTTTTAAACTTTCAGCAGGGTCGCCTGACCACCCTTGGCTCTGCCCTTGCTAGCAGGTGAAAGGGCAGTTTTTTGTTTTTCTATAATATTTTTTATATCCACACATTTCTGTAATATATTAGTATATATTAGAAAGAGAAGAGGAGAAGAGATCTGAAATGATAATTGTTGTATAGTTTCATGAATACAATAGTGCTGAGTACAGATATTTATAGTTGGTTACAAAGCTATCTAACTTCAATAACAACCGAGTCCCTATATAGTGTGTTGCTCAAGTAAAGTACTTCTAGTCTATTACATGTTGTATATCTAACACCCCCCCCCCCCCTCAAAACTAGGGTGGTTGTTTTGGAAACTCAATCATACTGAGTTTTGCTTTTAAGTCAAGAAATCTGGAGCTGGAGAGTGGTTTAGTCAGAATGTCAGCAAGTTGAGTAAGAGAGGGAATGTTATAGACTTGAAGTTGCTTTAGCAAAACTTTCTCTCTGACAAAGAACAAATCAATTTCCATGTGTTTGATTCTGGAATGCAAGACTGGATTATGAGCCAGCTGTACAGTACTTAGGTTGTCACAGTACACTTTGGGAGTAGAGAAGGGAACTTGAATTTCTTTTAGTAGAGACTGAATCCATAAAAGTTCTGCAGTGGTATCCGCAAGGCTCATATATTCTGCCTCTGTTGATGATCTTGCAATTCTCAGTTGTTTTCTGGACCACCAGGAAATAATGTTGGTCCCAAGAAGTATGCAGGAGCCAGATGTAGATCTCCTATCATTTGGATCAGATGCCCAGTCATCATCACAATAGGCTGAAATAGGTAAAGGAGCTGCAGAGAGAGAGATAGGTTTGATAACAATTCCATGATTTATAGACCCAAAAAGATATCTAAGAATATGTTTCACTGCTTGCCAGTGCTCCTGCAGTGGTTCAGCCATGAATTGGCACACTTTGTTCACAGCATAACATATGTCTGGCCTGGTTAGGGTGGCATACTGTAACATTCCAACAATGGATCTATATTGGGAAGGATTAGGGTAGTAATCATGGCCCTGTTTCAGAAGTTTACAAGTACTTACCATAGGTGTCATGACTCCCTTGGATTTAAGCATACCAGCTTGATTTAGAACATCTCTGATGTACTTGGCTTGTGATAGTTGAAGGCTGCCATCTGGAAATTTGTGTGTTTCAATTCCAAGGAAGAAATCAAGCTCTCCCAGGTGTTTCAAGGAGAAGGAGGAATGAAGTTTTTGAATGAGTTGTGTAATAGCTGTAGAGTTGTTCCCAATGACCAAAATGTCATCCGCATAGATAAGAATGTACATCTGAACTTGAGAGGAAAGATAGATGAGTAAGGATGGATCAGATTTGCTTTGCTGGAATCCAGCTGCATAGAGAACTGAGGTGAGTTTCTGAAACCAAGCTCCGGGAGCTTGTTTCAGGCCATATAAAGATTTGTGAAGCTTACACACCAGAGATGCATTCTGAACTTGAAATCCTGGAGGCTGGACCATATAGACTTCTTCATCTAATTTACCATTCAGGAAAGCATTATTGATGTCTAATTGCTGGATAGACCACTTGAGTGAGACAGCAATAGTGAGTAAGATTCTGATGGTGATAGGCTTTACTACTGGAGAGAAGGTTTCCCCAAAGTCAAACCCATACCTCTGATGAAAGCCCTTAGCCACCAATCTGGCTTTGAACTTGTTTAGAGATCCATCAGGAATCTCATTGATCCTGTAAACCCACTTGCATCCAATTGCCTGTTTATCTGGAGGAAGAGAAACGAGAGTCCAAGTTTTGTTAGCAATTAAAGCATTATATTCAGTCTGTATAGCTTCAAGCCATTGGGGAGAGGTTAGAGCTTGTTTAACTGATTTAGGTTCAGTATGAGTCAATAGTAAGGTAGGATGAAGTCTGGGTTTTACTATGCCTGACTTTGCCCTTGTCCTCATGGGATGATTGTTAACAATAGGAACAGAATGAGGTGGTGTAGTGGTAGAGGTAGTTTGATGTGCAGTATTGGAAGGAGTGGATGTAGAACTGGAAGAGGAATGTGCTGATTCACTTGGGTTGGAGTGATTTTGATTGGTAGATAAAGAGAGATGATCATTTTGATGTTGAGAAGATATAGACTCACTGTCCGAAGATGAAGACTCGCTGGTTTGAATAGGGTGAGTGAAGGATTGGATACTTATAGGTGCAGAAGAAGGATTTGAACTTAAACTGGGAGAAGAGACATATGCATGAGTAGTGATTGGAATTTGTAAGGAAACTTGGATTCTTGAAACACAACATCTCTGGAGATGTAAATTTTCCCTGAGGATGACAAGAATTTGTAGCCTTTGTGATTGGAAGAATACCCTATAAACACACACTCTTCAGTATGAAAATCTAATTTGTGTTTGTGATAGGGTCTGGTGAATGGGTAACATGCACAACCAAAGACTTTGAGAAAGGTATAATCAGGGACAGATTTATACAAATTAAAGTATGGACTGGAATTGGAGATAGATATGGATGGTGTTCTGTTGATAAGATAGACAGAGGTGGCAAAGGCTACATCCTAGAATTTTAGAGGTAAGGAAGAGTGAGATAGAAGTGATAGGCCTTTTTCAACAATAGGTCGATGTTTTCTTTCCACAACACCATTCTGATGGTGTGTGTGTGGACAAATGACTCTATGAACAATTCCTTTTTGAGTGAGAAGTTTAGTGAAAGATCTGAATTCACCACCCCAGTTAGATTGAATGGCCTTTATAGATGTGGAAAATTGATTGAGAGTATACTGAGAGAAATTGGTAAAGGCAGTTAGAGCATCAGATTTTTGTTTAAGAAAATATATCCATGTGTATTTAGTACAAGCATCAATGAAAGCTATGTAATAATGGTAACCATCAAAGGAGGAAATAGGAGCTGGTCCCCACAGATCTGTGAATACTAATTCAAAAGGATGATTATATTCAGTGGTGGAAGTATGAGAAGGTAGTCTATGTGCCTTGCCCATGTGACAGGCAGAACAAAAGTCGATAGCATTTCTATTTATATTTGAAACATCACATTGTTGGAGAACAAGTTTAAGAGCCTCAAAATGAGGATGACCAAGTCTTAGGTGCCATAGATTACAAGATTGAGCGGAACTACAAGCTGAGGAATTATTACAAGTAGATAACATGACACTAGACTTAGGACACTGTGTAGAAGGCTGACTAGCATTTGGATAACTTGGATGTGAACCAATAGCAGGGAGAGAAGTGAATCTGTAGAGACCATCTTGTCCCAGAACCCCATGTAAGAGAATTTGATTAGAAACCTGAGATTTCACAAAACAGTCATAAGGATAAAATTCAAAATATACATTGTTATCCTTTCCAAACTGACTGACACTGATCAATTTTTTGGTAATTGCAAGAACATAGAGAATATTTTTGAGTGAAAGAGAAATAGAGGACTGATAAGGGGAGGGAAAGGAAGTAAAACCAACAGACTTGATATCCAAACCTTGACCATTGCCCATAAAGAGCTTATCAGTTGTAGTAACAGGATCACTATGTTGCAGGTTAAAGGGATCCGAGGTGACATGATGAGTGGCGCTAGAGTCTGGGAACCAGGTTTGGGACTGTGGATGAGGTCCTAGAATGGATGTATTTGCACTCGGCCAATTGGCTGTAGGTTGTTGTGGTTGAAGTGCAGTGCCAGATTGATGTTGTTGGTGTGTAGGTGATGGTGAAGTATGATAAGGTGGAGTGTGATCCCAGTTGAACTGTGGTTGAGAGTAATAAGGTCTCTGTAGTAATGGATTTGAGAATTGTGGATGAGCTGAGTATTGGTTATAGTGATTTTAGGATGTAAGGTTTGAAGCAGTATAGGATGGATTATAACGATGATAGCATATCAAGGCATGGTAACCTGGTTTTCCACAGACTTGGCAAGTAATAGCATTCCGACCTCCAGATCTTCCTCCTCTTCCACGTGTGAAACCTCCACGACCTCTTCCTCGATAAGAATTAGGGTTACCATTGTTGTCAAACTGAGCAATCTGTACTGAAGCATTTTCCGAGGTATTCTCACTTGCAGATTGATTAGGTGCAGATGAAATTTCCAAACGAGAAACATTAGCAGACAAAATATTCGTCTGAGATGATTCACGAAGCTTCTGAAGTCGTACCTCTTTGGCAGATAAGAGAGATTCAACCTCTGACAAAGTTGGAGGATCGAGGATGCTGCGAGAGGCTATCGATGAAGCTAGGGATTCATATTCCTCTGGTAAGCCTTCAAGGATTACATTGATGTTTTCCTTAGATGAAATCGGTTCGCCAATGGACAGGAGATTGTCTGCGATGGTTTGAATTCGTAGAAGATACTCAGAAATGGTGCGATCACCTTTTGCAGTTGTATATAGCTCGGATTTCAGTTGTCTGGCCTTTGCTACAATACTCGCCCTGAAGAACGTGTTGATCTCATTCCAGAGCTCATACGAGTGTCTGCAATGGATCACCCGTGCATGAAAAGCTTCAGATAATGATGCAAGTAACCAGGAAAACAACATTTGATCCTGTTGTTCCCAGGTAACATATAGTTCATTAACAATTTCTACTGTTTCATCATTAATGGAGAGAAATTGTTTCGGAACTTCAGGTTTGATGATGAATCGAAGGAGTTTGTGCGCACGTACAATGGATTCAACATGATGCTTCCAGAAAATGAAGTTGTTAGCATCGATTTTGA
Organism: Cuscuta europaea; assembly: GCA_945859875.1. Classification (NCBI taxonomy): domain Eukaryota; kingdom Viridiplantae; phylum Streptophyta; class Magnoliopsida; order Solanales; family Convolvulaceae; genus Cuscuta; species Cuscuta europaea. The sequence continues at coordinate 9,981,384 of CAMAPE010000015.1, forward strand.
TTGGAAGTTGATGTGTGAAGGTGACGATTGAAGAGGAATTAGTGGAGGTAGCAGAGTTTGATTCAGAGGATGCCATTGTTGGATCAAGAGCTAAAGCTCTGATACCATATTAGAAAGAGAAGAGGAGAAGAGATCTGAAATGATAATTGTTGTATATTTTCATGAATACAATAGTGTTGAGTACAGATATTTATAGTTGGTTACAAAGCTATCTAACTTCAATAACAACCGAGTCCCTATATAGTGTGTTGCTCAAGTAAAGTACTTGTAGTCTATTACATGTTGTATACCTAACAGAATCAAAGCAAAGCTCATCAACGGGATCAGCCCATCAACGGGATCAATCCATCAACGAGAGCAGCCCTTCACGGGATTAATATTAATTAGCCATTGGGCCTGAACAGGGAGATCCAAATCCACTATGAGGTTGGCCACGCCTAAGCCGACCTGGACAGCAGGCGCCAAGCTCAGTGGTCAGCCCGTGGAGGTCGGACTCTTCCTAAGGCTCAAGAACGAGTCACTAGAACCCAAAACCAGGCCAGGCTGGACAGCAGACCTCGAGCCTGGGCGAAGTTCTAGTGAGGTCGGGATATTCCTAGGGCTTAGAAGAGTCATGGGCACAAAGGTGACATTGAAGACAGGAGTTCTAGCACGAACGTTACAAGAGTCCTACTATAATTAGAGTCATTATTTACAATAATTAAGTCTCCTATTAATTGTACAATACTACACCTATAAATACTCATGTACATCTCTTGTAAAGGGGGGGGGGGGGGGGGGCTTTCTCGATTAATAATACAGCTATTACTTTCTCTTCTACGATTCATGAATATTTGATTGATTAAGCTTTTTCGCTGGAATTATATTCCATCATCGATGCTTTCATTGAGAGTTTGATCAAAATCAAGTTAAATCCTCCCAAAAATACAAAATTCATCCAAAATGTTCAACAAATTCCTAAATTCAGCCAAAACTGATCCGGAATTCTACAGAAAACAATATCGAAGATGCAATTCTGGAATATCTCGGATCTGACGCATATTTTTGCTGCTACTGTGCGAGGTCGATTTCTCCCACTCCAGACATCTTCTCACCAATCCAACGGTCCAGATTGAAGTATAAGTCACGAACGTGCTGTCAAAATTTCATCCAGATCCAACGGTGAACGAAATCGCAATGATAAACAACATGTTGCAGCAGTAGGGTTGAACAACATCTGGTCAATCACTCCGACGCAGCGCAGCCAATCACAACTTGCCATCAAGCCTTGTGAGCTCCTTGATGCACACTAATTAGTAGTGCATAATTACATGTTTTTATGTTTGATTTATGTTAATTGTTTGACGTTTTATTTAGTTTGTAAACATTTATGTGATTTCAGTTGTAATTGTATTTTAGTCTTTATTTGTAAGTTGTAAAGTTTAGTTAGGATTTGTGGTGTTGGAAAGGAAGACTTTGAAGTGAAGAAAAAGAAGATTTGGCTGCCCAGGAGCAAATACCCGACCGGGTATAACACTTGACCCGGTCGGGTAAGAAGTGAAAAACGAAAATGCAAAGAAAGGGCATGGCCCGGTCGGGCCCACTACCTCACCCGGTCGGGTGAGAAGTGACTGGGGACAACCCGGTGTGCAAAGATCACCCGAACGTGAAGAATATCCAATTTTTGCACTCACCCGGTCGGGTCCCCTACCCCACCCGGTCGGGTCTGACTTGACCCGGACACTTTAACATGCCGAAGATCACCAGAACGTGGGAAAATATCTGATTTTGACCGGACCCGGTCGGGTATGTACCTATACCCGGTCGGGTACCCGGCTAAAGGTGTTGAAAAACACCTATAAATAGCACTCTTTTTCTTCTCTAAAAATCATCCCTTCTTCCATACTCTTTAGCTCAGTTTAGAATAGCATTTCTTTATATTTTTCTAGCTATGTTTAGTCTCCAAATGAGGAGCTAAACTTCCATTCTTGGTGTTGCTCTTGAAGCTTGTTGATTATTAAAGTTGTGAGTTATTTTCTTAACTTCTTTCCTTGAATATTAATTAATAGCTCTTTCCTTAATATCATCTCTATATTAATGTTGGGGAGTGTTGCTAAGATGACAATTAGTTAACATCTCGACATTAGTTAGAATGGTATTTTCTTCCTCTATATTAATATTGAGGAGTGTTGCTAAGATGACAATTAGTTAACATCTCGATATTAATTATAGTAGAATTTATCTTCATTAATAATATTCTTCCTTGAATATTAATTAATCCCTACTCTTATTTCATATTAATATTTTGAACATTACTTAAAGGATCAACTAGTTTTGTTTCATATATTAATTATTACTAGAAACGATCAACGAACCGATGGTTAATCGTTGATGGTTTCACAAGTAAGTAACTTCGGTTTATTAATGCACGGTCGTGGTTAATAAGCTTAAGAGGGATTAATTTTGTTGGTTAAACCGAAACCGCTTGTGTTGAGGTTATCAATCTCAATTGATTTCATCAAGGAGTTAGAAAGATTAAATGCTACTATTAAATCGGTATAAGGCGTTGTTCTATATTTGATTAATAGTAAGGGTTATTAATGAACGGTCGTTGTTAATAGCTACCCTCGATGAAGTGGATATACTCCCCGATTGAGTATTCGAGAGGGAATAAGTTATAGATATAACAATGATCGACTAAAATATATCAACAAGTGGAAAGTAGCAATGCCAAGTCCTTTTTATCTTTGAATTAAATCTCATATAGGTTGTTCATCTTAGTTCTTAATTAAATCGAATCACTCAATCCAAAACCCCCCTTTTAATTACTAGTTTCATAGAAAGAAAATCATTCCTTTCCCTGTGGATACGAACTCTACTACGCTATACTACGTATAAGTGTTTAGTATTGAATTTATTTTGACGCACCTTGACAAAGTGCCCGTCAAATTTGGCGCCGTTGCCGGGGAAAGACAATTATTTTTCTTTTTATTTTATCTCATAAAAATCAAAACAAACAAAAAGCATAAAAAAAATTAAAAAAAAATCTCTTGCTCTTCTATCTTCTGAGCTTATATGAGTAAATGGATACCAACACATCATCGCTAGAGAGTCAAATTTCTAGCTTAACATTTTTAGTAAAGGAGTTTCTCTTATGCTCAAACGTTCAAGATACCAAGGCCTGCAACAGTTGCATGTCACAAAGGCATCTTACGGATTTTGGCCCCAAGCTGCAAGAAGAATACTTTGAACAAAGTGATGATGTTGTTTTCCAAGAGAGGTATGATTCATTCTCCAACACATATAATCCATACTCAAGTTATTATTCCAGCATGTCCACTGAAGACATGATCCGAGCTCTCACTATCAATGTGACACAAATGCAACAAGATATGTCGCAATACCCGCAAGAAACAGTGCTCAAAGAACTGAACTTGGAGAATCAATTGAAATAAGTGCCAAACAAAGTGAACCACATTGGCGAGGAGGAAGAAGAGGAGGAGCTTACGGAGGGAGCTCAATCAGAGGAGGAGAAACTTCAAAACTCAACTCCATCATCGGCCATTCCTGAGAACATGCCACCATTTTTTGAGGCTCTAAGGGAAACAGAAAGGGTAGAGAAGGACGAAGATGAAATCCTCAGCAAATGTGAGGATAATTCAAATGCACTTATCGCGGTTGCAAATAAACCGAGAGAATATCATTTGGATTTCTTTTCATTCACCAATATGCAGGAAATGACAGTGGAGTTAAGTAAACATTTGATACCCCCTCTCATGCCACCAAGATCGAAACACTTTCCATTGACCATGCTAAATGATAATTTCCTTCCCTTACTCTCACCACATGAATCAACGAAAATCTGGATATTTGATCCTGGAGGGATTTTCAAAGTGAAGGGTCAGAGAATCAAGCATTCATATGGAAGCCCTAGGAGTGAAAATGTGGCGAAGCTAAACTATCACGATCCAAGTTTAAATGATTGAACACAATGATGGTGTCGTGCCGCGACGTTAAATAAGGCGCTTCTTGGGAGGCAACCCAAGCAAGGTACGTTTACTTGTTTTAGTTTATTTTTACACATTTCAAAAAAAAATGGACTGGGATTGGATCCGGCCGGGTATAAACCCTAACCCGGTCGGGTTACTTCTAAAAACAAAACACCCGGGCAATCACCCGGGCGAGGAATGAGCAAAACAAGAATAAATTTTTCGCCCGACCGGGTAGACCCCTATACCCGGTCGGGCAACCCAACAAAAAACATTCTGCCTCGGGTGAACAAAGTACGCCCGACCGGGTACACTACCCCACTCGGCCGGGTATCTAGATTTTTTTGGAAACCAGACCATTTCTCATAAAAAAAATGAATCACCCCCCTTTTGTCTTCCCTTTCGAACCACACCCCAAATTTCCCCCATTTCCAAAAGTCAAAAGCTTCATATCTCCTACATCCATCCACCAATTAAACTCATTTCATTCATCACCTCTTCACCCTTTTCATCTCCACACCCACGAATCACCAACAAAACCTCCCAAAAAGTATCCAAAAAAAAAACACATTCATCTTAGACACAAGCACTAGGGACAGTGCTTTGATTAGCTTGGGGGAGAGTTTTATGGAATACTCACATTCATACTCTTTATTCTTGTAAAAAAAAATTATAAAAGCTTGTTAAGTTGAAAACCTGAAAGGGCAACTTAAGCAAAAATAAAGCAAAAATAAGAGTGAGTTGTGAGGATTAAAACAGAAAAATGTGGGAAGCTGGGATGAAAACCCGAAAGGGCACCTAGGCAAAATGAGAGAACAAGAGATAGTATTTTCTTTTATGTCTGCAGGATCCTAAGGGTATCAAAAAAAAAAGTTGAGGTTGAGTTGAAGACCCTCTTTACTATTATATTTTTGGGAATTTACTTTATGTGTTTCTAAAAACACTCGTGGATGTGTGTGTTGATATTCTTGTCATTTTAAGGACTTCTTGGATCGGATTTGATTTACTCGAGACGAGTAAAGGTTTAAGTGTGGGGGTGTTTGATGCACACTAATTAGTAGTGCATAATTACATGTTTTTATGTTTGATTTATGTTAATTGTTTGACGTTTTATTTAGTTTGTAAACATTTATGTGATTTCAGTTGTAATTGTATTTTAGTCTTTATTTGTAAGTTGTAAAGTTTAGTTAGGATTTGTGGTGTTGGAAAGGAAGACTTTGAAGTGAAGAAAAAGAAGATTTGGCTGCCCAGGAGCAAATACCCGACCGGGTATAACACTTGACCCGGTCGGGTAAGAAGTGAAAAACGAAAATGCAAAGAAAGTGCATGGCCTGGTCGGGCCCACTACCTCACCCGGTCGGGTGAGAAGTGACCGGGGACAACCCGGTGTGCAAAGATCACCCGAACGTGAAGAATATCCAATTTTTGCACTCACCCGGTCGGGTCCCCTACCCCACCCGGTCGGGTCTGACTTGACCCGGACACTTTAACATGCCGAAGATCACCAGAACGTGGGAAAATATCTGATTTTGACCGGACCCGGTCGGGTATGTACCTATACCCGGTCGGGTACCCGGCCAAAGGTGTTGAAAAACACCTATAAATAGCACTCTTTTTCTTCTCTAAAAATCATCCCTTCTTCCATACTCTTTAGCTCAGTTTAGAATAGCATTTCTTTATATTTTTCTAGCTATGTTTAGTCTCCAAATGAGGAGCTAAACTTCCATTCTTGGTGTTGCTCTTGAAGCTTGTTGATTATTAAAGTTGTGAGTTATTTTCTTAACTTCTTTCCATGAATATTAATTAATAGTTCTTTCCTTAATATCATCTCTATATTAATGTTGGGGAGTGTTGCTAAGATGACAATTAGTTAACATCTCGACATTAGTTAGAATGGTATTTTCTTCCTCTATATTAATATTGAGGAGTGTTGCTAAGATGACAATTAGTTAACATCTCGATATTAATTATAGTAGGATTCATCTTCATTAATAATATTCTTCCTTGAATATTAATTAATCCCTACTCTTATTTCATATTAATATTTTGAACATTACTTAAAGGATCAACTAGTTTTGTTTCATATATTAATTATTACTAGAAACGATCAACGAACCGATGGTTAATCGTTGATGGTTTCACAAGTAAGTAACTTCGGTTTATTAATGCACGGTCGTGGTTAATAAGCTTAAGAAGGATTAATTTTGTTGGTTAAACCGAAACCGCTTGTGTTGAGGTTATCAATCTCAATTGATTTCATCAAGGAGTTAGAAAGATTAAATGCTACTATTAAATCGGTATAAGGCGTTGTTCTATATTTGATTAATATTAAGGGTTATTAATGAACGGTCGTTGTTAATAGCTACCCTCGATGAAGTGGATATACTCCCCGATTGAGTATTCTAGAGGGAATAAGTTATAGATATAACAATGATCGACTAAAATATATCAACAAGTGGAAAGTAGCAATGCCAAGTCCTTTTTATCTTTGAATTAAATCTCATATAGGTTGTTCATCTTAGTTCTTAATTAAATCAAATCACTCAATCCAAAACCCCCCTTTTAATTACTAGTTTCATAGAAAGAAAATCATTCCTTTCCCTGTGGATACGAACTCTACTACGCTATACTACGTATAAGTGTTTAGTATTGAATTTATTTTGACGCACCTTGACAAAGTGCCCGTCACTCCTGCACCATTAAAATTGCAAATCGCGGCTACGGATCTACTGTCTGGTGTTGAGAGTATTCGTGTTAACAATTGGATTCAAGAATTCTGATGAATCTGTGATTGAAATCCAAAATCTGAGAGAATGTAAAAAGAAGAAGAACGCAGAGAGAGTTTGCGGAATAGGGTTTGTTTACAACTGAAATCGATCTTCTGTCTAAAATACAATAGGTCTACGCTATATATACTATGTATAAGCTAATAAAAGAGGCCCAATAAACAAAGGCCCAAAATAAGTAAAAATATCCAAATCAGCAAATCATCAGTCTTGTTACGCCCCCTCCAGATAAGCATGGATGTCTAGCATGTTCATCTTGACTGCAAATTGGCTAAACAATGGATTCCCAAGTGGCTTTGTATAAATATCTGCAAGTTGAAACTGATTTTTAATATGAATCAAACAAATCAAACCAGCAGCTATTTTTTCTCTAATTAGATGACAATCAAGTTCAATATGTTTAGTTCTTTGGTGCTGAACAGGATTATAAGCCAAATGATATGCAGATTTATTATCAGTATAAATTGTCATAGGTAAAGAAGACTGAATGTGCAAATCAGCAAGAATATAATACAACCATTGTGCTTCACAGACTGCATTAGCAGCAGCTCTGTATTCAGCTTCAGTTGAAGACCTACTAATAACTTGTTGTTTTTTAGATTTCCATGAAATTAAAGAACTACCAAGATAAAAAGCATAACCAGAAACACTTCTTCTAGTGTCAATACAAGCAGCCCAATCCGAATCTGTGTAACCTTTAATAGAAAAATCAGAAACAGAAGAATAAAAAAGACCTTTACCTGGAGATTTTTTAAGATATCTAAGGATCCTGTGAGCTGCACTCATATGAATATCAGTGGGAAAGGCAAGAAACTGACTAAGAACTTGAACATTATAAGCAATATCAGGTCTTGTAACAGTCAAATATATAAGTTTGCCAATTAAAGTTCTATATGTTTTAGGATCATCTAAAGGAATACCCTCAGTTTTTGAAAATTTAATTTTACAATCCATGGGAGTAGTGTAAGGCTTACAGTTTTGATAACCATATTCATTTAAGATGTCAAGAGTGTATTTTCTTTGACACAAATTAATACCTTTATCAGATCTGGCAATTTCAATTCCTAAAATATATTTTAATTCTCCAAGATCCTTAATAGTGAATTTATTATTCAGAAAAACTTTTACTGCATTAATCTCTTTCATACTATTTCCAGCAAGAATGAGATCATCTACATAAACTAAAATAGCAATGAAAGAATGTTCAGTGGTTTTAGTAAATAAGGAAAAATCAGCCTTAGATTGTTTATATCCAAGTAGTTTAAGTGAATCAGAGAGCTTACAAAACCATTGTCTAGATGCCTGTTTAAGACCATACAGACTTTTGGTAAGCTTGCAAACCCTTGTATCATTTGGAGACAAGTAACCTGGAGGTGGCTGCATGTAAATATCTTCATTTAGATCACCATGTAAAAAAGCATTATTTACATCAAGTTGATGTAAAAACCATTTCTTAGCACTAGCAATAGCTAAGATAATCCTAACAGTTGTCAGTTTAACAACAGGAGAAAAGGTATCAAAATAATCAAAGCCTTCATCTTGAGTATAGCCTTTAGCAACTAATCTAGCTTTATATTTATCTAAAGAACCATCAGGTTTTAATTTTGTTCTAAAGACCCATTTACATCCAATGATATTCTGATTAGAGGGTGGATTAACTAAGATCCAAGTATTATTTTTCTCAAGGGCTTGAAGTTCAGTAGACATAGCAGTTTGCCATTCAGGAAGCTTTGCAGCTTGTTTAAAATTTTTAGGTTCTTTGATATTAGACAAAGCAACAATAAAACAAGAATGAGAATCATTTAATCTGGTATAGGTAATATAATTTGTAATAGGATATCTTACAGAATTGCAGGTAGATGAAGGAATGTTAGAAATACCTACAGTTATGGAATTAGGTAATTCATAACTGTAGTCTTGTAAATGATTAGGCAAAGACCTTACCCTTGTTGATTTCCTTTGTGAATGATCATCTGGAACATTAGAGTTCTGTAATACACTAAAATCATTATTTAGCATGGAATTTTGTAAATTCATTAAATTAGTTTCATCATTGATCTGATTTTGTAAATAATCAGTAGAAGAATTGTCAGATTCATCAGAAGTATCATTAAAAACTGGTTTGTAGTTATAAAAATAATCATGATCAATAGAATGTAAAGAATCAGAATTAGATTTATTATTATTAGGATTAGAAGAATCAGAAAACTTTCTATATGGAAAAATCATTTCATAAAATTTGACATTTCTAGAGATAAAGAATTTATGATTAACAATGTCATAAAGTTTATATCCCTTAGATCCTAAAGGATACCCAACAAAAACACACTTGACAGCTCTAGTATCAAATTTTGATCTATTTGCATTAAGTGTAGAAGCATAAACCAGGGAACCAAAAACTCTTAAATGAGAATAATCAGGAGTCTTACCATATAGAAGTTCATAGGGAGATTTGTTATTTAAAATAGGAGTAGGAAGTCTATTTATAATGTGAATAGCAGTGAGTATACAATCAGACCAAAATATAAGAGGCAAACAAGATTGAAATAAAAGAGCTCTAGCAATTTGAAGAAGATGTTGATGTTTTCTTTCAACTCTGGCATTTTGTTGGGGAGTTTCTACACAAGACAGTTGATGAATGATGCCATTATTAGAATAAAAAGATGGAAAAATAAATTCAGTTCCATGATCAGTTCTAATGGTTTTAATTTTTGTATTAAAATGAGTAAGGATAAGATTGTAAAAATTCATCATGTGAAATTTGACTTCAGTTTTGTTTTTCATCATGAAAACCCAGGTACATCTAGTATGATCATCAACAATGGTTAAGAAATATTGAAAACCAGAATAAGATTGCACTTTAAAGGGACCCCAGACATCCATATGAACAAGTTCAAAAGGACTGGAAGCATGAGAAACACTTTCAGTAAAAGGTAATTTCTTTTGTTTAGCAAAATGACAAATGTCACATGCAGTATATTTATTTATATGGTGAGAAACAGTACAATCAACAATAGCATTCAGTTTATTAAAAGGAAGATGACCTAATCTATAATGCCAAATATCAGATTTAGAGTCAGAACATTGACTATGAACATGATTAACAACAGCAGATTTATTATGAGTAAAAGAATCAGCAGAGTTGTAGAGATATAAGCCATTTTTGAGATCAGCATAACCAATCATTGTGTTGGTGTGATGATCCTGCAAAGTAGCATGACTAGAAGAGAAATGAACATATATTTTTTCATGTAATGCCAAACTTGAAATAGATATAAGATTAAAGTTAAACTTAGGAACATAAAGAACATTATGAAGAGTAAGATTATTGTTAATCTTAACATCTCCTATATGAGTGGCAGTAATAAAGGAACCAGTTGGTAATTGAACTTTAATAGAAATAGGTTTGGGTGAAGAAGTATATAACGTAAAATCATGAATCATGTGATCAGAAGCTCCAGTATCAAGAATCCATATAATAGGTGTAATAGTGGAAAGAAAGACAGAATGATTACCTAAGAAATTAGAATCATTAGGAGGAGATTGATCAGTGGCAGGTGCAACCACAACAACATGAGCAGAAGCTTTGTCATTCTGGCTCTTTATAAATTCTAGAAACTTGTTATACAGAGTAGGATCACAGAGGTCCATGTCATTAGAAGAAGAATCAACAGATGTATTGGCGAGATGAGCCTGAGTGTTCTTGTTAGAATAAGATGATTGTTGAAATCCAGGAGCAGTTCTTTGTCCTTTAGGTCCTTTCCAATTAGGGGGATAACCAATGATTTGAAAACATTTGTCAGCAGAGTGTCCTTGGTAACCACAATGGTTACAAATGACAGAGGATTGTTTCTTGTAATTTTGATTTTTGACAAGGAAAGCAGAGGAATCATTGGCAGGAGTATCAAAGTTTTTAGAAGAATCAGGAATAGAAGGAACAGAATTGGCAGGATATTGAAGTGTTCTTTGAGATTCTTCTTGGACAAAGAAGGAATAAACAGAAGAAAGATTAGGACAAGGTTTTTGAAGAAGTATTTGGCTTCTCAAATGTGAGTAGGATTCATTTAATCCAACAGGAAATTTTTGCACAGATTCTTTCTGAAGTAATTCTTGATATTTTTCATGAATTTTGCAAGTGCAAAGGCCACAAGAACAAGGAGGAAGGGTTTTGAAGTCTACATATTCATCCCAGAGACCTTTGAAAAAATTGTAATAAGAAGTAATGGTCTGAGTGCCCTGAGAAATATTACCTAGGGTTTTTTCAAGATAAAAAAGCCTAGGACCATCAGTCTTGCCATATCTAAGCTTAATTTCGTCCCAAAGTTCTTTCGCAACAGTAAAGTATAAGAAAGTAGAACGAAGTTCAGGCGCAATAGAGTAAATCAACCAAGATAACAAGAGAGCATTGATACGATACCATACAGCATAGGATGAAGAGTTATCTGGACTCGGCTGCTCAATGGAACCATCCAGAAATGCCATTTTGTTCTTCACAGAAAAAGCCATCACAACCGACTTCTTCCAAGCATTGAAATTATCTACATGAAGTGTCTTAGAGATAATACGCAGACCGGCATGGTCACTAGGATGTAGGTAGTACGGAGAGGAAGGATCTTCAAGAGGATTGAGAGGGAATATAGTAGATTGATTCATCGCAACAGAATTTTGTGCGAAACATTAGGGTTTGATAGGGCAAAGATCGATTATAGAAATCGAAGAAGAAGAAATCAGAAAAGATGATGAAGATCGTAACCTAATCTGATACCATGTTAACAATTGGATTCAAGAATTCTGATGAATCTGTGATTGAAATCCAAAATATGAGAGAATGTCAAAAGAAGAAGAACGCAGAGAGAGTTTGCGGAATAGGGTTTGTTTACAACTGAAATCGATCTTCTGTCTAAAATACAATAGGTCTACGCTATATATACTATGTATAAGCTAATAAAAGAGGCCCAATAAACAAAGTCCCAAAATAAGTAAAAATATCCAAATCAGCAAATCATCAGTCTTGTTAATTCGCAAATTTCAGAGCTTTCACGGAGTTCCGCCATTAATGGTCGTTCAAGCTCACGGCACAACCGGATGCAACATCAAGGGTCCAAAGTCCCTCTCCTCTCTGCCAGCGACACTAGCCGAAGGACACTCCGGCGACAACAATAGCCGCTGAGACCAAGGAACTCCGACGACCACGCACGAACCAAGGAAGTGGGACATGAAATCTTTAATTTGGAACTCGATTTCTCAGAGCTCATCAAATTCACTGCCATTAATGGCCGCTTAACATCCAGGGGAAACAAGTTCGAGTCTATTGGCACCTTCTGAGTCATCGCACAGCCACCAGTCACCGCCAGCAGCTCCACCATCGCATCCCATTACAAGTCCGCATTCCTTTTGTCTCTCTCCAACAGCGAGGACGATGCGAATTTCTCTCGGTCCACCTCTGCCGATGGAAGCCGCCATCACCTCCTTCCGTAAGCGATCGCCTAGAAGAAGCCCCTTGCCGAAAGCAGCGGCTGAGGATGAAGATGCTCTTAATTATTGGAGTACTCAACAGACATCCTTCCATGGAGGAAAAGGTTAACTCAGTCAATGTGTCACCTAATGTCGTGGTAGAGAATTGTGAATAATCTGTTTATTATTTATCAATATGTATATAATATATACATATGGTGAAAGACATTATAAAAAATATAAACCATAGTAAAAAATATAATTGATATAATATCACTTTGAGCTCGGGGGCTAGTCATCTCGAATATCAAATTCGAACTACACAGCCCGAGCAACGAGTTGAGTTATATCATCATTATTTTTTATTAGTGTGTATTTTTGACGCCGAAGAAAAGAAAGCTGATGGCTCAGTTAACATTTGTTCTCTATTCTCTTACTGGCTCCGACTCATGTCCGGCGGAGAAAGCTTTTCTTTTGGTCAAGAAGAAGGCACGAGGGGGGACAAGCTGTCAAGTCCTTGATAGATAATTGGTCTCAAACCAGCTTCAACATTCGATATTAAATAAGCCAAGCTTGTTCAGCACATATGAATCATCTTGTCTAAGCATCACTGATATTTTCGGGAGCTAAGTACAACTGAATTATGAATGTTTACTCCTCTTCATTTCGTCTTCACTTGCTTTAAGGAATGGGGGACTGGGGACTTACTATCTCTAGGAAAGCAAGGAGGAGCAAGAGAGAATTGATGAATCCAAGAGCATGGATGAGACCAAGCTCATATTATGCCGAGCCCGAGCTCATTCCTGTCGAGATTGAGGTCACTTCCGACGAACCCAAGCTCAACGCTGTCGAGCCCAAGCTCAATGCCGCCGAGCCTGAGATCATTCCTGCCAAAGCCGAGCTCATGCCAGAGAATGTCGAGCTCATACCCAACGAGCATGGGCCATGACACACTTGGCACTTGGAAGACCGGTCTCAATCCTCCTCCTCCTGGATGGTGACCGTTGCTTGTTCGAAGATAAGTGCAGGTCATCCTCTTCTGATCGCCTCTCAGCTCGGCATAATGTGCATTTTCCCCCGGCAAAAGACATGTGATCTTTGTTTGGGGACTAGAGGATATGCCCGGGCTGAGCCCGGACGTAGCAATTCACAGGCCAAAGGTAGATTCCAAAGCTGCACCCGTGAAACAAAAGCGAAGGTATCTGTCCTTAGACATGAAATAGTTTGTTAAGGGAGAGGTTGGCATGCTATTAAGCATCAGGCGTATACGAGAAGTAAAAAATCCAGAGTGGCTTGCCAACGTAGTCTTGACCCCCAAACTGCCAACCTGGAGGATGTGTGTAGACTACATTGATCTGAGCAAGGCATGCCCGATGGACCCTTTCCCTCTGCCAAGCATAGACCAATTGGTGGATCAGACCGCTGGGTGTGGAATTTTGTGCACGTGATGAGATTCTACCAGTAAGTGTGTAGACTTTTCTAAAAGTGATTTCTTTCGGTTTTCTTTCACATATGTCCTTTATGCATTACTTGCGAAGGTTTCTTAACCAGCGAAAAAAAAGTAAAGGTTGTGCCTAATTGGTACTCACAAAAAGACAAAGTATAAATTCCAAACTCATCTAAGTTCCAAAAGCTCAACTTAGTCTTGCTAAAGACAAGAGCGGGGACAAAACAATCTTTCTCTAGGTTAAACAGCCTTACAAATGAAGTCAAATTTCTTCAAACAGGAAAAGACAACCTTTCTCAAGGTTAAGACTGATCTTACAAGGCTAAAGATGAAATTGAAGGAATTAACTTTGCACCGGAGAGGCTCAAAAGCCTCGCCAATTAAAGAGGCTACTCACCAAGGTCAAAGCAACCTAAAGTGAAGCCCACCTAATCTGGGTCAACTATTAAGAGCCTAAGGGTTTAAAATTGGTAATGTCATCCTTAACAAAGGAAAGACAACCTTGACTGGAAATTCAAGGCAAAAATATGCTAAGGACAGAAGTGATTGAATACAGAAATCAGGAAGGCCTGGAGGCCATCCTGGAACTTACAAGCTGCACAAGTTCAAAGAAATAGGTCAACTTCCCAGAGGATAAACAATCCAAGGGAAGAAGCCAGCCCAAAGAGGGCCGGAAACCTCATACGGCATTAATGTATCAAACAAATTAAACAGGTCAAGCAATCAACGAAGATGATCAAAAAGTGGTAATGTATATGTATGTGCAAAAGATAAAGCTGAAGATAAAGATGTTTGAATTATGAAGCCACCTCATTGGTAGAAAACGACAACAGACACGCAAGCCTGGAAAGATGTTTGTAGAGGTGTTTTTAGAAATCAGATCAATTACCCGATTGAGCGGGAGGAACTTCAGAGGCTGCAACGGATGGGACCGGGCTCTCTTCAGTAGCCTCCGGATTCTTCTTCAGCTCCGAAATCCCCCAGGCCTGGACAGAGAAGGATGGGTCTCTTTTCGGGAGGAGACCATACAGTTGGAAGCACAGGGCCCCCTCCTCATCCAACCTGGCCTCACCTTCAAGGGTCTGGAGCCAGTCCTGGGCTATCTGCGCCTGACGGCCTGAAACAATCTGCTCCACCTCAGCCAGGAAGTCTGCACTCCCCCGGAAGGCCTGAACAGCAGCAGGGCCAGCCTCCTCAGCTTTCCTCCTCAGCTTTTCCTCCATAACCCGGTGCGCAACCTCAATATCACCCAGCCTTTTCTGCAACGTGTCACCTCTCAGCATCGCCGCTTGCAGTCTCTTCTCGAGCTCTGCAGTTTGCTCCTAAAGGCCTGCCATTAGTGTCTAAGCATCATTTTTCCCTTCGTCCAAACGACGGGAACCAGAGGAAACCAGAATGAAGGCCTGGAAATAGTCAATCGAGAGTATGAAAGGGAAACGAACCGGGAACCACAAATTAAAAATGGAGAATGAGGGTCACAACATACCTCAGATAGAAGAGGGACAACTCCCTGATAATTCCGAATTTCGTTCGCGTTAGCCTAAAGTCAGCTGCTTGGAGCCTATTTTTCTTTATGAGTGATGGTACCATGGACTCTGACCATGGCCCAATTACGTAGTCCAACCCATAATAGGATCAGTCCTTAACGGGATTAGCCTAATTAATAGGATTAGCCCATAACGGGATCAACTCATAACAGGATTAGTCTAATTAACAGGATCAGCCCATAAACGGGATGAAGCCCTGAACGAGATTCTTATTGGATAAGCCGTTAAGACCAACTAGGAGTCAAGCCCACGATATGAACCCACAGCCAGGCCGGGCTAGACAGCAGACCTCGAGCCTGGGCGGAGTTCCACTGAGGCTGGGATATTCCCAGGGTTTATGTGGCAGGCTATCATTTAAGCATAGCTATTTGGCAGCAGGCAAGACTCAACTGGGAAACGTAGACTTGAAGGAGGTAATCATTGCACAATGGCCGAGATGCTAGAAGAGTCCTATTCGAACTAATGTTAGATTTAGCTCTCGTTGTTGGATTAAACTCCATCCATGAGCAACAATTGAAGGTTCTCTATCAACATCCTCCGGATCGAGAACCTACGGAGAATTTTGGCTGAGTCAAAAGTGAAGAAAAGTGAAAGCTTACACATACTACAGATCCGAAGCTAAGTCCTCTTTAAGTTTAAAATTTAAATTTTATCTATTACTAACACTCATACTACCGGGTCACGCTCTACTAAGCACGAGAATCTGTATTGTCGGAAATTTGAGGCCATTTACTTAGACTCAAATCCGATAGCAAACTCCAGGAATTATCACAATTTTATTTAATTGCATAGGTACACCAGCTGGATAAGGACTATTGTACCGATCTCTCAAGCTTGTCTCGGTTATCTACCAAACGAAGATGGTGCCACAGACAAGTCAGACCGGATGCATCAGGCGGTCATTGCAGATAAATACATCGGCCAAAGGGTGCACCCTTTTTCTTCATTTGGGGGCATTTGGTGTACTCTTTTTCCTCACTAGGATTTTTTCCCACTGGGTTTTTCCTAGTGAGGTTTTTAACGAGGCACCTCCCCATTGTGGACAAAAGGTGATGACCCTTAACCTCTCGAGGAGTCATTACGAGGCATTCACTACTCTACTCCTTTCCATCTCACCACGCCTGCCTCAAAGAATAAAGAATTTCAAGAATGAGAAACGAATCAAATTACTCTGTTTCGTTGAGCCCGGTCAGCTCAAGAGAGTAGGGGGCTCGTGATGGTACCATGGATCACTACCATGGTCCAAGATCGAATCAAAGCAAAGCCCATCAACGGGATCAGCCCATCAATGGGATCAGCCCTTCACGGTATAAATATTAATTAGCCATTGGGCCTGAACAGGGAGATCCAAATCCACTATGAGGTTGGCCACACCTAATCCGACTTGGATAGCAGGCGCCAGGCTCAGTGGTCAGCCCGTGGAGGTCGGACTCTTCCTAAGGCTCAAGAACGAGTCACTGGAACCCACAACGAGGCTAGGTTGGACAGCAGACCTCGAGCTTGGGCGGAGTTCTAGTGAGGCCGAGATATTCCTAGGGCTTAGAAGAGTCATGGGCACAAAGGAGACATTGAAGACATGAGTTCTAACAGGAACATTACAAGAGGCCTACTATAATTAGAGTCATTATTTACAATAATTAAGTCTCCTATTAATTGTACAATACTACACCTATAATGTACATGTCTTGTAAAGGGGGGGGGGGGGGGGGGCCTTTTTCGATTAATAATACAGCTATTACTTTCTCTTCTACGATTCATGAATATTTGATTGATTAAGCTCTTTTCGTTGGAATTATATTCCATCAAAATTCATACACATTTTTAATTTCTATAATATATTTTTAAATCCTTTATACGGATTACAGAGTATGTTTTTAATAAGTTTTTAGGACATTGAATTTGTTTATTTCGATTTACATTTGATAATAGATGAAATTACATTTTCATATGTGTGAGTTACATTTGTACACGATTCCTGGAGTTACATTTAATAATACAAGGAGTTATATACATTTATATATATTCTTGAGTTACGTATTCATATGCGCGAGTTACATGTTTACATATATGAATTAATATTTAATATGCGTGTGTTAAGTGTATGCTTTCACTAGCTACATGTTATGTTTGATAATACATTGAGTTACATTTTCATATGCATAACTTACATTTACATTTCAACTTGATTCAAGTTACATTTCGATTAACGTCATTTGCATTTCAACTAGGGATGGGCAAAAATACCGAATCGGCATGGTACCGAACTGAACTGGTATGGTACCAAACAAAAAAAACGGGGTTTGAAACGGATCTCGAATTTTTTGTACCGAACCGGACCGTACCGGTTCTAAACAATGTCATGACCGGTTCTCATAAAATGAGAACTGGTACCGGACCGAACCGGACCGAAGTATGATTTAATAATTTAAATTTACATTTATACCATTACTTTGACTAGTGATATGCACTATTTCCTAGTGCATAAGTTTGTTATTTTAGTATTGTTTGATTGTTATTTTTAATTGTTTAGTTTAGTTTGTGATACACTCTCTAGATTTATTTTATAGGTTGTAAATTGTATTTTTAGTATGTATTTTGTTGTAAGTACCATAAGGGATGCAAGGTAGTATTATAGGTACCAAAGGGAGGCAAGATGAATGGTGAAAATAAATTCTGGTAGCAAACCCGGTCGGGTTAGTATACAACCCGGTCGAGTTGGAAGTGACATATGAAGCTAAGAGGAAGCTACGCGCCGAAACCCGGTCGGGTTGGAACAAAACCCGGCCGGGTTGACTTGACAAGAACAAAAGAACATGGCGAAGATCAAGAGAGCGTTGGAAATATACGATTTAATACTCAACCCGGTCGGGTTGGTACTCAACCCGGTCGGGTTAGAGTTGACATCAAACATAACATTGTGCCGAAGAAAAAAAGATCGTGGAAACTAGATTTTGTTCCCAACCCGGGCGGGTTGGTACTCAACCCGGTCGGGTTGGATGTGATTTCAGCAACTTCCGATTACCTAAAGTACCCGATCGGGTACCCTATATACTCGGTCGGGTATCAGACCCTGCAGCTCTAAAAAGCCTATAAATACACATATTTCATTCACAATAAAAACACCAATTCACATATACTTCTAAGCTCAGTCTAGATAAATTCTTTCTTTATATTTTCATCATGTTTAGTCTCCAAATGAGGAGCTAAACTCTTCCATCTTGGTTTTGCTACTTTGAAGCTTAATGATTTGTAAGTTGTGAGTTATTTTCTTTAATCTTCCTCCTTGAATATTAATTATTTGTAGGGAAAAGTACGGAAAAGGTACTTGTGGTTGAGCCGGTTTTCAGATAGGGTCATGTGTTTCATTCTTTATCAAAGTGGTTCATGTGTTTGAATTCCGTTATCACAAGAGGGTCATGCCGTTAAAAAGGTCTGAAAAAGACCGTTAAAAGTAACTCCGATTTTCAAAAGTGTGCAAAAAATTAAAAGAAAAATATTGGAAGGTGCGCCTCAATAAGACGACCGCTAGGTCATCTTTCTTTTTTGTTTTCAACCACCCTTTTCACTCGAAAGTCCATCGGAAAATTGATATTAGTGAAATCATTTTTAAAAATAATTCAAACAGGTTTGAAAAATCTAAAGGGAAGGTGGTTTAGAGGTCATCTTGACGAGGTGCACCTTTCGGTATTTTTCTTTAAATTTTCGGGCACTTTTAAAAAAACGGAGTTACTTTTAACGGGTTTTTTCAGACGTTTTTAACGGCGTGACCCTCTTGTGATAACAGAATTCAAACACATGAACCACTTTGATAAAGAATGAAACACATGACCCTATTTGAAAACGAGTTCAACCACAAGTACCTTTTCCGTACTTTTCCTTATTTCCTATTCTTATTCCATATTAATATTTTGAGCATTACTTAAAGCATCAACTAGTTTTGTATCATATATTAATTCTTGCTAGAATCGATCGACGAATACACTTGTTAACCGTTCGATCGTTTCACGGTAGTAAACTTGGGTTATTAATGCATGCGTTTCATGGTTAATAAACCAAGGGGAATTAATTATGTTGATGATTAAACAAATAAACCGGTTGTGTTGAGGTGATCAATCTCAATCGTTTTTATCTTGATTTTATTGCTACTGTCGGGTTAATATACGGCGCGTGTTCTATATTAACTCGGTAGTAAGTTTTATTAATGAACGCGTCTCGTTATTAATAACTACCCTCGATGAACTAGATATACTCCTCGATTGAGTATTCGAGAGGAAGATAGTTAAAGATATATCCGGGATCGACGAACATTTCATTAAATGGATAAAAGCAAAAGCAAGTCTTCATCTCTATTAAAGTAAACCACATAAGTCGTTCATCTTAGTGCTAATTAATTAAAACCAAACACAACTAAAATCCCCCCTTTGTTACTAGTTACTCCCTCCGGTCCTAAATGAAATTCACACTTACTATTCATTAGTCAACTTAAATCACTCTTAATGTTTTATTTTATATATCAAATTTAAATTTTCTTGATCAGAATTTGTAGCGGTTTTAATGTAGTTTCTAAATATGTAAATTTTATTTGCTAAAAATAATCCGAGCGTGAACAGGGATCGAGTTGCTTTATCGTCGTAAACCGTGAGTGAATTTCTTTTAGGACCGGAGGGAGTATAATATAAAAGAAAAATATTCATTTCCATGTGGATACTGGATGCGAACCTTACTTCAATATATTACGCATATTTGTTGTATTGAATATTTATTTTGAGTGCACACCACGACAAAGTGCACGTCAACTAGTGCTTTCACACTTTCACCGCCTTTGTTAGTTCATAGGAAGCCTTAAATCGGACCGATGTGTGGTTTAATTATTTAAATTTGTACTACTATAGTTTTTCTGAAATTTATTAATTATGTAATACTACCTCCGTTGCAAATTGATTTGCAAAATTAACTTTTCATGGTCAAACAGTTTCATTTTATTCACTCAATTAGAATGTCAATTTTTAATTATATTTAATTTGGAGCTTGCAACATTGAAGAGATTTTAATATATGTAGTTTTTGAATATGTAAACTTTAATTGTTAAAATTTGAATTAATTATCAATAAACAGAATTTAACTTTAACATTGATTGATAAAAAAAATTGACTTTGCATGTCAATTTGGGATGGTGAGAGTATGAAAATTAATAAATTGGGTGAATATTTGGAGGATGGATTAACTTTAGTTTTCTCTTAAAAACTTGGAAAAGTGGCATTGTTTGGTATTAGTATGGCTGTTTTCCGTCCCGTTTGAAAATGGAACCGTACCGAACGGGTTTAGGTCTAAGACCGAACCGAACCGTTTGAATAGTCACGGTACAGGTACGGGTTCGGCCAAATATTGGACTGGACCAGACCGTGTCCACCCCTAATTTCAACTAACGGGGTTTACATTTCAACTTGTCTCAACAAGTTATATTTTGCAAACACGTAATTAACACTAGATATACTTTAATAAAACTTATATTTTTAGGTATTAAAGGAAAATATATGTTTGAATTTATTGGACCATTATTTACCATATCCCTTTTATTCATTAGCATATCCCTTTTATTATTTTTAGTACCTACAGATCTCCTAATTATTAGCCTTATATTTTTGGTAAGAGTTATTATAGGAGAGGGAGTCTTATGCGGCAAACCCTGGATATATATTGTATGACTTCGGCCGACGTATGATACATGGAATAAGAATATTGTTCTCTTCTTCTTCTTCTTTTTCTTCTTGATTTTCTTTCAATCTCTTTTCTGAATTTTACTACTGTAAAATTCACATGGTATCAGAGCATTAAAACACAAACATGGCTGCTGGAGATGACTCGGAGCAAGACACTGTTGCACCAACGAAAATTGACTATTCGTCACCGTTCTTTCTTGGACCGCAAGATCGCTCGGGTGACTTCATCACCCCGGTGCGATTCAATGGAGAGAATTATGATGACTGGGCTAATGCGATGCGGCTGGCTTTACGGGCTAGTCGGAAGTATGGGTTCGTCGATGGCACTATCAAGAAACCGACGCCGCCTTGCACAAAGGATGATTGGTTGACCATACACTCTATGTTGGTGTCTTGGATTCTCAACACAGTTACGGGAGAGGTGAAAAACACGCTGTCCCAATATGAGAATGCTTGAGATCTGTGGGATGATCTCCGTGAGCGTTTTTCAGCCGTAGATGGACCGAAAATACACCATGTCAAGACTGAACTTGCTCGGTGTGTTCAAAGTAAAAGGGTGAATGTGGGAACATATAATGCTAAATTAAATTTTTTTTGGGATGAATTAAACAACTATGAACCCATCATCACTTGTAAATGTGGAAGATGTACATGTGATGTCGGTAAACAGCACGAGAAGCGCAACTGGTGAATCTAAACGATTTCATCAATTTTTGATGGGATTGATATTGATTTCTTCAGTTATGTGCGGTCGCAACTATTAACTCAAGTACCACTGCCCACGCTGAATCGTGCCTATGAACAGATTACAAAGGAGGAACGCGTACGCGGGATTACAACAAATAATGCTGACCCCGATGCCATGGGTTTTGCTGTCAAAACTGAACTGAAATCTGGAGGGCATGGTCGCGGCAAAACTGACAACGCGGGACTGGTCTGTACATATTGCACATATACAGGCCATGACGTCACAAGTTGCTTTGAGCTGAAAGGGTATCCGGACTGGTGGGGTGATCGGCCAAAACCGGAAAACAAGGCTACTGGCCGTGGCAAGGGCCCTGCTCGTGACGCTGGACGTGGAAAACTGCATGTGAAGGCCAACGCGGCCATTGCAGATGAAGGTGGGTCTCATGCAGATATGGAAGGGACTACTTCCAGTGGGCATGATACTCCCTTGCCGGGGTTTTCGTCGGAGCAATGGAGGGCGCTGATTTCAGCGTTCGGTGATCCAAATTCCTCAATTAACCGCATGAACGGTATGTTTAAACTCACCACCTGGATTATTGATACTGGAGCAACAAATCATATTTGTGGTGAAAGAACAAAATTAATAAAAATTAACCCCATCAAACCTTGTTCAATTGGACTGCCCGATGGACAAAGAGTGCTGGCCACCGAAGAAGGATGTGTGAATTTTGCCGGCAGTTTATGGCTGACACACGTTCTTTGTGTACCGCAAATGACTTGCAATCTTATCTCAGTTACTCAGCTGAGTGATGATCTAAATTGTTTTGTTCAGTTCACTTCTCATTTTTGTTTGATACAGGACCGAGTCTCGAAGAAGCTGATTCGAATGGGTGAGAGAAGGAACGGATTGTACTATCTTCAAGAGACGGTGGGACAGGCATTGATAGTTGCAAGTGGGAAGTTGAATTTACTGGATGTGTGGCATATAAGGATGGGGCATCCGTAAGCAAAAGTTATGAGTAGACTTGCACCTGTGAGTACCGAACAGGGCACAATTTCTTCACCGTGTGATATTTGTTTTTGTGCTAAACATTGTAGGGATTCTTTTCCTGATAGTATGAATAAAAGTCATCGTATTTTTGATTTAGTTCATTGCGATTTGTGGGGGCCCTATCATACTGCTTCTTCATGTGGGGCTAAATTGTTTTTAACAATAGTGGATGGTTACTCTGGCGCTGTATGGATTTATTTATTAAAAGATAAAAGAGAGGTTTTTACAATGTTTATGTCCTTTATTGAAATGGTTGAAAGACAATTTTCCAAAAAGGTGTCCGTGATACGAAGTGATAATGGAACTGAATTCCATTGTTTGAAAGATTTTTTAGAGCCAGTGGAATACTTTTTCAGACGTCTTGTATTGCTACACCCCAACAGAATGGATGTGTTGAACGCAAGCATCGACATATACTTAATGTGGCTAGAGCCTTGCGGTTTCAGGCTCATATTTCCCATTAAATTTATGGGGTGAATGCGTTTTAACCGCAGCTCATCTCATTAACCGGACACCCTCCTCGGTTCTTACTACACAAAGACATTTGCTCCTGTTGCTAAGATGGTTACTGTTCATGCTTTTCTTGCAGTTGCGGCTAGTAAGATATGGGAGCTTCATCAGATGGATGTCCACAATGCTTTTCTACACGGTGATCTTCAAGAAGAAGTTTACATGACTATTCCTCCTGGTTATTCCACTACCAATCCGAATTTGGTTTGTCGTCTTCATAAGTCACTATATGGCTTGAAACAAGCTCTGCGGTGTTGGTTTGCTAAACTTGTCGGTGTGTTACGAGGTTATGGTTTCACTCAATCTTTTGCAGATTACTCCTTATTTACATACACTAGGGGCGCCCATCAGCTAAATGTTCTTGTGTATGTTGACGATTTGATGATTTCTGGGAATGATTCTGAAGACATTATTTTATTTAAACGATATTTGAGTGATTGCTTTCACAGGAAAGACTTGGGCAAGCTTAAATTTTTTCTTGGTATTGAGGTCACTCGCAGCTCCTCTGGCATTTTTCTCACCCATTGAAAATAAGCACATGACATTATTTCTCAAGCAGGTCTCCTTGGTGCCAAGCCTGCTTCCTTCCCAATCGAGCAGAATCATAACTTGGCTCATGCTTCTGGACCGCCTCTCACAGATCCTGAACAATACCGGCGTCTCATGGGTCATCTCATTTATCTGGTGGTTACACGACCGGATCTGGCTTATGCCTTTCACATTCTCTCCCAGTTTTTGTAGGACCCACATATAGAGCATTGGAATGCGGCCCTGCGGATTGTACGTTATCTCAAGGGGTCTCCAGGTCAGGGTATTCTACTTAGGGTAGATGGGGATCTAACTCTTACTGGATGGTGTGATTCCGATTGGGCGGCATGCCCTGTCACTTGTAAGTCGCTCTCTGGTTGGCTGGTTTTTCTTGGTCACTCTCCCGTATCTTGGAAGACCAAGAAACAGACTACAATGGCTCGCTCCTCGACAGAAGCAGAGTGACGTTCCATGGTCGCTGCTACTTGTGAGTTAAAATGGTTGAAAGCTTTACTTCTCGGCCTTGGAGTTAATCACACACAATCTATACCTCTCTATTGTGACAGTCAATCCGCTCTTCACATTGCCTGAAACCCGGTTTTTCATGAACGCACCAAGCATATTGAGGTAGACTGCCATTTTGTCCGCAATGCCATCCAGGATAATCTCATTGCTCTGAGCTATGTTCCTACCACAATTCAACTTGCGGATATTTTTACTAAAGCTTTAGGAAAGACTCAGTTCCATTTTTTGTTGCGCAAGCAGTGGCGGACCCACTAAGGGTCCCATGGGGTCCCGGGACCCCATGGACCTACAAAAAATACACACACACACACACACACACACACACACACACACATATATATATATATATATATATATATATATATATATATACATATATTACATAAAATTAAGTAATCAGTGTATTTATACAATTCAAACTGGTTTAGAACGCAAATATGGAGTTAAAGCAACGGTTAGAGGCCCAATCCCAAGGCTCTATATGTGCGGGAGGTTGAAGGATCGATTCCTTTGGGAGTCCGCTTTTTTGAGAATAAAATTATGGAACAACTTGGGGCACCTATTGTTATCATGCACCTCTATAGCCCAATTTTTAATCTAAGTTTCTCAACCTATACCCAATTTTTTCATAACAAATACTATTATAAAGCTAGTATGTATCCCCAAATTTGAGCTTATCTGTTTTATAAACTAATTTCATCATGAAACACGTAATTCTTGAATTCACGCATTGAATTTGTAATAATTAAAATAAGCAAGTTAAAATCATTTTTTCGGCGAGATGACTGAAGTTACCGTAAGAGCATCATCTTAGCCACTTTTTCATATGACTTTTTTTCATATCTTATAACATACTATCCTCCGTATCACATTATTTACAACATTGGAATATATACACTATTCATATACTTTACTTTGACTACATTTTATTTATTAATGTATGTGAATTTTTTTTTGAAAAATATTGTTAAATCCGTCTCATTACTAAGTCTTATAATCTGATTTTTATTTTACTTTTACTAATACAGAATTAAATTAAATGACGGTCAAAGTTGTGCGCTGGCAAACGTGAAATGTTGACTGTTGCAACTAAAAAGAGACGAAGGAAGTATAATTTAAATATCATTATTTCCTAATATAGCAGTTTCAGTCGCTTGAGCCATTATCGCATAATTTGGCTTGATGTGATTTGACCTAACACTAAAATCAGCCCAACAACAAAGTCCTTAAAGTTACACAAATAAATTGGTAATTGTATTACATCAAAATAGAAACAAAGCTAACGAATATATTTTAAATAAATATCCAAATAAAACCATGCGAAGTAATTGGATCGAAATTTTCAAATGTAGGCTTTTTAAATTTGATTTCTCATATGCATGCCCATTATTTTTAGTTGATAGAGGACATTAACTTTATAAAATTTTAGTGCCCGTTTAGTGACTCTGTTTTCGGCTTATCAGGCTTATCAACCAACTTTTTAACCAAACATGTAACTTTTGATTTGACGCGCTGAATTATGTAATAATAAGAAAAATAAGGTTGAAGTTACTTTTCAGGTTGTATTGACTGCAGTTATTGTAGATGACCATTTTATCTATTTTTCATATCATTTCTTCTTTATTTTATTAATATAATATATTTTAAATATAATTTTTCATAATCAGCAGAAACAGTCAATACAACCACTTCAGTCAGAACTTCATAAATTTCAGGAGAATCAGCCGATTCAGCCGATTTCAGTGTTACCAAACGGGCTCTAAATGATAGTAGACATTTCTTTAAAATTGTTGTATACGTTATGTTAACTATGAAATGTTATGCTATTTTACTATTTTACTTCTTCTTTTTATTAATTTTTTATTAATTAGAGTTACATTACACTAGGGACCTCGTGATTCTGAGTTTCTGGGTCCGCCACTGTGCGCAAGTTGGGCATTCTTGATCCTCACGTTCCAACTTGAGGGGGGGAGGGGTATTATTGAGATGAGAAGTTGATTGTGTATTATTAATGATTAAGGAATATATATAGTACAAGAGTCATGATCTAAGTAAGTTATACAAACCCTATACAAACAGGCCAGGCCCAGTACATTAATGAAACATAATTAATTAAGTCGTAATACGCCCCCGCAAGATGGAGGTTCCGTCGGAAACTCCAAGCTTGGACCGAAAACGTTCAAATAAAGACTGTCCCAAGGGTTTGGTAAGAGCATCTGCAATCTGTAATTTGGTGGAGATATGTGAAACATGTAGTTGGCCACGCTGAATGAGTTCGCGAACAAAGAAAAAATCCAAGGCAAGATGCTTCATTCGCGAGTGAAATACTGGATTAACACAAACATAGGTGGCGCCTTGATTGTCACAGTAAAGCATAGGAACAGAAGATTAGGTGATACCCAACTCATGCAACACGTTTTTGACCCATAGGATCTCGGCACTGGCATTTGCGACCGCACGGTATTCGGCCTCAGTCGAGGAGCGAGAAACACTCTTTTACTTGGTAGACTTCCAAGAAATAATATTAGGACCAAGATAGAGAACATAAGCAGTGGTAGATCTCCCATCATCAGTTGTACCACCCCAATCAGAATCAGAAAATGCAGTAAGTTGAAGACCCTGAGATTTATGTAAAAACAATCCAAAATCCAAGGTACCTTTAAGGTAGCGAAAAATGCGTTTGACAGATGTCCAATGATCAACCGAAGGGCAATGCATGTATTGAGAAAGCCGATTAACTGCAAAAGAAATGTCAGGCCGAGTGAAAGACAAGTACTGCAACATGCCCAGTGCTCGCCGATAGCCTGTGATATCAGAAAATGCAGCTGCCGAAGTGCTCGACCCAGGGTTACCAGCCCTCATAGGTGTGACAGCCGGTTTAATTCCCAGCATACCGTGATTCTCGAGAATTGTAAGAATATACTGCCGTTGAGATAAAAGCAGGCCAGTGGGGTGAGGTACAACCTCAATCCCAAGGAAGTGATGAAGCGGTCCCAAATCTTTGACAGAAAATTCCTTGGTGAGCTGAGAGATGAACCTAGCAAGAACAGTGTCTGAGCTACCTGTTAACACAATATCATCCACATAGACTAGGAAATAAATAAGTACACCCGCATGATTATAAACAAATAGGGAATGATCCGTCTGGGACCGCCGAAACCCCATGCTAAGTAAAAATCTGGAAAGTGCCAGATACCAAGCCCGTGGCGCTTGCTTAAGACCATATAAGGCCTTCTTAAGACGGCACAAATGCGTAGGATGAGATGGGTCTTCAAATCCAGGTGGCTGAACCATATATACCTCCTCCTCCAAGGTGCCATGCAAGAAAGCATTATTAACATCTAGCTGTCGGATTGGCCATGCGCGAGACAAAGCAATAGTAAGGACGATGCGTAAGGTGGCTGGCTTAAAAACAGGACTAAAAGTCTCAGAATAATCACGTCCGGGCTGCTGGAGAAAGCCACGAGCCACCAAACGTGCCTTGAACCGAGCAACACTGCCATCGGAATGGCGCTTGACACGAAAAATCCATCGACAAGTAATAGGAGAGTGATGAGCAGGAGGAACAAGGTCCCACGTATGATTGCGTAATAAGGCTTGATATTCTTCATCCATTGCTTTCTTCCACCTGGAATCCTGCAAAGCCACTTTTAAAGAAGATGGTTCAAGTGTAGGGGAAACGGGATGCATGTTAGTATTATTCACAAAAGCACCACTATAATATCTAGGGTTAGGTTTGCGGTGTCGGGCATGGCGAGATGAGATGTTCGGCTCGGTAGTAGGCTGTGACGAAGGGTAAGAAGGGAGGGATGGAGGCACAGGGACCAAGGGACCTGGAGGTGGGGTGGGTTGGGTGTTGGTGTCGGGCAGAGTTTGCGGACTGGCAGCAGGAGAAAGGTTGGTTGCTGTGTTCCAGTTGGGTGGGGCCTGGGCGGTAGGGAAGAAAACACGGGGAGCCACCGAGCTTGAGAAGGACCGCGAGAGAGATTTGCTAGGCACGGAGGAGGACTGATTAGAAGATAGAAAAGGGAAAGTGTGAGGAACAAATACAACATGACGCGAGACGTAGACACGACCGGAGTGATGATCAAGACAGTAAAAGGCAGATTGGGTAAGAGAATAACCAAGAAAGACACACGGAATGGATCGGGGTTGGAGTTTGGTGGAGGTGTACGGCCGAAGCCAGGGATAACACAAACATCCAAACGGTTGAAGTTTGGAGTAATTAGGAGTGAGGTAATGTAATTTTGAGTAGGGGGAGGCACCATGAAGAGTAGGGGTAGGTAGTCTATTGATGAGATAAACGGCAGTAAGAAAAGCATAAGACGAATACTGAGGAGGCATGCCAGCATAGTGTAGTAAGGCCAAGCCAGTTTCAACAATATGACGATGCCTACGCTCAGCTAAGCCATTATGCTCAGGGGTATGAGGTGGTGTGGTGAAGTGAGAAATACCATGAGCATTGAGATAGGGGCGCAATTTAATAAATTCACCGCCGTTGTCAGAAAAAAATTTAACTATTCGAGAATTAAAATATTTTTCAACAAGGCGATGAAACTGAG
Source organism: Cuscuta europaea (assembly GCA_945859875.1). Lineage (NCBI taxonomy): Eukaryota > Viridiplantae > Streptophyta > Magnoliopsida > Solanales > Convolvulaceae > Cuscuta > Cuscuta europaea. The sequence goes on from CAMAPE010000015.1 coordinate 10,010,169, forward strand.
GAAAAATTATGACAACATCAGATTTTCTTTTTAAAGGGTAGAGCCAGATATAACGAGTAAAATAATCAACAAAGATGACATAATAGCAATAACCATCAATTGAGGAAACACTAGAACTCCATACATCAGAATAAATTAATTCCAATGGTTTGGAAGCAGACATCGTATTATTAAAGAAAGGGAGTTTATGACTTTTATTGATTGAACATGACATACAATGAGGAATGGGAGAAAACTTTATGTTTGAACCAGAAGATAAAAATTGCATGACACGACGCGAAGGGTGACCCAAAGTATGGTGCCAGGTAGATTGAGTGGAATTGACAGTAGCAGGTGTGAACACTGGGGCATAGTAAACATCATGCTGATTCACCCCGCGCAGCAGTGGTGCCCCCATGATGCGATCCTTCACAATAAAAAAATCAGGGAAAAATTCAACAGAGACATGATTAGTTTTGCAGAGCTTGGCCACAGAAATAAGATTCTTCTTTAATTTAGGAACACATAAAACATTTGACAGGGAGAGATGACGGGTAGGGGTAGATAAAACAGTGGTACCTTTATGAGTAATATTAAGTGACTTACCATCCCCTAACTTAACCTCTTCAGGACCCCCGTACTCAGCGTAAGTGGGTAAATGAGACACATCGGACGTAACATGATGAGATGCTCCGCTATCAAAAAGCCAGGGCTGATTTTGCATGGGAGAAGGAGCAGACACATAATTGGCATGTGGACCCGGCTGCGGGAGAACATTATGGTTCCGAAGGAACCGCTGAAGCTTGCGGCAGTGCTTGACCTCATGTCCAATATTTTCACAAAAATGGCACTGAAGCTGTCTGGAGGTTCCGCGACCACCCCCAAAACCGTACGAACCGCGACCACGACCACGGTGGCCAGAGAATCCACCGCGACGGTCGTTGTTGTTGTCACCATCTCGTTGGGCAGACTGTTCACGAAAACCGCGTTGTCCAGCGGTATAGTTGGCCGTCGGTAGCAGCTGCGAGGGTTGCGAATGAATGGCGACCTGCTTGGCTTCATGCTCCAGCAAAATATCCTGAAGAGCTGTTAACGGCATCGCTGTATCACGGACCCGAACAGCAGCAATAATTTCGGAATAATCAGGGGGGAGGCCATTGAGGATGCCAATGACAATATCCTCTTCGGGCATAGGGTTTTGAGACAGGGCCAATGCTTCAGCAAGTCCTTGCATCTCCGCAAGATATTCCGTGATAGATTTTGTACCTTTAACTGTTTTAGCAAAGGTAGACTTGAGCGACATGATACGTCCACGCGATAAACCAGCATACGTTTGAGAGAGGCGATCCCACGCCTCCTTGGTCGTACTAGCCGAAGAAAGAAGAGGCTGAATAGTGTCCGAGCAACTGCCCAACAGAGCACTGAGAATACTTTTATCCTGGCGGTACCAGGTTTGATAGAGCGGATTCGGAGTAGATTTATCAATATCAAGATGAGGGTGGGGGTGGTAAGGGTACCATCCACATAATCTTCCGGGCCAAGTCCAATGAGAGTGGCATAAACCTGGGTTTTCCAAACTGGGTAATTGGAGGAAGTGAGTTTAATTGGAAAGTGCGTAGAGGCCGTGATAGTGATCACGGTGGAATCCACCGTGAGAACCATGGCTGTGTGATAGGAACTGTCGACGGCGGCTGCGCGGAACCCTAGGCGGCGGCTCTTGGGAAAGAACACGGCTGATGGCCGGAAAAAAACAAATATTATTGTTTTGGCTTTTTAAAGTGTGGCTCTAGATACCATATTGAGATGAGAAGTTGATTGTGTATTATTAATGATTAAGGAATATATATAGTACAAGAGTCATGATCTAAGTAAGCTATACAAAGCCTATACAAACAGGCCAGGCCCAGTACATTAATGAAACATAATTAATTAAGTCGTAATAGGTATTAGACCATTATTTAGCATATCCCTTTTATTATTTTTAGTACCTACGGATCTCCTAATTATTAGCCTTATATTTTTGGTAAGAGTTATTATAGGAGAGGGAGTCTTATGCGGCAAACCCTGGATATATATTGTATGGCTTCAGCAGACGTATGATACATGGAATAAGAATATTGTTCTCTTCTTCTTGATTTGCTTTCAATCTCTTTTCTCTATTTTACTACTGTAAAATTCACAGAATTCGTATGCTTTATTTTAATCCCAAAACCTTATATTTTAAATGGTACATGCTCAATCTTAGTGTGCGAGATACATTTGGAGGTAACTGAGATTACATTTCACACCAACGTGAGTTACATTTCAATGAAAGAGATTTACTTCATGAAAATTATTGAAACAAATATCATAATAACCTTTCATCCACATATTTTTAGTTAAACCTTAAAGTTGAATAAAGTTGCGTAGCTCCGGAAGCATGGCTCATAATGAGCCGCTTCCACGGCATAACTCCTGAACTTGGATGTTTTATTTGGAAACAAAAAAGAATATAATAACCAAAAAAATTTGTGCTTGAAAATGCAGGTAGGCCATTTCTGATATTCACTTTTAAATCGTCTTTAAATCATGACGAGCCCACTTCAGATTAAAGAGAAAACACTCTTCAGACAGAAGAGTTCCATCCCTATTCCAGCAAATTGCTTTATAGTGAAACTTGACAAGACCCTACTTATATTCAAAAAGAGAACAAGACCCTACTTGATCATTAAAGGATCCTTCTACGACCTCTACTCTACAGTCTACACATCATCAATAAGGCCTAAAGCCATCCGGACCCGCAGCTCAACTGATAAAGCGGTGAGAAAGTTGAACAAATGATCAAGGATCGAAATTCGCAGCGACTGTGTGAAAGTCACAACTCCTATGTACTGAATTGCACTTCTGGTGCGTACGAGTATAATGTCTACCACCTTTAGGATTGAGTCACCGTGATTTACAACTCCCATATATGCGCTCTGCCGGGTCGAGACGTGAGGGACGCTTGTTTAGTTGGGGATTCAACCTTTTGGACAAAAAATCCATGCGGTCATCGCTATTCCTAGTAACTTTGATTGCTCTACACAGTACACACTAATTCACTATTCATGAAAGTTGAGATAATCATATACTCCGGGGTACTAGTAACATGCTTGTTTAGTGGAACACTGGAACATGAGTTTAATTTAGGGTCATGTTTGGTGTACATAAGGTGTACACAAGGTGTACACAAAATGTGTACATTGTTTGTGTACACAAGCAATTTGGTATCAAATTCTATTCTTTTCTAAATGAATTGCCTGTGTACATAGGTAATTAGGAGGTTTTGTGTACAGTTTGTGTACAAATAATGTACACTAAACATTTTCTCTTAATTTATGATTTGTGGTTACATAATGAATAAGTCACGCTAATACTGCTTGTTTATAAAAAGCTATCACTATCAATGCTGAATCGTAATTCATGCTCTTTCATAGTGTGTAAAAAATAAAGTTTGCTGTGAGCCTGTGATTGATTTTAACTTAAAGTTAATATTCAAAATTTCAGTGCAACTCTCTATATATAATACTTGGAGTTGGAACTGAAGTTCAAAATTTTCAGTATTAAAAGATATATCAAATAGAACAATATTTCCTTTCTTTTATAAGGCGGTATTACCGTCGTGGTAAACATCTTCTTACATCATCCGATGTTTACGGTTTACTCATGCATGAGCACTTGGATGCAGCGGTATCTAGGATTACAAATTGTGATATGTGATGATACAGATCTAAAGGCCTAACCATTCTAAATTTTATGTGGTGTACAATGAAGTTTTTAATAAATTGTATCTCCTTGAGGTATTACACGAGTTAATAATTCCCATAAAATTATTCTCACTTTCCTTTTTGTGTCGTCCCAAAAAATTCTTCCCACTTACCATTTTTGGACAATTTGTGTGGTTCAGATTCATTTCACCTTTTTCTTAAACAACCACAATCATACATTTTCACTTTATTCCACTTTCTTAATCTCCGTGTCAAGTCAAAGTGGGAAGAATTTTATGTGACGGAGGTACTATAAGGTAAATGTTTTAATATACGGAGTAACTTTTATGGTCTGGCAATAGCTACACCATAGCATAACATAATATATAATTCATGTATCAAATTAATTTCTAATATATGTAGAGGCCGTTTGGCAACCCTCATTTTCAGCTTAACAGGTTTATCAGTCAACTATTTTACCAAACACGTAAATTTTGCTTTCGCGCGCTGAATTGTGTAATAAGCCGAAAAAGTAAGGCTGGAGTTACTTTTCTGGCTGTATTGGCTGAAGTTACTGTAGATGACCATTTTAGCTATTTTTACATATAATTTTTTTCTTTATTTTATTAATAAAATATATTTTAAAAATATTTTTTCTTGTATCAGCAGAATCAGCCAATGCAGCCACTTCAGCCAGAACTTCATAAATTTCAGCAGAATCAGCCAGAACAGCCGATTTTCATGCTGCCAAACGGGCTCGTAAATTTATATCCATTACAATTCCAAATTAAAATTCATGTAAATTTATTTATACATGAAAAGACTAGTTGATTCTTATAAGGCTTTTATCCATCATCTTAGACGAGCGCCCAGCGCCGTCCCTCATTTTTTAGACGAGCGCTCAGCGCCGTCCCTCATCTTAGACGAGTGCCCAGCGCCGTCCCTCATCTTAGACGAGTGCCTAGCGCCGTCCCTCATCTTAGACGAGCGCCCAGCGCCGTCCTTCATTCTTAGACGAGCGCCCAGCGCCGTCCCTCATGTTTGAGACGAGCGCCCAGCGCCGTCCCTCATTTTCAGACGAGCGCCCAGCGCCGTCCATCATCTCAGACGAGTGCCCAACGTCGTCCATCATCTCAGACGAGCGCCCAGCGCCGTCCATCATTTCAGACGAGCGCCCAACGCCGTCCATCATCTCAGACGAGCGCCCAGCGCCGTCCATCATCTCAGACGAGCGCCCAGCGTCGTCCATCATCTCAGACGAGCGCCCAGCGTCGTCCATTATCTCAGACGAGCGCCCAACGCCGCCCATCATCTCAGACGAGCGCCCAGCGCCGTCCATCATCTCAAGACCGGCTTCCTCAGCGCCGCGAGTCTTGAGCTAGCGATCGGGCTCGCCATCCCTTCCCGGATGGTGACCATCGCCTTTATATGACGATCGGCTTCATCAGCGCCCCGTCATCATATTATAGGACCGGCTCCTCATCGTCGTCGTCCTCATATCACGACCGGCCCCTCGGCCTCGATGTGATTATTTATCTCAAGACCGGCTTCCTCAGCGCCGCGAGTCTTGAGCCAGCGATCGGGCTCGCCATCCCTTCTCGGATGGTGACCATCGCCTTTATATGACGATCGGCTTCATCAGCGCCTCGTCATCATATTATAGGACCGGCTCCTCATCGCCGTTGTCCTCACATCACGGCCGGCCCCTCGGGCTCGGCGTGATCATCTATCTCAAGACCGGCTTCCTCAGCGCCGCGAGTCTTGAGCTAGCGATCGGGCTCGCCATCCCTTCCCGGATGGTGACCATCGCCTTTATATGACGATCGGCTTCATCAGCGCCTCGTCATCATATTATAGGACCGGCTCCTCATCGCCGTTGTCCTCACATCACGGCCGGCCCCTCGGGCTCGGCGTGATCATCTATCTCAAGACCGGCTTCCTCAGCGCCGCGAGTCTTGAGCTGGCGATCGGGCTCATCATCCCTTCCCGGATGGTGACCATCGCCTCTATATGACGATCGGCTTCACCATCGCCTCGTCATCATTATTTGGACCGACTCCTCATCGTCGTTGTCCTCACATCACGACCGGCCCCTCGGCCTCGGCGTGATCATCTATCTCAAGACCGGCTTCCTCAGCGCCGCGAGTCTTGAGCCAGCGATCGGGCTCGCCATCCCTTCCCGGATGGTGACCATCGCCTCTATATGACGATCGGCTTCACTATCGCCTCGTCATCATTATTTGGACCGACTCCTCATCGTCGTCGTCCTCATATCACGATCGACCCCCTCGGCCTCGACGTGATTATTTATCTCGAGACCGGTCTTAGTCATTCCTTTACCGGATGACGACCGTTGCATGGATTTTTGGACCGGCCCCTCATCGCCGTCGTCCTCACATCATGCCCGGCCCCTCGGCCTCTGCGTGATTATTTATCTCAAGACCGGCTTCCTCAGCGCCGAGAGTCTTGAGCTGGCGATCGGGCTCACCATCCCTTCCTGGATGGTGACCGTCGCCTTTACATGACGATTGGCCCGTCATGGCTTCGTCATCATTTATTGGAACGACTCATCATCACCGTCATGCTCACATCGCGGCAGACCCCTCGGTCTCAACGCGATCTTGAGCTAGCGACTGGGCTCACCATCCCTTCCTGGATGGTGACCATCGCCTCTATATGACGGCGGCTCATCATTGCCCCGTCATCATATTTCGGATTGGCTCTTTTCATCGCCATCCGCGCATCACGACCGGCCCCTCGGCCTCAGCGTGACTATCTATCTCAAGACCGGCTTCCTCAGCGCCGAGAGTCTTGAGCTAGCGATCGGGCTCGCCATCCCTTCCTGGATGGTGACCATCGCCCTTATATGACGATTGGCTTCATTCTTGCCTCGTCATCATATTATCGGATCAGCTCATCATCTCCGTCCGCACATCACGATCGGCCCCTCGGCCTCGGCGTGATTATCTATCCCCAAGACCGGTCTCAGTCATTCCTTCATCGGATGGCGACCGCTGCTTGGACTTTTGGATCAGCCTCATAGTGCTGACGACCTCGCATCACGATCGGCCCCTCGGCCACGACGTCACACCCTATCCCAACACCGGCTTCATCAGCGCCGAGTGTGTTGGGCTAGCAATCAGGCTCGCCATCCCCTCCTGGATGGTGACTATCGCCTCTATATGATGATCGGCTCCATCATCGCCTCATCATCATATTTCGGACTGGCTCCTCATCATCCGCACATCGCGATCAGCCTCTCGGCCGCGACGTGATTATTTCTCTCAAGACCTGCTCCCAGCGCCGAAGTCTTGTTATAGCGATTGGGCTCGTCATCCCTTCCCGGACGGCGACCGTCGCCCCTATATGACGCACGGCTCATCATCGCCTCATCCTCACATTTAGACCGGCCCCAGCGCCGAAGTCCTTATCTAGCGACCAGGTTCGCCATTCCCTTCCTGGATGGTGACCGTCGCCTTCATATGACGCATGGCTTATCATCGCATCGTCCCCATATTCGGACCGGTTCATCAGCGTTGTCGTCCTCATATTCGGACCGACTCATCAGCGTCGTCGTCCTCATATTCAGACAGGCGTCCACCGCCTCGTCCCCCTATTCAGATATAGCGAACATCTTGCGGTCTCCGGCCGAAAGGCTAAAGGAGCCCAGAGTTCAGCCATATATCGCTCCATCATCTTTATTTGATGACGCGAAGCTCATTTGCAGGCCAATCGGCCATATATCGCTCTGTCATCTTTATTTGATGATGAAGAGCTCATTTGTAGGCCCATCGGCCATATATCGCTCTGTCATCTTTATTTAATGACGAAGAGCTCGTCTACAGGACCATCGGGCATATATCGCCTCGTCATCTTTATTTAATGACGCGAAGCTCATTTACAGGCCCATCGACCATATCTCGCTCCGTCATCTTTATTTGATGACATGGCGCTCGCATATAGGCCTCTGAGCCATCCATCGCCCCGTCGTCTTTATTTGACGACGTGGAGCTCTTATGCAGGCCCCTCGGCCACACCATCGCCCCGTCGTCTTTATTTGACGACGTGGAGCTCTTATGCAGGCCCCTCGGCCGCACCATCGCCCCGTCGTCTTTATTTGACGACGTGGATCTCTTATGCAGGCCCCTCGGCCGCACCATCGCCCCGTCGTCTTTATTTGACGACGTGGAGCTCTTATGCAGGCCCCTTGGCTACACCATCGCCCCGTCGTCTTTATTTGACGACGTGGAGCTCTTATGCAGGCCCCTCGGCCGCACCATCGCCCCGTCGTCTTTATTTGACGACGTGGATCTCTTATGCAGGCCCCTCGGCCGCACCATCGCCCCGTCGTCTTTATTTGACGACGTGGAGCTCTTATGCAGGCCCCTCGGCCGCACCATCGCCCCGTCGTCTTTATTTGACGACGTGGAGCTCTTATGCAGGCCCCTCGGCCGCACCATCGCCCCATCGTCTTTATTTGACGACGTGGAGCTCTTATGCAGGCCCCTCGGCCGCACCATCGCCCCGTCGTCTTTATTTGACGACGTGGAGCTCTTATGCAGGCCCCTCGGCCGCACCATCGCCCCGTCGTCTTTATTTGACGACGTGGAGCTCTTATGCAGGCCCCTCGGCCGCACACATCGCCCAATCGTCTTTATTTGACGACATGGAGCTCTCGTATAGGCCTCTCGGCCCATCGGCCTTACGTTCTGGTCATCTTTATTTGATGAACCAGGCATCATATTGTGGACGGTCGCTCGACCCATCCCTTAGTCATCTTTATTTGATGACTAGGACTACTGATCATGATGAGCTACCCACATCTGGAGATCGGCCTTGACCATCCAGCAGACGGGCACCGCTGCAGCTCCATCTCCAGGCCGAAGGGCTCGCACCTTTTGTTTCATTTTGGGGGCATCCGGTGTACTCTTTTTCCCTCATTAGGATTTTTTCCCACAGGGTTTTTCCTAATGAGGTTTTTAACGAGGCATCTCCCCATCGTGGATCAAAAAGTGTCAACCCTCGGCCCCCTGTTGAAGACATCATCCGACACGCATTAATCTACTCCTCTTCACCTCATTACACTCGCCTCAAGGAGTGGGGGACTGGAAGAGCGGGGGACTTAGCGCCCCCGTTAACCAAAGAAGCAGAAATTCAAATTTTTGATTACGAAGTTTACTCACCAGACGACGACAGATCAGCACACAGTTCTACTCTCTTTCGCCTCGAATACTCTCGACTCAGAGAGTGGGGGACTCCTGATAGAGTATATAGACTCGGACCCCTGGGTCTCACGACTATTGGACCCGGACAGCGGCCCACATACGCTCAGTAGATAGCATTTATTTCGTTGTACACTCCATTTTATTCATGTATACCCGTTAGAATAGATTAAATACCATTTGTTAGCCATTTATTGGCCTTTTATTGTAAATGGGCCTTCCAGGCCCAAGCCTGGAAGCCCAACCCGCTTTTCTCCTATAAATACTCCCTAAGGGAGTCATGTAAAGGGTTGGAAATTCATTATATATATCACTTTATCTCTCTAGCTCTCCCTTCTCTCTAGGAGTTAATACTCCATCACGGAGTATGACTTATTTTAAAAAATTCGAAAAAAGTGACATATTTAGTGACTAGCTAGTTCACAGTTACTCGTCATCTATATTGACTTGTCATTCTAAAATACACTATAGTGACTAGTTCACCGTGACTAGTCATAATTTTGTCCAAAAACATAACTGTTTTTATTTTTGTCCGGAAAAACTCTTATAATCTACATTGACTTGTCCTCCCCTGTTCGTCCTCCTCCAGATCCATCTCTGTACTAGAAAAAGTTTTGTGGAAAAGCTTTATGTCAATATTATTTTCTATGCAGTAGTACTTGTTTTTATTTTAGTTCGAGTAGGTTTGGTTTCATTATTTGGATTTTTAGAGTTCTTTTGATAGACAAGGTTTCAGTTCCGGTCGTTTAAGGCTTAGATTTGTCCGTTTCATGTTTAGCGACTCATGTTGGTTTGTATGAGGTAACTAACTTTATGTCTACTTCTAGGTTTCACGATTGGATCTGTAAAATCTGTTTGAAATTTACCTTGTATGTGTTCTCGATTTTAATATAAAATTCTCTCTTTTTTTATTTAAAAATATGAGTATACAACATAAAAACTTGCATTGGGCCTTTGTCAAATGTGAAACCCTACACATAATTGGTGAATTTATGCCAAGGCAGGGTCTCTCTTGTTGAATTTATTGGTCCTCTTAAATTGGCTTCTCTTTGAGATACTTTTCTAGATTGAGAATAGTGGTACTTGGATCTACGCCTATTTTAAAGTACTAATGTGACTCGCCTTTTATTTATTTATATACTTGATCCAAAAAGGTGAAATATCCCACCTCGGAGCACCCCAGACCCCGACCCGACAGAGTACGTGAGAGGATGTAAATCACGGTGACTCAGTCAGCGAAGTGGCAGTAAATTCATATACCCGTGCGCGTCAGAGGTCCAGCCCACTTCAGAGGCCGTAACCTCCCCATGGTCGTTGAGAGATTCGAACACTGGTCCCTTGATCCAAATTTCTCATCACCCTACCAACTAAGCTACTCGTGCGGGTTTATTTATATATTATACGGAGCATATAAAACAAAGATAAAGATACATGTGTTTATACGGAGTATAATATTTGATTGTGGTTTGATTTGTTTATATTCTACTTCTTACTTTTAGATACATTTAGAGCCCGTTTGGTAACCCTTTTTTTCGGCTTATCAGGCTTATCAGCCAGCTTTTTCACCAAACACGTAACTTTTGATTTCGCGAGCTGAATTTTGTAATAAGCAGAAAAAGTAAGGTTGGAGTTACTTTTCTGGCTGTATTAGCTGAAGTTATTGTAGAGGATCATTTTAGTTATTTTTTCATATAATTTTTTATTTAATTTATTAATAACAAATATTTTAAATATAATTTCTTCATGAATCAGTAGAATTAGCCAATAAAGCCACTTCAGCCAGAATTTCATAAATTTCAGCAAAATCAAGCAATTCAGCCACTTTTAGTGTTACCAAACGGTCTCTTACTCTCATTTATTATTGAAAACTGAAGGTACCAGCAATGAAACAAATTAAGCAATGTAGTAGGGCCGTGATTTTTTTTGGAAGAAGGGGAGTAAAAAAAGGAAGTAAGAAAAGTAAGGAACCACATACAACCGTCAACCCGCGAACAAGACTCTGAGTTATTCACCTCCAATCAAGCAATATAACTAGTTGATCCATTAATGGGTAAACCTGAGCCACAGACGATTATATTGAAGCAGACCAAACCTCACCCAATCCTAATGCACGAGTCTTACAATAATAAAAGTAGGCAACAAAAAAATAAACTGTCTGATCATAAAGAAAATAACGCAAGCAAACGCTTTAAATAAAAAGGTGCTTCCAAACCCTAGGCTCTCCTGCGCTCCATGGCGGCGGTTCGGGAGGGGGGCGATATGTCAGAATCAAGCCTACTGATAAGTGCGTATTACAACACGCATTTGATGCGTGATGGGGTCGTATTTTGATAGTTTTCCTAGCTTTAAGGCGTCATAAGTGTCAATTTTAGCTCAAGTCACGTTAGCCGGGTGTTGGATCGAGCTTTGGTATTTTTAGAGTTGAAATCAGGTCTTTTAGGGCCTGGTATTAGCGCTTGAGAAGTGATCGAGATGAGTTAAGAAGTGTTCGAGAGTGAATTCAGAGTTTTGAATGCCACCGGGAAATTCACGGTGAAGATTTGAGGAAGAAAGAGCTTTTGGATTGATCGCGGGGCCAGACGGGGACTTGAACGGAAGAAAATGAAGAAATCGGAAGCAAAAGGACAAGGCGCGGGCGTGCATACAAGGACGCCCGCGTGCGTGCGTGGCAGTAGCGGCCAAGAACGTTATGGATAGACGCACGGTCGTACATCCGGGTACGCACGCGTGCGTCCGAAATGTCCGATGAAGAAGACGACCCTGACCTCACTGGCAGCCACGCACGCGTGCGTGGAGAGGGACGCACGCGTGCGTCCAATGATTTTACGCGCATGTCTGTCGGACGCACGGATGCCTAGCACGCGTGCGTGGGAGGGTGGGACTTAGAGAGCAACTTTAGGATGAATTTTGAGAACTTTCCAATCCTATTTTTCAATTCTTTGAGATTTTTTGTAAGTTCCTACTTTTTAATTAATGAAAATTATTTCTATTCTTCTCAATTCTATTTATTCTTCAATTATGAGTCGAGAGTAGTTTTAATTAAGGATTTGGGATTGATGAAGGGGTTAATCACGATGCATGGCTAGTTTCTTGATGGTTTAATTGCATGAATGCCGTTTAATTTGTATTTGAATAATTTAACTGATATCTTTTGTAACCTGGAACCGTGGCTAGAATTACAATTGCTTGTAGAATAAATTAAGAGAGATCTAGTTTATTCTAGGACACATTCACACACACTTAATCGCTCGCTAAGAGATTAGTAGTGACTAAGGGACCGTAAGCTCGCTCGTCTTGGCAATAAGTTAGGATCCTGTCGCATGAGAGATCAGCCTGGTCCCCTAAATTATTGTACTCTACGCCGCGAGAGTGGTAAGAAATTAGTATTGATTAGCTAGGCTCAATTAAATTAATTTCATGTAATTAAGCCTGATCAGCCAGAAATCTGATTACCCCGGAATCACTCCCTTCGTCGTTAATTAAGAAGAACCCAAATCTTTACTTTTATTCGTTTATTTGCAATTTTAATTTTCTCAATCAATCAATCTCGCACGACTGCGTTTTTTTTAATTTCTTTTTCTTCGCTGAATATAATTGATTCTTAATACCCTTTTGACCGTTCCTGTGGAGACGATACTCGTACTTTCACCACTATTCTACTCATAATTTAAGTGCGAGAAAACTCACATCACCTACCACTCGAAAATTTGTTGATCTCTTACTGGATTCCTCATCCTCCTTTTCCTCTTCAAAAAATACATCCTCCTTATCAGCCCTAATAGCCATTTGTTTATACTGATGATCTACAACTTCCATTGAAAATTGCTTCACTGCTCTCGCCCGTCCTCACGGTCAGCAAAACAACACCGAACTAACAGCGGTGTTGGGTGTGTTTTGAAAAACAAAGAAAAATAATTACTAAAAATTTATTAATTAAAATGACTAAAGAAAACAGAAAATAGATGGGAAAGAGTTTAGTCAGAGCTCGTGCTACGCACGATGTCCTCAAAACGTATTTGTCGCCTCCCACGGAGCTAGGAGCGTTGTAACGTCCGTTTCCCAAGATACGGTGGCTAACGAACTAACGTTTGAGCACACAAACGAAAGTTCCGGCGAACGGGAAAAAGCTAGAACACTTAGGAAATTTTCGGAGTAGCTGGAAGTGGTTTTAGAGCTAAAAACTACGTGCAAATTGCTTGTGTACATGTAAGAACGTATTTTTGTTGCAAAGCACTTGCCATCTATTTATAGGAGAATTTGTTGTGTGTTAAATGGAGTGTTAATGGACATGAACGTTGGACATCAATGACCAGTCTGTTGGGCATTGAATCTTCCATAAACTGTCCATTTAAAGTTGCATTAAAAGATAAGAACGTTGGGCATTTATTGTTGTAACGGCTTGGAGCAGTTCTGGTGCGACCAGAGGTCTTCTGGTTCGAACAGAAGAGGAGCAGTTCTGGTGCGAACAGAACTCGAGCACTTCTGTTCCGGACAGAAGCGAAGCACCTCTAGTTGCGAACAGAACTCGAGCACATCTGTCCCGGACATAAGCGAAGCACTTCCGGCCCTGGGATAAATAAAACGTTACGGGAAGAAATAAAAATTAAATTGTATCTTTGAGTGATAGATTTTTGGACGACATTCGTGTCCGCAGGTCGCCCGCGCACACGAGTCGCGATTTTTCTTCTCCATTTTTGGGATTTGATCGGCACCCACCTACGCGTGAAGACACCATTTCCCCTAAGGAATCTTAACTGCTTCTAGGTGGTTTTCCTTTATAAAGGGGTGAAAATCCCTTGGGTTTTCCGGTGTGGGATAAAACACACTAGAAACCCATCCTTTTTCGCAGTTTTTCCGTTTCAACGAGTGAACTTCAAGAATCAATTTCTCATTGACCCGTTATCCATTTTGAGTGTACCACATATCAAATTGTATCCCTTAACAAAGAAAATCCGAAACCACTTTGACCCGACCCAAATCGGAAGTGGACCCCACTCAAATAATTGCCCTAAAATGACCATTTAATGCAATTTTTAACACATTTTCCAACAATCTCCCACATGAATGAAAATTGATTTTCGAGACTTAAAAAGACACGAAGATAGGAGGACACATTGTGTTCACCGGATGATCCCTGCATACGGAGAGGTAGGTTTTATCCTTTGAACCTTCCGCAGTAAAGACACGTTTATTTACTGGCTGTCTAGTAGACTCGATGTCCTTGAACTATACTACCGTCGTGTAAACATTGACTTATCATTACACAGGAACCTTCAAACTTTGTTCCGTTCTCATGGGTGTGCCCCGTTTTGGCGATGGGTCACCGTCCTGGTTCTACAAGAGTTTCTAAAGAACTGAGCATATATAAGTCTCCTTTGAAGCGACCATCTTCTCTCTCACATAGGTGATTCTTTCACGAGTATCCCGCATACTCTTCCAATGTTATCGAGTAGATCAACATTTTAGAATCATTAAATCAAACGATTTTGCTAACCTCATGCGGGAGTCACTGTTTTAACGAGGAGTGGGTAGGAGTCCGGGACCCCCACAGTGACCATCCTTCGCTCTATAATTTAGCTATCCCTTTTGAACCTAGGACCAACCAGGATGGGTATCCACTATAGAACTTTTTAATTCACGGGCTTTAGTCCCATTCCTCGTGACAACTTTTCCAACAATTCTCTATTCAATGCCTTGGTTAGCGGATCCGCTATGTTATCCTTTGACTTCACGTAGTCAACAGTGATAACACCCGTTGTGAGGAGTTGTTTAATGGTGTTATGTCTACGATGAACGTGTCTAGACTTACCATAGTACATATTGCTCTGTACCCTTCCAATTGCCGCTTGACAATCGCAATGTATGCATATTTGAAGGACATGCTTTTCCCAACTTGGAATACCCTCGAGAAAATGGCGTAGCCATTCAGCCTCTTCAGTGCACTTATCCAAGGCTATTAGCTCAGACTCCATCGTGGATCTAGCTATTAACGTTTGCTTTGAGGATTTCCATGACACGGCTGCACCTCCCAAAGTGAAAACATATCCACTTGTAGACTTTGAGTCCTTAATGTCGGATATCCAACTAGCATCGCTATACCCTTCAAGTACAGTTGGATATCTTCCACAATGCAGTCCAAGGTTTTGGGTTTTACGTAAATACCTCAAAACCCTTACTATTGCCTTCCAGTATTCATCACCGGGGTTACTAGTATATCTACTCAGCTTATTAACCACAAAGGCAATATCAGGCCCGATACAACTCATTAGACACATCAAGCTTCCAATAATCCTAGCGTATTCTACTTGAGAAATACACTCTCCACGATTTTTGGTAAGTTGTACGTTTTTATCTAATGGAGTCATTGCCTCTTGATAACCATCCTTATTAAATTTCGTAAGGATTTTATCAACATAATGAGATTGGCTTAGCGTAAGACCGTCTGGTCCTCTAATTATTTTAATCCCAAGGATTAAATCGGCTAACCTCATATCCTTCATGTCAAATTTAGAATTTAACATGCTTTTGGTAGAATTAATCATTAGATTATTGCTACCCACGATGAGTATATTATCCACGTATAAACATAAAATGACATAGCCGTCCACCGTGCTCTTCACATAGACGCATTTGTCACTTTCGTTTATTTTAAACCCATTAATTAACATTGCATGATCGAACTTTTTGTGCCACTGTTTAGGGGCTCGTTTCAATCCATACAATGATTTAATTAATTTACACACTTTCCTTTCTTGGGCAGGAACATGAAAGCCTTCGGGCTGTTCCATATAGATTTCTTCGTCCATATCGTCATTTAGAAAAGCGGTTTTTATGTCCATTTGATGAACTTCCAATTTCCACAATGCGGCAATTGCTAGTATCATCCTAATGGAATTTATTCTCGTCACGGGAAAATACGTGTCAAAGTAATCATGGCCCTCACGTTGCTTGTATCCCTTTATTACAAGTCTTGCCTTGTACTTATCGGTGGAACTGTCAGGTTTCATTTTCCATTTAAAAATCCACTTGGATCCCAAAGGTTTATTTCCCGGAGGAAGGTCAACCAGTTCCCATGTGTGATTTTTAAGGATAGAGTCCACCTCGCTTTTGATGGATTCTTTCCACATAGGACCTTCGGTAGACGTCATGGCTTCCGTATAAGTCCGTGGTTCATTTTCTACCAAACATGTTAGAAAATCCGGTTCATTTTCTACCATACATGTTAGAATATCCGAGTCAAATTCTACCAAGTAGGTGGAAATACGTCTTCAAAGAATGAAGCATTCCTTGATTCAATAATTGTGTTTTTATGTACATCCGGATTATTCGAATCGTACACTAAAAACCGATAAGCACTACTATTTTGTGCATACCCAATAAAAATAAAATCCACCATTTTTGGACCTATTTTTATTTTCTTAGGTGTTGATACAAGCACTTTTGCCAGACACCCCCACACTTTTAAATATTAATAGGAAGACCTTCTTCCTTTCCACAACTCGTAGGGAGTTTTATCATATTTTTTCCGGGGTACCTTATTTAAAAGGTAATTGCTTGACAAGACTACTTCGCCCCACATATTTTGTGGCAGACCCGAACTTACTAGCATTGCATTCATCATATCTTTCAATGTGCGATTCTTTCGTTCGGCAACACCGTTTGATTGAGGTGAATAGGGTGTGTTACGTTCATTTACTATACCCACGCTCGCGCAAAAGTCACCAATTGGTGCTTCATACTCACCACCTCGATCACTTCTAGCCGCTTTAATTCGTCGATTAAGTTGGTTTTCCACTTCATTCTTATAAAGAATGAATTTATCGATTGCTTTGTGTTTATTTTTTAATAAATAAACATAGCTATAGCGAGTGCTATCATCTTTAAAAGTAATAAAATATTTATTACCGCCATGTGTTTGTATTGATTTAAAATCACAAACGTCACTATGAATTAATTCAAGTGGTTCCGTTTTTCTTTCAACCGATTTGAAAGACATTTTCGTTAGTTTTGCCTCTACACAAACTTCACATTTGTGCTTCACATCAATTGTGAATTTAGGAATGTGTTCCATGTTAATTAATCTACGTATAGAATTAAAATTAACATGTCCGAGTCTACCATGCCACACATTGGAAGACTCAAGCAAGTAAGCAGAAGGGATTTTATTATTAATATTAATAATAGTCGTTACATTAAGCTTAAACAGCTCATCACATGCATACCCTTTGCCCACATACATTCTCGATTTAGACAAAACTAGTTTGTCCGACTCAAAAACCATGTGGAAGCCATGCTTGTTCAACAATGAGCCGAAGATCAGGTTTTTGCGTATCTTCGGAACGAAAAACACTTGGTTGAGAGTCAGCTCCTTGCCCGAAGTCATCTTCAGGACCACCTTGCCCACGCCTTCCACCGCGGAATGAGCCGAGTTTCCCATCCGCACCTTCTCACCATTTGATGACTCAAAAGTAGTGAATAACTCTCGATTTGAGCAAATATGTCGGGTACCACCGGTGTCCATGAACCACTCTTTGGAGTTGGATCCAACGAGGTTGACCATGATCACCACAGCCGCAAGGATGATGTCTTCATCCTTTTGCCCACCTTGCACCAAGGATTATCCTCTTCAATCCGCAGACGGAGGATCAACTGCTCCAAGTTCATTTCCTTTCGCTTGTGCTTAAGGTAGTTTTAGAAATCCTTCCAAGCCAGCGGCAATAAATGGATAATTGACGCCACTTGGAAAGACTCACTAATTGTCATTCCTTCATCTCGAATTTCGTTGAAGATCATTTGCGTTTCCTCAACTTGACTCAAGACCGTCTTCGAATCTACCATTTTAAAATCAAGGAAACGATCGACAACAAATTTATTTGCGCCGGCATCCTCGCTTTTATATTTTTCGTCCAAAGCATTCTATAGCACTTTAGCCGTAGCTAATTTGCTATAAACATCGTACAAAGCATCATGCATGTTAAAATATTATTTTATTGTGTTCAAAATTAATTGTAATTTAATTAATGAGTCTTTGTATTTAATTAGATTAGCTGAGAGAGAATTAGGCCTGATTTAGATGCTCTACATAGCCCACACGCATGGCTCACTCTGTTTCCTAATTGTATTAGGCAGTTCGAACATCTCTCTCTTATAAATACAGGTTGAGATGGCCGAAAACTGCTAAGTCTCTACACAATCTATTTCCGCATATTATTCTCTGTAGAGCCAGTAGATTAGAAATTCTCTCTCAAGCTTATTTGTTCGAAGTACTGTGTAATTGGTCTTCATGGATTCATCATTATATATACACGGTATACATTATTGGTGAGATTTCTCTTTTACTGTTTAAATTCTTCATATTATTCTTAGATTATTCGACTGTTGAAATTTGGGAATACATCAAACAATGCAGACCGTTCAACACATAGTTTCGACAAAGGAAGTCTGAATACTTCCATGTCTCAACCGCGTTGAGAGATTGCACATCCACCTCACCCCCGGTTACTACCGGCGCGTCTTCGGTCAAGAACCTAGCAAGACCGAGAGTAGTGAGGTAAAATAGCATCTTTTGCTGCCACCTCTTGAAGTTTAACCCATTAAATTTTTCGGGTTTCTCCACAGAGTTGCTTGGCACGGTAACCATAGGGATTGCCCCTTGGTTGCCCAAAGTAGATGTTCCGCGTTGTGAACCATTGTTCACCGGAACTCCACTTTCAGAGTGAGTATCGTTTGGCACGTGCTAGGAGCGTTGCAAGGACCGTTTCCCAGGATACCGTGGCTAACGAACTACGTGCAGATTGCTTGTGAACGTGTAAGAATGTATTTTTGTTGCAAAGCACCTGCCAGCTATTTATAGGAGGATTTGTTGTGTGTTAAATGGAGTGTTAATGGACCTGAACGTTGGACATCAATGACCAGTCCGTTGGGCATTGAATCGTCCATAAACTGTCCATTTAACGCTGCATTAAAAGATAAGAACGTTGGACATTTATTGTTGTAACGGCTTGGAGCAGTTCTGGTGCGTGACCGGAATACCCCAGCAGAAGAGGAGCAGTTCTGGTGCGACCAGAGGCCTCTGGTCCGAACAAAAGAGGAGCAGTTCTGGTGCGAACAAGACTCGGGATTTCTGGTGCGAAATGATAGATTTTTGGTCCACATTCGTGTCCGTAGGTCACCCGTGCACACGAGTCACGGTTTTTCTTCTCCGTTTTCGGAGATTTGATCGGCACCCCCCCTACGCGTGAAGAGAGCCTTTCCCCTAAGGAATCTTAACTCCTTCTAGGTGGGTTCCCTTTATAAAGCGGTGAAAATCTCTTGGGTTTTCCGGTGTGGGATAAAACACACTAGAAACACATCCTTTTTCCCAGTTTTTCCGTTTCAACGAGTGAACTTCAAGAATCAATTTCTCATTCACCCGTTATCCATTTTCAGTGTACCACATATCGAATTGTAGCCCTTAACAAGGACAATCCGAAACTACTTTGACCCGACCCAAATCGAAAGTAGACCCCACTCAATAATAACCTCGCTCGACTCCACCAAACAGCGGAAACGGACTTCAGTGGGTGAAGATCGCCGAGAAGAATCCAGACGACCGTCCTTCGTAGAAACGAAGACGGAAAATAGGCTCTAAGGGCTGCGAAACCCTAGAGAGAGGCCACCTTGGAATGCATTATAGTAGGGCCGTGATTAAAAACGGGGTACCCTTTAATTGAATTTATTATAGATTTAAAAGTATATTATAGTATTAATTATTAAAAGTCCGCCGATTTAGACGTAGTATCTCACCCATTGGACTGAAATATTATAATCCAATCTGAATTGTTTTATTTCGATCTGATCTGATGCAGTCCAATCCGAATTGATGGACATTTAATGCATGCACATTTTACTAATGTGTCAATTTTATCTAATTTGATATGATCTGATTTAATCTAAGCGGAGGGTTGATGTCACTAAAGCCTAACAAATTAGAAAATTGTGTAATGTCCGCTAGTTATTAAATATAAACCGACAAACTATTAGTAAAAGAATACAAGGACGTATAGACATGGAACCAAAGTCTCATTTTTACTAAACAAAAAACAAAAAAACAAAAAAAAAATTAGCATTTGTAGGTTAGCGGGACGCGTGGTAATCACACTTCTTTCCCAAAGTCGAATGTTTTTATTTGGACCATAATTTGTTGGTCTGATCTGGTCTGTTTAAGTATGGTGTGATCTGATCTGATATGTTTAAGTCTGATCTGGTCCGGCCTGAGTGACCAGTCTGATCTAGTAAACATCTGTTCTTTGTGTATTTTATAACTACGGAAGTCAAGTTTGGTCTGGTCTGATTTGTTTAAATCTGGTCTAATCTGATCTGATATGTTTAAATTTAGTGTGTTTTGGTCCGGAACTGAAAATAGTTCAAGTAAAAAGATCCTAAAACAAAAATGACATCGATCTCAAATTTTCTACATGGACATCCGTCTAAATCTATGACTTTTTGTGTGAAATGGTTGAAACTTGAAACAAATTAAACATAGTTAAGTACTACGGAGTATTGTATGAAGTATATAGTAAAAAATACTTCGTACTAATTTATGCGGGTGCTATTTTCTCAACTATCTACACAACATTTGTTTAAAGTTTATTCCCTTGAAAGAAATAAAAATTTAAAAGCAGTTGGTGCTTTTGCATGTCATAAAAGACGATGTTTGCACAATTATTTTGAATTGGATTACGTCTCAAACCAGACCTAAATAGAACACATCAAATAAGAATAAATCTGACCATATTAGATTTTGATGGTTGTAAACACATCAATCTGACCATTTTTATGGAGTATAATTTTTGGCAAATTCTTGCTAAAAAATCACTATCAATGCCATATTGTTTTGTAGTGTGAGACGAGACTATTATAGATTACGCTAGTCTAGATCCAATTAAAAACATCGGACACGACTATATATAATTAAGACAGAAACTCAAATCTCAATTTTATTCATTATTAAACGCAGTTTATACCCTGCAACCGGCGCACCATGAGGATGATGCGCCCGGTTGCAAAACGACACAATTTATAACTAGTTTAATTATTTTTTATTTCTTTTATTGTTAAAAATTGTAATAACTTTTTTATTTGATATCCGGTTTTTATAAATTTTATATCAAATTTTTTTATTTTTCATGATCTATCAAATGAGACCAATATTGCTTATGTAATTTTAACAAATTATTTTGAAGTTACATTTGATAATATATCATGAAGTTACATCTTCTTCTGCGCGAGTTACATCTTATTGTACGCGAGTTACATCTTAATATACGCGAGTTACATCTTAATGTATGTGAGTTACACCACGAAATAAACTCCTGCTACATCTTTCATTTTTATCATTTGAAAAATAGTGTATGAATATGAAATACAATATACTTATTTTATGTGGATTAATAAAATTTTGTATTAAATTGGCAAAGAAAAAACTTAATTCAATTATATTTGAATTAGTTCAAGATAAAGGTAAGTAAAAAATCACAAATAATTAGATATAACTCACACATAATTACATGTAACTCGCGCATAAAAGTATGTAACTCGTGTATAACAAGATGTAACTCATACATAACAAGATGTAACTCACACATAATAACTTGTAACTGGAGATAAGATGATGTAACTTCGTATATTATCAAATGTAACTCCAAGCTATAAGCAAAATAAACAAACTCA
The DNA here is from genome assembly GCA_945859875.1 of Cuscuta europaea. NCBI lineage: Eukaryota > Viridiplantae > Streptophyta > Magnoliopsida > Solanales > Convolvulaceae > Cuscuta > Cuscuta europaea. The sequence continues at coordinate 10,031,806 of CAMAPE010000015.1, forward strand.
ATATCTTAAAAACCTCTAAAAACATATAAAAGTGATAACAAAATATATTATAGAAAAAGTGTATGCATATAAAAATATACGGAGTATTACAAAAAAATGTATGAATGTAAAAAATTAAAATTACATAGGCAATATTGGTCTCATTTGAAAGATCCTGAAAAATAAAAAAATTTGATATAAATTTTATAAAAATCGGATCAAAAATAAAAAAATTATTAACAATTTTAAGAAAAGGGGAAATAAAAAATAACAAAGGATGTATGGAGGTGCATATCGAAAATAAAATTAATACTACCTCCGTCCCATTAGAAGGTTTCTGTTGACGATTTACGATGCTTGACTGACGATAAAGCAACTTAATCCCTGTTCACACTCTGATTATTTTTAGTAAATAAAATTAACATATTCAGAAACTACATTAAAACTGCTACAAAACCTGATAAAAATAATGTAATGTTGATAAATTTGATTAATAAAGTAAAAGATTAAAAATGATTTAAGTTGACCATGTGAATAGTGGACGACAACCTTCTAACGGGACGGAGGTAGTAGAATATTTCTTCCGCCAAATGCATATCTAAAAGAAAATTAAATAGAGAAGGAAATATTACACCTAACTAATACGGAGACATAATAAAAAATGGGTTAGACTTTAAGCATCCACAATGTAGGTGGATTTTGACCCCACCTCTTTTTTCTTTCCACTATGGTGATCTAGGTCACATTTTAATTTTTACACTCTCTCCTTATTTTTTATATATCTCACTTTTATTAATTTATTTGAGATATTTTCTTTTGTACTATTTTTCAGCTTCAGATTAAAGCAGACCAGACAAGTCTTTAATTTTTTTTTGTAAAATAAATTAATTTAATTCATAAATTTTTAAATTAAAAGATTGGTGGGATTTGTGGATAAAAATGTGGGAGAAGAATTCCTTCCCCTTGCTCCACCGGTACACCCCTCGGCAAAAAAAAAGCAACTTGTTTGTATTGAAAGCAAAATTGGCAGAACTCATTCTTGATTTAGCATGTTGACCGATCAAAATTTAACCTCTTGTGGGGTCAACTCCCACCAACTTGTAGTTTTGATCTCAATTGAGCTCCCATAGTGGATGCCCTTAGCAACTTTCGATTTTCCTATTTTCCAATATTTATGTTATACTACTTCCGTTCCCATTTTAACTTCCAAATGGGTTTGACACAAAGTTTAAGATAGTGGATATTGTGTGGTGGAGAATTGTGCAGTTGAGAGAGAAATGTGTAAGAAATGTTGTGAACCACAAATTCTTTACCAAAAAGGGAAAGTGGAAGTTTTAATTGGAACGAACGAACAAGGAAAGTTGGAAGTTTATTTAGAAACGGAGGGAGTATAAATTGAAGAATAATCTTATTACAAGTACTCCGTATAACTTACATACTCCCTCCGTCCCTTAAAACTTTACCAAGTTTGACCGGCACGAGGATTAATAAAGGGAAAATTGTGTGGTTGAGATTTGTGCAGAAAAGATAAAATTAACTGGAACCACAAATTCTTTTACTTAAAAGGGAAAGTGGCAAAGTTAGTGGAACATCCAAAAAAGGAAAGTTGACAAAATTTTAAGGGATGGAGGGAGTACTAGTTATATAATTTAAAATTACACCCGGGGCAATGACCAGTAAAACATCTAGGTAATTAGATGTAGGATCTTTGCGATTGGACTGAAATATTATAGACGTCTGTATTTTATTAATGTGTAAGTTTGGTCTAATTTGATCTAATCTCATTTAATTTAAATAGAGTCTGATATGACCCAGCCTAACAAATTATTAGAAAGATGTCTAATGTCCGCTTATATTAAATATAAACCGACAAACTATTACTACTTGGACTGAAAGTCTCATTTTTATAAGCATTTGTACTTTGGCAGGACGCGTGATGATCAGAATTCTTGGTCAAAGTTGGCTTTTTACTTGGACCGTAATTCGTCCCAAACCAGACCAGACCATATCAGATCAGACCAAATCAAACCAAACCAAATTATACCAGACCAGTTCAGACCAGACTAGACCAGACTAGACTTGGATAGTTATAAAAATACAAAGAAATCAGACCAGACCAGACTAGGGTTGGATTCGGTTCGGGCCACCCGGCCCGTGACCCGGCCCGGCCCGGCCCGGTACTGTGCAGGCCCAGGACCGGCCCAGTCGGGCGGTCCGGGACCGGGTGTGGACCCGAACCGGTGGGAATGGGCGGGGCGGGCACGGTGCCGGATAAATGTGACCCGGCCCGGCCGGGTCGGGCCCGGGCCCGGGTCCGGGCGGTCTGATTTTTTTTTAAAAAAAAAAATTGAATTGGGCTACTAGCCGTTGGGGGTGGGCTGGGGACAACCCAAACGGCTATATAGCCGTTGGGTGGGGTGCAGGGGGTCCAGGGGGTTGGGTGGTGGGGGTATAAAAACCTATAAATACTCCTAATCTTAAACATTTTTTCATATCTCTTCTCCAATTCTTCCTAAATCCTATTCTTAACTCTCTACTCTCTAATTCTCTTATTCTCCAATATATTATATTTATTATTTATATATCTACTTTATAGTTTATACTTAAGAAGTTAAGATGGAAAATCAAGATGCCATTATATTGTTTAATTTTGATAAGCAGAAGGACCCGAAGACCGGGATGTGGTACGCAATTTGCAAATGGTGCGAGAAAAATGTAGCATGGGGGTTTAAGGCGGATTCGGGATGGCAATCAAGCATATGAAGTCATGTGACAAAGCCAAAGGATCGGGAGGTGCGTGAAGTTCCGATTGATTACAATTTTCAAAATGTTTATCTCTTAAAGTTTGTTTTAATTTTCAAATGTAGTTCCTATTTCATTTCAAATAAATGCACTTGAAGTTTGTTTTTAATACTCGTATAAAACTATAAACTATAAAATATAAATTATAAAAAAAAAATTAACCGGCCCGGCCCGAACCGGACCCGACCCGTGACCCGGGCGGGTGGCCCGGCCCGAACCGGACCCGTCCAACCCTCGAGCCGGTCCCGGGCCCATGTCATACAACCCGGCGGCCCGACCCGGCCCGACCCGGCCCGATTCCATCAATAGACCAGACCAGACCAGCAAATTATAGTCCAAGTAAAAACATACTAAGACAAAAATGACATCGATCTCGATCAATTGGTTTCCTACATGGAAATCAGTCTAAACATAGTTAAGTACTATCGTATATAACTACGTAGTAAAATTACTTGGAAGGCAATACAAAGTTTAGAACAGTTGCCCTTAGCTTGTACGTAGTACATATCATTAAAGGTAACGTATGTAGATTAAGGGGTGCTTGGAATTAATTTGCTTTTGTTTTTTAAAGGAGAAATATAAGCAGAATTAGTTTACAGAACATGGAGCAGAAACAATTTTAAAAAGTAGATCCAAACACCACAAAATGTTTTTAATTAAATTAGTTTCTATCCCAATCAAACTAAACATAAACAAAACAAATTAGAACATATCAGAACAAATCTGACCACACTAGATTTCGATAGTTGTAAAGGCATACTCACTCTGTCCCTTAAAAATTTGCCAAGTTTGATCGGTGCGAAGATTAATAAAGTAAAAATTGTGTGGTTGAAGTTTGTGAATATGAGAGAGACTGAGAGAATTAAATGGAACCACAAATTCTTTACTTAAAATAGAAAGTGACAAAGTTAATGGGACATTCAAAAAAGGAAAGTTGACAAAGTTTTAAGGGACAAAGAGAATATATAATACTCCATCCATATCAGTTATCTGTCTCATTTGCCTTTTCACTTACTTAAAGATAATTACTCTAAAATTTATAAAAAGTAAGAGGGTTTTGATACTTTAGCGATACTGTAGCTTTTTTGGGGTAGATTTTTTCTAAAAAAAATGAGACAATTAATCTGATAAATTTTAAAAGAGAAATTAGGACAGATAAACTGAAACAGAGAATGTAGATTTCTATTAGCCCAGTTCAATGTTAATTTGATAAGACTAGATTATACTCCGGGGTACTACGTAATATACTTCGTATGTAGTATCACACTAGACTAGATCAGATTAAAGTAGAAAATTAAAATCCAATTAATAACATCCTTACAGAGACGAGACTATATATCTAATTAAGACGGACACGGAAATCTCAATTTTGTTCATTTGTTAAAAGTACTCAAACTGTCTTACTTTAAATTTCTTGCTTTTCCTCTAGTTTTTTGTCTTCTTGTCTACGTACTACTTCGTGGTAAAATACATGGTACATTCGGCTATACCGTGTGACTTCATACAACTATGTATTTTTGTAATTATTTGCAAAGTAGAGGCCAGTAATTACGGAAAAGGATATATGTTTTCTTTAATTTTCCTCCGTTGCTCCTTCCCAGACATTCTCGATCTACGGATTTGCTCTTCCAACTTCCAACTTTCTTTATCTTCTTCGTTGCTTCTTCTCATACTTTTCTTTTTCTTTTTTGCTTCTATTTTTTCTTGTTTTCTTTTCTTTTAATTTTGAACTTCAATTTTTTTTTACTTTAACGTTTCTTTTTCCTTTTTTTATTTTCCTTTAATTTTGAACTTTAATTTTTAAAATTTTAACATCTCTTTTTCATTTTTTGCTTCCATTTTTTATTTAAAGTCTTAAATTATGTCTATAATTAATTTCATTTAAGTTTGATATGTGAATCTAATGGATTATGATATGTTTACATGTGCAATCTTTTAAAATGAGCATAAAACGGTATCAAATGATCATACACAACTTACAAAATGAGTATCAAAATATTAAAAACTCATTAGTGTGTGCTATTGATTTTGGGAGTTATACTCAGTATTCATTTATGTATGTTCATTTTGTTTAGGCGTGTATTCATTTGAGTTTAATATAAAGCTCATTTGAGATCAATAGCAACAAGGATTCCCTAGTAAAGAATTAGACTCCTGTTGTAATATTATATTTTTTAAATATGCATGAATATGACATTTTAAAATGAGTATTGCATTAATATTAAATCGGTATACATAAATTACGAAATGAGTATTCAAAAAAATAAAAAAACCTCATTAAAAATGTATACTATGCTCAGAATTTCTTTTGTGTATGCCAATATCTGTACAAATACGTATAACTTAGGATTCTCCTAAGTATACTCAATTGGTACTCCTGTTACGCTCATTTTTTAAATGTCATATCATTGCATATTTTAAATGTATCATATTATATTTGCACATTGAAGTTCATAAGAGTTGATTATAAATATAATTTAACAAGTTTTATAAAAGAAAAAATAAGAAAAAGAAAGTGAATTCGAAAATACGATGCAGAGATCAGGATGCTCATTTTTAGACTTCTAGTGCTCAACAAAATATGTCTGATGCTCACTAAAACTGCATTAACGCTCATTTAACAGAAGACGCGAATTTCATTTAATTTACAAAAATGCCACCGGTTGTAAGTTGATTATCGTACAGCCTGTTGTACGGTATACGCTTCCCTAATTCGTAGAATATTTCTTCCGCCTAATGTATATCGAAAAGAAAATTAAATAGAGAAGTATTAAGATGTTTTTATTTGGACTGTTTTTAATTTCGAACAAGACTTAAATAGATCATATCAGATCACACCAGACTTAAACAAATTAAATTAGACCAGACTAGACCATACTTAAACAGACTAGACCAGACTTGACTTGCGTGGTTATAAAGAACACATAGACCAGACGTTTACCAGACCAGATCAGACTTAAAAACAAACCAAACGAGACCAACCCAACTTAAACTGATCAGACAAAACCAGCAAAATATGATCCAAGTAAAAATTAAACATCCTTACACAGTTACACCTAACTAATACGGAGTCATAATAAAAAATGGTTTAGATTTTCCTATTTAAGCACCATGTCAGTCAAGCCATTAATCATCACCCTTCTTCTTTAATTTCTTATTCCTACTAATGTCATATTGATACGCCACGCCGATCCATTTTCCCGATCATGGGGGCTTCCTACATGTCACGACTGGTACTGATCTTGAGCTTCTTAGCTGGCAACTCTGTTTACAAGAACACCCTTTCAGCCGCCGCAGACGGCCAAGCATTGTCTTACCTAGAGTTCGGCAAATCCTCCGGCAAGCTTTCCGACCAAGCTTGTGTCTTTTCCGCCGTTAAGGAAATTGTGGACGCCGCCATAAACGCGGAGGCTCGCATGGGCGCTTCCCTCATCCGTCTCCATTTCCACGACTGCTTTGTGGACGTACGTATTACTCTTTATTATTTACTGTCTATTTGCCCGAATTTGGGATCTCTAGATTTTCTATTACTTGAATCTCAATTAAAGCTAATTATAGCAAAACACTAAAATAGCCACTTTTAGTTTTCTAACAACGATAGTTATTTCTCAAGATAAAAACAACGATAGTTATAAACAAAAACGACGTAGTTCCATCCTTTTACATACGGAGTATACTATAAACAACGATCAAGGATTTAGAAGATGGAAAGCAAGAGAGGCAACCTTTTTTTTCGGAATGTAAACCATCAAAATCAGTGAGGCTAAAGGGTCAAATAGGTCCATGTACTCATATCAATAGCTTAATTGGGTACCCGAACTAAAAAACGGTCCAATCCAATCCTCCAACTCTTCAAAATCGTTCAATTGAAGGTAAACTCCCGGTACTCAATTGAGCTATTGATATGAGTACAAGGACCTATTTGACCCTTTAGCCTTTGAAAAAACGAAAAAATTGAACGATTTTGAAGAGTTGGAGGATTGGATTGGACCTTTTTTTAATTCGGGTACCCAATTGAGCTATTGATATGAGTACAGGGACCTATTTGACCCTTTAGCCAAATGAGTGGGTAAATGATGTGGAATATTTACCATTGTTTTATTAATATAAAAAGAGTACAAATGAAGTGGGGGACTAGGCCAAAACCACTTCTTCTTAGAGGCATCCCTCTTAAAATACATGCTATCAAATACTCCCTCCAGTCCCAAATGAAATTCACACTTTGACTTCACAAAAATTAAGGAAATAAATTTGACTTTACTGTAGAATACACTTTTGTGACACTGTTTGACACTGTTTGGCACTATTTGGCATTGTTTTGCACTGTTTTGATGTAGATAATTTGTCAAATAAGTAAGAGATAAGAAGTGTGAAATTTATTTTGAACCTAACAAAAAAAGGAAAGTGTAAATTTTATTTGGGACCGAAAGGAGTAATAGGAATTGGGGGGCTAGGCTTGACCCAATTCTGGAAGTAAAGGATACATGAAAGCACCGAAAATAAAAGATGATCTGCATTTAAGATTTATGTAAATATTTATAAGTATTTTCTCAATTTTACAAGGGAAAATGAACACAAATATTGTTTATAGTCCTTTAAATTTTGTGAGTGTGGCATACTTCATTTGTTCCCATATAATGGTCTCATTTTCTCATTTTTGGATATCTTATTATTATTATTATTATCTCATATCATAGTTGTCACTACCACCGTTTTTATTATAACTTCCAAATAGGTTTGACACACAATTTAAGATAGTATGTATTGTGTGGTGGAGAGTTGTGCAGAGAAGAGAGAAATGTGTAAGACATGTTGCGAACCACAAATTCTTTATCAAAAAGGGAAAATGAAAGTTTTAATCGAAATGAATGAAAAAGGAAAGTTGGATGTAGGGATGTTAAAAAAAATCCGACCCGCAATGACCCGCAATGACCCGCCCCTGGCCCGAGACATTTGGGGCGGGTCCGCACCGCCCCGTCTTGCAAATGGGGTGGGTCCGTCCCGCCCCGCCTATACAATGGGGTGGGTCCGGGTATTAGAATTGACCCGTGCCGCCCCGACCCGCCCCGCCCGACCCGCTGAATATATAAGTATACATACTTTTTCTTAAATTATACTATAAATATACTTCAACATACATATGTATATGTGTATATACAATAAATCATAAATTCTTTGATCTTATAATATATGAATACAGAGTATATATTATAATGAGATGCACGACGGATTATCAATGTCTTCTTTATATATAGAATTTTAATACATATATTCAATTATTAATATAACTAATAAGACTAACTATTCAAGTTTGAGTAATTTTTCCTTAATTTTTGAAATTTTAAGTGTATCATGAATTTGATTTAATATATTGATTTTTAATTATTATTTAGAGATAAACATTATGTAGATTCAATTGGTAACAACTTCCCACAAAAAAAAAATACATACTAGCTAATTAGGTTGCGGCGGGGCGGGGCGGACGGACCCGCCCCGCCCCACATGGGGCGGATCATGGGTCAACAAATTTGGACCCGTACAGGTCACGGGGCGGGTCTGAGTTTTGCAATACCCACCCCGCCCCGACCCATTGTCATGCCTAGTTGGATGTTATAATAGAAAAAATGTATGATTACGAAATACAATATACTTATTTTATGTGGATTAACAAAATTTTGTAATAATTTGATAAAAAAAATGTAAATTCATTTATATTTTGATTAGTTAAAGATAAAATAAGTAAAATCACAAATAAAGTTTTAGTATTTTGGTGTAAAAGAGAAAAGAATTGAAGAAAATAAAAATAAAGAGAAAGAAAGTACTAACCCGGAGAAAAAAAGAGAGATGACTTCCTTAATATTGGACATTTGGACATTTGGACTATTGGAAGTATGGGGAGAGCAAAAAGACGGCACCGTATTAGAACCGACATATCATGTCCATGGTATGCGACTGCACGATATAATTTGTGATAAAAATTGTACATGTGTGTATATCCTTACACATTATTGCACCATCGTCGTATATAATTTATTACAATGTGTTTATAACTTACGGAGTACTTTTGAAGAGACGAATAATAATAGTCCATCTGTTTTATAATTTTATTCTCCATTTCCTGTTATAGATGTTATTGGATATTGAAAGGTAAAAGTATATCTAACAATGAGCTCGTTGAATTATACTCGTATCTAACTTTCATCAATTATACATAAATATATACTACCTCTGTCCCAAAACGAGATGCAAATTTGACTTTTCTTAGTCAAACAGTCTCGTTTTGTTCACTTACTTTGGATGTCAAATTTTAATCATGTTCTAATTTGGAATTTATAACTTTGAAGATATTTTAATGTAGTTTATAAATATGCAAATTTTAATTATTAAAAATTGAATTAATTATCCATACAGAGGGTTGACTTTTATTATTGATTGACCAAAAAATATTGACTTTGCAAAACAAATTGGGACGGAGGGAGTATATATATATATATATATATATATATATATATATATATATATATATGTGTGTGTGTGTGTGTGTGTGTGTGTGTGTGTATTGACGGTATAAAAATGATATAAAAATGTTTTTTTATTAAAATACTATTATAAAGTATAAAATTATAAAAGTTTTACATAAATATGTTCTCTGAATAATTGGTAAAATTTACTATCTTGGACAGGAAAAGTAAAAAATGACTATTTAGAGGGTGGTAAAAGTAAAAAAATTATTAGACATAACAACTCAACTTGCAAACATAATTATTTCAGGAAATGATCAAGGTCCAAAATACATACTACGTATTTAATTTAATTTACTGGAGGGGTATAAAGCAATAAAGGATGGTACAGGACCTACGACTGAACTACCTAACAAAGGATGTGTTGAACCATTTAGTGCATGTCACACTCGAGTTTACTTTTCTCATTTCAGCAGTACCATGCCAGCTATTTATAATTGAAAGGGTAAATTTTACATTTAATGTTTCTGCTTTTAGAATATGAGTATTAAGACCACAACTATTTAGCATGTTATTCCCAACATTTGCAATGTCAATAATTTTTGTGTAAAATGCCAAAGTAAGGAGTTTATAGGAGTGATTCTCCTTTTTTAAAAGCAAAATTAGTATCGGTTTTTTCAGAGACCCCCAGAAATAAATTGTTTGGAGGAGTGATTTGGAACACCCAAAAGTACTTCTGCACTCTCACACAAACGTTCCAATATGTACTTCTGGTCTTTGAAGCATTAGAAACAGTTTTCAAAATCAGATTCAAACACCCTCAAGTCATATCGGTGTCATTATACTATGAGCTCGTTTGTTAGTTTAAACGTTAACTTTTTACACGCCAAATGAATGCATGCAAAGATGCTGCAGTGCTTTATAAAAAACATTGTTTGGTTAGATATTTAATTTATTTTTAATTTGCACTCAAAGAAGCTGCAGTGATTTATAAAAAACATGCAAATTATTTTACCACCCTCGCCCATGTAAAATACTTTACATAGTACAATGCGATATATTTTTAAAAAGTGTCATACAATTTACATTAAATAGTCAAATCAAACAGTGTAAATATTTTACGTCCTTACACTTCGCATGTAATTATTTTACATCTTACCAAACGCCCCCTATGTATTAAAGTAAAGATATGCAATATTCTAGTAGGATGGAGATGGGAAAGAAATACAGTGTACATGTTGAGCCATTGTGTGACCTCGGAACAAATAATAATGAAATTCACCTCAAGTTGAAATTTATGATATTCTTGTTAAAGTGACTGGATTCTGATTCTGCTGATATATTTTATTATATTGAAAATGTATTTTATAAATAAAATAAATAAAAATTTATTTGAAAAAGTAGCTAAAATTGTCTTTTATAGTAACTTCGATTAATTTAATCAGAAAAGTAACAGCAGTCTTACTTATTATGATTATTACACATCTCAAACAATGAAATTAAAAATTATTTATTTGCATTATTTTATTTGTATTTTTTCGATATTGCTGGATCAAGTAATTAAAAAAGATGTATATTCAGGGATGTGACGGTGGGATTCTGCTGAACGACACCGCAAACTTCACGGGGGAACAGGGTGCAGCGCCGAACAGTGATTCGGTGAGAGGGTTCAGCGTGATCGAGCAAGCCAAACAGAATGCTAAAACTAAGTGCTCCGACACACCCGTTTCTTGTGCCGATGTCTTGGCTCTTGCAGCTCGCGACTCCTATGCCAAAGTAAATCTACTTGATCCATCTCCTTTTTAAGTTTTTCTCACCCAAGTTTTATTTATCTCCCTAATTAATTGACTTTTAACTTCATAGTGAGTTAAAAGTACTATTTCCATTCGACAATTATGTACAGAACTAACTGGCGTACTTGTTTCATACATTTTGTCTATAACGCAGGTAAATAGGCAATTTGTAATACAAAATTGGGTTTCTCATATTTTTGGATGAATTCTCTATGATACAGACGCAATGTATGATCGTGTTAAAAAACGTGTATAAATGACTTTTCCCATAAAATAGTTCACGCATTGACTTGGATTGGAGTTTAAGAAAGTAAGAATAAAGTGGTAATGTATGGTTGTGGTTGAGTAAGAAAAAGGTAAATGAATGGTAGCCACAAAAAACTTTCCAAAAAGGGAAATGAGAACTATTTTTTGGGACGTCCCAAAAAGAAAATCGAGAACTATTTTCCAGGACGAAAGGAGTACTTTATAATACGGACTATGGAGTATACACCACCTTTGTCACATGTAAATGTTCCGGTCCACTACTTTTCGAACACCTTAAATCGTTATTAATTTTTTACATTATATCCATCTTTTATCGAAATTTTCTTTTGTTAATAAATCCTAAAAAATGATCTTGTTCTTAATATGTAAATTTTATTAACTAAAAAATAATCTTACTATTGACAGTCATCCGTTAATTTCATATAGTTAGTCAAATATCATAAATCGAACTAGAATGAGAAAACTGTTAATTTGATCCTTGTACTTTCATGAAAAAAGTCAATTAGATCTTTGTACTTTAAAAAAGATCAATCAGATCCCCGAACTTTGTAAAAACATTCAATTGAGATCATTTGCAGGTTACTTGTCTTGCCAGCAGGTCACCCGCTGATGTGACCCACATGTGGCAGCCCAATCAGCAATAATTTTGCTAACGTGGCACACATGTGGAAGTTCAATTAGCCATTTGGTTATGACGTGGGGCACACGTGGACTACCATGTGTGCACCACGTCAGCGGGTAACCCGCTGACATGACAAGTAACCTGCAAATGTACTCAATTGAACGTTTTTACAAAATTCAGGGATTTGATTGATTTTTTAAAAGTACGAGAACCTGACTTTTTCATGAAAATATGAAGACCAAATTGATAGTTTTTCCAGAATTTTTGGAATACTTTTGTGGGTCCTAATTTTTGGTGTATTGGCTGTGGTGTAACAGTTTACAAATCAAACCTACAATGTAACCTTAGGTAGGCGTGATGCACGGACGGCGAATTTAACCGGAGCAAACACTCAACTTCCGGCACCGTTCGACAACCTCACCGTCCAAATCCAGAAGTTTGCGGATAAAAACTTCACCCAGAGAGAAATGGTGGCCCTGGCCGGAGCACACACGATTGGAGTTTCCCGGTGTGTGCTTTTGTGCCAGAGCGGTAATCTCAACCCCAACAGAACCGCCACCCTACAATGCAACTGCACCGCCACCGGAACCGCCGTGGTTGGCCTGGACCCCACACCCACAACCTTCGACAGCAGATACTATGAGCAGTTAGGCAGAGGTCAAGGGCTTCTGTTTTCTGACTCAGAGCTGATGCGCAGCAACACAACTGTCTCCGCTGTGACCAGGTACAGAGATGTGACTAGTGCATTCCTCACCGACTTCGCCGCCGCCATGGTCAAGATGAGCAACTTGCCGCGCTCCTCCGCCGGTCAGTTCGAAATTCGCGACGTTTGCAGCCGTGTCAACACCAAATCTGTTGAGTCTATGTAGATGGGTTCAATCTTTTCACCATGCGTTTCCTCGTTTTGTCATTGATTTCCACTGAATGTCAGTTTTTAAATTTTAATGTGAAATAAGGATTTGGATGTGAAAAAATGATAAAAAATGTTACCCGTACACGTTGAGATTATAGGCATGTTTATATGTCTATAATCATTTGATATAGACATATTGATAGAAAAAGTCAAAACGATTAAGGTTCACACACAATATCCTTCGATAGCTAAAATAGAAATCAATTGTCTATGCACTAACAAAAACACTTGCCGTATAAACAAGTGTAAGCGGACAAATGCAAATAGCATTTTTAAATAATGATACCCTTTCCATTTCAAAGTTTAGACTAGAGTCCGATGTGGGTGGAGCTCGAGTTGGGCTTAGATAGAATCATACGGGGTATTTGATAAATAAGAGTTGAGTTCGAGTTCAAATCAAGTAGAAAAGTATATTACACGATTTGAATTTAAGTTATCTCCGTGTTTTATTTATATTATAATAAGGGAAAAATAATTAAAACACCACAAATTTTGAAGGTGTGTGAGGTAAACACCTCAAACTTGCATAGTTAATTTAAATACCCCAAACTTTATATAAATTGTTTTTTAGCATCATGCTCATGTATTATTTCTTTCAAAAAAGTAAATTATGGTGGTAATCGCATAATTTAAAATAGCAAATTAAAAGTGTTGCAATTATATAGATTAGGGGTAATATTATTTATTTCACAATGGAAGTTTAGAACGTTAATTGTGTCTTCATGAATGCTAGTATATTTTTAATTACGCAATTAACACCCCAAATTTACATTTTTGAAAGAACTAATAATTGACTATGGTGCTAAAATAACTGTACATAAATTTGGGATATTTAAATTACATATGCAAGTTTGAGGAGTTTATCTCATACCCCAAAAAAGTTTGGGATACTTTAATTATTTTTCCCTTATAATAATGGTATACTTTTTGCATTTGATTTGTTATTAGGTTTGAACACATATATGCAATAATCAGTATTTCTTTAAACAATTATTTAATGTTTTAAAAGTCTCCAAATAGATTTCGTTTAGAAATTATGACCCTTTTCATTGTCTATGATTTATCTAAACCTAAGATGAATTAAGCCGAATTAATCCTGCTTAATTATGCATAACACATCGGCGTTGCCTAAAGTACTAATTAACATGTGAATCCCTTGAGTAATTTTAATTAGTAGAAGATGTGTATAAATATATGTATGAATCCATGATATATGGATATAAAAAATTAGCGCCCAAATGCATGAATTTAAAAAATAAATATTAACTCATAATTGAGTATAAATCAAGTTTGAATCCAGTCTAGCTAAACTTGAGTAAGAACCTAGTACGCCTCAAGTAACTTGCAAGCTACAATTCAAAAGGTTAAGTTAAAGGTTTTTTACAAAAGAACCTTTAATCCACTAAACTTTCCACTCGAAACCCAAAGGAAGTTGTTGGGTCTTCGAAATTGAAGGAATAAATCTTAACAACACCGTTTTGCACTGTTTCGCACTATTTTGTACTGTATTGATATAGATTTGTTTACCAAATACTCTCTTCGTCCCGCTAGAAGGTTCCCGTGAACGGTTTACGATGCTTGACTGACGATAAAGCAATTTAATCCTTGCTCACACTGATTATTTTTAGTAAATAAAACTAACATATTCAGAAACTACATTAAAATTGCTACAAAGCCTGATAAAAAAATGTAAATTTGATTTATAAAGTAAAGGATTAAAAATGATTTAAGTTGACCATGAGAATAGTGGATGAGAACCTTCTAATGGGACGGAGGTAGTAAGAAAGTGTAACTTAGTTTTGAAACATTCAAAAAAGGAAAGTGTGTCTTTCATTTTGAAACTGAGGGAGCATCAATATGTCAAAAATTTCGAATTCATTTTTCTTGCGATTTTTCATTTGAGAATATCTAAAATGACCACAGAAATGCACAAATTACACCGTACAACCGGTTATACCGTGTGCAAGGTACAACCGAGTTTTTGTGTAATTAAATTCAATTTAGAGCCTGAAAGCAGAGAGAATATATTTTGCATTTGTCGTTCGTCGATCCAGAGAAGACGAAGCCTCTATTGACAACAACCGAAGAGATCTTCTGCTCCAACGAAGGTGGAGTCTCCATTGACGAAAACAATCTAAACCTCTGCTCCACCAAATACATAGCCTTCCTCTGCTCCATCTTCCATGCCAGGCCTTCCGAATGGCAGAGGAGCACGATTAAATAGGTCAAGCAGAAGCATATAGTTGGTATCACTTACCATAACAAGAAGACACGCAGAGGCTTGCAAAGGAAAGGCAATTAACCGTGAATGGAGCAACCATAACAAAGTGGGCCAATACCAACCGTAAATTATACCGTGGGATCGGCCCACCTTCCGCATGGTGTGCCGATCCCACTTTTAGGAAAGTTACGTTGCTTTCCTTTTCCCACTTCCTTTGTCTCCAATTTTGTTATTTCCTTTTCCTTTGCTTTTCTTTTTTTTTCTTTTGTTCAATTCTTTTCTTTTTCCATCAAATTAAAATACTAAAAATTTAATTGCAATCCTACTTTCTTTATCTTCATCTTAAATTATAATTGAATCTATTTTTTATTCTTTATCAATACATAATAATTCATCTAAAAAAATTCTTTATCTTCATGTTCATAATTTTTTTTCTATAATATATTTCTTTATCTCTTTATAAAAAAAATATATTTCTTATCTCTTTGATATGTTTTTTAGTTTTTTTAAGACATAAAATTTGTTTTTTTCGATTTAAATTTCATAAAATATGAATTATATTACGTTTTTCATATGTGTGAGTTATGTTTATAGCCAATTTATGGAATTACATGTGATATTATATGAAGTTACATCTTTTTACAGGCGAATTACATCTTGTTTTTCATGAGTTACATCTTCTTATACACGAGTTACATTTATACTCGTCTCAACAAGCTATATTTTGCATACACCTAATTTAGATTTTTTAACATGAGTTACATGTTTTCATAACACGAGTTACATCACGAAATAAATCCATCCATTAAAACCAAAAAATAATTTTTTTTGCAAACAAAAATGTTTTTTTTGGAAAAAAATGATTTTTCGGCAAAAAAAATTAATATTTGTGGCAAAAAATATTATTTTTCTTTGAAACATTTTTATGACCGTAATACAAAAAACAAAACATACTAACTATTTACGTTAAAAAAATTTAAGCAATTAGACTTCATCTTTTCATTGTTTACATTTGATAGTATATGAAGTTACATCTTCTTATGCGTAGGTTACATCTTTTTATGTGTGAGTTACATCTTCCTTTACACGAGTTACATTTGGACTTACCTTAACAAGTTACATTTTACATTGACCTAAGTTAGATTTTTCATCAACGTGAGTTACATTTTTCTATAACATAAGTTACATCGCAACATAAAGCTCTACTATTGAAACAAAAAAATCATTTTTTGCCAAACAAGGCAAAAAATGATTTCTTTAGCAAAAAAGTGATTTAAAAAAAATATATTTTTTGGCAGAACATATTCACTATTTAAGTAAACACATGCTATTGAAACAAAAAAACGAGTTTTTTGCAAGGGAAAAAATGGCGGAAAAATGATTTTTTTGCAAAAAAATGATTTTTTGGCAAAAAAAAAACTGATTTTAAGGGAAAAAATTATTTATGGTCTTAATATTAAAAACAAAACATATTCACTATTTACGTAAAGTAATTGAGCAATTAGACTCCTTGTTTCAAGGAAATCAATGTTTTATTTCTTATAGTTCGTATTAGACAAGTTACATTTGGACTTGCATGCAGTTACATTTCTGATCAGCGTGAGTTACATTTCTTTACACGCGAGTTACATTACTCTGCTACTGGACACTGGAAAAACAAAAAATAAGTTACTGTTCACACGTGAACAGTAACACGCGTATTTTTGTCTGTGGGAGCAGCATGCTCACGGTGGGCTGCTCCCACGGTATAACAACTGAATACCAACACATACTATCGTTTCAAGTCTACTCTATCTCATATGCTTTAGTTTTATAATTAAAAAAATACATTAACAAAAACCTAAATTAATACTATGTAATAAAAACAAAAAGTGATTAAGTACTATGTAAAAAAACAGTGTGAATGCAAAATAGAGAATTTTGTCTTAAATAGGACGAAATTGTTGTTGAAATTCCAAAATAGGAGTAGGTGTATTTTTATTCCCTAAATAGGACTTTTGTTCTAAAATTGTCCTTCTCCTATTTTCTTCACCCACGCACAACAGCAATCGGCTCTCATCGTCTTCACTCACCCCTTCTCCGCCCTTTCTTCTATTTTCTTCACTCACTCACAACAGCCATCGGCTAATCATCTTCTTCGCTCACCCCTTTCTCCATCCTGCTCACATCTACTCCGACCTCCTCCTCATCTTCTCCCATCCACTCATAATCTCTCTCAGATAAGGTTGCACAACAGCGAGCTTCTAGGTGCGGTGAGAGGTGGCGATCCTTTCTTCTCCAACCATCATCTCCAGCCTGCAGTGAAGAGTTTTCTGGTGCAATGAGTAGCGGCGATGGCCAACAATAGAGCTTCAACAAGTAGTGAGTTCATATTTGATGGTTAGGTAAAGTATCTTGTTGTTCTCACAATCCTTCTTTCTCCTCGGCCTTGTTTTCTCTAGATATGCTTTCCCCGTCTTCTTTTTCGTGTTAGTTGCAAAAAATTTGAGATGCTTCTCTGGATGGTTCTTTGTTTCGCGAAAAAATGGCAAGTTATACTCTGAGAATGTCATCAAAATGGCATTTTTTTCTCTTCCAAATGCCATATTTTTCTTTGAAAATGCCATTAAGATGGCATTCTCGTTTCATGTTGACATTCTAATTAATAATAATGTTGGCATCAACGTCGATGGACTGGCATGCTCTCCGCTGGGCTGGTAGGCAGGCTCTAGGTTGTGGACTTGTATCCACGGATCCAAATTCGGGGCTTGGGTCAATTACGCTTTGGGTCTAGTCCCATAACTCCCTCACTTCATATAAATCAATCTTGCCCCAAAGTTATTTTGATCACCCTCATGTCCTTACTTTAAAAAAAGACTTATCTAAAAATAATAATATCATTCGTGCCAAATAGTGATATATTACCATATGCAATTCATGAAACGATACATGCATCATTTTAACTTTACATGGTGTCAAAAAAATCATTTTAACTTTACATAAGAGTAGATCCAATTGAAAATTTTAAATTGTTCAATTTGACTACCATCGTTTTTTAAATAGCTTAGGAGTTTGTATAAAAGAGTGTTTGCAGTTTCTTCTGCTTTTAAGGAAAATGTGATTTCTAAAAGTAAAAATTTGAGTGTTTGGTAAAAAATTACTTTTTGTGTAACTACTGTTTTACCTGGGCGTTGCCCCGATCGAATGTTGTGAATGTTTGAATACTTTGTATGATATATTTTATAGAATATAAATTATTCGTCACTTTACTTCAAACAAACGTTCACTAATTGTGGATAGTAATTTAATTAAAGATAATATATTAAAAAGTGATATTGTAATGTAACACTACACACACCAAACATCACAGTGTTAAGTTTTGGGAAACCTCCTTATAAACATCACAGTCTTGATGAAGAAATTTGCTTCTTTTGAAAGTATGAACCTAAGATGTCTTTACTCATTATTCTTGGTATTGCAATGCACAATTGGTCATTAATGAAACTTCTGTCTGAATGTATAAATTAAACTTTATGTGATAACGTTTAGCCTTAACTTTTATTGATTGTCATTGCAAAGTTTACCATTAAAAGAAATCGCTTTCTTTGGAAATTGAACAAAGTTGTCATATGGTGAAAATGAAATTCTCAATATGTAAACTTTATCATTCATAGCTTTTCGAGTTATGACTTCTCATATCTTTTCAAATCTGGTTATGACCAATCACGTTCTACTGAATAAAAATTATGCATGATTAATATTCCTCAATAACTTTATTGGGGCTTCGATATTCAAATGGATGACATGGTTGGGCAATCCAACCATTGAAGTGCTATTAAAATACTCTCGCTGTCCCTTAAAACTTTGCCGGCCAAGTTCGACCGACACGGGTATTAATGAAGTAAAAATTGTGTGGTTGAGGTTTGTGCAGAGGAGAAAGAATTAACGGGAACCACAAATTCATTACTTAAAAAGGAAAGTGACAAAGTTAATTGGACAACCAAAAAAGAAAAGTTGGAAATGGACGGAGGGAGTATTCAACAGTGTACACATCAACCTGGAAGGTAGTATCAGTAAGCGGAGGAATAATATTAATTGAACTAATATATGTAACATATAGGTCATGGATCAACGATAGCATGTAGTTACTCATGATGTTTCTCGGTGTAAGGTCTAAAACCTTAAAACAAACCTCGTGAATCATCATAGCTTCATCCCATATAATCAAAGCCTTCACACTTCCTTGATGAATATTGAAGGTAGTACAACAATATTTATGGAAATAGGATATCAAATGATGAGTTAAAATTAGCTTTAAAAGTATATATGTAGAAGACATGGATGGATTTTATTTAATATATATGATGCACCGTGCATTTTCTACAAAACTTTAGATCTTAATGTGCTCGTGTGAATCCATTTATTGAAATAGAATGACACAAAATCAATATATATACTATCTATGTTCCTATATAATTTCAATATGTTGATTTTTACACTAATCACATGTCCTAGTTTGACTATATTTTATTTATTAATGTATTAGACATTTTAAAAAAATACTGTTCAGCTCATCTCAATTTAAAATTCCAAAAATCTCATTTTTTAAATTTTTTCGTTATAGCGAATTATATATATTAATAATCAAAGTATTGTGTTGACAATAGTGAAAATGGAAGTGTTTTAGCTAACAAAGAACGGATTAAGTATTTGAAAATGAAACTTTTCGGGAGCATACAGTGCGCCATGTCATTATTATATACTTCTAATTAATCCAATTAATTTTTTTAATATGTATTAGGAAATACTAATCCCATATTTTTATGGAGAATATGAAAGCATAGATAAATGTATAGATAAAATATATCATATTATACTTTATTAGTATGATTTGAATGCTTTAATTTGAAAATCTCAATTCGTATATTTGAATTCTTCTCCTATTTTAAGTGTGATTAGATAGGTAGTTTTATTAGTAACTATGAAATGTAAATTTTGAAAATAAATTTTGAAAGTTCAATTTATTCTTTTATACGGAGTATGTTTTTTTATTTCTTTAAATGAAAATAACCATTATCATTAAAAGCAACGTAATATTGTAGAATAGACAAATTATATTGTGCATTTGAATAAATACGTATGAATATGAAATACAATTAGTTAAGTTACTTTGTCAAGAAAAGTTATACAAAGTATAATCAGTATATTACAATTGAACTAATAATTCTCGCATATTATTGGTCGTTCGTGCATTGCTTGATTTTGATCTATAATATTAATATATAAATTGAAAGAAATATGAACTATACAAAACATTTCATAATATACGTATTTTATCAGAACAGATTATACAAAGTATTTCAAAATACGAAATGTAAGTTTTACGAATTATGTATGGTTTCTAGAACCAAATCGATAAAGATTCAAAAATATGGAATGAATTCCAATACCATAAAATATTCCAGATATACATATTATCTCTAAATGGAATGATATATTTCTTTGTAGTTTATTTGGAACTGTAATTGTATCAATCTGGGACCTCAAAGATAAAAATATATCAATATAAGGCTTGAATGATTCAAAACTATCAATCTAAGACCTAAAATTTCATGAGTTTTAATATTCTTTTAAAAAGTAAATATTATTTAATGTTATAAAACTAAGAAACTTTTGTGATGAAAGAATCATAAAAATTAGCAACAAAATTAATCAAAAATATAAATAGATAAAAAGTATAATAGTAGAGTAATATTCTGGTCAGGACCTCCTGTCCGGAACCGTCGTCCGGCCACCGTGATTTGAGGCGATTTCCGGTGGAGCTTTTTGGTTTTAGATTATGTACACAAAATTTCAGCTTATAATTCAATTAGCAAGTTAGTTAAAAAATTATTGAAAAACATTGCGCCAAAGTATGTATTTAAAATTTAGTGTTTTTCAATTATCTATTTAACTGACTTCCCAAATGATTTTAAACTGAAATTATGTAGACATAATCTAAACTTCATGAAGAACATGGTCAAAAGGTTCCACAAAAAATCTTCACCGAGAACCGCTTCGGACCGTGGCGGCCGGACGGCGAAATTAAGGAAGAAGGTGAACTTTTCTAGAGTGTAATATTATGAATTTAGGACTTAATTGCAATTAATGACTATTCACTAATTGAACTCAATAGGAATTAATTGATAACTCGATTTCAATTTAAAGGTTATACTTTATTACTCCCTCCGTCCCTTATAACTTTGCCAACTTTTCTTTTTTGGATGTCCCACTAACTTTGTCACTTCCCTTTTTAAGTAAAGAATTTTTGTTTCTAGTTAATTCTCTCTCCTCTGCACAAACCTCAACCACACAGTTTTTACTTTATTAATCTCTGTGTCGGTCAAACTTGGCATAGTTATTAGGGACGGGGGGAGTATTAAGTAAATAAATATGTGTGTGGTCAATCTTTTATTTGTATTTGATTTCAATTTGATATCAATATCAATTACTCGTCTTTAATTTCTTTCCTTTCTTTGTACTTTCAGTAATCTCATTAAATTGGTAAAGTGATCAAAATTCAAAATTCAAAATGTTGAATGTCAAATACGGACAATCTATTCAAAATGTCAAATTTAATGACTCTCTATTTGCTCTACTCAATAATAATATTAGAATTTAGTAATTGGACTCAATAACAAATATTAATTAAATCTCTTAATTGGACTCAATAGCAAATATTTTAGAATTCAATTTCAATTGCAAGGTTCTACTTTATTATTAAAACACTCATCCACCTGCTTTAAGCTTTAATTTAACTTTAAAGAGTTTCATTTAAGCAAAATCTGTTATTTGAAAACATTGTTTTTAACTTTTTTAGATAAAAGCAGAAAAACAATTTTTAATTACTATAAAACACTTTCAAAACGGTGTCATTTCACAATTTGGGAAGTCAGTTAAATAGATAATTGTAAAACACTTAAAACTTTTCATTCATTGATTTTTGTCACAAATTCCTCATGTTGATCCATATATACATATCTTGTTTAAGGTCACTATGAAAATGCAGATTATACCGTGGGATCGGCCCACCGTCTGCACGGTGTGCTGATCCCAAAACGGTGTCATTTCACAATTAAAAAAGATAGCAAAGCACCATTTTCTACTTGTTTGCACATTTCTAGCTGGATAATCGGGGCCCACTCACGTTTCTTAGCTTTTTTCTTTTTTGTTTTTTTACTTTTAATTTTTTCATCATCAAAACTTTAAAAGTTATCACGTTTCCAACAATTTTTTATTTAATTTAAGAACACCGGGAAGTATTACAATTATTTGTTCAAATTTTCATCCTTTCAAATAAATTAATTACTTTTTCTTTCTCCCTTACTCCTTATTGCTAACCTTTTCCTTTTTTTTATTCTACTAAAATTACAACCAATAATTAATCATTTTTTATTCAAAACAATTATTTTCTATATTTATACACTTATTTGTAATATATTTTTTCATATTCACACTTTTTCCTATAATATATTTATGATCTCTCTTATATTTGTCTATATGAGTGATTTATGTTTCTACATTTATGAGTGATGTTAATTGACAATTTTTGGAGTTATATTTGATAGTCTATGAAGTTACATCTTCTTGTACGTGAGTTACATCTTTTTATGAATGAGTTACATCTTCCAACGCGCGAATAATATTTAGTCTTGGCTCAGCAAGTTACATTTTGCATACACTTAAGCTAGACTTTCTATCAACACGAGTTACATTCTCCATAATACGAGTTACTCCCTCCGTCCCGAAATAGATGTTCTACTTTGACCTTCACACAGATTAAGAAAATGAAGTTGACTTCACATTGTAGTGACACTGTTTGGCACTGTAGCGACACTGTTTGACACTGTTTTGTATAGATTTGTTTACCAAATAAGGAAAGTTTCAAAGTAGGACAATTATTTTGGGACGTCCATTTTGGGAAAGCAGGACATTTATTTCGGGACGGAGGGAGTACATCACAAAATAAACATATGCTATTGAAACAAACAAAATCATTTTTTGCATAAAAATGATTTTTTTTGGCAAACATTTTTTCCCCCAAAAAAAGTTTTGGAAAAAAAAATATTGTTTAAGAAACAATTTTTTATGGCCTTAAATATTAAAAACAAAACATATTCACTATTAGGTAATGTAATTGAGCAATTAGGCCCATTGTTTTCATTGTTTACATTTGATAGTATATAGAGTTACATTTTTTTATGGGCGAGTTACACAATTTTATGTGTAAGTTACATCTCCTTGTTGGCGAGTGACATTTAGACTTGCCTCAACAAGTTACATTTTGCATACACTTAAGTTAGTTTTTCCACCAACATGAATTGCATTTTTCATAACACTGGTTACATACCAAAATAAACCCCATCTATTGAAACAAAAATCCATTTTGTTTGCAAAAAAAATGATATTTTTGGCAAAAAAAAAATATATTAAATTTTTTTTATGGCCTTAATATTAAAAACAAAACATATTCACTACTTATGTAAAGTAAATGAACAATTAGACTACTTTTTTCGTTGTTCACATTGAAATCAATGTTTTATTTCTTCTTCTCTAAATTAGAAAAATTAGATCTCAATTTGTTTGCAGTTACATTGCATATCAACGTGAGTTACATTTCATTACATCACTCTGCTACTGAGAACAAAAATAAAGTTATTGTTCACGCGTGTTACCGTTCACACGTGAATTAGCTGTGGGAGCACCATGCTCACCGTGGGCTGCTCCCACGGTATACCACCTGCTACGAAAAAGGCAGTTTAACACCCATTTAATAAATTATAATACCCTCACAAAAGACAATACTATACATTTTGTTTAATTAAATGTATTTAATGCTTTCATCTTCTTTATTTAATTAAGTTGTTCTTAAAATATGTTCTTTTAATAGCGGTATACGTTAGAGGAAAATAATTAACTTTTATATCTCCTTTTACGAGTCTCTTTAGTTCTAAATTAAAGATGACATACACCTTACGAGTTAACAATTTCCCATTAAGAGAGGAGTTCAACGCTTGCAACTAGGGGTGGACAAAAAAGCCGAACCGAACCGGTCTTGAACCGTCTCGTAATGGTACCGAACCGTCCCGTAATGGTACCGAATCGAATACCGGGTATTTAAATGATTCTATAGATTTTTATCCCGTACCGAAACCGTACCGTTTGAAACGGGTATGGAACCGGTCCTAGATTTTGAGAACCGAAAAATACCGGACCGAACCGTTCGAAAATAATGCATTTGAATTTTTTTATATTTTTCTATACCAATAGATCTCTTTTATAGACCAACAATTTTATAGCCCATGTATGTATATATTCATGTGTCCCTAAGATATCTAAATGTGTCTATATATATATATATATATATATATATATATATATATATATATATATATATATTGTTATTTTTTCTTTTTAGATAATTTATGATATATTTTGGTATGTATTGAAAGAATATTAAAATTTTAGAAATCATTAATGACTAATCATTTCTAGTATAATGTAGTGTACATGACTTTTTGTTGTATCATGTTTGTGCAATTTTTACAACTTAATTAATATGATTTAAATATTAGCTTTCAAGGTTCAACTATAAATTAAGTGAGAACTACGGAGTAATATTTAACCTTAAACGAAGAAGAACATTGAATATTTCTATTATATTCAACAATTTGATAATATTTGTTTTTATATTTTCACATGAACTTAGTAAATTAAAGATGATATTTATCCCGTGTGTCATCGTTTTGCTATATTTTTTCTTAGGTGTGTTGCACTATTTGTGTATTTGTGAATTTTAGTACTACGTATGCAATTTCTTGTATTTATATCAACATTTCACGTGAGTTGGTTGGTGTATTTGTATGCAATTTCTTGTATTTATACTAATTGCAAGATTTGTTCAAATTATTTAGTATGAGTTTGGCATTGTACCGTACCGTTTTGTACCGTTCCGAAACGACATGGTATCGAACGATTCTATCATTGGAATCGGACCGTACCGAACCGTTAAAAACCTCACGGATACATTGCGAGTGTTGGTCCAAAATAGGACGCTCGTAGGCTTTTAGGAAAGCTACGTACGACACTCAAGCAGGAATTAGGAAAGTACGAATTTGGAAAGTTAGCCAGAAATAGCATGTAGAATTCGCTCCCCTAATCTGAATTAGAGGCTGCCTTTTATAGGCGTATACAAATCGTAACCGCTATCGATAATAATGACTAATTAATTACAACATTAATACAGAATTAAATACATAATTAATAGCGCATTAATTGCTTGACCGTTACTCTTCCGGGCTGGGAGGTCGGTCGGACTGGCAGGCTCCCCGCTGGGTTGGCAGGCAGGCTTTAGGTTGTGGACTTGGATCCACGGGTCCAAGTTCGGGGCTTGGGCTGATTAGGCTCTGGACCTAGTCCTATTACTCCATCACGAGTCCCCCACTCCCTTAGTCGAGTAGTAGACTCGGTTAAGAGGGAGTAGTCCAAGTCAGATGCTCTTCTCCGAAACTAGAAGATCCTCGCCCTTATCCATATTGGGGAGATGCCTCATTAAAAACCTTCACTAGGAAAAAACCCAATGGGAAAAAATCCTAATGAAGGGGAAAAGAGTACACCTGATGCCCCCAAGATGAAGCAAGAGGTGAAATCTTCAGCCTTTTATTGCCATGGTCACCATCTGCGAAGAGGATGGCTAGAACCGTTCTTCTCGTCGGGTTCGGACTCATCAAGCTCGTCTTCGTTCAGTCGTACCTACGCATAAAAGTAACAAGTGTAGAATAGAGCATCTGGCCCGATGTCGAACCATGGCTTAGTGTGTAACTGAGTCGGACTCACCACTTGAAAAGAGTGACACCAAGTTCCAAGGTTAGGCCTCAACCCAGTCTCCGAAAGAAAGATTGAATCCGCGAGTAAGTGAGTCGGACTCCTCACTCGAACAGATAATCCAACCCCAAAGAACTAAAGTATATCAACCTTTTTGAGAAATGTGAATGTCAATTAAGTGACAAAATTGCTCGGAAGAGCGTGACTCTAGACCCCTAACAAGAGTTCAACTCGCCGCCCGAGGTTAGTAGTTCGAACCCGCAAGTAAAAACTTTTGAACGGGTGACTCGTCCCCCGAGGTCGGAGTGTGATGCACTATGAAGGGGTAAGAGCACGCGAGAACTCGTATTTATGAAGTCAAGAGTGTGCGGTAATAACATATATATTGGAGCTTATTAATCGCCACACCCATATGACGTGACCCGGTGGCGCGAGTGTGTGTGCTCGACCAGTGTACGAGTGTGTGTGCTCGTCCGGCGTACTTGAGTGATCAGATTTCATAAGTCCGTTTTTCAATGTTAAAATTACACACACTTAACAAGAGTAAAAGCAATACATCACTTAAAATATCTTTTCAAATGTTTCAATTTATGATTTTTTAAACAAACATTTCCACAATTTATGGAGGGGGTTTGAACGGTACTTAGCTTTAAGGAGTTTTCTATTCGATCAAAATGATAACCACGATGCCAGGTGTGATTGAAGCCCAAAATTTGACTTTGTCCACAATTTTTGTATTCCACGGCCCAATTTCATTTCAAAGCAAATGAAGGATGTGGAGGCACTATGCTTGACCTAGTCAACCTTACCACTAGCGGACTGCTTTTCAACGACAGAAGATTCCACATTTATCCGAATGAGATAAATCGATAGGAGCTGCTGGCGATGGTCAGATAAAAAGGAGACCACAACGGTTACCGCCGTTTGACTGAACCCCACCTATGGTCGTCACTGGACGGAGGCGGAGGAGAAGGGAAAGAAAAACTCTTTCCGAACCGGAGAGAGCCTCGTTATCCTGCTAAGAGGATCGGCATTGCGCACCGTCGTTTTTGTTGCTCGATCGGGAAAGACAACATGGGTTGTGGCGCTGCCTGTGCGTCCGTGGCTAGCACTGTAGTCTGTAGGAGACGAGGAAGGGCCCTCAACCAGTATCAACGGCAGTGAGAAAGATGAGTACCTCTGGCATCGCGTGCTTGGTTCGACCTCGGATATGTCTTCCGCAGACAAGTGGAGGGAAACCTCTGACGTTGCTACCACCGGTGAGGAGAGGGTGGTGTTTTAGCGACGGATACTGTTGATGCAGCTAGAGGAGAGTAAATTGATGCTCTGACCAATGGAATGCGTCTTCCTCGCGCCTGCACTGGAGCCGATTGTTGCAAACTGTCTTCTTCCCCGGATCCAAGCTTGTTATTCCACATTTTTTATGTATTTTCCGATTAATTCCTACTAAAGTGACGTGAGAGACGATAAAGGCTCTCAATGAAAACACCAATGTTGGTCCAAAATAGGACGCTCGTAGGCTTTTAGGAAAGCTACGTACGACACTCAAGCAGGAATTAGGAAAGTACGAATTTGGAAAGTTAGCCAGAAATAGCATGTAGAATTCGCTCCCCTAATCTGAATTACAAGCTGCCTTTTATAGGCGTATACAAATCGTAACCGCTATCGATAATAATGACTAATTAATTACAACATTAATACAGAATTAAATACATAATTAATAGCGCATTAATTGCTTGACCGTTACTCTTCCGGGCTGGGAGGTCGGTCGGACTGGCAGGCTCCCCGCTGGGTTGGCAGGCAGGCTCTAGGTTGTGGACTTGGATCCACGGGTCCAAGTTCGGGGCTTGGGCTGATTAGGCTCTGGGCCTAGTCCTATTACTCCATCAGCGAGTTTTACCAATTTACCGGACCGATCCGGACCGCGCCTACCTCTACTTGCAACACTTCAATCTTTCCTCTATTCTTTAGGGTGAGCTCTTCTATGATCTTTGTCAACTTAGCTAACAGAGGGCACACCCTAGCACGTGGATTTCATTCCCACACAAACCTTCCTCGATATCTAATGTGAATCTATTTAATTCGCAGGGAACCTATTTTGGAGTGAATGCCCGATATAGTTTTAGTTAGAGTTGTTGAGTTCCAGACTTTATTGTTGTCTTTCAAATCCTCTCCACTTGAACTTTCATGATTAAAGACATCAACCAAGACCGTTCTTTCTAGGGTATTACACCCATCAAAATTGCATGCATAGAGAAGAGATTCGTTCCAAGATAATAATCGATATAGGGAAGGTTTAACGTTATTCGTACAGAACTAAGGGTGGGCAAAATGACCGAACCGGCATGGTACGGAACCGGAGCGATATGGTACCGGACTTGTATGGTACCGGACCGGAAAACGGGATTTCAAACGGTTCTCAAAAATTTTGTCCCGAACCAGACCGTATGATCGGGTTCCGATCTGCCTGCATAGCTCATGCATTTATCCTTACAATTACAAATGAATGTGTAAATTTTTTCAACCATTGATGAATATTGAGCCACAAATTAAATGCACTTAGGGGAATCAAGGCGGTACAAAGATATCTGTCGGAGAACTACCATTGCAAAAAGCCAACAATGTTCTGAAAATCCTCCTTGATTTATATATCAATCTTAACCAAGTAGATGAATGGCAAGTCACCTCTTGAAGAAATGGATGGCAAGTTCAACATTTTGCAAAGTTAAAATGGGCCGCAAGTCACGTCTAGAGTACAATAGTTTTGTCCCAATTTTATATGTCTTACTTTGGTTTAAAACAATTATTAATAAAGTGGTTGAAAAAATAAAAGGTATGTTTGGGATTTGAGTATCATAAAGTGAAATATTGAAGACCACACATTTCTTTCCAAAAATAAAAATGTGACACTTACAGATAACTCAAATAGTAAAGTAAAACATGTAAAATGGAATAGAGGAGTAATGATATGAGCTGTGAGATACTAAGCTAGTTTCCTATATTTGGGATGACAGTTGAACTATTAGATTCAGATAGATCTAACGCAGTGGAACAAACAAATAAAAATTATTAGAACATACTAATAAGATCTAAAGTTCCTATTGCAAACGAAATTACATGCCTAGAGAAATTTACATGAATAATATCGAGCGAGTTAAGACAATTTGAGAAAACTATCTCGAGCTCTACCAATATTCACATACGTGATTGGATTGCTTGCAAGGAACATGTGAGAGTTTTCTCCTTTTCCTCATCCCCCCTAGGGATGGACTCAGACCGGGCCGGGCCGGGCCCGATCGGGCTTTTCTGTGGGGAACTTAGGCCCGGAACCGGCCCAGATAACTACCGGGTCCGGTTCAGGCCGGGTCACCCGGCCGGGGTAGCGGGTCGAGTATAGGCTGGGCCGAACCGGGTATTTTTTTTCTTTTTTACAAATTAATTCAAGAATTGTTGGATATAAAAAAGTTAAAGTATATTTATTTTGAAATATGTAGTACAATTGAGATTTTTGAAAAATGTAAAGCATGAAATACATTTTTTAATAAATATAATCAATCGGAATCTTCACCATCTTCGCTTGTTTCCTCCATAAAGTGGCGGGTGGGGACGATGCACACTTCTTGAGTTCTACGTTTCGCCTTCAATCAATCGTGGAATCAAACAAGCGTCTCAAGAGAGTTCGCGCTCAATCTCATTCTATAATCTGTTAGCACGTTGTCAGCCGCACTAAATTCTTGTTCCACGTCAATTGTTGATACCGGCATTGCTAGCACTTGCTTAGCCATCTTTGATAAAATCGGGAACATTCTTTGTTTTTCCTTCCACCACTTTAGAACATCAAAGTCATCCCCTTCTTCATAATCAACAGAAAATGTTAGATACAAAGAAAGCTCGTTAATCGAGCTTTGTTCATTAACGGGAGTTGATTTACTTTTTTTCATAAGATTGTCAAATGCAGATTTAAAATATGATTTTCCTTTAGATGAAGAAGATGTTCATGACAGGGGAGGGGGTGCGTTACCATATTGTGCATGAAACTCATTAAATAATTGATATAATAAATTACTAACCTCTTGGAATTCTTGTTTAGGGTCCATGACCTTATCTTCGTACAAAGGCAATTGGATCAAAAAAGAAGCATAATAGTAATCTCAACATTGCCCCAAAGAATCAAGTCTAAAACGAGGATCAAGAATAAATGCAATACCATATATATATATAACGCGCTTTGCGCGAAATCCCATGCCCAACAATGAAAAACAAGCAATAAAGCTGCGCAAAAACATGTTGTGTGAGGTCATAGCCCAATACGGGGCAAAATAGTTAGCGAAAGCATCAACGCAAGAAAGAATAAAACAAAACATAAGCAGGCGTACGTGCTTTGCACAACAAAGTTTAGCAAAATAGCAAGAGTGAATGTAGCTAGCTCACTGAATTTGCAACATCTTTTTAATTTGCATTTTACTGAATTTAAAGAAAATAGAGGCCTTTTTTAGAGTTTTTTTTTTAAAAAAACTCTAAAAGTTTTGCATTTGATGTCAACCTAATAAGAGTTTTTAAAGTGAGTTCATACATAAAATGCACGGCCATACGAAATCACATTTGCTACATTAGTATGATTAAAAGTTTAATTAATTTTTCAAAAAAAAAACTCTTCTTCGAAAGCTAAGTTGCATAATCATCCCATAAACGATAAGTAACCTGAAACATTGGGGTAATGTTGCAGCCTCCAGCAGGCATCCCAAAAGCACGTACCTGGCAAAGTTGGTACTTAAAATGACCTTGTCTGTTTAACAAGATATTAATAGAGTTTTTATTTATTTGTCAAATACAATGATTTATTAATCAAGAAATAGGAATAGTTTGCAAACACTCTATCAGAGCATCTATGATGCTATATTACAACCCAAAATAGTGTTCTAAGTTTTCGAGAGGGGTAATATGATTAGATTTTCTTACCATGGCATTTAGATAAGCTCCTTGAGTTTATGAGAAAGCTAGACTACTTTTCCCCAACAGTAAACTTTCATCAATCCAAATTCTGATGTTCGGCTACAAGTAATGGAGTTAACATATGAGCAATTTGGTATAAAAGAAATACACATGTTCAATAAGAGACAGTTTATATAAAATGTGTAGGGAGTTAGTTTGGTCCCATTCCCATCACATATGGTGGATAAATCTAGGGAGTTAGGCTCTGCTGTGTCAGAAGAAAATATTTATCAAGTTATTTAAAATAAGTCTAAAGTAGGCTTATAGTGTTTTTCACTTTTTCTTAAACTGACTTTTTAATGATCATAGGCATCTGGTATTTTACTCTCCTCGGAAAAGGGGAAACAACACCTGCAGACCCTAAAACGAAAATGTAAGAATGAAGCAACATTTAATAGAAAAATACATGTACATAACAATAGTAATATTCATGATATTGAGATTTTTAAGCATTATAATTTATAAATTTAAAACAGTACAAGTTTCTTTATTCATGATATACATTTAATCACGAAATGTAGCAGTCATGTTGATCTCGAAAGGGTAATCACAAATTAAACCTAACAGATGAAGTTGTTTTGGAGCAGGAGAAAAAAAACTAAAAACAAAATAAATTGAAGTTAATCATTCAAGTGAACCAATTACCTAAGTCAACATATAATTGAAGGCTAGGAATGATGGTGGCAGTTGATATGTGATGCAAGTGTAGTACCATAAAAGTTTGGATATACGGAAAATTAAGAATAGAACGAAATATCATCAAGCACCTTCCATTGGAAAAGAGAAAAGAAGAGCTAGTTGACCTCTAGTCAAATTCAGCTGCATCTGGGGGACTGCGCATCTTCTAATCCTATGTTCTCGGACATTCCTATAAATGAAATAAGAGACAGGCCAAGATTTATATAGGTGAAAGGTCAAGGTTGATCCTTATATGTGACGTAATATGCAGATCAAAACGTCTCGATGATGATAAGCTTTAGGCCGGACTTTTTGTCTTAAAATTTGTAGTGCTATTACATAGATGACTAAATTACAAAATATAAAAGCTAGAACTACAATTAAGAAAAAAGGTCAATGAGAATGATTTGAAGACCCCAGAGCAAATCATATTGAAAATAATAAAATACCTTGAAGAAGAAAAGCGGACCAGAGCAGAATGATAGGAAGATTACAACCTCACAAAAATAACTATCATTAGCCATATGGTTTTAACTTTTCCGATCATTACTCAGAAGGTTCATAGTATTTTTGTTTCTATGCAGCAATCTAGTGTGCTATAAAAAAAAAACAAGAAAATGTACAAAATTGATACTCGCATTCAAATTAATGATCACTCACAGTTTTGTAGAACACCAACATCCAAAAAAGAAGAACAAAATATCTCTACATTAAGAGCAAATTTAATTCATTACTTAGAAGTCAGAATTGGTTTTGAAAAAACTAATCTCAAGTTAATAGAAGAGAAAATGTCGTTGTTGTTAGTGATAATAAGAAATATAATGACTCACACAGCCCTTTTAAAAAGGAGGAGCCTTATAGTATTTCAGTCGTCTTGTTTTCAAATATCATCTATAAATGATGCTTCAGAACTCACCTGAACTCAAAAAAGTAGTTAGATTTTAAACTATACGGAAACCAGTTTTCTCTTAAAAACAAAACAACACATAAAAATATACACAGTAATAGTAATTCTTGATGGTATACTATAGTAGAAACATCTAGAAGAAGATTACATTTAGGGTTGCAAAGAAGGAATTCACTTTTAATACAGAGTATGTTGCAGAGGTAAAATCTGATCATAGTCTTGATCTAAAAATAGCACAATA
Organism: Cuscuta europaea; assembly: GCA_945859875.1. Taxonomy (NCBI): domain Eukaryota; kingdom Viridiplantae; phylum Streptophyta; class Magnoliopsida; order Solanales; family Convolvulaceae; genus Cuscuta; species Cuscuta europaea. The sequence goes on from CAMAPE010000015.1 coordinate 10,064,524, forward strand.
CCTTTCACTTTTTTCCATACAAATGTGTTCTTCCCCCAAATCTCATCTGGTTTAATCCGCCATTTGCATTCACCATAATGTACAGTTTGTCTTTCCATCTAAATCTGCAAAGGAATAAATCATCATAATAGTAATTATAATTATAACGATACTAACAATAATAGTAATTATAATTATAACGATACTAACATTAGCAAAGTAGGCATCAATCTGACGAGGTTTCTTATCTATAACCTCAAATGCTATGCGATAGGCGCGGTGCTCTGCTGGGTTCTGAACAACCTTCACTATCCTCAAAAGGTGAGGTTGCTGCTACTGAAATTTCCCGTATTCTCGTGAAATGCCAAGAAAACAAATAGCAATGTACACCTAGAGATTAAACTTTGGAATACTAAAGAGAGATAATTGTATTAAATTGAAACACCTCCAAACCATAAAAGGAAAATGTAAGAATGAAACAACATTGAATAGCAAAATACATGTATAAAACAATAGTTATATTCATAATATTAGAATTTTAAGCACAAAAATACATGTATAAAACAACAGTTCAATATTCTTGATCTCATAAGGGGAATCAGAAATTACACCTAACTAATGAAGCTGTTTTGGAGCAGGAAATGACAAACACAATAATAATTAAAGTGAATCAATTATCCATGAATGATGGTAGCAGTTTATATGTGATGCAAGTGTAGAAGTTTAACATATACTATGTATGATTTACCTCATCCAAAGCTATCGGCCCCCAAGTGTGCGGATTATTTTCATAAATTAAACATGTACACGGTTTTTTCTTAAATAAAGTTACACCTCTATAAAGGCTAATTAGATTAAGGAGAAAAGGGGTTCTAAAATTCAACTTCAATAGAATTATATGGTCTAATCAAGCAATAGACTAATTCATCAAATCAATGATATATCATCTCTACTCATGAAAAAACAAATCATTATACAATAATATGAATTATGAGATGAGATCACCAAAGTTTTCCTTTATAAGCAATTGTGCACTTCACAAAGTTATGCTCAAAACCTCAAAGTGAGTTACAACGATATGCAAATATGGCCAAAGCATATATTTAATGCTAATTCATTCAAAAGATAAAAGGCAGACTGAAATTTTTATCAGATCCAGCAGCAACGAAAAATTAAATACAAAACAAAAATACCATCAAGCATATGCCATTGGAATAGAGAAAAGAAGAGCTAGTTGACCTCAAATCAAGTTCACTAAAGCTGTGAAACTGTCCATCTTCTAATCCTACGATATGGGACATTCCTGTATACTTCAACCATTCATTGTTAGTTACAGCTTGAAATAAAATTCTAGCACAAATTAAAAATTGTAAACACTCGTACTCGACGAAACCAGGGAATTGTAGCTAATATCCTGACCTTAAAAAAGTGAAACCTTCATAACAGAAATTTCAGAAGCATACCAGGTGTGGAGAGGTGATGAGCTTCTAGACAACAAGATCAACCCTTTCACAGTCATTATCCAGATAGGCATAGACCAAGCAAAAACTTGTATTAACGTTTCACAGAGTACAAGTGGAACTGGAAAATAGAAGAAAAGGGCGAAATAAACGAGTAATAAATGAGCAGAGAGCTAACCAAATTGTTTGGGGTGCAACCGTCAAGCGGGAATATGGCGGCATGAAGAGGAGAGATCGGACAGCGAGTGGAGTGGTCTGAGACATGATCATCCCACTAAAGATAGAGCTTCGAACAGTTGCTTAGTGGAGTGATCTGCTCCTATTGATTTGCATACCTCTGTAATGACCAGTGATTGTCCCTAGCCAAGAATCCTTTTCCCTTCATTAATTTATTTATACCACATTAGTCCAAGAATCAGATATGAAATGTGACGCCAAATCAATTCAAGAATTTGAAATTAAATGATAACACCCAAAATGTCAAATTAGAACCTACAGTAGGCAAAAAAAGGTCAAATTGGGACCCAGGCAAGTTAAGAATCGCGAGAATGCTTTTTTATATCCTTTACTTGGCCATTAAAGCATTAAATTAAGCCAAGTAAGAACAGAAAAGTAAATTAAGCCAAGCACAAACAGACAAAGCTTAAGCCAAGCTCATAAAACTGAATTTCAACTGAAAACACATAAAACTGTTATAATGGGATATCAACATTCATAATAAAAAAAGTGTATTTTTCAGTTTGATTATAACAAAAGGTTGGATATTTAGTTTAGCCATAACAGAGAGTGTACAATTCATTTCTTAGATAGCAACAAGGGTTTTATTAATAACAAGGGCATCATAAGTTGTCTAAACTAATAGCAAGTGATTGTTTCATAAAACCTTAAAGCTATCACATTGTAGTTATGCAATAAATAATAAATATCACAATACTTTTCAGAAAAAATCATATGTAAATAATAATTCAAGTTTTAAATTGATATTATAACTCTATTGACAAGTTCTAAAAAAATACATGAAAGAGAGCCACTCACCTATCCTCCACTAAGTATTTTAGAGAGCAAAGTTGGTTGTCTAAATCTCCCTCCATAGCTTCTGTTGTTGTAGAAGAAGAAAGAACATACGGATAGAATCTGAAGAAATGAGCAGATACACCCTTCTTTGGTCGGAAAACTTAATCCACTCCGATTTCAGGTCATCTTCGCCAAGAATCAGAGTGGTAAGCCGGAAATGACCAACCCGTAACTAAAAGTTGAACATACACGCAACTTGCATACCTGATTATTCTTGTTGGGGAGGTGCGATAATGAGAATCGAGCTGGGGATTTTTTAAAGCGGAGATGAAAGTCAAAAGTTGAGGTTGCTGCTGCTGAAATTTCCCTCCCTACATGCCAATACTCATTATTGACAGCAAATTTACTCATGGTTGTTGAAAGACTTACAATGAAATGAAATAGAAACAAAAGAGAAGCGAAGTAGGAGAAGAAATCATAGAGTCTGGTTGTGGAAAGACTTACAATGAGAGGTCTGGTCGCCAATCCGCAAGAAAGACTCACTTGATCGCCCGATGCAGAGGGTTGAGGAAGGATGAGAGGTCTGGTCTGCGGCGAAAGATATGGCAGATTGACATCGAGGGCGGCTCCTTCGGCGGACGATGGGCTGTGACACTTCCTAGGAACCCTAGCTTATGAATCGGAAGAGGAGACATGTAGATGTATACCTGGGAGAAAGATTGAGCGGTGGGAAGCACACCACCATTGGGAAGCAGGTGCTGTAAACAGCAGGAAACTGGCGGAAAGCTTGTGCTTGCTGCAGAGAGCGGTGAAGCGGAGAAGCTCAAACGGAAATGGTCGCGTTAGTTATTCCCAAGGTCGGAGCTACAGTGCCTCATCGTTTAAACGGAAACAGGCCAACTAACATTCTTAGGCCTTTTAATAGTATAGTAGGATATATATATATATATATATATATATATATATATATATATATATATATATATATATATATATATATATATATATATGCGGAATATGTGAATAATATTTTAAAAACTTTTCTTTCGAGAAAGAACAAAAATAACTAACATAAGCGGCATCGGAAAATTCACAAAAAGTGCCGGCAAGATGTCAGTCGGGTTTATAATATAGTTAGCATATTCTTTTTAAAAAAACAGGAAAATGGTCTTTAAATCTAATAAGTACAACAATTAAGTTATAAGTATTATTCCAACGAATAGATAAATCTTTAGGAAAAACGCAATATTTGACACTATCACTCAAATATTGACGACGTTGCATTTTTAATGGATTATTAGCCCAAATAAGTCAAATCCCCCCTTTACTACCTCCATAGCATTTCCCAACGTGGCTAGCCCGTCTTTTACACATAAATTTAGAATATGACATGCACAACGATGATGAAAAAACTTACCCATCAAAGTAGAAGAAGCACACAATTCACGCAATCTATGTATAGCAGCAGTATTATTACTAGCATTATCAAAACCAATAGCAAACACCTTATCAATCAAATTGTACTCAATTAAAATACGCTCAAAGAGAATATAAATATTATCAGCGGTGTGTCGGTCATTAAATTCACGAAAAGCAAGAACACATTTATGCATTTCCCAATCACCATCAATATAATGTGCAGTCACACCCAAATAATATAAAGGAAAAATGAAAATTAATAATCCAACTTTTTAGCGGTTTTCATTCGTTGGTCCCATTTTATCGTTATTAATGAATAATCAAACCTTTGCACCTCATCTTCATTCGTTGGTCCCTGACCGGTTGATGACCTGCTATTCCAGGTTTTTTCATTTTCTTTACAAATCATTCAACTATAAATCCGACCTTTCACAAATCTTCTCCAAACGGTCCCACATATCATTTTTCTTTTTTTCCTAAAACTTTTCCCTTTTTATTTTTATCGTCTTGACTCTTTTATTCTCCTTTTTTGTCTTCTTAATATTATTTTTACTACTTTTCAAATTATTTTATTTTTTTAAATGTTTATGTATTCCATTTTCCTTTTTTTTTCTTCTTCCCATTTATTATTTCATTTTCATTTTTATATATTTTTTCGAATTAGTTTCCTTATAAAAGATCTTTTTCTCACCATTCTAACTTTTTACTTTATTTTCTTTTTACTTACACTTATATTCCTTTTTCCCTTTCTTACCTTTATTCTACCACTAATATATTTTTGAGAAAAAAGCCCCAAAATAGGACTAAACTAATTCCTAAACGCACAAATAGGACTATGTTATTTATCTTCCCAAAATAGGAATAAAATACCGTCTACCCTCTTATTCTACATTCCTACCTTTACCATAACTTAATAGGATAATCATATTTTACATTATAATAAAAAGAAAAATAACAAAAGGTATTTCAATTTATAAAAATATAGTAACAAAATAAAAAGAAAGGTATGGTAAGGGTAGAAATGTAAAATAAGAAGATAGACGGTATTTTATTATAATGTAAAATATGATTATCCTATTAAGTTATGGTAAGGGTAGAAATTTAGGATAAGAAGATAGACGGTACTTTAGTAAAGATAAATAACATAGTCCTATTTGTGCATTTGGGGATTAATTTAGTCCTATTTTGGGGCTATTCTTTCAAATATATACTAGTGGTACAATAAAGGTAAGAAAAGAAAAAAGGAAATAAATAAGTGTAAGTAAAAACAAAATAAAGTAAAAAGTTAGTACGGTGAGAAAAAGATCTTTTATAAGGAAAGTAATCCGAAAATATATATAGAAATGAAAATGAAATAATAAACAGGAAGAAGAAAAAGAAGGAAAAATGGAATACATAAACATTGAAAAAAATAAAAAAAAATGAAAAGTAATAAAAATAAAAATAAAAAGGAAAAGCTGGTAAAAATAAAAGAGTCAAGACGATAAAAATAAAAAAGGAAAGTTTTAGGAAGAAAAAAGAAAAATGACATGTGGGACCGCTTGGTGAAGATTTATGAAAGGTGAGACTTATGGTTGAATGATTTGCAAAGAAAATGAAAAAATCTGGAATAGCAAGTCATCAACCGGTCAGGGACCAACGAATGAAGATGAGGTGCAAAGGTTGGATTTTTCATGAATAACGATAGAGTGGGACCAACGAATAAAGACCGCTAAAATGTTGAATTATTAATTTTCATTTTCCCTAATATAAATGATGATGAATATTCTCTCATATATCACTACAAATACTAACACGTCCATCAAAGTTTGCGAAAAATATTTGTAATTTTTCCTTTTCCAAAACTAATTGTTGTCTAACACTAATCGTTGTCTAACAAGTGTTAATTTAAATTAATTGCAAAATGAGAAATGTAACAACTAACAATTAAGTACCTTAATGACAAATATATCAATGAACTAATACGAAAATGATAAATGTAACAATTAACAACTTTTATACTTTCACTACAAGAAATAGTACTATTTGTGTCGAATCTTTTAGCGTCGACGTTAGTGGACGCAAATAACGTACAATTTGCATCGACAAGCCGACGCGAATAACATTGAGCAGTGATCCGGAAAAAAATTCAATTTTTTCGAATTTGTGTTAAATTGTTGACGCTAAAAGTAATCCGATTTTTTTAAAAAACATTAGCGTCGATGATGTGGACGCAAAAATCGAAATGTAAAAATATTTAAAAAAGGGAAAACTTTAGCGTCTCTCCTTCGACGCTAGTGAAGCTAATTTAAAACAACCCTCGCCATATGTCTAGGGCAAAAGCGAAAGAACAGCTCAAGCTCAATGGAGGATCAGTCTCCATGAGGAGATAGTCTCCGTTTAGCACCGCAGCGAGCTGCACTTCAGATTTACGTCCGAAATCTGCTCAAGAGAACGACTCGCCGTACGTCTACGGTAATATTCTTCCTCCGAATTTCAGATTTACTTCCTCCTCCACGTTTTTTCCCTCAAATTCGTCCTGTTAATTGCTTGTTAATCGGTATTTCTGTTGTCAATTACTTCGTATTAGGTAAAAGTATCTACGAAAGCTACTTTGATTAATTACTTTAGGATAGAGCATAATTATTAGGGTCTGGTCGGCTATATGAGCTACATTGTTTTAAGAATGTTTGAAAACACAGAGGTTGGTATCCCATGTACTATATGAGCTACATTGTTTTAAGAATGTTTGAAAACACAGAGGTTGGTATCCCCTAAATCGTAAACAAAAAGTACAATTAGTACTAATTAAATGACTCAGTGTCCATAGTAAACAAAAAGTCCCATTATTGGCAACTTGTGTTCCTGATGCCATGTACTATCAGCCTCTACATCGTTTTCCTGCAATGATTACATCACATAAGCTTCTCCCATTGAACAATATCCATAGTAACTGTTTGGACGAATGTTTTTGGAAGGGAAACTTTCAGAGGACTTGGTCTATATCTTGGAGATATATTTGAGAGTTAATAAAACTTGGAAGGTTGACGTGATGTGCTATCATATATAATTTCCGTTGCACTTTTTTGTGTTTTTATAACAATATTTGTGAAGATATAGAATAAGCCTTCTCTGAATCCTTCCCTTGCAATTCCCTAAAAACCCACATCCAAATGTATCCTTAGCGGCTGTACTCAGGCAGGCTGCAGGCAGCTTACCTCCAAAGATGATATATCTGCTCCACGGCTGAAAGTCATTTCTAAACGATACCTCTTAGGGTCTTCTAGTGCCAACTGCACGCGCACACAAACCTTATTTGTGAAGATATAGCTAGCCTTTTTGTTTAACTACATAAACCTTAGTGTTCTTGTTTCTTTTTTTGTACTTTTTGTTGAATTTCATTTTTCAATGTTTATCACATACAGAGTATTCAAATGTGTGTGAAATTGAGTATGCTCATATTGAAACACCTGGCAATATGTACTAATTATGTATGTTGTTTCTTTCTGGGAATTAAAGAATATAATAATTACTAATTTGAGATTTATTCAATAAAATGTATACCTTTATTGTTGTATATAACATGCTCCTTTTTAATTAAACTCATTTATTAGTCTTTATATGAATGATTGGTAGAGCCTTCAAGTTGATCACTTTCTGGCGAGGATGCCGATAGATAAGAGTTGGATATTTATAAAGAATCGATTATCAGAAGAGTTTTGGAATGGATTACAAGGTTTTATAGACTATGCAAAAGACTTTGTGAATGAAGAAGGAAAGATAAGTTGTCCCTGTAAACATTGTGTAAATGGGCAAATGTTCCCATTGAGAGATGTTAAAAGGCACATCTTTGAATGTGGCTTTGATGTGACATATGCACATTGGGTTTTTCATGGTGAGGCGCCTGAGTTACCATCATATCAAAATCCGATTGCAGACAATGAGTCAGATGATGAAATGGCTGCTGTACTGAATGACATTGCTGCGGAAACTAACGACCATGGCATTGGTGGTGAGACCACAAACAATACCACTGATGAAGGGTATAGTCAGTACAAGGATCTATTATCAGAGCTCCACACAGAGTTGTATCCGGGGTGTACCAAGATTTCATCACTAAATTTTTTAGTGAAACTTATGCATTTGAAAGTACTTTATAAGTGGCCAAATGAGTGTATGGATTCAGTGCTAAAGCTACTAAAAGACGCACTGCCTGATGGTAGTAATTTACCAACTTCTCATTACGAGTCAAAGAAAAAGTTGAGCAAATTAGGATTAGGGTATCAAAAGATTCATGCATGTAAGTATGATTGTGTTTTATTCTGGAAGAGTAATGCAGATCTACAGACATGTCCAATTTGCAACACAAGTCGGTGGAAATGTATCAATGAACTAATAGGAAAATAAGAAATGTATCAATTAACTTATTAACTAATATTAATAAAAAATGTATGAATGTGTAAACTAAATTAATGGGAGTGTGAGTGTATAAGTAATAGGATGAATTTAATTACTATTAATCAAAGTGTAACTAATATATATTATATTGTTTATAGTATATACTCCCTTCCCCCCCCTTTTAAATGTCCCGGAAGAGGGTGACACGAGTTTTAAGAAAAGTAGGTTTGTGTGGTTGATATTAATAGATAAATTAAGAATAAAGTAAGAATGATTTTGAGCCACACAAACTTTACCAAATAAGGTATGAGACAATTAAATAGGGACATCCCAATATGGTAAAATGGAACATTTAAAAGGGGGCGAATGGAGTAATATATAAGTATACTACTATAAGATGAGTAGTACACTTATATTTAATACTTTAATATATACATATATAAGAAGATATAATAATTGTTAACTAATATATAATATAATGTTTATAGCATATAATATATAATTATACTATTTTAAGATGAGTAATACACTTATATTTAGTACTTTAACATATATAAGTATATATTAAGTAGATGTAATATGTAAATGTAAGTAAATAACAATAATATAATAAGTAGATATTAAATAAATATGAAGTATATATAAAGTAGATAATAAGTATATATTAAGTACATAATTAAATTTTAGTAATATAATATATGTATTTATAAGTAGATAATTAATATATAAGTAGATATAATAATCGTATAAATATATTTAGTGAGAATTGAAGAAGATGAAGATGGAGATGATTACGAATATTAGAGAATAGAGAGTAAGAAAAATAGGAGTATTTATAGTTTTTTTATACCCCACCTCCCAAACCCCCTGGACCCACTCCCTGCCCTCCAACGGCTATAGAGCCATTTAGAGGTGTTCCCAATGGCTAGGAGCCCTCCAATTAATTTAAAAAAAAAAATTAAAACAAAATATGGCCGTTGAGGCCCGAACGGGCCGGGCCGGTTCGTCATTTGGGAGGTCCGGGAACCACCCTTCCATAGTGCCGGGCCGGGTGGTCCGAACCGGGCACAGACCCGGGTACTGGGCCGGGCCAGGCCGTAACAGTACTGGGTCGGGCCGGTTACGGGGCAGTTAACCCGTCGCGATTCCATCCCTAATCCCCCATACAGTTTGATTATATAGATCTACTATTTGAATTTCATGATTGTTTTACGTTATACTCCCTCCGGTTCTGAAAGATCTTTACACTTTCCATTTTTGGCAGTACCACAATTATCTTTACACTTCTTATTTGCCTTACAAATCTACATCAAACAGTGTCAAACAGTGCCAAACAATGTCAAACTCCTTAATATTTGTGATGTCAAAGTGTTAAAAGCTTTCAGAAACGGAGGGAGTATAATGAGAGTTGGAAAGATGAAGTTAAATAAGTTATACTACCTTCATCTTGTAAATTTTTGTCGTCTTTAAAACTTTGATCAATTATATATTTTTATTAAAAATTATTTATAATATAAATATGATATGAAAATGTTATTTGTTTAAACTTTAAAGTACCTTTATAAAAGTAAAAAATTCTTATTTTTTTAACTCAGTCAGTAGGGTTGGACTCGGGCCGGGTCGGGCCCGGTCAGGCCGAGGGTTCTATATAGCTGGACCCGGGACCGGCCCGGGTAGCCACCGGGTCGGGTCCGGGTCCGGGCCGGGTAGCCACCGGGTCCGGTCCGGGTCCGGGCCGGGCCTCGGGTTTGGTTATTTTTTTTTTTTTTTGCTTAGCTACCCATCCCTGACCCCCCCCCCCCTCACCTCCCCACCCCCCAAACCCCTCCTAAACATCAAGCCCAACCCGGTGGAGCCCAAACAAATGAAAAAAACCAAAAAAAAAAATAAATTTGGCCCGGCCGGGCCGGCCCTTGTTATGGGTGACCCGAGCCCAGACCGGAAACCCACCGGGTCGGGCCTACCCGGACCGTTCACTGACCGGGCCACCGGTTCGGACCGGGCCGGAACAATACCGGTCCCGGGCCGGTTCCGGGTCGGGCCACCCGGCCCGAGTCCAACCCTATCGACCAGTAAACCACCAAAATCAGTGGGGTAAATGCCGGAAAACATTTTGATGAAATGATGGTTCAATTTTAATCAAATTCATGGTTCAATTTTGATGAAATGACAGTTTCAGGACAGAGGTAGTATACGAGTATGATCAATATTGATTTTTTTTTGAAAAGAGATTCTTATTAATGAAGAAGCAACAGGATGGTACATGAAAGCAACAAGAATAGGGAAAAGCAAAAGGAAAGAAAAAAGGAAAAGAAAACAAGGGAAAGAAAAACACATATAAGATGTTGTATAGTGTTGAAATGTTGATGACTAACTAGTTGGGGAAGGATAATATATGATCATATGGCTATACTTCAATTTCTGACAATATATTTACAAGTAGGAACTTTGGGTTTGAATTGAAAATTGGCCTCCACTGTCATGTGCCAATCCTTTGGAAAGCACGTAAGTTGTCCATTAAGCAATAGAAGTACAGTACACCAAATTCCAAAGCCATTTGCATAACACTTTAAAATAGTTGTTTGACATGATAAATCAATCAAAAAGCCAAAAGGACTGATAGGCGATTTACCAAACAGGCGAATTCTCACAGGACAAAATCAGAAGTAGAGAAACATGTCATATTAGTATAAACAATATCACAGTAATAACTTTCTTTTGGATATATATGGTGGGTTTGTCAGTTCCATTTTATGTTTCTCATACTATCACCATTTAGCTCTCAGTTCTCGGCTTCTGGATGGGAGGCATGTCTTCGAACAACCTGGAACAAAATTTGTTAACTAGTTAAAACAGCAACTTACAAAAGAGTCCATAAATCCGAAAGTTTGAAATCATATGCTAAGACAGAATTATTCAAGGGACTCATTGAGATATTTGCACACTAGAAAGTTTCAACACAAGTAGAAGTGCTTCAAGCTAAAGACAGTTAACTTACATGGAAAACACTCTCTTCCTCTTTTCACTGCAAATATACATGTCCAACTCTTCAATACTTAAGCTTTCGAAACTAGTGTCAATATCAAAATTTAGCAATTTACAATTATCCAAAGACGAGGAAGACGACCCAATAGAACCTGGCATGACTTCAAGATGTCCTTTAAGTTTGTTCATTAAAATAAAACCTGTACAGGAAAAGAAAAATGATCAAAATGTATAAAGGATACAAGAAAGCATCAATGTCATGATGAAATTAAAAAAAAAGCTTAGAGCTGGTAAGGTAACATTAATTTGAAATGGCTGAAGTAATTAAATTAGATCAACTTATTGAAATATGGCTGGAATGGATGAATCATCTAAGGGTCCACTAAAATAAAATAATAAATGGATTTAACGTGTCATTGCTTTCAATTCTATCACCAATTAGTTTCTCCATTTAATGGTCAAGTCAGCCAGCACAGTTAATTAAGGGAGTGTGTGATAAAAAGTCGGGCAAATATCCAGAAACTCAAGCTACCAAAGGGGCACTTCATATGTTATAACTGCATATTGAACCAAAGAATAACTTATACACCCTTCCACAAAAATTAGATGATAGAGATATGTTCTGCATAATTTTATCTGAAAACTTCATATGAATGAAAATTAATAAAATCATTAGCAATAATGTCACTTCAAGCAAAGATGAAATAAGACATACTGAGAGCGCGGAGAAACTTTAAATCAAGATTCTTGGCTATAGCTTTGGAACCAATTTTTTTTGCTCCTCTGAGAATCATCACTTTCAAACTAATTAGGAAATCCTAGCAATTAAAAGACAAGAACATATCACCAAGCTTTCCAAACAATAATGGAATCACACACACTCCAAGTGAACGATAGAATTGAAGATTAGCAAAGACTTACAAGTTCAGACTCATTTAGTGAGCAAAGCCATCTGATATCATCAACTCGACTTTTATTACTCCCTAAATTGAAATTTTCAGTATACATTCCTCTCTGTCCTTGTAAAAGACTCTTTTTTCCCTTCAGAAATTTTTGCTGCATTTCACACAACACAAGTTACACTTCAGTCAAAATTAAATGTTTATAAGCACAGATAGCATCATATAAAAAATCATCAAATTGAACAAGCAATTGTTGTTGAGCAAAAATGTGGGGCAAGAATAGATACAAGGATCACTCTAACATAGTCACACTACAATATAACACTGGTGTTAAGTATCACTCTAACAAAACTAAGTTACTAAACTGAAATAAATCTCTTTGAAAAAAAAGATATGAATTCCTTATGCAGTTTCACTGAAGAATGATATATAGAAATATCACATAGCTTAGGAATGTCAATCAAGAAACTGACTAACTGTTATGTGGAAGTGTAAAAATCTTGATTTCGCAGATCTTGAATCAGTAACGAAAAAGAATACCGACAGAGAGATTCACAAATACATTCAATTCTCCTACACATCCATGGGTTGAGGGATGGTTTCATAGTTCCCCAAGTCAATTCTTTCTCTTTAATTCACCATTAAACACTATCTAAGCAAAAAACTTTCAAGCAACTAATTTGTAGTAAGCAACATCTAAGTAGCACCGGGACGGAAACTGAAACGGGGACGGAAACTGGGACGCGGAAACTCTAAACTCAAAATATCAAAATACGGCAAAGGAAACGTCGAACTAAAAATTAAAATTTTACTAGTATAAGTAATGTTACGGTGTATTATCAATCCCTACGGAAGAACCTGACCCACTGCCAGCATCACTAGAAGACCCACTAACTTCAATGCTTCCCATATTTCAAGATTAAAAAGATGAATCACTTATTGTGACAGCAATTTAATACTCTGGCAGCAATTAATTTAAAGCTCACCGCCTCACAAATAAGCGGCAAGGGATATCCTGTTCTTCAAGCCTTCAATGCAACACCAGAGCCTTTGTGTCTTTCACAAGGGTTCGTCGCTGGCAGCTTCAACACTTCAATCGTTCAAGTCCGATGCAGACTGTGTGACTTTGTTGTTCCAGTCGACTGGGGACAGGGGAGTCGCAACTCTTCAAGCCTTCGTTTTCGAGTGCGGGACTGGGGAGTCGCGCAGAAGGATTGCAGAAGGATTGCGGACGACGTTCGTTTGCGGATAGAGTGCGGCACAGCAGGAATGGTATTCTTCAGATTCAGGAAGAAACGAATATGAATTAAAAAAGGGGCTTTTTTCAGAAATAACCTTAGAGCTGAAAATAATATCACTTTTATCAATATATTATTCGCCGACGTAAATATCTAGCCGTTGTTTAAATAGCAGTGGAGATCTATCTCCCCCACCGTTATTAGTTAATAAACTAATACTTTGTACAAACTTAAGGAGTAACTTAATCTAATTTGTTGAGTGGACCTAGTTTTGGTTTTTTTTACATAGGAAGAAAATGTAAAAAGTTTATGAAAAAGAAAAAAATAAAAAATAAGGGAAAAAACTAAAATTTAAAAATAAAGAAAAAACTTAGTCAAAAAATTGAAATGCCAAAAATGCGTAATAAAAAGATATTTGAAAACTTGTAAGCTAAGTAGCACCGGGAGGGGGACGGAAACGGAAGGGGACGGAAACGGGGACGGGGAAACGCTAAACTCAAAATATTAGGAAACCGGTACGGCAAGGAAACGTCAAACTAAAAATTAATTTTTTTAGTAATATAAGTATTGCATATGTCTAACAACCCAAAAAATAATTAAACAAAACATACATCCTTGTTATAATCCATTCTACAAGCACAATAAATAAAATTTAAAAATCACTACGTAAATGTGTCATTTGGTGAATAGCGAGTGAAATTGAAATTGGAAGCATTTGAAATTGAACAGAATACTCTCACCCAAAAACCAAACCCTTTTCTTCTTCCTTCCTGTCCGGTGAATAGCGAACCGCAGTCCAGCACGGTAGCACAGCAGCGGCGCAGCACTCCTGGCCTCCCATGAGTCCGATGGTCGATGGTCTCTTCGCAGTTCGCAGAGACGCAGTTCGCAGAGAAGAAGAGATGCACGGAAACGTAGTTCGTTCGCAGTAGTTCGTTCGCAGTCTTGGACCCTTGGCCTCTTCGCAGTTCGCAGAGACGCAGAATCGCAATAACCCTTCTTCCGTTGTTCGTTCGTAGGCTTCGGTAGGGATGGATTCGGTTCGGGCCACCCGGCCCGTGACCCGGCCCGGCCCGTGACCCGGCCCGGCCCGTGACCCGGCCCGGCCCGGTACTGTGCGGGCCCGGGACCGGCCCGGTCGGGCGGTCCGGGACCGGGTCTGGGCCCGAACCGGGGGGAAGGGGTGGGGCGGGCTCGGTTCATCATTTTTGTGACCCGGCCCGGCCGGGTCGGGTCCGGGCCCGGGTCCGGGTCTATTTTAAAAAAAAAACTTTTTTTTTTATTTTTTGCTACTAGCCGTTGAGGCCTTGGGGGTGGGGCTGGGGACAACCCAAACGGCTATATAGCCGTTGGGTGGGGTAAAGGGGGGGTCCGGGGGGGTTGGCTGGTAGGGGGTGGGGGGTAAAAAAACCTATAAATTCTCCTACTCTTAAACATTTTTTCATATCTCTTCTCCAATTCTTCCTAAATCCTATTCTTAACTCTCTACTCTCTAATTCTCTTATTCTCCAATATATTATATATCTACTCTCTAATTCTCTTCTCCAAGAAGTTAAGATGGAAAATCAAAATGCCATTATACGGTATAATTTTGATAAGCAGAAGGACCCGAAGACCGGGATGTGGTACGCAATTTGTAAATGGTGCGAAAAAAATTGTATTATGGGGGCTTCAGGCGGATTCAGGATGGCAATCAAGCATATGAAGTCATGTGACAAAGCCAAAGGATCGGGAGGTGCGGGAAGTTCCGATTGATTACAATTTTCAAAATGTTTATCTTAAAGTTTGTTTTAATTTTCAAATGTAGTTCCTATTTCATTTCAAATAAATGCAATTGAAGTTTGTTTTTAATACTCGTATCAAACTATAAACTATAAAATATAAAATATAAATTATAAAAAAAAAATTAACCGGCCCGGCCCGAACCGGACCCGACCCGTGACCCGGGCGGGTGGCCCGGCCCGAACCGGACCCGTCCAACCCTCGGGCCGGTCCCGGGCCCACTGTTCTTGAACCGGCGGCCCGACCGGGCCTAGGCCCGGCCCGGGCCCAACCCGGCCCGAATCCATCACTAGGCTTCGGGTCTTCACAGGTAAGCTATTGAAGTCCGTTTTTTTTAATTTTGTGCAGAAACGCATAGGCCCAATCCCAGCGCCGTTTCCGAAACGTTTCCCAACCCGGCCCAATAGCCCATCATCTACGAAACGTTTCTGGACGTTTCCATGGAGTTTCCGGCCATTTCCCGGCGTTGGACGTTTCCGAAACGTTTCCGGGACGGAAACCTCACCCTTCCCGGCGTTTCCGTGCTTCCTAGCTTGTAAGTTAAATTAATTAAACTAATTTTAAACAATATATCGTAAGATGCTAAAAATGTATAGACTTTAAAAATAAATCTTGAAAATAAAAAAAAATATAAAAAATTTAGTCAAAAATCTGGAAAATTGTTAAAAAATACAAAATATGATTTTTGTAATGTAAATTTATATAGTTAATATAATTTATATAAACAAGAAAATATAAAATTTTAATAATAATAAATCAAAACTTTAATACAAAGTAAAATATATATATGAAAAGTAAAAAAGGTGTAGAAGACGTAAAAATAAAAACAAGTCTTAAAAAAGAAAATCTCAAAACTTTCAAATTAGTTATAAATTTGACAAAATGTTTTGAAGTACAAATTTAACTTTTATGTAATTTAATGTTTTTACAATATATTTAAAAGAATTATTTTAAGTGTCGTTATATTGGTTTTTTGTTGTATAACGTTGCTTTGTGTTGCTTTTTTATAGATATAACTTCTAATATCTTATTCTTTATTTATTGGTTATTTATGTTCCATTTTATTTTTTATTATGATTTCTATATATTTTTTATCCTTTGAAATAGAAAACTAACACACATGGTATTTAACTACTACTCCGTAGTATTTATGATCAGGGTCATAAGTCAATTGAAACAATTCTAAATTTCAAAAATTAAAAAAAAAAACAGTAAACAAGATAACTAGAGAAATATCACAATAATTATACAACAAAACACAAAACCTGATACAATATTTACCACAATAATTTATCACAACAAAATACAAAAAAAAAACAATAATTGAGAAATTTGTTTAATAATTATGAAATACATTTTTTCATATTTTTAAAATGTAAAATATGAAAAGTAAAATGATATGCAACAAAAAAGCAACAAGTTAAAACAAAAAGAAACAAAGTAAAACAATAACACGATGCAACAAAATGAAACAAGATGAAACACGATGAAACAAAATGAAACATGCTACAAAATAAAATACGATGCAACAAAATGAAACACGATGAAACAAACTAAAACACGATGCAAGAAAATGAAACACGACGCACCAAAATGAAACACGACGCAACAAAATGACACATGATGAAATCATACTTCAATTTAGTTTTCTGCATATATGACTAGAAATATAATTACAATCTATACTGAAGTACTACAATTATAATTACATCCCCTACTAAAGTTCAAGAGAGAGTCAAGACTTCTTCAAGATGGAGAGGGGCCAAGTGGTGTTGTTCTCTGTAATAGCAACAATGAAGATTCTCTTAATAAACTTCCTAAGCTGGATGCAGACTATACCATGCCTGAAAATGAGATAGATACTAGAACTAAAAGCACTTTAGATGCTCCAGATTAGTCACTACTCAGTAGTTAAAATTTGGGGCCTATATTCAGGCTCTAGATATATTCAAGAATCAATTTGGGGCCTACACCGTGACTAATTCAGGCTCTAGCTAAAATTGATTTAGCATCAATTTGGGGCCTATATTCAGGCTCTAGTGCAAATGCAAAAACTTGGAAGGAATCAGGTTGTACCCTTGATTCCTTTTCCTTAACAACATATACAAGCTCTAACTCATACAAGCATCTATAATAAACTTGGAAAGAATTAAAATTATGATTGTGCTTTGTCTTTGATGAACCAAAAACTAGTCATTTTTTTGAATACCAGTTCAGCCTTCTTTATCATCATCACTATTCTGTCTAACCCATCATTACCTATCTAGAGATGATGGTCCTAGGATTGTCCCGCAATGCTGTATTTCACAGGAGATGATATACTCCTACAACATGAAGAAAATAACTTTAATGTAGTGTGTAGTTCTGTAACCATATTCTGAACCGGTAGCCTTTAAAGGTTTTAGACTCTCACAACAAAGTAAAGAACTTCTTAATGAAATCTGAACAACTACCTGCACTCTGTAAAGCTTCAGAGCATGTAAACTACATTTTGATTTTAAGACTCCAATGCCATCAACTCAAGTAGGAGGAGCAATGTCCAGATGTAAATATATTATTTTGGTCGCCCACCAAAACAGGCAACAATTAAACAAGAAGAAATTGATATCTTCAATTACATAAACAATTCTATAGCACATGAAGAGTATAGTTAAAAACTAAAAAATTGAAGATAAAATATATTAATGTATGCACTTGCTTACAATAATAATATCCTAATGTATATTCTTAAAATATTCCAAAGCATAGACCTGTAAAAATGATGTATTGGTAACACTTTTAGAGCACTAAAAGTAAGAGTATAAAACACTTAAAAGTGCTTTCAAACGGAACAATAGAAAATGAGCTTCTTCTTAAAGTGGTTTCAGCTAAATGAAACTTTTATAAATTCACATCAAAAGCATCTTGTAGCTGAATTATACTGCAATTGAGAAACAAAACCATGTTTAACACAAATACAATCAAACATAAGATATCCAAAAGAGTGATTGATAATTCCAAAACTTCAGACGCTTTTGATTTAGCATCAGTTTGGCTTGTTACATTCAGACATGTGTTTAGTGACTTCATTACAAGCTTGGTCATTCCTGAAATCTGGTTCATATTGATATTGATATTGATATATGCATATAATAACAGAAAACATTGCAGAACAAAAACATTGCAGATGAGGGGATGCGGCGGCTATCCAATCAACCTCCTATAATTGACGGAGATGATTCTAACCTTATTGAAGATGAACCTCAGCAACGCCCCATTCATACTCGCGAGCAGCAACAGGATCGAAATCCACCGATTTCATAATTGACGGCGATGATTCTAACCGATTTTTTTTAGGAGATAGAATTCAAAGATCACCGAACTGGATTTAGCCTTCGAGAAGCGATTACGCCGTTGTGAAAGTGACAATATGTGAGAGAGGGAATCGGAGGAAGGAAGAGCCTCTTGGAAGTTGTAGGAAGAGAACGACGAAGTATGACTTTCTCCGTATGTTTTAGACTATTTTTGAAAAAAAGAAATTAAAAATGAAAAGTTAAAAGTTTGAATATGAAAGATATTTTACCGGTAGACACAAAGGAAATGTTGGGCTAAAAAGGGGTATCTACGGATATTTCCACATCAAAAAAACGTATCAGAAACGTTTCCCAACCTGGCCCAAAACCCCAATAGCCTAGAAACGTTTCCTGGCCTTTCCCGACGTTTCCCCAGCATTTCCCTTCGTTTCCCGTTTCCGAAACGTTTCCGGGACGGAAACTTGAAGGAGATGGGCGTTTCCGTGCTTCCTAGAGCAACATAATCAATATACTTTATGTGGTTGAAGTGTGCAAAGTTCTACACAAAAACATTTATTCTAGCAACAAAATAAAAGACAAAAATAAAGATTATAGGAATAAGAGTTTTCATTAAAGTCAAATACAAAAACATCATAATTTTACAACTGTTCTCTACGGGTTTTCATCGATTTATATCGTTTGATAATGACATCATTGTCAATTTCCGAGAAGATGTCTTTTTCTACGGTCTATCATTAGCGGTGACTGATTCTAGGGTATTTAAGTTGTTTTGTTCGTCATTTGTTGTTGAGTTTTCTTAAATTGTAGTTGAAGGCACTACAATTTTGGATGAGCTACTTTCATTAGCTTTTTCACCGTTATAGTATCTATTCATTACCTTTATTGAAAATAACGAGATGATAAATTACTACACTAATATTGAATACCTTAATAATCTACAATAGTATAAGGGGGAATATTGTTAGGGGTTAAACGGTGATTAAAAAAATGTTGGTGGTTCTTAGTGCATAATCTCACTGTACTTTATGTTTACTTTGTTGTACATGTTGCAGCTTCCATTGTTAACGGTGATTTCAACGTTATGCCCTTACCGGTTAAAACAGCTTCCATTATTGTTTCAGGCCTTTCAGCTTCTATTTTAGGAGTTTTATACTCCGTATGATAGTATAAGGTATCGGCCAATGGTAACTAACGGTGATTCAACGCCCGACACAAAACCAGTTGCGCAATCTCTTCGGCAATTATACTCCTCTCTTCGGTTTTAGCCGCTCAACATTCTCTTCATAGAAATGGCTTCTGACAGTTTAGGCAATCTCTTCCGTTTCAGTCGCAGTTGTTCAACAGATTTTCCTCTTCTTCCCTCTTCTATATATACTCGTAAGTTTTTCCTCTGTTCATCCAATTCTGAATTGTATCGTTACTTTATTATTACTGTTCTACACATCTCTGTTTCAAACCACTTGTTTATTTACCTGCGCATTCGTTTAATAATTCATTTTTTTTGGGTTTTCCCTCTATATTTGTGCCATCTATGTGTTTGATTAAATGCCCCCATGAAATCAAGTATTTTTTTGCTCTGCAGCCTCTATTTACATATGCCCTATTTTATTTCAGCATTTTCAACATTGTTCTCATTTGTTTCTAATACAACAATGTACAGCGTAACGATACCAAAAAGTTGACTAAAGTAGGACTATATTTAAAAGAGAACTTATAAGTAGTGTTATTGTTATATTTGGAATGCTTTAATTGATACATAACTTAAGTATTAGTTCTTTTTAATGGACATGAGGAGGACTCCGACCATAGCTATCTTCCTGTTTGAAGCTAATTTTTGTTGGAATCAATTAATTAACTTTTACTCTTATTGTATTAAGACAAACAACTCAAATATAGTTTTTTTTACCTATATATTCATATAGATCTCTAATTTAGGCAGGATTGGAATGATGCCTCAACAATTTATTTTCTTTGCATTCTGATTATATTGAAAAAATAATTTGTTTTAGTTGAGTTTTAGTTTCATACAAAGATGTTAATTTCCTTCCCTTCTAAAGTTTACATTAGAAGTTACAAAGTTTTATAGACAAAATTTTCTCTGCTATAAAAGTCATATAAGTTATGACGTTTCAAAGATTTACATAGTTTTCTATTAGGTAATAATAGTATTAAAAGTTGGAGATGCAAGAAGTCTCAATTTTTTTTGCATATTTTATAGTCCTTTCACTTTCTGAACACTGTAAGTTGAAATTATGTTTATTTCTTTGCTTTCCTTAAGCACAATTGTATTAGTTCATGGATTATTGAAGCCTTTTTATGATCTATACAAGCAAGAATGATTTCAAATATATAAGGTTGTGCTACTTTTAGGTATTTTTCTGATCGCCTATGTTATATGGAGTATAAGTCTTTTTTCGGTGGTACATAGTACCAGAGTATGCAATTCATGGTCAATTATCACAGAAGGTTGATGTGTATAGTTTTGGTGTGATAGTCTTAGAAATCATAAGTGGTCAAAGAAGCAACGACTTAAATATTTCTGGTGCACATGAAGGCGGATTTCTCCTCCTAAAAGTAAGAAAATCCCAATGATAATTTACCTTATCAGTTTTTGTTTTAAGATTTTAAGTTATACGATCATAATGGATAATAACTAAAAATGATAATTTTTGATAATCATAGAAGTTGTTCAAAGTGTTCCTTTGACCTTTGTCTTACCTGCTGCCAAGAGCTGAGGAATGGCCACTTACAGGGGAATGAAAAAGTAGTTTTCGAATACATTAACAATGGGATAGAATATATGTATGGTAACACTGATAGCAAGCCTGTTAAAGAAAGAAGACGTAAGAGGACTGATGAAAAACTTGATATTGAAGACTTTGGGTTAAAATCTAGTGAAGAAGATATTGTGTTAGAATTTGAAATGAAACCCAATGGTAATGATGACGAACTTCCTGATGAGGAAATTGAGTTAAAATCTGAAGTGAAACCCACCGAGAGTGATGGTGATTGCTGCATAGAATGGAAAACTGGGGTGAAAGGTGACATTCCTTGTCCTCCAAAGAACATGGGTGGTTGTAACGAGGGAACCTTAGTATTAAAACACTTGTTGGAGAAACATTATGTTTCAGAGTTAATAGCCAGAGCAGAAGAAATAGCAAATACTTGCAAGTTGAATGAATTATCTGGGTTTCCTGATCCATAGTGTTCTTGTTTGAGAACTTTTAGCAAGAATGAACTTAGTGACAAGCTGTTCAAGGCAGCATCTCGGGAGGATTCTGTTGATAACTATCTGTACCATCCTGAAGCTAAAGACATTCAACCTGGGGATCTGAATCATTTTCAATGGCATTGGAGTAAGGGACAGCATGTAATTGTCAGTAATGTACTGGAAACTGTATCAGGGTTAAGTTGGGAACCACAGGTTATGATGCGTGCCTTTCGTCGGAAAAGAAGTAAGCATCATATGATGCTTCTAGATGTGGGGCCAAAGACGTATATTGCTTATGGAGTTCATCAAGAATTAGGGCGTGGGGACTCAGTAAGAAAGCTGCACTGTGATATGTCTGATGCGATGAATGTACTGACACATATTCATCAAACAAAATTAGGAATGGAACACCTTCCAAGTATACAGAAGTTTAAAGAGCAGCATGCTACACAGGATCTATTGGAACGGCAGGTCAGCCAAGAGCAAGAGTGTGAAAATGGATTTGATGGGCTAAATGAAGAATGTTCTAGACATGGTACTACAGCAAATGCAAACTGTGTTGATCAAGGAAATGGTCAACCAAATTGTATGCAAAATATGGTTTGCACTCATGGCACAAGTGCAAATAGTGTGTTGGAGGAATGTGAAAATACAAGCACTAATTGTGAACTGCAGTTAAGTAATAACAATCCCCCTGAAGCATTAGAAGATATGTGTGATGATGGTGGTGCTCTCTGGGATATTTTTAGGAGAGATGTTCCTAAGTTGGAAAAATATCTCAGAAAGCATTTCAAGGAGTTCAGACACATTTATTGTTATCCAGTGCCGCAGGTAGTTCATCCTATACATGATGAAACTTTTTACTTGACTGTTGGGCATAAAAGGAGACTAAAGGAAGAATACGGGATTGAACCATGGACCTTCGTTCAAAAATTAGGAGATGTTGTTCTCATACCAGCTGGCTGCCCACATCAAGTTAGAAATTTAAAGTCATGCATTAAAGTTTCTGCTGACTTTGTTTCTCCTGAAAGTATTCCTGAATGCATTAGATTGACTGAGGAATTCCGTACTCTTCCCCAGAATCATAGGGCCAAGGAAGATAAGTTGGAGGTAAAAAAAATGATCATTTATGCAGTGAAAGAAGCTCTGGATGATCTTCGGGGATGTATTTTATAGGGTTGATAAGTAATAGATGATGTAGACGAGGAAGAAGCAACAAAGCCTTTTCTGTCTGGAGATGACTTTCTTTGTTGGTCAGCTGCTAATCATTTTCTTTGTTGAATGATGACTTCTGGAAGGAGAGCTCAGATGTTTTTCTATCATGCTGCAGTGTCCTTTATTCTTTTTAGCATTGTTGAATAAGAACGGGTCAATTTATTGCATACATTCATAACAAATGAACAAATGATATTGAGAGAAGAATGTGAAGATGTATCACATATTGAACCAAAAAAAATGATTATCTTTTTACTACTTATCATGTTAGCTTTCAAAGTTCCCCCATTCTCTTTTACTCTTGTATTTTTATGGCATAATTCTCTTTTACTCTTGTATTAGGTCTTAAAAGACAAATATGGGTGATAAATGAAAATCCCCTACTGAAGTTGTGGAATAAAAATTATTTGGGATTATAAGATGACTTTCAAAAATTATTTGTGCCTACGACGAGTCAACGACAACGACTTTGGGGCAAAAGTTTCATCAAGGACTTTGTGCCTACGATACGTATACACGGATGCCTAGCAAAAGTTGACACTATTTGAATTTAAAAATAGACTCAACCTTCGTCATATTAGGATGTTTTTACTTGAACTGTTTGCAGTTTCACACCAGACCATATTTTAAAAAACTTGACCAGACTAGACTTTCGTAGTTGTAAAATACACAGAGACCAGACATTTATCAGACCAGGCTAGATCAGACTTAAACATATCAGACCAGCAAATTTCAGTCCAAGTAAAAACATCATTAGAGTACATTAAAACTGAAAAACTGCAATTCCACAAGTTTACAACATTATTGAGCCACTGCACCTTGAATAAAAGAGGACCACAATCAGAACATTTGGGAGGCTTAAAGAGTATCCTAATCGTCGGTGTCACTTAAAAAGGAACTATCACCTCTTGATTTTAAGCGCAACAAACAAGATTGATTACTTGTTACTATTTCCCACTACTTCTATTCGTACAACTTGTTTCCTAGAACTCTTGCTTTAATTTCTTACATGCACTACAACTCAATAAATATTTGACTACTTCTCTAACCAAAACATTTTTGTGTTTTTTATGATATTGTTTTTTGTGAACCTTACTCCTACTATTATTGTTATTATTGTCATCTTGGCTGCTTTGTTTCCCCACTTATAATCTAGCCTATAAATACTTTATTGTTTATGATTCCTTATCAATAAATAACAAACTATATATGAATTCAAATATTGTATTATACTCATATATTCACTCAACATAAATCAAGTGATTAATGTCCCACAATGGCCTTGGGCATTACCATGAACGCGCAACGCGTGTTACTAAACTAGTTAGATTAATAAGAACAAGTCACAAGCAAATTCATACTATAAATGATGATTACAATTTACAAGTTTACAAATAAATGAATAATAATCAAATTCATATCAAGACAAGCTTTAACGTAGTCTTTAACTTGAATTAAAAACACAATAAAATCAAAAGATTAAAAAAAATACCTCTTAAGCACTTGGGAGCTGCCCAATCCGCCCCTGCTTAGGACTGAGCCGTCTGAGACTCCGAGTGTTGAGCGCCTGTCGCCTGAGCCACTGTGCGCTGTCCAGGACGAGTGTTCCTCCGGCAGAGACTGAAGTCTGAAGATGGCCGAAGTAACGTTTTTGGCCTTTGGGGTTTTGCGGCAATCTCTTGTTTTGTCGAGTCGCCGAACCGGAAAGAAAGGAAGAAGCGGTCAAGCGGACTGCTCACTTTCCCCTGCGCCTGCTTTTGTACTAATAATTTGGACTCGGTCTGATTTTTTAAAAATTAAGACTCGGCTTGTTTTTTAAACCTATATACCAGGTAACATTTACACTTAACATTTCATTTATGTCCATCAACAAAATGCTTTTCATATTTAACTTTCAACTTTTCATTTTGTATTCTTTTATTTCAAAAGAAAGTTTAAATGCTAAGGTCAATCAAGTTAAGATAAAATAAACTGTATATCCTGCATCTGCATCGACCTTATCTCCCCAAATCTTACGTTCATCTTCCTTGTCTATCAATTTCCTTAAATCGCCTCTCTCAGAGACTTCACTTTAATCACAGAATTGAAGCATCGCCCTCTCGGTCCATCTCAATCGTCCCAAAGCGGTAAATCAGTAACAAGCTGAGCGGCCGTCGACATCAGTACGCCCATCCTCACCACGAGCGGAACTATCGGTGCAGACAAGTTGAGACTTGTTCCTACTCACTCACGCCGGTCGGCGTTCACTACTTTGCCGGAATCTCGAAATTAGCAGAATCTCCCTTGCCTTTTATTTCATGTGCATGTCCCATGTACATGTGCCCCTCGCCCGCTCCCTAGACTGCCCTGCGCGGCTGCTCCCTCCGGCCTCCACCTGTGCCTGCTCGTTGAGTCACTGTTCTTCTGATTTTCAGGTATGTATTTTACTTTAAGTTTTATTTTTTTATATTTTATTTAGTTCAACTTTATATCTTTATTTCTGGAATTCGAGGGGTCCCGTTGTTGTGAATTCAGAATGATTGCTCTCTCGCTTTACTTGTTGTAATTTAAGTTGTGATTTAAGTTGGAATTTAGGTCGGAATTTGCTTGGTTTATTTTTCATTTTGTTGTGTATTGTGTATTCGGAACGTGATCTGTAATTTTATTTGTGAACATTGTGACTCGTTTGCGTTCAGTGTTAGACAATTAATTCGAAACAATTCAGGTTGTTGTTGTATAGTGTGAATTCTGATTTATACATTCCTAGCTTACTCAATATCTCTGACGGATGGTATATCCTGGGGATACCGCTGAAGGGTATCTACAGAGTAGTCAGAACAAGTAAGAGAGAGAGAGAGAGCATAGGTGTGTATTATAAATGAACTCGAGATTTGGATCTGGGATCCTTTGCAATGAAGAAGGGGCTAGCTATTTATAGCAGCCATAGATGCTAGGTGCAATAAGTGAGGGTACATGTGGCAAGTAACCAGCGGTGGAGAGTCAACTCAACCAGGGTGGCGTCGATATAGCATGTGGCTGCATTCAATGCGGTGGTTTGGATGTGACGTTGCATTCAATGCGGTGATTCAGCGCATGTGGAAAGGATATCCAGTCGAGGAGAGTGCTCTCGACTACAAGCACCCTGGGGCTGCATGTGCCGAAGGCTATGTATGAGCCGCAGGCTGCCTGTGCCGAATGCCGTATGTAGCTGGATACCACTATGTGTTGGAGGCCGTGCGTAGCCCGGAGGACCGTAATGTGCTGGAGGACGTACGTCCCCTGGGGCCTACATGTGTTGGACGACGTACGTCCCCGAGACCTTCTATGTGTTGGAGGACGTACATCCCTTGGGGCCGTACGTAGTTGGGGAGGACTTCATGTGCAGGAGGACATACGTCCCCTGGGGCCGTACGTAGTTGCGGAGGACCGTCATGTGTTAGGGGCCATACGTAGCTGGAGCTCTTCGTGTATTAGAGGTCGTGCTGTAATACTTGAGATTTAATTTAAATGGATTAATAGTACTACTCATACCAACAAGGTGCATCTCCTTTTAAGGGAACTCATTAGCCAAGAACTCCAAAGTTAAGTGTGCTTGAACGGGAGTAGTCTTGGGATGGGTGACCAACCCCCTGGGAAGTTTCTCAGGGCACGCACGAGTGAGGACAAAGTGCGCAGAAAAAGCTAATGGCAGTTTGTGAGGACAGTACTAGAGGTCAGAAGTAACTACCTCGGGGTCGGGGTATTACAAATAGGGTTGGTTTCGGTTCGGGTTCTGAACCGATTCAGAATATAACCGAACCGAACCGATATTTTAGTTTACCAAATTATCAGAACCGGAACCGAACCATTGTACGAAAGGGTACCGATTTTTGGTACCCGATTTTTTCGATTCGGTTTACCAGAAACCGAAAGAAACCGACTAAATTGTAATAAATAAAATTGAACTGATATTCAATTGATTAAAGCCCATTGGAACTTCAATATTTGTTCCCGATTAGCCCAATGGAAGCCCAGAACGTAACTTAGCTTCCAAGAACATATCTTGGAATTCTACACCAAGGGGACCATATTTATATTGAAGTTTTGGAGTAGGAAGCTTCTCGTTTTCCGGTGTCGGACAAGATTAAAGAGAATAGGAAAAGAAGCTGAAAAAATAAAACATTAACCCAACTGCGGGAATTGAACACGCGACCTACGAGAGACGACAAACGCCGGCTAACTAACTCAGCTACTCTTCAAGTATGTTCAAATCATACTCGGTTTAGTATTATACCTTTATTAAACGTCATTAATTATTATTGTTATTATAAATAACAATTATTATTATTAATATAAAAATGTCGGTTCGGTTCGGTCCGAACTGATATTTTGTGCACATCAACCGAACCCGAACCGATTTTTTTTCGGGTCCCGATTATTGGGACCCAATTTTGTTCGGTTCGGTTCGTTTTTTTCTAAAGCGCTTCGGTTATTTTCGGTACGGTTTTCGGTTTTTCGGTTCAAAATGCCAGCCCTAGTTGCAAATGGTATCAGAGCAACCCTACGACAGTGTGTTGATCCGTTGGATATCGGGCGGGCATTTAGCAGGGAAAAGATTCTGGGATATGATTGAGTTTGGTTTATGGGCACAACGAGGACGTTGTGTTCCTAAGTGAGGGTGATTATAATACTTGAGATTTAATTTAAACGGATTAATAGTACTACTCGTACCAAAAAGGTGCATCTCCTTTCAAGGGAGCTCATTAGCCAAGAACTCCAAAGTTAAGCGTGCTTGCACGGGAGTAGTCTTGAGATAGGTGACCCCCTGGGAAGTTTGACAATGGTGACCTTTGTGTTAGGGCGTGTTGGTTCCATGCTCTTCTCAGTTGGAGCATCAGTATGTTTCTCAGGTGTCATATTAGGTGTCTCCTCCTCTTCACTGTTCTTCGGCTTGTCCTCGGTTGTTTGTCTCCCACTTCGGAGAGTGATAGCTTGCACATGTTCACGGGGATTAGTTTCTGTAGTGCTAGGCAAGTTGCCAGGCTGACGACCGGGAACATTATTCTGAGTAATTTGCATCATCAGAGTTTTGATCTGATTGTCAATGCTAGCCTTGTATTTTGTCATTTCCTCCCGTTGCCTTGCTAGTTCAGCTACCAACAAGCCTATCTCCGAGGTTTGGGCTGCCTCTGTTCGTCGTATATGCGGGGGCACGTAAACCTGATTGTTCTGGGTTGATTGGTTTACTGCCCCTCCTTGGCTTCGCCCGTGGAAGTTGTGCCCTTGATTGTTGTTGTTGGGGTAGCTCTGGTTACCTTGGTAACCTCCACGAGGAGGACCATTATTGTAATCTCCCCGCCATTGGTTGCCTTGGTAATTTCTCCCCTGGTAATTCTGGGGAGGATAATTTGTGTTACCCCCCCCCCCCTATTACCTTGATTTGCCCATGGCCCTTCTTGTTTCGTTCTGCCATATTCCAGCATGTTTACCTCCATGTTGTTACTTACATTACAATCAACTAATTGACAAGAATTGGGCAAATGCGGACCAAAACATATCTCATAGGAGAGTACAAGTTCAGTAGAATTAGAAACAGGTGAATAAACATTAAATTGTGATGAGTGTGGGGCAGAGTTCGAGTTCCCGAAGTATCGGGATGGTTGCTGATTCGGGGCAGCACCAACGTGGTTGACTTGGTTTATGTGATTGTTGCCGCTTTTAAGATTTTTCACTTCCACCACCAACCGTTCAATCTTTGCGGTTAAGGCCGTGAGTTGGTCAACTTCAAGATAGCCTGGGTTTGTGACCACTGAAATTCTATCATCGTACTAGTATCTTGCGTTGGAAATGACCTTCTCCACCAGAGCTTCATTGGCGTCGGGCGCCATGTCAAGGAACGATCCCACCTGCGAAGAGAAATCAAGCTCTTTTTTGCTTCCAACTTGAAGCCAATTATAGAAATGGAACATCAAGCTGCTAGGGTCCATCATTGTGAGTGGACACTTGTTTCTCATATCCTTGAAGCGCTCCCATGCTTCATTTAATGATTCCGTCGGGAATTGCCTAAAATTTTGGATTGCTGTTTTGATTTTAGCAACCGCCGACGGAGGAAACTACTCTTGCATGAACGCCTGATGTAGTGCTGCCCATGTCGTGAAATGTCCTGTTGGAAAACTATCCAACCATAGAGATGCTCTATCTCGAAGTGAGAAAGGAAATAGGGTCACTTTTACGGTGTCAGGAGTCACTCCGTTGAAGCGGAATGTTTGGCACGCTCTGGTGAACCACAGCATGTGGGCCCTGGGATCGTCTTGTTTGGACCCGCCAAATTGATGATTAGACATCATGTTGATAATGGCGGGTTTTATCTCGAAGTTGACTGCCTCTATTGTTGGTGCGCTTATGCTATCATCCTCGATGAAGTTTGGCGTGAGGTTTTGTAGCACCGTCTTTTGGTCCGTCATGGTTGGGTTCTTGTGGATCAAAAGATTATTCCACAAAGTTCGTTCAGGTTCAGGATTAAGTTCAAGTAGCCCTTCCACTCCTTTAGAGCGGGTGTGCATTCATTTATCCTGAAATCTTTATACAAATGTCGAAAGTGCGAAAAAGTCTCCCTAACTAGAATTCACCTATGCTAGAACTAGATTAAGAAATTACCGTGCCATTCCCCGGCAACGGCGCCATTTGATAACCGCTTTCGCGGCGTTGTAGTAAAACGGAGTCTAACTTTTCGGTTTTTCCCCGAGTATCGTGTCTCTTGAGGAATGGCGGAGGAGTTTTCTTAATTTAGTCTTAGTCACGAGCTATCGCTAATTGTTGGAAGCTTTTTCAATACAAAAAGGTGATTGTATTCTAGACTAGGCCAAATTGCACAATTATACTAAGAGCAAATTTCAACTAAAGATTTAAGATTAAATATTCTAAAGTTTAATGAAAAGATTGAGGCAAGTAAGGGCAATGAATTGAGTAATTGGAAATGGATATATTCTTGGACCTAGTAATTAGGGGAATTTAAAACTAAAATTGGACTAATAATTTCTTTTCTCATAGACAAGAATAGAAATTACTTTCATTAATTTATCCTATTTCTAGGTTTCATTAATGTATTCAAAAACACTTGGCTTGAATTAAATTCTAATCTCATAGACAAGGCAGAAATAATTCTCCAAAATTTTAATTAATAAAAATAGCCAAATTCATTAACTAATCAAATTCATTATTTAAGCAAATTGAATTTATTTCTCATAGACAAGATGTAAATCTATTTCATTAAAATGATCCTATTTCTAGGCCTTATTAATGTGCTTGAATAAAGTTGGCTCAAATTATTTTCTAATCTCATAGACAAGTTAGAAATAATTTTCCAAAATTTAATTAATGAAATTGGCTAACAATTATTAATTACTAATTCATCAAATTGAATAACTAGCCCAATTAATTAATTTTAACCCCTAATTTTCGGCTAACGAGTCCATCCATATTCCTTTACCCAATTCATGCCCAAAACAAATTTAGCTAGTAAATAATATTTTTGCATTCAACAATATGGTAAATAAATTAAACATTAACAAGGAATTAAACATGTATAATAGCAAAAATTAAACAAAAATAAGATATTGTCAAAATAAACTTTCTGTAACTACAATATGACTTTCTGGAATTTTTATGAATTTTCAAACCTAAAATCCAATTTTAACAATTAATTGATAATTTTCCCACTTTTAACTATAAAATACAAAAGGCAATTAAAAATAGGCTAAATTCGTTCTGAATTTTCTATTGACTACTGGGGGTGATATTACAGTGAAATAAACTGGAATTAGGGACGCGACTATTTTTTCTTTTTTTGTGTAATTAATTTAATTTATGCAATAATAACAACTAATTACCAAAATTAATTAAAAAATACTTGTACTTCGTGAAAATTAACTTTCTTCAGATAAATAACAACCTTGAGGCTAGTGAACAACTATATAATTAATTGGAATGAATTCAACATCAACAACTATTTTATTTAATTTATGGAAGAAAATGTGAAATATTAGATAAATATTCTGGAAAAATTCGAAGAACAGATCGAGAAAACAAAGCACAGATTCAGATTCTACTCATTGAGAAGATGAAAATACATATAAAGAACTTACAATTTGAAGCTAAAATGAAGAAGATATGAAGATTTGAAGTTTCCCTCTCCTAAAAAACCTTGGAGCTGTGGAAAAGGCTGAAGAACTGAACCTTTTTGAACTGAATTAAGGTTGGAAGAGGTGTGTTTGAGTTCAGCAAAAATCGGGCTATTTATAGCAAGAAATATCTCGTAGGCGGCCAAACAGGCGGCCGCCTGCCGTTCCTGTCTGGCCGCCTGCCGTCAAATCCCACCGGTCGGTGGTTGGTTTGTCGCCTTGTGCCGCAGGCGGTCATCGAAGGCGGCCGCCTTCCGTCCAGTGTCGGCCGCCTTCGGTTTTTCTCCGGTCCGGTCCAATTTCATAAATGTTGACTTTTTTTCAAACAACGCTAGGCGGCCTGGTAGGCGGCCAATCTGGGCGCCAATTTGGGCGCCTATGAGGTTTTTTGTCTGCCTTATTCTGTATTTTGTGCTCTTCAACTTTCCCTTCTGGACCACTTTAAAATTCTGCTTCCTTCTTTCAGTATGATATCATTTGTCACTCAAATTGATGCATTTTGTGCTAAATTGACTTGAAATTTCATCAAACATATCATGGATGTGATTTTTACCTGATTTCACGAAACTTGAACCAAAATATATAAAACATGCCTTGTTTTTCTATTTTTCAATCCAAAATCACTTAAATTTGATAAGAAAAATAAGTACAAAAATGGACTTATCAATCTCCTCACACTTAAGCGTTGTTTGTCCTCAAGCGACAAATTAGTTGCAAACACACTCAAAAAGGTAAAATCTGACTGAATCTCAATCGAATTGCTATTAAAGAAATAGAAACAAAAATCTCCCTTTTTTATTGTCAATTTTTAAACATTTTAGAAAAATCATCCAAAATACAAGAATTTGAAATTATTATTACTAAAGAAACTATTGATTATGTTAAACCACCAATCATTTCCTATCCCAAGGTTTTCATGATTCTAAATTGGACATTCATCTAGCTAGTTTTTTTACTCATTTTCACTCTTGTTGGAGGTGTAGTCTCATGGTGGATGTACAGACTATGGTTAATGGATAAAACGGAGCCCCCCCCCCCCCTTTTGGGAGTTTTTTTAAATAATGGGTTGTCTCCCAATGAGCGCTTCTTTAACGTCACTAGCTTGACGAATTTCCTCCCTTGGTTCAAAATTTCTGGAGATAGAGAATCTCCTTGCTTTTTTCGACCGGGCCACCGTGGTAAAGTTTGAGTTGGTGGCCATTGACCTTAAAGGGACCCCCGCTTGCATCTTCGATCTCGACGGTGCCATAGGGGTAAGTTTTCACGACCGTGAACGGTCCGGACCATCTTGATTTCAGTTTTCCCGGAAAAAGTTTTAACCGGGAGTTGAACAGTAGCACCTTGTCCCGAGCATTGAAACCACGGGCCTTGATGTGTTGATCATGATAGAGTTTGGCCCGTTCTTTGTAAAGTTTGGAATTATGAAAAGCTTGCGCTCTCCACTCTTCCAGTTCATTTAGATGGAAAAATCGTTCTTTCCCTGCAGCGTCAAGTTTGAAACACACATTTTTCATCGCCCAAAGTGCTTTATGTTCGAGTTCAACGGGTAAGTGGCAAGACTTCCCGTATACTCGGCGAAATGGGGTGGTTCCGATCGGGGTTTTGTATGCGGTCCGAAATGCCCAAAGTGCGTCGTCAAGTTTTGTTGACCAGTCTTTCCTGGTCTGGGCAACTGTTTTCTCTAAAATGGACTTCAAATCCCTGTTAGCGTTCTCAACCTGCCCCTGAGTCTGGGGGTGGTACGCTACTCCGCTTCGATGCTGGACTCCATATTTGGCCAAAAGTCTGGCCATTGGGTCATTATGAAAATGAGTCCCTCCTTGTCACTGATAAAAACCCTAAGCACACCAAACCTCGTAAACAACTTTTTCAGAAAATTCACGACTATTCGAGAGTCGTTGGTCACGCAGGCCTGAGCTTCAACCCACTTAGAAACATAATCAATGGCCACAAGAATGTATTTGTTCCCTCTTGAGCTGGGAAAAGGTCCAATAAAGTCGATGCCCCAAACATCAAATACTTCACAAGGTAATATATAGTGTTGGGGTATCTCATTGCGTCCAGAAATGTTCCCGATTCGTTGACAGTTATCACAAGAGGAAACAAATACATTAGCATCTTTAAAAATCGTGGGCCAGAAGTACCCACAGTCCAGAACCCGTATGACAGTTCTATTCCCTGAAAAATGGCCCCCAGTAGGACCTGATGGAGTATATGGGTCTGAGCCCCAGGACCCACATACTCGGAAGAACAGAGCACAAGACAACAGAGTGGCGCCCTCGTCGGCCACGACGCCCCCGTCGGCCGAGAAGAAGCCAACCCGGATTATGATCCTGAGTCCAAGGAACCCGGGTGCCCTCGTCGGCCGTGCCCTCGTCGGCCACGCCCTCGTCGGCCACGCCCTCGTCGGCCACGAGGACCTCCCAGAATCGGATCCTATACTTACCCATTTGTACAGCCCACTAGAGGCTTTGTATCCGGCCCAGTAGCGGTCCAGTTGTAAATGGGCTTCCCAAGCCCAAGGCTTGGGAGCCCAACCCTAATTTTCTCTATAAATACTCCCCTTGGGAGTGGTTATAGGGGTTACAAATTCATTCTATTGAAGCATATTATTGCACTTCTCTCTCTAGCTCTCACTTCTCTCTAGAATCTAGGAGTTAATACTCTATCATTTGGTGCTCTCGTTGAGAGCTAGAACAATCAAGTTAGCACCCTTCGTCGCTACCAAGCACAGCTAACCACTGATCATGGGGAGAACTAAGTCAAACCGCAACCTCGTCAGCAAAGTCATCCCTGAGGACCAAGAGCCCAGGGAGCACGATGAGGACGCCACGGCCGACCAGGTCGGCGGAGGGGACCTCTTCCAGGAGGCCTTCAACCTCACGACGGACCTCCGCAACCAACTCAACGGCGGAGTCCCCGACGCCCGCCTCGGCCTGGAAAAGAAACGAGCTGAGAAAGCGGACCAAGCCCCGGCCCAGCCTATGGCCGCGGCCTCTCCGTCCGTAGATCCTCAGGTCCAGGCCGCACTATCGGCTATCATCGCCAGCTTGGCTCAGAATCCCACCGTCCTCAGCGCACTCTTGCCAAGGACCGGGGTAAACGTCACTCCACCTCCTCATCCCCAACCACTGGCCGACCAGATAGGCAACAATGAGGGGGTTGTGGCCCAGGACACGGCGTCGTCCCACTCCCACCCTGCTTCCCCTCTTCGGCCCGGGCAGACCCCAGCGCGTGGAAAAGCCTCTGCCTTCAATAGGCTAGGTGACACGCGCCGTCGTCCGGTTTCGGAGAGGATGGCGGGACGGATTGGTAACCCTCGTCCTGGCTCGCCAAGGGAGAGTTTGGGGTCTGTGTCCCGGACAGCGGACCAGCCCCGCCCGGACAAGGGCAAGGGGAAGTTGCACGAGGATGACGTGCGTCACCAGATCAACGCGGCTCACAACGAGCGCCTGAGGAACCAGCCGGGTGCCGCCGCGGCCGACAGGGACCCCCGGGACGAGGTCATCGCCCAGCTGGAAAGGAGGTTGGCTCAGATGGAGGCCAAGCAGTCGGCCAACGTCCCTACGGCCGGCGCCTCCAACGACCCCGGCCTCAACGCGCTCATGAACAAAGTCAGCGCCCTGGAGAGGGAGCTGGCCGAAGGGCGGGGTGACCCCATCATCCAGGTCAGGACTAGGACCCCTTTCACCAACAGGGTCCTCTCGGCCCCCATCCCTGAGAAGTACAGGGGGAACGCCATCAAGTCCTACGACGGCCGATCGGACCCCCAGGAGCACTTCAGCCGTTACCAGAACAACATGCTGATGGTGAACGCGTCCGACGAATACCTCTGCCGTTGGTTCCTCTCTACTCTCGAGGGGCCAGCGTACGAGTGGTTCAACGGACTGCCAGAAGGAAGCATCGACTCATGGCAGGATCTCGCCCAGCGCTTCCTCACTCACTTTGCCGGGAGGAAGCGCACGAAGAAGTATTTCACCCACCTCCTCTCCGTCAAACAGCAGCAAGAAGAGTCCCTCCGGTCATTCATCGACCGGTGGACGAGGGAGACAGAGGAAGTCGAGGGGGCCGATGAGCGTACCCTCCTCGCCTTGTACCAGGGAGCCCTCCGCAGCTCCCCGTACGCCAGGAGTCTCATCACTGACCCCCCGAGGTCGTACGCTAAGGCGCTCCAACGCGGAGGCTTGTATGCCGACGCCGACGAGCTCCACAATCACAGGAGAGAGGGGGGCCATCCCCCCAAGAAGACAAATCCTTCGCCGGTCTCGGGTCCGTCCCCGGCCGGCCAGGGTGCCCAGGGCCGCCACGGCTCTGGTGGACAAAGTAAGAAAGACCGCCACTGGCGGCCGAGGCTGGAACGGCCGGGGGTAACCCTCACCCACCCGGTTGGCACCATCCTCGACTATGCCGAGAAGCACGGCCTCATCGAGCAGGCTCCTCGGCCGGCCGAGGAGATCCTTGCCATCCAGCAGGGCGGCACATACTGCCGGTTCCACAAGAACTCGTCGCACAACACCGACGATTGCATCACATTGAAGAAGGCCATCGAGCGCCTTATTCGCCAGGGGGAACTCTCCCAGTTTGTCAAAGGTGGCCCACGGAAAAACACTTGGGTAAACACCGGCAAACGCGGGGGCGAACCCTCTGCGAAGAAGCGCGAGATTGGTAGGCTCAGCGACGACGAGGACTTCGAGGAGCCTCCGCCGAAGAAGAATCACATCCACCTCATCGTAGGCGGGAACACTGGGGGGGATTCCGCCACTCAGAGAAAGAAATGGGCCCAATCCATATACATTGGGGAGGTGTCCCACGTTCCCCCCAGCCAAAGAAGCAGCGGACGGAGGCGATCACCTTCACCGACAAGGATCTGCCTCCGGGTACGGAATCACACAGGGATGCCCTCGTCATCCGATGCGAGATCGGCGATTCCATCATCCACCGTACTTACATCGATACGGGGAGCTCCGTCAATGTGATGTACTTGGACACCTTCAAGCAGCTGAAGCTGGACAGAGCTCTGCTGAAGCCGATCAAGACCCCGTTATCCGGCTTCACCGGGGACTCTATCGACGCCGAGGGCACGATAGTCCTCCCCGTGGAAGTCGGTTACGGCCCCCATCATGCCAAAATTGACATGGAGTTCATGGTGGTCAACCTCCAGTGCGCCCACAACCTAATCTTGGGCCGGCCAGTGCTGGAGGACTTGGAGGCCATCATCTCCATGAAGCACCTATGCTTGAAGTTCCCCACCAATGACGGCATCGGCTACGCCAGAGGAAATCAGAGGATAGCCAGAGCTTGCTACCTCAAGCTGACGAGGCCGGCCGAAAGGGAAGGACAACGGATAGACACCATCACGGCCGCCGTCGCCATGGACGAGGAGAGGCCACATGCGGAGCCGGCCGAGGAGGTCGAGGAAATCCCTCTGGATACCTCCCGGCCGGAGCGGGTTCTCAGGGTCGGAAAGCAACTCCCCCAGGACCAACGAGACGCCATCCTCCTCGTCCTACGGTCATATGCCGTTGTCTTCGCGTGGGGCCCGGACGATATGCCCGGCATCAGCCGCCAGGTGATCACTCACCGGCTAACCGTCGATCCGGCCTCCGCGCCCGTCAAGCAGAAGCGGCGCTACTTGTCCGCTGACAGGCGGGACTTCGTCAAAGGGGAGGTCGCCATGCTCCTATCGATCAAACATATCAAAGAGGTGAAGTACCCAACATGGTTGGCCAACGTCGTCCTCGCACAGAAACCGCCGACGTTCAGAATGTGTGTTGACTACACTGACCTGAACAAGGCGTGCCCCATGGACCCGTTCCCTCTCCCCAACATTGATCAGTTGGTGGACGAGACGGCAGGGTGCGAGTTGATGTCGTTCCTCGACGCTTTCAGAGGGTACCACCAGATCTCCATGCACGAAGATGACGCCGAGAAGACGGCATTCATGACCCCAGAGGGAATATTTTGCTACCTCGTCATGGCCTTCAGACTCAAGAACTCCGGCGCCACCTATACTAGGATGGTGGCCAAAATCTTCAAAGCGGTCCTTGGCCGGACGATGGAGGCGTACGTCGACGATATGATCTTCAAGAGCAGGCAGGCCACCTCCCACGCCGACGACCTCCGAGAAATCTTTGAAATCATGAAGGAATTCAGGCTCCGCCTTAACCCCAAAAAGTGCGCCTTCGGCGTCCAAGGCGGCAAGTTCCTTGGCTACATGGTCAGCCGGAGAGGCATCGAGATAAACCCGGAGAAGACGCAGGCCATCATCAACATGGAGCCGCCCCGCAACGTCAAGGAGGTACAGCGACTGACGGGGCGCCTGGCGGCCTTAAACCGGTTCCTCTCCAGGTCAGCTGAGAGGGCACTCCCCTTCTTCCAGATCATGCGCAAGGCAACCAGCTTCAGGTGGACGACGGAGTGCCAGGAAGCATTCGACGAATTGAAAAGGTACCTGTCGTCCCCACCCATACTCTCCAAGCCCAAAACCGGCGAAACCCTCTTCCTGTACTTAGGGGTGAACACGTCGGCCATCAGCTCCGTGCTCATCCGTGAGGACGAAGGGGTGCAGAAGGCCATCTTCTACATCAGCAAGACACTTAGGGAGGCCGAGCTCAGGTACTCCCCCATTGAGAAGACGGTGCTGGCCATCGTCCACACCG
The DNA here is from genome assembly GCA_945859875.1 of Cuscuta europaea. Classification (NCBI taxonomy): domain Eukaryota; kingdom Viridiplantae; phylum Streptophyta; class Magnoliopsida; order Solanales; family Convolvulaceae; genus Cuscuta; species Cuscuta europaea. The sequence continues at coordinate 10,102,196 of CAMAPE010000015.1, forward strand.
TGAAGAAGCTGGGGCACTATTTCCAAGCCCACACCGTCCATGTGCTGACCCAGCAGCCTCTCGGCGCGCTCATGAGGAGTCCCACCAGCTCCTCGAGGATGGTGAAATGGGCGATCTTCCTCAGCCAGTTTCAAATTGAGATCAAGCCAAGGCCATCTATCAAAGGGCAAGCCTTGGCCGACTTCGTCATCAAATGCACAGCAAGGGAGACGACCGTCGCCAACCCCGGGCCGGAGCCGGACGACACATGGACCCTGTTCACTGACGGCTCGTCGGCCGCGAAATCATGCGGCGGCGGCGTCGTCCTCATATCCCCTGAAGGATTCAGAGCCTACTATGCCATCCGCTTCAACTTCAGGGTATCCAACAACGAAGCCGAGTATGAGGCCCTCCTCAGCGGTCTCAGACTCGCCGCCGGCCTCAAGGCCAAGCACCTCAGAATCAAGTGCGATTCCAAACTGGTAGTGGGCCAGGTGGAGGGATCGTACGAAGCAAAGGAAGGCCGGATGAAGCAGTACAAACAAGCGACGGAGGAATTGCTGAAAGCGTTTGAAACCCATGAGATCACTCAGATCCCAAGGGCCGAGAACGCCGAAGCCGACATCCTCTCCAAACTCAGCTCGGACACCCCGGAGCACATCTCCCAGTTGGCCAAGATCGAGGAGTTGAGCATGTCCAGTATCCATGCCAGCCCCGTCTTGTGCGTCCACCAGCGACCAGAGGACTGGATCTCCGACATCGCCACCTTCATCACAACGGGGGAGTTGCCCCCGGACGAGGAGAGGGCCAAACTTGCCAAACTCAGGGCCCCAAGCTACACCATAGAAGATGGCAAACTCTACAAACGGTCCTACAATGGCACTCTCCTCCGATGCCTGCACCAGGACGAGGCCGATACCGCCATGGAAGAAGTTCATTGTGGCGTCTGCTCCGCGCACCAGGGTCCTTTCAGCATGTCCCGGCGTCTCGTCATCCAGGGCTTCTTCTGGCCGACGATGGCACGGGACTGCGCTGACCTGGCCAGGAAGTGCACCACATGCCAGGTACTCCAGAAGGCCCCTGGTCGGCCAGCTGTCAACTATGCCCCGGTCAGCACCGCAATTCCATTCTCCAGATGGGGGATTGACCTGGTCGGCCCCCTGCCCAGAGCCGCCGGTAATAACCGCTACATCATCGTCGCCGTCGACTACTTCACCAAGTGGGTCGAGGCGGAACCCTTGGCCAGCATCACGGGGGCCAGATGCCAAAGGTTTGTTTACAAGAACATCATTACACGCTTTGGCGTCCCCCAGGAGATTATATCAGACAACGGCACCCAATTCGAGGCAGCCCCTTTCCAGGAGCTCCTCCGGGAGTTTGGGGTGAGGCACCGTTTCTCCTCCGTTGCCTATCCTCAGGGCAACGGGCAGGTCGAGAACGCCAACAGAACAATAATGGAGGGGCTGAAGAAGAACCTCCAGGCCGCAGGAGGTAGTTGGGTCGACGAGCTCCCCAACATCCTGTGGTGCTACAGAACCACGCCGAGGAGGGCGACAGGCGAAACACCTTTCGCCCTGTGCTACGGCTTTGAGGCGAAGGCGCCCACGGAGGTAGCCATCCCCAGCCGGCGAGTGGAGCAATATGAGCCTGACACCAACGAAGAGAACATGAAGATTGACCTACACCTGGTTGATGAGAGGCGTGAGCAAGCTTACGTCCGAGCAGAGAACTACCGGCGTCAAGTGAAATCATACTATGACGCCAAGGTACGTTCCCGGGAATTTCAGGTGGGAGACTACGTCCTCCGCCGAAGGGAAGCAAGCCAGCCGACAGAGGGTGGCAAGCTAGCATTGAAGTACGAAGGGCCCTACATCGTCAGTGCCGTGGTCAAACCCGGCACCTACAAACTTAAACGACCGAATGGGTCCAATGTACCACGAACATGGAATGTACATCATCTGGTGAAGTTTTATCAGTAATCCGAAGGAGGTGTAGACGGCGAAGCCCTCACCCCTTAACGGGTTACTGATTGAACGCCACCCTCGGCCTCGAGCCACTTATGAATAAAATCATGTTCTGATTTTTTCTCTGGAATTTAAAGTAAAACATTAGCAGGTGCCCTCGTCGGCCACCTTAGAGCGAAAGGCTCAGGTCTGGCCGACATGGCCCCTTGCATTTGCAGCCTACGAGCGACAAGCTCAGGCACTCCATTGTATTTTGTATCAGCGAAGGGCTCAGGCCTAGCTGAGAGAGCACATCGTCCTGGCCCCGTAAGCCTAGAAGTGAAACACTCAGGTATGGCCGACGATGTCCCCAGGACGAGGGGCCCGCAAACGGCCCACGTCTTGAAACGGGAAGCTCACCGCGTCGTCCACGCGCCAGATCGCAGGACGACAGGCCTGAAATCATGGCCGAGGTGACAAAATCCCAAAACTCAGGGATGGGCAACGACAGCCGTTGGAAACCGACCAAAAGTCTAGCCCGCGTCATAAATAGGCGACGGGACCCGCCCTGAGACCACGGACGTTATAAACGAAGTCCGAACCGGCCGAAGGACGAGCACACCCTTCGGCCGAAGCCTGAAAGAAGGATACCCCCCGAAACAAAAAAAAAATATACATATGAGGGAAAAGAGGGAAGCCGACGGCCGTGCACACTTGCCGGCCTCGAGCAATGAAAAAATAAAAATCCCCACAATTCAGGCCCATTTTGGCCAGGTACATATCAGTCGAACACAAGTGTAGTACCACAAACAGGTAACATGGACGACGCGTCCACACACTTCAAGGGAACAATCAAGGCCGATACACACGCCTATAAAACCCTAACCACATCGGTTGGGTGACACGCGCGAGGTGACCTTCATCAGCCACATTCCTTTGAAGCACCAACGCTTGGGATAAAACCAAGCATCGCAATCCTAAGGATGACCGGGACGAAGCGGGCACTCATCACACCCGCGAAAGGAACAAGCAATCAAGAAACAACCTCTACTTGCCACAACACCTCAGATGGCCGACGCAGGCACCGGAACCATGGCCAGCCGACGAAGGCAGGACCATCTCCTCAGACAAGTTATCCCTTATCCAGCACCCTCATCGGCCACAAGCCAGACCTTGGCCGGCAGTGGCACCGCGAAGACGTAAATACCTAACATTTATACTCAGGAAATTATCTAAGTACTCAAATGAAGGAATTCTAGCCGAAGCGGGTACCAGTATGCTACAAGGCCGATTAGCCACCTACACCTCTACATGTGTACTTGTGAAAAATTCAAAGTCCACAAGACTATGGTGAAGGTGCCCTTATCGGCCAGATCACAGGGATACAAGCCGACAACGGCCCTGGCCAAAACACCTGGGATGAATCCAAGGCCAGGACGATAAGGACGCCAACGCCTGGACAGAACGGACACTGCGGTCAGGGCTAAAAAGGGAAGCACCTAAAAGGAATCAAAAACACTTAGGAAATTTTGTGAAAAAATCCTAAGTGTTATGATGGCAAAGGAACACCGGTCAAGCTGACCAGGCCACCAGGCCGAAAGGAAAGCACCTAAGTGGATCCCAAAACACTTAGAAAATTTTTGAAAAATTCCTAAGTGTTATGAAACTACGTCCAAGCCGACCAAGCCACTAGGCCGTAAAGACAGGAGCTACATGGACCCAAAAACACTTGGGAAATTTTTTGAAACAAAATCCTAAGTGTTATGACAGTAAAGCAAAGAGGCGTAGGCCGACCAGACTAATGGACGGGAAGGCCAACCTCACGGACGTAGCGGACACTCGCGGGCGACCCAAGTTACGACTTGATACTTTGACAATTTACAGAATTGAAATGACAAAGAACAAGCACACAAAGGATTCAAGGCCGAAAATGACAGCAAAAATTTCTTCAATTGATAAATTACATTACAATTGGGGGGCACTACGGCCATTACATAATTTAGCAACAAATGAAAAGCTAACTACAATAGGGACAAGCCGATCAAGCCTCCGGGGCTGGCTCCTCAACCTCGTCGGCCCCCTCCTCATCGGCCTCAGCTTCCTGGCCGGCAGCGGCGCTGGTTGCATCGTCTAAGAAATCAAATTCGGTATAATCCGGCTCGCCAAGGCCGGAGCTCTCTATGGGGGATTCCTGCTCCGACAGCGGAAGCAAGGCCTGCTCTTCAGGATCCTTCATCAGCTTTGGCAGCTTCAGGTTCCGCCTAGCCCATCCAGATGTGTAGTTCATGGCCTTCAACGCCCGGGACAGCCGCCGGCACAGGAGCCTTTGCATCCGCTCCTGGCCCAGGTTGTAGTACACGGACATCTCCCGGCTGAAATAATCCCGGCCGGCAGGGGAATTCATCCCCCAACTCTCCAGCCTGGCGGCAACCACCTCGTAGCACCAGGGGAGCCTCTCATCGGCCTTCCACCCCTCGGCCAAGAACTTCTCGACGGCCTCATCGGCAGCCCTCACGACAGCGGCCTCGACCTCAGCCTTCGCCTTGGCGGCCTCCTCGCTCCTGCGCCTCTCGGCCTCAAGCGCCTTACGGGACTCCTCAAGCTCCCTTTTGCTCTCTTCGAGCTTGACCAGGGCAACGTCCCTGGCCGCGACGGCCTCATCAGCTTTGGCCTGCAGCGCCTTGGCATCCTCCCGGAGCCGGTCAAGGCAGGCTACCGCCTCGTCGGCCGAGGCAGCCTTCTGCTCCAGCGCTTGCAGGCGGGCAATCTCCCAGTACTGCCTCTTATGGCTTTCCATAAGCATGAAGGCACTCTGCAGAAGAAAAACTAAGGTCAGGCAAAAACTCCACAGATACGAAGAAAGACAAGGATATAAGGACAATCACTTACTTGGACGAGGAGATCCATGCCGCCCTCATAAATCTTCGGGTCCTCGAGCTTCTTCAGATGAGCCCGATCTTTGACCGGCATGGCCTTGGCCAGGACGACATGGCCGGGGACGAGCTCATTAAACACGCCCCCGCCGACGGGGTACTCTATCACTTTCTGATAGGTGGCACCGGCAACCTCCTTGCCGGCCCTCTGCGTCCGTGGTTCCTGGACGAGAGGAAGCGCTGGGGCGGCATCATCAGCAACAGTAAGGTCCACGACGGGACCACCATCGCCCACGCTGGGGACAGTTAGCGTACCGGCCTCACTGGCCGGAGAAGGGGAAGGAGCCCTCTTCGTCTTCTTAGAGACGCTCACGCCGGCCTCGGTCAACTTTTTCTGGCCGTCAGTGGCCGGTCTCTTTTTCTTGGATGGGGCAGGCTTTGGGGCCGCATCTGCAGTAGCCCCGCTCACACCGGCCGCGGCACGCCTGGCCGCTTCGGCCGCCTTAGCAGCAATCTCCTCGGCCGCTTTGGCCTTTGCAATAGCCATCATGGAACGGCGGTCCATGACAAAATCTACAAGGGAAAAGCACAAACAGATTAGTAAGGCAAAGGACAAAACGTAAAGACAGAAAGCCGAAGAAAAATTACCATCGGCCTCAGCAGGAATGCCCAAAGGCGGGCCATCGACCTCCTCAAAGGTGGTGGTCATCCTCGGCCAGAGTTGGAGGTCATCCTCCTTATCTCCATACAAGTGATATCTGAAGAAGCCGAGGGCCGTCATCTTGTATTCAGTGACGTAATCTTTCACGCTCCTCGGCCCCCCTTCCAGGAAAGCCTCCACCTGAGCGTCCAAAATAGAGCTCTTCGGCGGGTCATGAAGGTTGAACCTCCCGGTATGGCCGAGGGAGGGGAACTCGGTGCCACTCTCACCAATGGACACAAACACGAACTTGCTCTTCCACCCATGAATGGACGTAGGCAAATCCGTGAAGCTCCTCTTCCTCGGTAGCTGTTGAAGAGTGGCATAGGCCGCACAGTTCTTGTGGCTTCCTCGGCCGATCTGGTACAAGTTCATGAATAAGGCCGTGGTCGGCCTGTAGCCTAACTCCTCACACCGAAGCAAGAAGCCCACTATCAAGGAATAACTGTTCGGCGTCAGCAGGGCCGGAGGAAGCCCCACCATGTCCAGATACTCGGTGACGAAAGGGTGAAGGGGGAACCTCAACCCCTTAGCAAAACTCATCGGGTATACTCCGAAGTATCCCGGTGGCGGAAGTAGAACATGGTCCGTCGGCCTGGGTGCCCTAACCCGCCCGAACGGCCCCACGTACATCTGGGCGACAAGATAGTCGGCCTCACTGCTCTCCGGCTTAATCAGAAATATGTTGGTAAGGTCCAAGTAGGAGAGACCCGGCCCATTCTTCGGCCTCCTCACCCTCTTCGGCTTCGCTGCGCCCTTCACGGCAGATACCGGCCTCGGGCACGGAACGGCAGCAGAAGTGGACGCCCCGTCCACCGCCCGGGACGCGCCTACGTCCTCACCCTCTGAAGAGGAGGCGGACTCCTCGTCCTCGATCTCCTCGTCCATCAGCTCTCCGGATTTGTAGGGGCTCAAACGCTCTATCTCCTCTTCAAACTCCTCGAGCACCTCGTAGTCAAGGGACCTCGTGGAGGGCTGGTCGTCGTAGGGGTAGTAGTCCTCGTTCAAGCTCTTCATTACTACTACTACGGGCTTACGGAGAACTTACGATCTAAAGGTGTTTAAATGCCTAACACTAGATCAACTACTTACGGAGCAAAATATGAAAAGTGAGGAAGATCGTGATGAACACTAACCTCAAACAATGAAGAACACGAAGAACAGGCTTGGGAGTTTTATCTCTCTAGAAAATCGGCCAGCACTTCGACAAATTCAGAATGCAAATGTGATTCTTCGTCGGAGGGGAAGGGGTATTTATAGACCCCCCCACCAACGGTCACTACACGTGGCACTCTCCCAATGGCCACATCAACGGCCACCAATGGGAGGCTATCACGACACCAACAGGCCAGGCCCAAGCCACATCAACGGACCACTGGCAAATCAGACTCTACGGCCTACACACGCTCAACGGCTTTACAACTGCCAGCAAGCGCCCACAACGTCCCACTTGCTCACCAATATCACAAATGCCAAACAATAAGAGGATGGCAACGGCCAGGAACGTAACGGCCACAGAACAAAGGGGACAAATAGCCCACAGCCTTCGGCTCCTCGTAATAACCCTTGATGATAACTCTCTACAAGTGATCTGTGCACAAGGGTTCTCCCACAGGGTTACCTTGGCCAGCAAATCGCCATGAGAGTTGGATTCAGGGGGACTACGGCGAGACCGCTTCGGCCAGGGACTCAAGCAACTCCTTCACCCCTCACACTCTTCGGCCTGAAGTAGTGGGGGACTGGAGGACTACACCGGCCTCAACAAAACAAAAAGAGTATAAACAAGGTAACCACAAAACATGGCCACATCATCCACACAGCACAACGGAACCTCATCGGCCAAAGGTCCAAAACGTCATTAGCGACGGCCAACAAGCCACTAGAGGCAAGGACACTCATCGTCCTCTGCTAACAGATAATCTTGACGGGCTCTTCGGCCAAAAACACGAAGGCCAACCAGCAACGGCCAAAAGGAGTGCGCAAACACCCTCATCGGCCACACAAAGGAAATGAGGCCATCGTCTTCAAAGCAAGGAATAACCTCAACGGCTACACCGGCCCAAACATAAACTTCAACCACCAACGGACAGGAAAGGGAAAGCGCGCCTTCAACGGCCACCATTGAAAAAGAGGACACTCATCGTCCCAAAACAAATCAAGGAAACAACGGCCTCCCCGCCCACAGCGAGGAACATGATCACCAAAGAGGAAACAACGCCAACGCTGCAACGGCTAACGGCCTGGAAATGCCCGCGTCGGCCAAAAGCAACAAAGCACAGAAATCTACTCTCCTTCACTTCGTCTACGTCTCAGCTTAGAGAGTGGGGGACTCCTGATGGAGTATATGGGTCTGAGCCCCAGGACCCACATACTCGGAAGAACAGAGCACAAGACAACAGAGTGGCGCCCTCGTCGGCCACGACGCCCCCGTCGGCCGAGAAGAAGACAACCCGGATTATGATCCTGAGTCCAAGGAACCCGGGTGCCCTCGTCGGCCGTGCCCTCGTCGGCCGTGCCCTCGTCGGCCACGCCCTCGTCGGCCACGAGGACCTCCCAGAATCGGATCCTATACTTACCCATTTGTACAGCCCACTAGAGGCTTTGTATCCGGCCCAGTAGCGGTCCAGTTGTAAATGGGCTTCCCAAGCCCAAGGCTTGGGAGCCCAACCCTAATTTTCTCTATAAATACTCCCCTTGGGAGTGGTTATAGGGGTTACAAATTCATTCTATTGAAGCATATTATTGCACTTCTCTCTCTAGCTCTCACTTCTCTCTAGAATCTAGGAGTTAATACTCTATCAGGACCGTTGTCACAATGTTTCAGTGTGTCTCTTCCCTCAGCTTCAGTAACACATCTTCTCACCACCTGGTCAGCACAAATTCGGAATAGATATGGATCATCCCAAAAATAGTGTCTTGCTTCTGACAGGAACCGCCTCTTCATGTGTCTTGTTAGGTCGGTAGGCTCGACGTTACCAACAAGGTAGTTGGCAATGTCGGTATACCATGGTGTTTGTTCCTTGGCGGATATTGCCATTAACCTCTCCGCAGGAAAAAGTTCATCCACCTCGCATCTTCCAAAGGTTTCTGCTAATTCGACATCTAACCTTGAAAGGTGATCAGCTGCCTTATTAGCAGATCCTTTCCGGTCCCTAATTTCAATATCAAATTCCTGCAACAAAAGAACCCAGCGTAATAGTCTAGGCTTAGCATCATGCTTTTGGAGGAGATATCTAATGGCCGAATGATCGGTATAGATAATAACCTTCGAAAGAATGATGTAAGTCCTAAACTTCTCTAAAGCACAAACAATAGCAAGGAATTCTTTTTCAGTGGTGGTGTAGTTCAGTTGTGGCCCGGACAGAGTTTTTCTAGCGTAGTAGATCGGGTGGAAGTTCATGTCCTTCCTTTGGCCGAGAATGGCTCTCACTACTAAGTCACTAGCGTCACACATGAGTTCGAAAGGTAAACTCCAATCCGGGGCCACAAGTACTGGAGCATTGATAAGTTGTGTTTTAAGTGTTTGGAAAGCTTGGTGACATTCATCAGAGAATATAAAAACCGCATCTTTTTCAAGTAACCGGGTGAGAGGTTTTGCGATTTTAGAGAAATCCTTTATAAAACGATGATAAAAGCTCGCATGTCCCAAGAAACTGCGGATGGCTTTTACCGTGGTTGGTTGAGGGAGTTTCTCTATCGTTTCAAATTTCGCACGGTCAACCTCGACCCCGTTACTTGACACTTTGTGTCCAAGTACTATACCCTCTTTCACAAGGAAGTGACATTTCTCCCAACTTAAGGCTAAGTGGGTTTCCTTGCAGCGGATACGCACTTTTTCCAGGTTTTCAAGACATTTTTCAAAGGATTCCCCAAAAATAGAGAAATCATCCATGAATACCTCCATGAAGTGGCCAATGTATTTCTCAAATATGGCAATCATGCACCTCATGAAAGTGGCAGGGGCATTACAGAGACCAAAAGACATCCTACAAAAAGCAAAGGTCCCAAAAGGGCATGTGAACGTAGTTTTGTCTTGGTCTTCCGGGTTGACATGGATTTGGAAGTATCCACTCATGCCATCCAGGAAACAATAATGACTATGGCCTGCCAACCTCTCTATTAATTGATCGATGAAGGGGAGGGGAAAATGGTCCTTCTGGGTGGCTTCATTCAATTTGCGGTAATCAATTACCATTCGCCACCCGGTAACAGTTCGACTGGGCAGAAGTTCACCCTTTTCATTTTTCGTGACAGTCATTCCCCCCTTTTTGGGGACAAAATGAATCGAGCTTACCCATTGGCTATCAGAGATGGGGTAAATGATACCCGCATCCAGCAGTTTGACATTTCAGCACGCGCTACTTCCATCATGTTTGGGTTCAAACGTCGTTGTGGTTGGACGACAGGTTTAAACCCTTCCTCGATATTGATGGTGTGGGTACAAAAGGTTGGACTTATTCCATTGATGTCCTCAAGTTTCCAAGCAATTGCTTGTTTGTGTGTCTTAAGGACTCCAAGTAATTTGCCCTTTTGTTCCTCACTTAAGTGTGCGGCGATGACGACAGGGCATTTGCCTTCGTCATCCAAGAATGCGTATTCTAAATGGTCAGGGAGTTTCTTTAGTTCGAGGGGGCGGTCATTTCTTAAGTTTTGTTCATTTTTCTCCCCCCTGAACTCAGACAATACTTCGTGAGAAGCTTGCTCAATTATCACGTCCTCACAACTCTCACATGCATCACTCATGTCACTGTTTGCTTCTTTTAACAGAAATGCTTTATCACTTACATGTCCATTCTCTCCCCCAAACAGATATCCTTCAATTGATTCGAAAGTATCAAGAAAATGACATCCTTGAAAGGAATATGTGGGGTGTTTCATAACATCTGAGAGTCGGAAGGTGCATAAATCATCTCCGACTCTTAGAGTTAATGAGCCATCAGTGACATCAATCAAGGCCCTGGCGGTAGTCAGAAAGGGCCTTCCCAGAATAAGAGGTGTTTCCCTATCCTCTTCCATGTCCATTACTACAAAGTCGACTGGGAAAATGAATTTGTCAACCTTGACCAAGACATCTTCAACAATTCCTTTCGGATATTTGACTGAGCGATCAGCCAGTTGAAGACACATCCTGGTGGGTTTCATTTCCCCAAGTCCTAGCTTCTCGACTATAGAGGAAGGCATCAGGTTGATACTCGCCCCTAAGTCAGCTAGAGCATTATTGAAATTGAAATTGTCAATTGAACAAGGGATAGTGAAGCTACCTGGATCCTTTAGCTTTTCTGGTATTGACCTTAGAACCACCGCAGAGCATTCTGCATTTAGGTCCACGACTCAGAGCTCCTGCAGCTGTCTCTTGTTTGCAGGGGCGGACCCAGGAAAGTCATCTTGGGGAGGGGGGGCGAAAATATTTTTTGGGGGGTTTAAAATATTTTTTCGGAGGGAGGAAATTATTTTTCATATATATATACACTAAAAAAATTCTTGTTGGGGGGGGGGGGGGGGCGGTAACCCCCTGGGTCTGTACTACGGTCCGCCCCTGCTTGTTTGTCAGCAAGTCCTTGAAGAACTTGGCATATTTTGGCATCTCAGCCAATGCATCCATCAGCGGCAGGTTGACGTGGAGTTGATTGAGTAGGTCCAGGAATTTGTTTTATTTCCTACTATCGTCATCATTTTTAACCCGTGAAGGAAACGAGAGAGAAGGTTTGACAATGGTGACCTTTGTGTTAGGGCGTGTTGGTTCCATGCTCTTCTCAGTTGGAGTATCAGTATGTTTCTCAGGTGTCATACTAGGTGTCTCCTCCTCTTCACTGTTCTTCGGCTTGTCCTCGGTTGTTTGTCTCCCACTTCGGAGAGTGATAGCTTGCACATGTTCACGGGGATTAGGTTCTGTAGTGCTAGGCAAGTTTCCAGGCTGACGACCGGGAACATTATTCTGAGTAATTTCCAGCATCATAGTTTTGATCTGATTGTCAGTGCCAGCCTTGTATTTTGCCATTTCCTCCCGTTGCCTTGCTAGTTCAGCTACCAACAAGCCTATCTCCGAGGTTTGGGCTGCCTCTGTTCGTCGTATATGCGGGGGCACGTAAACCTGATTGTTCTGGGTTGATTGGTTTACTGCCCCTCCTTGGCTTCGCCTGTGGAAGTTGTGCCCTTGATTGTTGTTGTTGGGGTAGCTCTGGTTACCTTGGTAACCTCCACGAGGAGGACCATTGTTGTAATCTCCCTGCCATTGGTTGTCTTGGTAATTTCTCCCCTGGTAATTCTGGGGAGGATAATTTGTGTTACCCCCCCCTATTACCTTAATTTGCCCATGGCCCTTCTTGTTTCATTCGGCCATATTCCAGCATGTTTACGTCCCTGTTGTTACTTACATTACAATCAACTAATTGACAAGAATTGGTCAAATGCGGACCAAAACATATCTCATAGGAGAGTACAAGTTCAGTAGAATTAGAAACAGGTGAATAAACATTAAATTGTGATGAGTGTGGGGCAGAGTTCGAGTTCCCGAAGTATCGGGATGGTTGCTGATTCGGGGCAACACCAATGTGGTTGACTTGGTTGATGTGATTGTTGTCGCTTTTAAGATTTTTCACTTCCACCACCAACAGTTCAATCTTTGCGGTTAAGGCCGTGAGTTGGTCAACTTCAAGATAGCCTGGTTTTGTGACCACTGAAATTCTTTCATCGTACCACTATCTTGCATTGGAAGTGACCTTCTCCACCGGAGCTACATTGGCGTCGGGCGCCATGTCAAGGAACGATCCCACCTGCGAAGAGAAATCAAGCTCTTTTTTGCTTCCAATTTGAAGCCAATTATAGAAATGGAACATCAAGCCGCTAGGGTCCATCAGTGTGAGTGGACACTTGTTTCTCATATCCTTGAAGCGCTCCCATGCTTCATTTAATGATTCCGTCGGGAATTGCCTAAAATTTTGGATTGTTGTTTTGATTTTAGCAACCGCCGACGGAGGAAAGTACTCTTGCATGAACGCCTGGTGTAGTGCTGCCCATGTCGTGAAATGTCCTGTTGGAAAACTATCCAACCATAGAGATGCTCTATCTCGAAGTGAGAAAGGAAATAGGGTCAGTTTTACGGTGTCAGGAGTCACTCCGTTGAAGCGGAATGTTTGGCACGCTCTGGTGAACCACAACATGTGGGCCCTGGGATCGTCTTGTTTGGACCCGCCAAATTGATGATTAGACATCATGTTGATAATGGCGGGTTTTATCTCGAAGTTGGCTGCCTCTATTGTTGGTGCGCTTATGCTATCATCCTCGATGAAGCTTGGCGTGAGGTTTTGCAGCACCGTCTTTTGGTCCGTCATGATTGGGTTCTTGTGGATCAAAAGATTTTTCCACAAAGTTCGTTCAGGTTCAGGATTAAGTTCAAGTAGCCCTTCCACTCCTTTAGAGCGGGTGTGCATTCATTTATCCTGAAATCTTTATACAAATGTCGCAAGTGCGAAAAAGTCACCCTAACTAGAATTCACCTATGCTAGAACTAGATTAAGAAATTACCGTGCCATTCCCCGGCAACGACGCCATTTGATAACCGCTTTCGCGGCGTTGTAGTAAAACGGAGTCTAACTTTTCGGTTTTTCCCCGAGTATCGTGTCTCTTGAGGAATGGCGGAGGAGTTTTCTTAATTTAGTCTTAGTCACGAGCTATCGCTAATTGTTGGAAGCTTTTTCAATACAAAAAGTTGATTGTATTCTAGACTAGGCCAAATTGCACAATTATACTAAGAGCAAATTTCAACTAAAGATTTAAGATTAAATATTCTAAAGTTTAATGAAAAGATTGAGGCAAGTAAGGGCAATGAATTGAGTAATTGGAAATGGATATATTCTTGGACCTAGTAATTAGGGGAATTTAAAACTAAAATTGGACTAATAATTTCTTTTCTCATAGACAAGAATAGAAATTACTTTCATTAATTTATCCTATTTCTAGGTTTCATTAATGTATTCAAAAATGGTTGGCTTGAATTAAATTCTAATCTCATAGACAAGGCAGAAATAATTCTCCAAAATTTTAATTAATAAAAATAGCCAAATTCATTAACTAATCAAATTAATTATTTAAGCAAATTGAATTTATTTCTCATAGACAAGATGTAAATCCATTTCATTAAAATCATCCTATTTCTAGGCCTTATTAATGCGCTTGAATAAAGTTGGCTTAAATTATTTTCTAATCTCATAGACAAGTTAGAAATAATTTTCTAAAATTTAATTAATGAAATTGGCTAACAATTATTAATTACTGATTCATCAAATTGAATAACTAGCTCAATTAATTAATTTTAACCCCTAATTTTCGGCTAACAAGTCAATCCATATTCCTTTACCCAATTCATGCCCAAAACAAATTTAGCTACTAAGCATTATTTTTGCATTCAACAATATGGTAAATAAATTAAACATTAACAAGGAATTAAACATGTATAATAGCAAAAATTAAAAAAAAATAAGATATTGTCAAAATAAACTTTCTGGAACTACAATATGACTTTCTGGAATTTTTACGAATTTTCAAACCTAAAATCCAGTTTTAACAATTAATTGATAATTTTCCCACTTTTAACTATAAAATACAAAAGGCAATTAAAAAAAGACTAAATTCGTTCTAAATTTTCTATTGACTCTCGGGGGTGATATTACAGTGAAATAAACTGGAATTAGGGCCGAGACTATTTTTTTGTGTGTAATTAATTTAATTTATGCAATAATAACAACTAATTACCGAAATTAATTAAAAATTACTTGTACTTCGTGAAAATTAACTGTCTTCAGATAAATAACAATCTTGAAACTAGTGAACAATTATATAATTAATTGGAATGAATTCAACATCAACACCTATTTTATTTAATTTATGGAAGAAAATGCGAAATATTAGATAAATATTCTGGAAAAATTCGAAGAACAGATCGAGAAAACAAAGCACAGATTCAGATTCTACTCGTTGAGAAGATGAAAATACATATAAAGAACTTACAATTTGAAGCTAAAATGAAGAAGATATGAAGATTTGAAGTTTCTCTCTCCCAAAAAACCTTGGAGCTGCGGAAAAGGTTGAAGAACTGAACCTTTTTGACCTGAATTAGGGTTGTAAGAGGTGTGTTTGAGTTCAGCAAAAATCAGGCTATTTATAGCAAGACAAATCTCGTAGGCGGCCAAACAGGCGGCCGCCTGCCGTTCCTGTCTGGCCGCCTGCTGTCAAATCCCACCGGCCGGTGGTTGGTTTGTCGCCTTCTGTCGCAGGCGGTCATCAAAGGCGGACGCCTTCCGTCAAGTGTCGGCCGCCTTCGGTTTTTCTCCGGTCCGGTCCAATTTCATAAATGTTGACTTTTTTTCAAACAACGCTAGGCGGCCTGGTAGGCGGCCAATCTGGGCACCTATTTGGGCGCCTATGAGGTTTTTTGTCTGCCTTGTTCTGTATTTTGTGCTCTTCAACTTTCCCTTCTGGACCACTTTGAAATTCTGCTTTCTTCTTTTGGTATGATATCATTTGTCACTCAAATTGACGCATTTTGTGCTAAATTGACCTGAAATTTCATCAAACATATCATGGATGTGATTTTTACCTGATTTCACGAAACTTGAACCAAAATATATAAAGCATGCCTTATTTTTCTATTTTTCAATCCAAAATCACTTAAATTTGATAAGAAAAATAAGTACAAAAATGGACTTATCAGGGGTCCTCACCTTGAGGACGTGCGTGCCCTCGTGCTAGAGGACGATGAGTGTGATCTTGGGGACGTCACGCGTGTTGTGGCCGGTGATATGTTGTGGCTCTGAGCCGATATGTGTTCCAAGGCTTCATTACCCTGAAAAAAAATGACGAGGTGTTGTCTTTGCCTTCTGGGTTGAGGACGATGCAGGTCCTCTTCCTTCGCACTTGTCGTAAATGACGAAGTATCATCATGTTGGTGAGCTTGCCTTCTCTTGTTTAGGCCTAAGGTGATTCACACAATGTGTGGATTGTTGCAATGATGCATTTTGATTTGACTTTGTTCACTTTCTGGGGGTTTGAAATGCGTTGAGGCCGATGCAGTCCCCTAGTCCCCCACTCCTTCATGCCGAAGAGGAATCACTAGTGTGAAGGAGTAAGATAGGAACTTGGCCTAAACGGAATCACTTGTGTCCCTCATGAAATCCAACCCCTTGGCGATTTCTGACCAAGGTAACCCTATGGGAGAACCCTCGGGCGAAAGTCACGGGTCAGAGGTTATCATCCATGGGTTTTGTGTAGTGGTTGATGCTTGTTGCTTCTTTCTGAGCTGTTATGGATCCTTCGTTCTTGTGGATTACGAACGTCCCTTGTATTGAGGATGATGTGTTGTTGTCGAAGGCATCTTCTAATGTGTGGAGGCCGATGCAGTCCCCCACTCCCCCATTCCTTGAAGCATATGAGGTGAAGAGGAGTAGGTGTTCAATAGGGGGGGCGAGGTTCGACACCTTGTGTCCATAATGGGAGGTGCCTCGTTAAAAACCTCATTAGGAAAACCCCTGTGAGAAAAAATCCTAATGAGGAAAAAAGAGTACACCGGATGCCCTCAAAATGAAGCAAAAGGGGCGAACCCTTCAGCCTGGGACATCATCGGCCATACATGAGCGTTTCACTCTAAGGGATTAGCGAGCCCGGTCGCTATATGTCACGCCCCGGACCTAGCCGGACACGTCAACAACCCGCCGTACAGTACGAATAGTCAACCGCAGTCCAACTCATCCATACTATACAAGGCGTCATGAATACCATTCAGACATAGTACATCCATAAACAAACATAATGTAAAACATGCATTTAAAATAGCGGAAGCATTAATACAATTGTGAGAGCCACACTTGGCATAACTAGGCATGCAAGCCCCCAAAGTAATTATTCAGAAAATATTATCCATGAGCATTAATGTAATTATTTTTAAAACAGAACGGGAGAAGCACGAACCACGTCTTCTTCCCTTGATTCCTCCCGAAGCAACGGGCAATGGCAGCGACCTTCACGTTCTACCTGAAACTGTGAGGTGGCCTCCCCCGTGAAGGGGAGGTCAGTACTTGGGAATATTTGACAAGTACAATAGCAACTATACTAAGTATAATCAACGTTTTAATTTCCAAGACCCTCAACTTAGGGTACTATTATATTATAGGCCATAACCCTCGGTTACCCCTCTTTCTTTTAACTGTACTTACCTTACATAAAATCGAGTAGTCGGCCCGTAGGCCCATACTCATTTAGAATTCATCTTTTCCATTCCCCCGTGACCGCGAGTCACGATAACCCCGTGGGGTCCCATCGAGCCCCAATTGTATAGCATGGGCTCGGCCCAACTACATCTCTATACAATCCTCTAGCTCAATATATCATATCAAAATTTGTATGGCAAGGGCTCGGCCCAACTACGTTTCCATACCAACCATAACTTCGTGGCAAGGGCTCGGCCCAACTACGTTTCCACGGAGGTCACATATACATGGCAAGGGCTCGGCCCAACTACGTTTCCATGCTAATCATATTACATGGCATGGGCTCGGCCCAACTACATCTCCATGTCATCCTAGAGTCCAACTCTAATTATTCTCATAATCAAATTCTCAAGCAAGTCCTATGCCTAGAATCAATTCCCGTAGGTGGCCTTTAGGCCTACCCCTATCACACCTTAGTGTTCATACCATTCATCCTTAAGTATCTCTTGAGACTACTTAAGGCATATCTATTCACCATCCTACCTCTTAGGATTTGTTTCATCATTTATTTATATTAATTCTCCGACTAGTATTTTGATACTAATTGGATAACCTTAGAACATGCCAAGTTCCTATTTCCCAATTTGCATCTCATTTCCATTGGTTTCTCAACTCAAATATGGTTTAACCTCAATATCAAAAATACCACTTTAATCCATTCATGAATTTCATACATGAAGTAAAGTATATTTTATCACAATGTCATCATAGTAATTCCATTAACATGTCGTTCCATTCATTTCACATAATCATACACAATTATTCTAAATTTGTATATCATGCTTCACTTACTCATATTCATATTATTTTCATTTAGGCATTATTAATCATTAATAATCCATGGAAATCCCATCTAATTACTTTAGGCATTCTTATGAAATTAACTCACTAATTATAAGCAATATAGTCAGCCATCCTCACCTTATGAAGTGCTGAAATAGTTGCTTTTGCTAAGCCCCTCGATCAATCCCCGTTCTAGGCCGATTGAAGGTGTAAAACTGAACTGCAGGGCAAAAGCCGGGCGGCTTTCACGAAAGCCGGGCGGCTTTCGTGGTCTGCAGAAACGGGCAGCTCCCTTAAAGTGGCGGTTTCCGGCGATTTCGACTCCTATCGATTCACCAACTCTTCTAAGTTAAATATCACCACTTTATATCAATATTCTACACTTTTAAACGTGTAGAACATCATGTTTAATCCACCATATGATTTCTTAAAAATCATACATCATAAAACTAGTTAAAGAGTAGGAATTGTGTTCTTACCCCTTCTCCTAGCTTTCCCTTTTTGATTTCCCTTCCTCCTTGCTATTTCTTGAGCTTGGTCCTGATGAGAAGGCCTTCCTAGAGCTCTCTCCTAGTGATAGAGCCGAGTGCTGCACAATGAGTGAGGGGGATGTATCTCCATCCACTCAACTCACCAAGATAATGCATGCAAGGACATGGGGGTATGGGATTTTGTCTCTTGGAGACTTCCCACCTACTAGGTACACCCCCCCCTGTTGTTTCCTTGTCATTTGCAGCACATTGGGTCGTGGGGTGGCCCCCACTTATGTGGGAGGTCATCCCATTATGTCCCGGTGTGTATAATTGGCCCCGAAAGTTGTATTTTTCGGACTACTTTAGTCATATTTTATTCTATCGGGTCGGATAAAATATACCACGCGTTCCCAACAATGTTTGGGCCTTTAGAAACGATGTACATTCCCCAACATTAATTTAGGAGTCCCCGAAACTCATTTCGGGCTGTTATCGGCTAAATCACCAATACCGGTAATTGGGCCCCGTTTGACCAACCGGTCAACTCCATGCCTTTCTTATGGCCCAAATAAAATATCCACCACCATATATATTATCTAGACCAAGATGAATATAATATGTGGTTTGGGAATTACCGGGCGGTCCCTGTTCCCGCTGTGGGCCCCACATGCAATTTACTATTCACGTAAAAGAAATAATAAAAATTTACAATTACGCAAATTCATAAATCATCTCTCAAGGTTTATTACATAATTTACTAAAAGAAAATATGCTCGGGGTCGGTGTTACAAGTTCACCCCCCCTTAACGGGAATTTCGTCCCCGAAATTCACAATCGATTATTCAAACAGAAATGCATACTGCTCCTTCATCGAGGCTTCAGTCTCCCAAGTTTCTTCTTCAACTCGGTCACTTTTCCAAAGGATTTTAACCATTGGAACTTTCTTGCTTCTTAGCTTCTTTACTTGTCTATCAAGTATCTTTACCGGTTGCACGGCGTAGTTCAGGTCCTCCCGTATTTCCACGGGTGGTTTCTCCAGTACATGAGATGGATCCGGTATATGCTTCTTAAGCATAGACATGTGGAATACGTTATGTATCTTCTCCAATTCTGGAGTCAACTGTAATCGGTATGCCACGGCCCCAATTCTCTCAAGAATCACAAATGGCCCTATGTAGTGTGGGTTGAGTTTCCCTCGGCTCTGAAATCGGATGATTCCTTTCCAAGGTGAAACTTTCAAAAATACCTCATCCCCAACCTTAAACTCTAAGGCTCTTCGGCGCTTATCGGCATAGCTCTTCTGTCTATCCTGTGCCGCCTTAAGTCTGTCGCGAATCGTCTTTACCTTTGACTTGGTGATTTCCACCAGTTCCGTGCTCTCGAGTTTGGCCATGCCAACCTCATCCCAACACAAAGGTGTACGACATCTCCTCCCATACAATGCCTCGTACGGAGGCATGCCTATACTCGCCTGATAACTGTTGTTATAGGCAAACTCCACAAGTGCCAAATGGTTGTCCCAACTCCCTTGGAACTCCAATGCACAAGCTCTCAGCATATCCTCTAATATCTGTATCACCCGCTCGGATTGTCCATCCGTTTGCGGATGGAAAGCTGTACTGAACTTTAGTTTTGTCCCCATGGATTCTTGGAACTTCGGCCAAAATCGTGATGTGAATCGTGGATCTCTATCGGATACAATGGTTATAGGGACCCCATGCAGCCTCACGATCTCATCCACATACAACTTGGCTAACCTTTCCAGTGCATAGGTGGTGTTGATAGGTAAAAAGTGTGCACTCTTCGTGAGCCTATCAACCACAACCCATACGGCGTCATAATTCTTAATCGTCCGTGGCAGCCCTACCACGAAATCCATTGTCACGTGTTCCCATTTCCATTCAGGAATGGATAATGGCTGTAATAACCCAGTCGGATGCTGGTGTTCTGCCTTAACTTGCTGACAAGTAAGACACCTACTGATGTACTCGGCTATTTCCCTCTTCATACCCGACCACCAGTAGCTTTCCTTCAAATCACGGTACATCTTCGTGCCTCCCGGGTGCATGGCATACGCCGATGAATGAGCCTCCTCTAAGATGGACTTTCGGATCTCATCATCCAACGGTACACACACTCGGTCACGAAACAATAAGAGACCATCGTCTCTTTCCCTGAAATCCTCTACCGGTCCCGCTAGCATGCGTTCTCGGACCTTCATGAGCTCCTCATCAGCTTCTTGACCCTTCTTGATCTCATCAAGTAGTGTAGGTCTCACCTCGAATCTAGCTAACAAAGCACCGTCACTAGATACCTCCAATCGGGCTCTCAATGCCCTCAAACTCGTCAGCAATGCCCCAGACGAATTCTTTCGGCTCAGGGCATCCGCTACCACATTGGCCTTACCGGGGTGGTACTCGATAACTAGATGGTAGTCTTTTATCAACTCCATCCACCGTCTCTGTCTCATGTTTAACTCTTTCTGAGTAAACACGTATTTCAGGCTTTTGTGGTCAGTGTATATATGACATGTTTCCCCGTAGAGATAATGTCTCCAAATCTTCAATGCGAACACCACCGCCCCCAGCTCTAAGTCATGAGTGGGATAATTTACCTCATGCTTCTTCAACTGTCGTGAAGCATAGGCAATCACCCTCCCATTCTGCATCAAGACACACCCAAGCCCTTGGATGCTTGCGTCGCTGTAGACATCGTACCCCACACCCTGTTTGGGTAGTGCGAGTACCGGTGCCTCGGTCAATCTCTTCTTCAGTTCAAGGAATCCCTTCTCACATCGGTCATCCCATACAAACTTGGCCCCCTTTCGAGTGAGCTTTGTCAATGGCGATGCCAAAACTGAAAATCTCTCCACAAATTTTCGGTAGTACCCCGCCAATCCAAGGAAGCTACGAATTTCCTTGATGTTCTTTGGCCTCTCCCATTCAGTAATGGCCTCAATCTTCTTGTTATCTACGGCAATCCCTGACCCTGAAATCACATGCCCGAGAAATCCAATCTCCCTTAGCCAAAATTCACATTTGGAAAACTTGGCATAGAGTTGCTTCTCCCGTAGTGTCTCAAGAACAAGTATCAAGTGTTCCTCATGCACTTCTTCACTCTTTGAGTAAATCAAGATATCATCTATGAACACAATCACAAATCGGTCCAAGTATTTATGAAATACTCGGTTCATCAAGTCCATAAATGCCGCCGGGGCGTTGGTTAGCCCGAATGACATCACTAGGAACTCGAAATGACCATACCTCGTGCGGAACGCACTCTTCGGTATGTCATCCTCCTTTATCTTCAGTTGGTGGTACCCCGACCTCAAGTCAATCTTCGAAAACACCGTCGCTCCTCGGAGCTGATCAAACAAGTCATCAATCCTAGGCAAGGGATACCTATTCTTGATTGTGACCTTGTTCAGTTGACGATAGTCAATGCACATTCGAAGTGTTCCATCTTTCTTTTTCACGAAAAGGACCGGTGCTCCCCACGGAGAGTGACTCGGCCTTATGAAACCGTTATCCAATAGCTCTTGCAATTGGGTTTTCAACTCGTTAAGTTCAGCGGGTGCCATTCTGTATGGCGGTATAGAGATTGGTTTGGTGCCGGGTTCAACCTCGATCACGAACTCAATCTCCCTATCGGGTGGAAGTCCCGGCAAGTCTTTTGGGAAGACGTCCGGATACTTGCACACTACCCTCACATCATTGATGTCTATCTCTTCTTTAGTTTTATCCACCACATACGCTAGGTATGCGTGGCATCCCTTTCTCATCATATTCCTCGCCCTCACGGCGGATATGATACAACTGTTTGATTTGCCTCTATCTCCCTCGAAGCGTAAGGTCAACCCTTCACCGCCTTCGAGTTCAAGAATCTTCGTGTAGCAATCGACCCTAGCATGATGTTTCTCAAGCCAATCCATCCCGAGGATTGCATCAAACTCGATCATACTCAGTGGTACAAAATCACACGTCAAGTTCTGTCCCTCCACCTCCACCTCACACGATGGATAGTGGCTATCTCTCTCGATATCATCCCCTAGAGGCGTGGACACCAATAGGGTTTGAGTCATCGGTACAAGTGGTCCGTTGAATCCGCTGGCGAACGCCTCACTCACAAATGATCGTTGCGCCCCGGTATCAATAAGGATCCTTGCGTCTCTCCCGTTTATCTTTAGTGTTCCTACATTCATAAGTAATGTATAACACACTATCTAATTAATAGGCTTGTTTCTTAAGTCGTAGAGTATGTTGGTCGCGGTTCGGGTGGGGTCCGTTTGACACCCGTCCGAAAATTCCCCGGTTTCTAAGCTTTAGAACCGCTCTAGGACGAACCCAGGTGAAAGCCGGCCGCTTTTCACGAAAGCCGGCCGGTTTTTGTCTGCGAGAAAAAATTCTCATATGAAAATCACGAAAGCCGGGCGGCTTTCACGAAAGCCGGGCGGCTTTCACGAAAGCCGGCCGGTTTTCGTCGCCGCAGTTTTTGTTCAGGAAATGGTCTCAAAGCCGGCCGGTTTCTACAAAACCCGGCCGGGTTTCAGCAGCGCAGAAATCCCCAGGCCCAACGAAAGCCGGGCGGCTTTCGCCAAAGCCGGGCGGCTTTCAGCTGCGAGAAATTTCCCCAGGTCAGGCATTTATGAAAGCCGGCCGGTCTTTACAAAAGCCGGCCGGTTTTTGGTTGCGAGGAATTTTTGATTTAATCTTGACGAAAGCCGGGCGGTTCTCGGTGGAAGTCGGCCGGCATTCGTTGCCGTGGTATTATCCTAATTAAATCAAGACGAAAGCCGGGCGGTTTCTGCCTAGGGTGAGGATTCTCCTCCCCTTTTCCCTTCAACCCGACCAAACTCGTCGGGGTTATAAATTTACAAGTCCCACACTCCTATTTTTCATAATAGACTAATAACATGAGTTTAAGAATTTACCCGCAACGGAGTCTGGGTTAGCACGTGCGTCCGCCTCCGTCATCGCATAGACCCTAGCTTGGGTCTTGCCTTGGTTCACGGATGGCGCGTTGCTTGTACTTGGCCCTCCCTGCGCCGTGCTCGCGTGAAGTGCCCCTGCTCGGTTCCTACTTGCCGTAGTTCCGCTGCTAGGCCCTGCACCCATGGCTCGCCCGAGTTGTGGGCAGTTTGATCTCAAGTGCCCCGTCTCCCCGCATTGGTAGCACCTAGGGGGATCGCGACACTTGCCCGTGTGGTTCCTCTTGCAGTTATTGCACCTGCCAATGCCCGAGCCTTGCGACCTCGAGCCTTGCCCTCCTGGGCCTTGATTTCCCCGAGATGGTGGTGCGGGCGTTCTGAAAGACCCACCTCCCCCGTGGTTCCCCTTCTTGTTAGAACCTTGGGGGCCGGTGTTCTCCCATTTCCTCTTCTTCGCCTCCTCGGCGTTTTTCAGCTTTCTTTCTTCCCATTCCTTCTCCCCTTTCAGGCCTTGCTCCACTACTTGACTGAACGTCATGTTAGGCAATTGTGTTGCCCGTTCACGCACGTCTAAGTCTAAAGCATCCCAAAAGTGATTCACCATCCGGTTCTCATCACAAGCGTACTCCGGTATGAACTCCGCGAGCTCCCTGAACTTGTGCTCGAGTTGTCTCACGGTATACTTGCCTCCTTGGGTCAAGTTGGTGTATTCTCTCCTCTTCAAGTTCACCTCGAAGTCGGAGTAGTATTGGTTGAAGAATTCCTGTCGGAAATTCTCCCAAGTTACGGCCTCACCGTACTTCCCCTTGACACCGTCCCACCACGTGGACGCCATCCCTTCTAGCAACCTCGTTGCTACTCTCATCTTCATGTTTGGCGGCAGCTGCATATCAAGGGCCGCTTCATTGAACCTCTTGATCCACTCCGCCGCAACGGATATATCTCCCGTTCCATCGAACGGTTTACACCCCAAATCTCTTGCTTCTTTGAGGTACTTCGAGATCCTTATTATCGGAACCTCGACACCTCGATCTACTCGGGACTCCACATGTCCCCTAGAACCCGCATGGTTTCCCCTCCTTGAAGCCTCTCCCAAAGCACGCCTTGCCCGGCGCCTTTGGCGATCTTGCTGAAATTGACGGAGTAGTTCCTCCATCCTTTCTAGAGCGTCGTCATCGTCGCTCCCCTCGCTGTCCTCATCATACTCCCCATCATATGGGGTCTCAACCGGCTCAGTTCCCGGTCGATACGTCGAATTCTCCTCGGACTCATAGGACTCGTTCTCGTTGACTGTTTCCACATAACTGTCACTCACGGTCCGATCTCGGCCTCCACGGCCCTGTCCTCGAGACACCCTAGAATCCCCTCTACTGCCTTGCACGGATCCTCCCGGTGCGCGGCCAGTCGGGTTTCTTCTAGTCACTTTCCCGGTACCTTCCATTTCTGAAAGAAATTGAGAATGAGTCATTAGACTCGTATCAAATGTCAATTGACGGATATGTACTTAAAGACATCCCTTGGCTCAAATCACCGCCATACCAATTGCTAAGGGTACCATCTTAACAATTAGAGACATTGCAACTCAAGTACCAAAAGTTCTATAAGTACAAAACCTTATGCTCATGGTTTTCAAATTCGTTTTCAAAAAGAAATTTTGAAGCTTCATTATGATGTTTACGGACTAAGGCTCTGATACCAATTAAATTGTCACGCCCCGGACCTAGCCGGACACGTCAACAACCCGCCGTACAGTATGAATAGTCAACCGCAGTCCAACTCATCCATACTATACAAGGCGTCATGAATACCATTCACACATAGTACATCCATAAACAAACATAATGTAAAACATGCATTTAAAATAGCGGAAGCATTAATACAATTGTGAGAGCCACACTTGGCATAACTAGGCATGCAAGCCCCCAAAGTAATTATTCAGAAAATATTATCCATGAGCATTAATGTAATTATTTTTAAAACAGAACGGGAGAAGCACGAACCACGTCTTCTTCCCTTGCTTCCTCCCGAAGCAACGGGCAATGGCAGCGACCTTCACGTTCTACCTGAAACTGTGAGGTGGCCTCCCCCGTGAAGGGGAGGTCAGTACTTGGGAATTCGAGTAGTTTTAATTTCCTAGGTCAGTACTTGACAAGTACAATAGCAACTATACTAAGTATAATCGACGTTTTAATTTCCAAGACCCTCAACTTAGGGTACTATTATATTATAGGCCATAACCCTCAGTTACCCCTCTTTCTTTTAACTGTACTTACCTTACATAAAATCGAGTAGTCGGCCCGTAGGCCCATACTCATTTAGAATTCATCTTTTCCATTCCCCCGTGACCGCGAGTCACGATAACCCCGTGGGGTCCCATCGAGCCCCAATTGTATAGCATGGGCTCGGCCCAACTACATCTCTATACAATCCTCTAGCTCAATATATCATATCAAAATTTGTATGGCAAGGGCTCGGCCCAACTACGTTTCCATACCAACCATAACTTCGTGGCAAGGGCTCGGCCCAACTACGTTTCCACGGAGGTCACATGTACATGGCAAGGGCTCGGCCCAACTACGTTTCCATGCTAATCATATTACATGGCATGGGCTCGGCCCAACTACATCTCCATGTCATCCTAGAGTCCAACTCTAATTATTCTCATAATCAAATTCTCAAGCAAGTCCTATGCCTAGAATCAATTCCCGTAGGTGGCCTTTAGGCCTACCCCTATCACACCTTAGTGTTCATACCATTCATCCTTAAGTATCTCTTGAGACTACTTAAGGCATATCTATTCACCATCCTACCTCTTAGGATTTGTTTCATCATTTATTTATATTAATTCCCCGACTAGTATTTTGATACTAATTGGATAACCTTAGAACATGCCAAGTTCCTATTTCCCAATTTGCATCTCATTTCCATTGGTTTCTCAACTCAAATATGGTTTAACCTCAATATCAAAAATACCACTTTAATCCATTCATGAATTTCATACATGAAGTAAAGTATATTTTATCACAATGTCATCATAGTAATTCCATTAACATGTCGTTCCATTCATTTCACATAATCATACACAATTATTCTAAATTTGTATATCATGCTTCACTTACTCATATTCATATTATTTTCATTTAGGCATTATTAATCATTAATAATCCATGGAAATCCCATCTAATTACTTTAGGCATTCTTATGAAATTAACTCACTAATTATAAGCAATATAGTCAGCCATCCTCACCTTATGAAGTGCTGAAATAGTTGCTTTTGCTAAGCCCCTCGATCAATCCCCGTTCTAGGCCGATTGAAGGTGTAAAACTGAACTGCAGGGCAAAAGCCGGGCGGCTTTCGTGGTCTGCAGAAACGGGCGGCTCCCTTAAAGTGGCGGTTTCCGGCGATTTCGACTCCTATCGATTCACCAACTCTTCTAAGTTAAATATCACCACTTTATATCAATATTCTACACTTTTAAACGTGTAGAACATCATGTTTAATCCACCATATGATTTCTTAAAAATAATACATCATAAAACTAGTTAAAGAGTAGGAATTGTGTTCTTACCCCTTCTCCTAGCTTTCCCTTTTTGATTTCCCTTCCTCCTTGCTATTTCTTGAGCTTGGTCCTGATGAGAAGGCCTTCCTAGAGCTCTCTCCTAGTGATAGAGCCGAGTGCTGCACAATGAGTGAGGGGGATGTATCTCCATCCACTCAACTCACCAAGATAATGCATGCAAGGACATGGGGGTATGGGATTTTGTCTCTTGGAGACTTCCCACCTACTAGGTACACCCCCCCTGTTGTTTCCTTGTCATTTGCAGCACATTGGGTCGTGGGGTGGCCCCCACTTATGTGGGAGGTCATCCCATTATGTCCCGGTGTGTATAATTGGCCCCGAAAGTGGTATTTTCGGACTACTTTAGTCATATTTTATTCTATCGGGTCGGATAAAATATACCACGCGTTCCCAACAATGTTTGGGCCTTTAGAAACGATGTACATTCCCCAACATTAATTTAGGAGTCCCCGAAACTCATTTCGGGCTGTTATCCGCTAAATCACCAATACCGGTAATTGGGCCCCGTTTGACCAACCGGTCAACTCCATGCCTTTCTTATGGCCCAAATAAAATATCCACCACCATATATATTATCTAGACCAAGATGAATATAATATGTGGTTCGGGAATTACCGGGCGGTCCCCGTTCCCGCTGTGGGCCCCACATGCAATTTACTATTCACGTAAAAGAAATAATAAAAATTTACAATTACGCAAATTCATAAATCATCTCTCAAGGTTTATTACATAATTTACTAAAAGTAAATATGCTCGGGGTCGGTGTTACACTATAACAATACTTCGGCGTTGGGAGCCGGTCCGAAAATCCATGCAACGGTTGCCATCCGGTACAGGAATAGCTAAGACCGGTCTTGAGATATGGAATCACGCGGAGGCCGATGGGCCGTTCGTGACCTGAGGACGACGGCAGTGATGAAGCCGATCGTCATACAGAGGCGATGGTCACCATCCAGGAAGGGATGACGAGCCCGATCGCTAGCGCAAGACGCTCGACGCTGAGGAGCCAGTCTTGATGTAGGTAATCACGCTAAGGCCGAGGGTGTAACACCGTTCCCAATTATAGTTAATTTTATATAAATCTTGTATTGAACCTTATGAATTGGTTGATGAATTTATGAGCTTGTAAATTTTTGTTATTAGTTTTCCGTGAATAGTGAATTGCATGTGGGGCCCACATCAGGAGCGGGGACCACCTGATAATTCTGAGACCACATATTATATATGTCTTGGTCTAGATAATATGTATATGGTGGTGGATATTCTAGTTGGGCCATGGAAAATGCATAGGGTTGACCGGTTGGTCAAACGAGGCCCAATTACCATTATTGGTAGTTTAACGGATAACAGTCTGAAATGAATTTTGGAGACTTCTAAATTAAAGTTGAGAAATTTATATTCATTCTAAGTGCCCATATGGGTTGAGAATGTGTGATATATTTTATTTGGCCCGATAAAGTAAAACATAATTAAAACAGTCCGAGAAATACAACTTTCGGGACCGATTATACAGTTCGGGACATAAAGGGATGACCTCCCACATGAGTGGAGGACACCCCTAATTTTTGTGTTCTCAAAGTTGACTTGAGGGGATGCATAGTGTGGAGGAGTGGTGTAAATTGAGTGAGAGTGATTGGTTGGTATAAGGATGGCCATGGGTGGACCTCCCCTCTCAATTATCTTGCAATTGAGACAAAAGATACACATCACCTCTCACCCCTACCATCTAGCTCAACCAAGCATCCAAGAAAAGAGAGAGAAGCTCAAAATATCATCCTCCATTGCTGCACAATTCGAGCTCAAGCAATAGGAGTCCAAGGAGGAAGATTAAAGAAGGAAAAACTTAGGAAAAGTGTGAAGGATTAAGGTAATGACCTTATAATAACTTTTCCTCTACTTCTTAGCTATCATATGACTTATATATCATATGGAGGACCCCTAGGATTGTTCTACATGTTCTAAGTCCAAGAACAAACTTAGAAGCCAAGTGACCGGTTCGCCGGAAAATAACCTTTTAGAGGTTATTTGTATTGATATGGGTTTTGTGATGATGAAACTTTGTTAGGAACTTGTCTAAGGTGTTCCTAGCACTTTCACGGAGTTGAAAGAGTTGCCAGAGTTGTCACCGGAGTTCTTCAAAGTTCGTCGGAATTTCGCCGGAGTTCAACCGGGAAGGGTAGAACTTCTTAAAAGCTCATTGAAGGTGAGTGGATGGCTTAATGTCTTGTAACTCTTGGATTAAGCATGAGATTACCTAAGTAAATGCTATATGTGTTCATAATGATGTTTAAAATGGTTTAAGCATGTGATTAGCCAAGATGATTAGGCTTATGTGAGATGAACCATAATGATTATGCATGAAAAATGATATGAAAATGATGTTTTGGATGGCCAAAATTGAAAATATTGATTGTTTAAGACTTAATTCAAGAAGAAAGTGAACTGGCGCCGGTTTAGGCTATAACCGGCGCCGGTTTGAGTACGGGGCAGCCAAATTATTTAAATTAAATATGAACCGGTGCCGGTTTGGGCTATAACCGGCGCCGGTTTGGAATTGTTTGTCTCGAATGTTGATTTTTGTGCATGGTTTTGCATGGATTGTTATGCTTAGACTATAACACTTGGTTTAGTCTTGATAAATGATTATGATATAGACCCTATCTATGTTTGATAAGCGGCAGATCATAGAAATGAACGTAAGATGGTGGAGAACCTAAGGACAACGATACTGTCCTCAAAACTCGGTAGATAAACAATGGAGACCCAAGGACGACGGTACTATCCTAAAAAATCGGTATATAAACGGTGGAGACCCAGGGATGACGGTACTGTCCTCAAACCTCGGTATATAAATGGTGGAGACCCAGGGACGACGGTATTATCCTCAAAACTCATATGTATAAATTGATTTGAACCAGGAGGAGTCCCATACACTCATAGGATATGGGTGGGTTGGGATTTAAGTTAAGGATATTGACTACTACTCCCTCCGTCCCATTTTACTTAGCCAATCTTGACTTTTCAAGTCAATGGAGTCTAACTTTGACCGATTATATGTTTATATAGAGAAAGTATTAATAATATGAAAATGATATGAAAATGTTCTTTGTTAAAAATACTATCATAAAACCATAAAATTATTAAATTTTACATAAATATATTAGTTTAAATAATTGGTCAAAGTTAACCACCTTTGACTGGAAAAGTCAAAGATGGCTAAGTAAATTGGGACGGAGGGAGTATGATTTTTCCCAAATAAACAATGACCTACTGGTCGGGTATTTCCAAGTGTATATATATACTGATATGTATTTTATAACTTGGGGGAAAATACTATACGTGTATGTATCACCCTATGTTTCGGTCTTATACTTGAAACGTTAGTTATGCTACATTTAGCTTGCTGCTCGCTCGGTATTTGTACTGACCCCTTCGGGGGACACCATTTTTCATGTTGAAGCTAAGGCTTGCTACCTGCACCTTCTTACGGGTGAACTCAATTCAAGGAAGACATGGTTCATGCTTTCTTATTTCCTTTCAAACTACCAAACACCTGCTCATGGATATTTGATTGACTATAAA
Organism: Cuscuta europaea; assembly: GCA_945859875.1. Lineage (NCBI taxonomy): Eukaryota > Viridiplantae > Streptophyta > Magnoliopsida > Solanales > Convolvulaceae > Cuscuta > Cuscuta europaea. The sequence goes on from CAMAPE010000015.1 coordinate 10,132,298, forward strand.
CTATTTTAGGCCTGTGAGCCCATGTTTTGGCTGCTTGTGGCCCATGCTTTACGATTGAATATTTCCGCTATTCATTGGTTTAAATGTGATGTTGTTATGTATGTTTACTATTGAGTATGGATAGATTATGTGCATGGACGCCTTGTATGACTAAGTCGCGTTGACTTGCACGTGACATCACTTGGTTATACGGCGGTTGTGCACGCATTTAGATGTGGTCTGGGGCATGACAATTAACTGGTATCAGAGCCATTTCAGTTCTAAACTATGTAATCAACCTCTCATGAGAGATTTTACGAAAGAGTTTTACCGAAAACCATGAGCATTGTATTTTGACGTTTATAGGACTATTGTTACCTAGGTTGCAAGGTCTCTAGTTGTTAAGATGGTACCCTTAACAATTGATATGGCGGTGAATTGGGCCAATATGTGTCTATAACGTGTTCAGTCAATTGACATTGATGTGGAGTCTAACGACTCGTTCAAATTTCTTTGTAGAAATGGAGGGTAGACGTATGCCGACGAGAAACAACCCTAAAGGACTTGATGCGGGAGCCTCAGTAGGGGCTAGCCGGGCCACATTCCGTGGTTCTAGGGGAAGAAGAGGAGGTCGTGGAGGCTGTGGGGGCCACCGTGCCCAAACAGTGAGCGATGGCCATGTAAGCTCGGTGTATGAGACTAACACTGAGAACTATGACTCGACTTTTGTTCTTGAAACGGAGCATGAGGAGACCCCATATGATGGGGTTGACTTCTACACAGATGATGAAAACAATGATGAGAGTGATGCCCGATTCGCTCAAATGGGGGAATTGCTCGAATGGTATCAAAAGGAGAAACAGAGGAGGGATCTTAGGCGCCAAGCGAGGCGTGGCTCTCAAGGAGGCTCAGGTCAAGGAAGCCGGGGAGCTTCAAGGGCCGTTTCTGGGACGTCTCAAGGTGGACGTGGAGGAGATTTTTGTGTAAGGATCTCCAAATATCTCAAGGAGGCTAGGGCCTTGGGGTGTAGGTCCTTCGATGGCACCGACGATATTAGCGTTGCCGCCGATTGGATAAAGAAGGTGAAAGACGCATCGAGAGACATGCAAATAACGCCCGACGTGAAGTTGACTGTTGCTTCACGCTTGCTTGAAGGAATCGCTTCTACATGGTGGGAGAGTGTAGAACGAAAGTACCGAGGGACTATCACATGGGCGAACTTTGAACAGAAGTTCTACGCCCAATACTACTCCGACTACGAGGTTAATGTGAAGCGTAGGGAGTACACGAACCTCAAGCAGAAGGAAGGTGTGACTGTCAAACAATTGGAGCAAAAATTCAGAACCTTGGCGAGGTTCTTACCAGAGTATGCTGCCGATGAGGACCACATGACTGAACATTTTTGGGATGCATTACTGTTGGACATCCGTGATCGGGCCACATACTCACGTCACATGACTTTTAATGAGGTGGTGGAACAAGGTATGCTTGGGGAAACCCAATGGAATGAAAGGAAAGAAAGAGACACCGAAGAGGCAAAGAAAAGAAAATGGAACAGTTCGAGACCGCCCGATCTTTCACGGAAGAACAACCACGAGGGAGGTGGTTCGTTCAAGGCGCCGGCACCACCGGCGAAGAGGAATATGGACTCTAAGTGGCACTCGTCCCCTTCTCACAAGTCGGGGCCGCCTAAATGTGCTAACTGTTCAAAGAACCATTTCGGGAAGTGCAATGCACCCCCGAGGTGTTACCAATGTGGGAATACGGGTCACATGAAGGCCAATTGCCCATAATTGGGGAGAGAAGGAACTTCGGGAGCCGGAGGAGGAACCATGACGGGGAAGAACTGTGCGGGACTGTCACACGGCGGCACGGGCAGAGGCGGCGCATCAACGATCCAAGCTACGTCCATCAACCAAGGTGGTGCCCATGCGAGGATCTATACGATGACCGAGACCGATGCTCGGGCCAACCCCGACTCCGTCGCACGTAATCCCTTGTTAACGTTTGATAAAGTGTACTTCCTCCGTTCTTTAATTTTTGCAACATTGTAACTATATACATACTCAATAATACTTTTGCACTATTCACAGACCTTACTTTGACCACGATTTTCTACTAATATACATAATCAAATTATTTCGTATAAAATGTTATTGAATTCCTATCAATGTGAATTTCCAAAGTATCAACTTTTTATAATGTTTACTAATACATAATTAAATATAATTACAGTCAAAGTTGTGCGTTGGTAAATGTGAAAGTCAAAGTGTTGCAAGAATTAAAGAACGGAGGATAATATATTGTTAAGTGTTAAAAGTGACAACGGGCTTGTACGGGCTAGCCGGAGTCATTTCCGGTCGGTTTTTTAGCAAAAAGTTGCAAAATATGACTGCCTAGGGGCAAACCGGCGCCGTTCAAGGCTAGAACCGGCGCCGGTTCGAATTAAAATGAATTAATTGGACATGCCATAGGTAAACCGGTGCCAATTTGGGCCATAACCGGCGTCGGTCCAGTTGAAAAAATGCTGGAACAAATCACCGTGCTCGAAACCGGGGCCGGTTTTGATTGAAAATCGATTTTTCCGAAATGCCCAAGGTAAACCTGCACCGGTTTTGCCCATAACTAGTTCTGGTCTGGTTCATTTTTGGGTAATCCAGCTTTGCAGGGGTGAACCGGCGCCGGTACAGCCCAAAATCGGCGCCGATTTGGTGCGTTTTTTACCCGAACGTGTTCGTTTAGGCTGATTTCGATATGATACTTCGAGTAGAGTGTCTTACATCATCTATAAATGCAGGAACACTACTGATCAATGGATGAAACACTAGGATTCTCATTGATACCGAGGCGCAACGTTCATTTGTGAGTGAAGCGTTTGCCGAGAGTCTTGACGTGCCATTGACACCGATGACACAAACCTTGTTAGTCTCCACACCGTTAGGAGATGACATTGAGAGGAACCATTACTATCCATCATGTGAGGTAGAAGTGACGGGTCAACCTTTGACTTATGATTTCATACCTCTAAGTATGTTGGAGTTCAATGCAATCCTAGGGATGGATTGGCTCGAAAAGCATCATGCTCGAGTTGATTGCTACACCAAAGTCTTGGAACTAGAAGATGATGAGGTAAACGTCTTACGTTTCGAGGGAGATTGGGCCGGGGAAGATCTCATGGATGTATCATATCTGTGGTGAAAGCACGGAAGATGGTGAAGAAAGGATGTCATGCGTACCTTGCTTACGTGGTGGATAAGACAAAGAAAGAAGTAGACATCAACGATGTACGTGTCATGTGAAAGTACCCGAACATCTTTCCCAAGGACTTACCGGGGCTTCCACCCGATAGGGACATTGAATTCGTGATCGAAGTAGAGCCGGGGAGCAAACCCATTTCTATTCCTCCTTATCGAATGGCACCGACGGAACTTCAAGAGTTGAAGGTCCAATTACAAGAACTGTTGGACAACGGGTTCATTAGACCTCGTCATTCACTGTGGGGAGCACTGGTACTCTTCGTGAAGAAGAAAGATGGTACACTAAGAATGTGTAGTGACTACCGTCAGTTGAACAAGGTCACAATCAAGATTAGGTATCCTCTACCGACGACATTCATGGACTTGATGAACCGTGTGTTTAGTGAGTACTTAGATCAGTTTGTGATTGTATTCATTGATGATATCTTAATTTACTCAAAGAATGAAGATGAACATGAGCATCATTTGAGGCTTGTGCTTGAAAGGCTAAGAGAGAAGCAACTTTTTGGCAAGTTCTCTAAATGCGAATTTTGGCTTAAAGAGATTGGCTTTCTCGGGCATGTCATATCCGGATCGGGCATTGTGGTGGACAATGCAAAGATAGAAGCTATTATGGATTGGGAACAACCCAAGAATGTGAAAGAGATACGTAGTTTCCTTGGCTTAGCAGGTTACTATCATAAGTTTGTTGAGAAATTCTCCGTGTTGGCGTCACCACTTACGAAGCTCATGAAGAAGGGGGCTAAGTTCGTATGGGACGACAAATGTTAGAAATGGTTTCTTGAGCTAAAGAAACGACTTACTGAGGCACCAATTCTGGCTCTACCCATATAAGGTATAGGGTATGATATTCACATTGATGCTAGCATCCAAGGGCTTGGATGTGTTCTAATGCAAAATGGTAAGGTGATTGCCTATGCTTCTAGACAATTGAGGAAACACGAGGTGAACTACCCTACCCATGACCTAGAGTTGGGGCGGTAGTGTTTGCGCTAAAGATTTGGAGGCATTATCTCTACGGGGAGACATGTCACATCTACACCGATCATAAGAGCTCGAAGTATATATTCACTCAGAAAGAGTTGAATATGAGGCAAAAGAGATGGATGGACTTGATCAAGGACTATGACTTGATCATAGACTATCATCTCGATAAGGCCAATGTGGTGGCCGATGCACTGAGCAGGAAGAGTACGTCGGGGACGTTACTCACATGCTTACGGGCATTGAGAGCGCGCGTGGAGGTGACCACAAGTGGGGCCCTCTGTGACACTTCAAAAATTTAAATAAAAATAATAATAATAATAATTTTTATTAATCAGATAAAATATTACGAAAATAACATTTTAATTATTAATTGAGTCAGACAAAAATTCAACAGTCATAACATTCTAATCAGATAAAATTTCCAAGTTCACGATTTTTTTTAATCAGATAAAAATGGCCCGATAAAAGAAGTTACAATTTAGTATAAAATTAATTTTTATAACTATTTTAGATTGTATAATATACAAAAGATAAACTAAATAAATAAAATAATCTTAATACATATATATATATATATATATATATATATATATATATATATATATATATATATATATATATACACGTACGTAGTAATAGTAATATAACATACATAATATTACATACGTAAACCTACGTATAACTAATATATACCTAAATATAATTACTATACTCCTAAATGAACTACTAGAATAGTATACTCCTACTATTATATTACTACTACTACGTATATAGTATTAAGTAAACTCCTACGGGAGGTAAAACTATTCCCGGTAGCTTTGGCCGGCAACTTCAAAAAAAAAAAAAAAAAATTTAACTCCAACTCCAACTCCAACTCTAACATCTCAGCCTAAAACCCTCATCTTTCCCTATAAATAATAGACCAGAACCTACGTTTTCTTCATCCCAAAAAGCTACGAAATATACATACATATATACGTATATATATATATAAAAAAAATTGCGACCCATCGTTTTAGCCAGAACCAAGTCGCGAAAATACTTCCCAAACCTTCCCCTTCGTAATACGAATCTAACGGAAAAAGAATCGTCGAAAACGGTCGTGAAACGAGGGAGAAAAGCCTCGCCGGAGTTTCGCCGGAGAAAAAACATTTCGACGGAAAACGGAGAAGAAGGAGGAGCTGCCGCCGCCGCCGTACCACCTCTGACCTTCGCCGCCCTGCTACCACCATTTTCGGCCGTTCGCTCGTCCAAACGGAGTAAGTTCTCCCCCCCCCCCCCCTGTTTTTCCCGTTTTCCGGCGAGGTAGTGAGGAAGATGACTGCCAGAATTTTTTTGGGCCTTTTTCTGGATTGGGCCAGAAAATAAAATTTGGCCCAGTTCGGCCCAGTTGCAATAAAAATTAAAAATAAAATAGTAAATAAAATAAATAAAATCTGGAAAAATATAAATTACATACCTAGTATAAATATACATATTCGGACCAACCAGAATTAAAAAATAAATTTTTTAGCTATTTTTAATTGATTTAATGGTAATTGGGCCAATTTATACACTTTTAGCAAATAATTAACTAAATAACGAAAATAATTATGAAATAAATATTAGAGTAAACTAGGATAAATATATGACTAACTAGGACCTTATGGACCATTTATAATTAATAAAAATAAGGTTTAGTATATTTAATTGTAATTAAACCGGTTAATAGATATATGAAATTAGAGGAATAATTATGAGAAATAATTATAAAATAGATATATGGACAACCTAGGTCGAATATAGACCCAAAATATATTTATGGACGGATACTAATTTATAAAGTCGATTCTTAGTCTATTTATTTAAATTAGGCCATATAAAACTAGTTAAGTAATTAAATAAGGAAATATTAATATTAATAGTGATTATTGAATAAAAATTGGATGTTGTAGTAAATTATATTCGGATATTTTATTTCAAATATTAAAAATTAATGTATGAAATTAATAAGGTAATTTTATTAATAGAATGCGAGTAATCAAATAAATCCGAATAACTAATAAATTAAGTTAATAAATTCAAATAATAAAATAAAAGGAGAAAATCGGGTAAAGTAATTACAAATAGAATAAGTGACTAATTTTATCATATTTAATTAAAAAGGTGATTATCTAGAGACCGGATTAGAGGAGGATAACTAGGAGCAACAGGACTTAAGGTAAGTTTCTCTGCCAATCCAAAATTGTTTCCTCGTATTATATGCTTATTATGCATTATGTGAATAAGTGTGAATTGTTGAATTTTGTGTATGAGAATTGTGAAGAGATATTATGTATATGGTTGTTGAGAAATATAAATTAAGTACTTTTGGGGTATTAAATATTTTTAAATACCTTTGAGACTTTTTAGAGAAATTAAGAAATATTTTTGAAGTATTATTAAGCAAAGATAAAATTTACATTTTCATAAGAAGATAGCATCTCGGGAGTAATCCGAGGTGTCGGTTTTTCCACATCCGGATAAATGTGGAGGGTGATTAGAGCTACTACTACTAAGAAGTACAGTTTGGATCTATGATCCCTTTTAAGCAAGATTTGGATCTATGATCCCTTTTAAGTAAGATTTGGATCTATGATCCCTTTTAAGAAGAAGTTATAGTAGTGGTCCCTAATCATTCAAGAATTTTAGAATTGGGGTGGTTGGGTTCCGACCACTCGGGATGACTTACTACTCGGAGGGCTTGGAATCCCTTTTAGGGGGTGTGCACACTTAAGGTAGTCGTTTCGTTTCCAACAGAGCAGTTGTGGTACCGGCACTTGTTCGGGGTGGCCGTCCGTAACCACGGTCCACCGGGCTCTACCGAAAGGTTAAGCACCGCCCTTCTAAATTACTAGGAAGTTAGAGAAGAAGTGATTTTCTTAAGAAGTTTAAAGAGAAGAAGTACTAAGAGATTTTCCAAGAGAAGGTTAAGATTTTAGCAAAGAAGTGATTTTTTTGAGGAAATCAAAGAGAAGAGTTATTATGATGTTTTAAAGAGAAGTTGAGCATTTTTGTAAAGAAGTAGTTTGAGAAAAATCAAAGTGAAAAGAATTTTGATGGTGTGAGTATTTTTATATATTATTATATAAAAATCTATTTTTAGCCAAACCTGATTATTTTACGGGGTTGGGTAGTACTTACTTAGCTCTAAAGCTAATTTTTGTTATTTTTCTTGTCTCTCTCTTCTCCCTTAAATTTTATCAGGTGATGAGTTGGATACCTATGTGGATTGACGGATTGCTCGAGCTTGAGTGTGAATTAGAAGATGCCTTAGTTAAATCTAGTCATAAAACAGACATTTACTTATTATTACATTAGTTTTTATTGTTTTACTTTGAGTTGCCTGTGCATTCGGTTAAGAGATGACCGAATGTGGCGGTAACACTCATTTCCCTTTTAGACTTCCGCTGTATTTCTTCAACTCTTTGATGAATGAATAAAGTATTTCTTTTAAAATATATCAATGTTTTGGGCGGGAAATTTAGGGGTGTTACACCCTCATAGCAATATTCGAGGTTAGACCTACATTGCTTGATGAGATTAGCAGATGTCAGGTGATTGACGAAGAATGTCAGAAGATTCGGGAACGGATCCTTGTGGGGCCCGTTGAGGATTTCCGGGTACGAGAAGATGGTCTCTTATTGTTTAGAGATCGTGTGTGTATACCGAAGAATGAAGAGCTCCAAAAGTCCATACTAGAAGAGGCTCATTCTTCGGCCTATGTTATGCATCCAGGAGGTACAAAGATGTATCGAGACCTGAAGGAAAGTTATTGGTGGTCAGGTATGAAGAGGGACATCGCGGAGTATGTGAGTCGATGTCTTACTTTTCAGCAAGTTATGGCGGAGCATCATCACCTAGCAGGGCTTTTGCAGCCACTTACCATTCCAGAATGGAAGTGGGAACATGTGACCATTGACTTTGTGGTAAGATTACCACGAACGGTGAACAATTACGATGCGGTATGGGTGGTGGTTGATAGGCTTACTAAGAGTGCACATTTCTTACCTATCAACATTATTTATCCTCTTGAAAGATTGGCCAAGTTTTACGCTGAAGAGATTGTGAGATTGCATGGAGTCCCGATATCCATTGTGCTGGATAGAGATCCACGATGCACATCTAGATTTTGGCCAAAGTTTCAAGCATCTTTGGGAACTAAACTGAAGTTTAGCACAACATTTCACCCACAGACGGACAATCCGAGCGGGTGATACAAATTTTGGAAGACATGCTTAGGGCATGTGCTTTGGAGTTCCAAGGGAGTTGGGACAAAACATTTGGCTCTAGTTGAGTTTGCCTATAACAACAATTATCATGAAAGTATTGAGATGCCTCCATATGAGGCATTGTATGGGAGGAAATGCAGGACACCATTGTGTTGGGATGAGGTTGGCGAAGCAAGGCTCGAGGGTATAGAACTTGTTGAGATCACCAGGGCTAAGGTGAAGATCATTTGGGATAGGCTTAAGACTGCCTAAGATCGGCAGAAGAGCTATGCTGATAAACGATGTAGACCGTTAGAGTTTGAAGTTGGTGATGAGGTGTTTCTAAGGATTTCTCTTTGGAAAGACATCATTCGATTCATATCGAGGGGTAAGCTTAACCCCCGATACACTGGTCCGTTTGAGATCCTTGAAAGGATTGGCTGTGGTTTATCATCTCAAGTTGACACCTGAACTTGAGAAGATACATGACGCATTTCATGTATCCATACTCAAGAAGTATGTACGAGATCCGTCTCATATTCTTGAGAAACCACCGGTAGAGATCCGTGAGGACTTGCAATATGCAGTGGAACCGGTGAAGATTGTTGGTCAACAGGTAAGGAAATTGAGGAACAAGGAAATTCCTATGGTAAAGGTTCTATGGAGAAGTGATCGAGTCGAGGAAGAAACATGGGAGACCGAGGTCTCAATGAGGGAGCAATATTTGTTCCTTTTTGACTAGACACATGGATTTCGGGGACGAAATCCCAAATAGGGGGGGGGGGGGGGGGGGGGTGAACTTGTAACACCGTCCCCAATTATATTTATTTTTATGTAAATCTTGTATTGAACCTTATGAACTTATTGATGAATTTATGAGGTTGTAAATTTTTGTTATTACTTTTGCGTGAATAGTGGTGACCACCCGATAATTCCGATACCACATATTATATATGCATGTCTTGGTCTAGATAATATGTATATGGTGGTGGATATTCTAGTTGGGCCAAGGAAAGGGCATAGGGTTGACCGGTATTGGTAATTTAACGGATAACAGTCCTAAACGAATTTCGGAGACTTATAAATTAAAGTTGAGGAATGTATATTCATTCTAAGGGTCCATATGGGTTGATAATGTGTGATATATTTTATTTGGCCCGATAAAGTGAAACATAGTTAAAACAATCCCGGAAATACAACTTTCAGGGGCCGATTGTACAGTTCGGGACATAAAGGGATGACCTCCCACATGAGTGGGGGCCACCCCACATTTTTGTGATGATGAAACCTTTTTAGGCACTTGTCTAAGGTGTTCCTAGCACTTTCATGGAGCTGAAAGAGTTGCCGGAGTTTTTCAAAGTTCGTCGGAGTTTCGCCGAAGTTCAATCGGGAAGGGTAAAACTTCTTAAAAGCTCATTCAAGGTGAGTGGATGGCTTAATATCTTGTAAGTCTTGGTTTAAGTATGAGATTACCCAAGTAAATGCTATATGTGTTCATAATGATGTTTACAATGGTTTAAGCATGTGATTAGCCAAGATGATTAGGCTTCTATGAGATGAACCATAATGATTATGCATGAAAAATGATATTAAAATGATATAAAAACACGTGTGATGTTTTGGATGGCCAAAATTGAAAATATTGATTGTTTAAGACTTAATTAATGTTTGGGTTAAGTTTCGGACCAATCGGAGTCGGTTCGGGCGGTCAACGGCCCGTTGACCACAAAGAAGAAAGTGAATCGGCACCAGTTTAGGCTATAACTAGCGCCGGTTTGAGTACGGGGCAGCCAAATTAATTAAATTAAATATAAATCGGCGTCGGTTTGGGCTATAATTGGCGCCGATTTGGTGCTGTTTTGTCCCGAATGTTGATTTTTGTGCATGGTTTTGCATGGATTGTTATGCTTAGGCTATAAGACTTGGTTTAGTCTTGATAAATGATTATGATATAGACCCTGTCTATGTTTGATAAGCGGTAGATCATAGAAATGAACGTAAGATGGTGGAGAAGCTAGGGACGATGGTACTGTCCTCAAAACTCGGTAGATAAACGGTGGAGACCCAAGGACGACAGTATTGTCCTCAAAACTCGGCATATAAACGGTGGAGACCCAGGGACGACGGTACTATCCTCAAACCTCGGTATATAAATGGTGGAGACCCAGGGACGAAAGTACTGTCCTCAAAACTCATATGTATAAATTGTAGAGAATCCCAGGACGACGGTACTGTCCTCAAACTCGTATGTATAAATGGATTTGGACCAGGAGGAGTCCTATACACTCATAGGATATGGATGGGTTGAGATTTAATTCAAGGATATTGACTACTATGATTGTTCCCAAATAAACAATGACCTACATGTCGGGTATTTCCAAGTGTATATATATACTGATATGTATTTTATAACTTGGGGGAAAGTACTATACGTGTATGTATCACCCTATGTTTGGGTCTTATACTTGAAACGTTAGTTATGCTACATTTAGCTTGCTACTCGCTCGGTACTCGTACTGACCCCTTCGGGTGGCCCCACCTTTTTCAGGTTGAAGCTAGGGCCTGCTACCTGCACCTTCTTACGGGTGAAGTCAAATCAAGGATGACGTGGTTCGTGCTTCCTTATTTCCTTTCGAACTACCAAACAGTTGCTCATGGATATTTGATTTACTATAAACTATTTTGGGCCTATGAGCCCATGTTTTGGCCGTTTGTGGGCCATGCTTTACCGTTGAATATTTCCGTTATTCATTGGTTTAAATGTGATGTTGCTATGTATGTTTACTACAAAGTATGGATATATTATGTTCATGGACGCCTTGTATGACTAAGTCACGTTGACTTGCGAGTGAAGTCACTTGGTTATACGGTGGTTGTTCACACGCTTAGATGCGGTCTGTGGCGTGACAGAGGGGACGACCGTGATGTGGGAACGTCGCGTAATATGATGATAGGGCGATGATTACCCGGCCGTCATATAGAGGCGATGGTCGCTACCCATGAAGGGAATAACGAGCCCAATCGCTAGCTCAAGATATTCGGCTTTGGGGAAGCCGGTCTTGAGATAAAGAATCACGCTGAGGCTGAGGGGTCGATCGTCATTTGGGGACGTACGACGATGATGATCCGGTCCTATAATATGATGATGAGGCGTTGATGAAGCCGACAATCATGTAAGCTTAAGAATCTCGGTGCTGAGTAGGCCAGTCTTGAGATGGGGGACCACGTTGAGACCGAGGGGTCTGCCGTGATCTGAGGACGTCGGCGTTGATGGGCCGTACGTCGTATAAAGGTGATGGTCCCCATCCTGGAAGGGATGGAGAGCCAGATCGGTAGCTCAAGACGCTCAGCGCTGAGGAGGCCGGTCTTGAGAGAAAGGATCACGCTGAGATCGAGGGGCTTACCGTGATCTGGGGACGTTCGGCGCTGATGAGTCGGTCCAAGTAAATGATGATGAGGCGTTGATGAGGCCGATCATCATATAAGCTCTAGACTCTCGGCGTTTAGGAAGCCGGTCTTGAGACAAATGATCACACTGAGGCCGAGGGGCCATTCATGATCTGAGGACGTACGACGCTAATGAAGTCGTCTGTCATATGAAGGTGAGGGTCGCCATCCAGGAAGGAAATGACGAGCCCGCTCGCTAGCTCAAGACTCTCGGCACTGAGGAAGCCGGCCTTGAGATACAGGATCACACAAAGGTTGAGGAGCCGGTCCTGATTTGAGGATGAAAGACTTGCGAGGCCGTTCGTCGTAAAGGCGATGGTCCCATCCTGGAAGGGATGGAGAGCCCGATGACTAGCTCAAGACGCTAGGCACTGAGTAGGCCGGTCTTGAGAGAAAGGATCACGTTGAGACCGAGGGGTCTCCCGTGATCTGGGGACGTTCGGCACTGATGAACCGGTCCAAATAAATGATGACGAGGCATTGATGAGGCCGATCGTCATTTAAGCTCAAGATCTCGGCATTTAGGAAGCCGGTCTTGAGACAAATGATCACGCTGAGGCCAAGGGGCCATTCGTGATCTGAGGACGTACGACGCTGTGAAGTCGTCTGTCATATGAAGGCGAGGGTCGCCTCCAGGAAGGGAATGGCGAGCCCGCTCGCTAGCTCAAGACTCTCGGCGCTGAGGAGGCCAGTCTTGAGGCCGAGGGACTGTTCATGATCTGAGGACGGCAATGCTGAGAAGCCGACTCAAAATATGGTAATGCTACTAGTGAAGAAGAAGAAGAATTCTACGCGTCGCATGTGGTTGGCCGAGAGGTCAAGCTTCCATTGGCCGAGAGGTCACCTCAACTGGTTGGCGCTGGCATCCGCATGTGGCCGCATTTAATGCGGCTGTTAGATGGGACGTTGTACAGGGTACGGTGATCTGTACGCATGTGTTGCGGATATTATGTCGGGAGAGGTGCCCTCGGCTGCAGAGGACTAGCCGAGGGCTCTGAGTGCCGGGGACCCCCTGGGTGCCGAGGGCTCCGGGTGCCGAGTGCTACTGTTTTCTGCCGTTTTTCTCCCAGTTTCTTAGTTTGCTTGAAAAATCCGTTCTGTGAGAGTTTTGAGCCTTCGGCCAGGGGCCGAAGGCTCCCCAGTGCACGCTGTGGGCTGCTGAGTGCTTGGGGGCGCCGTAATTTGGGCCTGCTGTGCTTCCTGGGCCGGTTGGGCCTTTATTGGTGTAGTAGGAGTCTGTGGGCCGGGGGTTCCCGGGCCATATACTCCATCAGGAGTCCCTCACTCCTTTTGCCGAAAGGTACTTGAGGGAAAAGGAGTAATTTGTGCTTGCCCTTTGATGTTGTCCCGTTGTAATCTCTGAAGTTGGTGAGGAGTTGTTGCTTTCGTGTCCCTGCCGAAGGCAGTCCCTCAGTTACCCACATGTCGGGACTTGAGGGATTGCTTTGCCGTTTGTTGGAATTTTTCACCATTTTGTAATTTAATGATTTTCCCGAGGGGGTCCTCCAATCCCCCACTCCTTTAGGCATTTGTAAAGTGGTGAAAAGGAGTGAATTAGTTGCGTTGCTGTTGCGGGCCGAAGGCTGACGCTTTTCGTTTCATTTTGGGGGATGCCTCGTTAAAAACCTCATTAGGAAAACCCTGTGGGGAAAAATCCTAATGAGGGAAAAAGAGTGCACCGAATTCCCCCAACGATGAATCGAAAATGTGAAACCTTGGTTCAAAATGGAGAATGATGGTAACGCCGAAGGCTCTCCTTGTTCTGAGGGCTCATGCGTTGATTAGCCGAAGGCTTGTTGTTGATGTCCTGGGAGGTGCCGAAGGGGAGCCCCTCAATCTGGGGATCGAGGGCGTGATGGATGAGGGCAGTAGTTGAATTGTTACCGGGGTGTCCCCTGCTCGTTGATTAGTTGGTGACGAGGATATCTGAGGGCTCCTATTACCTGTGTGCTGTAGGCTATCCGTCAATGAGGCAAACTCCCCGGGGGCTACTCGGCCCTCACAATGCTGGGGGGGGACCCCCGAGGGGTGGCCTGATATGAAGCTTTGGGCTTCTGAAGGAGTGATCCCGAAGGCGTCTGTTATGTACTGTGTGGGGCACAACCCGGGGGCGTCTCTGGGTAAGTGTACCCGGAGGCTTTCCCTGATGAAGCGGAGTGAAGCAAGAAACCCGGGGGCTCCCAAAATATAGCCGTTGGAAATATAGCCGTTGGAATATGTAACGTCAGGATATAGCCGTTGGGGGGTTGCCACGTGGTGCGTGCTCGTTGGCCGCCCGTGGGCGGGCGTCACCGATTGGGCGATACCGCGGTCTGTAATGATGGTGATACAATCGGAGGCCCGGTTTCCAGGCCCAAGCCCGGATCCCAGCGCCTATAAATACCCCAAGGCCAGGGCCATTCTCCGCTGTGCGATCTCAGTGTGGCGAAGCTCTGGCAAAAATTTTCTAGAGAGAGAAACTTGCCCTCGGTTGAATCCTCAGTTCTCAAGGTCAGTTCCCCCCCTGCTCTTCTCCTTCTAGTTAGCTGTGCCTTGTGCCCTTAGGCTAGGAGATAGAATTTTCTAGAAAACCTTAGTTCTTCCGAGCCCTCGAGCTAGTGAGTAGATGTCTTCACAAAGCGACTCCCAGGATATCTCGGGGGAGCCTTCGGTCGAGATGGAGACGTGCTCAGATGTGGAGTCCTCGAGCGTGGAGTCCTCGGTGGGTGGTGATGCTGCAGTGGCCATGGAAGTGGAGAAGGACCTCCAGGCCAAAGTCGAAGCCGAAGGCTTCGAGCAAGAAAACGAGGATGAAGAGCTCGCCCTCGCCGTGCGAACTGCCGAGCAAGAAGAGGAGAGGGAGAGGATGAAGGTGACGGTCGCCATTCTCCCCCCTCGTGGTACCGGGGAAGCCAGCTCATCCCGGCCATTGGACCCGACGCCCATCAGTGTGGCTCCCGGGAAGAAAAAGAAGATGAAGGCGGCCCCGAGGAAGAAACAAGCGACCGTTGACGCCGGGCGGCCGGTAGGCATACCCGAGGGCCACTCGTTTCTGAACACTGCCGCTCTGGAGCTGAAGACGAGAGCGTCCCCGGCAGAATACCAGGCCACTCAGATGCTGGTTGGCCCTTCGGCGCGCGTGGTGGAGCCCAGGGCAGATGATCTACTGCGATATGCGCCCGAAGGGTGTTTTGCTGTTCACACTCTCTCTGTGGAGATGGGGCTTCGGTTTCCGCTTCATCCTTTTTTGCTGGAGTATTTGAGGTTTGTGGGGTTGGCCCCCTGCCAGCTAACGCCCAACAGCCACTCCTACGTGGCCGGCTTCCTCTCCTTGTGCCAGAGCCGGGGGTTGAGCCTACACTTGACCAATTCTTCATGTCCTTCAACCTCTGCCGGGGGGGGGGGGGGGCATTCAAATGCTGAGGGCTTCGCCAACCTTCAGCAGGTACCGGAGTTCAGGCTTTTTGACGACGTGCCCTCGTCCCACAAGGGGTGGAAGGAGAGATTCTGCTATATTCGGCTCGAGGAGAACCCCTTCCCGGCCCAGCTCCGCAATAGCTTCCGGCGCCACCCGAAGGTGGGGAGCGCAGCTCTGGAGAAGAATGGCAAAGTGCTTGCCAAAAAGCCGGAGGGGTCTGACAAGCACGTCAAGATTAGAGACGTCACCCTCCCCGAGGAATTGCTTAGCCTGGGCTTCCGGCAGTTCAGGCCGAGGGGCTCTTCGGATGAAAGATACCCTCCCATCGATCGAGTCTTCGAAGGAGCTGGAGGTGATTATCGAAGGGTTCATTTATGCCTTGATAGTTTTTTTTATTTCCTATCTTTTATGACGTAGTAATTGATAGCCTTCGGTCTAACCCTCCTGTGTTTTGTTTGCTTGCAGGTAATAACATGGACGTTGGTTCTCTTTTCGCTCTGAAGAATGCGAAAGGGAAGAAGAAGGCCCCGGCGGGCACTTCTGCTAGGGAGGGGCCCTCTCAACCTGCTGTTGCCGCTGCTGGCGCCAGAGGGTCCAGGAGGGCCGGGCCCGCGAAGAAGAAGAACGCCGGCAAGGGAACCGAGCCCCTGGCAAAGAAGCCGAAGACTGCCGCCCCTGCCAAACAGCCGGCCACCGATGTGGTGGTGATCGTTAATGAAGGGCACGCCTCTGCCCCCACCTCCCAGGAACACATCAACCGGGAGTTCTTCGGGCGGGAGAAGCTGGAGGCGCTAGTGCCGAAGGGAGCTTCCGTGTTGGAGGGCAGCCTGAACCCTTCGACACTGATGAGCCAGATGCTGCCGTCGGCTGACCGACTGGCCCTTGCCAGGTTGGATGAGGGATCCCTCGAGGCGAAGGTCCTTCTGAATGCTGCCTCCGTAAGTCACCCCCCCCCCCCTTCCTTGTTTGTTGTTGTGCTTTTTTCTTTTGTAATGTGCTCATCGTGCCTTATCCTTCACTTTTGTGAATTGCAGAGCTTTATGGGCCTCTGCGAGCACCTCCGGAGGGTGGAGCAAATGAGGGAGGCCAAGGGCGCAGCCGAGGGGGAGGCCGCCCTCCTCAGGAAGAAGCTCGTCGAGGCTGAGGACTCTCTCCGCCTGGCTACCGACGGCCTGGAGCAGAGGGTGCAGGCTGCAAGGGCTGAAGGGGTGAATGAGGGCCTGGCCAGGGCCGGGGAGGCTGCTGCCGAGGCCGCCCGCATTGCTGCTGATGAAGCCCGCGCAGCTCAAGAAGAGGCCGTCTCCAAAGCCCGAGAGGATGCGGTGGCCAGCTTCACTGTCGAGGGATGGAAGGCTGAAGACCGGAGGGAGTGGCTCGCTTCGGTGGTGGGGGCTTCGGTGGACGAATGGGTCGGAGAGCCCGGAAAGATGTGGCTTGCTGAGAGGGGCGACTCGTACTACCAAGGCGGGGAGTTCTTCACCCAACGCCTTATCTACCGGAAGCTTGCGAAGCACTTTCAGATCGCATCAGAGGAATTCCATCCAGAGGCTTATGGCCTCCCCCCTCGTCAGCCAGACATCAGGATCCCGCTCCCCGAGGGGGAAGAGAGGCCAGTGCTTGAAGATTCGGAGACCCTCCGGGAGTGCGGCCTCGGGGGTGATGAGGATGAGGCCGAGAGTGAGGCAATTTCTACAGCTCCCCCTTCCTGAAATGTATTCCCCCTGTATTGTAGTCATACTCTGTTGTAATTGTTGGCTTCGGCCCCTTTTGTAATGTACATTTAAACTTCCCTCCGTTGGATGAATGAGTACATACGCCTTCGGGCTTTTGATATATAACATGCTTCCTTTTGATTTGTTTATTCTCGAATGTATGCCGTCGTTTCCTTCTGAATGTATGCCCTCGCCCTTCTTTGAATGTATGTTTAGGACTTAGAATATTTTCTTCCAAGTGCGGTGCTTCTTGTAGCCCTCGGCTACTAGTAACCTTTAGTTACTTTAACGTTTTACCGGGGGCACGATGTTCAGGACTTAGAAATATTTCTAAGTGTTTGTTCATCTGTTGGCCCCCGGCTGATCTTCCCTTCTGGTTCCGTGTAGCCTTCGTGCGATGGCCGGAGGTGAGGTGCTTAGGACTTAGAGAATTCTTCTAAGTGTTTGAATACAGTCATAGCCTTCAGTAGTTGGGCACCCTTTGCTAGATGTATGACCGAGGGCCCAGCAATAGTTAGGACATAGAAAATTTTTCTAAGTGTAGTCTCACCAAGCCTTCAATCGTGTGACCCCTCGGGTTGTAGGGGAGATTCGGGACTTAGAAACTTGTCACCGAGGGTAAGACCTTTTGGGACTTAGAAATTTTTCTAAGTGTTGCACGTATGTAGTAGGAGCCCTCAGTCAGCATGGAGATTTGACCGAGGGTCAAAGTATGTAGGACTTAGAAAAATTTTCTAAGTATAGCTTCACCAATTCTTCAACCGCATGGCCCCTCCGGTAGTATGGAGAGTTGACCGAGGGCCAAAATATCTAGGACTTAGGAAATTTTCCTAAGTGTAGTATGTGTGAAGTTGGAGGCCTCGGGTGACTGTGAGGTGTTTGCGGTATGCCCTCGGCTGGCTGGTGGCTCCACAAGGGGTAAAGCATTTAGGACCTAGCTTGTTTTTCTAAGAGAAGCACACCATAGGGCCTCCGGGTGTTTGTAGTTCAATTTTTGTGAGATGATTAGGTTGAGAACCCAATCCTTAAGACTTAGAAAAATTTCTAAGTGTAGTTCCCCATTAGAAGCCCTTGGCTGGTAGCCTCCTTCCTGATGTGTGAATATTTGACCGAGGGCCAAATATGTAGGACTTAGAAACTTTCTAAGTGCTGTTGCATCAAGTAGCCTTCGGCTATCATGGTCCCTCAGTTGAAATATTGATCAGGCCGGGGGCTCAATCTTCAGGACTTAGAAAATTTTCTAAGTGTTGCTTCCTTGTGTAGCCTTCGGTTAGTAATAGATGCCTCCGGCTGTTGTCATTTTCCAAAAGTGTGGACTTAGGAAAATTTGTAGGACATTGATGTTGTAGTGAATGCAGGTGGGATATAGGTGCCCTCGGCATTCTCTTGAAGGGTTGTTGAGCTGCCTTAGTCAGTCGCATCCCCTTTTACAGGATAAGACCCCTCGGCAGCAATGGATGACCGATGGTAGGTGCCCTCGGCACTTATCTGCAGTGAACTTAGCCGTTTAGTGTACTTGAGACAGTCCAATCCCTTTGCATTGTTGAGTAGTAACCTTCGGGAAATAGGAGCCTTCAGTTATCGGAGGTGTTCCCTTAGGGAGCCCTCGGTATGCTGTGATTTGTTGGAGTGTCGTACTCATTGATTTCTCGATGAGTCTACTCCCCTTCACCCCCTCTGTTTTTTTTTTGGTTGGTGGTGAAGGGAAGGCATCAAGAAACTTGGTTTGTTGGTAAGGCTGGGCCTATCAGGAGACCATCAGAATACACTAATGGCTCTCCTCCCTCGGGTTAACCTTCCGAGTTCCGAGGGGATCGAGGGTCGTTTCCTGGGCACAAGATATGGTGGTCTGTAACCTGCCTCCCCTTGGGGGATGGCGCGGAAAGCGCCTCAGTTTTGAAAGTCGTCCCCTCGGCGCTAGACATAGTCCGTGGCCTGCCACACCCTTGGGGTGGTAGCGCGGGGAGCGTTTCGGTTTGGAAGTCGAATCCTGGGCATTTCTCGTGCCTGTCATACCCTTGGGGTGATGACGCGGAAAGCGTTCCGTTTTTGAAAGTCGAATCCTGGGCATTTCTCATGCCTGTCATACCCTGGGGGTAGTGACGCAGAAAGCGTTTCAAGGAAGGGTTTTCATTTGCACACTAGTTGCAAATGGCCGGGGGCACTATGTGCCGCCGGCACCGATGGTGACGCCTTCGGTATATGCGTCCTCGTGGGGTACGACTTTAGAAACAACACTTGGTGTTAGTTTCGATATGTAGCCCCCCGGTACTTGGTACCGAGGAGTCTTCTGTAGGAACACTTAGTGTTCTTCTTCTATTTGATGTTGATGGTGGAGATGTGTACCCTCGGCACTGGGTGCCGAGGGGTCTTGAAATGAAACACTTGGTGTTTCCTGTTGCCGGTGATGGGAGTTCCCACCTTCGGTACTTGGTACCGAGGGGTCTTGTTCAAAACACTTGGTGTTTTCACTGTTGTTGAAGGTGTTGGTGGTGTCCGCCCTCGGCACTTGGTGCCGGAGGGGGTTCTTCTCGTGGTGAGGCCTGGGGCCTGTAGTTGGTATGAGGGCTTGGCCGCTCATAAGTGTTTCGTGGTTGTTCTTGGTGTCTTGAATGTGTCTTCATTCTTCAGAATTGGAGGCCTTGGGCCATAGGATAGTACATTCACTAGTTATGAGGGCTTGGCCGCTCTTACATTATTGATAAAATTTAACTAAGTGGTGTACATTCCAGTGCCTAGGGACCTCTTTCCCGTTGGGGCGTTTGAGCTTGTAAGTCCCAGGTTTGATGATGGCTGCTATGATGTAGGGACCTTCGAACTTTGGTGCCATTTTGCCTCCCTCGGTTGGTTGGCTGGCTTCCCTCCTCCGGAGGACATAGTCCCCCACTTGGAATTCTCTGGTGCGAACCTTGGCGTCGATGTAGCCTTTGACTTGCCTTCGGTAGTTTTCTGCCCGGATGAAGGCTTGCTCCCGTCGTTCTGAAAGGAGATGGAGGTCGAGGGCCATGTTGCTGTCGTTGACCTCGGGGTCATATTGGATCACCCTCCGGGTGGGAAGGGTGACTTCCGTAGGAGCTTTGGCTTCAAACCCGTAGCAGAGGGAGAAGGGTGTTTCACCTGTTGCTTGCCGAGGGGTGGTGCGGTAGGCCCAAAGGATGTTGTGGAGTTCTTCTACCCAGCCACCGCCCTCGGCCTCCATCTTCTTTTTGAGGCCCTCGAGCAAGATCCGGTTGGCGTTCTCTACTTGCCCGTTGCCCTGAGGGTAGGCAACGGAGGAGAAGGTGTGTTTGATGCCCCATGCCTCCAAGAGGGCACAGAAGGGGGCTGCCTCAAATTGTGTTCTGTTGTCGGAGATGATCTGCTGGGGGACGCCAAACCTTGTGAGGATGTTCTTGAGGACGAAGTGACAGCACTTCGCCTTTGTGATGCTGGCGAGGGGCTCAGCCTCCACCCACTTGGTAAAGTAGTCGATGGCCACAATGATGTACCTGTTGTTGGAGGTACCCCTCGGCAGAGGGCCCACAAGGTCTATCCCCCATCGAGAAAAGGGGACGGATGTGCTGATGGGGGCATAGTTGACCGCTGGCCTGCCGGGGGCTTTCTGGAAATGTTGGCATGCGGTGCACCTTCGGGCAAGGTCAGCACAATCTCTGGCCATGGTTGGCCAGAAGTAGCCCTGGAGAATGAGCCTTCGGGACATGAAGAAGGGTCCCTGGTGAGCCAAGCAAGTGCCACTGTGCACTTCCTCCATTGCGACCTCGGCTTCATCTTGATGAAGGCATCGAAGTAGCGTGCCGTTGTAGGACCGTTTGTAGAGCCTTCCGTCTTCGATGGTGTAGCTAGGAGCCCTCAACTTTGCTAGTTTAGCGCGGGTCTCATCTTCGGGTAGCTGCCCTGTGGAGATGAAGGTGATGATATCTAAGATCCAGTCCTCTTGGCGTTGTTGTATGTTCATGACGGGGCTCGCATGGATACTCGAGAGACTGAGTTCCTCAATTTTAGCAATCTTAGAGATGTGCTCGGGGGAGTCGGCCGAGAGCTTAGATAGTATATCGGCCTCGGAGTTCTGAACCCTCGGTATTTGAGTGAGAGAGTGTGCCTCAAATACCTTAAGCAACTCCTTGGGCGCCTCCTTGTACTGTTTCATTCTTCCCTCCTTGGCCTCATACTCCTCGGAGATTTGGCCAACGACCAACTTGGAGTCGCATTTGATATGGATCTCCCGAGCCTTCATGTTGGCAGCCAGCCGAAGGCCACATAGGAGGGCCTCATACTCGGCCTCTTTGTTGGAGACTTTGAAGGAGAAGTGGATTGCATAGTAGGCTTTGAAGCCCTCGGGAGTAATGAGGACTACCCCTCCCCCGCATGCTTTGGTTGCGGAGGAGCCGTTGGTGTAGAGGGTCCACCAGTCGTCCGAGGTAGCCGAGGGCTCCCCGTCCGTGGCTGCCCTTGCGGTACACTCCGTCACAAAGTGCGCCAGGGCTTGGCCCTTGATGGCAGGCCTCGGACGGATGTCAATGTTGTACTGGCTCAAGAAGATAGCCCACTTCACCATGCGGGAGGAGCTGGTGGGGCTCCTCATGAGGGTGCCGAGGGGTTGATGAGTGAGGACCTGAACCGAGTGAGCCTGAAAGTAGTGGCCCAGCTTCTTGACGGTCCAAACGATAGCTAACACCGTTTTTTCCACAGGAGAGTACCTGAGCTCGGCCTCCCTTATGGTCTTGCTTACATAGAAGATGGCATGTTGGATGTCGTCTTCCTCCCGGATGAGCACAGAGCTGATGGCCGCCGGGCTGACCCCAAGGTAGAGGTAGAGGGTCTCCCCTACCATTGGTTTGGAGAGCACAGGGGGTGAAGATAGGTATCGTTTGAGCTCGTCGAAAGCCTCCTGGCATTCTGGTGTCCATTGAAAGCCAGCCGTCTTCCTCATGATCTGGAAGAAGGGTAAAGACTTCTCCGCTGATTTAGATAGAAAGCGGTTGAGGGTTGCCAGACGGCCCGCCAACCGTTGAACTTCCTTCACATTGCGTGGGGGCTCCATGTTGATGATGGCCTGGATCTTCTCGGGATTGGCCTCAATACCCCTTCGGCTCACCATGTAGCCTAAGAATTTGCCCCCTTGGACGCCGAAGGTGCACTTCTTCGGGTTTAGCCGAAGGTTGAACTTTTGCATGATGGCGAAGATTTCCTAGAGGTCGTCAGCATGGTTGGAAGATTGTTTGCTTTTGACGATCATGTCGTCAACATAGGCCTCCATGGTGTGCCCTAGGACGGCCTGAAAGACTCGGGCCACCATCCGGGTGTAAGTGGCCCCTGAGTTCTTTAGGACGAAGGCCATCACTAGGTAGCAGAAGATGCCCTCGGGAGTCATGAAGGCTGTTTTTTCGGCGTCTTCCTCGTGCATGTATATTTGATGGTATCCGCGGAATGCGTCAAGGAATGACATGATCTCACACCCCGCGGTTTCATCCACCAACTGATCAATATTGGGCAGAGGAAAGGGGTCCATGGGACATGCCTTGTTTAGATCCGTGTAGTCCACGCACATGCGGAACGAGGGCGGTTTCTGTGCGAGGACTACGTTCGCCAACCATGAGGGGTATTTCACCTCCTTGATGTGCTTGATAGAAAGAAGCATGGCGACCTCTCTCTTCACAAATTCCCTTCTCTCGGCCGAGAGGGGTCTCCTTCGCTGTTGTACTGGTTTGGCCGAGGGGTCCACCGAGAGGAGGTGGGTGATGACCCTTCGGCTTATTCCCGGCATGTCCTCCGGCCCCCATGCAAAGACAATGGAGTAGGCGCGGAGGGCGTCGGTGATACCGGTCTTCAGATCTTCAGGGAGCTTGGCTCCAATCTTCACGACTCTCTCCGGCTTGGCCGGATCGAGCGCAAAGTCTTCTACATCCTCGGCTGGTTCAGCCCTCGGCCTATTTTCTTCTTCTTCGATGGTTTCGGTGATGGTGTCAACACGGAATTCCGTCTTACTTACTTTCTTCGTGACTTGAAGATAGCAAGCACGGGCAATTTTCTGATTCCCCCGGGAGTAGCCAATGCCCCCCTCGGCGGGGAACTTGAGGCAGAGGTGCCTCATGGAGATGACGGTCTCGAGGTCCTCGAGGGCTGGCCGGCCGAGGATGATGTTGTGGGCGCAGTCGATGTTAACGAAGACGAACTCCATTTCGAGCTGGGCTCTATGGAGCCCGTCGCCGAAGATTATCGGGAGGATTATTACCCCTTCGGAATCAATAGTATCGCTGGTGAAGCCGGCAAGAGGGGTCTTAATGGGCCGAAGGGACCCCCTCTCCAGATGCAGCTCTCTAAAGGTGCTGAGGTACATTACATTGACGGAGCTGCCTGTGTCAATGTAAGTTCGGTGAATGATGGTGTTGTTTATTTCAGTCCGAATCACCAAGGCATCCCTGTGAGGAGAAGAAGTAAGAGGGAGGTCTGCGTTGGTGAAGGTGATGGGTTCCTCCCTCAGCCGCTTTACCGGGGGCATATGGGCGACTTCCCCCACGTAAAGCGATTGAGCCCACTTTTTCCGCTGGCTGGTGGAATCGCCCCCTGTATTGCCACCGGTGATCATGAGGATGTGGCGTTTTTCTCCTGGTAGTGGGGGTACTCCTCCTCTTCCTCCTCCAAGTTTCCGATCTCCCTCTTCTTGCCGAGGCGGATGGTGTTCGGGTTCACCCAAGCGTTCACCTTCGTGTGGTGCCCTCGGGGAGGTCCCTGATGAGAAGGTCCCTCCTGCCGAGGGCTCTGGATAAATTGGGACAGATGGCCCGCTTGTATCAATCTCTCAATGGCCGTCTTTAGCTGATGGCAGTCATCGGTTCTGTGCCCCTGATGCCGATGGAAACGACAGTAGGGCAACTGAGGGTTGATAGCATGTACCTCCGGGGGTGCGCGAGAATCGCGCTCAACGAGGCCCCTCTCTTCGGAAAAATCAAGGATGATGCTGACGGGGTGCGTCAATGGTGTCCGGGGGCGGTCCAGGAGAATGGGATGTGCCTAAGTCTTAGGGTTGTTCTTATAACCTCCCCCGGGCTTGGCTTGGCCTTGCCGAGGGCGGTCATACGAGGGTCCTGAAGCCTTGGGGTGATTGGGAGGAGCCCCCGGCCCCCGGTTGTTCTTGTTGTCAGCCTTCGGGGGTTGCTGATCTCGATGCTGGTGGTATTTCTCCACCTCCTCGGCCTCGGCATATCGGCCCCCCCGCTGCAGGGCCCTTATGTAGTCGCGGGAGGGTTCAATGATGAGGCTCCTTGAAAAGTTGTCGGTGCGGAGGACGGTTTGTAGGAGGGCCAGGAGGGTCCCGTCGTCAGCACCGTCGACTTTGTCGGCTTCCGTTATCCAGCGCTCCAGGAAGTCCCGAAGGGTCTCATCCCTCCTCTGGCGTATGGTTAGGAGGTGGGAGAAATGCTTCCTCGTGCGACGCCTCCCGGCAAATTGCGTCAAGAATCGCTGGGCGAGTTCTTGCCACGAATCAATGCACCCTTCGGGCAACCGGTTGAACCATTCGTATGCCGGCCCCTCTAAGGTGGAGAGGAACCAACGACACAAATATTCGTCCGACGCCCCTACCATCATCATGCTGTTCTGATATTTGTTGTAGTGTTCCTGGGGGGTCCGTCTTCCCGTTGTAGGGCTGTATGTGTTGCCCTCGGTATTTTTCCGGGATCCGGGCCGCCAATACCCTTGGGGTAAACGGCGTCCGGGTCCGGAGCTGGATGATGGGTTCCTCGGAGCCCTCGGCTACATTCTTCTGCAATTCCTCCATTTTGGCCATCATGGCCTCGTATTTGAGGTCTGAATGAGGGGTGGAGGTGGTGGCGTGAGCTTTGTTGGCCTCCATTTCATCAAGTCGGCGTTGGAGGGCCGCAATAATTTCGTCCCGGGGGTCCTTCGGGAGGGTCTCCGCCCCCTGCGAACGAACCCGGGCCGAGTGGGCCTGGTTGATTTGGTGGCGAGCATCGTCGGCATGAAGGGGTGCCTTGCCTTTGTCCCGAGGGGGACGCTCCTCGTCTGCCCTCGAGACAGACCCTCCGCTTTCCTGGGGCCTTTGGAGTGCCTTTCCTCCGAGGCGGTCTTGGACCCCTCGGCGGTCTTGCCCCCCTCCGAGCCGGTTGAGGGCGGAAGTGCGGGGCCTTTCTCTGTTGTCATTGTGGCGGTCCCGGGACTGAACTTCC
Source organism: Cuscuta europaea (assembly GCA_945859875.1). Lineage (NCBI taxonomy): Eukaryota > Viridiplantae > Streptophyta > Magnoliopsida > Solanales > Convolvulaceae > Cuscuta > Cuscuta europaea. The sequence continues at coordinate 10,157,492 of CAMAPE010000015.1, forward strand.
TAGGAGGCCGTATCTTGGGCCACTACCCCTTCGTCATTCCTAATCCGAGGGATGGGGTTTCCGAAGGGGTGTGGCAGAGGGGGAAGTATGATGTTCTCCCCAACCTGGGGTTGAGCCGGAGCCAGGGTGCCGAAGGCACCTGGGTTCTGAGTGAGCGTCTGGATGAAAGCGGAGAGCGCCGAATGAACGTCGATGGTGAGAACCGGAGGGTTGATTTGGTCATCGCTCCGGTTCTTCTTCTTGGCCTCGATGCCGAGGCGGGCATCGGGGGCGTTCTGGTGGATCTGAAGGCGTAGGTCGACAGCCGCCTGTTCCAGCCCTGCGATGACACCGCCCTCGGGAGCCCTGTGAGAGGCTTCGGGGGCGTTGACGTCACCGAGGGCCAAGTTCTTGTCTTCTACGTTTTTGGAGTTGGCACGTGTAGTTCTCACCATTTTGGTAGAGGGCTAGTGTTTGGCGAAGGGGGAGGGTTTCTTACTTGATTGTTCGACCTCTCAACGAGAGCACCATTGTTGGATAATTGATACCCATATTGTATAAACAGGAGAGATTGAACAAGAATGGAGAAGAAATAATGAAAGTGTATAGAATGAATGAATATTTGTTATGGTTTACAAGTCTCCTATAAGGAATATATATAGGGAAAATCCGAGTCTGGGCCTCTAATATGGGGCAAGTGGAGTCGAGGTGAAAATGAGTAAAGTCATCTTCGTACCTACACATTTAGCATGCATATAAATTTTTTCTTGGGGTTTATGTTTCCGATCGGGAGTTCGTCACTTGAAAAAGTGGAAATGTGAATTGTTGATGTAATGATAGAATACTTAGTAGAGCGGAGGTGTGAGCCATTCGTACGCAACGGTCGCCACTCTTGGAATGACTAAGACCGGTCTTCGTGCCTGAGAGTCAGGGCTTTGTGCCTGAGGAGTCAGGACTTTGTGCCTGAGGAGTCAGGGCCTTAAATCCTAGTGATGGGTCTCAAGCCACACTCTACTAGGCATTTGATCATAAGTGCGTGATAGTGTGATATTTAACCGACAAAAAATATTGATTAAAATAAACATAAATAATATTAAAATTAAAGATACTTATCTTTTGAAGCGTAGACTCGGCCGAGAATTTGGTGCACTTTGATTTTATTCCTTCCTCAATTTTGACTTGGTCAAAGCTCTCAAAGCCTTGTCCACCTCTCCACCCAATCTTCAAAAGGGATTGGCCTTCCCTTGGCCTAAAAAATGCGGACGTGGTCTGCTTTAGACCAAAGCATTTATGCGGAGTGTATTTTTTAGAACAGGCAGGTGGAGCATCTTTCTACCAACCCAAACGCAGTCCCTACATGCCGGTCACTTCCTGTCAGTGGAGATGGTGGTCGCAGCAGGGCAAGGACAGTCTGAACGGCTAGTCTCTGGCACAAGATCGGCTGAAACACGTCTTCCCTGACCTCCCAACCGCCATCAATGGCGAAATCAAGAAACCCCAGTCGGAAAATCCTCAGGCTGCGTTGGCAGAGTGGCCGGTGAGGGCTCGAACAGAAACTGACCTCGTGGAGGAGCATCCTACGGTGGACCGTTGTCGACGAGTGGTGGGGTGGCGACTCAGCGGTAGAACAAGCTGCCAGCGACGAGCGACCGAGTTGCAGAGCTGGGCACTGCAGCGAGCTTCGTCTGGTGCAGGTAGGCTCCTCAAGTAGCGACCTGCCCACGCTCTCTTCAGGTTGGCTTCGGCGCGAGAACAGAGCTTCTCAACGGCCTTTAATGGCGGCAGGACAAAAAGAGTTTTGAGCTCCGCGAGAAAGCTACGCGTCTGCGACCGTCGAGCTGCAACTAGGGACCTGGAGCTGCGGCAACGAGATCTGGAGCCGTGGCTGTGAGATCTGGATAGCAGCCTGGCAACAACTTCGCGGCGACGAGATGTGGGAATGGGCGGTGAGGCGCGCGTAGCAGCAGCGGCAGACCGGCTTCAACCGACTCAACGGCCTGGGTAGTGGCGACCTACGGTGACGACGGGAAAAACGGTAAATGCTCCTATTTGAGATCGGAAGTGCATCCCCTGGCCATCCTTCGAACAGATCCGGCGATGGGGTGGACGTGTGACGTCTGGAGCGACACACTCAGAACATCGCGGTGAACTCGAACTGGCGCAGCGAGCATCAAGAGTACGGCGGTGGTAGAAGATGGCGGTTCGGATCTGGGAAAATCCAGATTTTTCTTCTTTTCCATTTTTTCTTGAATTTTCACAGCAGCTTCCTTGCTGGATTTCTTGTGATTAGGGAGATTTTCCTTTTTAGTTGTTTTTGGGAGGTTTTCTCACTTGATGTGTTCAAACCTCTCAACGAGAGCACCAAATGATGGATAGTGTACCCGGGGGTAGCTTATCCGGGGGGTAGCTTATCCGGGGGGTTATTGCGGGGAATAACAAGTCAGAGCAAGTAAGTATAGAGAGAGAAAGTGTATTCAGAAAGTATGCAGCATTTATGACTTGTGACTTGGTTACAAACGGGGAAATGAGGTGCTATTTATAGTAGCAATAAATGCCGGACAGGGACACGTGTCAAGCGTCCATTGGCCGAGAGGTCACCTCAACTGGTTGGCGCTGGCAGCCGCATGTGGCCGCATTTAATGCGGCTGTTGGATGGGACGTTGTACAGGGTACGGTGATCTGTACGCATGTGGTGCGGATATTATGTCGGGAGAGGTGCCCTCGGCTGCAGAGGACTAGCCGAGGGCTCTGAGTGCCGGGGACCCCCTGGGTGCCGAGGGCTACTGTTTTCTGCCGGTTTTCTCCCAGTTTCTTAGTTTGCTTGAAAAATCCGTTCTGTGAGAGTTTTGAGCCTTCGGCCAGGGGCTGAAGGCTCCCCAGTGCGCGCTGTGGGCTGCTGAGTGCTTGGGGGCGCCGTAATTTGGGCCTGATGTGCTTCCTGGGCCGGTTGGGCCTTTATTGGTGTAGTAGGAGTCTGTGGGCCAGGGGTTCCCGGGCCATATACTCCATCAGACGCCGGTCTAAACTCTAAAGATAAAGCACTGCGTTTCAACGCTCGTCTTGTGATGAGGACGGCAATAGGAAATGTTATAATAGATTTAGAATAATTGATGGATAGTCTACCCGGGGGGTATATATCCGAGGGGTTATTGCTGAGAATAACTTAGAGAGAAGTCAGAGCAAGTGAATGTAGAGAGAGAGAGTGTATTATAAATGTGGAGCGTTTTCAGCGTGGTTACAAATGGAGAAATGGGGTGCTATTTATAGTAGCAATAAATGCCGGACAGGGACACGTGTCAAGCGCCTATTGGCCGAGGGGTCACCTCAACTGGTTGGCGTTGGCAGCCGCATGTGGCCGCATTTAATGCGGCTGTTGGATGGGACGTCTGTACAGGGTACGGTGATCTGTACGCATGTGAGGCGGATATCATGTCGGGAGAGGTGCCCTCGGCTGCAGAGGACTAGCCGAGGGCTCTTAGTGCCGAGGACCCCTGAGTGCCGAGGGCTACTGTTTTCGCCGTTTTCTCCCAGTTCTTCTGTTTGTTCGAAATATCCATGCTGTGATAGTTTGGAGCCTTCGGCCAGGGGGCCGAAGGCACCCCTGGTGCGTATTGCGGGCTGCTTGGTACTCTGGGCGTCGTGTTTTGGGCCTGTTGGGCCTTCTGGGCCTGTTGGGCCTCTACTGGAGTAGTAGGAGTCTGTGGGCCGGGTGTTCCTGGGCCATATACTCCATCAGGAGTCCCTCACTCCTTTTGCCGAAAGGTATTTGAGGGAAAAGGAGTAATTTGTGCTTGCCCTTTGATGTTGTCCTGTCGTGATCTCTGAAGTTGGTGAGGAGTTGTTGCTTTTATGTCCCTGCCGAAGGCAGTCCCTCAGTTACCCACATGTTGGGACTTGAGGGCTTGCTTTGTCGTTTGTTGGAATTTCACTAATTTTGTAATTTAATGATTTTCCCGAGGGGGTTCTCCAGTGCCCCACTCCTTGAGGCACTTGTAAAGTGGTGAAAAGGAGTAGAGTAGTTGCGTTGCTGTTGTGGGCCGAAGGCTGACGCTTTTCGTTTCATTTTGGGGGGATGTCTCGTTAAAAACCTCATTAGGAAAAACCCTGGGGGAAAAAATCCTAATGAGGGAAAAAGAGTGCATCGAATTCCCCCAACGATGAATCGAAAATGTGAAACCTTGGTCAAAAATGGAGAATAACGGTAATGCCGAAGGCTCTTCTTTTTCTGAGGGCTCATGTGTTGATTAGCCGAAGGCTTGCTGTTGATGTCCTGGGGGTACCGAAGGGGAGCCCCTCAATCTGGGGATCGAGGGCCTGATGGATGAGGGCAGCAGAGGAGTTGTTATCGGGGGGTCCACTGTTTGTTGATTAGTTGGTGATGAAGATACCCGGGGGCTCCCATTACCTGTGTGCCGTAGGCTATCCGTCAAAGAGGCAACTCCCCGGGGGCTACCCGGTTTTACAGTGCTGAGGGGGAATCCCCGAGGGGTGCCCTGATATGAAGCCTTGGGTTTCTGAAGGAGTGATCCCGAAGGCGTCTGTTATGTGCTGTGTGGGGCTTCCAGAATATAGCCGGAGGCTCTCCTTGATGTAGTGGAGTGAAGTAGAAAATCCGGGGGCTTCCAGAATATAGCCGTTGGAAATATAGCCGTTGGAATATGTAACGTCAGGATATAGCCGTTGGGGGGGTACACGTGGCGCGTGATGGCTGGCTGTCCGTGGGCGGCATCACTGGTTGGGCGAAGACGCGGTGTGTAATGATGGCGTCCATCCGGAGGCCCGGAATCCAGGTCCAAGCCCGGATTCCAGCGCCTACAAATACCCCAAGGCCAGAGCCATTTCTTCTTCTGCGATCATCTGTCTTAGCGAAGCTCTGCCAAAAATTCTAGAGAGAGAAACTCAAGCCTTCGGTCAAAACTCAGCTTTCAAGGTCAGTGTCCTGCTCTCCTCTCAAAACTTTTAGTAAGTTCCGCCCTCTGGCCTTAGATTAGGGTTAGAGTCCTGTAGGAAGCCTTCGAAATCTTAGGCACATTTCGTGATAAAAAATGTCGTCCGAGAGCGATTCCCAGGACATCTCGAGGACCCCCTCGGTTCAGGACGAAAGCATATCCGACGTGGAGTCCAGTAGCAGTCAGCCCTTGGGTGGTGGTGATGCAGCTCTCGCCACCGAGGTGCAGAAGGATCTGGTGGCCGAGGTCGAGGCGGAGGAGTTCGAGCGAACCGCCGAAGATGAGGAGTTGGCCCTCTCCGTCCAAGTTGCTGAGGAGGAAGAGGAAAAGGAGAGGGCGAAGGTTACTGTCGCTATTCTCCCCCCCCCCCCCCCCCGGGGTTCTGGGGAAGCAAGTAGCTCGAGTCCACTGGACCCGACGCCGTTAAGTGTAGCCCCCGGGAAGAAGAGGAAGAAGACGAAGGCTGGCCCCCAGAAGAAAGTAAAGGCCGTCGATCAAGGGGGGCCAGTTGATCTGCCGGAGGGTCACTCCTTCCTGGACACCGCCGCTCTGGAGATCAAGTCCCAAGCTGACAAGGCGGACTTCTATATCACCCAGCTGCATGTAGGGCCCTCGGCCGTAGTAATCGAGCCAGGTCCTGATGACGTGTTGTCCCGGCCCCCTGAGGGATGTATAGCCGTGCACGTGCTCTCGGTTTCAATGGGCCTCCGGTTCCCTCTCCATCCATTCCTCCGGGAGTACCTGAGGTACACTGGCCTGGTTCCCTGTCAATTGACCCCCAATAGCCACTCATACATAGCTGGGTTCGTGAACCTGTGCAAACTCCGGGGGGGTCACACCGAGCTTGGAGTTATTCTTCCATAGTTTTAACCTATGCCGGGGGGCATACTAATGCCGAGGGCTATGCAAACTTACAGCAGATAGCCCAGTTCAAACTGTTCACCGAGGCCCCTTCTTCCATCAAAGGGTGGAGAGAGCGATGGTGCTATATCAGACTGACCGACAGCCCTTTCCCGAGGGAGTTGCGGAATCGCTTTCGGCGCCACGTGAAGGTCAAGAGTGCCGCCCTCGAGGAGGATGGCCTGAAGATTGCCAAGATTCCAGAGGGTCGGGAGAAGAACATAACCATCAAGGAGTGCATCCTCGAGGAAGACCTATATGCCCTCGGATTCCTGAGGTATCGGTTCATTGGGGAGACCGATGAGAAGTATCCCCTCTACGATAAAGCCTTCGTGGGAGCAGGAGGTAGTGGTCGGGGGCTTTATATTTTGTTACTTAGAGATTTTTTTTGTCATGTTTGTCGTCGTGTCTCTGACCCCTCGGTTCTAACCTTTTAACTTGTTGTTGTCGTTCTTTGCAGGTAGCAAGATGAATGCCAACGCCCTGTTCGCAAAGAGGAAGGGCAAGACCCAGGCAAAGGAGAAGGGGCCCTCGGGCCAGAAGCCAGCCGACGCGTTTTTTCCGAAGGTCATAGAGCCTTCCGCCGGGGACGTCCATGCTGCTGTGGGGACCGGGGGTCGAAGGCCGAGGCGGCCGTGAAGAAGAAGAGGAGTGATAAGGGGGTGGAGCCCCCTACCAAGAAGTAGAAAGCCGTCGGGGGCGCTGTCGAGGGGGCGACCCCCCTCATAGTTATTGATGACATGCCCGCCGCTGATGGACCTCTGGCCTCGGTCACCCCGAAGGCTCTGGTGAATCCATCCCCGGAGGAATTACCCCGGAAGATCCGTCAGCTCTCCTTTGCCCCCGGTGCTTCACTGATGCACGACACTGCCGAGCCGAGGGCCTTCCTGCGGGGCATCACCTCGAAGATGGATAGAGAAGTCTTCGAGACATACGATGATGATGCCCTCGAGAACAGGATCCTCCGGTCCTCTCTCACTGTAAGTATCTGCTTCCTTTTTCCTTCTCTCATCAGTTTAGTATTATTTTTTTTTTCTGGGGAATAATCTAACTCCTTTGATCATTGTTTGCAGGCATGCATAGCCCTCGGGGAACATGCCCGGAGGCGTGAGGAAAGGCGCCTTCACGAGGCCGCGCGAGATAAGAAGATGGAGGGGCTGATTCGCAAGAACTCTGAAGCGATGAAGCATGCTGCGCAGCTGGAGGAGGCCCTCCGGGAGGCGAAGAAGGCCAAGGCTGACGGCATAGCCGAGGGCAAGGCAGAGGCCGAGAGGGTTGCTGCCGAGGCGGCGAAGAAAGCTGTCGATGAGGCCAAAACCGCCCAGGAGGGAGCTGTGGCCAAGGCCCGAGGGGAGGCAGTTGCTGAGTTTCTTGCTGAGGGCTGGAGGACCGAGGGCCATAAGGAGTGGGTGGCCTCCGTGGTGGCGGCCTCGGTGGATGCTTGGGTAGAAGGCCCCGGGGTTGACTGGCTGACAGATAGGGGCGACGCCTACTATCAGGGGGGTGAATTTTTTACCCAGCATTTGATTTACCGGAGGCTCGTCAGGCACTTTGGCGTATCCCTCGATCAATTTGACCCCTCAGCATACGGCCTCCCTCCATTGCAACCAGACGTGAGAGTTCCCCTCCCCCCGGGCGAAGAGCGGCCGATGATATATGACTCTGTGATGATGGGGGGTGATGGGGGCGGAGCCATCGGAGGTGATGCTGCCGGGGAAGAAGTCTCCTCCAAAGCCGCCGTGGAAGATGCCCCCGGAGATAACGATGCTGAAGCCGCAGAGAAGATTTGTACTTAGTAAATATTTGAAACTTCTGTTGTAATGAACACCTTTGATCCTTCGGCTTCGGCCTGTTTGTAACGATTACATTGACTCCTTTTTGTGATGATTGAATGATTGCCTTCGGGCTTTGTATATATGGCTTGTTTTCCTTAATTCATTTCTTCTTGAATGTATGCCTTCGTCTCGTTTTGGATGTATGCCTTTGCTCCTTTGAATGTATGTTTTAGAACTTAGAATATTTTCTGATTGTAGCTTGCCCTTGGAAGCCTTCGGTAATTGGGCACCCTCTGCTGGATATACAACCGAGGGTTCAGCAATAATTAGGACTTAGAAAATTTTTCTAAGTGTAACACACCATAGGGCCTTCGGGTGTTTGTAGTTCAATTGTTGTGTGGTGATTAGGTTGAGAACCCAATTCCTAGGACTTAGAAAAATTTCCAGGTGTAGTTTTGCCCTCGGATGCCCTTGGCTGGTAGCCTCCTTCCTGATGTGTGAATATTGGACCGAGGGCCCACTGTACAGGACGTAGAAAATTTTTGCAAGTGTAGTATGTCATGTAGCCTTCGGCTGCTGTGGAGCCCTAACTGAAATGTTGATTAGGCCGGGGGCCAATTCTTTAGGACTTAGAAAATTTTCCTCAGTGTTGATTCCTTGTGTACTGTAGCCTTTGATTGATAGGTAGCCTTCGGCTATTAGGTCCCTTGAGATGAGGGTGAAATATGTAGGACTTAGAAAGATTTCTAAGTGTAGATTTTCCCTTGGGAGCCTTCGGGAGATGGCATCCCTTCTTGATGTATGAGTGGTTTACCGGGGGGAAAATATGTAGGACTCAGAAAATTTTCTAAGTGTAGATCTTCCCTCGGGAGCCTTCGGGAGATGGCATCCCTTCTTGATGTATGAGTAGGTGACCGGGGGAAAAATATGTAGGACTTAGAAAATTTTCTAAGTGTAGATTTTCCCTTGGGAGCCTTCGGGAGATGGCCTCCCTTCTTGATGCATAGCCTTCGACTGTCATATTCATTTAGCTGTAATATTGATTGGGCCGGGGGCCCAATCTTTAGGACTTAGAATTTTTTCCAAGTGCTGCTTCCTTGTGTCGCCTTCGGGTGATAGGTGCCCTCTGACTCTACATCACTTCGCGAGATGCCCGGGGGCTACTCATTTAGGACTTAGAATATTTTTTAAGCGTAAAGTGATGTCGAGCTTCCGGATGTAGAGCCCTCCGGGTATATGAATAGGACCCTTCGGGTGATCGTGGGGCCCTTGAGTTGTATGAGTATTTGATCGAGGGCCAAATATGTGGAACTTAGCAAAATTTCACAGTGTGTCGTAGATGTTGGACCTTCGGTTAGTGAGGAGTCTGTCCGAGGGGCAAATATTTTGGAATAGTCCCCTTGGTTGGCTTTTGATGATTTGTAATAGATGCCTTCGGTTGTCTGGTGACATATTAACCTCCGGTTGCTGTCATTTTCCAAAAGTGTGGTCTTAGGAAAAGTGTGGAATCCTGTTGTTGTGAAGAAAGCCAATGAGGAGTGTGTGCCCTCGGCATATACTTGAAAAGTTGTAGAGTTTGACTTAGCCAGTTGTGTCCCTTGTCATGGGGTAGGGTGCCCTCGGTATTTGTTTGAATTACCGTTTAGTAGACTTTGGATAGTCCAGTCCCTTCGTATTGTTGAAGCCTTCAGTGCTTGTATGACCGGAGGTGACCAGGCAGTGGACTTAGCCGTTTCTTGATGATATTTGTTTGAGTAGTATCCTTCAGGAAATAGGAGCCTTCAATTACCGGAGGTGTTCCCGTGGGGAGCCCTCGGCATGTTGTGATCTGTTGGAGTGTACTCTTTGATTTCTCGCTGAGTCTACTCCCCTTCACCCCCCCCCCCCCCCCTTTTTTTTTGGGTTGGTGGTGAAGGGAAGGCATCAAGAAACTTGGTTTCTTGGTAAGGCTGGGCCTATTAGGAGACCATCAGAATACACCAACGGCTCTCCTCCCTCGGGTTAACCTTCCGAGTTCCGAGGGGATCGAGGGTCGTTTCCTGGGCACAAGATATGGTGGTCTGTAACCTGCCTCCCCTTGGGGGATGGCGCGGAAAATGCCTCATTTTTGAAAGTCGTCCCCTCGGCGCTAGACATAGTCCGTGGCCTGCCACACCCTTGGGGTGGTGGCGCGGGGAGCGTTTCGGTTTGGAAGTCGAATCTTGGGCATTTCCCGTGCCTGTCATACCCTTGGGGTGATGACGCGGATAGCGTTCCATTTTTGAAAGTCGAATCCTGGGCATTTCTCATGCCTGTCATACCCTGGGGGTAGTGACGCGGAAAGCGTTTCAAGGAAGGGTTTTCATTTGCACACTAGTTGCAAATGGCCGGGGGCACTACGTGCCGCCGGCACCGATGGTGGCGCCTTCGGTATATGCGTCCTCGTGGGGTACGGCTTTTAGAAACAACACTTGGTGTTAGTTTCGATGTGTAACCCCCGGTACTTGGTACCGAGGGGTCTTCTGTAGGAACACTTGGTGTTCTCTTTTGTTGCAGTTGATGGAGGTGTCTACCCTCGGTACCTGGTACCGAAGGGTCTTCAAATGAAACACTTGGTGTTTCCCAACAGATGTTTGGAAGTTGATAGGAGAGCATATCACTGGCACTGGGTGCCGAGGGGTCTTCTTTGAAACATTTGGTGTTTTTCTTCGTTTTGATGTTGATGATGGAGGTGTACCCTCGGCACTGGGTGCCGAAGGGTCTTCTGTAGGAACACTTGGTGTTCTTATCTTTTCTTTTTTGATGTTGAAGGTGGGAATGTACCCTCGGCACTGGGTGCCGAAGGGAAATGAAACACATGGCGTTCCTTGTCGTTGGTGATAAGAGTTCCCTCCCTCGGTACTTGGTACCGAGGGGTCTTGACTAAAAACCCATGGTGTTTTCACTGTTGTCGTAGGTATTGATGGTGTCCGCCCTCGGTACTTGACGCCGGAGGGGGTTCTTCTCGAGGTGAGGCCTGGGGCCTGTAGTTGGTGTGAGGGCTTGGCCGCTCATAAGTGTTTTGTTCTTGGTGTCTTGAATGTATCTTCATTCTTCGAAATTGGAGGCCTTGGGCCATAGGATAGTACATTCACTAGTTATGAAGGCTTGGCCGCTCTTACATTATTGATAAAATTTAACTAAGTGGTGTACATTCCAGTGCCTAGGGACTTCTTTCCCGTTGGGGCGTTTGAGCTTGTAGGTCCCAGGTTTGATGATGGCTGCTATGATGTAGGGGCCTTCGAATTTTGGTGCCATTTTTCCTCCCTCGTTTGGTTGGCTGGCTTCCCTCCTCCGGAGGACATAGTCCCCCACTTGGAATTCTCTGGTGCGAACTTTGGCGTTGATGTAGCTTTTGACTTGCCTTCGGTAATTTTCTGCCCGGATGAAGGCCTGCTCCCGGCGTTCTGAAATGAGGTGGAGGTCGAGGGCCATGTTGCTGTCGTTGACCTTGGGGTCATATTGGATCACCCTTCGTGTGGGAAGGGTGACTTCCGTAGGAGCTTTGGCTTCAAAACCGTAGCAGAGGGAGAAGGGTGTTTCACCTGTTGCTCGCCGAGGGGTGGTGCGGTAGGCCCACAGGATGTTGTGGAGTTCTTCCACCCAGCCACCGCCCTCGGCCTCCAGCTTCTTTTTGAGGCCCTCGAGCAAGGTCCGGTTGGCATTCTCTACTTGCCCGTTGCCTTGAGGGTAGGCAACGGAGGAGAAGGTGTGTTTGATGCCCCATGCCTCCAGAAGGGCACAGAAGGGGGCTGCCTCAAATTGTGTCCCATTGTCGGAGATGATCTGCTGGGGGACGCCAAACCTTGTGAGGATGTTCTTGAGGACGAAGTGACGACACTTCGCCTCTGTGATACTGGCGAGGGGCTCAGCCTCCACCCACTTGGTAAAGTAGTCGATGGCCACAATGATATATCTGTTGTTGGAGGTACCCCTTGGCAGAGGGCCCACAAGGTCTATCCCCCATCGAGAAAAGGGGACGGATGTGCTGATGGGGGCATAGTTGACCGCTGGCCTGCCGGGGGCTTTCTGGAAATGTTGACATGCGGTGCACCTTCGGGCAAGGTCAGCACAATATCTGGCCATGGTTGGCCAAAAATAGCCCTGGAGAATGAGCCTTCGGGACATGGAGAAGGGTCCCTGGTGAGCTGAGCAAGTGCCACTGTGCACCTCCTCCATTGCGACCTCGGCTTCATCCTGATGAAGGCACCGAAGTAGCGTGCCATTGTAAGATCGTTTGTAGAGCCTTCCATCTTCGATGGTGTAGCTAGGAGCCCTCAGCTTTGCCAGTTTAGCACGGGTCTCATTCTCGGGTAGCTGCCCTGTGGAGATGAAAGCGGTGATATCTGAGATCCAATCCTCTTGGCGTTGCTGTATGTTCATAATGGGGCTTGCGTGGATACTCGAGAGGTTGAGTTCCTCAATTTTGGCAATTTTGGAGATATGCTCGGGGGAGTCGTCCGAGAGCTTAGATACCTTAAGCAACTCTTTGGCCGCTTCCTTGTACTGTTTCATTCTTCCCTCCTTGGCCTCATATTCCTCGGAGATTTGGCCAATGACCAACTTGGAGTCGCATTTGATGTGGATCTGCCGGGCCCTCATGTTGGCAGCCAGCCGAAGGCCACATAGGAGGGCCTCATATTCGGCCTCGTTGTTGGAGACTTTGAAGGAGAAGCGGATTGCATAGTAGGCTCTGAAGCCCTCGGGAGTAATGAGGACTACCCCTCCCCCGCATGCTTTGGTCGCGGAGGAGCCATCGGTGTAGAGGGTCCACCAGTCGTCCGAGGTAGCCGAGGGCTCCCCGTCCGTGGTTGCCCTTGCGGTACATTCCGTCACAAAGTCCGCCAGGGCTTGGCCCTTGATGGCAGGCCTCGGACGAATGTCAATGTTTTACTGGCTCAAGAAGATAGCCCATTTCACCATGCGGGAGGAGCTGGTGGGGCTCCTCATGAGGGCGCCGAGGGGTTGATGAGTGAGGACCTGAACCGGGTGAGCCTGAAAGTAGTGGCCCAACTTCTTGACGGTCCAAACGATGGCTAACACCGTTTTCTCCACAGGAGAGTACCTGAGTTCGGCCTCCCTTAGGGTCTTGCTTACATAGAAGATGGCATGTTGGATGTCGTCTTCCTCCCGGATGAGTACGGAGCTGATGGCTGCCGGGCTGACCCCAAGGTAGAGATAGAGGGTCTCCCCTACCTTTGGTTTTGAGAGCACAGGGGGTAAAGATAGATATCGCTTGAGTTCGTCGAAAGCCCCCTGGCATTCCGGAGTCCATAGAAAGCCAGCCGTCTTCCTCATGATCTGGAAGAAGGGTAGAGATTTCTCTGCTGATTTAGATAGAAAGCGGTTGAGGGCTGCCAGGCGGCCCGTCAACCGTTGGACTTCCTTCACATTGCGTGGGGGCTCCATGTTGATGATGGCCTGGATCTTCTCGGGATTGGCCTCAATACCCCTTCGGCTCACCATGTAGCCCAAGAACTTGCCCCCTTGGACGCCGAAGGTGCACTTCTTCGGGTTTAGCCGAAGGTTGAACTTTTGCATGATGGCGAAGACTTCCCGGAGGTCGTCAGCATGGCTGGAAGATTGTTTGCTCTTGACGATCATGTCGTCGACATAGGCCTCCATGGTGCGCCCTAGGACGGCTTGAAAGACCCGGGCCACCATCCGGGTGTAAGTGGCCCCAGAGTTCTTTAGGCCGAAGGCCATTACTAGGTAGCAGAAGATGCCCTCGGGAGTCATGAAGGCAGTTTTTTCGGCGTCTTCCTCGTGCATGAAAATTTGGTGATACCCTCGGAAGGCATCGAGGAAGGACATGATCTCACACCCTGCGGTCTCATCCACCAGCTGATCAATATTTGGTAGAGGGAATGGATCCATAGGGCACGCCTTGTTGAGATCGGTGTAGTCCACGCACATGCGGAAGGTAGGGGGCTTCTGTGCGAGGACTACATTTGCTAGCCATGAGGGATATTTCACCTCCTTGATGTGCTTAATAGAGAGGAGCATGGCAACCTCCTTCTTCACAAATTCCCTCCTTTCGGTGGAGAGGGGTCTTCTTCGTTGATGTACTGCTTTTGCTGAGGGGTCCACCGAGAGGCGGTGGGTGATGACCCTTCAGCTTATTCCCGGCATGTCCTCCGGCCCCCATGCAAAGACAGTGGAGTAGGCGCGGAGGGCGTCGGTGATACCGGTCTTCAGATCTTCCGGGAGCTGGGCTCCAATCTTCACGACTCTCTCCGGCTGGGCCGGATCGAGCGCAAAGTCTTCTACGTCCTTGGCTGGTTCAGCCCTCGGCCTTTTTTCTTCTTGGTCGATGGTTCCGGTGATGGTGTCAACACGGAATTCCGTCTTACTTACCTTCTTAGTGACTTGAAGATAGCAGGCGCGGGCGATTTTCTGATTCCCCCGGGAGTAGCCAATGCCCCCCTCGGCGGGGAACTTGAGGCAGAGGTGCCTCATGGAGATGATGGCCTCGAGGTCCTCCAGGGCTGGCCAGCCGAGGATAATGATGTGGGCGCAGTCGATGTTAACGACGGCGAACTCCACTTCGAGCTGGGCTCTATGGAGCCCATCGCCGAAGATCACCGGGAGGGTTATTACCCCCTCGGAATCAATAGTGTCGCCGGTGAAGCCGGCAAGAGGGGTCTTAATGGGCCGAAGGGACCCCCTCTCCAGATGCAGCTCTCTGAAGGTGCTGAGGTACATTACATTGACGGAGCTGCCCGTGTCAATGTAAGTTCGGTGAATGATGGTGTCGTTTATTTCAGTCCGAATCACCAAGGCATCCCTGTGAGGAGAAGAAGTAGGAGGGAGATCTGCGTTGGTGAAGGTGATGGGTTCCTCCCTCACTCGCTTTACCGGGGGCATATGAGTGACTTCCCCCACGTAAAGCGATTGAGCCCACTTCTTTCGCTGGCTGGTGGAATCGCCCCCTGTATTGCCACCGGTGATCATGAGGATGTGGCGTTTTTTCTCCTGGTAGTGGGGGTATTCCTCCTCCTCTTCTTCCAAGTTCCCGATCTCCCTCTTCTTGCCGAGGGGGATGGTATTCGGGTTCACCCAAGCGTTCACCTTCGTGTGGTGCCCTCGGGGAGGCCCTTGATGAGAAGGTCCCTCCTGCCGAGGGCTCTGAACAAATTGGGACATGTGTCCCGCTTGTATTAATCTCTCGATGGCCGTCTTTAGCTGTTGGCAGTCATCGGTTCTGTGCCCCTAGTGCCGATGGAAGCGACAGTATGGGAACTGAGGGTTGATAGCATGTACCTCTGGGGGTGCGCGAGAGTCGCGCTCAACGAGGCCCCTCTCCTCGAAAAAATCAAGGATGACGCTGACGGGGTGCGTCAATTGTGTCCGGGGGCGGTCCAGGAGGATGGGCTGCGCCCAAGTCTTAGGGCTGCTCTTATAACCTCCCCCGGGCTTGGCTTGGCCTTGCCGAGGGCGGTCATCAGAGGGTCCTGAAGACTTGGGGTGATTTGGAGGAGCCCCCGGCCCCCGGTTGTTCTTATTGTCAGCCCTCGGGGGCTGCTGATCCGGATGCTGGTGATATTTCTCCACCTCCTCGGCCTCAGTGTATCGGTCCCCCCGCTGCAAAGCCCTTATGTAGTCACTGGGGGGTTCAATGATGAGGCTCCTTGAAAAGTTGCCGGTGCGGATGACGGTTTGCAGGAGGGCCAGGAGGGTCCCGTCATCAGCACCGTCGACTTTGTCGGCTTCCGTCCTCCAGCGCTCCAGGAAGTCCCGAAGGGTCTCATCCCTCTTTTGGTGTATTGTTAGGAGGTGGGAGAAGTGCTTCCTTGTGCGACGCCTCCCGGAAAATTGTGTCAAGAATCGTTGGGCGAGTTCTTGCCATGAATCAATGCAGCCCTCGGGCAGCCTGTTGAACCATTCGTATGCCGGCCCCTCTAAGGTGGAGAGGAACCAACGACACAAATATTCGTCTGACGCCCCTACCATCATCACGCTGTTCTGGTATTTGCTGTAGTGTTCCTGGGGGTCCGTTTTCTCGTTGTAGGGCTGTATGTGTTGCCCTCGGTATTTTTCCGGGATCCGGGCCGCCAATACCCTTGGGGTAAATGGCGTCCGAGTCCGGAGCTGGCTGACGGGTTCCCCGGAGCCCTCGGCCACCTTCTTCTGTAATTCCTCCATTTTGGCCATCATGGCCTCGTATTTGAGGTCTGAGTGAGGGGTGGAGGTGGTGGCGTGAGCTTTGTTGGACTCCATTTCGTCAAGCCGGCGTTGGAGGGCCGCAATAATCTCGTCCCGGGGATCCTTCGGGAGGGTCTCCGCCCCCTGCGAACGAACCTGGGCCGAGTGGGCCTGGTTGATCTGATGGCGAGCATCATTGGCATGAAGGGGTGCCTTGCCTTTGTCCCGAGGGGGACGCTCCTCGTCTGCCCTCGAGACAGACCCTCCGCTTTCCTGGGGCCTTTGGAGTGCTTTCCCTCCGAGGCGGTCTTGGACCCCTCGGCGGTCTGGCCCTCCTCCGAGCCGGTTGAGGGCGGAAGTGCGGGGCCTTTCTCTGTTGTCATGGTGGCGGTCCCGGGACTGAACTTCCTGGGAGGACGTATCTTGGGCCACTACCCCTTCGTCGTTCCTCACCCGATGGGTGGGGTTTCCGAAGGGGTGTGGCAGAGGGGGAAGTATGATGTTCTCCCCAACCTGGGGTTGAGCCGGAGCTAGGGTGCCGAAGGCACCCGGGTTCTGAGTGAGCGTTTGGATGAAGGCGGAGAGCGCCGATTGCACGTCGATGGTGAGAACCGGAGGGCTGACTTGGTCATCGCTCCGGTTTTTCTTCTTGGCCTCGATGCCGAGGCGGGCATCGGGGGCATTCTGTTGGATCTGAAGGCGTAGGTCGACAGCCGCCTGTTCCAGCCCAGCGATGACACCGCCCTCGGGAGCCCTGTGAGAGGCTTCGGGGGCGTTGACGTCGCCGAGGGCCAGGTTCTTGTCTTCCACGTTTTTGGAGTTGGCACGTGTTGTTCTCACCATTTTTGGTAGAGGGCTAGTGTTTGGCGAAGGGGGAGGGTTTCTTACTCGATTTGTTCGACCTCTCAACGAGAGCACCAAATGATGGATAGTCTACCCGGGGGGTATATATCCGAGGGGTTATTGCTGAGAATAACTTAGAGAGAAGTCAGAGCAAGTGAATGTAGAGAGAGAGTGTATTATAAATGTGGAGCGTTTTCAGCGTGGTTACAAATGGGGAAATGGGGTGTTATTTATAGTAGCAATAAATGCCGGACAGGGACACGTGTCAAGCGCCTATTGGCCGAGGGGTCACCTCAACTGGTTGGCGTTGGCAGCCGCATGTGGCCGCATTTAATGCGGCTGTTGGATGGGACGTCTGTACAGGGTACGGTGATCTGTACGCATGTGAGGCGGATATCATGTCGCGAGAGGTGCCCTCGGCTGCAAAGGACTAGCCGAGGGCTCTTAGTGCCGAGGACCCCTGAGTGCCGAGGGCTCCAGGTGCCGAGGGCTACTGTTTTCGCCGTTTTCTCCCAGTTCCTCTGTTTGTTCGAAATATCCATGCTGTGATAGTTTGGAGCCTTCGGCCAGGGGGCCGAAGGCACCCCTGGTGCGTATTGCGGGCTGCTTGGTACTCAGGGAGTCGTGATTTGGGCCTGTTGGGCCTTCTGGGCCTGTTGGGCCTCTACTGGAGTAGTAGGAGTCTGTGGGCCGGGTGTTCCCGGGCCATATACTCCATCAATAATATTTAAAAAAATCATCAAATCAATAACTTTGGTGTTCATGGAGAACACAAACAAAATATAACTATTTTAGTTTTCTCATTAAAAGCCAACAACTGTATATCCTGATGCAAGGCGCGGGTGCCCTATCTTTAATTGATACGTGGTACTCCCTCCGTCCTGTTGGAAGGTTCCCATAACAAAACGGTATGATTATCTAGACAATAATTAAATAAAGTACTTCGAGTATATTTTGAGAAATAATTTTAATAGGTATATATTATAATGTAGTTAGTATTGATAACTGTGATGTTATAAATGTATTATTTTTAATATTTAATGATTAATTTGTCACTTAAGATTGTTAATAATTTCTTAAAATGGAAATGATAACCTTCTAATGAGACATCCAAAAAAGAAAAGTGAGAACCTTCTAACGAGACTGAGGGAGTAATATTTTAGAAAAAATGCTTATAAAAATAATGTGAAAAATCAACGGTGACACGTATTGTCAAACGGTATTGTTTATCCATAAATTTTGTAGTAACAATAAAACTAATTTTAATACGGAGTACAAGGAAGCTCAGATTTGGGATGAATATCTCATTTTTATACTCCGTATATCCCTTGTAGTTACGAACTGTCGTGGTGACCACGAGCCTTTCAGATACGAGTATAATAAATGGCATCATTTTAGGAAATTTGTTTCCCACGTGGGCTTCAATTTCGAGTTTCGCGTGGAACAGTTGAAAGCTGTAACATCAAACATACGAGTAGTTTAGTTTTCTCTTCTTCTCTCAGTATAAATTTTGAAGGAAAAATGTTTGGTATACACGAAATGTGTACACAAAATGTGTACACTTTTTGTGTACACATGTCTGTCCTCAGCAGACAACTCTGTAGACAGACAACCTGTCTGTTGGGGACAGACATGTGTACACAAAAGATGTACACATTTCGTGTACACCAAACAAAGTTGAATTTGAAGAGAGGTTTTTTGTTTCGATGTTTGATCGAATATAAAGCAATTTGATTCATATTCACATTCTGATTATTTGTTTTGCCGCAAATCCTTACTCTAGAATTTAATATGTAAAACAAAAGATAAAGAATGACTTATATTGACCATGTGAATAGTGAATGAGAACTTTTGAATGAATAAAGGTATTAAGTGTTAATGAGTATAAGTTATTATTATTTTATTTTTATTTTATCAATTTAATACCAGTAAATTTACTTGTTTAATAACCACACAACTACCTCATTTTTTAATAGTGTCGTTGATCTTTGTCGATGGCAGTTCTCTATCTATAAAAGTCTTGTTTAAAGATTATTCGCTTCTGCGTGCAGTTGAAGGCAATTTTTGGGCAGCAATAATAATTTTCTGGAATTTAAATCAGTAGGCAAAAAGTCAAATTAAGTCGAGACCATCTCCATTTTCTAAAAATAATAATTTGCACCTAACAAATACGTAGTAATAAAGAATGGTCTGAGCCACTTCCCATTTTTCCTATTTAACAACCATGTCAGTGAGGCCAATAATACTCAAGTCTCAACCTTCACTTATTTCTTCTTTCCACTTGATTCTTGAAACGCCGGTCAATTTCTCCGATCATGGCAGTTTCCGGTGTGTCTCGGCTCATATTGGCCGTGAGCTGCGCAGCTCTGGTCTTAGCTGGCTACTCTGTTTACCAGAACTCAATACCCGCCGCCACAGACGGCCAAATCAGCCAGCTTAGTAAAGTCATGATGATCCCCGCTTGGTTGGACGACACACTAGACGCGGCCAACTTGTTGTCTTACTTTGGTTTCGGCAAATCCTCCGGCAAGCTTTCCACCCAAGCTTGTGTCTTTGCCGCCGTGAAAGAAGTTGTGGACGCCGCCATAAACGCGGAGGCTCGCATGGGCGCCTCCCTCATCCGTCTCCACTTCCACGACTGCTTTGTTGATGTAAGTGTAATCTACTCCGTGTATTTTATTCTCATACCAATATTGCTCAAATAATTATCACTAAAATTATTTTAGTGATTGATATTGAATTATAAAATGAATTCAATTATTTTATAGGGATAATTGCAAAATTATAGGGAATAGAGCTAGATAATTTTAGTGAAATGTTCAAGAAATGAAAAATGGCTAAAGAGTCAAATAGGTACCTGAACTAACTTAAAGTGTTCAATTAGTCCCTTATATAGGAGGTTCTGCCCGACCGTCGTCAATTGGGGCGGTTCCCGGTAAAAAAAAATTATGAAATTTTTTTAGCATCTTCTTCATTAAGTCTAGTTTACCCATATTAAATTTCAGCTAAAAATTAAATCGTAAAGGCGGTCAAATGATTTTCCGAAATGTACTGCGCTGTTTAACTGCGCAGTTATCTTCAAAAAATCATTTGACTGCCTTCTCGGTTGAAGTTTTAGCTAAAATTTGGTATGAGTAAACTAGACTTAATGAAGAAGATGCTCAAAAAATTTCATCAAAAAAATCCACCGGGAACTTCCTAAATTGGCGACGGCCGAGTAGACCCTCCTATATAAGGGGCTAATTGAACACTTTAAGTTAGTTCATGTACCTATTTGACCTTTTAGCCAATGAAAAATCAGACCAGTTTCAGAACGACATTCTAATTCCTTTATTTTTAAACATATTTGAGACCATTTTAGAAAGACATTCTAATCACTTACGTAGTACTCAGTATTATTTTATTTTGAGATAGTGTCAAAAAATTGGTTTTCCGTTTTTGGAAGGTTGTGCGTAATTAAAATTCATTTGACTTTCTCTTTTCTTAAACATGATCGGGCGTTTCAATTTTATTCACACTTAGATCAAAATTAATTTGGGAGTAATTTTACGGGATTGAGAAAATATTAGGTGTGTGTGCCCTACGGAGGAAGTACTACGTCTGTGTGTTCTTGTTAACAATTGTTCCAAAAGGTGGAATCTCCCACCCCAGGAGCCCCCCACTCGAACTGACAGGATGGTGAGGAGGTTAGTCATGGTTACTCGGTTAGCAGAATGATAGTAGGTCCATACACCCGTGCGCACCAGAGACCCAACCTTATTTCAGGTTATGTGACCTCCACCCGGTCGCTGCGGGGATTCGAACTTTGGTCCATTGTTCCAAATCTCCCACCACTCGACCAACTGAGCTACCCGTGCGGGTAAAGTGTTCTTGTTAGCAAAAATACTTATTGTCCACACTTTTTGGATACACACTTTTACACACGCGCGGTTTGTCCAAGCTTTTTTGTCTGTACAGACAAAATCTATTTTAGGGAAAATAGGTTGTCTATCCAGAAAAAAAATAACCTGCACAGACTGTGTGTAAAAGTGTGTACCCAAAAAGTCCAACTCTCTTGGCTAACGTATCAAAGAACTTGACCCGCACGGGTAGCTCAGTTGATCGAACGGTGGGAAAATTGGACCAAGTGACCAAAGTTCGAAACCCGCAACGACCGTGTGGAAGTTACAGAACCTGAAATAAGACTGAACCTCTGATGCGCACGGGTATAAGTTCTACTGCCGCTTTGCTGACTGAGCCACCGTGGTTAACCTCTTCACCATCCTATCGGATCGGGGTGGGGCTTTGGGTTGGGCATTCAACTTTTGGACCAAGTATCAAAGAACTTGCGAGCTTGATTATCAAATGATTTAGCTAGTACAGCCGACTTTAGCTAATAGTAATGGATTTCAAAACTTTACACCGTAATTATCTTGAAAATGAATTAGATGGTTAGATCGACTTTGAAAAAATATTATATCGACTTTGCTCTTCATTTTAATAATATTTGAAGATTTAGGCTTTTTAAAAATGAAAGTGAATTTCCTAAAATAAAATGAATTGGATTCGTACAGCAGGGTAAAAGATTTTTACAGACTTCGAATATATATATATCGTTCAAATGTTTTTCCATTATCATTGAAATGCATTATTTCTAAATCTGCACGAACAGAATTATTTAATTCGAGATTACTAAAATGCACTGGAGTCAATGGTCATCCTAATGCAATCTTTTTGAGATTTTTTAGCTAAAATGAATACCTAATCTTAATATTTTTGAAAGAATTAAAAATGATTATTTGGTGGGAGGGTATAACGTGGAATACAATACTGTTTTGTGATACGACAAAAAAAAGGAAATTTGTGGTTGCTTTATACAAAAAAAAAATTATACACTCCGTACATAAGATGTTATGGACACCATTATTTATTGTGAGGGTATAACGTGGAATACAATACTGTTTTGTGATATGACAAAAAAAAGGAAATTTGTGGTTGTTTTATACACTCCGTACATAAGATGTTATGGACACTATTATTTATTGTGAAAAATAATTAAAATACCCAAATTTTGGAAAGACTGTGAGATAAATACCCCAAAATTTCATATGTAATTTAAATACCTCAAATTTTATATAAAAAGTTGTTTCAGCATCATGATTATGTATTATATTTTTCTCAAAAATGTAAACTTATGGTGTTATTGGATAATATGATAGTATAAAATAGCAAATTAAAAATTCTGCTATGTAGTACGGAGTATTATATAGAGTGGGGGTAGTATTATTTATTTTAGAATGGAAGTTTAGAATGTTAATTGTATATTCATGAATGCTAAAATATTGTAAATTATGAAATTAATACCAAAATATGACATTTTTGAAAGAAATAATACATGACCATAGTGCTAAAATAAATTTTTATATAAAATTTGAGGTAATTAAATTACATATGCAAATTTGGAGTGCTTACTTGACAAACATTTAAAGTTTGAGGTACTTTAATTATTTTTCTCTTATTTATTAATAAAAAATACTACGCATAAAAAGAATAAAAGTAGTGGACAGTAGAAGAAGAAATCGAAGATACCCAATACATGAGTTTGGATCCTCTCCAGTAACCGGATACTTCCAGTTGGAGAGAGATAGAGAGGAGGGAAATTATTGTGGGGTATGTTGATGAGTAAGATAGAGAAAAAGGTAGTGATAGATAGGAAGAAAAAAGGAAATGGAGAGAAAAAAATGGAGAGGAGTTGGACTCCCAATACATATACTTATATGAATAATATTTTTATGACAATTAAAAATTCTTTTTTTGGAATATAAGTTTTTCTGAGCAATTAATACGCCGTACATAACATGACTTTGGAAAAACGAAGACAACTAAATATCTCTATGGACTTTTTGCATACATAAAATCTAACAAACACCACACGAGACATTGTCGCATTATGCTTTCCCCACTTGGCCACTTGCAACGGATAAATAACAAAAACGGACTAACAACTACGGAGTATCATTTGTTTGATTTATTGATTCAAAAACAAAATGAAAAGTAAAACGGCATAGAGACAATAGGTCTTGTCATCACTCACTCTTGACTTTACTTTTTCTGCCAGCTATTTATCCTACCCATTCGAAATTGAAAATTCATATCTAGATCAAGGAAACTTTTGTTGACCACGGTTTGAAAATGCACCTATCAGAGGGGAGGTTATAGCTTCTACGTGTTGGACTATATCTCTGATGTGCATGTGTATAAGACTTATTATTATTGGACTGATTGAGTTACCGTAACTTACATCTTACCAAAAATTCTATTGAGTCATGGTGTGGGGTCCTTAGGGTTGGGGATTCAATCTTTGACCATATACATTTGCACCCAAAATAGTACTCGGTATGAGTAAGATTTGTACATATAAGAAAGAAACGATTATAATCACATATTGAAAATTCATATTCACATAATTTTTTTTATTGAAACAGAGAAATGTATGGGTCAAAATGAGTAGCAGGGGCGGAGCTAGGGGGTGCCCAGGCTAGGCCCTGGCACACCCCAAATTAAAAAAATGCCAATATTTTTAGTGTAAAAAATTTCTTATAAAATTTTTTCCAATAATATTCTTTGTCCTGGCCCAGTCTGGTCCAGTGCCCTTTCTCCGCCCATGATGAGTAGTAATTATTTATTTAACGATAAACTAATAAAAAATGATGGATATTGTTGGTCGATCAGGGATGTGACGGTGGGATCCTGCTGAACGACACCGCAAGCTTCACAGGGGAACAGGGTGCAGCGCCGAACAGTGGTTCGGTGAGAGGGTTCAGCGTGATCGAGCAAGCCAAACTGAACGCCAAAACTAAGTGCTCCGACACGCCCGTTTCTTGTGCCGATGTCTTGGCTATTGCTGCTCGCGATTCCTATGCCAAAGTAAGTTTGTTTTCGTTTTCACTTTGTTATTCATCAATTTCAGATCAAATTAGATCAGACTCAAACAAATTAGAGCACACCTCGACAATTTCAAAATACACATAAAACATACATTTATTAGATCAGATCATTTTAGAGTAAATAAGACTTTACTTAAATATAATAGAATAGAATAGATCATACTAGAAAATTCAAATCCACACAAAATATCAATCTATTTATGTTTTGTGGCAAAGAGTGTAGCAACTCGAAAGGACTCTTCTATGGAGTCAAATGGCCTATGTGGGCATCATCATGTAGAGTCAAATTGTGTGGTGATGGTGATGCCACGTAAGTCATATGACTCCATAGAAGGAGTCGGGCTCTTTAAAAAGTTTGGTGGCAACCGTGAAAGATGGCTCTTGTGAAAGATGCTTTGGTACGCTTAAAAACTATGTAGTATAATTTATTAAGATTTGTGTTGAAACTATCATAGTGCTGGAATCTCTTACTGTTGTTACTATGTGTGTAGACCGTATCAAATGTAGATGTGTTTAATATCCATGTATTTGTATTACTTTGAACGGGTTGTTCTACTAGCTCCGTATTTTATACTCTGTAAGATGCATTTTATGTTGAACTATACTGCGTCAAAAAAAAATGTTGAACTATAAAAGAACGATTCTCACAGCGATCGTGTGGAGGTTACAACTCCTGCGTGCTGGCCGATTAAATCACTGTGACTTACGACCTCCCAAAAGTCTTGTGGGGTCAGGGGTGTAGGCCCTTTGGGGATGGGGATTCAACCTTTGGGAAGAACTATAAAAGAACTGTTCTAATGTTCTACGGAGTATTACTTTTAATTTTCTTACTTTTCTTACTTTTCTTACTTTTTAGCTAGAGTTGTAACTTGTATGTGTAAAAGAAGTAAAGAACAACCATAACTTTAATTTCTTAAATCCAATCCAAATGTATACGGAGTATTAGATTTTGTTATTTCGTTCTTGTTTATTTTGATGCAGTTATTGATGTTTTGTCTGTTCTTTTTTCTAGTATTCACATATCAAACTGCTTTATATAGAAATATTCAAATATTATGCAAATCTTTGGTTGAGTTTCATCCCTATGCTGCACAATTGCACAAAACAGGCCCATTAAAATATTAAAATTTGTTACCGAATTTACCCACTCATGTCTTGAGATTGTCATAGTACATTTGTTTTAGTTTTGTGTTTCTTTACTAGGAGACCACTCCACATTGAAATATGTACTTTATTTTGTAATTTAGTAAGCCAAGGCAAGAAATATTACACAGTTTACCAACGTCGTCTGCCAATATTTTAGCAAATCTAGTTATCTTTATGCAAAATGATGATTGAAAACATGATAGGGTACACATTTTGACACAGAAGATTTAAAAGATACTGCGTACTTAGTACGTGGTTAGATATAAAGTAACTACACCTTGTACTTTAATTATTTGTGCTATGTTTTTATTAGAGTCGCTAAATAAAACTTGTAACTGATGTTTTTGAAAATGTCATTTGTACATGTTATTGTGCACCCTTTTTCGCCTGTGTACATTTGCAATTTGTCTAAAACCGTACTACGTATTTCGTACTATCCTTCGTTCCATAAAAGTTACAACAGTTTCACTTTCACGTTTGTCAACGCGCAACTTTGACTGTAATTATATTTATTTAAGTATTAGTAAACATTTAAAAAAGTTAATATATTGGAAATTTACATTAATACAAATTTATTAATATTTTATACATAATATTTTTATTATATATATTATTAGAAAATCGTAGTCAAAGTAAGCCGTGTGAATAATGCTTAAATTCTAATGTTGCAACTTTTATGGAACGGAGGAAGTATTATTTTAAAAAATGTACGGAGTTGTACACAAAGAAAGCCTCTTGTTTTTTTTGGAGATTTACATTTTGATTTGCGTACTCTTTGTTCAACAGTTCACAGGTCGAACCTACAACATAACCTTAGGCGCGAGGCGTGATGCACGAACGGCGAATTTAACCGGAGCAAACACCCAACTTCCAGCACCATTCGACAACCTCACTGTCCAAACTCAGAAGTTTGCAGATAAAAACTTCAGCCAGCGAGAGATGGTGGCGTTGGCCGGAGCACACACGATAGGGGTTTCCCGGTGTGTGCTTCTGTGCCAGAGCGGTAATCTGAACGCCAACAGGACCGCCACCTTGGCATGCAACTGCACTGCCCCCGGCACAGCGGTGGTTGGCATGGATCCCACACCCACAACTTTCGACAAGAGATACTTCGAGGAGTTAGTCAAAGGTCAAGGCCTTTTCTTTTCCGATGCAGAACTGATGAGCAGTAACACGACCGGCACCGTCGCGAGGAGGTACAGGGATGCCACTGGTGCTTTCCTCACTGATTTTGCCGCCGCCATGGTGAAGATGAGCAACTTGCCGCCTTCCCCCGGAGTTCAGCTCGAAATTCGCGACGTCTGCGGTCGTGTTAACGCCAACTCTGTTGAATCTATGTAAATACTAGTCTCACTCTTTCCCTCATTCCTTGTTTTTACCGTTTATAGTGAATCCAAGAATGAAGATAGCTATGTGAAAATTTCACTTTGAAAGTGAGGTTTTGACTACGTTTTGTTTAACAATAATAATAAACACGGATGAAAGAAGGGGGCTTTGTTTTCTTATCACCATTTTGTCGGAGTTATGCTATGTTTGACCGACATAAGTTTCTGTCTTCTATCTTTTATACTATTTAAAAAGTATTTAAAAACTTCTAGTTGTATGTTTGACACGTCAATTTTTAAGAGCTTTTATAAAAATTAAAGATCTTTTTTGAAATGCTACAGTGTGTAGCATATCAGATAAGTCCGTAGCTTCTAGCTAGGGATGGACCCGGGCCGGTCCGGTTCCGGTTCCGCGCCGGTCCGGTTTCGGTTCTGGGTCGGTCCGGTTCCGGTTCCGGGCCGGGCCCGAACGGACTTTTTTTGCAAAACCTTGGGCCCGGAACCGGCCCGGGTTGATACCGGGTCCAGGCCTAACCGGGCCGGGCCAGGCCCGGTTCAATGTCTATTTTTTTTTTTTTGCTTTCTTGTTATCCCCCGACCCCCCCCCCCCACCCCCACCCCCAAACCTCCCCAAAACACCCAACCCTACCCTAGGAAAAGAAAAATAGTAATTGTCGTGTATAGGACTAAAAGTAAACATAAATCCCTAAATAGGACTACAAGTTTTTAATTCCCTAAATAGGACTCCGGATTACCATTATACCCTCCTATATAATAACATCAAAACCCTAAAATTATAACGCTCATTCTCGATCATTATCTCTGCGCCTCACCTCTCTCCCCCTTTCATCCGCTGGTTGTTCTTCTTCTTTCGGTTGCAGTTGGTTCTCCGATCCTTCACCACACACCTCTCTACACCAGCCGTTGGTTCTTCATTGCTACCATCGTCGCTCCCCATCTTCCAGATTTTCTTCTCATTCCTTGTTCTTCTCCTCCTCTTCCGATCCTTCTTCTTCTTCTTCCCCTCCTCTATTTTTCATTTAGAAATCAAGCAAATCACTGATTTTGTTGTTTTATGGAAGTTTTTTTTATTTGATTCAATTTTCTGAGTTTTCACATCATTTTTTCTGTTTTTTTAGAAATTGATTTCGTAGATCTGAATTCAATTTCATTGAACTTGTAATTTCATTAAAAATTCCGTTTTTTCGATTTTGGACACTGGGTTCATTTTTTGCCACAATTATGGCAGTTTCGTGTAATTTATTATGACAGAAAAAACACACCCTTTTACTGCTTACCACCTTCCCCTACTTCAACCCACCCCAATCCCGACCCCTTCCCCACCACCTTACCCAACCCCTACCATACCACCCCAGCCCCTACCCCCTTACCCCTACCCCGACTCTACCTTCCACCACCTGCCCTACCCCACCCCCACCCTCACCCCTTACCCTACCCCTTTTGTAATACTTGAGATTTAATTTAAATGGATTAATAGTACTACTCATACCAACAAGGTGCATCTCCTTTTAAGGGAGCTCATTAGCCAAGAACTCCAATGTTAAGCGTGCTTGCATGAGAGTAGTCTTGGGATGGGTAACCCCTTGAGAAGTTTCTCAGGGCGCGCACGAGTGAGGACAAAGTGCGCGGAAAAGGCTAGTGGTGATTTGTGAGGACAGTACTAGGGGTCTGAAGGGTGTGTGGAGTAACTACCTCGGGTGCTATGGGGCCGGGGTGTTACAAATGGTATCAGAGCAACCCTGTGACAGTGTGATGATTGTAATACTTGAGATTTAATTTAAATGGATTAATAGTACTACTCGTACCAACAATGTGCATCTCCTTTTAAGGGAGCTCATTAACCTAGAACTCCAAAGTTAAGCGTGCTTGCACGAGAGTAGTCTTGGGATGAGTGATCTCCTGCGAAATTTCTCAAGGCGCGCACGAGTGAGGACAAAGTGCGCGGAAAAGGCTAGTGGGGATTTGTGAGGACAGTACTAGGGGTCTGAAGGGTGTGTGGAGTAACTACCTCGGGTCCTACGGGGTCGGGGTTAGGGGTGTGGGTTAGCGACCAAGTGTACAAGGTGACCCCACATATATATTATATTATATACTTGTGTTCATGAATGTGTGTGTGTGTATCTATAGGGTTATTTTGGACATTTTAATGTTAAACGGTGTTTTAAATCCTTTGAAGTAAACATGAACTTACAATACTGCTTATTTTATGCACCGCTGATTAACGCGAGTCTTAATAAGCACCGTTTACTAACCCGTGAAGTAAATGTGTCCTAATAATAACTTTTCAATAGTTCTAGTTCAAATAATAAAATTATTCAATGACATACTGAGTAATCAACTCCAAATTAGATTTTTGGAAAAACGTTCAAATAAGTACCTGTACTATTTCCAAACCGTCACTGTAATACTTGAGATTTAATTTAAACGATTAATAGTACTACTCATACCAACAAAGGTGCATCTCCTTTTAAGGGAGCTCATCACCCAAGAACTCCAAAGTTAAGCGTGCTTGCATGAGAGTAGTCTTGGGATGGGTGACCCCCTGAGAAGTTTCTCAGGGCGCGCATGAGTGAGGACAAAGTGCGCGGTAAAGGCTCGTGGTGGTTTGTGAGGATAGTACTATTGGTCTAGAGTAACTACCTCAGGGCCTACGGGGCCGGGGTGTTACAAATGGTATCAGAGCAACCATGCGACAGTGTGCCGATCCGTTGGATATCGGGCGGACACTTAGCAGGGGAAAAGATTCTGGGATATGATTGAGATTGGTTTATGGGCGCAACGAGGACGTTGCGTTTCTAAGTGGGGGTGATTGTAATACTTGAGATTTAATTTAAACGATTAATAGTACTACTCATACCAACAGAGGTGCATCTCCTTTTAAGGGAGCTCATCACCCAAGAACTCCAAAGTTAAGCGTGCTTGCACGAGAGTAGTCTTGGGATGGGTGACCCCCTGGGAAGTTTCTCAGGGCGCGCATGAGTGAGGACAAAGTGCGCGGTAAAGGATCGTGGTGGTTTGTGAGGATAGTACTATTGGTCTAGAGTAACTACCTCAGGGCCTACGGGGCCGGGGTGTTACTGTCACTTAAACCCCTTTACTAAGAAAGGTATCATATAAGTATGCCTACTTTACAAAATTGTTCAATTTGACCATTTAATCAGCTTTGACCTGTAATAGCAAGTTTTTAATACTTAAAAATTCTAAAAAATTGTTAAAATTTGAAGAAATATCTACAAAATATTGTGAAAATATTCAGTATATATATCAAAATCATTATTTTTTAATTTTTAAAAATATTTGTATATTTGACATCTATTTAAAAGGTTTCTAAAGTATTTATTTTTATTTTTTTATTTTCACATTATTATTTCAGTTTTATAATTTTTTTATTTTTTTACTTTAATGTTATTAAATTTTTATCTATTTTTATATTATTATTATTATATTAGTTATTCAAATTTATATGAATTTTTGTAAGATTTATCAATATTCGTAATTTAGTTTTTCAAAAAAATAACCTGCTATAGCAAATCAAAGAACTTGATTGATTGTATTTTAAAAATAGACATACTTATATGATACTTTTTTACTACCTGACCTTAAGTGATGGATTAGAAATAATAGAGATACTTATTCGACCCTTTTTCCTAGATTTTTTTTACTCTGTATTTGTTATACCACTTATACGTACCACCAGTGGCGGAGCCAGAAAAACGGTTTAGGGGGGTCGAAACTCAACCTATATATAGAATGAAAACGGTGGATCGTTTTTAAACAATGTCTGAGTTGAATATTTTAAATGTAGTTTAGATAAATAGGCATTCGTAGCAATAAGATAGATTGTCTTTGCTCTGTTTTTGAGTAGTGTCACGTAAGTATTGAGTGAATTATACCTTATTTTTAAAATTTGGAAACATAATCTATATTTTGCGTCAAATTTTGCTAATTTTACGTTTAGATAGCGTTGATTTTCCAGAAGTTATAACTTTTTACTCGTAATGAGTTACGGGGGCCATAATATATCAAATCGAAGATATTTCAGAGATTTATACTCGTACTGAGGTACGGTACCACGCCTGTAACATGTCTGCATTTGTCCGATCATGTTTGAATTATAATGCTACGTACAATCTTTGTTTTTACTCAACTCGTTATAGATCTCAATATAAACTTTGACAAATTTAAAGTAGTCTTACATTTTATATAGTCTTAGATTTTTGCGACACGGACTGTTGATTTTGGTTGAAAAAATCTTCAAGTTGTTTTTTCGGACGAGTGTAATAAATTCTACCGAGCATCTTACCATCGACTCCGCGAGCATGTTTTCAACTTTTGACCGATTCACCAGGCAACCTGGGCGGCACGCATTTCAGCTAGGGGTGGGCACAAAAGCCCGTAACCGTTTAACCATACCGAAAAACCGGAAAATCGTTATTTTTTTCGATTAATCGTACCGATTTTAATTAAATCATGGTACGGTTAACCAACCGCAAGAAAAAATGGTACACGGTACGGTTATGGTTTTGAAAATAAGATATGGCCGGTTAACCGCTAACCGGTATTTCAAATAATACATGCTTCGTATGTAACCAGTAAGCTAATTTAAGGTCGTTGGTCGCATATTTCAAAAAATACTACCTGGAATCCTAGATACATATGAAACAACTCGCCTAATTTTTATTCTGTAATAATTAATAAGATTAGAACTTCATCAATTCTCAAATAACTTTGATACCGGAGTATTAAATAGAAAGTTCAATATTAATCTTATTAATCTAGCTTAAGTCGTACACAAATATAACGGAGTTTATATTTGCTGGAGTTTGTAATATATGTGACTCTGTCAACTTATTGAATTATATTTATAGTAGAATAGACATTGACTTGACTATGAATAAACTATAAAGTTTAGATAAATGTGATTGATACCTAAATATGGATAAAGTTTTAGAGAAATGACAGTATTTTAGATTTTAGATATGTCATTATTATAGTTTGTAGTATTATAATTATAGTTTGTTGGAGTTTGTATTATAGCATCTTGTTAAGTTTGCAGTATTATAATTATATACGTCGTGTATTATTTTAATTCCTGCATTTTTTGGGAAGTTTCTATTCATATTTGATTTTACTATTAATATTTTGTGGTTTTATGGTTTTTGGTTAACCGCAAAGCGGTTAACCGAAGTTATGGTTAACCGATACTCGGTTAACCGATACTCGGTTAAAAAATAGTAACCGGTTTCTCGGTTAACCGAAAGTTGGTTAACCAAAACCCGGTTAACCGACCATGCCCACCCCTAATTTCAGCTTGCCCAACCATAATGACTCAATTTTAAATATTAAGTACACAAATTACCTTAAATTGTGTGAATATAGGATATGTTAGCCACACAACTTAGCTGAATATATACTTTTGTAAACTTTTTAGTAACTATCAATTTTTAGTAACTGAAAAGATCTTAAAAAGAAAAGGGGATAACTATTTTGTAAAAAGCTCACTGTTTGATATAACTCTGTTTGGTATACAAGCTGTTGGGACTGATTAATTCTAGAAGCTACAGACTTATCTGAGATGTACTCACCGTAGCATCTCAAAAAAGGTCTTTTACTTTTATAAAAGCTCTTAAAAATTGGCGTACCAAACATACAACTTGAAGCTTTTAAAGACTTTTTAGTGACTCAAAAGATCTTAAAAAGAAAAGACACTAGTTGTTTGGTAAAAAGCTGACTGTTTCATATAACTCTGTTTGGTATACAAGCAGTTAGGACTAATTAATTCTAGAAGCTACAGACTTATCTGAGATGCTACTCACTGTAGCATGTCAAAAATGATCTTTTATTTTTATAAAAGTTCTTAAAAATTGGCGTGCCAAACATACAACTTGAAACTTTTAAAGACTTTTTAAATATTACAAAAGCTAGAAGACAGAAACTTATGCCCGCCAAACATAGCCTTAGTTCTGTTTGGTACACGAGCTGTTAGAACTAATTAATCTTAAAAGTAACTGACTTCTCTCAAATGTTATTCTCTGTAACAACTCAAAAAAGATCTTTTATTTTTTGCAAAGCTCTTAAAAATTGTCATGCCAAACATACAACTAGAAACTCTTATAAACATTTTAAACAACACAAAGGCTAGAAGACCGAGACTTATGTCTGCCAAACATGCACATAAGGTGATGCTAACAGCTTCTCCCATAAGGATGGCTACTCCTCTTATACACTCGGTCTCATTTTTTATCCCATAATTTTGGTCGGTATGACCTAGTGACCTACATATCTTTATACGTAATACAAAGTATTTGTTGTCTTTTTCATTTTTCGAATATCACTTTTAATCGACTTTTCATCCACTTGTACTACTCGAATCCCATGTAAGTCCACGTATGAACATTGTCTACACTTTACTTCTATCTCTCTCATGTTTTTTATTTTACACTACACACCACTTTATATTAAATCAAAACAATCATCTTATCTTTATAGCTCTCCAATGCCACATTGGACTATACTCCACTACTATATGCCATTGGAGATGCTCGGGGACGAAGGCAGGATCCGATTGATGGGGGCCCCGAGTGAAATAAGAACAATAATATGGAGTATATATTCATCTAAAACATTCAAAAATACATGATTAAACACGATGTGAATTAACATTTAGAACTTCATTCTTGCATGACACGAAAATATATGTAATAAAAAATAAGTTTGTATAATATTTTACTACGTAATTTAAGATAAAAACTAAATACAATAATAGTAATTTGAGATCCTTATTTTATCTCTAAACTAAGACAATAATAGTATGTATGTGTGTGTCTATATATATATATATATATATAGAGAGAGAGAGAGAGAAAGAAAGAATGGCTTTAATATTGGTGCTGATCTTTGAACTTCCCAAAATGTGACCTTATTTCTTATTTCCCAAAATGTAACTGGTCCATCTGCTCTACCATTTCCCAGCTTCTTCTCCATCGGCTCCCTGGCCACATCTTCTCACCTTCTTCTCCACCAATCAGCCTTGTAACGCCCCTCTCAGGGTTAAAGGAAACGTTACATAAACTTACTACTAAAAAACTGCAATATAACGGCCCTTTGTTTGAGAAATAACCATGATAAAATCTCAAATATAACTAAAGTATAACTCCAAATAAAACTGAATAAAATTTAGTTATCACCAGCAAATGTGATAACCACATGGATCCATGAATTTATTCAAACTTCAATCCTTAAATAAAATAAAGTAATATTAATCTTTTTATTCTAACAACTGAAATACTGGAGTAAAATAAAAACTAGCTAGAAGCCGCCAAGGTCGTTCCCGTTAACTCATCTTGGCATGCGTTCCACTTCCTCATCATCTTCCTAGGCCGTGGCCTTACCCTTAGTATCTGTACATGCGAACAAAGAAAACTGATAAGCTTTACATGTAGTAAGTCACTTGAATCCACAAAAATATCTGAGAAGTCTATGCTAATTTATCAATAGATAAATTTAGGCTCTAAACATGCACTAAACAGACAACTAACAAATAGCTTCTCAAATAAATTTTGGGAGAGATCCCCAAAAGCAAATATTTTCGAAAATAATTTCTCAAAACTGCTGGAGAGATCTCAAAATTTCTTTCACAAAACATCTCTTAACACTTTCTCAAAGAGATCTCAAAACAACTTTCTGTAAAACTTTCTGAAAGAGATCTCATAAACTTTACTGTAAAACTCTTTATGCCTAATTTTAACAGTGGGCCCGTGATATGTACTCAAAGGCGCCAATCCGACCGCTCAGGGGAGCGACCCACTGAACATATCGGACTCTCTGAAACTGATAAACTGATAATCTGAGAGAACTTGTTCCCGAGTACATATCACCTGATCTTTCACTTTAAATATTAGTTCTTTTATGGTGATGTTTGAGTAAAAACATCATTAAAATCTTGAAATAAAGTACTGACATAATCTTGACTATGTCAGATAATAAACATAACTTAATACAACAATTACAATAATTCATCGAATAATTCACCAAGCTCACATAATATCAAATAGTCTAAAATCATCTACTAAAAATCAACCAGACTTCTTTCTTTCATTTGGTTGAACAAACATGTACATGTGATAGTGAATTTACCTGTAGAAGCTGAACTCAAATTACTCAATTAAGTATGACACCTTGATAACGTCTTTCGGTAAGCTCTTCTTAAAACTCTTTACATAAATATAATAGTATAATTAGAATTTAATCTTTCAGCGAGCTGCACAACCCAACTAAATTGATCTACCTAGAGATGCTATTTGAACCGATTGAACTTCACCAGTTTAAACTCAAAAACGCAGCAAGGAGAATATATTTGAACGGCCACCAAAACAAAGACCATCAAGGGTGCCTGACAACTTGTCACAATTCCAAAAAGGAACTCACTTCCACTTAACTACTACTTCACTAGTAATTTAATAGATTTGAAGATCATGGGCCATGATGAAGAAACGGATATTGCAAAGTTGATAGAGAAAAGTTTAATTTGTAAACATAAATCCTCAATCATAGACTTAGGTCAGATTGTATCGTGATAGCATAAACTTTTCAGCACCTAAAGCTTAAAATTTAACTATACAAAAGTTTTGTCGGTTCTGAAAGCAAAAACAACAATCTGACCCGTTTTAAAAACATAGACAAGTTGCCTGGGTTTGACAACAATAGCAATGAAACTGATTTTGTCTTTGTAATACCAATTCAAAAACAAGATTGATTACAAAAACAAGATTGATTACTAATACCAATTCAAAAACAAGATTGTAACTCCTTGGGTAATCACTTTTGTTTGTAAGCTCACTTTATTTTAAGAGAACGACATTAGGAAGATAACAAATTTAAAAGAGACCTAGAAAAACACCTAATTATTTGAGAATTGCACAAAATAGAGTTAACCAACCTGGGATCAAAGGGCTGGAACAATTGTGGCCAACAAGAGAAAACATGGAAGCAAGATACATACCAGTTTCTCGCCGTTCAGATGCTATGGAGGAGAGGAGATGTGCGGCTAGAGGACAGGGAGGATCCGCAATCGAGGCTACGGGAGGTGCGAAATCTTTTTACGGTCTTAGGTGCCTAAGTATACATATCATTAATCCTAGGGCTTTTATTATCAAAAGGTTACTTATTTGGGCTAGGATTGATTTGGGCTCCTAATATTCTTTAAAAATCCAAAATTAAAAGTATTCTTTATTTCAAAATAAACTGATAAAGCTTAAAACATTACTTATTTCTTCACTTAAAATTATTAGAGCTTACCGGTCAACGTTACCTGCCAGAACAACACGTGATCAAACAATAAATCACATTAGTCATAGAAGAAACTTATTTACTTGACTAAAATTAATATTAATATTGATTAATATAACTAGCTCATAAAAATCGGGGTGTTACAAGCCTTGCACTACATGTCGTTGCTACCATTCATTATCGCCATCATCGCCTCTGACTGTCGCCATCCCTCATCTTCGTCTGCATCGACTTTTTGATCGACGGTGGCCGCTACAAAGAATGATGGAGATGATGGCTACGCAGAGCAACGACGGCGGCGGCTAAACCTGCCATTGGAACTTCTCTCCTCTTCTCCTTTCATTTTGTCCGGAAACCGCCGCCGTTGCATTCCATCGTTGTTCCCTTCTGCGGTGGCGGCGAGCTTCGTAGATCCAGCGAGAAACTTTTAATTCGGCGGCGAGATCTATTGATCTGGCGACGTGCTTCGTCGGATTTGGGAGCCACCGACGACTTTAGTGGCAACGACAGATTCTCATCTCGACCCTGCATAGATCTGGAACTCCTGTTCTATGGGTCTCCTTAGGCTAGGGCGGGGCACGGGTAGTGGCGGAAGACATGGAGTTGGTGTGGGCGGTGGCAATGCCAGGCGGCGTGGCGGTTTCGTTGGAAATTTTCACCAAAAAATCACCGAAAAATATTTCTGGCGGGCAAAGTGACATGTTTACCCGATAGTGACATTCATTAGTGACATGGGTATGTGGTAGTGACATCTGTTAAGTGACACAAAAATTGACAGTGACATCATATTTTTGAAAAATATGATCTTCTTACTCACTTTTCTGTCCTTATAAAAAAATTCTCTTTTTTGGAAATTGGTTAAAATTTAGTAATATTCAAGTAAAATCCCATATACAAACTAGCACCTACTAAAAAAATGAGAGATCCTTAAATACATTACTATAATTTCTAAATTATATATAGCATCTTCATTCCTATCTAGAAGTAACTCTTGAAATACTAAATAGTACGGAGTATATTTCTTTAGTTAAGTACTATACGTTCTTTAAAAAAAGTACTCCTATATGCCAATTTCCAAACTAACTATGTAATAAAACAATTCCTAATTTTTTACTACATGCAGAGTAGAGATAAGATCATAAGAGTACTAATGAATAAAAGATTGAGGGCATAAATAAAAAAAAAACTAACACTAGTAATTAAAAAATAGGGAAAAGTACATTTTACATACCTGTGGTTGTGGCCGTTTGCAATCAGGGGTCTGTGATGAACTTTGCAACAAACCCAAGCTTGTGCTTTCCTACCGTTACCACCCGCGGGGTCTAAGTGACTGGGCCGTTAGTAATACGCTACGTGGCACTTTTTTTTTGCTTACGTGGCTTTTAATCCCAATCTATTAACACCATGTGTGATTACATGGCTTTTTATCCCTAGTCCATACCGTGTTAACCTATTTGGACCATATAGGCATACGAAATCCATTCCCCTCTTCCACAAACACAAATACAAATTTGAAGAGATGAGTTCTTCTAATTCGAGCTCCTGTGCGATGGATGGAAGACAACAAATCAAGAAGTGCGGCTGTGGAGTCCAAGCTCCTATTTGGATGGGAAAAAATGCCACGTAGTGTATTACTAACGGCCCAGTCGCTTAGACCCCGCGGGTGGTAACGGTGGGAAAGCACAAGCTTGGGTTTGTTGCAAAGTTCATCACAGACCCCTGATTGCAAACGGCCACAACCACAGGTATGTAAAGTGTACTTTTCCCTAAAAAATAAAAAGTTGGAGGGGCTTGGGCACTTGGCCCTTAGCATTGGTTGTAGATCCCTCACTCACGGGAAATGCTTTAAATTATTGTCTAGATTGGTCTAAATTATTATTTCATCATTTGTTAATATAATGTTGTTTACCTCGTACAATGTTAATAGAATATCTTAAGAAGATGAAGATGTGAATTTAAATTGCTATCACAACCTTCCCTTTACTGCAATTTTTTATGAAGAAAAAGGAGCTTTTATTTATGCAATCAAAAAGGCTAATTTTTTTAAGTGGGACTAATATTATATGCTACTACCTCCGTCCCTTAAAACTTTGCTAAAGTTAACCGGTACGGAAAATAATAAAGTAAAAAATGTGTGGTTGAGGTTTGTGCAGAGGTGAGAGAAATAACAGAAACCACAAAATAATTGATTAAAAGGGAAAGTGACAAAGTTTTTTGGGACGTCCCGAAAAGGAAATATGCCAAGTTTTAAGGGACGGAGGGAGTAATATACAAGTAAGTAATTCTGATAAAAGTAAAACATATACTCATTTTTCATAATTAGGAGTTCAAGCTAAATATTGTCTAAATATAAGACTAATACTAACTTGGGATTGGGACTTGAATAATATTGAAAGGACTATTACAACCTCGTTAAATCTAGAGGAACTCTCACGGTGACACCACCGTCACAGTAACCACTTTCAGCCAATTACAATTACACAATTCAGAGTACTGATCTAATTAATGACAAAACAGTCTCATCGTTAGGTGGAGGTAGAAGTAGTGGTAATAGCGGAATTACTCTGGATGGTAAGGAGATACCAGTCAGCGATATGTTCCGTTACTTGGGCTCCATAATTCAGAAGGACGGTGAGTTAGATGGAGATGTATCCCATAGAATCAGAACAGGGTGGATGAAATGGAAGAGTGCGTCAGGATTTCTATGCGACCGAGGTATGCCGACAAGACTGAAGGGTAAATTTTATAGGACAGCAATTAGGCCTGCATTACTGTATGGCGTAGAGTGTTGGACGGTGAAACAATGTCACATTCAAAAGATGAGTGTGGCAGAGATGCGCATGCTACGTTGGATGTGTGGGCATACTAGGAAGGACCGCGTGAGGAATGAGACAATCAGACAAAGGGTGGGAGTAGCACCTATTGAAGACAAGATGTGGGAGTCGCGCCTAGGGTGGTTTGGTCATGTGCGTAGAAGACCGAGTGATGCATCTGTTAGGCGAATTGAGATGTGTGGAGAAGAGGCAGGGAAGAAAGGGAGAGGAAGATCCAAACAGACGTGAGTTAGGGGAGTTCGAAGTGATATGCTTCTTCTGGGGTTGGATGAGGGCATGACTTTGGAGAGGACTACATTTTTAGAAATTCCATTCAAATTAATAATATTAAGGGAAAAAACCCTTTTTCTATAGCCACTTAATCTGTGATGCCAGATAATTAACTAATTAAGTATGCCAGCAACAAAACAATATATTTTGATAAAAACATTTTGAATCTATAGAACATAGCTAATGGTGAAGGTACAGGCTAATTGAACATCAACCCACAATAAGCATTCAATATAAACATAAAATGCATTTCAAGGTTTAGAAAATGACTTATGTGGTAGGGCAAATCTTTGAAAAGCAAGTCTGGAAAGTATATATCTTTGGTACATGAAAAACAATGCAGGTTGGTGAAGGCCAACCGATCACTCCACACTTAACCAGCTAGAACCGAACGCCGGATTACCATTTCTGTTTCTCGCGTTTACACAGGGGTCCACAACCCAACCGCCTTTTGTTCATCACTTCTAAACATCCCTTATCTGTCATCTCTGTTTTCTCAAGATGTGTTCCCCATATCTGCACATCATATCAAACGTTTAGCCAGAAATGGTTTGCTCATCCCGGTATGTGCATAGTGTATAATCTTTTAGTGTGATTTGACCAAGACTATTATTCAATTATGAATTATGTCCGCTACGGTGAGAAAAGGAATATTTTTACCGTGTTCTTTGAAGCTAAACATTGTTTTCTATATTCCTAAGGGGCTGATGAATTTTTCAAGATGCAGCCCGGTGTGCTTTAAATCACATTTGTTGGCCTGATCCGCATAGGACATTCGCACTCCATTGCCATACATAGGACAGATCCGACCAGCCCCACAACCAAACTCACACTATTATAAAATTACATGGAAAAGAAGAACTGTGTGATCATCATAACATGCTATCATGCATATTGATGAGATGATGGATGTATAAGAAACACTTGCATACAATTCATCCCACTGCAACAAGTAGACCATCTTAAGACCGGAAATATTCGTAAAGAAAAGAAAATGCTGTAGTAACAAAAATGACAACGTCAAAAAAGGAGGATTTCATTACAGATAATAAACTCGAGTCCTCTAATAAATGGATCAGCAGGATGGTGAATAAATGGAATTACAGGTTAATGAATCCTCCATACTTCAGTCTTTGCCTATTCAAGAGAGAATAAGCCACATGGTTTGAGTTTATGAACAATCACAATCATAAACTATGAGAGGGAAAATTCAGCATTTTCTCATGGAATTATGGAAAAAACTAATTTAATACTCACCAAGTAACCATGACTAATTTCACTATCATTACAAGATGCTGCTTCATCTACTAATTTGGCAAAAAGTTGAAGATGCAAGCATTGAAGAAAAAAGCATGTTAAAAGAGCCTATTTTGTTGTAAATTGAGAAGTTTAGTCACACAAAGGAATACGAAAAAGCATATTGCATAAGCATACTCCATCCTGACATTAATCAATTACACAAAACATCCCCACATTAAATTCTCATTTTGTCATCACATCAATTCAAGTAGACCTAATA
The DNA here is from genome assembly GCA_945859875.1 of Cuscuta europaea. Lineage (NCBI taxonomy): Eukaryota > Viridiplantae > Streptophyta > Magnoliopsida > Solanales > Convolvulaceae > Cuscuta > Cuscuta europaea. The sequence continues at coordinate 10,197,430 of CAMAPE010000015.1, forward strand.
ACCTTTTCATTGAAGAAACATGAAATGCATACTAAATGAGAAATAAACAATATCGAGCTAAAGAGCTGATAAATAGAAACTAGTCAGGCACTATACACATATCGAGCACAGAAGAGAGCCACAGACGTAGGATGTCTGAAACCAAATTAAACAATAGAGAGACAGGTTCGTGGTCCTTTGAAGGTCTCTATGGACAGTAACAATGAAAAAATGGTGATTGGAATGTTATATGATCTCCTATTTTATCATCTCTTCACATTTGTATAAATATTAAGATGTAGACTTAAGTGATGTTCTCTTAAGCTTCTTTTCTTATGCATATTTCTTGTTGTAATTTTAATTGCATTAGAGCAGAAACAACTAGAAAGATTCAGCACGGAGTCAACAGACCAAACCTTACCAAATTTAGATTAGATCACATTCTTATGCAAAGAGGTCTACAAAAACCGTGTTCCAATTTTCAAACTTACCTCTATAAAAAAAATAGACCAAGAGAGGTGATGTTTTTCATTCCGTATTTGTTATTAATTTATACATTACTTATAAGGTGTCAGACACTCAGAGGACCACACTAATTCAAGAAAGACCTCAAAAATCTCATGATACATTCATTCATTGAGAGATCTGATTTCAGAAATTCACGAATGTGATTTTCCTAATTTGTTTGACTTAATTAGTTTCCAGTTTTGTCACAAATTGCCTTATTACAAAACAGTTGTAATCCTGTATAAAGGAAAGCATATTGTAATAGTCAAACAAGTTGAAATTGAAAAACAAAAGAGTATTCTTGGAAGTCTTTTTCCATGGTCAGCTACCAGCCTACCATAGGCATCCTCTTGCTAATCTCACACAGGTCCATAAAACGTAGTTTATCAAATAAACATAGGGAAAAATAATAAAAATACCCCAAACTTTGAAGGGGTGTGAGGTAAACACCCCAAACTTGCATATGTAATTTAAATATCCCAAACTTTGTATAAAAAGTTATTTTTGCACCATCAGCATGTATTATTTCTTTCAAAAATGTAAATTTATGGGGTTAATTGCATAATTTAACATAGCAAATTAAAAGTGTTGCAATTATATAGATTGGGAGTAACATTATTTATTTCGCGATGGAATTTTAGAATATTGATTGTGTCTTCATGAATTCTAAAATATTTTAAATTATGCAATTAACGCCATAAATTTACATTTTTAAAAAAAATAATACTTGACTATGGTGCTAAAGTAACTTTTTATATAAAGTTTGGGGTATTTAAATTACATATGCAAGTTTGGGGTATTCATCTCTCACCCTTTCAAAGTTTGGGTTATTTTAATTATTTTTCCCAATAAACATATCACTTCCCCATTATCCTACTTCATTGAAGCAAAACAGAAGGGGGGGGGGGGGGGGGGGGGGGGGGTGAACTAGCATTAGTCTTCTAAAAGTAAACTTGCACAAATCAAGCATACCTAGGGCAATCAAGCAGAAGAATCATATCACCGTTCCAATTGAAATCAAGCACCAAATTACTAACTATGGTGATAAACGCAATAACCCTATAATGCAAGTTCACATAAACTCTACAGACAGTCTACTTCAAATTATTAGCACATACAGATTACATGATTCAAGTATGAGCCCCAAACCAAATAAAGCATAGAAATAAAAAGTAAAATATAGTCTTTTGAACAGAAAACATCACTCTCAACTCTCAAGTCTCATCCACTTACAATATACAATGTCATGAAGATATATAACCAATAAAGAACGCAAATATAACATGATGATCAAAATGAAGTCAAAAGTTGAAATCTTTACTATAACCAAGTTGCTATTATTCAAACCAATATGCATTATGAACTTATATTTCATAAGTTCATAATACGTTATCAATATACACCTTACTTCATTGGTGATGTGTAAAAGTTCCAATCTTTGAGATGGATAGACAGATAGATTACCTGGAGCTTTGTCTGAGGCGTCGTGGTAAATGGCTTCTTCCTCTGGAACAGGGTGAAGGCACATCAAATCCTCGTCAGCAGCTTTGGTGGGACCCGCACATCCATCTTTATCATCAGGATATCTCACCACAACAACAGGACACACACAGTGTTGCACGCAGTAATCGCTGACGCTCCCAAGCCGGCCTTTAGCACTTCGCCTTGAAGCTCCGAATCCTCTGCTACCCATTATTACAGCGCTCAGCCCAAGCCTCTCCACCTCCAGGCAGAGCCTCTCCTTCATGTCATGATCCTTCACGATATGGATCTTGAACGGAATATTCCCCTCCACCAGCGGCTGCGACACGTCGTTCGCCTTTGAGGTCGTGAAATTGTCGAAATCGTCCTCGAGTTTCTGCTGCGACTCCTCGTCACTGGCGGACGCGGCCTCCGATACGACGGATAGATCGATGGCGCCCCAATCGGCGCCGTATAAGACGGAGGTGGGTCGGACGTGTAGCAGGATAACGGCGTCGCCCGGCCGGAGGTAGTTCTGTACTGCCCACTTCACGGCGTAGGCGCTCTCGTCGCTGAGATCTACGGCGATTGCGATCTTACGCTGTGCCCCCGCGGTGGGTGTCCCAGATGGAAAGCGAGGGGAGGCTGGTTGGTGCGTGATCGCCGTCGGTGGACGCTCGGATTTCACCGCCGGTGGCTTTTTCGGCGAGGACATCATTAATAGCAATCGACGAGGATTGGGATGTTGAGCAGTACGATGATGGTGTCTTGATAGGTAAGTTTGTGTGATTCACTCCCTGTCCCTTCCTCCCAGCGTCGAATTTCCGAGTATACGATGCTGGTGCGGGTAAAATCGTACGAAGTATGTTGCCGGGACCGGTAAATCGGGCCACGGATTAACCTGGTCAAAGCGGGTTATCACTTTCAAATACGGAACAATGGATATCAGCGTTGACCAAATATACTTTCCTCCTCAATTTTATTTGCAAAATTTCCTATTATGGTTATCCAAAAATAGTTTTTCACTTTCTATTTTAGGTATCCAAATAAGAATAAAGTGACAAATTTACCTTTACTTTTACTACATACTTTTTTTTTCATTAACTTAAAGACATCTACTTTTAGAAATATGAGCGAAAGTGTAAAAAACAAATATCATTTATTGCAATTCCTTAATTCACGTGTCGGTCAAAGTTTGCAATTCAATTCGGGACGGAGGAAGTATAATATAGAGAAAAGGGAAATAAACATGGAACAAGTGATTTTATCATAATTGCAAATACTATGTTACATCTAGGCATGACAATGGGTCGGGGCGGAGTGGGTACAACAAGACTCAGACCCGTCCCGTGACTTGACGGGGTGGTTCCACCCCGCCCCGTGACCTGAACGGGTCCAAACTTCTTGACCCATGACCCGACCCGTAACCTAATTAGCTTGTATGTATTTTTATTTGTGAGAAGTTGTTACCAATTGAATCTACATAAAGTATATCTTTAAATAGTTATTAAAAATTAATATATTAAATTAAATTCACGATACGCTAGAAATTTTAAAGGTTAAGGAAAAATTACTTAGACTTGAATAGTTAATCTATTTAATTATATTAATAGTTGAATATACGTATTAAAATGCTATATATAAAGAAGACATTGATAATCCGTCGTTCATCTCAATCTAATATATATATATTGATATTGATATATTATAAGATCAAAGAATTTATGATTTATTGTATGCACACATATGTATGTTGAAGTATATTTGTAGTACAATTTAAGAAAAAATATGTATATACTTATATATTGAGCGGGTCGGGGCGGGACGGGGTAGGGCAGGACGCACAGGTCAATACTAATACCCGGACCCGCCCCATTGTATAGGCGGGGCGGGGCGGACCCGCCCCATTTGCAAGATGGGGCGGGCCAGACCCGCCACAAATTTCTCGGGCCAGGGCGGGTCATTGCGGGCCGAATTTTTTTGACATCCCTAGTTACATCCATAGTAAAAAAGGGCTTGATGGTTCCATTTCAATGGGTGAGAGTTGTATTTGCAAAGTCTTTCGATTCATAGGTATGATTACAAAAGTACAGATCAATCAATAGCTCGATGACTTATTTGCCCTTTTTCTCAATAATACAGAGTACTTTGTAGACTACAAATGAACATTGGTCCAAGACCGGACTAGACCACAACCGGTTTGGACCGGAACTAAAGTTGTCTACAAATTTCTTCATTCTTTATCATCTTTGAATTGTTTAATCAATCATATTCAACTTTTTTAGAGGAAAAGAAAACTTTTATTAAAAATTGTTCAAAGCAATAGTTAAAACCAGCCAATATATAGTTCAAACCCCACAATCTATCGTTCAAAAGGCACCATCTGGACCCATTAAGACTCTACGATAAGACTCTGAGACGATCACTTCCAAACAAAAGCGTGAATCATTGACCACCAAACGAGCAACATATAGTTCATACATACACTTAAGGTCATTGTACTTTTCATCACTTATAAAAACCTCCTAATAGCCAAAAGGTTCCCTAAGTTCCTGATCATACATAGAAAAGTTCATTCAAAACTTAGCGAAACTTTTCGCAGAACATATTGAGTCTGTCACGCCCCGGACCTGCCCGGACACGTCAACAACCCGCCGTACAGTACGAATAGTCAACCGCAGTCCGACTCATCCATACTATACAAGGCGTCTTGAATACCATTCACACATAGTACATCCATAAACAAACATAATGTAAAACATTTATTAAAGCAACGGAAACAGTTGATACAAGTGTTCAAGCCACACTTGGCATAATTAGGCATGCAAGCCCCCAAAGTAATTATTCAGAAAATATTATCCATGAGCATTGTTTTAAATTGTTTTCCCAAAACAGAAACGGAAGAAGCACGAACCACGTCTTCTCCCTTCGATCCTCCTGAAGCAACGGGCGGTGGCAGCAACCTTCAAGTTCTACCTGAAACTGTGAGGTGGCCTCCCCCGTGAAGGGGAGGTCGGTACTTGGAAACATTTGACAAGTACAATAGCAACTATACTAAGTATAATCAATGTTTAAATTTCTAAGACCCTCAATTCAGGGTGATATTACATTATAGGCCAAAACCCTCGGTTACCCCTTTTTGCTATTTAAATCATACTTACTTTATATGAAGTCAAGTAGTCGGCCCGTGAGCCCATATTCATTTAGAATTCATCATTTCCATTCCCCCGTGACCGCAAGTCACGATAACCCCGTGGGGTCCCATCGAGCCCCAATTGTATAGTAAGGGCTCGGCCCAACTACATTTCTATACAATCCTCTAACTCAATATAACACATCAAAATTGTATGGCAAGGGCTCGGCCCAACTACGTTTCCATACCAACCATAACTTCGTGGCAAGGGCTCGGCCCAACTACGTTTCCATGAAGATCACAAATACATGGCAAGGGCTCGGCCCAACTACGTTTCCATGCTGATCATATTACATGGCAAGGGCTCGGCTCAACTACATTTCCATGTCATCCTAGAGTCCAACTCTAATTATTTTCATAATCCAACTCTCAAGCAAATCCTATCCCTAGAATCAATTCCCTTGGGTAGCCTTTAAGCCTACCCTTAACACACTTTAGTGTTCATACAATTCAACCTTAAAGTATCTCTTGAGACTACTTAAGGCATATCTATTCACAATCCCACCTCTTAGGATTTATTTCATCATTTATTTATATTAATCCCCCGACTAGTATTTTGACACTAGTTGGATAAATCTTAGGACATGCCAAGTTCCTATTTTCCAATTGACATTTCATTTCAATTGATTTTCCAACCCAAGTATAGTTTGATCCCAATATCAAAAATATCACTTTAATCCATTCATGAATTTCATACATGAAGTAAAGTATATTTTATCACAATGTCATCATAGTAATTCCATTAACATGCCGTTCCTTTCATTTCACATAATCATACACAATTATTCTAAATTTGTATATCATGCTTCACTTACTCATATCAATATTATTTTCATTTAGGCATCATTAATCATGAATAATCCATGAAAATCCCATTTGATTACCTTAGGCAATCTTATGAAATTAACTCACTAATTATAAGCAATATAGTCAGCCATCCTCACCTCGTGATGTGCTACAATAGTTGCCTTTGCTAAGCCCCTCGATCAATCCCCGTTCTAGGCCGATTGAAAGTGGAAAACTGGACTGCTGGACGAAAGCCGGGCGGCTTTCACAAAAGCCGGGCGGCTTTCGTGTTCTGCAGATACGAGCAGCTCCCTTAAAGTGGCGGTTTTCGGCGATTTCGACTCCTATCGATTCACCAACTCCTCTAAGTTAAATATCACCACTTTATATCAATATTCTACACTTTTAAACGTGTAGAACTTCATGTTTAATCCACCATATGATTTCTTAAAAATCATACTACAAAAAACTAGTTAAGAGAACTATTTGAGTTCTTACCTTAATTTCTAGCCTTTTTGAGTTGGATTTCCTTTACTCCTTGCTTCCTTCAAGCTATGAGCTTTGTGAGAGTCTTCTCCTGAGCTCCTCTCCTTGCCTTGGTCGTATGATTGAGGATGAGAAATGATAGGAGACAACTCTCCTCAATCAAATGGGAAGTCAATGTGTAGGACATGGGGTTTTGTCTCAATCCATCCCCTCTTCCTATAGTTCGAACCTAGCCCATTTTTCTTGTCTCTTCCAGCTCCCATTCAGTCAAATGGAGCACACAAAAACGTGGGGTGGCCCCCACTTAGGTGGGAGGTCATCCCGTTATGTCCCGGTGTGTACAATCGGCCCCAAAAGTTGTATTTCTCGGTACGTTTTAATTATATTTTATTTTATCGGACCAAATAAAATATATCACGCGTTCCTAATAATTATGGGCCTTTAGAATAGATGTACATTCTCCAACATTAATTTAGGAGCCTCCGAAACTCATTTCGGGCTGTTATCCGCTAAATTACCAATACCGGTAATTGGGCCTCATTTGACCCACCGGTCAACTCTATGCCCTTCCCATTGCCCAATTAAAATATCCCCTCCATAGAGATGTCATCTAGACCAAGATGAATATAATATGTGGTTCGGGAATTATCGGGTGGTCCTCGTTCCCGCTGTGGGCCCCACATGCAATTTACTATTCACGTAAAAGAAATAATAAAGTTTAACAATTACGTAAATTCATAATTCACCTTTCAAGGTTTACTACATCATTTACTAACAGTAAACATGCTTGGGGACGGTGTCACAGAGTCTTCAAGGAAACTAATGGCCTTATACATCTCAAGACTGTCACTAACAATAATAATCCAAAAATAAGGTAAAAAATTGAACGAAAGAAAAATAAAGCTTAAATAAAAAATAAAGCAAGAAACTTCAGTTGACCAAACCCTAGTCACACGTTCATTCCATGGTGGTGGTTTAGAAGTGGTCAAACCATCAATACTTAATCTTCTTCCTCCAAGACCAAAAGATCGTAGATCTGGACTAGAATATCAAACCCACCTTACTCCTTAACTGTACCGCTCCCTGTAATGTCTTTGTCCTTCTTGCCAAGAAATCTAGCCCCCTACTGCTTCACTTGAAAATTGTGTCTCCCTCCTCTATGACACGGACGAACTTGTCACCTCAAATATTAACCTTAGCACTCACCTGGAAAAACGGCGGACACAAGATTTGTCCCCCTCCTAAACCTCCTCCATGGAGTGAAAGAGTGGGTAGGATTTGCAAGATGATGATTCAAGTTTGGATATGGTCACATTTGGTTTGTTTCTTTTTATTTATTTCAAATCTTATTTTTCTTTCATGAGACAATTTTTCTTGTTTTTGAAATGGTTTTGTTAGTGCCATTCTTGAGATGTCCAGTTTCACTAGGATCAAATGTATTGAGAATTTTGAGGACGTTAATCGATTCGAACCTCCCGTAGGTTAAGTGAAAAGTTTCACTCAATTTTGGGTGAATTTTTCTAGGACTGAGGGGACCTAGGGCGTTTCTTAAGTCAAGATGAAGTTTTTCTTGTTTGATAGGTAATGGATTTTGAGCTATTGGATCATTGCAACTCTTAGTTCGAATAGTGTTTTAATATAAGTTCTTTTCCTTTTAGAAAAACTTCTTATGGTATAATTCAATTATTTTTGTATGGTAAAGAATGAGGATATATATTATTAAACAACATCATAGGGGTGTTTGGTAAATGATTGTTGGTTGTTAGTTGTTGGCTGATTTTGTTAGTTGATTGACGAAAGCGGATTTCGTTGGCTGTTTTGATTAGCTAATAATATCAGCAGTTTGTAAAATAGTTTTTGCTGAATGATTGTTTACAATCACTTGTTCATATACCGTAAAAGGGCTCGGGCAGTATACCGTAAAATAGCCGAAACACCAATGGTAAAAGACAGGATGGATGACTCTTCATATTTTGATTGTTTAGAACAAAAACCCAACATAAAGCCATTTAATCAAACTCTTTTATCAAATCAATCAAGAAATGGCTGGTAGCTAACTAAACACCCCCCATTTATAACACATTCGTCATTTGTGAGCTTCACGATGGCAGGAGGATCATGAAGAATCAACTCCTCGATTCCAGTCGAGTTAGCACTTTATATAAATCATAAATTCTTTGATTTTATAATATATCAATATCAATGTCTTCTTTATATATAGCATTTTAATACATATATTCAAGTATTAATATAATTAAATAGATTAACTATTCAAGTCTAAGTAATTTTTCCTTAACTTTTAAAATTTCTAGCGTATCGTGAATTTGATTTAATATATTAATTTTTAATAATTATTTAAAGATATACTTTATGTAAATTCAATTGGTAACAACTTCTCACAAATAAAAATACATTCTAGCTAATTAGGTTACGGTGGGGTGGGCGGACCCACCCCGCATGGGGCGGGTCATGGGTCAAGAAGTTTGGACCCATTCAGGTCACGGGGCGGGGCGGACCCGCCCCGGCAAGTCACGGGACGGGTCTGAGTCTTGTTGTACCCGCTCCGCCTCGACCCATTGTCATGCCTAGATGTAACATAGTATTTGCAATTATGATAAAATCACTTGTTCCATGTTTATTTCCCTTTTCTCTATATTATACTCCCTCCGTCCCGAATTGAATTGCAAACTTTGACCGACACATGAATAAAGGAATTGCAATAAATGATGCTTGCTTTTTACACTTTCGCCCATATTTCTAAAAGTAGATGCCTTTAAGTTAAAGGAAAAAAATACTTAGTAAAAGTAAAGGTAAATTTGTCACTTTATTCTTATGTGCATACCTAAAATAGAAAGTGGAAAACTATTTTTGGACAACCATAATAAGAAAGTGCGTTCATGTGGTAAATTCAAATTAACAAAGTAAGAATAAAATAAGAATGATTTAAAACCATATGAATTTTATCAAATTTGGTATGAAACAATCTTAGTGAGACAAATTGAAAACAATCTTAGTGAGACAATTTTAGTGGGACGGAAGAGTAACTTTATTCACCTAGGTTGTAGATCTAGTCATGTTCATATTAAAGACTTTTTGAATGAAATGTGCTATTTCAGATAGAAAGTTTGATAAGGGCAATGATTGTTCCAATCTTTTTCACCCGAAAACCCACTTTTGAATGAAAAAAATTATTAGTTATAGCCTTACGAAAAAGTTACTCCCTCCGTCCCAGAATTTACTTCCATAGTACAAATGGCACACGGATTAAAAAAGTGGGAATTGTGTGGTGGAAAGTTGTGCAGAGTATAGAGAAATGTGTAAGAATGTGTAAGAATTGTCGTGAACCATAATTTTTTTGCCAAAAAGGGAAAGAGAAAGTTGGAGGGAGTACCATTTAAAACGGGCATAATCAAAAGTTAAAAGATACCACATCCGTCCCACAAAATAGTTACTAGTTTCCTCTTCGGACCATCCAAAAAATAGTTCTCATTTCTCTTTTGGGAATATTTTGTGTGCTTCACCTTCATTTCCTTTTTTTTACTCAACCACAACTATACATTTTAACTTTATTCCTACTTTTTAAACTCTGATCGTAGTAAATACGAGAACTATTTTATGGGGCGAAGGGAGTATCTATCTATAAATATTCCTAATATAAATGGGCCAATAAAATTTGGTTCTTGGAGATTTCAAATATTACTATTAAGTTCTAATACAAGAGTATATGGAGTTCAACTCCCAAAGATCCTTAAAGCACCTCAGTCAAATGTAGCCCAGCGGGATGGAGGAACAACTACGCGGTCTTGTTTAACCTCTGGGGCATAGAGCAAACTGAAAAGATCCTTTGCAGTCTCACTCTTTCTTGCCGGTTGACGGTCACCGCCGCCGTTATCATTCGCCGGAGGTTCAACAACAATTATGTTATCTGTCGTCATGTCTACAGAAGCCCAGCGAGGTCTCGTTGTTGTTGTCGTGGAAGAAGAAGCTTGTGCCTTGTTTGGATCAAAAATATCCTCTTCCAGAGAATACTTTCTGGCTTTTCTTGGGATTCCAATTCTACCCCCACCAGGCCCAGCACCATCTTCTCTACTGTCCGATGATGGGTTTCTTTCACCCACAATATGATGGGCAGTTGGGGGGGTAACAAAATTATTATCCCCAGAAACCCATTTTTTATCCTCGTACTTGGCTCGTATGAAGCTTTCTATGTCGGTTCTATCCTCGGCGTTTCCCGGCAGAAGTGCTTCCCAATAAGTGTTAGCCTTCTCGTTTCCCATGCATTGCATGAAAGCGACTTGTTCGGGGAGCCACGTATCCAGTGTGGTGGACCTCACCTTGGAGATATGCACTCCGAGGCTCCGGTGGATGCCGGAGCATTGCATGCATATGAAGATTCCGAGGTTGATGCTGGCCCACCTCGGCGCCCTGCTCCGGCAATCTGCGCATTCTCTGTTTTCTGGGAGTTTGAGGAGTCCCTCTAATATCTTTGTGTGTTTGGCGTTGAGTTCTTTGGAAACAGAGGCTTTTGTGTTGTTCATGTTTATTGAGAAACAAATGGGGAGAGAAATTAAATTAGCTAAGGGTGATTTTGGGATGTCTTGTTTCTCCCTTTGTTCTCTCTCGCCTCTTTGTTTCTAAACCAGAGAAGCTGTTAATGGTGAATGATGTTATCGGAAGAGTGTTGGGTGGCTCTAAGAATCAATGACCAGTTCAAAGGAAGAAGGGATTGAGGGTTATCCTAAAATGGCGGGTGTTTTTGCAACATCCATAGAAAAAAATGTAAATTTTGCTTCAAATTCTCTAGAGATATTGCCCGGAATAAAATGTTGCTTAAATCTCAAACAGGAGTATGTATAATTGATTCTCTAAACATGATTAATTATTGGCTTAATTGCTCTCTAATTCCCGGTAAAAACAGCAGTACGTATACCGTGGGAGCGGCTCACCTTGAGCATCCTGCTTCCATGGCTTTGTTTTTTATTTCAGCGGTAGGTTTGGTGTAACTCGTGTTTAAAACAATGTAACTCACATTATTAAGAAATAGTAATTTGAGTTAAATTGAAATGTAACTTATCTAAAACAGAATAAAAGAAGTAAAACATTGATTTCAATGTAAGTAATGAAAAAAAGAGTCTAATTGATTAATTATGTTGCATAAATAGTGTACATGTTTTGTTTTTAATATCAAGGCTATTAAAACGATTTTTAATAAAAAATTATTTTTGTTTGAATACAAGACGTTTATTTTGTTGTGTAACTCGCATTGTTTGTGGTGTAACTCGCAGTATGACAAATGTAAATCACGTGTAAGCAAGATGTAACTTGCTAATAAAAGTTGACATGTAACTCACGCTAATAGATATGTAACTTGAGATAAATGGAAATGTAAATTGTTTTAATAAAAATGTAACTTTTCTTAGATAAAAAAAATGACAAAACTTGAACAAATTGGCTTTTCAAGATATCCATGGATGCCCATCCCCTGCAGAAACTTAATCCCACCTTTAGGAGCACTAAGTTTTTTATCCTCATCCCCATGTCAGGCGGCCGGGTGGGTTCTCTGCTCTCAGCTTTGGCCTAGCTGGGGTGGGTAACAATGCTAATGTTGGCTTTCATCCGTAGTCAAATCTTCAAAAAAAAATTTGGTATGTTCAAACATGTTGTCACTGTATCATTGATTCAATGGAAAGTGATTGTGGGGTTGTTTATTTGAAAAGTTACGTTGCAGAGGTACTCAGTGAGGGGAAGAATTTGAGTTTGTCTAGGGATTTGATGGAGAGAGTTATGAACTAAATGAAACCATAGGGATTGAGCACTAAGTTAGTTGTGGATGATGAGGATGGAAGGCGGCAGTGTGCTCGGATGATGAATCTAAAATTTTTCACGACGGAGAAGAGCTCAAGAATTGGTCACGGCCATTGAAATCGGAAGATGACGATTGATTTTTACTAATTAAAACGGTACCGTTTGGGATCGGCACACCGTGCGCACGGTGGGCCGATCCCACGGTATAATTTGCGATTTATGCGTAAAAACAGGGCTGTCCGGCAGCAACAGTCCAATGGCATTTCAACAGCAACAATCCAACAACCATCTGAAGCAACTTCATAACACAAGAATGTAAATAAATAAAGGTAGATTCTATGGTACCCATAAGGTACCGTACCTTTGTCCACATGGACCAATGAAAGTGTTGCAGTTGAATTATTTAATGTCTAAATTAAAAATGATATACCTATTTGGACCAATCAAATGAATGGTAGGTACGGTACCCCATTTTTTAAATGGGTACCGGAGTTGTCACCATAAATAAATTGCAGAAGAATAAAAGAATAAATAAATGTATTTTTTTAGTATATTACCATCCTCATGCCTACAAGTTGACATGGATACGTGGTCATCCATTTCATTTCATTTCATTTCATTTTCATTTACCCCACTGCCGCAAAGGCTCCCATCTACGGTGGGGTAAGGGGGATCGGATGTACACAGTCTTACCCCTATACTAAAGCACAAAGAGACTGTTTCCGGATGACCCATAATGAAAATCGCGTCCAAAATTGCATGAACGGACTGTTGCTCCATAACAAAGAAGGACATACAGTTTAGTGAGCCATTTTGCTTTATTCCATCATAATCTCAAGCCAAAAAATAATGACTTTTTGTCTCCATTGCAAATGATGGAAATGATACGTGGTCATCCGTATAGAAAAAATAATACTACCTCCGTCCCAAAAAGATTGATACATTTTGACTTTTCTTGGTCAATGGTGGTAAAGTTTAGACAATGATTTTAGGTATTATATTTGTTTGTAATTTATAAATTTTATAGTTTTATGTAAGATTTTTTAATAAAGAATATGTTCATATAATTTTCATATTTTAAAGGAAAAAGGGGCAAATAAGCCCACATACTAATAAAAAAAGGTCAAATAAACTCTTATATAGGAGGCTCTGTCCGGCCTTCGCCATTTGGGGCAGTTCCCGTTGGAATTTTTCGATGAAATTTTTTGAGAAGCTTATTCATTAAGTCTAGTTTACTCATACCAAATTTCAGCTAACAATTCTGTTAATATATTGTTGGCCCAAACGTTTTTTGTATATTAATAATGGTTAACACACTTTCTAGCAGCCCACTACACTATACCCATTTATCTGTCTGGCCTATCAATATTTGCCTCTCCCGTTAGAATTTGAATTCAGCTCATTATTGAGCTAGTTGTGAGTTGTGTGTGCAGTGGATTATGAGTGTCCCTGCTAATAAGGCCAAAATGCTTCCCTGTTATTAACACACACCCTGCACCCTTTGTTCGGAGGGTGAAAGACACACCATAGAGTTTCATTAGTTGAACCTTTTCTTCCTGCCAGAGAGTGCTCATAGTGAGGCAGCTTTCCTTCTTCTTCTTGGTGAGGTTAGGAGTGTGAGTGTTGCCGAGGCTAGAAAGGTGTGTTGCTCCCTTAGCCTAGGTGTGCACAAGAGACAACCGGAAACCGAGCTCCGGACTGCCTGAGTCGGAATCCATGGTGTATTTCTATGCATAAATCTATTCCCTCCACACCCCAACCGGATGGGGTTGCTGAGAGGATGGTTAGAACTCTTTTAGAGAGGGTGAGGGCTATGTTAGCATCATCTGGGCTCTCTAAAAAGTTCTGTGGGGAAGCTATTTGTTATGCTGCTTAAGAGGGAAATGCCCTGAATCTGTGTTCAGGGGCGAACCACTTAACTTGCCAAATTTGAGAGTGTTTGGTTGTGCTGCTTATGTGAATCGTGAGAATGATAAATCTGAATCTAGGGCTAACGAATATGTTTTCTTAGGATATCATGAATGCATGAAAGGTTGTAGGCTTTGGTGTAGGAGTGAAACTTGCTTCAATGTGTTGATGAGTAGAAATGTCGTTTTTGTTGAAAATGAATTTCCTTGCTTACTTGTTTCTCCTGATGTTGCTCCAAATGAGGTGTAGCATTTGCCTGTTGAAGTTCATTCTGATTTACTTGTTGAAACCAAACCCAAATTTGTGAATGAAAATGTTTTTCATGGTTAAAATAAAGAAAATAAAGAAAATAATATTTCTATTAAGGTGGAGCATGATATGAATGTTGTGAGCAATATGCTTGAGTTGCGTGATTGCCATGTTATTAGAGATAGAGACATTAGGGAGCATGAGAGAAATGATATGTGAAAAGTGTTTGATTATAGTTCCTCTGAGTTTGCTTTAAATGTGCTTAATTCTCTTTCAATTAAATTCTTTGTGATGTTTGGTATGCTATTTTCTTTGTGTTTTGAAAATGTGATACCATGTACGTGATTATGTGAGCTCTACCTTTGCTAGATATAGAAATATATTGTTTCTTTTATTTTCTTTGTACTTGCCTTATGTGGTTGTTAGATTAGTTGGGATCCCCAACTTCTCCCGGATGCTTGCTTGTGTGGGCTATTAACATACCTTGCGTTTGTTAATAGCATTGTGATGGTTTCGGTTTTGAACTCGACTATGGTAAAGTTAAGTCCTTTATTGTAACACCGTCCCCAAATATATTTACTTTTTAGTAAATCATGTAATAAATCTTGAATATTGATTTATGAATTTACGAGGTGGTAAATTTTTGTTATTACGTTTGCGTGAATAGTGAATTGCACGTGGGGCCCACATCGGGAACGGGGACCACCCGATAATCCCGGGACCACATATTATATTCATCTTGGTCTAGATAATATTTATATGGTGTTGGATATCTTGGTTGGGCCATAGGAAGGGCATAGAGTTGACCCGTCGGTCAAACGAGGCCCAATTTCCGGTATTGGTAAATTATCATATAACAGCCCGAAACGGATTTCGGAGACTTCTAAATTAAAGATGAGGAATGTATATTCATTCTAAGAGTCCATAAGGATGGGAAACACATAATATATTTTATTTGACCCGATAAATTAAAATATAATTAAAACAGCCCGAAAAATACAACTTTCGGGACCGATTGTGCACATTGGGACACAAAGGGATGACATCACACATGAGTGGGGGCCACCCCACGTTTTTTTGAGCTAATTTGGACAGGGAGTGCTGGAGTTGACCATGGAAGGTGTGGTGGAGGGGGGGGGGGGGCTTTGACATCATAGTACAAGGATGACCCCTCACCCATTACTCATTTTTTGTCATTTGAGACAAAATAAACCACTCCCTCTCACCTCAATCACCCAAATCGTCCAGCCCCATTATTTTGAGAAGAAGAACTCTCAAAATACTCATTCTCCATAGCTGAACTCGAGCTCAAGGAAGGAGGTCCAAAGAAGAGGATTAAAGAGGGGAAAAGGGTAGCAAAAGTGTGAAGAATTAAGGTGATAACCTTATAACAACTTTTCTCCTACTTTTTATCTATGATATGACATATATATCATGTGGAGGAACCCTATAATTTTTCTACATGTTTTGAAGTGTGGAACAAGGGGTTAGAAGGTTGTTCTAAGTCCAAGAACGGACTTAGAAGCCGAAAACGACCGGTTCGCCGGAAAATAACCTTTTAGAGGTTATTTGTATTGATATGGGTTTTGTGATGATAAAACCATGTAAGTAACATAAACAAAGTGTTTCTAGAGGTTGTTGGAGTTTCGCCGGAGTTCGCCGGAGTTTCGCCAGAGTCCAACCGAGGAGCGTAGAACGTGCTAAAGCTCATTTAAGGTGAGTGGATGGCTTAATGTCTTGTAACTTTTGGGTTAAGCATGAGATTACCTAAGTATATGTTATGAGTGTTCATAATAATGTTTAAATGAATTAAACATGTGATTAGCCAATTAAAGTGATTAAGCTTGTATGAAGTGAACTATTGAAGTATGCATGATTTGTGAAGTGAAAATGCTCATAGAAACATATGTGATATGTTTAGAGATGAAATGTGCATAAAATAGTTATTTATAACTTAGTACATATTGTGACTAAGTTTGACACACATTGGATTTGGAATGGCGGGTCAACCGAGAGTTGATCGGCGCCGGTTTGGCCTTACTTTACCTATATGCTAATTTTAATGCATGAGTTGCATGGATGATTTTGTTTAGGCCTTAAGACTTGGTCTAGTCTTGTTTATTGATTATGATATAGGCCCTATCTAGTATGATATGTGGTAGATCATAGGTCGGAGGGAGTACCCAAAGATCGGGCGGTATCCTCAAAACTCGGTTATATAGGGTGGAGTACCCAAGGATCGGGCGGTGTCCTCAAAACTCGGTTGTATAGGGTGGAGTACCCAAGGATCGGGCGGTATCCTCAAAACTCGGTTATATAGGGTGGAGCACCTAAGGATCAGACGTGTATCCTCAAAACTCATATATTACTATTTAGTAATTCAGGACCGGGCGGTGTCCTTATGATTATTTGTTTTGGATAGGAAGAGTCTTATACACTCATAGGTCTATGGGTGGGTTGGGGTTTTAAGTCAAGGACATTGACTACTATTATTTTTCCAAATTAAACAATGACCTACGGGTCGGGTATTTCCAAGTGTATATAAGTACTGATATGTATTTTGTAACTTGGGGGTAAGGAAGTATAAGTATATGTATCACCCTATGTTTGGGTCTTATACTTGAAACATTAGTTATTCTACATTTAGCTTGCTACTCGCTCGGTACTTGTACTGACCCCTTCAGGGGGGGCCCACCATTTCAGGTTGAAGCTAGGGCCTGTTGTCCACACCTTTTCACGGGTGGAAAGAATCTAGAGGAAGACGTGGTTCGTGCTTCCTTTATTATTTTAAATCATAAACTATGCTCATGGATAGTTTTGTAATATTACATTGTTTTGGCCTGCGAGCCTACGTTTTGCCATATGTGGCTTATGATTGACTGTTGAATATTTTCCGCTATTCATTCAATCTATGATGTGATGTTGTTATGTATGTTTACTACTGAGTATGGTGTGAACGATGATCATGAACGCCTTGTGTGATTATGTGAGGTTAACATGCGAGTGATGTCACTTAATCACACGGCGGTTGTACACGCGCTTAGATGCGGTCTGGGACGTGACATTTATGGACTCGGTATGCTTTGTGATTTTACCTCGAGAGCACTTTGTTGGAGATATTTAATTGTGAATCAAGTTGGTCATAGATTAGCTTTATATTTAATCCTTGTATTTAATTAGTGCATGAACTTGATAGAAATCAGGCCAAGTGTTAGGCCCATATAAACAGGCTAAAAGCCTGGTACGCCTAACCTAAACCTCGCCTATAAAAAGGGAGCCGAGGTTTAGGAATAGGTTGAACGTCGTACTTATTATTCATAGCCTTACGCGCATATCTTTCTGTTGTACGAGTTCAAGGTTTATCAAAGAAGGTTTTACGGTGATTTATTCTGTGTTCATCTTTACGTTTAATCTTCCTTGTTAGATCGATTATTCATTGCTGTTACAGAAACAGGGACTAACAATTGGTATCAGAGCCGATCGAGAACCGATCAGAAGAACTCCTGCAGAATACTCTGTTTTTGTTAACGTAGTTCTTTCTGTCGATTTTTTGCTCTGTAATTTTGTTTCTTGTTCAAAAATTGTAAAAGTTACCTTTGGAATCGCCTTTTCAAAGCGATCAAAGGGTATACTTCAGATTGTGTTTTACGCAAATTCAGATTTCGAGATATCTCGAGCAGGGGTTGTCGACATCCTGCTTTTTCACAGGTTCTGCTACGTTTTTCGAGCTGAAAACTTTACCCAAGGATCTCGACATTCTACTCTACAGGAAACTACCTTCAGATTTTGTTTATCTGATTTTTACAGGTTGCAGGATTTCGACATTGAGGATTTCGACATCTAGGATTTCGAGATCTTGATTTCGAGTTAAGGATTCGACATCTGGTCTCGACATTTGACTTCTCAGATTAAGATTTTGAGTGATTAACTTCTCGACATTTCAAATCTCGAGATCAGCATCTCGAAATTTGAAATCTCGAGATCCCTAATCTCGAGATCCTTAATCTCGAGCCCAAATCTCGATACCGGGCCTCCTTTATCGAAATCTGAGATTTCGATATTCAGATCTCGACATCTGATTTTTCGACTTTCTGCCTCTGAAAATCTTTTGATCAATTTTCTCGAACGGTCAGTTTAGTACAGCAATGGCTTCAGAATACAATGCACAAGGGAACAGCAGTACCCCTCCTAGCCTCAGGAAGGGAGAATATCAAATGTGGAGGAACAGATTTCTAAATTTCCTCGAGCACAAAGAGAACTCTGCTGCGATGCTTGAATCTTTGCTTGAAGGACCAGCTGAACTCTTGATTTCAGTTGGTGGAGATCCAGAAAATAATCCTCCTATTTTTCCATAAATAAGGAGGCAAGTGCCATCTGAATACACAGAAGCTGACAAGCTCAGACTTCGTGGTGACCTTATGGCCAAAACATACCTTCTTCAAGCAATACCAAATGAAGTTTATGTTCTCATTGATAGCATGCAGACAGCTAAGGAAATGTGGGATGAAATAGAAAAACTGCTACAAGGCACAAGCATCAGCCTCAAAACCAAGAAGACTACGATTCTCATATCTTATGACTCCTTCAAAGCAGGTCCAGGAGAACCATTGAATGAGACTTACAACAGACTTGTTCAACTGGTAAATGAACTCAGAAAGATCAAAGTATTCAGGTCCAATCTGAAACTGAATATTAGATTTTTATCCAGCCTGCATCCTGCATGGGAAAAGACAGTGAAGGATGTAAGATCTCGGATAGATTTGGACGAAATTGACCTCTGCACACTCTATGAACATCTGAAGCAATTCGTCAACGAGGTTGCCTGTGCTGAGGATCATCACACCACAAACCCCTTAGCTCTTGTAATGGAGGCTCAGCCAAGAAGGACAATCACTTCACTAAAGAAGAAAAAGAAGAAGGTGGTGGTGGAATCAGATGATGATGAGAGTGATGATGACAAATCTGATCTAGAGGCTGAGCTAGCAGACTTACAGAAGAAGATGGCACTGCTTGCCAAAAGATTTGCTAAGAAGAACAGCTCCTCCAACAGGCTGAGAACTTCCTCCTCAAACTACAAGCAGAAGAACCATGATCAAGGATCTTCTAGGAAGGCATCATCAGCAGAAGAATCTCCAAAATGCTACAATTGCGGTAAGCCTGGACATGTTATCAAAGACTGCCGTCTCCCAAAGAAGAAAGATGTTAACTTCTACAAGCAGAAGATGCTGTGGAATAAGCAGAAAATGCTGATGGTGCAGAAAGAAGAAGAAACATCTGCCATGATTGCTGAGAATGAGAACTGGGCAGAAGATTCTTCTGAGGAGGAGGAGGAGGAAGACAACTATGCCCTTATGGCACGTGTGGAGGGAGATGAAAGAAAAGGTGATGCTGCTATCCCCGAAAGCGAGTGCTCAACAAGCTCTGTAAGTACCTCACATACTTCTTTAAATAATCAAATGCAGTCCTTACTTGAAAAGGACAATCTAATCAAAGAACTAAAGGAGAGACTAGACAATAATCATAGAGTACTGAAACAGAATCTAGACCAAAAGTCTTCCTTAAGTGTTCAACTTGAAATTGCAAAAGATCAAGTCAAAAAGGTGTCCTCAGATTTTGAAAGCTTTGAACTTAAGATAGCTGAATTAACTAGGAAATTTGAGGACAGTGAACGGGAAAAAAGCACAGCAAAGGCTGAATGCGATTTTTTGCATAACAAAAGAAGAACGCTTTTAAATAAAGTAAAAGAACTAGAAGATCTAGCTGCTAGAAGAGGTCAATCTGAACAAACTGTTTTTCTGCTTAACAGCAAACAAAAGGATGACCGATTCTACAATGCTAAAACAGGATTGGGCATAACCAACCCACGTAATCTTAAGAAAGTTAACTGTCTTCAAATCTATAACAAAGATTACATGGGACTAGGGTTTGGCGAGAAAATGTATTTTCAAAGTGATGAAGACTATGCTAAAGCAGAAGAAGAAAAGAGAAAGAATTCAAAACCTGCGATTTCTTGTGATTATTCCTCTGTAAATGAAAAACAACTTTCAGAAGAAAAACCTACTTCCTGCTTTAGTGAATGCCTTGACCCTTATGCTAAAGATATTCCTCACATAGGACACCCTCTAGACCCTCCCCCAAGAGTTGGTATTGCTAAAACTGGTGAGGAACCGTGTATATTTCTCATGGCTCAAAAGCTCAAAAACCTACAGAAAACTCTTGATAACGAGAGAGAGAGATTTGAAACTGAAAAGAAAGGTTTTGAGCGCAACTGGCAGGAACTTCTTCAAAAATTTAACGATTTGAGTGAGCAGTTTCATGCTAAAACAGACCCTTCTGCGACTAAATCTGACAGCTCACACACCTCACATGAGAAAACCAATGTTTTAAAAGGTTCGTCCACTCATCTCTCTTCTCCTTTGTTTACAGGGAATGAAGTGAATAAGGAAGGAGAAGAGAAGAATGAGTGGAGGAAAAAGAGGAAGGAAATCGCAGATGGCAAAAAGAAAGTTTTTGAGAATAATGCCAGCCCTAGATCTAGTTCTATTTTTTTACTCCAAAGTTAATTGTAATTCTGTCTCTACAAAACAAACTTCTAGTAGTTCAGTCTTGAGTCCCAAGCTGAATATTTCTGAGACATCTTCTAGACAACGTTCTATTTATAATACAAGTGTTGCTTATGGTTATTCTGTTCCAGATCCCCATAATTATGAATGTGATATGAATGTTGTTAAATCAAAGCCTCCCAGAAAGCTCAAACGTGAAAAAGAAACCAAGAAAGGAACTTCTAAGGGAACGTTTTGTATTCCTGATATGAAATATGCCCTTAGAGTTCATTCTAGGAAACATCTTAATCGGCTTTCTAAGGAGGAGATTTTCAAAACCAAACTTAAGAAACAACCGTTCAATCACAAAGCACCTGTCTACTCTCCTCCTAAACCTAAAACGGAAAGATGGGTCCCCAAGATAAGACCCGTCAAAGCTGAAACTGAGAGGTGGGTCCCCAAGATGAGACCTACCAAAACTGAAACAGATAGGTGGGTCCCCAAGATGAGACCTACCAAAACTGAAACAGATAGGTGGGTCCCCAAACGAAGACCCATCAAAACTGAAACTGAAAGATGGGTTCCCAATCGAAGACCCATCAAAACTGAAACTGAAAGGTGGGTCCCCAAATTTAGACCCACCAGAACTAAAATGGAAAGGTGGGTTCACAACATCAGACCCACCAAAATGGAAACTGCTAGGTGGACTCCAAAAACCAGACACACTGCAAAAGCAGATCTGGCTATTGGAAAGCCCACCAAAGATAGATCTTTTGTTGAAAGAGCTGTTGACCTTGGATCACTGCTCAAAGCAAGATTTAAAAAGGTGTTTCTTGATAATAAGGAAGGACCCACTCCAAGTTGGGTACCTAAACCTGTTTGATTGTTTTGCAGGACGGTCATGTGTGGCACTTAGACTCAGGATGCTCAACCCACATGACCGGAATAAAGCACCTTTTGAGCAACTACACCAACTGCTACGGAGGAAATGTCAGATTCGGGAATGACGCCTCATCTCCTATTCTTGGGTATGGGGACGTCGTCTGTGCCAGTGTCACAATAAAAGATGTTTCATTTGTCAAATGGCTCAAACACAACTTACTGAGCATTGGACAATTCTGTGACAGCGAGATGGAAGTGAGGTTCTTTGCAAAACAATGTTGTGTTCTTGACAGCACAGGGAATACATTATTAACGTGTTACAGAACATCAAATCTGTACACTATTGATCTGAAAAGCGTCCAATCCACCACTTCCATCTGTCTGCTGTCCAAAGCTTCAACTGAACAGAACAACCTATCGCACAGACGTCTCTCCCATCTGAACTTCAAACATCTATCAACCTTGTCCTCCAAGAAACTTTTCAAGGGGCTTCCTCTGCTAAAGTCTTCCGCTGAAAATCATTGTAGTGCCTGCAAAATGGGCAAAATGACGCGAAGCTCCCACAAGTCAAAAACCAAACCTTCATCTACTCATCAGTTGCAGCTAATACACATGGATCTGTGTGGACCTATGAGAGTACAAAGCATCAACAGTCGCAAATACACTCTGGTGATCGTTGATGACTTCTCTAGGTATACATGGACAAAATTTCTCCGTTCAAAAGACGAAGCTGCGGAAAACATTATGACCTTTATCAGAACGATCCAGAAACTGCTACAGCACAGTGTTCGAATTGTTAGAACTGACAATGGTACCGAGTTCAAAAATCAGACTCTCACTGAGTTCTATGAATCACTCGGTATCACTCAGCAATTTACATCAGCTAAAACTCCCCAGCAGAACGGAGTTGTTGAGAGAAAGAACAGAACCCTTGTTGAAGCAGCACGCACCATGTTAATTCAATCAAGACTGCCTCACTTCATGTGGGCAGAGGAAATCAATACTGCGTGCTTCACTCAGAACAGAACTTTCATCCACAAGCGCTTCGACAAGACTCCATATGAGATCCTATTCAACAAAACTCCTAATATTTCTTTCCTCAAGGTTTTTGGCTGCAAGTGCTTCATACTCAATGATCGGACAGAGAGAAGTAAGCTGGATCCCAAAGCCAGAGAAGGCGTGTTCATTGGCTACTCACTGCAATCCAAAGCTTACAGAGTCTATCTCAGAGACAAGCGGACTGTCATCGAGAGTGTAAATGTTACATTCTATGAAATGGCAGACTTTGCTATTGAACATCTCCAGACCGATCCATCAACTGCTGTACCAGTAGCTTCTGATAAAGCTGAACCAAACACCGAACACGACGATGTGATTCTCGACTCTCTCTTCAGAAACTTTTACGAGAACTCACAACCTCCACCTCCTGCATACACTCCAGAGTCAACATCAACTCCAACAGCAGAGATTCCGCTCCTCACAGGACCAGATGATGTACCATCCACACCCTCAACCCCTCAAACCAATCCCAGAGGTGTGGATGATCACGGCTTTGCTATAAGTCCGGAATCATCTCCACTAAACACCACAGCTGCCCCAGAGCCTTCAACCTCATATCAGGACTCAGATCAACCAATAATTACTCCAACTCCTCTAGCTCATGAGAGGAAGTGGACGAGAGCACATCCTGTTGAACAGATAATAGGTGATCCAAGTCAAGGTATGCGAACAAGATCAGCAACAACAAATGAATGTCACTATGCATGCTTTCTAAGCAAGAATGAACCGTCCAAAGTCTCAGAGGCACTCGCTGATCCAGATTGGGTGATTGCCATGCAAGATGAGCTCAATCAGTTTGACAGACTAGACGTGTGGACACTCGTGCCTAAACCCTCTCAGAAAACCATCATTGGCACTAAATGGGTGTTCAAGAACAAGAAGGACGAAGAAGGCATAGTGATACGCAACAAGGCACGACTGGTCGCTAAAGGATATAATCAGCAAGAGGGCATAGACTATGATGAAACGTTTGCACCCGTAGCAAGAATTGAAGCAATCCGCCTTTTTCTTGCGTACGCGGCCCACAAGAACTTTACCGTCTTTCAAATGGACGTTAAGACTGCCTTTCTGAATGGAGTCTTGGAAGAAGAAGTCTATGTCGCTCAGCCTGAAGGATTTGTAGATCCCAGATATCCCGACCATGTGTACAAGCTAAAGAAAGCTCTGTATGGGTTGAAACAAGCACCAAGAGCTTGGTACGATGCATTAACCGAATTTCTGGTTGACTCAGGTTTCTAAAAAGGGAAGATTGATACCACACTTTTCATCAAACGACAAAAGTCTGACATCATCCTGATTCAGATCTATGTTGATGACATTATCTTCGCCTCCTCAAATCCACGTCTGTGCAAACACTTTGAGAAACTGATGAAAACCAAGTTCGAGATGAGCATGATGGGAGAGCTGAATTTCTTCCTAGGCCTGCAAGTAAGACAACTCTCTGACGGCATTTTCATCAATCAGTCAAAGTATATTCTGGAAATGCTTAAGAGATTCAACATTGATGGCAAATCTTCCATGACTACCCCTATGTCCCCCAACAACAAACTGGACTCAGACCCCTCAGGGAAGCCAGTTGATGCTACAAACTACAGGGCCATCATTGGATCTTTGCTATATCTCACGTCAAGCAGGCCTGACATTGTCTTCTCCACATGCTTATGTGCATGCTTTCAGGCAAATCCGAAGGAATCCCATCTGACCGTTGTTCGAAGAATTTTGAGATACCTCAAAGGCACTGTGAATATAGGCCTTTGGTATCCCAAGCACTCAGGTTTTAACCTAGTCGGATACTCGGATGCTGACTTTGCTGGTTGCCGGATGGACCGCAAAAGTACATCGGGAGCTGTCCAGTTCTTGGGCGATAAGTTAGTCTGCTGGTCTTCCAAGAAACAGAACTGTGTGTCAACATCAACGGCCGAGGCAGAATTCGTCGCGGCTATTAGCTGTTGTTCACAAATATTATGGATGAAGACCCAGCTAAAGGACTACGGTTACACTCTCCGCCATATCCCGATCTACAGTGACTCACAGAGCGCCATCGCCATCACCAGCAACCCGGTTCATCACTCCCGCACCAAACACATCGACCTGCGCTATCATTTCATAAAGGATCACGTGGAGAAAGGAGATATTGACATGTATTTTGTAAGCTCAGAGCTTCAACTGGCTGACTTGTTCACTAAGGCATTGGATGAAAAAAGATTCAAGTTCCTAGTCTCCAAGTTGGGCATGTTGAACCTCGAGCCTGTTTAATTATGTCTCCACTGATCTGCAAAGTGTGTGTGTGTGGGACTTGTAAATAGTGTGTGTGCGTTGCATGTGTTGAGGGGAGAAAATCAAAAATAACAAAAAATAGTGTGCGTGTGTTGCATGTGTTGAGTGTGTGTGAAAAATAAAAAAGAACAAAAAATAGTGTGTGTGCGTTGCATTTGTACATATTGTTCGTTGCATTTTTTGAGGGGGAGAAAATTTTCACTGTTTGAGGGGGAGCTATTTTTCACTGATTAAGGGGGAGCTCTCTATTTTTACTGATTGGACCTCGAAAATTTTTAAAAAGGGGCACCGTGTGCCAGCCCAATCATTCGGGCTCAATTGTTACCGAGGAAGTCCAAATCTTTTTCTCGCGTATATAAGCCTCGGAAAAGCCTTTCACTTCCTATTCTAAACTTTTCGTCAAAGCTTGAAAAACGCAGAGCTCCTCAACTTCCCAAAACCTCCGTTTTTGCAAAATCATTCTCCTTCTCCGACATCTCTTTCCGACATCCTTCGAAGGTAGTTAACACAGTGGCAATCATCCTTCTCAAATACAAACTATCATCTAACCTGTTCGTGTTCGTCTTCGAGAAACAAACACTTGATTTCGCTAAAATAAAACCTTTAACTTCTCAAAATTAGGTTTGAATGAATGTCGAAATCTTGTTATAATCGTTTTTGGTATTTCGTATCTATGTTTTTGCAGGTGGATTCGTCGCTTCGAAATCACGTTTTCGAGATTTTGGTTTTCAAGATCTCGAGATCGTCGGTTCATATTCTCTAAATCAAGATCTCGAGATGGGCATCTCGAGATTTGAATCTCGAAATCAAGATCTCGAGATCTGCATCTCGACATCTTGATCTCGAGATTTGAATCTCGAAATCAAGATCTCGAGATCTGCATCTCGACATCTTGCTCTCGAGATTTGAATCTCGAAATCAAGATCTCGAGATCTGCATCTCGACATCTTGATCTCGAGATTTGAATCTCGAAATCAAGATCTCGAGATTTGGATCTCGAAATCATGATCTCGAGATTCAGATCTCGAGATTTGGACTTAGTAAATTCTTCCAAAATTTCCACCTGCATAAACTTATCTGACAACTAAATCAAACTCTTTCAATCAAATCAAGCAATTGAACTTCATGTGCTGACCCCTACTTCTACAGTTCTAAAATGGCAGGAAACACCAAAGCACAGATCGATGATACCATCTACTCCCAAGAAAAATGGATCAAGGTGCTGGACAACAATTTCCAGCTAGACCTTGCAGTCTTCAAGTGCCAGAACCCGATCGTTCCAGCCATCATGAAAGGTCACTATCTCTGGCCTGCACTTCACAACTCAAAACCGGTGCCAGAGATATACCTACAACAGTTCTGGGGGCACATGCATACTGAATCAGCGAAGGATCGCTCCAAAATAAAGACTAAACTGAATGGCATGCGCGTGATCCTGACGCCATCAACACTGCAATCTACATTAGCGCTGCCAGTCCGAGATACATATGATGCGCTGCTGTCCATCCCCGATCTACTGAAAGACGTAGCATCACTAGGCTACACATCTCTACTGCCACAACTGTCAAACTTCAACGGCGCCGATCTCCGACACCCGTGGAAGAATCTGTTTGGACTGGTGAACAAATGCTTGTCGCCAAAGCATGCTGGCTTCGACAAGTGCAACAAGCAAATACTGCTAGTCTTCCACGGGATTGCCTTCAACAAACATTATGACTTGGCACAGCTCTTCTTCTCAGAGCTAATGGACCTGGTCAAGGCCAAAGAAAAGAATAGGCCAGGTACCATTCCGTACGCTAGATGGCTCGGGCTGATCATACACGACTGCATGGCAGAGCACGCCTCCATACCAAGACGCAATACAGATCCTCACTTCACAGCACCGAAGCTACAGTACTTCAAAGCAGACAAGAATCCTACTTATGGT
Source organism: Cuscuta europaea (assembly GCA_945859875.1). Taxonomy (NCBI): domain Eukaryota; kingdom Viridiplantae; phylum Streptophyta; class Magnoliopsida; order Solanales; family Convolvulaceae; genus Cuscuta; species Cuscuta europaea. The sequence goes on from CAMAPE010000015.1 coordinate 10,224,491, forward strand.
CTGAAGATACCTGGATTTCTGCTAAAGCTGGTAAAATCTTCAAATCCAGCAGTCCAACAATACAAAGAAGCCACCGAGAAAACCGTCCCTATGGTTCAGCAAAACCCAGCTGGACCTACCCCAGGGGCAAAGCCGAGTGTTAGTAAGGGTCCCAAGAGAGCCCAAAAGCCACAGAAACCAGTGGCCGGTTCGCCCAATGAAGGAAAGTCTGACGACTCTCTTGAGACGAGTCAGGCGGCTGAGGATACCGAAAAAGACGCTGAGGAAACGGCCAATGAATCGTCAAGTGAAGCCCAAACAAACACTGACGACGAGGCTTCCGAGAGCGTGGGCACGGAGAGCGGAGAATCTGGCTCGGATGATGACGACGATGATAATGATAGTGATGATGTGGATCTCACATATGCCCTGATCAGAAAAGGGAAGCTGCCCGTCGAATCTCCGAAGAAGAGAAGAATTACTGCTGAAGACGCAGCACCAATAATAGCTGGCAGACCTCAAGTCTTCACAATAAAAGAAAAGGCTAAACCAAGAGCTGATCCGAGTGAGACAAATTGCTCCAAGGATGATTATGACGAGGCGGCTCATTCCATTAAGGCATCATTCAACTCAGAAGAAGTCGTCATCCGAGAGACCAGGGCAAAGGTCAAGAATGACAAGGCTGTCAAGGCCAAGCCCCAGCCCCAAGCCAGAAAGAGCCTGTTTGATAAGGCAGACGAGCACATCTTCGTGGGCTGCGACTCCTTTATCTAGATAAGCCGAGCCGAATCCCTAAGCACAGGAGCCGATCTTTTCGGTTCCCGGGTAGAAGTCGCAGCATCTGGCTCAACTGCGCATGCACAGCCCTCTCCCAGCCACTCGATAGCCTCTCAAAAGGCTATTGTTTCAAAAGAACGGGACTCAACCCCCTCGCTGGTTCCTTCTGAATCAGTTGAGCATACAATTGACCTATCTCCCGAGGTCAAAACCCCTTCTTCTCACACATCGAGTCTAGGTGTCACATTCCCCACATTTTCTTCATTTTCTAGGACACCTACACTATTCACTGCACATACAGGTGCACTCACCCTGAACGCAACAACCAGAGCGCAAGCTATGACGGTTGGAAGCCCTGCTACGCCCATAATGATTCCATCATTAAATGCAGGCCACACATCAGCAATCTTCACTGATGCTGTGTCAACAGTTACAACCCCCGTAACTGGTCACCCTACCTTTGAAGACGTAAACGTTCTACTGAATCGCTTCCTGGATTCCACCATTAAGCCATGGGTGCAAGATGCAATGACCGCTCTAGCACAGGAATTTAGGACCACCCAAGCGGTTCGGTCTGAACAAACACCACTCCAACCTTCCCCTGAACCGTTCATCTCCCATACACAACCCATATCCTCCACCCCTCTATCCCACCAATCCATAAACCAAATTCCCATTCCCTCTATTTCTCGGGGAACCCAGGATACAGAACAAGTATTCTCCCCACACCCGACCACACCCTCCATCGATCTCTCCTCACTATCCTTTGACACACTAGCTTCGGCTTTGCTGAACAACCTCTTAAACACCCCAGAAGACAAACTCACTCTTCATCAGCAAGCCATACTTGAAGCCCTTCTTTCTTCACCCGAAACCAAGAGCACTTGCAAGGAGAGTCTTCGTGGTCGCAAACGTTCCCATAAGGACCCCGATGATTCGGATCCTCATGAGGGGGAGAACAAGCGACCTCGATCACTTGAGCAAACTGCTCTACCAAGCCAAACTCCACAGCCAATCCAACCTGAAACCTCAACAAACCAACAGCCACCATCCACAACCAAATTATCTAGCATGGTCGAGCTAGAAATAACATCTCGAGGCGTATCTCCAAGAGATACCAACCGAGGAGGGGATGGAAGTCCTGATGATGTTACCACTGGTACATCTTCTCCATCAGGCCATCAGTTGGAACCCAGTTCTAAGCTGATGTTAACGGGCAATCCAAGTGAACCCGGTAGTGCTACTCAGGAACAATCACCGCCTGAACAAAGAATTCCATATATTTCCCCAGGCAAAGACATCCATGATGCACTGGAAGAGGCGGTGATATATGACAAATGGCCAAGAAAATGGACAAAATGGGATGATCTTCGGGTTAAGGCCGAACAAGAGGACATGCAAAGAAACTGGTGGCTACGAGAGCTAATCAACAAATGCTCTGAAGATATTATAAGGCTCGAGGACGATGAACGCAAGGAAGGGGAGAATTACAAAGAATCCCAGAAGACTCTTGAATCGGTCGTAAGACAAACAGCGGGAAGACTTCCCAAGACAGAGAAACCCTGGGATAATGTTCGCATCAAAGCCCCCTTCCAAGAAGAAATCAGAGAGCATATCTGGCGTAGACCAGACAGAGTCAAGCCACTGAATGAACTGAAGCTAAGAGGCCTTACTCAATTAAAAGGAAAGCAGACTGGAGGTCATCTGCATATGTTGCTACAAAGGTCAACCGGTACACAGAGAGAACTAATGGAACAATATCTGAAGTCGAATATTCTCCCGATTCATCAAATTCTACAAGTGAAGGCTGAAGACTATCATGGAGTAACATTCTACACTTACAGACTTCAACGCACCGATGGGAGCGAATTTACTTGTCAATAGAACGACTTCATCATGCTGAAACCGGATGACATCTACCAAATGCTCATGGCCTACAGATACCTTCCAGTCAGGCAGAGCATAGTATACAACGAAGGCCTCGCAGCTATCAAGAGATTCATGCTTAGACAGATCCGAGTACACTCTTCACATGACCTACAGATGGCTATTGAGTGTAATCTGAAAAAGACAAATCTGACAAAGCCAAGACTGTATGGTCCAGAACTTGAAGATTTCCCAGCCTACCACATCTTCTTCACACCGCCAGCAGTCACCTATCTGAACCACAAGAACGAAAAGCGTCTGATGGTAGTCAGTGAAATTGAGAAGTACTGTGACGGAACACTGAAGATAATCAAAGAACAGATTCTAAAGATGAAGGCAGAGCTTGAGAAAAATCTTCAAGAGGCATCGTCTTATGTTCAAAAGGAACACTCTACAGTAGAGACTATTCTAAAGGCCATTGACGATCGCCTCGAAAAGAGAAATGTACTGAGGCAATATGAGCATGCACTTGGTATGAGGAAGCACTACTTCAAGTCTCAGAAGCAATAAGAGAATGGCACTTGATCACAAAGGGGGAGATTGTTGGAGATATTTAATTGTGAATCAAGTTGGTCATAGATTAGCTTTATATTTAATCCTTGTATTTAATTAGTGCATGAACTAGATAGAAATCAGGCCAAGTGTTAGGCCCATATAAACAGGCTAAAAGCCTGGTACGCCTAACCTAAACCTCGCCTATAAAAAGGGAGCCGAGGTTTAGGAATAGGTTGAACGTCGTACTTATTATTCATAGCCTTACGCGCATATCTTTCTGTTGTACGAGTTCAAGGTTTATCAAAGAAGGTTTTACGGTGATTTATTCTGTGTTCATCTTTACGTTTAATCTTCCTTGTTAGATCGATTATTCATTGCTGTTACAGAAACAGGGACTAACACACTTGTCTCTCTGTATTACTTATATTGTCTGTGTGATTATACTTGTAATGATCCGACAATGATGAGTCCGCGGTTCCGTGATTGTCTAAGTACACTACCTTGGGCCAAAGGTGGAGATTGTTAATATATTGTTGGCCCAAATGTTTTTTGTATATTAATAATGGTTAACACACTTTCTAGCAGCCCACTGATAGCCGTTATATTTACTTGTGTTTAACATAAGTATTTATAAGTATTTGTTGAAGAAAAGAAGAGAAATTGGGAAAACAACTTCAAAATGAGAGCTAAAGCATAAAACATTGTGATGAACGGCTTTTGGGACCAAAAGGATGACGTTTTGCCCATAATTTGAGTATAACGTATTTTATACAACTCGAAATCACTCTATCCGAGATTCATGTGAATTCTAACTCAATAAGGAACAAATGTTATGAAGACGTCATGGCCAAAATATGAAAGGAACAATACTCAATCAACAAACAAAGTCAGATGTTGCTGGTGGGATTTAAGGATGCATACCTCTCAGTGTTTTAGCTATAACGTTTGATTGGATGAAAAAAATCACGTTATTAAAGTTTTGGTGGATAGAAGACTTCATTATCTACAACTTTAGTGAAGGAATCATGTCCAAATTCGTAGCGGAACATCCCCAAAATCCCGGTACAAAAACCGACACTTTCTGATCCATTTCGGAGGAAGAGAAAGGAAGTATATTTTTTGGGCGCAGCAACCGGCGCCGGTCAGCCATGAACCGGCGCCGGTCGGAACGTTTTTTCACGCACAAATGAGCCTGTTTTCAACCGGGGCCGGTCATCCTACCAACCGGCGCCGGTTGGGTCATTTTTCTGCTAAAACACAACGACGTGCAAGCTTATTCTTGATGGGAAAACTTCATCTTCCTCATATTTGATCAAATATCTCCTCCATACCTGATTGTTGGGCTTGAATAGACTAAAAGATGTCATTCTTTAGCCTATATAAAGCCTTCAATTCATCAAACATAAACATTCCATTCCATAGATTAATTCTTAGCTTTTATATTTTTGTTCTTGGTATTTTCTTCAAGTTCTTGAGGAGGGAAGTTCATCCTCCGAAATCATTGGTGTTTAGGTATTATTTCCTTTGTAATTTCATGTTCCATTACATTTATTATTGTATTGTGATTAATATGAGCATTAGAGGCTAATTTCTTAGCTAAGGCTAGGGATGAACTTCTATGCCCACTAGGTGTTTGATAAAAGTTCTAAACCAATAAATTGTGATTTATCCTTTATATATTGATTGTTTATGACTATGGTGTACAACAGAAGTATGTTAAATTTAGTTTATACTTGCAATTAACGTTGAAGTCTAAACTATGAACACTAAAGGATAAACATATATAGTACCGAGAATAGAAATATATCCGGTCTTATATGATACGGGTGTGATGTCTTGATATTCAATGGGGTTTTCGGTAGATGAATGTAAGCCGTAATGGGACTTACACGTAACGAAAACCACGCTCTCGCTGCCTTAACCGGAGTTGAGAATATATTAGCGACATCGTATTCATAATTATTGGCAAAGAACTAATATTCAACCCTATTTAAGCATTTAAGTGATTCCCGAAGCCTTAGTTGTTGCTATCATTTATCTTGAAATCAAAGTTAGTTAACAATTATCTTGTTGAACAAAAAGTGAAAAAACCAAAAATATAAAACACAAATCAAAATCCCTGCACTTTATTCAATTCTTCATTTAAAGTTATCTACTCTCGGACTTGAATTAAACAACGTTTCCTTGTGGATTCGACCCGGTATTTTACCGGAATTTATTACTATATCGGCACTTGTACACTTGCAAGTTTAGCCCGATCACCCACTACACTATACCCATTTATCTGCCTGGCCTATCAATATTTGCCTCTCCCGTTAGAATTTGAATTCAGCTCATTATTGAGCTAGTGGTGAGTTGTGTGTGCAGTGAATTATGAGTGTCACTGCTAATAAGGCCAAAATGCTTCCCTGTTATTAACACACACCCTGCGCCCTTTGTTCGGAGGGTGAAAGACACACCATAGAGTTTCATTAGTTGAGCCTTTTCTTCCTGCCAGAGAGTGCTCATAGTGAGGCAGCTTTCCTTCTTCTTCTTGGTGAGGTTAGGAGTGTGAGTGTTGACGAGGCTAGAGAGGTGTGTTGCTCCCTTAGCCTAGGTGTGCACAAGAGACAACCGGAAACTGAGCTCCGGACTGCCTGAGCCGGAATACGTCGACGGAATCGATCCTCAACAAAATCAATGGGGAAGACATTCAAATAAATTCTTGAAGATAACTGCGGTTTTAACTGCGCAGTTATCTTCAAGAATTCATGTGAATGCCTTCCCGATTGACGTTTTAGCTGAAATTTGGTATGAGTAAACTATACTTAATGAATAATATGCTCAAAAAATTGCATCAAAAATTTCCACCAGAAACCGCTCTAAATGACGATGGCCAGACATAGCCTCCTATATAAGGGCTTATTTGACATTTTTTGGTTAGTGCATGGGCTCATTTGCCCCTTTTTCCTATTTTAAATAATTTTGTATTAAAAGATATCATTCGTCAAACATAACCATCATTGACAAGAAAAAGTCAAAATGTATCGATCTTTTTGGGACAGAGGGAGTAATTTAACTTGAAAAATAGAAATTAAATGATCGATTTAGTCAGCTAGAAACGGGACTGCTAATTTGCTATATACACATAAGTGTTAGGATTCAAGAGCATGTGCTAATAGGATTTGAGCTTGAAGAGAGCATACTGAGAAAAATAATCTTCCTAAAGAAGTAGCACATCAGTAGTTCTGCACTGAGCTAGAGTTAATTTGAATGTCACATTATAAATGCTGCTGATACTCTCTTCAGAGATCACCTCCATCTGCAATTATTATAATGTAAAGGTTCAAATGATCAGACTCTCATTCAAATCTTCCACATACAATGTTTGGCTTAAAATAAAATATAACCCAAAAAATTAAAGACATTAGCAATTAAACCTCGTATATTTCGGGTAAAGCAGCAACAATCTATAGGGATTTATGTATGAAATCTAAGCACAACCATGAAACAGTTCCTACATGGCTACATGTATCTAACAAGCTTGATTTTACTCTGTTTTAGATGTCTCTTTCACTGTTAAACTCCGTATTACACTGTCAAAAGAAGAGCATTGGAGATGCTCTAAAGTTAACATAATCTGCTCTGCTCCTCTCTTTTGACTACCTTGTTAACACATAACTATTGAGCTTCCCGACTAATAAATAATGAGGAAGAAAAAGTGTTGATCCCATAACAAATATACCTTACATGCCTAAAGTCATAATGAAATTTACTCATTTATCTTTCTGCCATCACAACTCATAAAAAATTATAGCAAACTAGTACTTACCACAAAAATTCTACCTATTTTATAGGTTTAGCCCAAAAGACAAGATAAGAAACGGAAAAGAACTATTTTATACATGAGATTGAATACTTACTGCATCATCCCTTGCAGACTTCAAAGATACTACGTAGTACTTGAGACACAAGTGCATCTACAATGTATTTTTCCTGTTCAAAGCACAGAAAAAATTAATCCATCATAAATACACCAATTAAAATATATAAAAACATTCAGAGCACTAGACAATCTATAAGCAATTCGATCATAATTTACTGTTGTTTAAGACGGGGGGTCATAAATCACGAGCAATCGAGAAGGCCTTAAGAAATACTCATAGTAAAGCTCATTACTCTCTTTTTCATGTCTTGTTGCTCAAACATTTCCAAATTAGCTTCCCTTTTTTTGCCACACTTATTAACAATGTATAATTGTGTAGTTGAGAAATATTGATTAAGAAATTGGAGAATAATATGAACCACACAGTTCTTCTAAAACATGCAAAAAAGGAAAGTGGTAATATAATTTTATTTTTAAACATGTTTAATTCCGCTTTATTTTTAAAACAATCCAAACTTCGGGATTGTAATTACTTTGAAGGCAGCCAGTTAACCAAGTACATCATTCAAAATTGACTATAAATGACTTGCCTGTGTTTTTAACACTTCATCAATGACTAATTTTTGGTGACTCCAAATAAAACACTAACTGCATATTTTGGTTCAAGGCTAGCTTTCTTCCGCAGCCTCTGCACTCCGCTAACGATCTACATGTACACTTTCCTGTGAAAAGTGTGAACGACTGCACTTTTGAAAAGTGTGAACGACTGCACTTTTGATCGCACTTGTAATGCGGCAAGCCAATGGCAAAAGGAGGGCCATCATAAAATACAAATTCTAGTAGACCTTGTGTCCTATTGAGTTGGGTCTGGAAGGCATTGATTTCCCTCCAAAATAGTAAGGTTTTTTCTTCCTCACGGGGGAATGAAAAATTCTTCATCTCTGATACTTTTTCCATTCTTCACCCAGATGTACAGTGAAAACAAATGTATTAGGGAAAAGGATTGGAAGACATGTATTAATGGAAGGATCCTCCGTCCTTCAATCTAAACCCTAAACCCTAACCGATCAAAAGCAGAGGCCTTTCTTGCACTACGGTTGAAACTGTACTGTTTCTGTCGTTCTCAAGAAAGGTTTAACGGAAAAGGTTTTTCTTAAATTATGCTAATCTTTTAGAGGTTTTGTGTGTTTCCAGCGTCTGGTTGGTCCTTGGTTGGGACGTATCGTTAACGGATTTTACTCTGCGCATCCTGACAAGGGCTGCGCGGGTAAAACTTCAAGCTCCCAAATTATACTCTCTCCGTCCCTCAATATTTGGCATGTTGGATCGGCACGGAAAATAATAAAGTAAAAATTGTGTGGTTGAGATATGTGCAGAGGAGAGAGAAATAACATAAACCATAAATTCATTGATTAAAAGAGAAAGTGGCAAAGTTTTTTGGATATCTTAAAAATGAAAGATGACAAGTTATAAGGGATGGAGGGACTATAAAGTATTCAGGGCCAGTTTCATAATAGAGATTGTCGAGGTTTATTCCTTCAACCTGTAGGCCCAACACACGACCCAAAGGTTTCGAATGCAAGAAGTATCAAAGTAGATGTATAAACAAGCAAGAGGGGCCCAATAAGAAGTCTTAATACCCTGAGATGGTTACAAAGCTGAGAGGCCATTCGTACAGAGCTACGCTATGAGCTGATATAATTGCTAGAATGCTAGAGTGCTAAGTTGTCAACCCTTTACAATAAATATAGATATAAATATGTATGAACAAGCTATTTTTACGTGGAAACCCGGAAGGGGAGAAAACCATAGGACTGTTTAGGCTAATGTTCAAGCCCTCTCATTTTATTAGGCTCTCCTCACCATTACATTGTACACTAAAGCTCCCATTAATGGAGTCGTTTAGCTAGTCTAGAGAGAAGGAGGAGGAAATGGGGAAGAAGAGACCCCCCTTTTACAATGAAATAGATGCTTCTATTTATACTACCAATGGGTAGTTGGATAAACTGATGTGGTGGGTTGTGGATGGCTGATGTCTCAACCACCAAATCTTTGCATTAAATGCGCTTCCCGCCAGAATCTTGGCTTCCCGCCAAAGGGTGGAGATGAGCGTCCCCCTAAGCTTGACTTCTGCGTTCAGTCTGGCCTCAAGTCCCATACACCGAACGTCGTGCAACCCCCTGGGCCTTCGTACCCGGCTATCCATTGGATTGGGCCCTGGTGGCCCATAAGGGACGTTCGTCGCTTGTTCTAGGGGGAGGCACTCCCTGTTGTTCTTATGTCTCTGGAGATGTTCGTAGGGTGGACCTTATGGGTTTATTGGCCAATCCCTGTTGGGCCATTAACCTAACACAAGTCCCCCACTTCTGATGTTCCGAGGATGTGCGGGATATAAGGAAGTAGAATTGAATCTAACGTACGTCGCCAGCTAATACCCCTACGGCCAGAAACTTGGGTCCCGAGGCGTTGGCTGCCTGGTGTCGCGTGGCGCCTTCCAAGTTGCTGAGCCACTCTGTATCTCCTGACGAACTTCCTTTCTTCTTTGGGGCCGTCTTCAGGATATTTCACTAGAGGGCCTGGGCTCAGGGGACGAATGTCCAGTGGGTTTTAATGGGTCGATGGGCCAATCCCTGTTGGGCAAATTAACCCAACACAAGTCCCCCCACTTCTGATGTTCCGAACGTGTGCGGGACATAAGGAAGTAGAATTGGATTCGACGTACGTCGCCAGCTAATACCCTTGGCGCCTCCCAAGTCGATGAGCCACTTTGGGTCCCGTGGCGCCTCCCATGTCGATGAGCCACTCTGTGTCTCCTGACGTGCGTCTCTTGACTGTTGTCCATTGGAATGCAGCTATCTGCCTTTCCAGGTTTGGTACCCTGGGGCCGAACGTCCCCTATTGGGATGAAACTTTGTTTTGATTTTCTAGTTTTCCATTCTCCAATTTTATGTTTTCATTTTTAAGCTTTTAATTTTTAAATCTGAAAACATATTTATCAATTTTTTTCACACGATTCTGGAACAGTCAAGAAGATCGAAAGTGTAGCCGGATCCGGTATCAGACTTGGTATTGCTCAAATACGGTACCCGGATCAGGTACAAAACACTTGACTAATTATTTTTCATTTTCCCTATTGGTTGGCAACTCGATTTCTTTTGAAACTCTTCAGTTTGAATAAATTGTTTTAAGAAAATGGGGATCGGACCGGGAACGGGACTGTCGGGCCATCAACCGGACCGGGACAGGGAGTGTTAGGCCATCAATCGGACTTGGAAAGGGACCACTGGACCGTCGACCAGACTAGATAGGGACCGTCGGTCGATCGACCAGACCAGACAGGGAACGCCTGCTCATTGACGGACCGGATCGGGACCGCTCAACCATCAACTAGACGAGGACCGCTCGCTCATTGACTAGAATGGATCGGACTGGGACCAAGACCATCCGCTTGTCGACTAGATCAGGACCGCACGTTCATCGAGTAGATCGGACCGGACCGGAACTGCCGGCTAGTTGATCGGATCGGACCCAAATCGAGACTTGAGCAGGATCAGACCGGAATCGAGATCTGAGCAGGACCGGACTGAATAGGGATCAGGTCCACCACTAGGCGTAAGCAGGCAAATGCATTTCAACAGCATTGCAGCGCCCGCACATTTCAAATTTGGAAAACTAGTCAAACTCATTTCTCCAATTCATTAAAAAAACAAAGACATATCTCAGTTTTTCATTAAAAATGATTTGTTAAAACCATTTTCCTATTTTTCATTATCTAGTTTTCCAGCAATTTTTTTGGTAAACAAGTTTTGCGTGTTCATTTTTTCAATTTTCTAGTTTTCTGGAAAACTAAAAATATATTTGTCGGTAAACAACTCGTTAATTAGAACACGTAACTACGACTTTATGAGAGTGTTTGTCACTTTTAGTCCTTTATTATTATGTCAATGATACTTTGATACTCAATTTTGAAATTTTTCACTTTTTATCCTTCGACTATTGTGTATAGTGAAATTTTTCACTTTTGACACTTGGTTTTGAAATTTTTCATATTTTGTTTTTTGACTTTCATAACATTGACACTTTTGCCCCTTCAACTATTATAATAGTGAGTTTTATAGTCATCCACTTATTGTCAAGCACTCAAGCATTTTGTAGTTCAATGACATTAATGTAACACTTCTAAGAGGGAGGTCAAAAGTTCAAAACTCATCTCAATTAAAGATGTTGGCATTTAACATTAAAGTACCAAACAGATACTATAAGAGGCTAAAAAAATCAATCGAAAAATATTCATCCACTTGACAAAATCATAGTAGAGTGACTAAAAATGTTAATTTGATCGTACTTACTAGATTAAATGTGAAGAATTTTGAAGTAGAATACTAGAAGTGTCTCTCAAAATGAATTTATCAATTACTCGTATAATTGATCAAGAAATATCAATTTATCAAATGTTTTTGGGAGTGAGTATGAGTGTATTACTTGAGAAAAGTTAGACAAAAAACACTAAAGAGTCTTAAGTACTCCGTATTCGTCACAACTAATCACCGAAGAAGTTTAGAACGGTAGTTTCTTGCATATTTGCATTGTTCGGCAAAATCCAAATCTGACAATAAATCTCAATTCCTAGGGTTTTCTGGGAACCGGTAGTTTGATTAACACGGCAGGGCAGCTCTTCTTTCCAATCCTCTTAACTTCAAGCGGAATTGGTCCGAATTATCTGGCTAGCTCGATTACAACGTTATTGAAAGATGCCTCAAAGACACTCGAAGAACAACAACGATCTCGCCTTCTTCACCTACGATGAGAAGCGGAAGCTCGGATATGGAACGCAAAAGGAGCGGCTTGGAAAGGATTCTATCAAGCCCTTCGACGCCTGTTGTCTTTGCCTGAAGCCTTTCATCGACCCGTTGTGTTGCCAGAAAGGTCACGTCTTTTGCAAGGAGTGCATTCTGGAATGCCTCTTATCACAGAAGAAAGATATCCAAAGGTACAAACTGTTGCACATTATATTGGAAATTTGATTCAAGTTTTATATCTGCTGCTAATTGTATCATCGTTTACCAGTATAGTTCTACATGGATTGGGATGAAATTCTTGAATTCAAGATTAATTTAAAAAGGTCTTCCTTTCAATTTCAGTAGATACAGGCAGAATGAATGGATTGAAATCTTCAATTTGAAATTTTGATCTTCCTTTTGGTTCCCACTAGCTGATTGTGCAAAAGCTATATATTGAGTGTGCAGTTACCTTTTAATTAATTAAAGAGTATCAGATAAAGTCTTTGGACTAACCTTATGCACCATACCTGATCACTTGAATGCTGAAGTGTCACTATTTGTACAATATGCCCTATGTTTTATCAGACCAGCAATGCAACTGGACAATTCATTTTTCCCCTTCATGTGTTTTACATAGATTGAATGGGGGGAATAAAATTATACGTAGTATTTTCAGTTAAAAAAATACTTCCAACCTTTTTTCATTATTGTTCACTTCAGCGTGTGGAACAAAAAAAACTAATATTTGGGAAATTACTGGCCCATAGGCAAAAACATGGATACCCACATATTACTATCTCTAATTCTATTTAGATTTTAGAAGCTAAGCATTCAAATGTCCCTACCACTGATAACACTTTTTATCTGGACCGGAAGTTAGGAGTGACTATACATGGTTGTCTAGAATTAAGGTGTTACCGAGTTGGAACATTCCAACGCTTAGCTTCTAAAACCTAAAGAAGATATAATGCTGGGAAGTTCGAAAACTGACATCATCAGATTTTGCTTTTACTTCTTAATTATTTATTTTCATGCCACAAGGCAAACTTTAGATAGTTGTTATAGCAACATCCCATTGGAAAACAAGTAAACAACTATAGAAAAATTAATTGATTGCAGCATTACATCACCATGACTCATAAATTTGGGGATTATGAGCTTAGAACGTATTGAAGCTGGAAGTAGTGTATTGATTATGGACATAAATTGACAGTGACATGATATTGTAGAAAGTTAGCTGCACATGCTGCCCAGAAGAAGCAAGAGAAGGAAGATGAAGACGAGCACTTGATGCTGCAGAAGGCTCGGGAAATTGATGCCTTCGATCAACAAAACCATGGAGCATTACCCCACGACTATAGTGACAAAAACCTCTCCATCACAGACAAAAGTGGTGGGTTCCATGGAGCCAACAGTGTGAAAGCAACTGCCTTTGAAGAGGAAGCACTCCGGACCATGAAAGCCTTTTGGCTTCCATCAGCCACACCAGAGGCACCCTCCAAAGTCGATGCCCCTTCTGGAAACACCCTTTGCCCAGAAGGGAATGAAAAGATCAAGATGAAGAACCTATTCCCCATACACTTCACAGAAGATGGGAGCGGAAAGAAGAAGGTCAAGAGTATTGATAAAACATACATATGTCCTAGCTGCAAGGTCACTCTGACAAACACCCTTTCCCTTGTTGCCCTTAATACGTGCGGGCATGTTTTCTGCAAGAAATGTGCGGGGAAATTTGTTGCTGTAGACAAGGTCTGTGTGGTCTGTGACAGGCCATGCAAAGACAGGAATTTGGTGGACCTGGAAAAAGGAGGGACCGGGTTTTCGGGCCATGGGGATCATTTGGAAGCAAGAAACTTCAAGCATTTGGGGAGTGGGTCGGGGTTGGGTTTAGTGAGACCTGCAATGAAGACGTGATCATGCAGACATGCAGTCCAGGGCTCTCCTTTCCCTTGGTTTTCTCATTTATTGTTTTGATTGCACATTCAACTAAACCGTTCTATAGTGGAAGTATGGAACATTTTACTGTGTTTGTTTGACAAAGGACTGTGTGCAAGTGTCAAATGAAAGGGAAGTTAGAATATGAAATATTGTATGCACCTGCTATACCGAGTATGTCAAGTTGTATTTCTAAAACTCTCTAGATCGTGCTATATGTGTTTGTATGGTTATTATTTGAATTAGGGGTGGATTCGGGCTGGGTCGGGTCCGGGTTGGGCCTAGGCCCGGGCGGGCCGGCGGTTCTGAATAGGTGGACTCGGGACCGGCCCGGGTAGCCACCGGGTCCGGGCCGGCCATGCCTCGGGCTTGGTTAATTTTATTTTTTGCTTACCTACCTGTCCGGCCTGTCCCTGACCCCTCTCACCCCATCCCCCCAAACCCCTCCTAAACATCAAGCCCAACTCGGGTGAAGCCCAAAAAAAATGAAAAAAATGAAAAAAAATCAATTTGGCCTGAGCCGGGCCCAGCTGGGCCGGGCCTCCTTTTTATCAACCTGAGCCCGCCTTGCTCAGCCTAAATAACCGGGCCTTAGACCGGTTTTGGGCCTGAAGAACCGGGTCGGGCCAGTCCTGCACAGTAGCGGGCCGGGCCGGGTGGCCCGAACCGAGTCCAAGACTAATTTGAATATAAAACACGAATATAAAACTCAATAGGAAATATTACTAAAAGTCTAGATCCATACTACATTTTCACTCGGATCGTCCATATATAACAAGTTGAGAACATAAATATCTCCAAATTAAATAACCAGGGTCATTTTTAATTGATTGATTTTGTTATCCTTAATTGACAATCATACCAAGTAATGAGGTATTTTAAGTAAACACTCATTCTAAAGTACATGTATCCATAATTGAAGTTAATATTTGTAAAATTATACAATGATTTGTAGTGAAGTATCAAATGACCGGACCAGATTAAATCATACCAAAAAAATTCAGCTCAATTAAAAACATTCTCAGGACCAGTGCGTCTAAGTGTAGTGACTTGACAAAACACAAAAGCATCCTTCTTAATTCAAAGGCAACTAAAGGCAAATAAGGGTGATAACTGAACTTCCAGAATTGCTTGGTAGAGGATGAGTACAAAATCGAGTATTGTAAAGGGTTGAAGACAATAAAAGTGTATAGTCAAGCAACTAAAAACTGGCATTGACTTAATCTTTTACCATGTTTTATTTTATTGGTTCAGAAGAATGACAACATTGTCAAAAATGTGCCTTTTGTTTTCCCTTTATATTGTGTTTTGTGATTCAATAATCCTCAGGGTTTCAAGAAAACTAGTTGGGTGAGATGTGAATTCCACCATGAGTGGTTTGAGAAGGGAAAGACGTGTTTGCTAAAGAATATCAAGAGAAAGAATAATGTTAGATCAGCTCATCTAGTGACAACCCATGATCAAGAAAAGCTTCATCAATTCCATGAAGAAGTGAATGAAATGGAGAAGGAAATCAAAGAAATGCATGCTGAGAGGAAGCTGATTGTGACAAGGGTGGAACGTCTCCAAGAACAACATGAAGTTCTGAAAAAACTATTGGCCATTCTGATAAAATTAGCACCAGGCGGTCTTGAGGAGAAGAGACAACGACTTCCATATTTAGTCTCCATCTTTCACTTTATTCATTTTTGGTACCTGACTATTGTTTTCTTGAACATTTGTGGTCCATTTCTGAGCATTTTTACTATCGGAAAAGGACTATAAATGGTTACGAAAACAATAGTCAGGTACCAAAAATTGATAAAATGAAAGACGAGAACTAATTGTGGAATTGATGCAAAACTCGAAGGACCATAAGTGGAATTTCTTCTATATTTAAGCATACTTTTATGTATCTTCAAATTCTTTCTAGTCTGAGACTAGGACAAATTTAAGTGTGTAGTTCCTTGGTAGTTGGTATCAAAACCTAGCATTGCAGTGCAACACGAGTAGACTGATTTAAGATGGGGAATCCAGATGCACACCATATAATTGGACACGAGTCGGAAGGGCTAAGGTTAATTCTTCAATCATTTGAGTAACAATCCCTAAAGAGTAACTAGATTAATAATAATGATGATAATAAATAATGAACAAATCTAAAACGCAAAATATTTAATGATGGAAGTATGAAATAATGGAGTGAAACTTAAAAAAGGAGAGTAGCACTGCCATAGTACACGGTACAATTGTTGATAATCTCTTGTTATTGCAATCTCAAAACTAACTGCAAAATTTGGGCACAACCAGCCAATTTAATCGAGCGCGAGCAGTTTTTTTTAAAGAATTGAAAAGGAAAAGGTAAACACCAAAGAATTTCCAATTTTCAATGATGAGTAGAATCGACTGAAACCCCATCAGGATGGCACGTAAAAACTGTGTAACAACAACAAACTCCCACATCAGAGCTGGCTTGAGTCTCTGCCGAAGATGAAACGCCTTATCCAATCTGACACCACCAGTGCTCTGGTACGCCAGCTCACTTGCATGCTGAAAATATACCGATATTGTTAAGATTTACGGAGTAAAAAAGATACTCCGTATTATTTTATGCACTTTAGACCAAATTTAGTCATCCAAGTAAAGGGTATTTTTATTTGAGTCCAATTTACACAGCTAGGGACAGTTTATCAAAGGAGACGAAACAAACCTGGCATAAGCAGAGTACCAAAGAAATTGAGGGCCATGGCCAATTGAAACCCAGTCTCCAGGAAGCTGTGCGGCCGTTTGCTCTCCTCCCAGAGGTGCAAATTGTCCTCGATGGTTATACATGAAAGGATGGAAACGGTGGCGCCCTTCTCCCCTGAACCGAAGGGGACCCTCTGGATTCTTTTCGCACGCCTCCATGCGGTTAAAGCAGTTTGCAAGATAAATGCCTTGCTGAGATGCAACCTGGAGTTACAACAATAGTATTTTGTAACTATGAGGATCAATCTTAGATCACTAAAAGAAGCAAAAAAAATAAATGAAGAAATTGAACAAGAGTTTTTATTAAGAGATGGATAGAGATGATCAAAGACTACATAGTCTTTTTTATTATGTTTGATGAATTCTTTTACTTTAATAGTTTAATCTATCATCCATTCATCCGTCAAGATATTCTGCGTATAATAAATAAAAATAAAGAAAATCGAAACTCATGATTACAAAATGAAACTTGGAGACAGAACCTGAGCGGTTGGAGGAAGAATCTTCATCAGAGAATCGACTTTGGAGAGAACTGACTTGAACTCTTCAATATTAACCTCAACAGACGAATTAACATCCCCACCTTTTTCCTCTTTCAGCAAATCAAGTAGATTACGCATGTGTTTATTTTTCAGGTAGAGCCCCACTTGTGGGTATCTTTCACATACATCAGCTAGGACATCTTGAAACTCCTTAACTGTTAGTGTTCCAGAGTTATCCTTGTCCGCCTTGTGAAATATGGCCGCAATATCCTCCTACAGAGAGTTCCGATTTCACACAAGACAAAATAAATAAGCAGATCGATACACAGGTACTTCATACAAGACACATTAAATTAAACACACATAATGATACACCGGTATGAAGTGTTTGTATTAGATGCAGAACTGACTTTGCTCCTTCGAGGAGGACAAAGGAGCACTTACAGGCAGAATAGAAATCAGAATTTTGAAGTGTTTGGGCAAAAGCTTCAAAATTAGTTTTTGTTCTTTAAATAGCTAACTCTGATTCTCGAATGTTAATGAATAAAGTAAACTCTATTAAATATAGGGAAAATGAAAACTAATAATCAAACCTTTTAGCGGTCTTACAATAGTCTCACCTTTTGATTATTCATTAATAATCCAACCTTGCACCCAATCTTCATTCACTGGTCCCTGACAGATTTATGACCTGTTATTCCAAGTTATTTTCTTATCTTTGTAAAACATTATACCATAATTCACACCTTATGATCACATGATGTTTTACAAAGATAAGAAAATAACTTGGAATAACAGGTCATAAATTGGTCAGAAACCATTGAATGAATATGAGGTGCAAATGTTGGATTATTCATGAACAATCAAAAGGTTGAATTATTAGTTTCCAATTTGCCTTAAATATATAAGGAGTATAAATAAGCACAAACAATACAAATATATGTGCAAATATTTAAACGCGAACAAAAAAACATATGCTACAATCTTGCTTAAACTTTTGCTAGATAAAAAATATATACGCCAATATAAAACATATGCAAAGGTATTTTTAATGTTATCGTTTTTAACCTCGAAGACATATAAGTAATATATATACACTTTTGTTCAAATAAAAATGGTTTTCAATGTAAAAAATAAGAACTAATCAAGTTCATTGATCATTTTATGTAATAAAATTGATGGATGAGAAGAGATTTTAAATTAAAAACATGGTAACATTTTGAAAGGGATGGGATCTTCTACGGGGTGACGAACGAGGTCTTCTCGTGTATTTTAAAGTTCAGCGTGTAAAAATACATCGTTATACAAATATCAATAACATTGTAACGAGTCGTAGTACGTGAGTGCAATGCACCTTTATGTTATACCGATGGACTTTTTGCATTTTAATTGGACATTTAGAATCAAAACTTTATACCGATTATATAAATGAAAAGCCAGTCTAATTCATGCATTTTGAAACAATATGCTCCAGATTCATTTGAACTCATCAATATTTTTTTCCACTTGAACTCATCAATATTTTTTTTACTTGAACTCATCTATGTGTGTGTATATTACCTAAATATTCAATTATAATTTATACATACATATATATTCTTGTAATATTACCTAAATACACTCTTTTGGTCACTTTATAGAACAATCGTACTAAGAAAAAACTCAAAAAGTTATCAGAATTCTTAGAAGTGATTCTGTATTTTATACCACATATGAAATGCCAAATGCTATACCGCTAAATACTGATTTCAAAAAAGAGGTAATATAAGAGACAATGCCACACCCCCTCATATGCAGAGCACAAACCACTATAAGGGTATGCTTTTATTTCAGAAAACGATGGGAGGAAGGAAAAGATTGGTAGTATAGTGCATGTGGTTTTATTTGCAATGACAAATGAAAATAAGATGAGAAATTTACATATATTTAGAATATATTGTCATAATATCAGTAATCAGTAATAAGAATAAATAGAGTTAACATGTATCACATTGTGTATCAGGGTATCTTTGATTTTCCCTGAGATTTTTATTCATTCCAAATCTCGTCTAAATACCTTTTAGGGAGTATTATACTTCCTTTATTTGCCTAGCATATTTCTAGTTGCAACAGGATCCAAAAGAATTGCTTACCACAACTTTGCGCCTATTTATTGTAGCGGTGTCCCCAAGTGCATATACATTTTCACATCCTTCAACCCTTAGCCAATCATCAGTAGCAAGTACACGCCTTTGGCCCTAGAAATGTGCAGAACTGAACATGTCAAATATATTGATATAGCAAAGTAGCATAAAGCTTATCATCTTGGTAAAAAAGACAATAACAAGCAAAAAATAAGCATACCTGGCCAATCTCTTTCATGAAGTCCATGATCACAGGGCGAATTCCAATGCCAGTAGACCACACAGCCGTGCCATAAGGTGTAGAGGTAATCTCCCCAGTTTTTGCATCTTTAGTAGTGATTTCTTTATCTGAAACCTTCACAACCATTGATCCAGTCTTGACATCAATTCCATCTCTCTGGAACTTCTCTTCAGCAAAAGCTGTGATTCTTTTGTCAAACCTAATGTAAAACAGTTTGAGGACAGGAGTTAAAAAAGAGAGCACATAAATGGGAATATTACATATATTGTGATTGCAAAGAAAATTACATATTCAATATGTGGTCGGTTGCCTCAATCAGTGTTATCTTCACATAATCCTTGACCTCTGGGTATAACCTGGCTGCTTCTTCGTTCACAAAATCATGGAGCTGTCCTGCAAATTCAACGCCAGTTGGGCCACCACCAACAATGACAAAGTGAAGGAGTTTTTTCCTCTCTTCATCACTGAGGTTAGGCAGACTGGCTTTCTCAAAACTCTCAATAACAGCTCTTCTAATTCTTTGAGCATCTTCCACTTCCTGCATATACATGTAGTTTCAAATTTATCTTTCAAGACATGTGGTGCATCAGAAACTTTTGTTTATGAAAAATGTGCTTGTTTTTACCTTTAAGAAGTAGGTATGCTCTAGTACACCAGGAATATTGAATGTGTTTACACGAGCTCCAATGGCAATCACAAGGTAGTCATAATCTAAATCAAATTCTTCCTTCCCATCCGAACTCTTGTTCACATCAGATCGACAATAAACCTTCTTGCTTTTTGGGTCAATCTTGACACACTCTGCTTCACAGTAATGCATGTCTACATTTTTCTGCACTCAGTTTTTCCAATCACAGATTTTTTATGAGAAAAAGAAAGTGATGATTAATGTTCCAGACAGGGTAGGGTGCAATTAGTTGGCTTGTTGATGCTCAATTTACCTTTCTGATAATGTTACGAATTGGTTCAATGATGCTGCGGCTCTCAACAGTGCCACATGTTACACTTGGAAGCAAAGGAGTAAATGCAAAGTAATTCCGGGGCGATACCACCTGGACATCATATGAAGGATCATTCAGGTTCTTCAAGAAATTAGTTGCAGCCCAACCAGTTCCCAGTACCACCAACTTTTTCTTGTTCTGAACCTCCTGCTGATACGGAGTTGTTGCAACAGAGTATGTGACAAGGCCCACACCACTACCAAATGAAGAAAGTGCACATAAAAGTTCAGATTTGCTAGTAATGCTTCAAGCTTCGAAAGAAAGCACGGTATAGATCTACTAAAACGGAGATTTTCATTGCCTTCAATATAAAACTAATTCAGCATTCACACTTAATTTTTTTGCTTAATATGGATTTATGACCATGTCGAGGCCCAACGAGGCTCGATCGGATTCCAACAACCGACTTTCGTCGTTAACAAACATAGAAGTACAAATGCATTAACGACATATCAGATCAACAATTCAAAAGATAAATCGCCCCCTAGAAGGTTAGTCAGGACGAGATTTGAGCATATAACCAGACACTAATGCTCAATGGTGCACATGCATAAAATTTAATCGTGAAACAGAGCATGGCTATGGATCTAACAACAAATCCGGAACAAAAAAACGAATATCAGAAACCACACCTCACTGTGCAAACAATGAACACCTTAGAAAGCTTAGGATTTTCACGGTAAATCCTCGAGAACCTCTGAATCAGCGCTACTCTCTGCATTTTGGCCTTTAAATCGATTTTCAAAGGCCAAAATTACGAACTCAACTTCGGAGTTCCAAACCTTCTGGCTGTACTATTATTCTGCGCGAAGAAGGAGAAGTCGGTGTGCGGCGGTCTTTATGAGAGAATGCGGAACGAAAGCGTAGGAACCTAAAAAGAACGGAAAAGGAAAAGACTATTTGTGCCCAAAGAAATAGGAGAATCCTTCGCGAAGCGTGTTTTCTGTCCAGCTTTTTTGGAGCGGCTACTATACAGGCTAGTTTGACTTGGCGCCCAAGAAAAGAGTTACCCTAGTACGTAGAGCTTTTTACACATAGATATCTTCTTATACACATCAATATACCTCTGTGTCGGTTAGAGTTTTTTTCTGTGAATCCCACTCCACAGACAAAAATTTTGTCCGTAGAATTTTTCACAGACAAAACAAGTCAATTTTTGTCTGTAGACTGGAATTCAAAGACAAAAAAACTCTCACAAACACGGAGTGTACTGATGTGTATAAGAAGGTGTACAACAAGAATTATTGATTTTGTTCACCCCTTTAACTCTTTAAGGAAGGTGAACATCACCTCCTTCCCTCATTTGTTGCCATGTGGCTTCTCATCCCCATTTTTTCTTTAAATTAATTGAACTTTTTATTTATTGGTCAAATTTTATAAAAAAAAATCAGTTTTAATAACTTTTTATGTTCTTTCTAATGGTATCCATATTGCATACATAAAAAATTGAACAAAAAATCTTTTATTCTTACATCTATTTTAAGTCGATTTTTTTTTTAAATTTTACATATACAATTTTGGTATCATATGAAAGATCATAAAAAAACGTATAGCAATTGCAAAATTTAAAAGCATTGTCATGCCTTGTGGCAGCCCAATATGGGTGGGGTGATGTTCACCCTCTTTTGAGGGGACGAACAAAATTGTTCTCCCTTTGGTAGGTTCGGACATTTGGTATGTGGAAAGTTCAAATATTTCATGTTCTCCACGGTGGTTTCAAAATACGCTTAAAAACTCAATCGGTACTGAATTGGACCGTAATGATATTGAATCGAGTAACATTATTTATACAATTCTATATGATTTTATCCTGAATCAAAATTGTAGTGTTTTAAATGAGTAGTGGATCGGTTCTATATTTTGAACACCGAAAAACACCGATCCAATCAAAAATAATGCATTTGAGATTTTTATATTTTTTCATACCAATAAATATCTTTTATAGACCAATAATTTTATAGTCACATGTATGTATTCACGCATCCCTAAAATAGCTAAATATGTGTGTGTTTATATAAAAATTGTTATTTTTTCGTTTTAGATAATTTATGTTATATTTGGTACATATTAAAAGAATGCCAAAGTTCAAAAAATCATTAATGAATTTCTAATAATGTAGTGTATATGACTTTTTTGTTGTATCATACGGAGTATTTGTGTAGTCTCACAACTTAATTAATATGTTTTGAATTTTAGCTCTTCCGATTCAACTATGAATTAAATTGGAACTAATATTCAACCTAGAACATTGAAGAAGGATGAATTTTTCTATTATATTCAACAATTCGATGATATTCTTTTTATATTTTCACATGAATTAAAAATATATGATATTTATGTGATGTATCATCATTTTTCTATATTTTTCTTTTATTGTGTTGCACTGTTTGATTATTTGTGAATTTAAATACAAAAATGTTAGCATCTTTCAATCTTTACTAGTATTTAGTATGCACTTTATTGTATTTTTATCAACATTTCATGTGACTTGGCCGGTGTGGTGATATCTACTCATTGTAAAATTGGCCCAAATGTTTAAGCATGTGCTTTACATTGTACCGAACTGTTTTGTGTCGTTCCGAAACAACATTGTACCAAATGGTCTCATCCTTAGAACCGGACCATACCGAACCGTTAGAAACCTCACGGGTACATTACGAGTTTTTCTAATTTACCAGACCATTTCGAAACGCGCCTACCCCTAGAAAATATAATTATTATACAAACATACGAAAAGAAATTGTGTTATTATTAATAAAAGTGTGTATACTTTTATTCTTTAACTAGGAGAAAAAGTTTTTGATACTTTTAATTCACAGCTATTGTGTGTAACACCTTTAAATTCAATTTTTAATTTTTTTCATTTTTAGTCTTTTGATTTTGTGCGATAAACTCTTTTAATCAATCATCGACTTCAATGTTTTCCATATTTATAGGGAGAATGCTCCAAGCGAACATAATCTGGCTTTGTAGATGAAGCCACGATTGAAAAACGTGTTAGGACAGACTATATATCCCTAAGTATTATCAAATTGACACTTTTAGTTCTTTCATTATGATTTTGGAACAACAAGTTGAGAACTAACAATGTGAATATCATAATAGTTGGACCAAATGTTTCAAATTATCAAAGTCGAAGGTTCAAATATGTAGATAAATTCAAAGATGGTACCAAAAGTATTTTTCACACAATAATCCAAGAGCTAAAATGGAAATATTCAAAGTTGAGTGGCGAAAGTGTCACCAACATTATAATGTTTCCAAAGGTATAAGGCATTTATGGTAGCAGAGGAAAACCACTTGCCTTGACGCTTTAGGTACTACATGGAAGAGGGCCGGCCTCGACAAATAAAAGGCAATGTGCATAATAAAATAGGATCCTAATATGCTTTTTAGAACTTAATGTCAGGCAATTCAAAATGCAACCCTTAATTTTACTAAACACAATCCCTAATTAAAATTAAATATAACTAAACGCCTATTATATCATTGTTGTTATCCCAACATCATCCCTATTGCGTCTTTGAAGGCTCTTGCTATAACATATCATCATCTCAAGTGGCCAGATCGATCGATTAAAGTTGAAAATCACTCCAAACTACTATTATTGCTATTTTCTAGCATTTCTAAAAACAAAATGTCCAAGAAGTGATATAGCACAAACAATGCTTTATTGGAAGGAAGAAACATTATTGTTTGTAAAACTAAGAAGGGGTTTAACTCTTCATTTGGAGACTAAATATGCTAGAAAATATAAAGAAAATGGTATTCTAAACTGGGTTTAAGTATATCAAAGAAAGGATATCCAATTAGGAAGAAAGGGGTGTATTTATAGGTGATAGAGTATATCTCTAGAGAGAAGTGAGAGCTAGAGAGAGAAGTGCAATGATATGCTTCAATAGAATGATTTTGTAACCCCTATAACTACTCCCAAGGGGAGTATTTATAGAGAAAATTAGGGTTGGGCTCCCAAGCCTTGGGCTTGGGAGGCCCATTTACAATTGGACCGCTACTGGGCCGAATACAAAGCCACTAATGGGTTGTACAAATGAGTAAGTATAAAATCCGATTCTGTGAGGTCTTCGTGGCCGACGAGGGCATGGCCGACGAGGGCGTGGCCGACGAGGGCACGGCCGACGAGGGCACCCGGGTTCCTTGGACTCAGGACCATAATCCGAGTTGGTCCCTTTCCGACCGACGGGGGCGTCTTGGCCGACGAGGGCACCCGGGTTCCTTGGACTCAGGACCATAATCCGAGTTGGTCCCTTTCCGACCGACGGAGGCGTCTTGGCCGACGAGGGCGCCACTCTGTTGTCTTGTGCCTTCTGCTCTTCTGAGTATGTGGGTCCGGGGGCTTAGACCCATATACTCCATCAGGAGTCCCCCACTCTCTAAGCTGAGACGTAGACGAAGTGAAGGAGAGTAGATTCCTGTGCTTTGTTGCCCTTGGCCGTTACCTGTTCCTTGTTGTGGACAGGGAGGCCGTTGTTTACCTGATGTCTTCGTTTTGGGACGATGAGTGTCCTTCATTCAATGGTGGCCGTTGAAGGCATGTTTTGCTTGGGCGCTGATGGTTGAAGTTTGCGTTTGGGCCGATGAGGCCACTGAAGTTGGTCCTTGCTTCGAGGACGGTGGCGTCTTTCCCTTTGGATGGCCGATGAGGGTGTTTGCACACTCCTTCTGGCCGTCGTTGATTACCTTTCATGTTTCTGGCCAAAGAGCCCCTCGTGATTAAGTGATGGCGGAGGACGAGGAGTGTCCTTGCCTTTGGTGGCCCGTTGGCCGTTGCAGATGACGTTGTGTGCCTTTGGTCGACGAGGTGCAGTGTGATGCGTGGCCGATGTGGCCATGCTCTGTGGTTACCTTGTTTG
This sequence comes from Cuscuta europaea, assembly GCA_945859875.1. Lineage (NCBI taxonomy): Eukaryota > Viridiplantae > Streptophyta > Magnoliopsida > Solanales > Convolvulaceae > Cuscuta > Cuscuta europaea. The sequence goes on from CAMAPE010000015.1 coordinate 10,249,694, forward strand.
CATTTTCTTTCGTTTTGTTGAGGCCGGTGTAGTCCCCCAGTCCCCCACTGCTTCAGGCCGAAGAGTGTGAGGGGTGAAGGAGTTGCTTGAGCCCCCGGCCGAAGCGGTCTCGCCGTAGTCCCCCTGAATCCATCCCTCATGGCGATTTTCTGGCCAAGGTAACCCTGTGGGAGAACCCTTGTGCGCAGATCGCTTGTAGAGGGTTATCATCAAGGGTTATTACGAGGAGCCGATGGCTTGTGGGCTCTTGGGTCCTTTGATCTTGTGGCCGTTACGTTCCTGGCCGTTGCCGTCTCCATATTGTTTGGTAGTTGTGATCTTGGATAGCAAATGGGACGTTGTGGGCGCTAGCTGACATTTGTAAAGCCGGTGAGCGTGTGTAGGCCGTAGAGTCCGTCTTGCCGGTGGGCTGTTGATATTGAGTTAGGCCCGTAGTAGTAGTTATGAAGAGCTTGAACGAAGACTACTACCCCTACGACGACCAGCCCTCCACGAGGTCGCATGACTACGAGGTGCTCGAGGAGTTTGAAGAGGAGATAGAGCGTTTAAGTCCCTACAAATCCTGAGAGCCGGTGGACGAGGAAGGCGAGGATGAGGAGTCCGCCTCTTCTTCAAGAGGTGATGATGCATGTGCGTCCCGAGTGGTGGATGGGGCGTCCACTTCCGCTGTCATTCCGTGCCCGAGGCCGGTGTCCGCCGTTAAGGGAGCCGTCAAGCCGAAGAGAGTGAGGAGGCCGAAGAGTGGACCCGGCATCTCCTATCTGGATCTCACCAATATCTACTTGATCAAGCCGGAGAGCAGTGCGGCCGACTATCTTGTTGCCCAGATGTACGTGGGGTCGTTCGGGCGGGTTAGGGCACCCAGGCCGGCGGACCATGTTCTTCTGCCACCGCCGGGATACTTTGGAGTATACCCGATGAGTTTTGCTAAGGGGTTGAGGTTCCCCCTTCACCCTTTCATTACTGAGTACCTAGACATGGTAGGGCTTCCTCCGGCCTTGCTGACGCCGAACAACTACTCCTTGATGGTAGGGTTCTTGCTCCGGTGTGAGGAGTTGGGCTACAAGCCGACAACGACACTATTCATGAATCTGTACCAGATCGGCCGAGGAAGCCACAAGAACTGTGCGGCCTATGCTACTCTTCAGCAGCTGCCGAAGAAGAGGAGCTTCACGGATTTGCCTACGTCCATTCATGGGTGGAAGAGCAAGTTCGTGTTTGTGTTCATTGGTGAGAGTGGTACCGAGTTTCCCTCCCTCGGCCACACCGGGAGGTTTAACCTGCACGACCCGCCGAAGAGCTCTATTTTGGATGCTCAGGTGGAGGCTTTCTTGGAAGGGGGGCCGAGGAGCGTGAAGGAGTACATTACTGAGTACAAGATGACCGCCATCGGCTTCTTGAGGTACCATGTCTATGGTGACAAGGAGGATGACCTCCAACTCTGGCCGAGGATGACCACTACTTTTGAAGAGGCCGACGGCCCGAGTTTGGGCATTCCTGCTGAGGCCGATGGTAATTACCTCTTCGGCTTTCTGTCTTTATGTTTTGTTCCTTTGTTTTACTAATCTGTTTGTTTTTCCTTTGTAGACTTTGCAATGGTTCGTCGTTCCATAATGGCTATTGCCAAGGCCAAAGCGGCCGAGGAGCTAGCTGCTAAGGCGGCCGAGGCGGCCAGACGTGCCACGGCCGGTGGGAGCGGGGCTACTGCTGATGCGGCCCCAAAGCCTGCTCCATCGAAGAAGAAAAGGCCGGCCACTGACGGCCAGAAAAAGTTAACTGAGGCCGGCCTGAGCGTCTCGAAGAAGATGAAGAGGGCTCCTTCCCCTTCTCCGACTACTGAGGCCGGTACTCTGGCTGTCCCCAGCGTGGACGATGGTGGTCCCGTCGTGGACCTTACTGCTGCTGACGACGCTGCCCCAGCGCTTCCTCTCGTCCAGGAACCACGGACGAAGAGGGCCGGCAAGGAGATTGCCGGTACCACCTACCAGAAGATGGTAGAGTACCCCGTCGGCGGGGGCGTGTTTGACGATGTCGTCCCTGGCCACGTCGTCCTGGCCCAGGCCATGCCGGCCAAAGATCGGGCTTACTTGAAGAAGCTCGGGGACGTGAAGATTTACGAGGGCGGCATGGACCTCCTCGTCCAAGTAAGTTACTTTCCTTATGTTTTGTCTTTCTCATCGTCTGTGTAGAGTCATTTGCCTGACCTGTGTTTTCCTTCTGCAGAGTGCCTTTATGCTTATGGAGAGCCATAAGAGGCAGTATAGGGAGATAGCTCGCTTGAAAGAGCTGGAGCAGAAGGCTGCCTCGGCCGACGAGGCGGTAGCTTGCCTTGATCGGCTCCGGGAGGATGCCAAGGCGTTGCAGGCAAGGGCTGATGAAGCCGCCGCAGCCAGGAACGATGCCCTGGCCAAGCTCGAGGAGAGCAAAAGGGAGCTCGAGGAGTCCCAAATGGCGCTGGAGGCCGAGAGGCGCAAGAGCGAGGAGGCCGTCAAGGCGAAAACTGAGGCCGAGGCCGCCGGCGTGAGGGCTGCTGATGAGGCCGTTGAGAAGTTCCTGGCCGAGGGGTGGAAGGCCGATGAGAGGCTTCCCTGGTGCTACGAAGTGGTTGCCGCCAGGCTTGAAGATTGGGGGATGAACTCCCCCGCCGGCCAGGAGTACTTCAGCAGGGAGATGGTCGTCTATTACAACATGGGCCAGCAGCGGATGCAAAGGCTCCTGTGTCGTCGGCTATCCCGTGCATTGAAAGCCATGAACTACACGTCCGGGTGGGCCAGGCGGAACCTGAAGCTGCCAAAGCTGATGAAGGATCCAGAGGAGCAAGCCCAGCTTCCTTTGTCGGAGCGGGAGTCCCCAATTGAAAGTTCCGGCCTCGGCGAGCCGGACTACACTGAATTTGACTTCCTGGACGATGCCACTAGCGCTGCGGCCGCCGCCGGCCAAGATACGGAGGCCGAGGGGGGAGCCGACGAGGTTGAAGAGCCGGCCGCGGATGAAGGTGCCCCGGAGGCTTGATCGGCTATTCCCTGTTGTAAGTAGCTTTTCAATTTTTTGCCAAATGATGTAACGGCCGAAGTGCCCCCAATTGTAATGAACTCATTATGAATGAAAAGTTTTTTGCTGTCCTGATCGGCTTTCAATTCCTTGTATGCTTGTTTGCCTTTTGTCAAGGTCATAACTTGGGTCACCCGCGAGTGTCCGCTACGTCCGTGAGGTAGCCCACCCCGTCCGGTGGCCTGGTCGGCTTGTTTGTCGTTGCTTTACTCTCATAACACTTAGGAATTTTTTCAAAAATTTGCTAAGTGTTTTGGGCTCACTAAGCTGCTTTCTTCCCGGTCTGGTGGCTTGGTCGGCCTGACAGTCATTTCTTTACTATCATAACACTTAGGATTTCTTCCAAAAATTTCCCAAGTGTTTTGGGTTCTTGTAGTTGCTTCCCTTTCGGCCTGGTGGCCTTGTCGGCCTGACCGGTGTTGATGCAGTATCATAATACTTAGGAATTTTTTCAAAAATTTTCTAAGTGTTTTGGGATCCACTTAGGTGCTTTCCTTCCGGCCTTGACCGTGGTGTCCGCTCCGTCCTGGCGCTGAGTCTCTCCCCATTATGGGCAGATGGTTTGGGTGATTTGCCAAGTGTTGAACCAGTGTCGTTGTCGGCCTGCATTCCTTTGTTGTGGCCGATAAGGGCATCTTCACCTTAGTCTTTTGGACTTTGAATTTTTCCCAAGTACATATGCAAGGCGTAGGTAGCTAACGGCCTTGGAATATATATGTACCCGCTTCGTCCAGAGTTCTTCCACTTGAGTTCTTAGAGGATTTTCCAAGTGTAAATGTCGGGCATTTACTTCTTTGCGGTACCGCTGTCGGCCAAGGAGGTGGTCCTACCTTCGTCGGCCAGCCATGGTTCCTTGTTGAGGAATCCTCTTTTATTTTTTCTCAGGATTTTTTCTAAGTGTTTGGTAAACACTTGAACCAATTCCCAGAGAACTTTCGCTTGACCAACAGCCTTGGTTCCAGTGCCTGTATCGGCTATCCTGGCTGTTGTGGCAAGTAAGGATTGTTTCCTATTTGCTTGATTCTTCCGCGGGTGTGTGCAGTGCCCGTGTAATACCCCGAAAATTTGAGAGAATTTGGGAAATAATTAAAATTGTGTTTCATATTGTTTACACGGTCTTTAGGTCGTTTATTATGTTTGGTTTAGTGTTTGGGACAAAGGGGAGGTCCAAATGGGGAAGAAACGGGGCAAAAACTAAGGTTTGGGGCGTCTGGGGTCACGCACGGCGTGCGTGGAAGGTACGCACGCGTGTGTCCCTATTTTATCATAATGCGGCTCAAACTTCGGAAATTCACTATAAATACATCCCTAACCCGATTTTCCTCATTCCAAAAACCCTAGGACCGCCTCTTCAAGCTATATCTATTCCAGATCTTAAATATTAACATAAACAACACGATTTTTGATTCCAAGAACGTGATCAAACAATCCAATCTTCCGGCAAGTCGTTTGTTGCCTAATTCGCATCATGTATCCGTTTTCTTGATTTCTCTCTCTTAAATTGTGATCCTTCGACCCTATCACTTCCTAGGGACGTTTGAATGACTCATCAAGCTAGGTTTCACGTTTAGGATTCGTTGCTAGCCTCGAGGTAAGGACTATTGCAACCAAAATTACTATTTTGCCCCTATATTGTATAAACTAGACTTTGTGCTATGATTTGAGTTTCTTTCTAAAATTTTATGGACAATTCGGCTATAATAGTATGAGTATGATGATGTATGCTTTTCTGGGAATTTATGAACGTGTGATTTTTGGTGAATTTATCAAATCAGTTTATCATGGCTAAAATTGTGATTTTTGATGATTGTTCTTTTGGGATTGGAAAATTTTGGTGATTATTTTGGTATGAGTTGAAGAATGATTTGAGACTATTATAACTGTTCATATTGAAAATATATTTATGGACGGTTACTAATTTATAAAGTCAATTCTTAGTCTATTTATTTAAATTAAGCCATATAAAACTAGTTAAGTAATTAAATAAGGAAATATTAGTATTAATGGTGAAATAAATAAATCACTGAGGTTGAAAAATAATATTCTGGACTAAAAATAATGTTTGAATAAAATAAGGAAAATAAATATTTTCGGTTATGAAAATAAAGTAATTAGATAATAATTAGAGAAAATTAATGGTGATTATTAAATAAAAAATGGATGTTGTAGTCAATAAAATTCGGATATTTTATTTAATATTAGAATTCAAATATTGTAATTAATGGCTGAATTAATAAGGTAATTTGATTAATAAAAAATGATTAACCAAAGTTTATGCGAATAATAAAATAAAAGGGGAAAATCGGGTAAAGTAATTACAAATAGAATAAGTGACTAATTTATCATATTTAATTAAAAAGGTGATTATCTAGAGACCGGATTAGAGGAGGATAACTAGGAGCATCAGGACTTAAGGTAAGTTTCTCTGCCAATCCAAAATTGTTTCCTCGTATTATATGCTTATTATGCATTATGTGATTAAGTGTGAATTGTAAATTTTGTGTATGTGATTTTGAGGAGATATTATATATATGGTAGTTAAGAAATATAAATCAAGTACTTTTGGGGTATTAAATATTTTTAAATACCTTTGAGATTTTTTAGAGAAATTAAGAAGCATTTTTGAAGTATTGTTAAGCAAAGATAAAATTTACATTTTCATAAGAAGATAGCATCTCGGGAGTAATCCGAGGTGTCGGTTTTTCCACATCCGGATAAATGTGGAGGGTGATTAGAGCTACTACTACTAAGAAGTACAGTTTGGATCTATGATCCCTTTTAAGTAAGATTTGGATCTATGATCCCTTTTAAGTGAGATTTGGATCTATGATCCCTTTTAAGAAGAAGTTATAGTAGTAGTCCCTAATCATTCAAGAATTTTATAATTGGGGTGGTTGGGTTCCGACCACTCGGGATGACTTACTACTCGGAGGGCTTGGAATCCCTTTTAGGGGGTGTGCACACTTAAGGTAGTCGTTTCGTTTCCAACAGAGCAGTTGTGGTACCGGCACTTGTTCGGGGTGGCCGTCCGTAACCACGGTCCACCGGGCTCTACCGAAAGGTTAAGCACCGCCCTTCTAAATTACTAGGAAGTTAGAGAAGAAGTGATTTTTTTTGAGGAAATCAAAGAGAAGAGTTATTATGAAATTTTAAAGAGAAGTTGAGCATTTTTGTAAAGAAGAAGTTTGAGAAAAATCAAAGTGAAAAGAATTTTGATGGTGTGAGTATTTTTATATATTATTATATAAAAATCTATTTTTAGCCAAACCTGATTATTTTACGGGGTTGGGTAGTACTTACTTAGCTCTAAAGCTAATTTTTGTTATTTTTCTTGTCTCTCTCTTCTCCCTTAAATTTTATCAGGTGATGAGTTGGATACCTATGTGGATTGACGGATTGCTCGAGCTTGAGTGCGAATTAGAAGATGCCTTAGTTAAATCTAGTCATAAATCAAACATTTACTTACTATTACGTTAGTTTTTATTGTTTTACTTTGAGTTGCCTGTGCATTCGGTTAAGAGATGACCGAATGTGGCGGTAACACTCATTTCCCTTTTAGACTTCCGCTGTATTTCTTCAACTCTTTGATGAATGAATAAAGTATTTCTTTTAAATATATCAATGTTTTGAGCGGGAAATTTAGGGGTGTTACAAATTGGTATCAGAGAGCCTTTGTTTTTCAAAATCTTTTAAAGATTTTCAAAAACTTTTTGAATTAAAATATTATTTTCATTAATTAGGATTAATGAATCTTATTAGGGAGGATTTTTATGGCTTAGGCGCGTGTGAGATTGTGTGATTGGTTTTTTGTTGTTGTATTTTGTGATGTCTTGGATTGATTTGAGATTTGTGAATTGAATGGAATTTTTCCAATGGTTGCTTGTAGGTGTTCCTTATCCTAGAGTCTATTGTGAGTTAGTCAACTTGAGAATAGTTATGAGTATATTCCTAGTATTCTATATCTTGTGATCTTAGGTAGAACTTGGTAGGGATCTGTAAGAGTTCCTAATATTCTGAACTTTGTGGCTCTCTTTTGTAAGAACTATGGCAACCCATAGGAACGTGGTTGAGGTAAGTAAACTCTTAGTATTCTATATCTAGAGCCCTTTTGATAAGGTATTTCCTTCAGTGTTTCATCTCGACTGTATTTTGACTTGAGCTTCGGGGACGAAGCGTCCTTTAAGGGGGGGAGAATGTAATACCCCGAAAATTTGAGAAAATTTGGGAAATAATTAAAATTGTGTTTCATATTGTTTACACGGTCTTTAGGTCGTTTATTATGTTTGGTTTAGTGTTTGGGACAAAGGGGAGGTCCAAATGGGGAAGAAACGGGGCAAAAACTAAGGTTTGGGGCGTCTGGGGTCACGCACGGCGTGCGTGGAAGGTACGCACGCGTGTGTCCCTATTTTATCATAATGCGGCTCAAACTTCGGAAATTCACTATAAATACATCCCTAACCCGATTTTCCTCATTCCAAAAACCCTAGGACCGCCTCTTCAAGCTATATCTATTCCAGATCTTAAATATTAACATAAACAACACGATTTTTGATTCCAAGAACGTGATCAAACAATCCAATCTTCCGGCAAGTCGTTTGTTGCCTAATTCGCATCATGTATCCGTTTTCTTGATTTCTCTCTCTTAAATTGTGATCCTTCGACCCTATCACTTCCTAGGGACGTTTGAATGACTCATCAAGCTAGGTTTCACGTTTAGGATTCGTTGCTAGCCTCGAGGTAAGGACTATTGCAACCAAAATTACTATTTTGCCCCTATATTGTATAAACTAGACTTTGTGCTATGATTTGAGTTTCTTTCTAAAATTTTATGGACAATTCGGCTATAATAGTATGAGTATGATGATGTATGCTTTTCTGGGAATTTATGAACGTGTGATTTTTGGTGAATTTATCAAATCAGTTTATCATGGCTAAAATTGTGATTTTTGATGATTGTTCTTTTGGGATTGGAAAATTTTGGTGATTATTTTGGTATGAGTTGAAGAATGATTTGAGACTATTATAACTGTTCATATTGAAAATATATTTATGGACGGTTACTAATTTATAAAGTCAATTCTTAGTCTATTTATTTAAATTAAGCCATATAAAACTAGTTAAGTAATTAAATAAGGAAATATTAGTATTAATGGTGAAATAAATAAATCACTGAGGTTGAAAAATAATATTCTGGACTAAAAATAATGTTTGAATAAAATAAGGAAAATAAATATTTTCGGTTATGAAAATAAAGTAATTAGATAATAATTAGAGAAAATTAATGGTGATTATTAAATAAAAAATGGATGTTGTAGTCAATAAAATTCGGATATTTTATTTAATATTAGAATTCAAATATTGTAATTAATGGCTGAATTAATAAGGTAATTTGATTAATAAAAAATGATTAACCAAAGTTTATGCGAATAATAAAATAAAAGGGGAAAATCGGGTAAAGTAATTACAAATAGAATAAGTGACTAATTTATCATATTTAATTAAAAAGGTGATTATCTAGAGACCGGATTAGAGGAGGATAACTAGGAGCATCAGGACTTAAGGTAAGTTTCTCTGCCAATCCAAAATTGTTTCCTCGTATTATATGCTTATTATGCATTATGTGATTAAGTGTGAATTGTAAATTTTGTGTATGTGATTTTGAGGAGATATTATATATATGGTAGTTAAGAAATATAAATCAAGTACTTTTGGGGTATTAAATATTTTTAAATACCTTTGAGATTTTTTAGAGAAATTAAGAAGCATTTTTGAAGTATTGTTAAGCAAAGATAAAATTTACATTTTCATAAGAAGATAGCATCTCGGGAGTAATCCGAGGTGTCGGTTTTTCCACATCCGGATAAATGTGGAGGGTGATTAGAGCTACTACTACTAAGAAGTACAGTTTGGATCTATGATCCCTTTTAAGTAAGATTTGGATCTATGATCCCTTTTAAGTGAGATTTGGATCTATGATCCCTTTTAAGAAGAAGTTATAGTAGTAGTCCCTAATCATTCAAGAATTTTATAATTGGGGTGGTTGGGTTCCGACCACTCGGGATGACTTACTACTCGGAGGGCTTGGAATCCCTTTTAGGGGGTGTGCACACTTAAGGTAGTCGTTTCGTTTCCAACAGAGCAGTTGTGGTACCGGCACTTGTTCGGGGTGGCCGTCCGTAACCACGGTCCACCGGGCTCTACCGAAAGGTTAAGCACCGCCCTTCTAAATTACTAGGAAGTTAGAGAAGAAGTGATTTTTTTTGAGGAAATCAAAGAGAAGAGTTATTATGAAATTTTAAAGAGAAGTTGAGCATTTTTGTAAAGAAGAAGTTTGAGAAAAATCAAAGTGAAAAGAATTTTGATGGTGTGAGTATTTTTATATATTATTATATAAAAATCTATTTTTAGCCAAACCTGATTATTTTACGGGGTTGGGTAGTACTTACTTAGCTCTAAAGCTAATTTTTGTTATTTTTCTTGTCTCTCTCTTCTCCCTTAAATTTTATCAGGTGATGAGTTGGATACCTATGTGGATTGACGGATTGCTCGAGCTTGAGTGCGAATTAGAAGATGCCTTAGTTAAATCTAGTCATAAATCAAACATTTACTTACTATTACGTTAGTTTTTATTGTTTTACTTTGAGTTGCCTGTGCATTCGGTTAAGAGATGACCGAATGTGGCGGTAACACTCATTTCCCTTTTAGACTTCCGCTGTATTTCTTCAACTCTTTGATGAATGAATAAAGTATTTCTTTTAAATATATCAATGTTTTGAGCGGGAAATTTAGGGGTGTTACAAATTGGTATCAGAGAGCCTTTGTTTTTCAAAATCTTTTAAAGATTTTCAAAAACTTTTTGAATTAAAATATTATTTTCATTAATTAGGATTAATGAATCTTATTAGGGAGGATTTTTATGGCTTAGGCGCGTGTGAGATTGTGTGATTGGTTTTTTGTTGTTGTATTTTGTGATGTCTTGGATTGATTTGAGATTTGTGAATTGAATGGAATTTTTCCAATGGTTGCTTGTAGGTGTTCCTTATCCTAGAGTCTATTGTGAGTTAGTCAACTTGAGAATAGTTATGAGTATATTCCTAGTATTCTATATCTTGTGATCTTAGGTAGAACTTGGTAGGAATCTGTAAGAGTTCATAATATTCTGAACTTTGTGGCTCTCTTTTGTAAGAACTATGGCAACCCATAGGAACGTGGTTGAGGTAAGTAAACTCTTAGTATTCTATATCTAGAGCCCTTTTGATAAGGTATTTCCTTCAGTGTTTCATCTCGACTGTATTTTGACTTGAGCTTCGGGGACGAAGCGTCCTTTAAGGGGGGGAGAATGTAATACCCCGAAAATTTGAGAAAATTTGGGAAATAATTAAAATTGTGTTTCATATTGTTTACACGGTCTTTAGGTCGTTTATTATGTTTGGTTTAGTGTTTGGGACAAAGGGGAGGTCCAAATGGGGAAGAAACGGGGCAAAAACTAAGGTTTGGGGCGTCTGGGGTCACGCACGGCGTGCGTGGAAGGTACGCACGCGTGTGTCCCTATTTTATCATAATGCGGCTCAAACTTCGGAAATTCACTATAAATACATCCCTAACCCGATTTTCCTCATTCCAAAAACCCTAGGACCGCCTCTTCAAGCTATATCTATTCCAGATCTTAAATATTAACATAAACAACACGATTTTTGATTCCAAGAACGTGATCAAACAATCCAATCTTCCGGCAAGTCGTTTGTTGCCTAATTCGCATCATGTATCCGTTTTCTTGATTTCTCTCTCTTAAATTGTGATCCTTCTACCCTATCACTTCCTAGGGACGTTTGAATGACTCATCAAGCTAGGTTTCACGTTTAGGATTCGTTGCTAGCCTCGAGGTAAGGACTATTGCAACCAAAATTACTATTTTGCCCCTATATTGTATAAACTAGACTTTGTGCTATGATTTGAGTTTCTTTCTAAAATTTTATGGACAATTCGGCTATAATAGTATGAGTATGATGATGTATGCTTTTCTGGGAATTTATGAACGTGTGATTTTTGGTGAATTTATCAAATCAGTTTATCATGGCTAAAATTGTGATTTTTGATGATTGTTCTTTTGGGATTGGAAAATTTTGGTGATTATTTTGGTATGAGTTGAAGAATGATTTGAGACTATTATAACTGTTCATATTGAAAATATATTTATGGACGGTTACTAATTTATAAAGTCAATTCTTAGTCTATTTATTTAAATTAAGCCATATAAAACTAGTTAAGTAATTAAATAAGGAAATATTAGTATTAATGGTGAAATAAATAAATCACTGAGGTTGAAAAATAATATTCTGGACTAAAAATAATGTTTGAATAAAATAAGGAAAATAAATATTTTCGGTTATGAAAATAAAGTAATTAGATAATAATTAGAGAAAATTAATGGTGATTATTAAATAAAAAATGGATGTTGTAGTCAATAAAATTCGGATATTTTATTTAATATTAGAATTCAAATATTGTAATTAATGGCTGAATTAATAAGATAATTTGATTAATAAAAAATGATTAACCAAAGTTTATGCGAATAATAAAATAAAAGGGGAAAATCGGGTAAAGTAATTACAAATAGAATAAGTGACTAATTTATCATATTTAATTAAAAAGGTGATTATCTAGAGACCGGATTAGAGGAGGATAACTAGGAGCATCAGGACTTAAGGTAAGTTTCTCTGCCAATTCAAAATTGTTTCCTCGTATTATATGCTTATTATGCATTATGTGATTAAGTGTGAATTGTAAATTTTGTGTATGTGATTTTGAGGAGATATTATATATATGGTAGTTAAGAAATATAAATCAAGTACTTTTGGGGTATTAAATATTTTTAAATACCTTTGAGATTTTTTAGAGAAATTAAGAAGCATTTTTGAAGTATTGTTAAGCAAAGATAAAATTTACATTTTCATAAGAAGATAGCATCTCGGGAGTAATCCGAGGTGTCGGTTTTTCCACATCCGGATAAATGTGGAGGGTGATTAGAGCTACTACTACTAAGAAGTACAGTTTGGATCTATGATCCCTTTTAAGTAAGATTTGGATCTATGATCCCTTTTAAGTGAGATTTGGATCTATGATCCCTTTTAAGAAGAAGTTATAGTAGTAGTCCCTAATCATTCAAGAATTTTATAATTGGGGTGGTTGGGTTCCGACCACTCGGGATGACTTACTACTCGGAGGGCTTGGAATCCCTTTTAGGGGGTGTGCACACTTAAGGTAGTCGTTTCGTTTCCAACAGAGCAGTTGTGGTACCGGCACTTGTTCGGGGTGGCCGTCCGTAACCACGGTCCACCGGGCTCTACCGAAAGGTTAAGCACCGGCCTTCTAAATTACTAGGAAGTTAGAGAAGAAGTGATTTTTTTTGAGGAAATCAAAGAGAAGAGTTATTATGAAATTTTAAAGAGAAGTTGAGCATTTTTGTAAAGAAGAAGTTTGAGAAAAATCAAAGTGAAAAGAATTTTGATGGTGTGAGTATTTTTATATATTATTATATAAAAATCTATTTTTAGCCAAACCTGATTATTTTACGGGGTTGGGTAGTACTTACTTAGCTCTAAAGCTAATTTTTGTTATTTTTCTTGTCTCTCTCTTCTCCCTTAAATTTTATCAGGTGATGAGTTGGATACCTATGTGGATTGACGGATTGCTCGAGCTTGAGTGCGAATTAGAAGATGCCTTAGTTAAATCTAGTCATAAATCAAACATTTACTTACTATTACGTTAGTTTTTATTGTTTTACTTTGAGTTGCCTGTGCATTCGGTTAAGAGATGACCGAATGTGGCGGTAACACTCATTTCCCTTTTAGACTTCCGCTGTATTTCTTCAACTCTTTGATGAATGAATAAAGTATTTCTTTTAAATATATCAATGTTTTGAGCGGGAAATTTAGGGGTGTTACAAATTGGTATCAGAGAGCCTTTGTTTTTCAAAATCTTTTAAAGATTTTCAAAAACTTTTTGAATTAAAATATTATTTTCATTAATTAGGATTAATGAATCTTATTAGGGAGGATTTTTATGGCTTAGGCGCGTGTGAGATTGTGTGATTGGTTTTTTGTTGTTGTATTTTGTGATGTCTTGGATTGATTTGAGATTTGTGAATTGAATGGAATTTTTCCAATGGTTGCTTGTAGGTGTTCCTTATCCTAGAGTCTATTGTGAGTTAGTCAACTTGAGAATAGTTATGAGTATATTCCTAGTATTCTATATCTTGTGATCTTAGGTAGAACTTGGTAGGGATCTGTAAGAGTTCCTAATATTCTGAACTTTGTGGCTCTCTTTTGTAAGAACTATGGCAACCCATAGGAACGTGGTTGAGGTAAGTAAACTCTTAGTATTCTATATCTAGAGCCCTTTTGATAAGGTATTTCCTTCAGTGTTTCATCTCGACTGTATTTTGACTTGAGCTTCGGGGACGAAGCGTCCTTTAAGGGGGGGAGAATGTAATACCCCGAAAATTTGAGAAAATTTGGGAAATAATTAAAATTGTGTTTCATATTGTTTACACGGTCTTTAGGTCGTTTATTATGTTTGGTTTAGTGTTTGGGACAAAGGGGAGGTCCAAATGGGGAAGAAACGGGGCAAAAACTAAGGTTTGGGGCGTCTGGGGTCACGCACGGCGTGCGTGGAAGGTACGCACGCGTGTGTCCCTATTTTATCATAATGCGGCTCAAACTTCGGAAATTCACTATAAATACATCCCTAACCCGATTTTCCTCATTCCAAAAACCCTAGGACCGCCTCTTCAAGCTATATCTATTCCAGATCTTAAATATTAACATAAACAACACGATTTTTGATTCCAAGAACGTGATCAAACAATCCAATCTTCCGGCAAGTCGTTTGTTGCCTAATTCGCATCATGTATCCGTTTTCTTGATTTCTCTCTCTTAAATTGTGATCCTTCTACCCTATCACTTCCTAGGGACGTTTGAATGACTCATCAAGCTAGGTTTCACGTTTAGGATTCGTTGCTAGCCTCGAGGTAAGGACTATTGCAACCAAAATTACTATTTTGCCCCTATATTGTATAAACTAGACTTTGTGCTATGATTTGAGTTTCTTTCTAAAATTTTATGGACAATTCGGCTATAATAGTATGAGTATGATGATGTATGCTTTTCTGGGAATTTATGAACGTGTGATTTTTGGTGAATTTATCAAATCAGTTTATCATGGCTAAAATTGTGATTTTTGATGATTGTTCTTTTGGGATTGGAAAATTTTGGTGATTATTTTGGTATGAGTTGAAGAATGATTTGAGACTATTATAACTGTTCATATTGAAAATATATTTATGGACGGTTACTAATTTATAAAGTCAATTCTTAGTCTATTTATTTAAATTAAGCCATATAAAACTAGTTAAGTAATTAAATAAGGAAATATTAGTATTAATGGTGAAATAAATAAATCACTGAGGTTGAAAAATAATATTCTGGACTAAAAATAATGTTTGAATAAAATAAGGAAAATAAATATTTTCGGTTATGAAAATAAAGTAATTAGATAATAATTAGAGAAAATTAATGGTGATTATTAAATAAAAAATGGATGTTGTAGTCAATAAAATTCGGATATTTTATTTAATATTAGAATTCAAATATTGTAATTAATGGCTGAATTAATAAGATAATTTGATTAATAAAAAATGATTAACCAAAGTTTATGCGAATAATAAAATAAAAGGGGAAAATCGGGTAAAGTAATTACAAATAGAATAAGTGACTAATTTATCATATTTAATTAAAAAGGTGATTATCTAGAGACCGGATTAGAGGAGGATAACTAGGAGCATCAGGACTTAAGGTAAGTTTCTCTGCCAATTCAAAATTGTTTCCTCGTATTATATGCTTATTATGCATTATGTGATTAAGTGTGAATTGTAAATTTTGTGTATGTGATTTTGAGGAGATATTATATATATGGTAGTTAAGAAATATAAATCAAGTACTTTTGGGGTATTAAATATTTTTAAATACCTTTGAGATTTTTTAGAGAAATTAAGAAGCATTTTTGAAGTATTGTTAAGCAAAGATAAAATTTACATTTTCATAAGAAGATAGCATCTCGGGAGTAATCCGAGGTGTCGGTTTTTCCACATCCGGATAAATGTGGAGGGTGATTAGAGCTACTACTACTAAGAAGTACAGTTTGGATCTATGATCCCTTTTAAGTAAGATTTGGATCTATGATCCCTTTTAAGTGAGATTTGGATCTATGATCCCTTTTAAGAAGAAGTTATAGTAGTAGTCCCTAATCATTCAAGAATTTTATAATTGGGGTGGTTGGGTTCCGACCACTCGGGATGACTTACTACTCGGAGGGCTTGGAATCCCTTTTAGGGGGTGTGCACACTTAAGGTAGTCGTTTCGTTTCCAACAGAGCAGTTGTGGTACCGGCACTTGTTCGGGGTGGCCGTCCGTAACCACGGTCCACCGGGCTCTACCGAAAGGTTAAGCACCGGCCTTCTAAATTACTAGGAAGTTAGAGAAGAAGTGATTTTTTTTGAGGAAATCAAAGAGAAGAGTTATTATGAAATTTTAAAGAGAAGTTGAGCATTTTTGTAAAGAAGAAGTTTGAGAAAAATCAAAGTGAAAAGAATTTTGATGGTGTGAGTATTTTTATATATTATTATATAAAAATCTATTTTTAGCCAAACCTGATTATTTTACGGGGTTGGGTAGTACTTACTTAGCTCTAAAGCTAATTTTTGTTATTTTTCTTGTCTCTCTCTTCTCCCTTAAATTTTATCAGGTGATGAGTTGGATACCTATGTGGATTGACGGATTGCTCGAGCTTGAGTGCGAATTAGAAGATGCCTTAGTTAAATCTAGTCATAAATCAAACATTTACTTACTATTACGTTAGTTTTTATTGTTTTACTTTGAGTTGCCTGTGCATTCGGTTAAGAGATGACCGAATGTGGCGGTAACACTCATTTCCCTTTTAGACTTCCGCTGTATTTCTTCAACTCTTTGATGAATGAATAAAGTATTTCTTTTAAATATATCAATGTTTTGAGCGGGAAATTTAGGGGTGTTACAGCCCGCTTCGTCCTGGTCATCCTCAGGATTGTGATTCTGTGTTTTCATACCAAGCGTTGGTGCTTCAAAGGACAGTGGCCGATGAAGGTCACCTCTCGCGTGTCACCCAACCGATGCGGTTAGGGGTTTATAGGCGTGTGTTTCGGCCTTGATCATTCCCTTGTAGTGCGTGGACGTGTCGTCCATGTTACCTGTTTGTGGTACTACACTTGTGTTCAACTGATATGTACTTGGCCAAATTGGGCCTGGATTGTGGGGATTTTTTTTCTTTGCTCGAGGCCGGCTAGTGTGCACGGCCGTCGGCTTCCCTCTTTTTCCCTTATAATTTTTTTTTGTTTCGGGGGGTATCCTTCTTTCAGGCTTCGGCCGAAGGGTGTGCTCGTCCTTCAGCCGGTTCGGACTTCGTTTATAATGTCCGTGATCTCAAGGCGGGTCCCGTCGCCTATTTATGACGCGGGCTAGACTTTTGGTCGGTTTCCATCGGCTGTCGTTGCCCATCCCTGAGTTTTGGGATTTTGTCACCTCGGCCATGATTTCAGGCCTGTCGTCCTGCGATCTGGCGCGTGGACGACGCGGTGAGCTTCCCGTTTCAAGACGCTGGCCGTTTGCGGGCCCCTCGTCCTGGGGACATCGTCGGCCATACCTGAGCGTTTCACTTCTAGGCTTACAGGGCCAGGACGATTTGCTCTCTCAGCTAGGCCTGAGCCCTTCGCTGATACAACATACAATGGAGCGCCTGAGCTTGTTGCTCGTAGGCTTCAAATGCAAGGGGCCTCGTCGGCCATGCTTGAGCCTTTTGCTCTAAGGTGGCCGACGGGGGCACCTGCTAATGTTTTACTTTAAATTCCAGAGAAAAAATCAGAACATGATTTTATTCATAAGTGGCTCGAGGCCGAGGGTGGCGTTCAATCAGTAACCCGTCAAGGGGTGAGGGCTTCGCCGTCTGCACCTCCTTCGGATCACTGATAAAACTTCACTAGATGGTGTATATTCCACGTTCGTGGTACATTGGACCCATTTGGGCGTTTAAGCTTGTAGGTGCCAGGTTTGACCACGACACTGACGATGTAGGGCCCTTCGTACTTCAATGCTAGCTTGCCACCCTCTGTCGGCTGGCTTGCTTCCCTTCGGCGGAGGACGTAGTCCCCCACCTGAAATTCCCGGGAACGTACCTTGGCGTCATAGTATGATTTTACTTGACGCCGGTAGTTCTCTGCTCGGACGTAAGCTTGCTCACGGCTCTCATCAACCAGGTGTAGGTCAATCTTCATGTTCTCTTCGTTGGTGTCAGGCTCATATTGTTCCACCCGCCGGCTGGGGATGGCCACTTCCGTGGGTGCCTTTGCTTCAAAGCCGTAGCACAGGGCGAAAGGTGTTTCGCCTGTCGCCCTCCTCGGCGTGGTCCTGTAGCACCACAGGATGTTGGGGAGCTCGTCGACCCAACTACCTCCTGCGGCCTGGAGGTTCTTCTTCAGCCCTTCCATAATTGTTCTGTTGGCGTTCTCGACCTGCCCGTTGCCCTGAGGATAGGCAACGGAGGAGAAACGGTGCCTCACCCCAAACTCCCGGAGGAGCTCCTGGAAAGGGGCTGCCTCGAATTGGGTGCCGTTGTCTGATATAATCTCCTGGGGGACGCCAAAGCGTGTGATGATGTTCTTGTAAACAAATCTTTGGCATCTGGCCCCCGTGATGCTGGCCAGGGGTTCCGCCTCGACCCACTTGGTGAAGTAGTCGACAGCGACGATGATGTAGCGGTTATTCCCGGCGGCTCTGGGCAGGGGGGCGACCAGGTCAATCCCCCATCTGGAGAATGGAATTGCGGTGCTGACAGGGGCATAATTGACAGCTGGCCGACCAGGGGCCTTCTGGAGCACCTGGCAGGTGGTGCACTTCCTGGCCAGGTCAGCGCAGTCGCGTGCCATCGTCGGCCAGAAGAAACCCTGGACGACGAGACGCCGGGACATGCTGAAAGGGCCCTGGTGTGAGGAGCAGACGCCACAATGAACTTCTTCCATGGCTGTGTCGGCCTCGTCCTGGTGTAGGCATCGGAGGAGAGTGCCATTATAGGACCGTTTGTAAAGTTTGCCATCTTCGATGGTGTAGCTTGGGGCCCTGAGTTTGGCAAGTTTGGCCCTCTCCTCGTCCGGGGGCAGCTCCCCCGTTGTGATGAAGGTGGCGATGTCGGAGATCCAGTCCTCTGGTCGCTGTTGGACGCACAAGACGGGGCTGGCATGGATGCTGGACATGCTCAACTCCTCGATCTTGGCCAACTGGGAGATGTGCTCCGGGGTGTCCGAGCTGAGCTTGGAGAGGATGTCGGCTTCGGCGTTCTCGGCCCTGGGGATCTGAGTAATCTCGTGGGTTTCAAACGCTTTCAGCAACTCCTCCTCCGCTTGTTTATACTGCTTCATCCGGCCTTCCTTTGCTTCGTATGATCCCTCCACCTGGCCCACTACCAGTTTGGAGTCGCACTTGATTTTGAGGTGCTTGGCCTTGAGGCCGGCGGCGAGTCTGAGACCGCTGAGGAGGGCCTCATACTCGGCTTCGTTGTTGGATACCCTGAAGTTGAAGCGGATGGCATAGTAAGCTCTGAATCCTTCAGGGGATATGAGGACGACGCCGCCGCCGCATGATTTCGCGGCCGACGAGCCGTCAGTGAACAGGGTCCACGTATCGTCCGGCTCCGGCCCGGGGTTGGCGACGACCGTCTCCCTTGCTGTGCATTCAATGACGAAGTCGGCCAAGGCTTGCCCTTTGATGGATGGCCTCGGCTTGATCTCAATCTGAAACTGGCTGAGGAAGATCGCCCATTTCACCATCCTCGAGGAGCTTGTGGGGCTCCTCATGAGTGCGCCAAGAGGCTGCTGGGTGAGCACATGGACGGTGTGGGCTTGGAAATAGTGCCCCAGCTTCTTCACTGTGTGGACGATGGCCAGCACCGTCTTCTCGATGGGGGAGTACCTGAGCTCGGCCTCCCTAAGTGTCTTGCTGATGTAGAAGATGGCCTTCTGCACCCCTTCGTCCTCACGGATGAGCACGGAGCTGATCGCCGACGTGCTCACCCCTAAGTACAAGAAGAGGGTTTCGCCGGCTCTGGGCTTGGAGAGCACGGGTGGGGACGACAGGTACCTCTTCAATTCGTCGAATGCTCCCTGGCACTCCGTTGTCCACTTGAAGCTGTTTGCCTTACGCATGATCTGGAAGAAGGGGAGTGCCCTCTCGGCTGACCTGGAGAGGAACCGGTTTAGGGCCGCCAGGCGCCCCGTCAGTCGCTGTACCTCCTTGACGTTGCGGGGCGGCTCCATGTTGATGATAGCCTGCGTCTTCTCCGGGTTTATCTCGATGCCTCTTCGGCTGACCATGTAGCCGAGGAACCTGCCACCCTGGACGCCGAAGGCGCATTTCTTGGGGTTGAGGCGGAGCCTGAACTCCTTCATTATCTCAAAGATTTCCCGGAGGTCGTCGGCGTGGGAGGTGGCCTGCCTGCTCTTGACGATCATGTCGTCGACGTACGCCTCCATCGTCCGGCCAAGGACCGCTCTGAAGATCTTGGCCACCATCCTAGTGTAGGTGGCGCCGGAGTTTTTGAGTCCGAAGGCCATGACGAGATAGCAAAAGATTCCTTCTGGGGTCATGAATGCCGTCTTCTCAGCGTCATCTTCATGCATGGAGATTTGGTGATACCCTCTGAAAGCATCGAGGAACGACATCAACTCGCACCCCGCCGTCTCGTCCACCAGCTGATCAATGTTGGGGAGAGGGAACGGGTCCATGGGGCACGCCTTGTTCAGGTCAGTGTAGTCAACACACATTCTGAACGTCGGCGGTTTTTGTGCGAGGACGACGTTGGCCAACCATGTCGGATACTTCACCTCTTTGATGTGTTTGATTGAGAGGAGCATGGCGACCTCCCCTTTGACGAAGTCCCGCCTGTCGGCGGACAAGTAGCGCCGCTTCTGTTTGACCGGCGCGGAGGCCGGATCGACGGTCAGCCGGTGAGTAATCACCTGGCGGCTGATGCCTGGCATATCGTCCGAGCCCCACGCGAAGACAACGGCGTATGACCGTAGGACGAGGAGGATGGCGTCTCGTTGGCCCTGGGGGAGTTGCTTTCCGACCCTGAGAACCCGCTCCGGCCGGGAGGTATCCAGGGGGATCTCCTCGGCCGGCTCCGCATGTGGCCTCTCCTCGTCCATGGCGACGGCGGCCGTAATGGTGTCTATCCGCTGTCCTTCCCTTTCGACCGGCCTCGTTAGCTTGAGGTAGCAAGCTCTGGCTATCCTCTGATTTCCCCTGGCGTAGCCGATGCCGTCATTGGTGGGGAACTTCAAGCATAGGTGCTTCATCGAGATGATGGCCTCCAAGTCCTCCAGCGCTGGCCGGCCCAAGATCAGGTTGTGGGCGCACTGGAGGTTGACCACCATGAACTCCATGTCAATTTTGGCATGGTGGGGGCCGTCACCGACTTCCACGGGGAGGACTATCGTGCCCTCGGAGTCGATAGAGTCCCCGGTGAAGCCGGATAACGGGGTCTTGATCGGCTTCAGCAGAGCTCTGTCCAGCTTCAGCTGCTTGAAGGTGTCCAAGTACATCACATTGACGGAGCTCCCCGTATCGATGTAAGTACGGTGGATGATGGAGTCACCGATCTCACATCGGATGACGAGGGCGTCCCTGTGTGATTCCGTACCCGGAGGCAGATCCTTGTCGGAGAAGGTGATCGCCTCCGTTCGCTGCTTCTTTGGCTGGGGGGGAACGTGGGATACCTCCCCAATGTAAAGGGATTGGGCCCATTTCTTTCTCTGAGTGGCGGAGTCCCCCCCAGTGTTCCCGCCTACGATGAGGTGGATGTGATTCTTCTTTGGTGGAGGCTCTTCGAAGTCCTCGTCGTCGCTGAGCCTACCGATCTCCCGCTTCTTCGCAGAGGGTTCGCCCCCATGTTTGCCGGTGTTTACCCAAGTGTTCTTGCGTGGGCCACCTTTGACAAACTGGGAGAGTTCCCCCTGGCGAATAAGGCGCTCGATGGCCTTTTTCAGTGTGATGCAATCGTCGGTGTTGTGCGACGAGTTTTTGTGGAACCGGCAGTACGTGCCGCCCTGCTGGATGGCAAGGATCTCCTCGGCCGGCCGAGGAGCCTGCTCGATGAGGCCGTGCTTCTCGGCATAATCGAGGATGGTGCCGACCGGGTGGGTGAGGGTCACCCCCGGCCGTTCCAGCCTCGGACGCCAGTGGCGGTCTTTCTTACTCTGTCCACCAGAGCCGTGACGGCCCTGGGCACCCTGGCCGGCCGGGGACGGACCCGGGGCCGGCGAAGGATTTGTCTTCTTGGGGGGATGGCCCCCCTCTCTCTTGTGATTGTGGAGCTCGTCGGCGTCGGCGTACAAGCCTCCGCGCTGGAGTGCCTTGGCGTACGACCTCGGGGGGTCGGTGATGAGGCTCCTAGCGTACGGGGAGCTACGGAGGGCTCCCTGGTATAAGGCAAGGAGGGTGCGCTCATCGGCCCCCTCGACCTCCTCGGTCTCCCTCGTCCACCGATCGATGAATGACCGGAGGGACTCCTCGTGCTGCTGCTTGATGGAGAGGAGGTGGGTGAAATACTTCTTTGCGCGCTTCCTCCCCGCAAAGTGAGTGAGGAAACGCTGGGCGAGATCCTGCCACGAGTCGATACTTCCTTCTGGGAGCCCGTTGAACCACTCGTACGCTGGCCCCTCGAGAGTAGAGAGGAACCAACGGCAGAGGTATTCGTCGGACGCGTTCACCATCAGCATGTTGTTCTGGTAACGGCTGAAGTGCTCCTGGGGGTCCGACCGGCCATTGTAGGACTTGATGGCGTTCCCTCTGTACTTCTCAGGGATGGGGGCCGAGAGGACCCTGTTGGTGAAAGGGGTCCTAGTCCTGACCTGGATGATGGGGTCACCCCGCCCTTCGGCCAGCTCCCTCTCCAGGGCGCTAACTTTGTTCATGAGCGCGTTGAGGCCGGGGTCGTTGGAGGCGCCGGCCGTAGGGATGTTGGCCGACTGCTTGGCCTCCATCTGAGCTAGCCTCCTTTCCAGCTGGGCGATGACCTCGTCCCGAGGGTCCCTGTTGGCCGCAGCGGCGCCCGGCTGGTTCCTTAGGCGCTCGTTGTGAGCCGCGTTGATCTGGTGACGCACGTCATCCTCGTGCAACTTCCCCTTGCCCTTATCCGGGCGGGGCTGGTCCGCTGTCCGGGACACAGACCCCAAGCTTTCCCTTGGCGAGCCAGGACGAGGATCACCAATCCGTCCCGCCATCCTCTCCGAAACCGGACGACGGCGCGTGTCACCTAGCCTATTGAAGGCAGAGGCTTTTCCACGCGCTGGGGTCTGCCCGGGCCGAAGAGGGGAAGCAGGGTGGGAGTGGGACGACGCCGTGTCCTGGGCCACAACCCCCTCGTTGTTGCCTATCTGGACGGCCAACGGTTGGGGTTCAGGAGGTTGAGTGACGTTCCCCCCAGTCCTTGGCAAGAGTGCGCTGAGGACGGTGGGGTTCTGAGCCAAGCTGGCGATGATAGCCGATAGTGCGGCCTGGACCTGAGGATCCACGGACGGAGAGGCCGCGGCCATAGGCTGGTCCGGGGCGTGATCCGTCTTTTCAGCTCGCTTCTTGTCCAAGCCGAGGCGGGCATCAGGGGCGCCGCCGTTGAGTTGGTTGCGGAGGTCCGTTGTGAGGTTGAAGGCCTCCTGGAAGAGATCTCCTCCGCCGGCCTGGTCGGCCGTGGCGTCCTCATCGTGCTCCCTGGGCTCATGGTCCTCAGGGATGACTTTGCTGACGAGGTTGCGGTTTGACTTAGTTCTCCCCATGATCAGTGGTTAGCTGTGCTTGGTAGCGACGAAGGGTGCTAACTTGATTGTTCTAGCTCTCAACGAGAGCACCAAATGATAGAGTATATCTCTAGAGAGAAGTGAGAGCTAGAGAGAGAAGTGCAATGATATGCTTCAATAGAATGATTTTGTAACCCCTATAACTACTCCCAAGGGGAGTATTTATAGAGAAAATTAGGGTTGGGCTCCCAAGCCTTGGGCTTGGGAGGCCCATTTACAACTGGACCGCTACTGGGCCGAATACAAAGCCACTAATGGGCTGTACAAATGAGTAAGTATAAAATCCGATTCTGTGAGGTCTTCGTGGCCGACGAGGGCATGGCCGACGAGGGCGTGGCCGACGAGGGCACGGCCGACGAGGGCACCCGGGTTCCTTGGACTCAGGACCATAATCTGAGTTGGTCCCTTTCCGACCGACGGGGGCGTCTTGGCCGACGAGGGCGCCACTCTGTTGTCTTGTGCCTTCTGCTCTTCCGAGTATGTGGGTCCGGGGGCTTAGACCCATATACTCCATCAATAGGTGTTTTGATGAGGTTGGGTCGGCTACCCGATCGGGGATCCTGAACAGTGGCTACGAAAGTGCTGAAATCTAATCATATCCGATCGGGTATGTCAATATACCCGATCAGGTATAGACCAATTATGATTTCCCCACGTTCTCTTGCTTTATTTGATCTCGTATATCTCCGGGTCAAATCATACCTGACTGGTTATTGATTATACCGAATCGGGTGTGACACCAAATCACATTTCTTGCATGATTTTTTTGTTCTCTTGCACCTTCCTTCGATCTTGTAAGATCTCTTCAATGCTCCTTTGTTGTAGATTAATTTATTCAAGCTCAAGATCCTCTATAGCTAATAAATTACAGTAAACTATGAAATTAAGAGGTTTGCACCGTAAATGTGCAATTACCACAACAGCACCTCATAAAAACTACTACCTCCGTCCCACTAAGATTGGGACAAGAGAAGGTGACACGATTATTAACAAAAGTGAGTTTGTGTGGTTGATATTAAATTGATAAAGTAAGAATAAAGTAAGAATGATTTAGAGGCACACAATCTTTGCCAAATTTGGTATGGGACAATCTTAGTGGGACTTCCCGAAAAGGTAAAATGGGACAATCTTAGCAGGACGGAGGAATAGAAGTAAAAACATAAACACTCAAAAGTAAATATAATGTTTTTAGATTGAGAAACCAAAAGTATAAAGCTTGTGAACTATTACCTTTTTAGGAAACCCTTTTCAGGCTTGTGCACCATTGCCCTTTCCAGCTTCCGCCTTTCCCAATTATGGTTACGTATTTGTCTAGTACCGCAAATGTTATATTTGAGAGAAATCGTTTTAATTATCATTAATCAAATCATGAGACAAAGCCTTCGTAATACAACTCGGGGTGAATTCACCCAAATTCGACTATCAGACATAGAACAGGCTGCCCTAGCTAACACGTGAGCAACTCTGTTTGCTGACCGTCTAACAAAAGAAAAGGAAATATGATTAAACCCCGAGCTAACTTCCCTTATGTCCTCTGCCAGTAGACCTTGCGTAGACAAGCCTGAGCCCGCTTGAATTTCAGAAATAGCCATCAACGAGTCCGACTCGATCTCCACAAAATCCAATGTCTGATCCTTCAGCCAGCTTAGAACTTCTTGAATGCCCAGGAGTTCAGCTTCCAATGGAGAGCAGCTGCCATCCCATTTCTTAGCCCCACACGCAACAAACATTCCGGCATCATCACGAACTACCCACCCAAGTCCACACCCTCCCCCGCCCACCGCTGCATCTACATTGGCCTTCAGCCAGCCTATCTCTGGCTTGGACCAACTGTGCACCGCCCTTGAAGGACCTCCCTGTTCTCTGTTCGATTTCGTCTGTGCAGCTTGCCAACTGTCCACAAATCCCCGAGCTTTGTGCATAAACTGTCGTGGATCAAGGTACTCTTCTTGCCACACCCGCTTATTACATTCGGGCTAGATTCCCCAACATCCCCAAGCCACTTTACACAACTCGTCCTCTTTCTTGCTCTCAAACACCTTCTGCAGGCAGTCCAAAAAACCCAATCCCTGGACCCTGCCAAACCTCCAACCCACCGCCTCCCACGCATTAAGAGCATCCAAACACAAAACAAAGAGATGAAGCAAAGATTCATCTTCTGCCCCACACAGCCCGCATCGCTCCTCACAAGCAACCCGTCTCTTTCGGAGATTCGCCGTCATGGGTAGAGTGCCGCTGCATATATGACAAAAGAGAGTTTTAATTTTGGGTGGAATATCCCAATTCCGAACTGCAGTCCATCCCACTAATCCATCCTGCTGCAATTCTCCAAATAGTCTCCGATAACAACTCTTGACTTAGAACGTGCCATTTTCCTCTCCCTTCAACCTGATTCGGCCCGACACGGCTCTCATGCTCAAGGGAATCCTACAAATCAACTCAACATCCCTGCCATTAAAGAGTGATCGACTTAAAATTGCAAGTGTACAAGTGCCAATGTAGTAATAAAATCCGGTAAAAATGTCGGGTTGATCACGAGGAACCGTTGTTTATATGATTCAAATTCGGAAAGAGTTTTAGTAAAAGACTTAGCAAAAGAGTAGAGATTTTTTTTTTCAAAGGATAATAAAAGCAACCAAGGGTTCGGGATTACTCCTAAACGACCCCTAGTAATGAATATATGTTCTTTCACCAATTCTTATGAGTGGAATGTCACTAAAGTATTCTAACTCCTGTTACGACAGCGAGATTATGATTAATTCTACGTGTGAATCCCGTCACGGTTCACATTCATCTAAAATTAATCCCATTGAAGATTAGGACATTATAAAATCCACCATATTCAATTGAGGTATATTTCTATCCACAATTAGAATATGTCTAACCTTTAAGTGCACGGTTTATAACTCAACGTTAATTGCTCAAATAAACCCAACGATATAATCATACGTTGTACACCGTAGTCATACGCATTAAAATATAAAGGAAAGATCATAATAATTTGGTTGAGAACATACATCATATCAAACACCTAGAGTGCGTAAAGTTTCATCCCTAACGTTGGTTATGGAAAATTAGCTAGAACAATTCATAACGAAATTACAAATATTGAAATGATAAAATACAATGAAATACATAAGAAATTGATACCACAACTCCAAAGCTATGGTGGACAATGCTTTCCCCAATTGAAGAACTTCTCCCAAGACCAAGGGGTTGCTCTTGAGATGCGAAAGTGGAAGTGTAGTGTGTAGAATATGGAATGCCATGTTGAGAGGGCTTCAATCCACTTAAATATGGAGTCTTCAACGGCCATTTTCGGACAAGGAAGCAAGCTCCTTAATGGGATTTGGTGTTTTTCCCAAATGATTGTGATGACCGTTGCTAATATAACGTTTCACAGTTGAAAGCCGAGCGCTTTTTGTGAAAGCTGGGCAGCTTTTGGCTTTTAAAATACGTTGACTTCGCTCCAGGGATTGAAAGCCGGGCGGCTTCCGCCAAAAGCCGGGCAGCTTTTGGCTTGATTTAATGAATTAATCCTTCGGCGCCCAAAGCAGGTCGCCTTTCACGAAAGCCGGGCGGCTTTCGTCGACTTTGGTTCCGGGCCCTTTTCTTCATCTTTGGACGACAACTGAGTAGCGGGCTGGTGAAAACCGGTCGGCATTGGTGAAAGTTGGGCGGCTTTCACCCTTTTTGTGCATTTTTCTTCTTTCCTTTTGTTCTGCGGGATGCGTTTGGTTGGCCTTCTCTTGTCGGGATTCTTCATGTGTATTCTATCATCCTCGTGTTTGGTCCAATCGTCAATAAAAGTATTTCTTGCAAAACGAGGCATATGTGTGAGAGTTTTATTCTTTTAAGTATAAAAGCGTTTATAAATTGTTGTATAAAATACATTAATAAAACGCATATCAAATACCCTTACACTTGAGCTTTTGCTTGTCCTCAAACAAATTTAGAAAATTCTTTGTTTGATGTATTAAAACCTTTTGAAAATTTGTATTCTTTTGAAAAAGGTTTTGGAGGACAAGGTTTTTTGCTAAAATATTTGAAAAATGGACCAAAAGTGAACAAATTATGTAGAAAAATTCCTGCAATTTAGAAGTTTAAAGACCCCCCCCCCCCCACTTATTCAACATTGTCTCAATGTGGATCGTCAAGCAGCAATTTAAACAAGGTAATAAGCACATAGCACAAAACACATTAGGGGCACATTAGTAACAAAAAGGCGATGAGCAGTATTAGAAAAAAAATATCCAAGTTTAAACATTTGATACACTTCCATTTTTGTTCAATCTACTCATCACTTTCATTTCCATCTCCTCGACCGGCGAGGGAAATAAAAGTTTGGATCATACGGTGGGGGTGGAGGTAGGTTGAAGTGCCGCCCCAATTCTTGACAATAATGGCTCATGTTCCACAGGTGGGCCCCCATCCCTTGAATAGCGCGCTGTTGATCACACAAGTCCCGCCTATGCTCTGCATGTTCCGTGTGGATTTGACCGAATTGTGCGGTCAAATACTCCATGTCATATCCTCCATGTGGGGTGCGATAGGCTCTTCTCTTCGGTGCTCCACGCCTTGACCTTGGCCTTCCTCACCATCTAACATGTCCTCCTCATTCACCTCCTCCATTATCCGGTGATAGCCGGCTACACATCTCCAAGGTGTTTCGAGTGTAGCTTGGGAGTAGCGGAGATGTCTCATGGAATCATCATCAAGCACGAAGTGTGTCTCCCGTTCTTCCTCACCTCTAAGACTAACATTAAACTGTCGAAAAATGTTAGAAAGTAATATAGGGAAAACAAATGTCTTATCTTGATTATTGCTCAAGTTGGCATTCCAAAGTTGTTTGATGATGATGCCCGAGAGAGGGATCCCCTCCACGTTCTCAAGCCCATTATGCATCTTGTATGCAAAATAGAGGCCAGCACTCCGGATTTTGTTGTGTCCGCTTGCCCTTGGCATCACATTAAACGAGTAGAGGTAGCACAAGAGACGCGCCCGAATGTGTAGTTGCCCGAAGTTCTGGGCAAGCTAAGTAGTTGTCCGCCAAGGCCAAAATATTGCCCCGCCGTGGTTGGATGGTAGTATGGATCACTCCCGATTGCTCCGGCTACAGAGAGAGCG
The DNA here is from genome assembly GCA_945859875.1 of Cuscuta europaea. Classification (NCBI taxonomy): domain Eukaryota; kingdom Viridiplantae; phylum Streptophyta; class Magnoliopsida; order Solanales; family Convolvulaceae; genus Cuscuta; species Cuscuta europaea. Next base: position 10,277,805 of record CAMAPE010000015.1, read on the forward strand.
AAGGGGTGACCAAGTCTAGTGATGTCGAATGCATCGAAGAGGAGCTCATTTGTGATCTCGATGTGTACTCCTTTGACTCGGCTCGTGATGCTCTTCTTTGCACCTCCTTCCATTTCGACGTTGGCGTAGAACTCCTTCACGAGTTCGGGATAGTAGGGCCCACGAAGTTGGAGTATGGGTGCCCACCGAATCGTGGCAAACGCCTCGTTCAACCTGAAATCTTGGTCAATGGCCGGCGACACCATTTTTTTGATCACAAAATCATTATCCCAGAACTCTAGGTAATGCTCATAGCTCCTTGTGCTAACAAAACGGTTGGATTGGAGGGAAAAATGGTGGTGGAGGGAGCAGGGGATTTGTTGTTCCTAGCCCGCTTTGGGTTGCTTGGGCCGGCCTCGTTGTTTGCGGGCTTCCCCCTTGAGCTCATTGTTCCTACAAACTCAAAAGATTCTAGTCAATTTTTCAAAATTTTGACATGATTATCCTTGAAAATTGAATATAATCTCAAATTAGGACAACAAAGGATAATATACTCACAACCTCATTCATCAACAAGTAATCACATAATTTTGATTGTATTTCCCCAAATTTTTGAAAAAGAATTCGAACCCTAACCCCCAATTTCAACCAAATAGCAAAAATTTCAAATTTTTTGAAAATAACTACTTGGAAAAGGTATACTAAGGTTGAAATAAGCATAATAGGCAACAAGAATAGGATATCAATCAACAAATTTGGCCTAAAAGCATTCAATTCTCAAAAACCCTAAAATTCGAAAATATGCAAGAACAACCAAATTCAACGATTAAAAGATGAAAAAGTTGTGAAATCGTGATTAAGGAGTGAAGATGAGTGCATATTACCTCATTTGAGCTTTAGTTTTGAGAAGAGAAGAGAGGAATTAGGTGCTAGGTTGCTGGAGGTTCGAGCGTCGGCCGGTGTTTGCAAAGGTGTGCGTGTGTTTGTGTTTCAGAAGAAGGGGTTTAAGAACCCTGTTGCCCGTAAGTCGGGTGATGTTCGCAAAAGTCGGGCGGCTTTCGCTTGGCAGTGGGATCCCAACGCCCGTAAGCCAGGCGGCTTGTAGGGAACCCGGGCAACATTCGTGATTTTTGCATATTTTGCCCATTTTTGTCAAAATTTTCTTTGTCTTTCCGATTTTTGTGTCAACCTTGCCCCCTACACTTAAATTGCATTGACCACAAGAAATAGGAGCATAAAAACAAAAAGAAAGAAAAATATGTAAATAAAAAGGATATGAAATTGGGTTTCCTCTCAATAAGCGCTTTCTTTAACGTCGTTGGCTGGACGTTCTTCGTGATCAATCCTCCAAGTTGCAAGAGATGGGGGTCGAGGTGTTGTGGTGTTCCATGTAGAGCTTCGACCGATGCCCATTCACAACAAAGGGTTCATTATTATCTTGTTGAATCATCATTGTTCCATATGGCTGGACCTCGGTGATGGTGAAAGGTCCCGACCAACGGGACTTCAATTTTCCGGGAAACAACCGGAGTCTTGAGTTGAAGAGGATCACTTTCTGCCCAACTTGGAATTCCCTCCGACAAATGTTCTTGTCATGCCACGCCTTTGCTTTCTCTTTGTATATGCGGGAATTTTCATAAGCTTCCCTCCGAAGTTCATCTAACTCATCAAGATGTAGAATTCTTCTTTCCTTTGCAAGCGTTGGATCAAAGTTGAGTTGGGAAATTTCCCAACGTGATTTGTATTCAAGCTCCACGGGAAGATGACATGGCTTTCCAAAAACAAGCCTATAAGGAGACATACCAAGAGGCGTTTTGAAAGACGTTCGATATGCCCATAAAGCATCATCAAATTTCAAAGACCAATCCTTCCTAGAAGAGTTGACCATCTTCTCAAGTATAGATTTGATTTCCCTGTTAGAGACCTCTACTTGACCATTTGTTTGAGGATGGTAAGTAGCTCCGCTTTCGAAGAAACACCCGTATTTCTTTAGAAGGCCGGTGAAGTGAGCATTTTTGAAATGAGTGCCATTGTCACTAATGATAGTTCTTGGAACCCCAAACCTTGAAAATATGTTTTTCTTCACAAAATCTACCACCGATTTTACAGTATTATCCGGTAAGGCAATGACTTCCACCCACTTGGAGACGTAATCAACCGCTACAAGGATGTACTCCTTGCCATGAGAGTTGGGAAATGGTCCCATAAAATCAATCTCCCAAACATCAAAGATTTCTACCATAAGGATCATGTTTTGTGGCATTTCATTCTTTCGGCTCAAATTACCGGTTCATTGACAACGATCACAAGCTTGAACATAACTTCTAGTATCCTTGAATAAAGTAGGCCAGAAAAATCCACATTGAAGTACCTTGGCGGTTGTCCGGTCGGTGCCATGATGACCTCCACAAGGGAGATTGTGACAATGCTCAAGGATAGGTAGCATTTCTTCGTTTGGAACACACTTTCGGATGATACTATCGGTACAATGCTTGAAAAGGTAAGGTTCATCCCAATAATAGTGCTTGACATCATTCAAGAATTTCTTCCTTTGGTGGAAAGTGAACTCTTGAGGGAGAATTTCTTTTGCTAGATAATTCACGAAATCCGTGAACCAAGGCAATGACGCTCTAGTAATCACCATGATTTGTTCATAAGGGAAATCGTCATGAATGACTTCCTTGATGTTTGTGGCATTAGTTTCAAGACGGGAAAGATGGTCCGCAACAAGATTTTCACTCCCCTTTTTGTCTCGAATTTGAAGATCAAATTCTTGGAGTAACAACACCCAACGAATTAATCTTGGTTTTGTATCCTTCTTGCTCATAAGATACCGGATGGCGGAGTGATCGGTGTAGACAATTACCTTTTGTCCAATGAGGTATGACCGAAATTTATCAAAGGCATAAATAACGGCTAAAAATTCTTTCTCGGTAGTGGCATAATTTAACTCCGCATTATGGAGTAGTCTAGAGGCATAATAGATGGCATGAAGCTTCTTGTCTTTCCTTTGTCCAAGGACAACCCCAATTGCATGATCACTAGCATCACACATTAGTACAAAGGGTAGGGACCAATCCGGTGAGATAATAATTAGAGCCGTAATAAGAGCCTTCTTGAGGGTGTTGAAAGCTTGTAGACATTGTGGAGTGAGATCAAAATGAGCATCTTTGGCAAGTAAATCACAAAGTGGCTTTGCAATTTTTGAAAAGTCCTTGATGAATCGCCGGTAGAAACCGGCATGCCCCAAGAAACTCCAGATGGCCTTCACCGAGTGAGGTGGAGGCAACTTCTCAATGACTTCCACCTTGGCTTGATCAACTTGAATGCCTTGAGGGGAAATTTTGTGCCCCAAGACTATTCCTTCGGTCACCATAAAATGACACTTCTCCCAATTAAGAGCCAAATGTGTTTCCTTACACCTTATCAAAACCTTCTCAAGATTGTGAAGGCAAGCATCAAAAGCATCTCCAAAAACAGAAAAGTCATCCATATAGACTTCCATGAAATCCCCCACCATGTCAGAAAAAATGGCCATAACACATCTTTGAAAGGTTCCCGGGGCATTGCAAAGACCAAATGACATTCTTCTATAAGAAAAGGTGCCAAAGGGACAAGTAAATGTGGTGTTCTCTTGGTCTTCGGGGGAGATAGCTTTTTGAAAATAACCGGAAAATCCGTCCAAAAAGCAATAGAAATCATGACCTGCAACACGTTCAAGCATTTCATCCATGAATGGAAGAGGAAAATGATCCTTCCTAGTGCCGGTGTTCAACTTCCGGTAATCGATGCACATCCTCCATCCGGTGACCATTCTAGTAGGAATTAATTCATTTTTACTATTAGCCACAACGGTAATCCCTCCTTTTTTAGGAACCATTTGTACGGGACTTACAAAGTTGCTATCCAAAATAGGATAAATAATACCATAATCAAGGAGTTTGAGAACCTCCTCCTTGACTACCTCCTTCATGTTGGGATTCAATATTCTTTGATGATCAATGGTACGTTTATGATTTTCCTCCATGAGGATCCGGTGCATGCAAAGAGAAGGGATAATGCCCTTAAAGTCCGCCAAGGACCAAGCAATAGAGGACTTGTGAGCCCTTAAAATTCTAAATAATTTTTCTTTTTGCAAAGAGGTGAGTGTAGAAGAAATTACCACCGGATAAGTAGAATCATGTCCAAGAAATGCATACTTGAGATGAGTCAGGAGAGGTTTGAGAGTAAGCTTTGGAGCAACTTCACATGAGGATTGGTGGCTAGACTTCCTTGCACCAAGCTCTTCAAATTTAGGGCAGAATTTGTGTAGGAACCTCCGGCTTGAAGGTACATCACTTCCTCAAAAAGTGAAGGAATTTCTTCATCTTCGGTGCATCCTAGCAAGATGCATGCCTCAAGAGGATCTTCATGCATCTCTCTCTCAAAGACTTCTTGTGTCAAAGTATCAAAAATATTAATACTAAAACATGTAGAATCATCATGGTGCTTTTTCAAGGAATCCCAAACATGGAATTCTTTCTCTTCCTCTCCAACATGAAATTTCACAACACCATTTTTCACATCAATAAGGGTGGCCACCGTGGCCAAGAAATACCTTCCAAGAATCACCGGATTTCCATCTCTTCCATCTCTAGCACAAGAAAATCCACCGGAAAATAAAATTTTCCAACCTTCACAAGAACATCTTCCATTACCCCAATAGGATAACGGATGGTCTTATCCACCAATTGTAGAGCTATAATTGTGGGTTGAAGCTCCCTCACACCTAGTTTCTTGAATAGAGAATGTGGCATAAGATTAATGCTAGCTCCAAGATCACATAGGGATTTTACCTCCCATAGGCTTCCAATAGAACAAGGAACGGTGAAGCTCTCGGAATCCTTCAATTTTGGAGGTAATTTATTTTGGAGAATAGCATTACACTCCTCCGTGAGTGCTACGGTTGCAAAATCCACCAACTTCTTCTTGTTGTTGAGAATATTTTTCAGAAATTTTGCATATGAGGGTATTTCTGCAATAGCCTCGGTGAAAGGGATGTTGATGCTCAACTTGGTGAAAATATCTAGGAACTTCTTGTATTGCTTTTTGTCATCCTTCTTCTTCATCCTTTGAGGGTAAGGGATGGGGGGAACGTATGTACCCATAGATGGTGGTGAGACATGCTCTTCTAGCCCTTCATCTCCCTTCTTCTCCATGGATTTATCTTGAGTTTTTGGCCCCTCCATTTGCTTACCACTTCTCAAAGTGATGGCCATGGCCGTTTTTCTCGGGTTGACCTCCGTTGTTGTGGGAAATCTTCCATGCTCTCTAGTAGTTCTTTCTTGAGCAAGTTGACCAATTTGAATTTCCAAATTGTGAATGGAAGATTTGGTATATTGCTCAAGGTTGTCCATGCGTTGATTGAGCTTCCTATTTTGATCCCCAAAGTGTAAGTCAGGTTTGGTGAATTGGGTGTGGAGATTTTTGATAGATGCCTCCACTCTACAATGGTTCTCCTCACCTTGAGCTTGGATGGCATCCACATTTTATTATAATGTAAAATATGATTATCCTATTAAGTTATGGTAACAGTAGAAATGTAGAATAAGAAGATAGATGGTATTTTATTCCTATTTTGGAATTAGTTTAGTCCTATTTGGGCTCTTTTTTCAAAAATATATTAGTGGTAGAATAAAGGTAAGAAAAGGAAAAAGGAATATAAGTGTAAGTAAAAAGAAAATAAAGTAAAAAGTTAGTACGGTGAGAAAAAGATCTTTTATAAGGAAACTAATCCGAAAAAATATATAAAAATGAAAATGAAATAATAACCGGGAAGAAGAAAAAAAAGGAAAATGGAATACATAAACATTGAAAAAAATAAAATAATTTGAAAAGTAGTAAAAATAATAATAAGAAGACAAAAAAGGAGAATAAAAGAGTCAAGACGATAAAAATAAAAAGGGAAAAGTTTTAGGGAAACTAAGAAATATGATACGTGGGACCGTTTGGAGAAAATTTGTGAAAGGTGGGATTTATAGTTGAATGAATTGTAAAGAAAATGAAAAAACCTGGAATAGCAGGTCATCAACCGGTCAGGGACCAACAAATGAAGATGAGTTGCAAAGGTTGGATTATTCATTAATAACGATAAAGTGGCACCAACGAATGAAGACCGCTAAAAGGTTGGATCATTTCCCCTTTTTATTAAGTGATTTAACTTTTGTATTTGTACTTAATTTTTTTACAATAGTTGTTTTAAAATCCCTTTTTTGACAAAAATTAAAGTTTGTAATTCAGGGACGGAGGGAGTATCGTTTTAAATAGGGAAAAAGGGCAAATAAGCTCTCAGACTAATCGAAAAAGTGCAAATCACCCCTTTTATAGGAGGCTTTGTCCGGCCGTTGACATTTGGGGCGGTTCCCGGTGGAATGTTTTGATGAAATTTTTTTACCATCTTCTTTATTAAATCTAGTTTACCCATACCAAATTTCAGCTAAAAATAAAATCGGGAAGGCAGTCAAATAAATGTTTGAAGATAACTGCGCAGTTAAACAACGCAATATATTTCAGAAAATCATTTGACTGTCTTCCCGGTTGAATATTTATCTGAAATTTGGTATGGATAAACTAGACTTAATGCATAAGATGTTAAAAAAAATTCATCAAAAACTTACACCGGAAACCGTCCCAAATTGGGACGGCCGGACAAAGCCTCTTATAAAAGGGGTGATTTGCACTTTTTCGATTAGTTCGAGGGCTTATTTGCACCTTTTCCCTTTTAAATATGTCAAGTCGATCTTCTTGACGATAGATGTTTTGAAATTTAATTTTTTTTTGAGTGTTTTTATAAAACATCGCCTATAAAGATTGAAACTATTAAAAAAACTCTACTTAGTGGGGTGCTACAATGACGTAGTTTTTAGATAGATTGACACATATAATTATCTCATTTTTTCATCGCCAGAATAAGTACCAAAATTACTAGAGAGCATCATGAAATTTACATGTGATGGTTGAATGTTTTCCCGATGTTGTGCTTCACAAGACTAACTGAAATGTACATACTGTATATTTTGAGATTTTATATAAAACATCATAAAAAATACGGAGTAATATTTTGAGATTTTATAAAACCCAAAATTGAAAATTCAAAATAAGTCAGGCTTGCATTTCCTAAACAAATGCATGCTATGATATGGAAATTTTTATTTTGTCCTCTATATGTAAAAGTGATTTATATACTATCAAAGTATTTTTAAAAGTTAAGGGAATGACAAACAAAAGGTTGACAGTTCAAAGATGTCCCTCTAGCTCTATACTTTAACATCCCAATCACAAAAGTAGTCATAGAAAATAAGATTATATGTATATTTTTTGAATGTTATTTACAAAATAGAGAAGAAAAAAATACTATGAGCCCTCTGAGGTTATGTCATAATTATTAATGCAACCTGGAATTTTCAAAAACTAATTAGTTACTCCCAGAATTTGGATCATTCTCATTCTTTGCCCCCTCATGTTAACATTTTTTAGGTTAAATTAATACTCTTATCTCTTAAATTCAATGAAAATTGTTTCTAAAATTTATTTTGGAAGTAAAAAACAAATTATTATCATAGTTAATTTTGAAAATTGTTCATAATACTCCTATCGTTATTTTTCTACTTAGCTACTCCATCGTGGAACAAATACTATTGAGAATAGTTAAGTGAAAATACTCACGAGTAAGATATAAAATATCGTGAATTTTAATATTTTTCTTTTGAAAAATTAAATATCATTTAATCTTATAAAACTAATAAACTTTTTACTGCAAAAAAAAACTATTGTGAAGATAAAATCATCACAAACTAGTACCTGAGTTAATAAAAAATTTAAATAAATCAAAAGCTATGATATTTTAGGACTTAGATTGATAGCTTTCAATTCTTCAGGTCATGGACACATTCTATCTTTTAGGTTCCTTATTAATACTAGACTTATCTTTTAGGTCATGGAATGATAAAATTCCTCTTTTCTTGATATTTTATCTTTGCTACACATGAAAGAAATACAATTGAGATTAATTCAATCGAATGAATTACAAATAGGACATTTATATTCATGATGAATAAGTGCCTAGACTTACCATTTAGGTCATGGAATGACACAATATAACTTTTTGATAACACATTTTTTAAACAACTTTCTTTTATGTATCCCATGAATATTACTCATGCGTCTTCCCCTTAACTACTCTCATTAATAGTTATTTCACGATCGAATAGTTAAGTAGAAAAATAACAATCAACAACAATGACTTATAAGTATGATAATGAATTGCACATAGTATTATATTTAAAAAATTAATTTTATGGACAACTTTTATTGTATTTAAGAGTTGTGTTACATTTAATTTAACAATATTAACGTGAGATGGCATATAGAGAGAACGAACAAAACGCGGGGTAAGTAATTGATCTTTGAAGATGCAAAGTTGCATTAACAATTATGAAATAACGTTACATAAATTTCATGACAGAGAGTTCACATATATCATGTAAAGATTAAAATGAATAACTCTAAATGTATACATACACATAGTAATATACTTGCTTCTATCCATTGTAATGGAATGTTTCTTAATAATTTAATATACATGGTAATATTCTTGTATTTGTATGCTAATATTAGTTCTTTTTATGTGTATTCAGCTTCGATATATGGTAATATTATTTTCCAATGCCTTGATATTTCAGGCAGATCTATGTAAAGAGGCATGTTTTAAAACAATCTTGTGGAATTATTGAGTTCTTGGAAGGTATATATAAAATATTGTGATGTGACACCGCACCCGAATATACTTGAATTTAAAATGCAGTATGTATTTGAATTTTCCCGCAAAGTGGTGGGGACGAACGTCCTTGCAATCTTGTCTCCTGTGCCCTGCCTGCTCCCAAGGCCAAGGTTCCATACGTACATCTTGCAACGGGCCTTGCTGGCCTGTTGGAGATGTACGTCCCCTGAAGTAGGGGGAAGGCATCTCCAGCTGCCCAAGTCCTTGGAGACGTTTGTCTTGCATTGGGTCTTGCTGACCTGTTGGAGACATACGCCCCCTGAAGTAGGAGGAAGGCGTCTCTAGCTGCCCAAGCCCTTGGAGACGTTCGTCTTGCATTGGGTCTTGCTGGCCTGTTGGAGACGTACGTCCCCTGAAGTAGGGGGAAGGCGCCTCCAGCTGCCTCCTTGGAGACGTTCATCTTGCATTGGCCTTGATGGCCTGGTGGAGACGTATGTCCCCTGAAGTAGAGGGGAGGCGCCTCCAGCTGCCTCCTTGAAGACGTTCGTTTTGCATTGGCCTTGCTGGCCTGTTGGAGACGTACGTCCCCTGAAGTAGGGAGAAAGCGCCTTCAGCTGCCTTCTTTGAGACGTTCATCTGGCAACTGGGCCTTGCTGGACTGTTGGAGACGTACGTCCCCTAAAGTATGGGGAAGGCGTCTCCAGCTTAGTTACCCCCATGAAGGGAGGCCGTATGTGGTCACAGCTTGCTGTCATTTCGATGCAGGAGATGAACGTCGTCATGACTTTTGATCACTCTGAAGGTATTTGTCCCCAGACTGTTGGGCTTTTGGGGACGTTCATCCGGTGATCCTCAGGGGTAATGGGCCTTTCCTATTTGGGGCCAAATAAAATGCCAACTGAGATGATAAAAATGTTTGGGCGACCCAAGTGCTATTTTGACCCAACCTACTAAATAGCAGGAATAATTGGTAGGGATTTCCTACACCCATTTGGGGTCTTTCCTACAAGTCTTCTGGACTCCAAATAATGTAAATGAGACATCATAACATGGGAGGGGCGGACTTATTCAGTGATGAGATTTGCATAAGACAAGGAAAATAAGCCAATTTGAGAGGGGAGGGGCGGGCATAGTAATGTATGGGCTCAAGCATTGCAAAAGAGACAAAAAGGGGAGGTCCAACCCATGTTTGATTGCAATCAAACACTTTATCCTCCTCTTCTCTGAACCACATGTTTTTTTAGCATGATTGAGGACTCTTAGACACTATCACAAACACCCCATACGGACTCCAAACGATAAAAAGGAAGAACGGAGCCACACAACCCAAGAGATACAAAGAAAGAGAAACTACCCGCAGGGTTATTTCTTAGTGCATACAGTTGCTTGTCTGATTCATATCTTGAGCTACACTCGTCCAAATAAGGCGTGTAAAGTGTCTACAGAAAGATATTAAGATAAGGAATCCGTGAAGGTGTGGTTTGCAGCAAACAGAGTAGTGGAAGGCTTCCAAATCACCAAAGGAAGAAGCTACCTCACATAAATGGATTTGTTTCTTTAAATTATGAACCGAACTCGTCGGAAAACACCCGTTCTAGGGACTACTTTTGTATCATCGGTTAGGAGTTGAGCTAGCAACTTGAGGAGGCTGTTTAACACTCAGTTCTAAGTAAGGAATCAGTTCTCAAACTTCCTTGGCCGAAGCTGAGCATTGGATTGAGGAGGAAAAGTTTAAAACTCATTTGAGGTGAGGATCGACATCTAGTTGCTTACAACTTGTAGGTTGAGCATGAGAATAACTAAATGTCTAAATCATGTTTTTATGGAATATGATGATCGGTTATTGATGAAATATTGATATATTTGATAAGGAATGAAATCTGAAACGATATGAAATCAAATTGATAAAAAATGGAATTAAATGAGTATTAATGAACTATTATGAAAAATAGGCATTTTTGCTCATGTGTGAAATGTGTAGATACATAAATGAATATTTATGTATTACATTGGATGCTTAAGTTGTTGCTACATATTTTCTAAATATGTAGGGATATACAAATGAAATATTTGATTTGATAGGAATAATCTTAATAGTATTGAAATACTAGTTAATGATTATTTATAATTGTTAAAGAATTGATTCTAAGGACTTGATTGTAAGTGATGAACTTGAGTGTGATTCAAGTGACTGAATTGATTTAGTATGAAGCTAAGATCATGTGATGGGTAGTCCTTAAGGATGTCCCAAGGTAGATTATTGATATGTTAATTCTAGGCATAGCTTGCTTAGGAATTGGGTCTATGCCATGGCACAATGATGTACTTGAGTAGAACTCTAGAAGTGTATGTGTAGACAAGGGGTTGTGAATGATGACATTCATGGTGATGTACTTGAGTTGGACTCTAGAAATGCATGGTAAGATTGAAGGTTGTAACCTATGGTGTGCATGTTGATGTACTTGAGTGGAACTCTAGAAGTGCACGGTGGAGTAATTGACTTGTGTCATATGATTTGCATAGTGATGTACTTGAGTTGGAATCTAGAAATGCAAACATATATGTTAGGGTTGGATCCTATGAATTGCTGTGACTGGTTGTCACGGGGCATTGGGTTGAGGTTTTGTAAGCAAAATTTGGGCCTACTGGTCGACTACTTGACTTTATATAAAGTAAGTATATTTTGAAAAGGGGTAACTTGGAGTTACGGCCTAGATTATATTATCATCCTATTTGAGGGTCCTGTGTTTGAAATACTTGTTCTATATCTATTAGATGTCATCCACACCAGTACTTTATAGTCCTATAGAGTACTGACCCCTTCGGGGGCGTCCCACCACCATTTCAGGTTGAGGCTAAAGCTTGCTTCCTGTGCTCGTTACTCGAGTGATCATCTTGGAGAGAAGACTTGGTTCATGCTTCCTCCATTCTATTTTTGAACATTAATAAACATGCTCATGGATATTTTACTATAGAGCCTGTGTGCTCATGTTTGCCCCGTGTGGCATTTATTCTCAAACTATGTTTTCCGCTGCGTATTGAATTGCTTATTATGTTTGTTTATGGATGACTTATGTGTGAATGATATTCGGGACGCCTTGTATGATATGGATGTGTTGGCTGTGATTGACTATTCATATTGTACGACGGGTTGTTGACGTGTCCGGGTAGGTTTTGGGCATGACATGTGAACGGTGTTATTTGAATTTATTTCTGTATCATGACATGGGAATAAGACTCAAATAGGACTAAAACAATGGGTAGGAATGGAGATAGGAGTTCCGAGTTTTTTACTCCTAAATAAGATTAATTTTGAATCGGAAGGACAAGAATACCCCTGCTCTTCCAATACAATGCGCACCGCATAGCAGCAAAGAAGACCGCATCACGTGGGACATGGAGCACATCTCTGAGATGCGATGTGATAACTATCTGAGTCCTCGCTGGACCGATTCTCGCCACCCGACTCGCCGGCCCGCTTATCACCGTCGGAACAATGTTCGTCGCCGCCTCGCCAGAGAAGTTGGAGTATGTTATTTCCGTTCTCTACCCTATCGGCAAACTCAGTCATCGTTTTATTTCGTACCAGTTATAATTTAGGGGTGTAACACCAACCATGATGGGGAGCGGCTCTTTGGCCGAACAACAGAGGAGGCACGCAGAAGCCGAATAAGAAAGGTCGGGACAATTGCGCGGCAGCGGCCAGCCAGAGCTTGGGGGGCAAATAAACGATCGGCGGTGGGGACGAGATACAGGGCGCCGCCAATGAAGATGCTCCGGATCTCTCCTCTTTTCCTTGTTAAAGTCGGTCGCGGCTCTTCTCTGCGTTTCTTTTGTCTTTTTCTTTTGTTTTCTTTGGTTGTCATTGTGTTTTGTCAGGTGGTCAACTTTTTGGTTTTTTTCATCCTGAATGCTTTTTGTTGTGTTTCTTATTCTTTCTTTTTTAATTTAAAATTTCCTTTTCCAAAATGTAATTTTGTTTTGTTAATTTTTTATAGAAACATGTAGAGAACTTTTTCAAAAGCAATGCCATTGTTTTTAAGAATGACATCATTGTCATAATGTTTTTATAACATTGACATTGTCATGACACTCGTTGACATCGGTATTTACATCATCATTTTTGGAATTTAATAATTAATCACCACTTTCTGTAAGGGTAAAAAATGAACTGATATATAACATCATTTTTGAAAATTATAATGGAGCCCCCATTTTGAAATTAAGTTTGCGGAAATTATAAAAAAGATCCCGTTTCAGTTTACTATGTCGGTTGTATTTATAACCGTTATAAACAACATTTGTATATTTATAATACTCACCCGCCTAACTTACTCGAATTTTCTTTATTTATAAAGATGACCCTGTGCCTACATATTATAACGGTCTTGACTGAACCCATATTAAAACATAGTTATAGAATGTATATTTTGCACTAGTGAACAATGTTACGTTTTGTATTTGTTTTTCAGGTTTTCTATTTTGTTTTTATTTCACGCAATGATATTAAATGTCAAACAATGACACCATTACATTGTCATGATATAATGTCATTGTATATTATATTGTTGTATAACGATATTATACGACATAGTCAAAATGTGTTTTTCTATAAAAACAGTCATTTTTATATTATTGTCATGATTTTTAAGAGTGATTCATTTTTATAACATTGATATTGTTACGACAATCATTGACTTCGATATTGACATTGTCTTTGATACAATGTCATTTTTGATAGCATTGAAATTGTCATTGTCATTTTTACAATGTTATTTTTGTAACATTGACCTTTTCATTATTTGACATTGTGATAATTTTCTGTCATTTTGACAGATTCTAATATTGTAAATTTTTACAATGATATGACATTGTCACATATCTCAATGTCATCATAAAAAACAATGTTACTTCACGATTATATATCAATGTCATTTTTATAGCATTGAAGTGACATTGTCATTATTACAATATCATTTTTATAGCATTGAAATGACATTGTTATTATTACAATGTCATTTTTTAAATTATTGACATTGTCATTTTTACAATGTCATTTTTTAAAGCGTTGGTGTTGACATTGTCGTGGTCATTATTTGACATTGTTTCATTCTTTGTGGTTCATAAAACGGAAAACGGGATACATTAAAACGGAAATGGCATTAAAACGGAAAATGGGATACATTAAAAACGGAACTTAACACACCAAATCAAGGTAAATGAGTTTGTTCAATTTCAATCGATATAAAAACTAAATAGAAAGGCTACAAATCCAAAGATCGTTATCTGTAACTAAATAATTACTCCGTATTACTTTCCATAGTCTATTTAAATACGAGTAGTATTTACAACTAAGTGGGGAGAAATTAATTAATCAAAAGATCAATACTCCACCAAGTCTATAGCAGGGATCATCAAGAAACCAAGGCCGTTAAAGCAGTTTCTATTTTGAAAAGGGGAAACAATAATAAACAAAACAATTCCTTTCAAAAAAATACTCAAACAAAACAAAATTGAATTACACTCGAACCAAAAAAGCAAAAGAAGAGTTAAGGAAGAAAGAAAACAAGAGGTTCTAAAACAGAGCAACGACCTGACAGTAGAGAAAATAGCGGCGACTGAAGAAGAGAAGAAGAAATGTATTTCAATTCGATCGGTATCATCTGATTTTCTCTACCTGCAGCTACTTCCCCTAATTTTTTCGGATCCTCCCAAGTCCCATAGAAACCCTAGAATTTAAGGTTTTTAGGAGGTTCAATAAATTTTACATAGCCTCATGATTTTATTTAAAAAAAAGAGGAGAAGAGAAGGAAAAGAGAGATCTGTATCATCTTCTCCGTTCGCCGGCGCCGCCTTGCACCTCTTCCTCACCAACTCGCCATTCATTCTCTCTTTGGTCTTCAACTCTAGCCTGCCGGATCTGAGAGTATCCGCCACCGCTATTGCTGTGCTTTCCGGATCATAGAAGAACATGCATGAATAGAATGAAGAATGGAAGAAAACAGGGAGAAGGAACGGGAGAAGACCATAGAAAGCCAGAAAAATGCGAATTAAAAATAAAAGTGGGATCCCAGAGGAGCGTATGCGGAATACTCCTAATTAAGTAAGGATAAAGTGGGAATTAATAATAAAAGTAGTCCTATTTAAGAATTAAAAAGTACCTGGTCCTATACGTGTACATGTTGAAAGTTCTACTCCTATTTAGCATCATTTCTCATTATTGTTTCGTTGTTTATTGATTTGATAAAAATAATTTTTTTTCTACTAATTATGATATATATCAATAGTCTAATAGGTATCTCCAATTTTGTAAGTTTACTTAAAGTTCCTTAAAGTCTTAAAGTTTTATTTGATAAACAAAGTTTACAATATCAAAAGTTAAACTAAAGTTTTTCGCATAAAGTATTAAAGTTTACCTAGAAAAAATATATGCAATATAGTTTCACTTAAAAATAAGTCTCAACTATATAGAATTTGGCATGGTGTTGGATTGTATTCGGTAAAAGATGACTGTGCTCTATCGGCAAATGTTTAATAGTAGCTTTAAGATCACTCAACACACACTTGCTAGATTAAAATTCCAATTAGCCTTGCGCATCTAAGCTTGTGCGGCTAGAGAATTTCTGCCTCGCGCATCGCGCAGACTTTGTTTTTGTTCGCGGGTTCGTCTTACTGCTCAACACGGCAAGAAGAAATCACGGAGGCCATTGTTAACAAGTACAACACTTGACTAAATTGCGGTTCTCCTACACTTTCGATTGCTCACTAGCAGAGAATGTTATGAATAAGGAGAATGGAGAGAGAAGATGCAGTATTCCTAGTCTATCCTCCTCCCAAACTGCCGCCGTGGAGGAATCTTGTGTGTGATGAAAGGTCTATTGTGTCCGCCATTGATTTCGTTAAGTCCATTATAGGATCAACTAGTCATATTGCTTATTTGGAGGTGATAGACTCTGAATCTGGTTCGAGGACAGACGGGCGGAAAATGACTTTTTATCTTTTTGTATCTTGTCTGAATTAGCCACTTTTTTTCACACAAAAAATAAGATAATTCAACACATTATCAAAACTTGAAGCAAATAAACTACTTAGATTTTTAAATATGCCAAATACTTTCTTTGCATGTATAATATCTATCAGAATATATCATTTGGAACTCTTTTTTTGTTTGGTTAGGAATCTTAATGGACAATACTAGCCCATATACAATCTGGTGGCAGATTGTATTCGAAAAAAGAGGCTTCAACTAAGGGAATAAGGGGTGTGTATTACATAGTGAGTGGCAAATTTTAGAAGTACTTTCATGAATTTTAGAAATCTAGGTGTATTCTATATAGGATTTTAAAAGTCCATCACCGTCTAGATATTTTTTTTGAAGGATCAACATCTAGGTATATACAATTAGGACTTTTTAAAACTCAATAAAAGTAGAGTTCTTTACACATATATTACCAAAACTGATTGGGTTTACAAAAATATGACCATGACTATCTAAGACGCATGGAGACTCGTAACTGAGCAAGGGAAATGACCTTATTGTCCAAACTGATCTATATAGGGATGAAAAGTCTGGATTTACGAAAATTCCAGAAAATCGGTTACATGATTGCAGAGGAGATGAATGTCACTAAGAAACGATTCATTACAAACGTAAGGAAGTGAGACATTACTCATTTCAGACGGAAACTAGAGAGGAGAAAAGTATCATACCTGTGAAGATCTTGAATTTATAGATTTTGTGTCTTAGTTTCATTGTTTAAACCTTCACTTGGTGTAGTTTTGAGTGTTTGAAATAATTGTTTAGGGTGATGAAAATCTCCGATTAACATGATTGTGATGATTTTGGTTTTGCACTGGTAAATAAAGATTTGTGGCCTAGCAGATAGTAAAGATTCCGACAGTAATGTGAGCGACCTGATTCTGATATTGATGGTAATTTAGTAGTAACTAATTTATGGACTACAACGGAGTAATGAATTTTTAGTAACTTAAAGAGAAGTAATTATGATGTTTGAATTGTGGGAGTATAGTAACTACTTTAATGATGGGAATAAAGTAATGACAGTATAGAACAAAGTATCAAGTTCTTAGTAACTATGGCCAAACTAGTGGTCACATAACTAGTATGTAACTTTTGATTCGGAAGATAGTGTAGTAAGGTAGTAAGGTAGTTGTAGTATATAGTAATGATTTTTAAGTAAATGCGAATACCTGAATCGTAATATTTCTAAGGGTTAAACATAATGTGTGTCTTCAGATATGGCATCATCATTGGACTGGTCTGGGGTCACTTTTTTGAAATCGTTTTGGGGATCAACACGTAGAGGTAGTTTAATACTTCCAATTAGTTACTACTTACTACAGAGTACAAGATACTTAGAAATAGGCTAAAGGGTCAAATAGGTACATGAACTAACTTAAAGTGCTCAATTAGCCTCTTAATTAGGAGGTTTTGTCCGACCGTCACCAATTGGGGCGGTTTCCAATGGAATTTTTTGATGAAATTTTTTGAACATCTTCTTCATTAAGTCTAGTTTACCCATACCCAATTTCAGCTAAAAATTCAACCGGGAAGGCAGTCAAATGATTTTTTGAAGATAACTGCGCAGTTAAACAGCGCAGTACATTTCGGAAAATCATTTGACTGATTTCCCGATTTAATTTTTATCTGAAATTTGATATGGGTAAACTAGACTTAATGAAGAAGATGCTAAAAAAATTTCATCAAAAAATTCCATTGGGAACCGCCCCAATTGGTGACGGTCGGACAGAACCTCCTAATTAAGGGGCTAATTGAACACTTTAAATTAGTTCATGTACCTATTTGACCCTTTAGCCTATTTCTAAGTATCTTGTACTCTGTAGTAAGTAGTAACTAAGTGGAAATATTAAACTACCTCTACGTGTTGATCTCCAAAACGATTTCAAAAAAGTGACCCTAGACCAGTCCAATGATGATGCCATATCTGAGGACACACATTATGATAACTTTACTTTTTCAGGTACTATAACTAATTCTCATGGCTTTGAGGATCACCGGGAAGGATTTACGGAGGTAATCAGAAGGACAAAAACAAAGATCCTTGCTGAAAGCCAAAAATCAGCCCAATCGGACACACAACTATTCTATCGGGTTGGATATGCTTCTCACCCGATGGTCACTAGAAGTCACTCTCATTTGTGTGTATATATATGCATAGGGTTATTTTGAACATTTTAATGTTAAACGATGCTTGAAATCTTGTGAAGTAAACATGGCCTTATAGCATTGCTTATTTTAAATGTTGTTTAATAACACAAGTCTTCGTAACCGTTGAAGTAAACGTGTCCATAGTGTTTTATTCCTACCTCCGTCTCTTAAAACTTTGTCGAAGTTGACCGGCACGGAGAATAATAAAGTAAAAACTGTATGATTGAGATTTGTGCAGAGGAGAGAGAAATAACAGAAACTACAAAATAATTGATTAAAAGGGAAAGTGACAAAGTTTTTTGGGTCGTCCCTAAAAGGAAAGATGACAAAGTTTTAAGAGACGGAGGGAATATTTTATAGTTATCTGGTGTTGGACAAATATTTTAACACATCTCCTCAGCTTGAACCGGACCCGATAATATTGGAGTTTATAAATGGGGCAAACAGATCATTTACAAGCTACCATTAATCATGAGTGTTAAACAAGTAGTCAAATCACAACCAGACATAGTTCTGATACTATGTTAAGACTCAAGTTTTATAGCTTTTCAGTGTTGAATAAATACTTTAACAAATATTTTTAATTTTTTACATTTTTCTATGCTTATTAGTTGAGTGTGATGCTATCAAAATCGTTTACGTACTACTACATCCGTCCCTTAAAACTTTGTCAAGTTTGACCGGTACGAAAATTAATAAAATAAAAACTGTGTAGTTGAGGTTTGTGCAGAGGAGAGAGAATTATCTGGAACCACAAATTCTTTACTTACAAGGGAAAGTGACAAAGTTAGTAGGACATCAAAAAAAGAAAAGTTGACAAAGTTTTAAGTGAAGGAGGCGGTATTATTCTTTACATATATATATATGATGATAAATCCGGTAAGTGGTTTATCAGGTATTCAGGTTATGAACATTTCCTTATGCGGATGATTCTTCTATTGATTTGATATTCAGAACTAGTCTTAGCAAACTGATACTCCATGTGTATTGAACTGTAATACTGTATATTGTTATCTTTTGAACTGATTCTTTTATATTGTTATCTGGAAAACAATATTGTTATCTGAAATACTAGTCTTAGCAAACTGATTCTTTTATATTGTTATCTGGAAAATACGAAGTACTATCGTATATGACTCTCATTCATGATTTGATTGATTACTCCTTGTATTTTTGTCGAGTACTCCAAGTTCCTTAACAATTAGGGCTGCAAACTTGTAGTCCAATAAAAGTAACATATTTTGAGTTTAGCTTATTTTTTGAAATAGGAGTAAAACTTCACATTTTCTTTAATCTAATTTAAAGAAAATTCTGAATCTAGAAAGACTAATTGACTTAAGAATAGTAACTTAACTAGGACATATCATATGCACCGAAATAATTAAATATATAAATGTACGGAGTACTTTTTATGGTTAACCGACAGATATTAAAATATCTAAAAAAGCACACATGATCTTGCCAAAGTATATTTTGATTAAAAAATTATTTAATTCACGGTTATAAAGTTATACGTAGTACAAGATTAGGTTAAATTTGTGGTCACAAATGAGTAGTATTGATTAAGTGGGCACAAAGTAGTTGAGTGGCTTACATGAAAATGCGGTTCATATCGCATTGATTCCAACATTCGAATATATGCAGTGTTCATGTACTTTATTACCTTGATTTCATTTTATTTATTAATATATGTAATTTTTTTTTTTGAAAAAATATTGTTAAATTCGTCTCATTACTAAGTTTTATAATGTGATTTTAATTTTATTTTTACTAATACGGAATTAAATATAATGACGATCAAAGTTGTGTGTTGACAAACATGAAAAAAGGAATGTTGCAACTAAAAAACGGATGATGTATAAAATAAGAATAAAAAGTAAAATGTTAACATATTCTTCTTTTATTTTTTATTTTCTTATATACTCCCTCTATTCCATAAAATAGTTCCCACTAGAATTTATCAGAGATTAAGAAAGTGGGGAATACAGTGGAAATTTATGATTGTAGTTAAGTTAGAATAATGTAAATGAATGGTAGCCACACAAAACTTTCAAAAAATGGGAAATGAGAACTATTTTTTGGGACGACACAAAAAGAAAATCGGGAACTATTTTGCGGGACGGAGGGAGTAACAGTATACAGATTACAGAGTACGGAATATTTTCTTTTTACAAGCATTATCAAATGCTTGTTATTCATGATACAGAAGAAAATTAACAAGATTGCGTTTGTAGTCCAACGGTTAGGATAATTGCTTTCCAAGCAATAGACCCGGGTTCGACTCCCGGCAAACGCATCTTTTTTTTCTTTCCAAAATCTGTTCTTGGACAATGTTTGGGAAGGAGAACTTTATAATCTGTTCTTACTTTCTGATCGTCGTACAAAAATAAAATCGTACCCTGCCCATTCTGCTCCGTAGCTACTGTCACGGACTTATTCTCGAACCCGTGCGGCACTAGCAACACTCACCCGAACTATGCTAGTCAGCCTAACTCTAGCGGAAACTAGGACACCGATAGTCGGCAAACGCATCTTTTTTTTCTTTCCAAAATCTGTTCTTGGACAATGTTTGGGAAGGAGTACTTTATAATCTGTTCTTACTTTCTGATCGTCGTACAAAAATAAAATCGTACCCTGCCCATTCTGCTCCGTAGCTACTGTCACGGACTTATTCTCGAACCCGTGCGGCACTAGCAACACTCACCCGAACTATGCTAGTCAGCCTAACTCTTGCGGAAATTAGGACACCGATAGTGGAGAAACTTGTATAACTGCTTTATTGCTCTCAAGCTTTCGATGATACAAATGAGCCAGCCATGAGGGGTATTTATACTTGCCCTCCTCCTCAATGGACGGCTTAGATCTACTTGATCTAACGGCTACAATTCAATTCTAGAGTATTCTATACAACTCTATGATATTCTAGAGTATTCTACTCTATTCTATACAAGTGTATACTTATCTACATGAGTCTAGAAGGTTCTCTTAGCCTCCAGGATTCTGCCCCTCTCTCTTAGGCATCTCTAGACTCCAACTCGCCTCCAGGTCTCTGTATGCCGCGGCCTATGCCACTCAATGCCGCGGCATTGAGGAGAGTCGTGACATTCTCCCCCACTCAATCTCACGACGTCCTCGTCGTGGTCTTCTTGTAAGCCTCTATCAAACCCTTGTAGTTCCACAAGGTTAACTCGTGTTCCCAACTTGCCTCGCTGTCCGGAGCATCCTTCCATTTGATGAAGTACTCCACGTAGCTCGGATGTGCGCCTCTTCTCGGAATGACTCTATGAGCCAATATCTCTCCAACCTCGCGCTCGGGAACCTTCGTTATTGCTGTCGGTGCTCTCCTCGAAATGCCCCTACTTGGATCCTCCTTGTCTTCCTTGTAGGGCTTAAGCAAGCTCACGTGAAACACCGGATAAATCTCCAAGTGTGAGGGTAAGGTCAAGCGATAGGCAAGCTTACCAACCCGCTTCTCTATGGGAAACGGACCCTCATATCGCCGCACCAACCCCTTGTGCAGCTTGGCAAACGTATGCTTCTGGTGGGAAAGGAGCTTTACTAGTACTAAGTCTCCTTCCTCAAACTCCAAGTCTCTCCTCTTAGCATCGGCCCACTTCTTCATCTTCTTCGAAGCCTTAGCTAAGCATGCCCTCGCCATGTCGGCCTTCTCATGCCATCCCTTGGCAAACTTGAATGCGGATGGACTCGGACCTCGATATCCTACGGCCAAAGAGTGCGGAGTAGCCGGCTGCTGCCCCGTGGCAATCTCGAACGGACTTGCCCCCGTCGACTCACTCCTTTGCAAATTGTATGAGAATTGAGCTATGTCAAGCAACTTTGCCCAATCCCGCTGGTTTGCACTCACGTAATGCCTTAAGTACAGCTCCAACAAGGCATTAACCCTCTCGGTTTGGCCGTCGGTCTGGGGGTGAAAGCTCGTAGAGAAGTTAAGCTCGGACCCCATTATCTCGAACAACTCCATCCAAAACTTCCCGGTAAAACGGGTATCTCGGTCGCTTACGATGGTCTTCGGTATGCCCCAATACTTTACCACATGCTTGAAGAACAAGCGTGCGGCATCTTCGGCGGTGAACTTCGTAGGGACAGGTATGAACACTCCATACTTACTAAACCGATCCACCACGACCATAATGTTCCCACACCCCTCGGACTTAGGCAAACATGTGATGAAGTCCATAGATATGCTCTCCCACGGCTTCTCTGGTGTGGGTAACGGCTCTAGCAACCCTGCTGGCTGTTGTTGATCCACCTTGTCTTGTTGGCACACAAGACAAGTATTCACATACAACTCTACTTCCTCCTTCATCTGGGGCCAATAGTACGCACGTTCTATCAGTGTCATCGTGCGTCTAATTCCGGGATGTCCAGCCCATCTCGAATCGTGGCACTCCTTGATGATCTCTTTCCTCAATCCTTGCCACTTCGGCACGTAGATCCGATCTCCCTTGGTCATGAGCAACCCCTCTCTAAGCCAAAACTGGCGTGTCTTCCCTCGACTTGCCAACTCCATCAAACTCTTGGCCTTTGGGTCATGCTCCAGTCCCTCCATGACTCGATCCACCGAAGGGAAACTCGGGCTTGTGATGGCAGCTAGCTCGGCCTTCCTACTCAATGCGTCAGCCACATTGTTCGTCTTCCCCGGCTTATACTCCATCACAAGGTCAAACTCTGCAAGAAAGTCTTGCCACCTTGCTTGCTTTGGCGTTAACTTCTTTTGATTGAGGAAATAACTTGTTGCCACGTTGTCCGTCTTCACCACGAACTTGGACCCCAACAAGTAGTGCCTCCATGTCCTCAAGCAATGCACCACGACTGTCATTTCTTTCTCTTGGACTGTATAGCGGCGCTCAGTATCATTCAGCTTGCGGCTCTCATAAGCAATGGGATGCCCTTCTTGCATCAATACTCCTCCTAGAGCAAAGTCTGAGGCATCGGTCTGGACTTCATACGGCTTTGTGTGATCGGGGAGTGCTAGGACAGGCTCCTCGGTCACAATTCTCTTCAACTCCTCAAATGCATGTTGGCACCTCTCGTCCCACTTCCATGCAACCTTCTTCTTCAACAGATCAGTGAGTGGAGATGCTATAGAAGAATAGCCTTGAATGAACCGTCGGTAATAGTTTGCAAGTCCAAGAAAGGATCGTAACTCGGTCACCTTCTTGGGCGGATCCCATCCACATATTGCCTCGATCTTCGCCTTATCCATCCGGATCTTGCCCCCTCCAACAATGTGCCCAAGGAACGTCACCTCCTTTTGAGCAAAGGCGCATTTCTCCTTCTTCACATAGAGCTCGTTCTCCCTCAACTTCTGGAACACTTGCCTTAGGTGATCAATGTGCTCCTCCAAAGTCTTACTATAGATGACTATGTCATCCAAGTAAACCACCACGAACTTGTCCAAGAACGGCTCAAATACCCGATTCATGAGGGTGCAAAACGTAGCTGGAGCATTCGTGAGTCCGAATGGCATTACAAGGAATTGGAAGGAACCATGCCTTGTCACACATGTGGTCTTCGGCTCATCTCCTTCGGCAATCCTTACTTGATAGTAGCCCGACCTCAAGTCCAACTTTGAGAACCACTTTGCTCCTCCAAGCTGATCGAACAAGTCCGCAATGAGTGGAATCGGATACTTGTTCTTCACCGTAATCTTGTTTAGCGCCCTATAGTCGATGCACATACGCAATGACCCATCATGCTTCTTCTGGAACAACACAGGTGCGCCATAGGGTGCCTTGGATGGTTGGATGTATCCCGCATCCAACAAGTCCTTCAACTGCCTCTTCATTTCTTCTAACTCTGGTGGTGCCATCCTATATGGCACACCTGCTGGTGGTGTAGACCCGGGGATCAACTCGATCTTGTGGTCTACATCTCTCTTGGGCGGAAGTCTCTTCGGCAACTCGGACGGCGTCACGTCCTTGAACTCCACGAGCACCTTAGCCACTCCTTCCGGCATATCACTTGTCGGCATTGGTTCCTCCTTCAAGATGGCTAAGTATGTAGGTCGCCGCTTCCTCATGCCCTTAGCAAGTTGCAAGGCCGAGATTTGCTTGGACTGAATCCTCTCCTCCCGGGATAGCTTTACCATGCAAGTCTCGCCTTCCTTCATTATGCACATAGTGTTGGCAAACGGAATCGGTATTGCCTTCACCGAATCCATAAACTCCATGCCCAACACAATAGGATAGTCATCCATAGGAACGACCGAAAAATCAATCAAGCCACTCCACTCACCCAAGGTAACCCTAACCCCACGAGCCACTCCATAGATTAATTTAGGCTGTGAGTTAACAGCTTTCAGCCAACCATGGTCGTCAACATAGGGGATGCCCAATCTCTTTGCCTCCTTAACTTCTAAGAAGTTGTGAGAAGCACCAGTGTCAACAAGGGCTTTAGTAGTTTGTCCACGTACCTTAGCTTCCACGAACAAACGCCCCTTCTTCTCCGTCTTGGTCTCGGTTACCTTGGCCTTAATGGCGTTGAGAATGTGAAGGGAACCCACCATAGCTTCCTCCCGTTCTCGTTCCTCCCTTTCTTCAACTAAGGCCGAGAGCTTGGCCTTCTTCGGGCAATCCTTTGCCTTGTGTGGCCCATCACAAAAGAAGCACTTCAACGGTCTCTTCTCCCATGTCTTGGTCTCCTTTGCCCCCTTGCTCTTGTCAAAGTGTTGGAAACCCTCTTTGTGCGGACGGTGGTCTCCCCCACTCTTTTCCTTGCCCTTCTCCTTCGTCGGTGGCTTCACCTTCTCCGGCTTCTTGAACTCCACCAAGGACTCAGCAATAGCAATGGCAGTGTCGAGATCTTGAGCCCCACGCCTTTGGACCTCGGTCTTAGCCCAACCTTGCAACCCATCCGTAAAAGCAAAGAAAGCTTCCTTATCAGGATAGTCAGGGATATCTAGGAGTACCTCAGTAAATTCCTTCACGTATTCACGCAAGCTTCCCTTGTGTTGCAAACGCCTTAGCTTAGCTCTCGCCTCCTCTTCCGCATTCATAGGGCAGAACTGTTTCTTGAGTTCACTCTTGAACTCCTCCCACGTGTTTATAGTGCAAAGACCCTTCTCTCGGTCCCCGTACTTCCTTCTCCACCACAACATGGCGGTATCCTCCAAATACATGGTTGTCGTGTCAACTTTCTTGGTATCATCAACAATACCAAGAGCCTTGAAGTATTGCTCCATACTCCACACAAAGTTCTCTATCTCCTTAGCATTCCTAGCCCCTTTGTATGTCTTGGGTCTAGGAACATCAACCTTAGAGGGAGTAGGACTTACCTCACTTGACGACGTGCTTCCTCCTTGCACGACCGCCTTCTTGCATAGGACCAGCTCTTCCTTGGTTTCCACCAACTCGTTGGTGACCTTCTCCAACTCCTCCCGCAGCGAAGCAACCATGGTCATAAAAGTCCCCTCCAAGCTCTTGACCTCGGAAAGACACCGGTCGAGGATCTCATTGACCGCTCCTTGCACCTCACCTCGAAGATCCTCACTATTCTTCGCAAGTTCCACGATGCGTTGGTCGACTTCCTCAAACCTTTCTTCCCCATCGGCTATGGCAAGCTCCGCCTTGGCTAGCCGAGTCTCCACCTCCGTCATGGCTTCTCGAGACTTGGACCTTCCCCTCTTGGTTTGCTTCCCGGCATCCATGTGAGTTGTCTCGCTATCTGAACCGGCCATCTCTTCTCAAGGACACGAAACCAAAAAACCTTGGCTCTGATACCAACTGTCACGGACTTATTCTCGAACCCGTGCGGCACTAGCAACACTCACCCGAACTATGCTAGTCAGCCTAACTCTTGCGGAAACTAGGACACCGATAGTGGAGAAACTTGTATAAATGCTTTATTGCTCTCAAGCTTTCGATGATACAAATGAGCCAGCCATGAGGGGTATTTATACTTGCCCTCCTCCTCAATGGACGGCTTAGATCTACTTGATCTAACGGCTACAATTCAATTCTAGAGTATTCTATACAACTCTATGATATTCTAGAGTATTCTACTCTATTCTATACAAGTGTATACTTATCTACATGAGTCTAGAAGGTTCTCTTAGCCTCCAGGATTCTGCCCCTCTCTCTTAGGCATCTCTAGACTCCAACTCGCCTCCAGGTCTCTGTATGCCGTGGCCTATGCCACTCAATGCCGCGGCATTGAGGAGAGTCGTGACACTACCCACTTCAGCCACTCAACCAAGGTGCTTACTTGTAATCTTATGTTTTCACTTATGGTTATTCACTTCTCCCATAATACTCCCTCCGAAACAAGTTCCACCTTTCCTTTTCGGGCACATTCAAAATTAAGTTCCACTTTCAAACATTTCCTTATTTGGCAAATTATCTACATTAAAACAGTGTCAAACAGTGCACTCCACAGTAAAGTCAAATTTATTTTCTTAATATGTGTGAAGTCAAATGTGGAACTTGTTTCAGAAACGGAGGGAGTATAAAACTAGCTTTCTATGATCAGATATAATGTGATTTAAAAGAAAAATAAACTTAGTCTAATATAGAGTCTGTTTGATAATACTAAAGTAAATAGATTTAACTTATTTTGCTGAAATTGATTGAATTCTGGTAAAATAGGTGAAATCTTCTGAATCATGAAAAATATATGTGAAATATATTCCATCTGTGAAACAAAAAAAAAACATGAAAAAAAGTTAAATTGGTCTTCTACATAAGCATCTCAAGTAAACATAATTGTTATGAACCCAATAATAAAAAAAATCTATATTTCTTAATTGTTAGATCTTACAGTTTACTCATTAATAAGAATGTTTTTAATTGAATTAAAATATCGGGTTTGATTTGGTATGTGATGGAGTATATGGCCCAGGGACCCCCGGCCCACATACTTCCTCTACTACAATCAGGCTCAACATGCCCAAACGGGCCAAGCCCACCAAAATGGAGCTCTAAGCAGCCCACAATACGCAAAGGGGTGCCTTCGGCCCCATGGCCGAAGGCTACCAGTGACGGAATCGAGCTCAGAAACATCACAGGAGAACAAGGCTCGAAAACCAAGCCTTCGGCAACTGCAGCCCTCGGCAAGTAGGAGCCCTCGGTTAGAAGAGGCATCACAGGAGAACAAGGCTTGAAAACCAAGCCTTCGGCACCTGTAGCCCTCGGCAGGTAGGAGCCCTCGGTTAGAAGAGCCTTCGGCCCAGCACCCTTCAGCCGAAGGCATCCACCTCGACAGAATATCCTCTTCACATGCGCCTGGATCACCGTACCAAGTACAAACGTCACATCCAACCACCGCATTTAATGCGGCCACATGCGAGTGCCAGTGACACCCCGGTCGAGGTGACCCCTCGACCACCAGAAAACTGACACGTGTCCTTATCTAGCATTTATTACTACTATAAATAGCACCCCTTTTCCCCATTGTAAACTACGCTGAATACATATCGAATATACACTCTCTCTCTTACTTGTTTGCTCTGACTTCTCTCTAGTTATTCTCCGCAATAACCTCTCGGATAAGATACCCCCCGGGTACACTATCCATCATTTGGTGCTCTCGTTGAGAGGTCGAACGATCAAGTAAGAAACCCTCCCCCTTCGCCAAACACCACCCCTCTACCAAAATGGTGAGAACAACACGTGCCAACTCCAAAAACGTAGAAGACAAGAACCTGGCCCTCGGCGACGTCAACGCCCCCGAAGCCTCTCACAAGGCTCCCGAGGGCGGTGTCATCGCTGGGCTGGAACAGGCGGCTGTCGACCTACGCCTTCAGATCCAGCAGAATGCCCCCGATGCCCGCCTCGGCATCGAGGCCAAGAAGAAAAACCGGAGCGATGACCAAGTCAGCCCTCCGGTCCTCACCATCGACGTTCATTCGGCACTCTCCGCCTTCATCCAGACGCTAACTCAGAACCCGGGTGCCTTCGGCACCATGGCTCCGGCTCAACCCCAGGTTGGGGAGAACATCGTACTTCCCCCTCTGCCACACCCCTTCGGAAACCCCATCCCTCGGGTTAGGAATGATGAAGGGGTAGTGGCCCAAGACACGGCCTCCCAGGAAGTTCAGTCCGGGGACAGCCACAATGACAACAGAGAAAGGCCCCGCACTTCCGCCCTCAACCGGCTCGGAGGGGGCAAGACCGCCGAGTGCCCCAAGAAAGCGGAGGGTCTGTCTCGAGGGCAGACGAGGAGCGTCCCCCTCGGGACAAAGGCAAGGCACCCCTTCATGCCGACGATGCTCGCCACCAGATCAACCAGGCCCACTCGGCCCGGGTTCGTTCGCATGGGGCGGAGACCCTCCCGAAGGACCCCCAGGACGAAATTATTGCGGCCCTCCAACGCCGACTTGATGAAATGGAGGCCGACAAAGCTCACGCCACCACCTCCACCCCTCATTCAGACCTCAAATACGAGGCCATGATGGCCAAAATGGAGGAATTACAGAAGAAGGTAGCCGAGGGCTCCGGGGAACCCATCATCCAGCTCCGGACCCGGACGCCATTCACCCCAAGGGTATTGGCGGCCCAAATCCCGGAAAAGTACCGAGGGCAACTCATCAAGCCCTATGAAGGAAAAACTGACCCCGAGGAGCACTACAACAGGTATCAAAACAGCATGATGATGATGGGGGCATCAGATGAATACTTATGTCATTGGTTCCTTTCCACCTTGGAGGGACCAGCATACGAATGGTTCAACCGATTGCCCGAGGGCAGCATTGACTCTTGGCAAGACCTTGCCCAATGCTTCCTCACCCATTTTGCCGGAAGGAAGCGCGCGAGAAAGCACTTCTCCCAGCTCCTCTCCGTCAAGAAACAGCCTGACGAAACACTTCGGTCCTTCATTGACCGGTGGATGAAGGAGACAGACGAGGTCGAGGGCGCCGACGAGCGTACCCTCCTCGTCCTCTTCCAGGGGGTTCTCCGCAGCAGCCCTTACGCACGGAGCCACATCACCGACCCCCCAAGATCATACCTGAGAGCACTCCAGCGGGGGAGCCTATACGCCGACGCCGACGACCTCCACTCCTTCAAGAAGAACGAGGGCCAGCCCTCGAAGAAGACAAACAACACGCCATCCCCAAATGCACCCTCGATCGGAGGCCGAGACCATGGAAGCCACACCCAGCAGGGCCGTAACGAACGCCAATGGCGCCCTCGGCTGGACATGCCGAGGACTCCCCTCACGCACCCGGTGAGCACTATCCTCAACTATGCGGAAGAGCAGGACCTTTTCCCCAAGGACCCTCGGTCGGCGAGGGAGATCTACGCCATCCACCAAGGCGGCACTTATTGCCGTTACCACAAAAGCACCTCCCACAATACAGACGATTGTGTCTAGTTAAAGAAGGCTATTGAACTCTTAATTCAACGGGGTGAGCTCCACCAATTCATCAAAAATGCCCCAAGGAAAAACACCGGGGAGAACACCGATAAAGAAGAAGGGGACATCGCAACAAAGAAATATGAAATCGGGAGGCTCAGTGACGGAGAGGAGTTCGAGGAGCCCCAGCCGAAGAAGCGCCACCTCCGCTAATCATATTCCTCACCTTCGGCGTTAGTCTCAGCCTTGGGCCCTCGACCTCGAGGCACATTACCATCCCCTCGGCCTAGAGCCCTCGGCCTTGAGCGGTGAATCTTAACAAAGCCGTTGTCAAACAACGCACCCCTTGTATTCCGCTTATTTCTATGAATTTAAGTAAACTACAACACAATCCAGACATCTTATCGGCCCCTTCGAGGCCAAATGCCCAGGTATGGCCGATGGTTTCTAAAGACGAGGGGCATGCAAAAGGCCCGCGTTTTTGGAGCGGGACGCTCGCCGCGTCGCCGGCGCGCAACGCACGGCGACAGGCCTGAAAGAATGGCTGAGGTGACGAAATCCCCAAACTTGGGGGTGAAACGGCAGTCGTCGGAAACCGACCAAGCCTAGCCCGCGCCGTAAATAGACGACGGGACCCCCCAAGGTCAAGGGACGGTTCAGCGCCGGGGGACTAACAGACGAACCCCCGGACGGATCACTTGGACCCCCTTCCGGCCGAGGCGGGGAAGCAACCCCCTCGACCGAAGCCTAGAAGAAGGAACACACATCAGGAGGACTAACATACGACCTCCTGGCACAATCAAGGGACGGCCCAGCGCCGGGGGACTAACAGACGAACCCCCGGACGGATCACTTGGACCTCCTTTCGGCCGAGGCGGGGAATCAACCCCTCGGTCGATGCCTGAAAGAAGGAACATACACCCAGAGGACTCCTGGAACTATCAAGGAAAGGCCCTCGGCCTCAATTCGATTCTACATCACCAATGGCCCTCGGCCTTGGCATGATTCCACGTCACCAACGGCCCTCGGCCTCAGCGTGATCCCACATCACAACGGCCCTCGGCCTCAACATCAGACGGCCCTCGGGCTCAAAATCAACAACGGCCCTCGGCCTCAACATTAGGACGGCCCTCGGCCTCAACATCACCAAAAGCCCTCGGCCTCAACGTGATTCAACATCAACAACGGCCCTCGGCCTCAGCGTGATCCCACATCACAACGGCCCTCGGCCTCAGCATCACAACGGCCCTCGGCCTCAGCATCAGAACGGCCCTCGGCCTCAACATCAACAACGGCCCTCGGCCTCAGCGTGAGAACATCACAATGGCCCTCGGCCTCAACATCAGACGGCCCTCGGCCTAAACATGACTCTATGTCATAACGGTTTTGGCCTTAGCGTGATCTCACATCAACAACGGCCCTCGACCTCAGCATCAGAACGGCCCTCGGCCTCAACATCAACAACGGCCCTCGGCCTCAACATTAGGACAGCCCTCGGCCTCAACATCACCAAAAGCCCTCGGCCTCAACGTGATTCAACATCAACAACGGCCCTCGGCCTCAGCGTGATCCCACATCACAACGGCCCTCGGCCTCAACATCAGACGGCCCTCGGTCTCAAAATCAACAACGGCCCTCGGCCTCAACATCAGGACGGCCCTCGACCTCAGCATGATTCCACATCACAATGGCCCTCGGCCTCAACATCAGACGGCCCTCGGCCTCAACATCAACAACGGCCCTCGGCCTCAACATCAGAACGGCCCTCGGTCGCAAAATCAACAACGGCCCTCGGCCTCAACATTAGGACGGCCCTCAGCCTCAACATCACCAAAAGCCCTCAGCCTCAACGTGATTCAACATCAACAACGGCCCTCGGCCTTAGCGTGATCCCACATCACAACGGCCCTCGGCCTCAGCATCAGAACGGCCCTCGGCCTCAACATCAACAACGGCCCTCGGCCTCAACATCAGACGGCCCTCGGCCTCAACATGACTCTATGTCACTACTGTTTTGGCCTTAGCGTGATCTCACATCACCAACGGCCCTCGACCTCAGCATGATTCCACATCACAATGGCCCTCGGCCTCAACATCAGACGACCCTCGGCCTCAACATCAACAACGTCCCTCGACCTCAGCATCAGAACGGCCCTCGGCCTCAACATCAACAACGACCCTCGGCCTCAGCGTGAGGACATCACAATGGCCCTCGGCCTCAACATCAGACGGCCCTCGGCCTCAACATGACTCTATGTCATAACGGTTTTGGCCTTAGCGTGATCTCACATCACCAACGGCCCTCGGCCTCAGCGTGATCCCACATCACAACGGCCCTCCGCCTCAACATCAGGACGACCCTCGGCCTCAACATCACCAACAGCCCTCGGCCTCAGCATGATTCCACATCACAATGGCCCTCGGCCTCAACATCAGACGGCCCTCGGCCTCAACATCAACAACGTCCCTCGACCTCAGCATCAGAACGGCCCTCGGCCTCAACATCAACAACGGCCCTCGGCCTCAGCGTGAGGACATCACAATGGCCCTCGGCCTCAACATCAGACGGCCCTCGGCCTCAACATGACTCTATGTCATAACGGTCTTGGCCTTAGCGTGATCTCACATCACCAACGGCCCTCGGCCTCAGCGTGATTCCACATCACAACGACCCTCGGCCTTCATCCCTCCGACATCTTTATTTGATGTTAGGGGCTATCATACAGGCCCATCGGCCTTCATCCCCCCGGCATCTTTATTTGATGTTGGGGGCAATCACACAGGTCCCCCGGCCTTCATCCCTCCGGCATCTTTATTTGATGCCAGAGGCTATCATACAGGCCCATCGGCCTTCATCCCTCCGACATCTTTATTTGATGTCGAGGGCCATCACACAGGCCATCGGCCTTCAGCCCTCCGCCATCTTTATTTGATGTCGGGAGCTATCATACAGGCCCCTCGGCCTTCATCCCTCCGACATCTTTATTTGATGTCGGGGGCCATCATGAAGACCCCTCGGTCTCCATCCCTCTAGCATCTGTATTTGATGCCAGGGGCTCTGACACAAGCCCACTTGGCCTTGCACCCCTCCGTCACCTTTATTTGATAACGGGGGGGGGGGGGGGGGGGGGTCCTTACAAGCTCCTTAGCTTTTTCATGCAGGATCTAAGGCTGATCTTGGATGTCCCCTCAGCAGACGGACACAACCGCCGCTCAACAATCAAAGCCGAAGGGTGCACTCCTTTTGCTTCATTCTGAGGGCATCCGGTGTACTCTTTTTCCCTCATTAGGATTTTTTCCCACAGGGTTTTTTCCTAATGAGGTTTTTAACGAGGCATCTCCCCATTGTGGAGCAAAAGGCGTCACCCCTCGGCGGCTCCTGCTGAAGGCATGCATCACTCTACTCCTGTTTCCCTCGAGAAACTCTCGGCAAAAGGAGTGGGGGACTGGGGGACTCCCCTCGGCAAAACACGCAAATGTTAAAAATTTTCTATTTCTCAGCTACAGCAGGCTGAGGCAAGATCACAATGGCAATCTACTCCCCTCAACATGATGCTTTCGGCTTACAGAATGCCTCCGGCCACACAATGCCTTCGGCCACATGATGCCTCCGGCCACATGATGCCTTCGGCCACATGATGCCTCCGGCCACATGATGCCTTCAGCCACACAAAGCCTTCAGTCAACAAATGCCCTCGGCAAAGCACACAAATGCAAATCTCTCATTACTTTACAAACTACAACAAAGAAACACATACGAGCAACACACTTACACTCCCTTCAGGAAGCTCTCAGTCCTCGACATATGGGGGAATTGAGAAAATGAGGCACCCAACAGAACTACTCCTTTTCCCTCAAGTACCTTTCGGCAAAAGGAGTGGGGGACTCCTGATGGAGTATATGGCCCAGGGACCCCCGGCCCACATACTTCCTCTACTACAATCAGGCTCAACATGCCCAAACGGGCCAAGCCCAGCAAAATGGAGCTCTAAGCAGCCCACAATATGCAAAGGGGTGCATTCGGCCCCATGGCCGAAGGCTACCAGTGACGGAATCGAGCTCAGAAACATCACAGGAGAACAAGGCTCGAAAACCAAGCCTTCGGCAACTGCAGCCCTCGGCAAGTAGGAGCCCTCGGTTAGAAGAGGCATCACAGGAGAACAAGGCTTGAAAACCAAGCCTTCGGCACCTGTAGCCCTCGGCAGGTAGGAGCCCTCGGTTAGAAGAGCCTTCGGCCCAGCACCCTTCAGCCGAAGGCATCCACCTCGACAGAATATCCTCTTCACATGCGCCTGGATCACCGTACCAAGTACAAACGTCACATCCAACCACCGCATTTAATGCGGCCACATGCGAGTGCCAGTGCCACCCCGGTCGAGGTGACCCCTCGACCACCAGAAAACTGACACGTGTCCTTATCTAGCATTTATTACTACTATAAATAGCACCCCTTTCCCCCATTGTAAACTACGCTGAATACATATCGAATATACACTCTCTCTCTTACTTGTTTGCTCTGACTTCTCTCTAGTTATTCTCCGCAATAACCTCTCGGATAAGATACCCCCCGGGTACACTATCCATCAGTATGAATTAATATGGTCTATTAGATGTCTGTTTTTTATGTGACTTATTGTTATAATTATTAAAGTTTGATCTAATCTGATTTAATCTGGAACTGAAATCAATTCAATTAAAAACATTCAATTAAAATAAAAGTAGGAATTCGTAAACCTTTAAAGATTTTCTAATTTGGAATAGGAATTTATTTCAAAAGTGAAGGCATATTTGAATTTTAGGTGTAAAATAAAAAATAACCAAAAAAATTTACTTATTTGGCTAAGCTAAACATATTTACTTGTGAAAATATATATACTTTATGTTGGTTATAATTTTTAATTTCATTTTTAATTATTTACTTATTTGAAGCTTACTAATTTATTAATAGGTGTCAAATTAATAAGTAAACTAATTTGCATATTTGTTTCTATTTAATTCGGTGTAGTAAACTAATATAATTTAGTTTCCATATCAATAAACGTTATTAGAATTTCACTTTGATAACCAAAAATTATTTTACTTATTTGAAGCTTACCAAATTAATTAAACTGGATTTATAAGGATTTTTCTTTCCATATCAATATGCAATCAAAAATAGAATCTAATAAAAACAAAAGTTATAAAAATAAGTAAATAATTGTTATATATAATGACATGGCAGGATTATGTGGCGCTTTGTATGATCTTAAAAGTTCATCTTTTATATATATATATATATATATATATATATATATATATATATATATATTGATTAATAAAGTTGACTACATTTTGAATACGGAGTATAAAAATAATAGAACATGATTTATTTACCCAATAAGATTGTTGTAACTTTAAGGCCAAAAGCCTTTCATTCATTCATATATAACCTTGTGTATATACAAGGAGAAGGGGACCCGGGTTACACTTGATATATATGGGCCAGAACATATGGGCTTGAGGATTAATGGACATGCACACAATTACATTACATAACACTCCCTCTTGGATGTACATTACTAAAAAAAATGACAGTACGTACAAAAATTATGATATCATACATCATTCTCTTTGCACGCTTGAAAATGTTGCCTCATTAAAAACCTTGCCGAAGAAACCTAGTGGCACAAAACCTTGGTCAAGGGGAAAAGAGTGCAGCGCGTGTATACTCCCCATGTTGACTGCATTGCTTCAGAACTTGCTAACTCTAATTCGATCCAATCAAGTTACTAGCTTCTCGAATGAAAGATTATACAATGTGTATGTCTCGTCCTTTGCGTCCGGAAATACCAAACAAAGCATCTGCACGGACGTGCAATCCACCACCGAAACAGGGAGCATAAAACCCTTGGCATCGTCCAAAGCACAAGAGATGGCGAAAATGGATGCATGACAAATGACCGACATGAATCCGCCGCAGTGACAGTGCAGTGGCAGCGAGCGTCGTTCCTTGCGAAGATGGACTGAAGACGTTCCTGGCCAAGGGTTGATGCAGATTGAGGCGGATGACGGAAAACTAGAGCAAAAAATAAAAATAGGGTTTTACCGTTTCAGAAGACATCGTGCTGATAACGTGTTGTAACTCGAAGGCCAAAAGTCTTTCATTCATATATAGTCATGTATATATACAAGAAGAAGGGAACTAGGGTTACACTTGATATGAGCCAGAACATATGGGCTTGGGGATTAATGGACATCCATACAATTACATTACATAACAAAGATAAAGTATTCATATTATGCACGGAGTATTAGAGATTCCCATTAGACATGTACAAACACGGACTCGGGTCTTGCTTTATCTAAAACTTCTGCCCATTTATGCGGGCGGGCCTGGCCCGGATCGAACGGGCCACCTCCCATGTCCAAGCCCGTCCATAGTAGCGGACCGGATAGTCCACCGGGCCGCCCGACCCGAAAAAGTTTACCATTGTTTAAATTTGATGAAAAAGTTGATAACATTTTTAAAATAACATCCCACCATTCTAAAAGTAATTAATGAACAAACTAATATAAATATGCCTTTATGATATACACAAACTATTTTGAACAATTGATCTCCTCTAGTAATCTAGTAGATTTTTTGTTTGGCCGCTCAACTGCTACTCTGCCGATCAAATGGGAGTAAGGTTAATTAGATTTTTTTGGGACCATTAATATGATGGGTAATAGCATGTAGGGTTCACTAATGGGAAATAAGGAATAAGTAATACGAACTACTCCGTAACTAATAGGGTTCATTGTGTACGCACGAATATAGATATAAATATATATAATGCGAATTATATTACGTATAAATTAATACTAGTGATATGTACTACGTATATTATTAATTTTCCAGGTCGGGCTTTTTGGCCCGAACGGGCCTACAATATAACCCAAGCCCGCCCATATTTTTTACGGTCCGGGCTCGGGCCGGCCCGGTGGATAATTATATATGTCCAGACCCGCCCATTTATATGGGCGGGCTGACCGGGCCGGGCGAGTCGGCCCGTGTTTGTACAGGTCTAATTCCAATAATATATAACTATAATTTATTTATTGGCATAGAAAATATATACTCGTATTCATTAAGGTAAGGGCAACCTATAAATACACATATTCTACAAAAAAATCAACTTTATAAAAAAATTAGACATTTTGAATTTCACCCCTTTGTATACATCCACGTTATATCATTAGCCATTTCGATTTCCACGTTATAAAATTTAGACATTATAAAAAATACTCCGTAATGTTTATGCTCCAAATATTTTATTCATTAGTATCTATTATTATTATTATTTCCAATTTCTAGATCATAAAAATATAAAATTTTATTGAGCTTAATTGCTTAAATATACTCTCCGGTTCTTATTCAAGTTTACACCTTGACTTTACACATATCTTTATATAATATAAAGTAACAGTGTCTGCACAATTATTAGAGGGAAAATTCCCGCTCAAAATAAGGACAAAAAAGGAAATTAATGAAAAAACCAAATTTGGTAATTAGTTATATTAAATGAACGAAAATTTGGAAATGATGTGCAATAATATATATACCATGTACGTCTGATTTGTTTAGATATGAAATTATAAAGAATATGTTTGGTAACTATGGTAACTAATTTTGGTAACTAATATGATAAGAAAGAATATGAAAAAGATAGATCCTAACTTTGGTAACTAATTTAAAAAAAAAAAGCTTATTCAAAAGGTGGCACGTAGCTTGATTTTAAAAGGCTGCATATTTTTAGTTTAGGAATAATTATGTTCGATTCCTTTTCACTATAAGAAAACTGGATCAAATAGAATACAATTCAGGACTTGAACAAATAAAAAAAATTAAAATAAAACATATTAATTGGAGAAAAAACTAAAATAGAAAAAAAGTAACTATACCACAGTGCATTAATACACACATATGAACGTGTGTTTGTAGGAGAGACAGACTTTTAATGTATATCATACAAAAAAATCACAATAATCTAAAATGATGGTTGAGAAGAAGTTTACAATATTTGACACCATTAGGATTTTATATGTGGCAATGATATGGAAAACAAAATGTTTATTTGAATATCATTATCAGGGGAGATGATCTTATAAGTTAATCTATTATGCTCACTCTAAAAGAATGTAAGGGTCCTAATATGGATGAAAAGAGTTTTCCCTTTCAAGAAAATTTTTCTCCCTCTACCTCATAATTTTTTTCACGGATTGACTTGAATCAGAGTTTAAAAAAAAGTGAAAGTAAATGGAAATATAAGATTGTGATCGAGTAAGAAAATGTAAATAAAAGTTAGGCACACAAAACTTTCTAAAAGGTGAAATGGAAAGAATTTTACGGGACATCCCAAAAAGATAAGTGAGACGGATTTTATGCGGCAGAGAAAGTATATTACCTCTATTCCAGTGGACTTTGCCAACTTCAAACTATGTGATAAATAATTAAAGTAAAAATTATGAGATTGGAGTTTGTCACAAGAGAGAGAAACAAGTTGATTCATTGTTTAAAATGGAAGTTATAAAGTTTTGTGGAACAACACAAAAAAGAAAAGTTGGCATAGTTGAGTGAGACGGAGGGGGTATAATTTAGGAGAATATTTCAAATTTAGGTGTAAACATGTTTTGTAATCCCAAAACAGGATTACGATACTCCCCTCTGTTCCCTCTATAATTGTCCCATTTTTTCATTTTTGGATGTCCTTTTATTATTGTCTCATACCATATTTGGTAACATTTGTGTGACTCTAATTCATTTTTAATTTATTTACACTTTATCAACTCATTACCAACCACATAATTCTATTTTTCTTAAAAACCACACCACTCCTTTCCGTACCAATATTAGGGGGACGGAGGGGGTATTAGTTTTCCCGAAATAAGAGTATTTACTGTCATTTTCGACTTTTCACTGTCAAAATAGTTACAATACAAGGCATTGACATGACAATATTTATTGTCATTAATGATAGTATTTTTTAGTCATTACAATAACAACTCTTGTTTCGGAAAGAAAGACATGTAAAGTAGTCCTATTTTGAAATTGAAAACATGTTTACTTCTATTTAGACAATTTCCCTATATTTTAGTCATCGATTTACAAATTTTGTATTAATTATCAATATTATTTCTTATAATCTTTATTTTTACAAAGTATAAAAATGTATGACAGAGAAAGTATATTACCTCTATCCCGGTGAACTTTGCCAACTTCAAAATATGTGAGTAATAATTAAAGTAAAAATTATGAGATTGGGGTTTGTCACAGGAGAGAGAAACAAGTTGATTCATTGTTTAAAATGGAAGTTATAAAGTTTTTTGAACAAACAAAAAAAGAAAAGTTGACAAAGTTGAATGAAACGGAGGGGGTATAATTTAGGAGAAAATTCCCAATATAAGTGTAAACATGTTTTGAAATTCCAAAATATGAATACTATATTTGTTTTCCAGAAATAAATATAGTAATGATAGTATTTTTCAATCATTACAATAACAACTCCTCTTTGGGAAAGAAAAACATGTAAAGTAGTCCTATTTTGAAATTTGAAAACATGTTTACTCCATTTAAGACAATCTCCCTATAATTTAGTCATCGATTTACAATTATAGTATTAATTATCAATATTATTTCTTATAATCTTTATTTTTATAAAGGGAAATTTCTCTAAATAGGAGTAAAAATGTTTATCAATTTCAAAATAGGAATGTCATGTTTTTATTTCTCAAAAGAAATAATCACTGCCATATTTTGGCTGTACGCGATAGTATTTTTCAAATGTGACAATAATTACTCCTATTTATGGAATAAAAAATGATAGTCCTATCTTGGAATATATAAAACGGTTTTAGTCTTATTCATGGAACTTTCCCTTTTATAAAAGAACAAGATGAAAT
Source organism: Cuscuta europaea (assembly GCA_945859875.1). Lineage (NCBI taxonomy): Eukaryota > Viridiplantae > Streptophyta > Magnoliopsida > Solanales > Convolvulaceae > Cuscuta > Cuscuta europaea. The sequence goes on from CAMAPE010000015.1 coordinate 10,316,966, forward strand.
CCAAAATTGTAATGAGGTTTTCTCATAAAAGACCCATTAGTATTAAAATAAACGATAAGATATAACAATATTTCTATGTGACAATGAAATAAATTAAATATATAACTTGATGGTACAATTGTAGTGTGTGATTTAAGCAACAAACACGTCTTTATGAATACTACTTTAACTTTTTAAATAAAAAAAACATTATTTTCTGTTGATAATTTACATTTATACAAATTAAGATTCCAACACTAAAAAGTAAATACCACAACCCGTAGCAATGGAAGTAACATTTTCAATATAAAATGAACGCAGTACCTATGCGATGCACTACGTATATCTTGACATGAATAATAACTTTTTTAAAATTATATTTATAATGGTATGTAATATGTAATTTTGCCAAATAAAAAAGGCGATAAAGTTTATGTGTTGTAACTTTTATTAATTATATATATAGTAGTAGCTGTAAACAAAAGTAAATTTGGATCGCATTAAAAACTGCAAGTAACTTTAAAACAAAAGATAAGATGTATGTGACAATAACTCTATGTGACAATGAATTAACTTGATAATTTAATTAGCATGTCTCATAAAACTTTTTTTTATGTACTTTTTTATAGACATTCTCTATGTATTTTAAAGTTTGTTACACTTTCCTTTTTATGTTGTATTTAAAAGTTTGCTACACTTTCCTTTTGAGTAAGTTTTCCCTTAAAAATACTGAAATTCCCTTACTTTTTTATACCGGTTATGTTCTCTTTGATGCATTAACACGCTCTCTTTTACTTTTTCTACATTATTCATTACTCTTACTACTTCCCTCTTTAAATAATGTCCCAAAATTTTCATTGCTTCAAACCGCTAATCACTACATGTGCTAGCATATTGTCGGTCACCGGTTTGTACGTCCTATGATGTTATCGTTTAACATAACAAATACTATATACTCCCTCCGTCCCTTAAAATTTTGCCATCTTTCCTTTTTGGGACGTCCCAAAAAACTTTGTTATTTTCCCTTTTAATCAATTATTTTGTGGTTTCTGTTATTTCTTTCTCCTCTGCACAAACCTCAACCACACAGTTTTTACTTTATTATTTTCCGTGTCGGTCAACTTTGGCAAAGTTTTAAGTGATGGAGGTAGTATGTCGGAAAATATAGCAAAAAAAGTCTCATGAGGCCCACTAATTTTTGTACTATCAAGTTATTTCATTGTCACATTAAATTATTGGTTATACTTTATCGTTTATTTTAATTTTACTTGAATTTTTACGATCCATTTTTGCATTTTATTACAACTACTACTACATACTTCGTATATAATTACTACGTCCAAAAGGTTGAATCCCCAACCCCAAGGGCCCCCCACACCGACCCGACAGGATGATGGGGGAGTAAATCACGGTGACTCAGTCGGCAAAGCGGCAGTAGGCCTTTACCCGTGCGCACCAGAGGGCCAGCCTTATTTCAGGTTCTGAAAACCCCCTTTTGGCCGCTGCGGGATTCGAACCTTGGTCTACGTCCAACTTTTCGTATATAATTACTAAAAGTAACATCACATAAACTTTATCATCTTTTTTATATTTGACAAAGTTACACATTATCTACCATCATAAAACATAATTTTAATTAACTCATTATTCAATTCTAGATATATCATGTGCATCGCACGGGTACTTCGTCTAGTTAAGAAAATAAATTTATTGAGGGGTAAATTTTACTGTTTGACACTGTTTTGCATTATTTTTTATTGTTTTGACACGGATTTGCACTGTTTTGGTGTAGATTTGTTTGTCAAATAAGAAAGTGTGAACTTGATTGGGACATCCAAAAAAGTTAAAAAGGAAAGTGTAAACTACGATAAGAACCGGAGGGAGCATATCATTATCCAATGTACAAATATCAGTAGCACTTAGCCTTATTTGGGGCTATGCTTTGTGACATGATTTTTTATTCCAAGATCTCAAATAGTGTCGTACTCCCTCCAGTTCCAAAAGATGTTAACACTTTGACTTCACAGTTTTTAAGGAAATAAACATTGTTTGGTACTGTTTGACACTGTTTTGTGTAGATTTATTTGCCAAATAAGGCAAATAAGGAAGTGTAAAGATTTTTCTGGTACTGCTAAAAATGGAAAGGGTAAAGATCTTTCAGAACCGGAGGGAGTATGTTGTTATTTTACTCCAAAACTAGTTTTGGACACCAAAGATCTTACGAATTTCCCTCTTTCATTCAATATACTATCTAAATCTACACCACATTTCTCAACAATATGCACTTGAAGTTATTCTTCGAACTTCCTTGTTAACATCTTATCTTCCTTTGATAAAAAAATTATCATTTTATGATACTACCTCTGTTCTCATTTTAACTTACAAATGAGTTTGGCACAAAGTTTAAGATAGTAGATATTGTGTGGTGGAGAGTTGTGCAGAGGAGAGAGAAATGTGTAAGAAATGTTGTGAACCACAAATTTTTTATCAAAAAGGGAAAGTGTAATTTTTAATTGGAACGAACGAAAAAGGAAAATTGGAAGTTTATTTAGGAACGGAGGGAGTAAATGATGTCGCAACGGATATAAGGATTTTAGAGCTTGTTGTAATCTATGGCACGTAGTGATTCAAAGACCATACAAGCTGCCCAAAGTTGTTAATTGTCTGATTCAACTATTACGAGTCAAATCAAATAACTCATGTAGAGTCCGTTTGATAACTCTGATTTTGACATGCTTAGAGTGAAGAGATTGTGTTTAGAGTGATTCGGAAAGTTGATATTGTTCACATCATTGCGCTTATGTAATTGGGATATAACAACCGTAGATAGTATAAGATGGAGTATATAAACTATGTGAAGACAAAGATTAACATCCAAATGAGATTAGCCGAGTATTCATTACATCTTGCTAAATGAACAAAATAATACTTAAACGCCCATGGTTAAGAGGCACGATCTTCACTCCACAAGAATTTCAACGAAATAACAAGAACCAAAACATAAAAATTGGAATTAATACAATGATTGAATGATCATTAAGTGGCGAAATGGGGGTTTAGATATTATGACAAAGAATGGACATAGCTTGATCTATTCAGGATCCTGAATTAGTAATTTAGTATGGCCGTATGGGAAAATATTTCGTACTATACTCTCCAAAATATCTGGACTTGTTTGAGTAATTTGTTCCTTATTAGCTTTTGTAATTTATGTTACACAATATTTCTAATGCGTTCTTACACATTTCTATATCACACAATCCACACTTTCTTAATTTTCATGTAAAATTACTTTGGAAGATAATTTAGAGACGGAGGGAGTATCAGCTTGTGTATGTATGTAATGAAAAAAATTGTGGAAAAAATTATATTTAAATTATACGTAGTATTGTATTAATAAAGTAAGGAAAAAGTATATATGAAAAAAGAGATTAAATAGTCTCTCATAAGCAATTTCAGCTAGCTCTGTCAGAGAAGTAAAATCAATATTACTATTTTATTTATTATACAGCCTATCACACAAAATTAAAAGTTATATATTTAGAAAAAGTCAATTGATATGTAAAAAATGGGGCTATAAACAAGCTAAATTTGAAAATAATCGTCATTTTGTAAATTTGTAAAAGTTATATATTTAGAAAATGTTTATAAGTAAATCATCGTCATTTTACGTCCGTAGCGACAAAATAAATTCTCTAAATTGAAGTAAAAGTAACCTAAAAATCTAATATCTGAGTGTGACGTTTTTCGGTTAATTGAAATAATTACTACCTAATTAAGAAAATATTATTAGTTATAACATTATACATTAGTACTATCATATTAATACTCCATATATGATTGTATCAAAACATTAGTTTGATGGAAAAATTAAATTCAAGTTCCCAACTGTCTCACTTTATACTCGATTAATATTTTAGGAGGTCACACCATTTACCTCAAGTACGGAGTATATTGATTAACAAATAAATTAAATCTAAACCTTATCGGAAAACCAGTCGTCATCGGCCCGGGGAAAGGTCGATCTCGATCAAGTTATCTTCTTCCGGCTCACTAGTAATCCTCTTCCCGTCCAACGAAATCTCAATCAACTCGTCTTTATCAACCTCTTCCCACCAGAAACACATCGTCTCCGGCGAATCCGGCTCTCCGACAACAGGAGCTCCCCCTCCTGACGAACTATCCGAATCTGAATCCGGATAATACATCGACAGAGAAGCATACCTCTGAATCGCCGCCACTCTCTTCTCATCCAGAGCCTCTTCTTCATCTTCTTCTCCGCCCCGTTCTTCACGAATAACCTCCAGAGGGGCCCTCACATCCCACTCAATAAAATCTTCCGCAGATAATGGGCCAGAATTCGGGTCCGGGTTCGAATTCAAGTCCAAGCGCTTGCCCGGAATGTTCCTGCCATCCACACTCGATGATTGTAATAACAGAGTCGTATTCTTCGCTGAAAGATGGCTGGTTTCTGAGTCGACTCGGGAAATCCTCTGAGCCACGCCGAGGTGGAGGAGAGAGTAGAGCAGAACGGAGGTGGAAATGAGGAGAGGGGAGAAAAGGGGATCCCGGAGAAGAGAGGGAAAGTATAGAAGGATGAGAGTGAAGAGGGTGACAATGGCGGAGAAGAGAGGGCTTGAAGATACTGAAGAAATCGTCTCCCGGAAGAAAGCCATTGTCACGAATGGGTGTTCACTTTGCGTAGGTTTGCTTTATCCTCCATCAAAGATTGGAATCAAAACTGCCGGGAGATAAACATTACATATTCTTCTTATTTATATACGTATTGGAATCAAAACTGAGGGTGGATTTTGCCAAATTCAAAATAGGTTAAAAGTAAAAAAAAAAGTAAAATTGTGTAGTTGAGGTTTTTACAGAGAAAGAATGGTGTTGAACTACAAATAAGTTGCCTTAATGAAAAATTGATAAAAAATTTTGGGATAACTAAATGAGGAATGTTGGCAAAGTCCATCCATAGTTGGGAAAGTTTTTTGGGAACGGAACGTAGTATGTCTGATAGTCCGTCCGTATTCCAGCCTTCCGGGATTTCCAGGTTTGGCACATAGAGCCACGAATAGTATAAAAAATACTACGTATGATGAAAGATGAAAATATGAAAGAGGATGTAAAAATATGAAAAAAAAAATATGGAAAGGTAGAAAAATCTAATCTTTGTTCAAGTTTGAAGCTCATTAAGCTCGGGCCATTAAATTAGATTCGAAATCAAGCTCGAACTTAAGTGGTTTGAAAAACGTTCGGTTCGTTAACAACACCTAAGTTTAACCTTGCATGTGTAGTAGAGATTTTTTTTATTACTTAGCCCACCCAACCTATCATTTCTAGATCCGCCCCTGGGTGCACAGTTGCCGTTGAAGATGGTGATTGGTGTTTGGCGGCGTGTTTTCAGTGACGGAAGTGAAGGTAATACACACATGTTGACTAATTCAGTTTGACAGTCCGTTTAGGATGGTAGGCATTGTTGCACTTCAGTTTAATGCCAGCTAGTTTAAACAACTCTAACCAGAAGGAAGTAACAAAGAAACTTTCTCTGTCAGACACCATAGAATTGGGTTCACAGAATGTGATGAACAAGGAGCATGTTGAGGAGATGCAGAATTGTTGATCCGTCCCCTCCTGACCGCCACCATGGAGGGGTCATGTGGCTAGGGTTTGGAAGACGCCGCTTCAAGTTTGGATTATGTCACACACGCCTTATTGTTCTGTATTTCTTCCCAGCTTTATTTATGTTTCTTTACACTTTCTACTTTTTATTTGTTTGTCTTAGTTGCTTTTTTGAGGTGCATATATGACAGTTATTTGGCACGAAGCTCTCGTATGTTCAACAACAAAAATCGCTATGTTTTGGATGAACTTTTCTATATCTGATCAAGGACTGGGGGAATTTTCATCTATTATGAGTTTGTTGATGCTGTAAAGCATTTAAGGGTTAAGAAAAACATTATGTTATTCCTTTGTTTGTCAGCAATTCGCGCTGCTTCTTTGGAGGTGGACATCTCAACATCTAATTGCAGGGCTTTTCTTATGTCTACCTTGAGTCTGTTAGAAGATGGTTGAAATTTGAATTATCACTACAAAACAACATGGGATTGACATAGATTTGCCAAAATTCATAGAGGATTTGGTAGGGATACGCTAAATCCGTGCCAAAAATAGTTTGACACGAGGTATGTGGCACGAAATCATCGATGTTGGGCCGCGGGTATGTATATAGTCTGTTTGCCTGCTGGTGCAATCGACTGTGACGCTTTTCCTGTTCTAAAGGGGGAAAGGGCGTGCTACATTATTAGCAATTGCTTTGGTGTGTGGTAAGCACAACGATCCACAAGTGGTATTGGAGCCAAAAGTCACTAGTTCGATCCCCGACAACAACATGCTGCTCAGTTGAAGGCTAGCAGGTGCCGGGGGTGGTCGCGGGTATGCGTCGCGGTGCCATCAATCTACCTGCCAGCCAGTGCAATCGACCGTGGTCCTTTGCATGTTCTAAAGAGGAAGAGCGTGCTACACTATTATCAATTGCTTTTGGTGTAGTGGTAGCGCAACGATTCACAATCGGTAGAATCTGTCAAATTTGTTCGAATTCCAAAATTTTTTTTGTAATGTTATTGACTGATTTTAACTGCTAAGCATTGGTTAAATTAGTATAGTTTGACATTGTTTTTTAAATATACTTTTATGCTAATCTTTGGTTTTTATTGACAAAGACATGTATTTTACATTTTTCACAATCATACTTTTACTGAATTATTTAGTAATACGTTAAATATTGATTTTATCATTAAAAATCACATTTAAACCCGAAAAGTTTTAATATTAAAAATCAAATTAATGAACGATAAAATTTGGATCATAAACTTCATTTTAGGCTAAACTGAAATTGACCCTGTCAGGACAACTTGATATGAACACCACTCATACGATAGATTTGTCAATTTGATAATAACATGAATCAATAAAGTTAATAATCCCTTTGTTAAGCATAAATTTGCACTCTGAAGAATGGCCGGGATATTGTGTATAAGGTAAGTTTGACACTCCATCGCTGAGGGCCCCCCAATCCCGATCGGACGGTACGTTGAGAGGATGTAAATTGGACTATAATCTCAATCTGACACATAGAGAGTGTGGTTCTGTCCCCGATACTTGCAGAGGCCCTATGCATATTTTAGTATAGTAATCTCTCATCACAGTTGCCGGGATTCGAACTCGAGATCTAACCCTTGTGTCACTCCATTCCTACCAATTGAGCTATGCCCACCGGTATCTCTAGGAGCTCAGAAGTATGTGGTCATGAAAGGAGTTTGTTTAGCATTGTTAGCAGGTTGTGGCAGACAAAGGATCTCATCATGTAATTCCGCCTGCCATTATTGACATGGTTTGCCTAAACTGAAAGTTATGTGTGTCGTACAATATTATTGATTAATGCAAAAAAGGTCGGATTCAAAAGCAAATGGAAAACACAAGCTTTTTAGTTATGGCCGGTTGGCATTAGTAGTAGGGAAGCTTATCACGTGAGTTAGGCTGCCTGCCACCCATGGGTGAAAACTCCAAATTTGAGGTATTCACCCCAAATAAGCTCAACCAAGGCAAAAAATTATATAAGAGGAAGCCATAGGGAGTATGGGAAACCTTGGGGAGGGAAAGGTAGCTCCTTCATCGACTCTCTTAAAAGCAAAAGATGTAGCCACCTAAAGGGAAGCCAGCAAGTGAGACCAAGAGAAAGTAAATTAACTTTTTATTTAAACTATTATAACTTTAGTATTTATACTCCAAATTTTATAAAAAATATACCAAAATTCATAACTTTTTATAACCTTTCATTTGATATCAATATAGCATATATAAATTTCAATACAAAAAATTCAACTATTGGAGAGTTCTTTATCTAAAACTTTTTTGAAATAGATTCAAGTATTAAAATTAAGATCTCATTGTTCAATATTTTTTTACATCTATCAACTATTATTTATTCAAAATAAGTCTGAAGTAATAAAAAAACTAAACTCCAAATTTATTTATTTTTATCAGAATTTTTGACCTTTTAATGTTAAACAAGTTCATAGTATATGAAATGAAAACTTAATAATATTAAAATATAGAAAACAATTAATAATTTTAAATTTATTTCAAATTGAACTCAAGTATGCATTTTTAATACTTACAAAAAAATAAATACATTTTTTTATTTTTTTACATCGGAATGTTTGAGTTTTTAAACAATAATTATTGTTCAAAATAAAATTAACACATAAATGATGTGTAATAAAATAACTAAGGATTTATGTTTTTAATTAAAAGAAATGTGCTGGGAGTGAATATGTTGACGGTGCTGGGTTGCAGAGAAAAACTGAATTGACTGAGTGAATACGTATAAACTGGAGCGGAATTAGATTTATTGACGGACTGGGTTGCGGTTAGCCTTAGGCCCTTCTCTATCCAATCTGACATTGGCAGATTATATTATTACGAAGTATCATAATGTTTTTATTTAATTTGCAGTAATTTTGTGGTCTTGAATTATCTAATTAGTCTGATCTATTCTGATTTGTTCAATTCCGATATAATTTACTTTGATTTAAAACGATTTGAATATGGTTTGGTGAATCTCTGATCTATGTGACTATTACAACTGCAAAATGTCAGGTTTCTCCATATCCATGACGAGAAGAGGTGTAAGTAAGTACAACCAATGGCGGAGCCACCATACTTCAAATGTGTTTAAGTGAACACCTAAAATTTTGAAAAACATATAAGTATACATATATATAGGGAAGTGAAGAGTTCAAATGAAAAGTGGTCTTCCCGTGCAAAGTGCAAAGTTTTTTATTTTTTCATGTTTCGCTTGCACTTTTTCTTGTTTGCGTTGAACTTTTTGGCCATTTTGATTTTGGCAAAATTCGGCCAAAATGGCGGTGGCAGTTTTGTAAATAAACCAATTTTTTTGAGCTACCGCGAAAAAGTGCAACTAAAACAAGAAAAAGTGCAAGCGCAACATGAAAAAGTGTAAACTTTGCATTTTGCACGTTAAGACCACTTTTTAATTGAACCATCCCCTATATATATATATATATATATATATATATATATATATATATATATTATTTATGTCATTGTTCTTTCAAGTTTTAGTTGTACAAAAAAAGGAACACCCAAAACGTAAATCATAAATCCGCCTGAGTGCAACCTCTCTTCACTACGAGCAACCAATATAACATCTTGGTCCAAAAGGTGTACTGCCCAACCCCAAGGCCTCCCCACCCTGACCCAACAAAATGGTGGGGAGGTTAATCATAGTGACTCAGTCAGCAAAGCGACGATAGGCCTTATACATGTGCGCACCAAAGGTTCAGCCTTATTTCAGGTTCTGTAACCTCCAAACGGCTGCTGCGGGTTTCAAACCTTGGTCACTTGGTCCAATTTTCCCACCACTCGACCAACTGAGCTACCCGTGCGGGTAACAACCAATATACCATCCATGTGGTTTGGAAGCTCCCCTTTGCATGGATGATGGATAGAGAGACTGGAACTGGAAGGTAGTTTTACGTTTGTCATAATTGGAAGGGAAGAAATTGTGCAGAAATAATTCGCTTTGTACGTTGGAAATATTTACTCATAGCAGATAGTGTTTTTTCAGTGAGATGTAGGCAGGGCCGTCTTTAGGACTATGGAGGCCCTAGACGAAAATATATTCAAAGAGTGTTTGTGTTTGCTTCTATTTTAGAAATGTTTTTTTAAAATGATTTTAGAAAAATGCTCAATACTAAAAGTTGATAATATTTGAAAAACAATACTAAAATGTTTTTAATGTTTTTTGAAAAATAAAAGTTAGTAGTGTTTGATTAAAATGTTTTTTGTATAATAGAAAAGGTGAAGAGCCGCTTAAAGCAATTTTCCACCTAATTCCAGTTTTTAGCTTTTAATTGTTTTAAATTCTTAATTCAAGCAGAAACCGCTCCTTGAAAACACTCATTTCAAATTTTAAATGAAAAAGGTGGAAAGTACATTTTATAAATTTTCCAAGCACTCCCTTCATATTGATATATTATATTATCATATTCATGTAATTTATAACACCAAAGCATACAAAAATAAATATCAGATAAATTTAGTAAAAACACACATTTTGAGAAATGTGATGCCCAGATTTGATTGTAGTTTTGTTATTATGAATTATGCACTTTTAAAAGTAAGAAGAATAAGACATAAAAATTATAAGTTTAGTGTGTGCGCATGTTTGCAATTTAAAAAAATTCTTTTGACCTCAAGTACGTATCAATATATATACCAATAAGGTAAAAATAGAATAATTGAATAAATTAAAATTGACCCATACCTAATTATAACTCTTAGCTTGACTAACACAATTTTAACTTATAATTTTATTTAAAATTATAGACTACGTATATACATCAAATGTATGTATGAAGTCCTTACTGTAGGTTCAGTGGTTCAATGGATTGATTTTATTTGGAAATTCAAATTTAATTTCACATATACCAAGTATAATACTTAAGGTTTTGTTTAATTTGAAGGCCCCCTAAAACTTGGTGCCCTAGACATTTGTCTAGGTCAAGTGGCCCCATGGCCGGCCCTAGATGTAGACCTGTCAATGAGTCGAGTCTAGACCCGGACTCGATCCGGACCCGGTTGTTTTTAATGGGTATGAATCTATATTTTATTCTGCTTATCCAGATCCGACTGGATCCGGACACGTTAGTGTTTTTAATAAACGGGTTGGGTATGGTACATTTGATTTTGACCCGTTAAGGACCCGGATTCGGACCTGTTAGTGTTTTTAATAAACGGATCGGGTATAGTACATTTGATTTTGATCTGTTAAGGATCCGGACCCGTTTAAAATTTCTTATTAGTATATATACACATAAAGTGATTAGTTATAATACATCAAATAAAAAAATACAAACTAATATATATATATATATATATACACACCAGGGGGCTGGGGGGGAGTAATTAGGGTTGAAACTCAATCCATTGAGTTTCAAATACTTATGTGCCTAGCAGGTTTCGAACTCGAGACCTTCCACTAGGCACGGTAACCTCACAACCAGCTGGGCTGGAATGCTTGGTTACACACACACATATGTGTGTACTAATACATAAAGGTATTAGTTGTAATTTTTCAATTGAAAAAATACACATTAATAGATACCTATTGTGTAAGTGATACCGATTGAGATAGTTAGATATCCTAAAACTAGTAAACATTTTGACCGTTTATGCATACCGATAAAGTGTGTATTAGGCTCGGTAGTCAAAACCCAATATTTATTATTATTAGGGGAGGAGAAGGTTGATGTGGGTTTATGGCCCTTTTTTCATGTTTGGGAGTTTATAAAATTGGAAGGAATGGTTTTGGAGTGCTTTTGTGACCCTCCAAAACCTTCTAAATTCTCGATTTTTGAGTTCCCCTAATTTGGAGGGTTTTGAATGATAATTAACGAAATGTAATTTAAGCTCAATTAAAAATAAATATCAGTTCAATTATTCAAATTCGTCATATTTCAAAGTGATTTTAATTATAATTCATTCAAAAACTCTCTTCTTCCAAATTTATTGCTCCCAAATACAAAGAAGGGCTTCCTTACCCTCCCTTCCTTTTCCTCTCCAACAACATACCTCCAAAGTCTTCCCCTCCTCTTCCCTCCAAACTCCCAAACATACCGTTACGGATATCTAGTTGAAAACCATGTGAAGCAAACCACAACTGTGTCGAAGTTATATTTGTTTTTCTCCTCCTAAAAAGGTTAAATCCTCAATTGCAACATCCCCACACCCCAAGCTAACAAGACATATGAGAGATTGTAAATCATGGTAACTCAGTCACCCAATGGTGATAGACCTTATACTCGTGCGCATCAAAGGTCCAACCTTACACACAGAAGTTGTAACCTCCACACCGTCGCAAAACAAACTTATAACAACTCTAGGAGGTACAACCTCATATCATTTCTGTTTGGGCTTAGCTTCTCACATGGTTTTAGTACATCTATAATAGCTTTATACGAGTACCTTTTATAAGGTTACTTCTTTATTTCTGGAGCATGTGACTTTAATGCTACAACTTCGTCCTGACTTTTCTTCTTATTATCAAGCTGATCAAATTTCTCTTATTAGGGACACATACAACTACTTATGACTACGCAAAAATCTCAACAACTTCTTCATAAGAAAACTAAATTAAATCTCAATAAATAACTTGTTTAATACTCTTCATTTTTTTTCTGTTAAGAAAATTAATTATTGCCCTAAATAAGAGTGAACAAGTTATAGAATTCCAAAATATGACAATTATGTTTTTGAAATAAGAGTTGTTATTTTCACGTTTGAAAAATAATGTCATTAGTGGCAGTAAATATTGTCATATCAATGCCTATGACTGCAACTATTTTGACAGTAATGCTCCAAGCTAAGATGGCAGTAAATACTTTCATATTACTCCTTTTCGTGAATAAAAACATTGCAATCCTATTATGTAATTTCTAAACTCATTTACTCCTATCTCACGAATTTTCCCTTTTAACACCACAAGTCTACAACTCAAAATCACAAGGTCACAACATAGCATTTATACATGAACCGGTTTGCTCTATTTATACATGTGAAGATGATGGTCAAAATGGAATATGAATAGAAGGTAAAAGAAAGAGAAGAGAGAAGGAAAGATGAAAGAAATATGAAAGAAAGAAACATGAAAGAGGGGATGAGAATTCATATGATATATATAAAGAGGAAGAAAAAGGTGAAAGAATGAGACCCTTTTATATAATGTATAGTGAGATATATACGGATATTGTAAACTGTTATGAATGTCATCAGAGGACACTCCTCAATCAAATTCGACCAAAATAACACTTTTGCACAAGAAATATTATTCGATTGAACTTTCCGTGTAATTGTATATCGGTAATATATTAATTAATTTCAAGTATGTATTGATACCAAAATACTTTGGTTCGTTACGACGCTATATCGAAGAGTAAGGTATACCAAAATTTTGATATGTTTACTTGCCCCTATTTGTCATTACATTATTTCCATTTGCATTGTTTTCCAAGGTTGCATAATCTATCCGGGATCCTTTTTTAGCTTGTTTCCTTTATACTACACTACAAAAGAACAACGATATTGACACCGATTTGACACTGATTGATCGAGTTTTGTACGAATCATTACATATTTTTGGCATGACGTGTGCCAAATACCTGGTGTCAAAACGACATTGTCACGAAATTTGACACGGATTTGACATATTTGGTGCCAAGTTTCTGCCGAAACCCTATGAATTTTGACGAATCCTTTTCAAATCCGTGACAATATCCTTGGTTTTTGTAATACTATTTATCATTTCGTGTTTTTGGCATAGCAACTCACTTTTTCTTCTCCATAGGGTGGGAAAGGACTAAAAAGCTGGGAGAGCGGCCATTGTAAAGCACCGTCCAAGTTTGAGCTAAAATCGAGTAGCAAGAAGAGTTCTTAAATCTACTCTGATTGGTGTCCAGAAGTTTCGGCTACAGAGAGAAACTCTGAAACTAGCAGTTTATGTTGTGTAAAAGATTTGTTTTCTACATGAAGGTGGTGTAAAAGATAATGTGCCAAAGGCACAAAACGGCCATCAGTCATTTAATTTATAAAACTAAAAATAAATATTACTATAGCTAAGAACTCATTTTATCAACATGAAATAGTGGTATTTAGTGTTTTTGCAACTCTTGATGAGGCAAGTCCAGGACAATTTGAAAAATAAGCCTTCAAAATACGTAGTACTCCGTAGTATTTTTATATTAATCTCAATCAGATGCATGTATTATTCACTTCTAAATTTTGTAAAAGTGCTCATTCATATCAACTTTAATACTAATCTTACCAGAATTATGATCAAGAACTTTAGTAAAGTATCATTGTGTTGAAAGATATCGAAGTGTGAAAAATATTAGAATTAGACAACTTTGTAACTCTTTGTTTTTTTCTTTAAACATAATTATACTATGTATATATATAATTATGTTATGTATACATATATAATAGCCCACATGAAGAGAAGGCCTTGAGCATAGATTTGGGGTCTCTGCCTTGCTTTAGAGCAAGGCACGGTGCCCGACTTTTGGAAACCATCCGATCAAAACTTCAACAGCCTGAGATCTCGAGGTCCACATCTCGAGGTGTCATTTTTTCAATCCTGACGGTCGCTCTACTGCACGGCGGAAGATCTCAATCCCGTGAGCACATGCCCCTTTGGTTTGAATTAACTAATTAAGATCAAGTTTGACTCGAACTCGACCGAGCTCTACTCCAGCAGGTCAAAATTCACCTGACTCAATATTTGGTCTACTTATAGCTTGGCAATAAGTCAATAACACACCCAAATTCTGCTACAATTTTCATCCTACTAGCTTGAGTTCTAATACGGATTGAGAATGCTCGGATCAAATCTGAATATTGATCAAAGCAGTCTTGATTACCCCCCACAAAGAGCTTGACTAGCTTCTCCCCTATATTGTAGTAAATCTTGGTAATATACAATTTGCAGCCAGAGGTATATTTCATATGTTAGTAAATATAAAAGATATAGTCAATGCCCATTGCCCACAGCCCTCCAACAAAATCCCTAAGACATCGCACTCTTACAATGCACCAGTATGATATATCTATCTTCAACAAGGGGTTGAAGAAAAAAATGAGAAACAACTTCTTCACCCCACCCTAAAAACTTTCTGTGATCTGAAGGCAATATTGATCAAGTCCATTTTCCTTTTTACATCAAGGAAACAAGACCATGGATATGTCATCCAGCCTCTTGTTGCTTAACTGAATCTTTGGAATCCTTGACTGCCTTGGAGCATTTGGTTCTTCCATAGTACCAACAAAGCTTTCGAAGTCGATAGTCTTTCTTGGCGTGTTATACTCAAAATGCCATTTCTTTGCTATCAATGTCTGCCCCATTACAAAAAAAATGTCATTATCACCACCATTCGACCCGTCCACAAATAAATTTGACAAAACACAACATCATTTCATGTACCTCACAACCCGAGCCAATAAGGTCCGGAAGTAATGTAATAGAGGAAATGCAAAACGGTAACGTGAAATAGAAAACGCATGAAACTGTATTTTAATAAGAATATAGAATATGGAATGTATGCAAAATAAATATTAAAAAGTATAATGATGTACTAAACTCGTAAATAATTTTTGTGCGTTTATGTGTGTGTACATTTTTTATATAGAAAAAATTTTCTTGAAGCTCATGTTGCTATAAAGAAAATGCATAAAATAACAAGTTTCACGAACAAACACCAAATTCCATTGAAAGAACTAACAGAAAAGAAAATAACTATATTGGAACTCGATCAAAGTTTCTATAACCTCATTAATAATGACAACGAATTCCCAATGCTTTGAAATAATGAAAACGGATCCGAAACGATATTTGAGTTTGCCGAGTTTCTGATATGTTTCGGGTTTTGAATTGGCGAAACATGAATGTAGTGAAGTTTATGTGCTACTCAGTGAGAAAGTCTACCCCTATATTCAATAGAGCTTACCACTTGTCGAATAGCCTTGGATACATGAAACAGGCTGATCAAATCCTCATGTTCAACACCAAATATTATCCTAATCTGCATGTTAGACAAGAAGCAGATCAAGAGAAAGCTCATGCATTTTCTTTATCAGCAACCTCATTATATGAAGAAAAAGGCAATTAAATTAAATTGCTTAAAAACTTATACTGTAGTTGTTGTGGACTGACCAGAATGTCTTCAGGCAAGGCTTCGAAAGGTGATGAAGATTTCTCTGGTAAAACCTTCCTGCAATGCTTCTTTATCTGTTTACTACAATTACTGTTAATTACATAATAATCAATCTCTAAACCACTACTTAACAACTCAATTCTTTTCCTCCCAAACGACTGCCTTCTGCTCCTCACTACCTCTAACCCCATCTCTACTTCATACTTCTTCCCCGCAGAACTGATAATTTTCATCACTTCCCAGCTTCTACGTTCCCAAGAATCTCTATTGTATTCCAAGATCTGATCTTTACACTCAACATATATCAATACTAATCAGATTATTATCTGATATCAAGAAACCCCAGAAAAATAAATCAATAAAAACCAAATCTTGGATTAATATATTGCAGAGTTTCTCTCATTCAGTGTCTCTAGTAAGCGAAAGCTTTCACTTAAGGGTGGGGATAGTTAATTGAGATTGATGAAACGGTTGTTCTCTGCAAGGAAACCATTAACTGCCTCCAAAGTCTCCTCCTTTTCTCCTCCCAAATTTCTCTTTATTTTTAGTTTGGTAATTTTTTTTAGTTCAATGAGACTAGAGATTAGCTCCAATTTGTGGGTTACGGTTATACGTAGTACATGTTGTGCTAAATTAGCTCCAATCTTGTTTTATTTTTCGATTAGAGTATTTCCGCCCACTGATTTCTTTTTGTTTTATTTATGTCGTGCATCAATTTTTTTACTACAGTTTCTTATCAAATCAATTGTTAAATAAATAAAAATTCCGGACTGCAATTTAACTTGGTCCAAAAGTTGGAATCTCCACCCCAGGAGCCTCATCCCGACCCTACATGATGGTGGAGAGGTTAATCACGGTGACTCAGTCATCAAAGCGGCGGTAGGCTTTATACACATGCGCACCATAGATCCAGCCTTATTTCAGGTTCTGTAACCTCCACACGACCTCTGCGGATTTCGAACCTTGGTCACTTAGTCCAATTTTCCCATCTCGACCAACTGAGCTACCTGTGCGGTGGATTGCAATTTAACAGTATTCTTTGAGTCATCTTTTTTAACGTAGTATTCTTTGATTCATTAAAAAACGGTATTTGATTTTTAGAGCTGTTTTACCTATGTAAATTTAAATTATTAATATAAAAACTACTAAACGTGAGTTAATTATTATATTACAATTTCTGCTAAACGAAATAATCCAAAACGAGACCCAAAAAAAGTGGGATGATGGTACTATACCAGTATACCTCAAATATCATTAAAGGTTATATGTAATGGTTATTTACTTTAACCCAAACACTTCTAAACTCAATTATTTACATAATAACCCTACTTCTGAAACATCACATTTAATTTTATCATTCATAAATAACCGAGTATAATATAAAAATTATAAAATCTAAACAGCGCTTTATTTGTCTAAAGTTGCATCTTTATGAATCAAACGGATTCGTTAATTGCAATTAACTTTCCGAAACTAATAAATCTCACGAGTTATCGGAATCTGTTAATGTCTGCAATTGAACCAAACAATATTAAAATATTGAATCTAATTAGTGTAGAGCTCTACTCATATATTGTTAATAACTTACAAATAAATTCAAATATCACATTTCACTAGAGTTGTATACTTGTATGCTAGCTTTTACGGTCGTATGCATGAATGATCTGTTCTTTTTATCGTAAAAAGAGAGAAATATATTAAATCAACAAATCGTTTGACACTTGACTTATAATAGAATCAGGCACAAAATCAAAAATATAATAGAATCAGGCATAAAATCAAAAATAACCTGGTGGTATGAGATATGAACACGTGTTGTTTCCAAAGCATGAGTCGCATGATTCGCAGACCGTTCACAAAAAGAGATACTCTCTGCGTCCCATTTTACTTAGTCAAACTTGACTTTTCAAGTCAATGACATCTAACTTTGATCGATTATATGTTTATATAGAGAAAGTATTCATAATATGAAAATGATATGAAAATGTTATTTGTTAAAAATACTATCATAAAAGTATAAAATTATTAAATTTTGCATACATATATTAGTTTAAATAATTGGTAAAAGTTTACCACCTTTGACTTGAAAAGTCAAAGATGGCTAAGTAAATTGGGACGTATGGAGTATTAAAATTACTCTTAGTCAGTAGAATACGTCGGATATCATCAATAATCAAGTGCATGTATGATGAACCATCCACGTCATTGAGTCCCTATACCACCGTGAGTGCATCTGTTTCAAATTCCACGTGCTTCCAGCCCTTATCAACTACATGCACGACAGCATCACGAAGCCCCAAAGCCTATGTCTCCTCCGTCGTCCACCCAGCATTGCAAGAGTACCCCTTCGCCTCGACAAAGGACCCCTCCTCGTCCATAACCAACCAGCCCCAAGCACGCACACCGCCCATCTGATTGACTGCCGCATCCACATTAACTTTTAGAAAATCCTCCTTGGGCCGGTGCCATTTTTGAACGTTGAGGGTATCTTTTGCTAGCTTCCGACTGCTATAATCTTGCGCCTCCCTCCAGCTCGACACCATGCTGGCTGCCGTATTCAAGACCCCTGCCAGATCATGTTGTTGTTCCTTCCAAACCATAGCATTTCTCCTTTTCCCAAGTTTCCAAACAATAGCAATGAACCGCCCCCGTGCTTCCTTGTCCGACTGAGCTAAGTTAGTCCAAAGCCACTCTGATTACACCATTGAACAATAAATATTACACCTCAACTTCTCATCCATGGATGTAGCACCATTCCAGACAAGGTCCGCGCGATGCGCGTAACGTGGCATCATCGGTACAGACCGATCAACCGGATCCATAAGTGGTATTTGTGCAGTCATTCGTATCTCAACTAACAATGAGAATCACATATTAGTGTTATATATATGTGTGTATGTATATTATAATGACGTATTTTATTAAATGAAATTATAAATTACACATAAACTTTCAATGAAATTATTATATCAGTGTTATGTATTACATTATAATATATGTACGATTGATATTGGGCTTATCCACTAAACAATATTACCACCGTGCCAGAAACTAGAAAAGGACGAGTTCTAGACGAGCTTGTGAAAACCGTACCAGTATAGTGCAAATAAAATATATGTACCGATACAAATTTTAGACTTACCACTGAGTAATATTCTCACTGTGTCAGAAACTAGAAAAGGACTAGTTCTAGACGAGCTTGTGAAAATCGTACCAGTATAGTGCAATTATAATATATGTATTGATACAAATTTTAGATTTGCCACTGATTAATATTCTCACTGTGCCGGAAACTAGAAAAGGACTAGTTCTAGACATAACGTTTGTCAGAAATTAAAAAAGGATTAGTTCTAGACGAGCTTGTGAAAATCGTACTCCTCCTCCTCCCTCCTCCTCCTCCTCCTCCTTCTCCCTCTTCTTCTTCTTCTTCTTCTTCTTCTTCTCCTTCTTCTCCTTCTTCTCCTTCTTCTTCTTCTTCTTCGTCTTCTTCTTCTTCTTCTTCTTCTTCTTCTTCTTCTTCTGCTGCTGCTGTTGCTGGGCTAGAGGACAGGCTCATGCCCGGGCTGGAAGGCAGGCTCCTCACTAGGGTAGACGACAGGCTCCCTGCTTGGCTGTAGGCAGGTTGTTGGTCGGGCGGCAAGGCAGGCTCCTAGCTGGGTTGGAGGCAGGCTGCTGACCGGGCTGGAAGGCAGGCCGTCTTGGGCTTCCGCTCCTTGATGGGCCTGATCGGTTGGGCCGACTCGAGCTCTGGGTCACTTGGCCTGGGCTTGCTGGTCCAAGTTTGGGGCCTGGGCCGATTAGGCTCTGGGCCTAGTCCTGTAACCCCATCACGAGTCCCCCACTCCCTTAGTCGAGTAGTAGACTCGGCTAAGAGGGAGTAGTTCAAGTCAGCTGCCAATTAAAAAATATTCGCATACCAAGGAGTCGTAACTACAGATTCTGTCAATCCCACAATTTTATAGAGATTTCCATTTTTTTAAAGGCCCCAAATTAATTCAATCAGCATTCTAGCATTCTAGCACCCAACTTTCTCCCATACTTCAAATCCGCATCAGCTTCCAAAAATTCCTGAAATTCATTATTACAATTTTATAAATTATTTTCGGAATTTATTTTATCTTTCCTTTTTTTCTTTTCTTTCCTTTCCTTTTCTTTCCTTTTCTTTTCTTTCCTTTCTTTTCTTTTTCCTCTCTCTCCTGGAAACGTGTGCCTGCTTTCCGTCGACCCAACGCCGTAGTCAGCCACCGGTTTGACCGACGCCCTACAGGTTGGGTCTTCCACCTCGTGGATTCAAGTCAGCCGGCGGTTGTCCTGTGCGGCTCGTCGGTGTCCCTGAGGTCTGGCAGCTGTCTTCCCCAACGGTCGGCTTCATTTTTGGAGCTCTGCAGATCCGACTGGTGGATCAGCGCCGCTTGAAGGAGTTGGAGGTCGACAGACGAACTCGAGCAAGACCTTGGCCGGAGAGGTTGATGTAAATCCTCCAGCCGGCCGTGCAGCGGTGCAGCCTTCCAGATCGGCTGAACTATTTCAAGGTCGTGGCAGCTTCTGGGCTCCAGGCGGAGGCGGATTCTGGGCGGTGACGCCATCCAGCGAGGCGGCTTCCTAATAGGACGGACTGCTTCCAGGCCGACTCAATGGCTCTGAGTGGTTCAGGTAGTAGGGAGGTTCGCATTGCATTCCCAAGGTGAGGGACAGATTCCCCAATTGACGCCTCCAGGCAGCCGGCTGGCTGCTTCCCAGTCAACGGTGGCGGCTTCCAAGCTATGACGGCTCCAGGCAATGGCGGCGGATTGCAAGTGGTGATACTTCAGGTCCGGTCGAACACCTCCTGCCACCCGTATCCCTTTGGGTTGTCCGCTGCATAGTCTTGAATCGGATGGCTCTGTCATACTCGGCGTCTCACCTAGGACATAGCACAGAGACAACCTCCCATGTTGGTAGTGTGCAATCTGCCGGCAGATATGTAATTGGGTGACGTTAGTGGCTGTGCCTCTATGGTTGTTGCTGGTTCGTTTCTTTCCTGAATTCCTGAGACAAGATTTCTTTTGTTTAAAGGGTATGTTCATGACTTTGGAGGCATTCCAAGCTTTGATTATGTCTGGGGCAAAGTTCTCTCACGAGCCTGACAAGGTGAAGGACGTTGAGACATGCAATGAGACACTTGCATAGTTCCATGCCTCCGCTAGGTTTTCCCACGTGCTTGGAGAATCATCATGGTGAGAAAGATATGGCTCCATTAAACTTGGTGACCACCCAACGGTACGAGAACAACCATGGACAGGATGGCACTGGAGTCCGGATTCCAAGAGAGCTGTTTGAGGTTCCAAGCAAATCCCATGATTAGACCATTGTACATGATGGTGTCGGGTCTGCTTAGCCATGACCTTGTATATTTTTTTTTGTAGTTTGCAGCTCGCCTATGTGAACTTTGATTCAACATTAAATCCTGAATCATACGTTTCTTTTTCTATACTTTGCTTTCTTTTTTTTCTTTCCTGGACTTCCTGCATGCGTGCGTGCATCCTGCCCTAGGCGGCCAGGTGGCTGGGTGCCCCCCGGGTCAGATGGCATCGTCATCTCCATGGAAGCAGACGGACAGGCAGTGGGCGACTAGGCGGCAAAGTGACCGGGTGACCGGGCGGCCGGGCGGCAAAGTGGTCGAGCGGCCAGGCGGCCAGACTGTCAGGCGGCCAGGCTGAAGTCTCTATTCCTTAGGGTTCCACGTTGTCCGGCGGCCGATCGGCAAAGTGACCGGGCGGCCAGGCGGCCGGGCGGCAAAGCGGCCGGGCGGCCGGGCGGCAAAGCGGTCGGGCGGCCGGGCGGCAAAGCGGCCGGGCGGAAAAGCGGTCGGGCGGTCAGGCGGCCAGATTGAAGTCTCTATTCCTTGGGTTCCACGTTGTCCGGCGGCCGGGCGGGGAAAGCGGCCGGGCGGCAAAGCGGCCAGGCGGCAAAGCGGTCGAGCGGCCAGACGTTCAGGCGGCCAGGCTGAAGTCTCTATTCCTTGGGGTTCCGCGTTGTCCAGCGGTCACCCCGGTGCTCTTCTTCGTCTAGGCGGCAGGGTTGTTGCCGCCATCATTTGCTTGGCAGTGACAGAGAACACGCAAGCGCAGGGGTCCAGTGCCACCGTCCAGGGTGACGGCGCTTCGGCGGACGGCATCTGAGATCAGCAGTGTAACTTCTAGGCCGGCAGCCACCCGAATGGTGGTGGGTCCAAGGTGAGAGTGCTGCTCCTCGGTGGTAGGAAGTAGGTGGGCGATCCAAACTCTTTGGATGACACCTTCATCCCCGCATGGTTGAAGTCGTTGAGACGTTTGAGGTTGATATCGACTGTCCTACTGCAACTTTATATATCCTTCACCCCCATAGGAAACGGGCCAATTCGGGCTGGCTGGGACCTTCGCAAAAGCATAAGTGCAGCCAACATGTGTGAGCAGCATGCTGGTGCTCCCTGAATTATCACTGTTTTTAGAGCCACGTAGCTCCTTATCTTGTTACTTGATTCTGATAGCCTTTTTAACCTATTTGCAGGATTTCATGTCCCAAACGTGTGAAGAATCATGAGGACGAGAGAGCTCCACGGTGAGGAGCCTACCTTCCAATTTGAACTTCGAAACATGTAAGGCGGCAGACACCCCTATCTTGGAAATGACAGTCAAGGCTTTCCCTCAGGGGTGCTCAGCAATGCAAGTTAACTGCGGCACAGTACTTAGGCGTCAGTCGCAAGTTGACGGTGGCGTAGTACCTGGGTGATGGCCAAAAGTAGAACGTCCATGTCAATGACTGAGTTGACTTTTGGATTCCGGGAGAGTTCCTTAAGCTTCCTAGCAACCCCTTGACTGGATCGTTGTATTTGATGGCGATGGGTTCTCCCGGCCATGACCCTATACATTTTTGTTTTTTTTCTTGTAGCATGAAGTTGACTGATGTGACATCTGACTCAAGTAATTTTGAATTCATATGTTTCTTTTTCTATACTTTGCATTACGAATACCTAGCAATTTATTCGGGAATCCGGCTTGTAATACCCCAAAAATTTAAGAGAATTTGGGAAATAATTAAAATTGTGTTTCATATTGTTTACACGGTCTTTAGGTCGTTTATTATGTTTGGTTTAGTGTTTGGGACAAAGGAGAGGTCCAAATGGGGAAGAAACGGGACAAAAACTAAGGTTTGGGGCGTCTGGGGGTCACGCACGGCGTGCGTGGAAGGTACGCACGCGTGTGTCCCTATTTTATCCTAATGCGACTCAAACTTCGGAAATTCACTATAAATACATCCCTAATCCGATTTTCCTCATTCCAAAAACCCTAGGACCGCCTCTTCAAGCTCTATCTATTCCAGATCTTAAATATTAACATAAACAACACGATTTTTGAGTCCAAGAACGTGATCAAACAATCCAATCTTCCGGTAAGTCGTTTGTTGCCTAATTCGCATCATGTATCCGTTTCCTTGATTTTTCTCTCTTAAATTGTGATCCTTCGACCCTATCACTTCCTAGGTACGTGTGAATGACTCATCAAGCTAGGTTTCACGCTTAGGATTCGTTGCTAGCCTCGAGGTAAGGACTATTGCAACCAAAATTACTATTTTGCCCCTATATTGTATAAACTAGGGTTTGTGCTATGATTTGAGTTTCTTTCTGAAATTTTATGGATAATTAGGCTATAATAGTATGAGTATGATGATGTATTCTTTTCTGGGAATTTATGAACGTGTGATTTTTGGTGAATTTATCAAATCAGTTTATCATGGCTAAAATTGTGATTTTTGATGATTGTTCTTTTGGGATTGGAAAATTTTTGTGATTGTTTTGGTATGAGTTGAAGAATGATTTGAGACTATTATAACTGGTTATATTGAAAATATATTATGGGTTCACAATATTCCAATTTGATTATTTTGGTGGTAGTAGTAAATGCTACTTTTAGGAAGTGGTTGTTTGGGTTAAACCCTCTTTTTGGAAAGTGTTGTGAGATCAAATCTTTTGGGATAAATTATATATTTTTAAATGTATAATTTGGTATGAAAATTTACATATATATTCTGGAGTTATAAATATCCTTATTGGATTATTTTGAATATGGAATTAAATATTATTTTGGAACTAGTTTTGGATAAACCCTAAATTGTAAGTTTCTCTGCCAATCCAAAATTGTTTCCTCGTATTATATGCTTATTATGCATTATGTGATTAAGTGTGAATTGTGAATTTTGTGTATGTGATCTTGAGGAGATATTATATATATATGGTAGTTAAGAAATATAAATCAAGTACTTTTGGGGTATTAAATATTTTTAAATACCTTCGAGACTTTTTTTAGAGAAATTAAGAAGTATTTTTGAAGTATTGTTAAGCGAAGATAAAATTTACATTTTCATAAGAAGTGAGCATCTCGGGAGTAATCCGAGGTGTCGGTTTTCCACATCCGGATAAATGTGGAGGGTGATTAGAGCTACTACTACTAAGAAGTACAGTTTAAGTTTCAAGTAAGATTTGGATCTATGATCCCTTTCAAGTAAGATTTGGATCTATGATCCCTTTTAAGTGAGATTTGGATCTATGATCCCTTTTAAGAAGAAGTTATAGTAGTAGTCCCTAATCATTCAAGAATTTTAGAGGTGGGGTGGTTGGGTTCCGACCACTCGGGATGACTTACTACTCGGAGGGCTTGGAATCCCTTTCAGGGGGTGTGCACACTTAAGGTAGTCGTTTCGTTTCCAACAGAGCAGTTGTGGTACCGGCACTTGTTCGGGGTGGCCGTCCGTAACCACGGTCCACCGGGCTCAGTCGAAAGGTTGAGCACCGCCCTTCTAAATTACTAGGAAGTTAGTGAAAAAGAGATTTTCTTACGAAATTTAAAGAGAAGAATTACTATGATATTTTCCGAGAGAAGTTGAGGATTTTAGCAAAGAAGTGAGTTTAAGAAAAATCAAAGAGAAAAGTATTTTGGTGGAGTGCGTCATTTTTATATAATATTATATGAAAAAACTATTTTTGACAAACATGATTATTTTACGGGGTTGGGTAGTACTTACTTAGCTCTAAAGCTAATTTTTGTTTCTTTTTCTTTGTTTTGTTTTCTGCACTTTACTTGTGCAGGTGATGATGATTATGTTGATTGATTGATTGCTCGAGCCTGAGAGCGACTTAGAAGATGCCTTAGTCAAATCTAGTCATGAAATAAACATTTACTTATTATTACATTAGTTTTTGTTGTTTTGCTTTGAGTTGCCTGTGCATTCGGTTAAGAGATGACCGAATGTGGCGGTAACACCCATTTCCCTATTAAGGCTTCCGCTATATCTCTCTGATGTTTTCAAATAAAGTTGATAATTCTTTTAAATAAATCATTATTTAAGTGTATTTTTAGTTGGGGAAAATGGGGGTGTTTCAAATTGGTATCAGAGCCTTTGTTTTTCAAAATTTTTTAAAGATTTTCAAAAACTTTTTGACATGAAATACTATTATCATTAATTAGGATTAAAGAATTTTATTAGGAAGGAATTTTAAGGCTTAGGCGCGTGTGAGATTGTGGGATGATTTTTTGTTGTTGTATTTTGTGATGTTTTGGATTGATTTGAGATTTGTGAATTGAATGGAATTTTTCCAATGGTTGCTCGTAGGTGTTCCTTATCCTAGAGTATCTTGTGAGTTAGTGAACTTGAGAATAGTTATGAGTACATTCCTAGTATCCTATACCTTGTGATCTTAGGTAGAATTTGGTGGGCATCTGTAAGAGTTCATAGTATTCTGAACTTTACGTCTCTCTTTTGTAAGAACTATGACAACCCATAGCAACGTGAGTGATTGAGGTACGTAAACTCTTAGTATTCTATATCTAGAGCCCTTTTGATAAGGTATTTCCTTCATTGTTTCATCACGACTGTGTTTTCACTTGAGCTTCGGGGACGAAGCGTCCTTTAAGGGGGGGAGAATGTAATACCCCAAAAATTTAAGAGAATTTGGGAAATGATTAAAATTGTGTTTCATATTGTTTACACGGTCTTTAGGTCGTTTATTATGTTTGGTTTAGTGTTTGGGACAAAGGGGAGGTCCAAATGGGGAAGAAACGGGACAAAAACTAAGGTTTGGGGCGTCTGGGGGTCACGCACGGCGTGCGTGGAAGGTACGCACGCGTGTGTCCCTATTTTATCCTAATGCGACTCAAACTTCGGAAATTCACTATAAATACATCCCTAATCCGATTTTCCTCATTCCAAAAACCCTAGGACCGCCTCTTCAAGCTCTATCTATTCCAGATCTTAAATATTAACATAAACAACACGATTTTTGAGTCCAAGAACGTGATCAAACAATCCAATCTTCCGGTAAGTCGTTTGTTGCCTAATTCGCATCATGTATCCGTTTCCTTGATTTCTCTCTCTTAAATTGTGATCCTTCGACCCTATCACTTCCTAGGTACGTGTGAATGACTCATCAAGCTAGGTTTCACGTTTAGGATTCGTTGCTAGCCTCGAGGTAAGGACTATTGCAACCAAAATTACTATTTTGCCCCTATATTGTATAAACTAGGGTTTGTGCTATGATTTGAGTTTCTTTCTGAAATTTTATGGATAATTCGGCTATAATAGTATGAGTATGATGATGTATTCTTTTCTGGGAATTTATGAACGTGTGATTTTGGTGAATTTATCAAATCAGTTTATCATGGCTAAAATTGTGATTTTTGATGATTGTTCTTTTGGGATTGGAAAATTTTTGTGATTGTTTTGGTATGAGTTGAAGAATGATTTGAGACTATTATAACTTGTTATATTGAAAATATATTATGAGTTCACAATATTCCAATTTGATTATTTTGGTGGTAGTAGTAAATGCTACTTTTGGGAAGTGGTTGTTTGGGTTAAACCCTCTTTTTGGAAAGTGTTGTGAGATCAAATCTTTTGGGATAAATTATATATTTTTAAATGTATAATTTGGTATGAAAATTTACATATATATTCTGGAGTTATAAATATCCTTATTGGATTATTTTGAATATGGTATTAAATATTATTTTGGAACTAGTTTTGGATAAACCCTAAATTGTAAGTTTCTCTGCCAATCCAAAATTGTTTCCTCGTATTATATGCTTATTATGCATTATGTGATTAAGTGTGAATTGTGAATTTTGTGTATGTGATCTTGAGGAGATATTATATATATATGGTAGTTAAGAAATATAAATCAAGTACTTTTGGGGTATTAAATATTTTTAAATACCTTCGAGACTTTTTTTAGAGAAATTAAGAAGTATTTTTGAAGTATTGTTAAGCGAAGATAAAATTTACATTTTCATAAGAAGTGAGCATATCGGGAGTAATCCGAGGTGTCGGTTTTTCACATCCGGATAAATGTGGAGGGTGATTAGAGCTACTACTACTAAGAAGTACAGTTTAAGTTTCAAGTAAGATTTGGATCTATGATCCCTTTCAAGTAAGATTTGGATCTATGATCCCTTTTAAGTGAGATTTGGATCTATGATCCCTTTTAAGAAGAAGTTATAGTAGTAGTCCCTAATCATTCAAGAATTTTAGAGGTGGGGTGGTTGGGTTCCGACCACTCGGGATGACTTACTACTCGGAGGGCTTGGAATCCCTTTCAGGGGGTGTGCACACTTAAGGTAGTCGTTTCGTTTTCAACAGAGCAGTTGTGGTACCGGCACTTGTTCGGGGTAGCCGTCCGTAACCACGGTCCACCGGACTCAGTCGAAAGGTTGAGCACCGCCCTTCTAAATTACTAGGAAGTTAGTGAAAAAGAGATTTTCTTACGAAATTTAAAGAGAAGAATTACTATGATATTTTCCAAGAGAAGTTAAGGATTTTAGCAAAGAAGTGATTTTAAGAAAAATCAAAGAGAAAAGTATTTTGGTTGAGTGCGTCATTTTTATATAATATTATATGAAAAACTATTTTTGACAAACATGATTATTTTACGGGGTTGGGTAGTACTTACTTAGCTCTAAAGCTAATTTTTGTTTCTTTTTCTTTGTTTGGTTTTCTGCACTTTACTTGTGCAGGTGATGATGATTATGTTGATTGATTGATTGCTCGAGCCTGAGAGCGACTTAGAAGATGCCTTAGTCAAATCTAGTCATGAAATAAACATTTACTTATTATTACATTAGTTTTTGTTGTTTTGCTTTGAGTTGCATGTGCATTCGGTTAAGAGATGACCGAATGTGGCGGTAACACCCATTTCCCTATTAAGGCTTCCGCTATATCTCTCTGATGTTTTCAAATAAAGTTGATAATTCTTTTAAATAAATCATTATTTAAGTGTATTTTTGGTTGGGGAAAATGGGGGTGTTACACGGCTTCTCTAACCTCCCAGGGGGACGGCTAGGCTGGCGTGGCCGAGCCTATCCGTGCCCCTCCCGGTCAGATAGAAGTGATTTGTTCGTTGTTGATATGGAATCAACAAGTAAGTATGTGACTTGTTCGGCCAGCAAGGTCGGACATTGAACCTACGAGGAGGACCCTTAGGTCGGCATCCTGAACGTTCATGACCCGGGGGTCAGTCCTACAGTTGCCTTAACCTGTCCAGTTTGCCCGGACTTGGGGAATAATCTAGTTACTCCCGTAGGGATAGCCAAACAACAGGGGCGGACCCTGCACGATCCACCAGAATGGACCCGCACCGCCAACTCGGGGATGGCGAGAGTGCGAGCTGCTTGGCCAGCGATGTTAGGTGGTGAGCACTCGAAAGGACTCGGAGGTCAGCATCCTGAGCACCCTCGACCCGGAGGTCGGCTCTACTGTCGCCTCGAATGTCGCGGCTAGCTCTTTACTTTAGAAAATTGCTCAGATTCTCGAAATTCGCTTGGCTATTTTCAGTTCAAGAGCCTGGCCGAGGTCGGTCAAACACTGAGGGGGGGCATAGTACCTTTTTTTTTGCCGCCGCCCTTCTTTGCTAAGTGAGGTCGGACCTATTTTGAAGACAAAATTTCGTATGCAAAGTAGTATAATTTTCATAATGTGAGTGGAACACGTTGAAGTCGTAATCCCATGCTTTGGAACTAATCAAGGTCCGATCATGAAGGGACCTTTCCCATTGATGGAGAGTTTTCCTCTTGGTCTTCTGAGGGGGTTTTAGCACGAAGTTGACCCTTATCGCGCTTTACTGCCTTGTCGTTGATCATGTGGACCCTCAAGCCCTTTTGACCGATTTGCTTGCAAGCTTTCAGATAGCAGCTCCCTGCCATCCGCTGGTCTCCCCTGGCAACTCCGACGCCATTCTGAGTGGGGAACTTCATGCATAGGTGTTCCTGGGATATTACACGCCTCAAGTCTTCCAGGGCTGGCCTTCCCATGATGATCTTATGCGCACAAGTTAGACATACGATGATAAATTTGACGTCTAACCTGGATACGCAAGGCTCGGAGCCCACCATCACGGGGAGTACTATGCTGCCCTCCGACTCAATGGAGTCACCAGTGAAGCCTCAGAGTGGGGTTCTTACCGGGATCAAGTTCTTTCGGTCCAGGACGAGACCCCAGAATGTATCGTAGTACATGATGTTAACATAGCTCCCATTGTCCACCAGGACTCAGTGAACGATGGTGTCATTGATTTTGATTTTGATCACCAAGGTGTCCCTGTGCGGCGGAGGCATCGGTGGCAAATCTGCGTTGGTGAAGAAGATAGGATCCCTCTTCACCCTCTTATCGACGGGGGCCCTGGTTATCTCCCCGACAGTCAAGGCTTAGGCCCACTGCTTTCGTTCTCCATAGGTGTCGCCTCCCTGGGGTCCCCCGAATATGTACGAACATCGATGGTGCTTCCTGGATCCGTCCCCCAGGTCGGTATCCTCTTCCTCATAGAGGGCACCGAGCTCCCGCTTCTTGGCGGGCTGTTTCTCCCCGGACAGCCCCAACGCGGGGCTGGACATGTGCAGCAGCACCTCCAAGTCGTCCGTGCACGTGAGGTCGGGGGCCCACATTTTGCCTCTCCATGGAGCCAGTCCGACTGCTCGCCCGGTGAGAGTGGCGAGAGGGCTCGCCTCCCTCCATTTGCATTGAGCGCCCCTGCCGGGCGCCGCTCCCAGCCTGCCGATGGGACCCGCTAAGCTGTTGGGATACTTCTTCCCTTCTTTGTTGGTTGGATCCAGAGCGTCGCTCGTCACGCCGCCTGGAGGACACCTCCACATCTGCCAGCGTCTGTTGACGAGCAGGCTCATCCATGTTACCGCCAGATACCATTTGCTAGAAACCTTGAGCCAAGCCCCCCAGAACTCGAGTTGCCTCCTGTAGGGCTTCCACCTCGGCATTGAGTCGAGTCGAGTCCATGCGCGGAGCATGACGTCGACCTCCCCCCACCGGCTGCGGACTGAGCGCTCACCCTGGGTGTGGTTGAGCATCGCCCTCAAGTCGTCGTGGCCTGACAACCGGTTCTGAAGTTCGCCTTGGCGCACCGCCCCCTGCTTTGTCCATGGTTGTCGGGGGCACGCTGGCGGCTAGGCCGGGTGGATTCCCTCGGTGTGGACTGAGACATGGTCACGTCGGGACGAGATTCCGGCCATCTTCCTTTGTGGTTCCTACTCGAGCGATGTGAGAGACAATAGAGGCTCTCAATGAAAGCACCAATGTTGGTCCAAAATAGGACGCTCGTAGGCTTTTAGGAAAGCTACTTACGACACTCAAGCAGGAAATCAAGAGAGTATACGAATAAGGAAAGTTGCAAAGGGAATTTGGTAGCCAGGAATAGCATCCCTGTATTTGAAAATCGAATTGCCTTTTATATGCGATTACAAATGGTAACTGCCAAACATAATAATGACTAAATTAATTACAACATTAATACGGAATTAAATAAATAATTAATAGCGCATTGATTGTTGTTCGTTACTCTTCCTGGCTGGCTAGCAGGTCGGCCTGGCTAGCAGGAGAAACGCTTGAGCTCCTCGGGCGGCAGGCTTCCGCTGGGCTGGAAGGCAGGCTCCCCGCTGGGCCGGAGGACAGGCTCCCCACCGGGCTGGAGGACAGGCTCCTCGCTAGGCCAAAAGGCAGGCTTCATGTTGGGTCGGTAAGCAGGCTCCCCGCTGGGCTGGAAGGCAGGCTTCCGGTTGGGCCGATAGACAAGCTCCCTACTGGGCTGGAAGGCAGGCTCCCCACTGGGCTGTAGGACAGGCTCCTGGCAGGGCTAGAAGGCAGGCTCCTCACTGGGCTAGACGACAGGCTCCCTACTGGGCTGTAGGCAGGTTGCTGGTCGGGCTGCAAGGCAGGCTCCTAGCTGGGCTGGAGGCAGGCTGCTGGTTGGGCTGGAAGGTAGGCTCCCCACTCGGCTGGAGGACAGGCTCCTGGCCGAGGTGGAAGGCAGGCTCCTCTCTAGGCTGGACGACAGGCTCCTTGCTGGGCTGTAGGTATGTTGCTGGCCGGGTTGCAAGGCAGGCTCCTAGCTGGGCTGGAGGCAGGTTGCTGGTCGGGCTGGAAGGCAAAGCGTCTTGGGCTTCCGCTCCTTGATGGGCCTGATCGGTTGGGCCGACTCGAGCTCTGGGTCACTGGGTCTGGGCTTGCTGGTCCAAGTTTGGGGCATGGGCCGATTAAGCTTTGGGCCTAGTCCTGTAACCCCATCAATGTTCATTTTTTATAAAAGATGGCAACATTATGTTTTTATGTTGTCAACTTTTTAATGAGGAATTCCTTTCGTTTTTACAATTTTTTGTATATTGGGTTCATATTTCGCCAACTTTTTGGCAGAAAGACAGTTACTTTGACATCAATTACAACATACTTCCACTTTTATGAGAAATCTAATATTAATATTATGGCAGAAAAATTCTTATTTTATTCCACTTTTATGGCAAATCTAATATATAGCATGATTTTTTAGGTAACAAAATGGTAAATTTGCATCTACAAAATTGAAAGAGATGGTTGTACGTGGGTGGAGTGGTGGCATCGAAAAGGCCAGTGGCGGTGGCACCGGAAAGGGAGGCGGCGGTTGGGTGGTGGCGGATTTTTTTTCTGGCGGCGGCAGTTAGGTGGTGGCGGATTGTTTACTGGCGGCGGCAGTTGGGTGGTTTTGTTCCGTCAAAAGCTAGCAGATCTGCTAGGGTTGTTTTTTTATTTTTTTTAATTGTAAATAGAATTAGAAATCATTAAGGGTAATTTTGTCAATTAAATACATTTTTAGTCCTATGAAACATGGAAGTCATATTTGTGCAATGGTTTATTGTTTTAGTCTACTTAGGGAATTAACTCGTGTATATCCTATAAGAAGGATAAGCATAGGCTGATAGGCATCACCTCAGAAAATGTTGCGAGCAAAAGTGTTACGTACTAGTAATAATAAAATTAACTGTTTTCATAGGCTTGAGGTTACCGGTTCAAATCTCACCAAGATTACATGTTAGTTTTATTTTTGGTATAAGAGTCAGATAGGGCCTTGAACTTACAAAAAATGTCAAATAAGGTCTTATATAAGATAATCTGTCCGGCCGACGTCATTTGGGGCGGTTTCCGATGAAATTTTTTGATGATTTTTTTAGAATCTTATTCATTAAGTCTAGTTTAGTCATACCAAATTTGAACTAAGACTTCAATCGGGTAGGCATTGAAATGAATTCTTGAAGATAACTGCGCTTTTAACTGCACAGTTATTCTAAGTGTAATTTTATTTTTTTGCTCTTATGAACCGGATAACTTTAAAATATAAGAATACAATGTTATAAACTTATACAGTACATGTCAAATGTGTTTATTTGGTTGATAAAATCATGTTGTAAATTTGTAATTGGAAAGAAAAATAGAAAAAATTAATTACATGTTTACGGGTTTTTTCATTTTCAGCTAGTATATTGTATATAGAATATAATACTACCTCAGACCCAATTTACTTAGCCAAACTTGACTTTTCAAGTCAACGACCTCTAACTTTGACCAATTATTTAAGCTAATATATTTATGCAAAATTTAATAATTTTATGATAGTGTTTTTAACAAAGTACATTTTCATATCATTTTCATATTATCAATACTTTCTCTATATAAACATATAATCGATCAAAGTTAGACGTCGTTAACTTGAAAAGTCAACTTTGGCTAAGTAAATTGGGACGGAGGGAGTATATTGATATTGTAAAACTTGTTTTGTTTTTCTCATTTTATTGCCAGTATAAATTACATTTTGTAATATAATGTGCATATTTATAATATGTTTTGTTTCAAGTATATTGTAGATACAATGTTCATGCATAACAATGTGACTTTTACAAAACTAAGTGGTGATGTAATTCATAATCAAGCTAACGGCTTTCATGTTTCCAAGCAAACTCGGGTTGAGGTCAGTGTATATGAATTGTTTAAGCAGGGCCGACCATGAGGGCATTTTCCCTAGACAAGTGTCTAGGCCCCCCAAATTCTAAGGGCCTCCGATTTTTAAAATAAGCCTATTACTAATATATATGTTTATTTAATTTAAATTGCAGATTTTAATTACATATCAATTCCCATACGAAAAAGTCGGACGAGTATGACGAGTAGCAATGGTGGTGAATAGCGTCTCGCAAGCGGCGAGTAGGAAAATTAATTAATAATTATTTTTCATTAATTAATTATTCAACAATCAGACCGCACACACCGAGCCACAAATGGCAGTTCAACACTTAGACCTTTAAACTTCAGGCCTTGTAATTTAAACAGATGTACACACCCTTGTACACACCTTATACACATCATGTTTGTGAATTTTTTTTTTGTCAGTGAATCCGGTTCACAAACAATATTTTGTTTGTGCAAAACATTATCTGTGAATCGATGTTCACAGACAAAAAAAAAGCTTTCACAGACATATGTGTGTACAAAAGTGTGTATAAGAGTGTGTACAAACATCATTTTTTATTTTTGTTAGATTGTACTAGTACATCGTTTAGTTGTTTAGTTCTTTTTTTTCAATTGTTAGTGGCTAGGGAGTAGGGTCTAAGTATGCAATACAAGTACAAATTATCGATCCATAAATCTATTTATTTACTTAAACAACTCAATTGTCCATTTAGGTGTGAAATTTTTTTATGTAGTTGAATTGTCTATAATTCTCTATGCAGGTGTGAGAATTTTTAGACAATATGTAAGTTTGATTAAAATATTGAATTTTTATAATCTCAATATCTTATTTATGATGAGTAGTAAATTTTTGTATATGAAGCATTTACGTATTTATAATTCTCTCTGTCTCATTAAGAATGTCTAATCTTTTCTTTTCCGCCCGTCCTACTAAATTTCTCAACCAAATTTGTTAAAATTTGTGCGATTTATAGTCATTTTTACTTTATTCTTATTTTATCAATTCCATCAATATCAATCATATCGATGCATTTTTTAAATAACCACACATACTTCTCATGTCTCAATAATAGTAAGCATGACATAATGGCTGAACGATTAAATTAAATTGTTATTCTCATTAAGTCCATTAAATTAAATTGGAAGTAAACTACCAATAAATCCATTCGTGCATTTTATATAAACAGTGAGGTTTACATTAAGCTACAAAACTATTCCATATCCTTGTTGTATTGTGGAAGAATAAAAAATAAATTACACGTGCGTAAAAATAGATTAATTAGAATAATGTATTCAAATTTATTTAAATTATTATTAACAGCAAACCAGCAGATCAACCTAAAACCAAATCTTAAAATGTTTTTCATTTATTATTATTTATCATTTACGAACCATTTTATTACTTCATATTAACTCCATAAATTAATTATTAGTGTAAATTGAAAATTTATCACATTATCACATACTATATATATAGACTTTTTTTGGCAAAAAATAAATAAATAACTCCCATCGTTTCTCAATACATGAGCAATACACTCAGGAGAACTCCCACCCAAGTATTATTAGACCCGCAAAAGACTTCCCTCGTAAGTGTGTGAACTACCTGATTTGCACCAGTTTACAAATTGGACATTAATATTGACAAAATCTACCACAGAACAAAAGACCCAAATTCGCATAAAATGTCCAAGTTTCTTCGTAGGTAACCCTTAGATCCCATGACTATCTCTAGAATTTATACTTAAGTCTTAAATATTAAAACGCCGTACAAACTATCTTCTATTTGTTAACTTTCGATCATTGCTATAAATTGATTTAGGGATTTGTACACCTCTTGATTATTAGTAAGCAACATGTTATACGGAGTACATTTTTATATTGACAATAAGGACATATAAAGTACATAGAGGTAATAATTAAAGTCAAATCATGTTTTATTAAACACATTGATCTTGTAAAGTAAGCATAAGTTTGTAAATTGTTAAGTACCTCTTATAATCTTATTAAACAACTGATTAAATTACATGAATTAGTCAAACATATACTCTCTCCGAGTCTTTGTGTCTTGTCCCGTATATTAAAGTTATGACTTCTTTCCTTTTTGTTTGTCCTAAATTTTTTAGCACTTTTCATTTTAATCAATTAATTAGTGATTCTTGTCATTTTTATTCTTTCTACACAAACTTTAACCATACAATTTACTAACTGTATATGAATCGGAACAACGGCTCGATGTGTAGGGTTTCCCAAAACCCTCCTCCTTGAATAGTGGAAATTGCTCGTCGAACTTCCATTCTTAGACACATAGGTTTCTCTCGCTTGTTGTAACGCCCCTAAATTCATACCCAAAATAGATGCTAATTATAGCAAGTATAGAAAGAATTTCTCAAAACATTTAATTCAAAAGAGTTTAAATTGCAACGGAAACCTATTATTCAATGGGTTTTACCGCCACATTCGATTCTCACACAACCGAATGCACATGCTAAACAACAATCCAAAATAACATAAGTACTAAGTTCCAAAACCGAAATTAAAAGAGACAACGACAAGTTCTAAAATTATGAAATTTTATTAACGTAACTAATAAGTAATCTAGGTGATCTATCGGGCTCTCTTCATCAAGCATACTCTTCATCACCTGCACCAAATAAAGTGCAGAAAATAAAACAAAGAAAAGGAAACCAGAGTTAGCTTTTTAGCTAAGTAAGACCCACCGAACCCTGTAAAATAATACAGTTTGAAGAAAATAGATTTGGTACTTATTAGTGTATAGATTCAAAAATCCATTTAGTTCCAGAAATACAATTTTCAAGTTTAAAATCACATCCATCATTCAAAATAACCTTTGAGACTCAACAGAGTAGTTTATAAACACCCATTCATATAGATTTCATATTCTACTAAATACTTATCCACAATTAATTCTCAAAAACCAGTTACTCTTCAATTCAAAAATATTAGTCGTACTACACGAATACCCGGATTGTCTACCGGTCCTATCATTATGAACACATTGTTCATAGATTACTCCACTCCAAAGATCGTTATGAACTTGTAGTTCATAGTTTACTCACAATCGCATTATGAACATAGAGTTCATAGATTACTGCACCTATCATTATGAACTCATGGTTCATAGATTACTCCACCGATCATTATGAACTTATGGTTCATAGATTACTCTTGATGGAGTATATGGCCCAGGAACCCCCGACCCATAGACTCCCCTTACTATAACGAAGGCCCAATAGGCCAAAGAAGCACAGTGATAAGTTCATATTTCAACACGCATTTGATGTGTGTTGGAGTCGGATTTTGATGGTTTTCCTCGCTTTTAGGCGTCATAAGTGTCATATTTAGCTCAAGTCATGTTAGTCAAGTGTTGGAACGAGTTTTGGCATTTTAAAGTTGAGATCAGGTCGTTGAGAGCCCGGAATCGGAGCTTTAGGAGTGATCGGGATGAGTAGAGGCATGTTCGAGAAAGAATTCGGAATTTTGAAGGTCACCGGGAGGTTCGCGATGAAGTTTCAATAAAGAAAGAGCTTTTGGATCAATCACGGGAGCAAACGGGAGCATCTTGGAGCAAGAAATAAGGAAACATGAAGAAAAGTGCCACGCTCGCCGAGCGTGGCTGGTACGCTCGCCGAGCGAGCGAGGCAGAGAGTTAAAAGAGAAATTTCGTATCCACGCTCGCCGAGCGTGGCTGGTACACTCGCCGAGCGTAATTCCGTGACACGGGCTTGCTCCGCACGCTCGGATGCCACGCTCGCCGAGCGTGGACGCCGAGCGCGGCTACGGGAGTCCTAAATCAGCCCAAATTTGATTGTTTCCTATAAATATCACCCCCTAAACACAATTAAGGGGGGATGAAAGTTTAGAGAGAGGTTAAGGACGTGATTAGAGAGGTTTTCAGCCAGGTTTTTCAATTCCTTAACATTCTTTGTAAATTCCTACTTTTTGATTAATGACAATTAATTCTATTTATCTCAATTCTATTGATTCTTCAATTATGAATAGGGAGTAGTTTTAATTAGGGATTTGGGGTTGATGAAGGGGTTAATCATGATGTATGGTTGTTAGGTTCTTGATGGTGTAAATTGCATTAATGCCGTTTAATTTGTGTTTGAATAATTTAATTGATATCTTTTGTAACCTAGAATGGCCACTAGAATTACAATTGCTTATAGAATAAATTAAGAGAGATCTAATTTGTTCTAGGACACATTCACACACACTTAATCGTTCGCTAAGAGATTAGTAGCGATTAAGGGGCCGTAAGCTCGTTCGTCTTGGCAATAATTTAGGATCCTGTCGCATGAGAGATCAGCCTGGTCCCCTAAATTATTGTACTCTACGCCGCGAGAGCGGTAAGAACTTAGTATTGATTAGCTAGGCTCAATTAAATTAAATTCATGTAATTAAGCCTGATCTGCCAGAAATCTGATTACCCCGGAATCAATCCATGTTCCCTTCGTTGTTAATTAAGAAGAACCCAATCATTTACTTTTAATCGTTTATTTGCAATTTTAGTTTTCTCAAGCAACCAAATCTCGCACGACCGCATTTATTTTATTTATTCTTTATCGCTGATTTTTAGTTAATTCTTAATTCCCTTTTACAGTCCCTGTGGAGACGATACTCGTACTTTCACCACTATTCTACAATCTTTTTAAGTGCGAGAAAACTCACATCAGTTTTTGGCGCCGTTGCCGGGGACGGTGTCGGATTTTTGGGTTAATTAATATCAGCGACTCGTTTTTTAGTTTTTCGTAGGAATTTTGTCTGCTAACCTTGCAGGTCAGCTCTGTTTATGCATACACGTTCTAAGAGGGGAGAACCGCTAATCCCTCTTAACCTTGAGATCGAAAAGCTCGCCAGACAGAATCGCAAGGCTCAAAAGGAAAAGAACACCATGGATCACCAGTCCTTATCTGGAACCGCATGGATGTCGGGTAACCCTAACCCCACATCTCAACAAGATTTTTATGTCAACACATCACCCCAATCTTCACCACCAATTTCACCTAGAAACCCTCCCGGTTTTCAAAATTACCGCACTCCGATCTTTTCCCAAAATCAGCCCTCACCACAATTTAATCTTCCTCCATTATTCCAACTTTTTCAAAATACCCCTACTAATCTTGAAACCAATTTTCAAAACCAAGTTTATGGGATGCAAGGATCAGGACAGGGTATTCCAGTTTTCCAACCAAGACAGAACCCACCTCCAGTCATTCAACCTATTGTCCAAAATCAGCCCCAATACCAGAATCCATATCCCAATCAGTACCATAGACAACCCCAAGTACCACCCGCTCAGCCACAACCAGCCCCTCAACCTAGACATCAGGAGCCTCCACCCAATCCCTATATACCGCACAATAATTCACTCTATCAGCGCCAGACCATTGCAGAGTTCCTTACACCAAACGTTTCGGAGTACGATAGTATTCAAGTACCGGGAATTACTGCCAACCGTTACGAGATCAAGCCGGCGGTGATAAGCATGGTATCTAATAATCAATTTGGAGGAGGCTCTACTGAAGACCCAGTGGCGCATATTACCCGTTTCCTGAGGATGTTCCAGACTTTCAAGATACCTGGGTTAACTGATGATCAGGTGAGAATGATGCTTTTCCCGTTCTCACTGAGGGATGATGCACAAAGGTGGTTGGACAGCAATCCTCACCACCACCTCCAGACTTGGGACCAGCTGCATAGTGCCTTTATTAAAGAATACTTCCCTACATCAAAAGCTCTGAAATTGAAGAAGCAGCTACAAGAGTTCAAACAGGGATCACTGGAGACTTTAGCTGAAGCGTGGAAAAGATTCAAGGTGCTGAGGAGAGCTTGCCCTCGGGGCAATTTGACTGATTGTGAGGTTCTTTTCTACTTTTATAGCGGACTCGGCAATGAAGGGAAGATGATGCTTGATGCTTCAAGTGGTGGAGCCCTTCCTGATCTACCATCCGAGGTGGGGGAAGAACTAGTGGAGAAGATTGTTTCAAATAATGCATCCTGGTACAGTGATATGAATTCTCCTCAGCAAAAGGCCCCGGGTTTGTATGAGATCAGTGATAATTCTTCCCTTTCTACAAGGGTAGATACCCTAACTAGTATGATTCAGAAGCTAGCTACCACCGTGGAAAATAATCAGAAAAAGACGAATCTTGCTCTTTCGGTGCCCAGTGTAAACATGGTAGCCCCCGGTCCTACGAGTCCCGCTTGTACTATGTGTGGGGGACTCCATTGGCCACATGAATGTAATATGATGGCGCACTCGGCAGCCCCTGGAGTAGAGCAAGTGGATGCGATGTATTATCAGCGACAAGGCTATTACAATCAGCCCTACGGACAGCAGCAGCAATGAAATTACGGGCAAGGAAATCAGCAGCAGCAGTCTAGAAATTATACTCAGCCCCAGGCGCCTCAAGGCCAGCAACAAGCATCTCAGCCAGTGCAAGGGAGCTTCATGAGAGAGACTGAACAAAGATTTTCTAGCATGGAAGAAACACTCAGGAAATTATTGCAATTTCAGCAGCAACAACTGCAATTTCAACAACAAGCAGACTCAAGGATGCAAAATATTGAAAATCAATTGGGGCATCTTGCAAAAGCCATATATGAGAGGCCTCAGGGACCCCCTCCCTAGTAATACCGAGCCAAACCCAAGAGAGCAAGTGCACGCCATCACGTTAAGAAGTGGAAGGGACCTTGAACCTACTGCCATAGAAAAGGAGTCTGCGGAGGTTGTACCTGCTGAAATTGGCCATGAGAAGGAGAAGGAAGAAGAGAGGAAGGAAGAGGTGGAGGAAGTCCCAAACCAATCCATTCCAGTCAAAGCTTACAACCCACCCCTCCCATTCCAGCAACGATTAAAGGGGAAGGGTGACACTGAGGACTTCAACAAGTTTTTGAAACTCTTCAAACAGGTTCAAGTAAACGTACCATTCATGGAGGCACTGCAACAAATGCCGAGGTACGCAAAGTTTATGAAAGAACTCCTCTTTAACAAAAGAAAGTGGGGAGAACCGAAATCGGTGGTGCTGAATGAAGAGTGCTCGGCAGTGGTGCTAAAGGAGATGCCTAAAAAGCTCAAGGACCCAGGTAAGTTCACTATCCCTTGCTCTATAGGAAATGAGATTTTTTATCATGCTTTAGCTGATTTGGGTGCAAGCATCAATCTAATGCCTTCTGCTTTGTATGAGAAGCTTGCACTCGGTCCACTTAAATCAACACGCATGTGCATACAGCTAGCTGACCGATCGGTCAAATACCCCCAGGGGATTGCTGAAGACGTGTTGGTTAAAGTGGACAAATTTGTGATTCCTGTTGATTTTGTTGTCCTAGATATGCCCCAAGATCTTGATGTTCCCTTAATTCTTGGAAGGCCTTTTCTGGCCACTGCTCGGGCCCTTATAGATGTTGGGGAAGGGGAATTGATTTTAAGAGTTGGGGAGGAGAGAGTCACTTTTTGCATGGCTAAACTGGCAAAACAGTCCGGTCAAGATGTTAATGAGTGCTTTTTGTTAGATGCCATTGATCCACCTGGAAAGGAGGAAGGGAAACCCCCACCTCTTAGAGAGACTGATTTTGACCCATTATTTGATAAAGGGCCTGATAAAGGCCTAGACTCATTCTTGTGCTCTATGAGTGGCCCTGAGATGCGCAATTGTTTTCATGAATTTAAGGTTTTACGTCATCTCAAGGCATTTGTTGATAGGAGGTTTGATTTGTGGATGACTAATTTTTTTGAGCGGGAGTGTCTTTGACTGTGTTTTTGATGAGGTGGTTGCGTCGGGCAAACGACGTTAAAAATAGCGCTTCTCGGGAGGCAACCCGAGCTTACTTCTGCATTTGTTGTTGTTTTGTTTGTTTTGTGTGTTTTGTGTGTTTTGTTTTTGCAGCTCAGGATCTTGTTGTAGAGATGATGTGCCGAGGATCACTTTAC
Source organism: Cuscuta europaea (assembly GCA_945859875.1). Lineage (NCBI taxonomy): Eukaryota > Viridiplantae > Streptophyta > Magnoliopsida > Solanales > Convolvulaceae > Cuscuta > Cuscuta europaea. The sequence goes on from CAMAPE010000015.1 coordinate 10,357,979, forward strand.
TCAGTTTAGTTATACACCGACCAACGCCTTTGGGAAGTTCCTAAGACTCTTACTCGCCTGTTTTAATAAAATGACTTGAGATGATTTTGAGCACGCGTGACCCTTTTCCTTTACCCCCTTGTGCATAGTGCATATTTGGTCATCGAGGGCGATGCCAAAGTTCAAGTGTGGGGGAGTGAATTGGGCATCCGGGCAGTAGTTGTTACATGTGATTATTAGAGTTAGCATGCGCAGGTGTTAGTTGTATATTCATAGGAAATTCATGTCAAAATTTTCGAAATTTTTTCTCTAAACTGTGTCTTTGTGAGCTGGCTAGCATTTTGACTATGCTTTTAGAACATCTTTGAAGTGTTTAGGCTTAAATTGCTTGCACTATAATCTAGTTGTTGAAAGGATGAAGGCATTAGTCACCCATTGAATTAATTCATAAATTTTCCATCCCACCTAAAAAAGTCCTTTAGGAGAAGCCATTTTGAGCCTGACTGTTCTTGTTTACCCGATTAATTGAGCTCCATAGCCAAATGGCCTCTGTTTTCTTACCCGTGAATATTTCTGACTTAGTATTGATGTTTAGGGAACGAGGGGATTAATTTGCTAAGTTTAGAGAAGTTCTGTAGGAGCCACCGTTGGCATTGTTCCTATGCCCCAAATGGGGTAAGAGCAGTCACTTTTTAGGAACTTGATACTTTCGAGGATTGCATTGTAGGCATGGATTCACTTTGAAATAAATGAACTTTAATTGCTATTTTTCATTGGTGAGGCCGAGATTAGAATGGGGTAATGTCTAGTGAGAATCCGAAAGGTGAAAAATTAATATAGCTAGACCTCTTGCCTTGCGAAAAAGAGAATGGGAACCCCTGTCAAAAAGCGTAAGTGTTCGCACAATAAGATGAAACTTGGGTATCTTTCGAAAGAAATGGCATTCTCGTGCCAACATGACAAGGAAAACTGAACTTAATTAATGAACTTGGAGGCTTTAGCAAAAATTGGCTTTAGTCCTCCGCGTACTTCAAGTATACGTCAAACCACCAATGTGCCGCGGCGGTTTAGCTTAGTTGTACACCATGTCTACTCTTTGCATAGGTTTAGATGATTGATCCTAAATTGTGACCTACTGAGTTCCTTGATCCAAAGAATAACCCTAAAATTCCTGAATACATTGAGTCTTTGTTAGAATATTCCAACCTCTAAAAAGAAGATGGACTGTTCATCACCATTCACCTTCACCTTCACAAGTCCTTCTGATCAATAACTAGTTTATTTGTGTATGCTGTCATTATTTTAAGGATGTTGTGAATAATTTTGTCAAATAGTTTAGCTTGAGCACAAAGACGTAGTTTAGGGAAGAATTTTCTTGATTTAGATTGTCTGTTCTGTGAGTATCCCTTTAGCTACGTGTGCATGCTGACTGTTTTAATTAAGTGTGGTGATTATCGTAAGTCCCGTTGTCCGATTTGCTTGAGGACAAGCAAAAGCTTAAGTGTGGGGGAATCTGATAAGTTCATATTTCAACATGCATTTGATGTGTGTTGGAGTCGGATTTTGATGGTTTTCCTCGCTTTTAGGCGTCATAAGTGTCACATTTAGCTCAAGTCATGTTAGTCAGGTGTTGGAACGAGTTTTGGCATTTCAAAGTTGAGATCAGGTCGTTGAGAGCCCGAAATCGGAGCTTTAGGAGTGATCGGGATGAGTAGAGGCATGTTCGAGAAAGAATTCGGAATTTTGAAGGTCACCGGGAGGTTCGCGATGAAGTTTCAATAAAGAAAGAGCTTTTGGATCAATCACGGGAGCAAACGGGAGCATCTTGGAGCAAGAAATAAGGAAACATGAAGAAAAGTGCCACGCTCGCCGAGCGTGGCTGGTACGCTCGCCGAGCGAGCGAGGCAGAGAGTTAAAAGAGAAATTTCGTATCCGCGCTCGCCGAGCGTGGCTGGTACGCTCGCCGAGCGTAATTCCGTGACACGGGCTTGCTCCGCACGCTCGGACGCCACGCTCGCCGAGCGCGGCTACGGGAGTCCTAAATCAGCCCAAATTTGATTGTTTCCTATAAATATCACCCCCTAAACACAATTAAGGGGGGATGGAAGTTTAGAGAGAGGTTAAGGACGTGATTAGAGAGGTTTTCAGCCAGGTTTTTCAATTCCTTAACATTCTTTGTAAATTCCTACTTTTTGATTAATGACAATTAATTCTATTTATCCCAATTCTATTGAATCTTCAATTATGAATAGGGAGTAGTTTTAATTAGGGATTTGGGGTTGATGAAGGGGTTAATCATTATGTATGGTTAGGTTCTTGATGGTGTAAATTGCATGAATGCCGTTTAATTTGTGTTTGAATAATTTAATTGATCTTTTGTAACCTAGAATGGCCACTAGAATTACAATTGCTTATAGAATAAATTAAGAGAGATCTAATTTGTTCTAGGACACATTCACACACATTTAATCGTTCGCTAAGAGATTAGTAGCGATTAAGGGGCCGTAAGCTCGTTCGTCTTGGCAATAATTTAGGATCCTGTCGCATGAGAGATCAGCCTGGTCCCCTAAATTATTGTACTCTACGCCGCGAGAGCGGTAAGAACTTAGTATTGATTAGCTAGGCTCAATTAAATTAAATTCATGTAATTAAGCCTGATCTGCCAGAAATCTGATTACCCCGAAATCAATCCCTGTTCCCTTCGTTGTTAATTAAGAAGAACCCAATCATTTACTTTTAATCGTTTATTTGCAATTTTAGTTTTCTCAAGCAACCAAATCTCGCACGACCGCATTTATTTTATTTATTCTTTATCACTGATTTTTAGTTAATTCTTAATTCCCTTTTACCGTCCCTGTGGAGACGATACTCGTACTTTCACCGCTATTCTACAATCTTTTTAAGTGCGAGAAAACTCACATCACACAGCAGGCCCAAATCACAGCGCCCCAAGTGCCAAACAGCCCACGATGAACACTGGGATGCCTTCGCCCCCCTGGTCGAAGGCTCATAAGCTTACAGTACAGCTTATTTTAAGCACTCAAAGTGTCTGGGAGAAAGCGGCGAAAACAGTAGCCCTCGGCACCTAGCTAGAGGGCCCTGGGATGAAGAGCATTCGGATAATCATCTACGGCCGAAGGCTTCTCCTCGACAGAATCTCCCACCCACATGCGTTGGATCAACGTACCGAGTACAAACTTCACATCCAACCACCGCATTTAATGCGGCCACATGCGAGTGCCAGTGCCACCCCGTTGAGGTGACCCCTCGACCGCCAGAATGATGACATGTGTCCCTATCCAGCATTTATTGCCACTATAAATAACACCTCTTTCCCCATTTGTAAGACAGGCTCAACACACTCAATACATTCTCAGCACTAACCCCTCGGATAAATTACCCCCGGGTACACTTATTCATCATTTGGTGCTCTCGTTGAGAACTCGAACAATCAAGTAAGAAACCCTCCCCTTCAGCTATAAACACCTACCAAAATGGGAAGAACCACCCGTGCTCAGTCCAAGAACCTTGAGGACAACAACCTAGCCCTCGGTGAAGTCAACGCCCCCGGAGCCTCTAACAAGGCTCCCGGGGGCGGGGTCATCACTGAGTGCAACTCATCAAGCCCTACGGTGGGAAGACTAACCCCCAGGAGCACTACAGTAGATATCAGAACAACATGATGATGGTGGGAGCGTCGGATGAATATTTGTGCCGCTGGTTCCTTTCCAACTTAGAGGGGCCGGCATACGAATGGTTCAACCGATTGCCCGAAGGCTGCATTGACTCGTGGCAAGAACTCGCCCAGCGTTTCTTGACACAGTTTGCGGGGAGACGCCGGACAAGAAAGCACTTCTCCCACTTGCTAACGGTGAGGCAGAAGAAGGAAGAGACCCTTCGGGATTTCTTGGAACGCTGGAGGATGGAGACCGACAAGGTTGACGCCGCCGATGATGGGACCCTCTTGGCCCTCCTGCAGACCGTCCTCCGCACCGGAAACTTTTCGAGGAGCCTCATCATCGAACCTCCCCGCGATTACAAAAGGGCCCTACAGCGGGGGGACCGTTACGCCGAGGCCGAAGAGGTAGAAAAAAATCATCTCATCCCTGATCAGCAATGCCCTCGGCCAGATGACAAAGGCAACCGGGGGCCGAGAGCTCCCGCAAATCAATCCAAAGGCCAGACACCCCCCGATGATCACCCCCGGCACGGCCAAGCCAAGCCCGGGGGAGGTTACAAGGGTAACCCGAAGGCTTGGGTGCAGCCTGTTCTCCTGGAGCACCCTCGGACACCCTTGACGCACCCCGTTAGCGTCATCCTCGACTTCGCTGAGGAGAGGGGACTGGTGGAGCGAGATTCTCGTGCACCCCCGGAGGTATATGCCATCAATCCAAACTACCCCTACTATCGCTTCCACCGACATCAAGGGCAGAAAACCGATGACTGCCATCAACTGAAAACGGCCATCGAAAGGTTAATACAGGCTGGCCATCTTTCCTAGTTTGTCAAAGGCCCTCAGCAACAGGGTCCTCCCTACCAAGGACCACCCCGAGGGCACCCAGCGAAAGAAAACGCTTGGGTTAACCCAAACACCGTCCCCCTCGGCAACCCGAAGGGTAAGAAAAGGGAAATTGGAAACCTAGATGAGGAGGAAGAGTACAGTCAGTACCAGGAGAAGAAGCACCACATCCATATGATCACTGGAGGTAATACAGGGGGGACTCCACCAGCCAGCGGAAGAAGTGGGCTCAATCGCTATACGTGGGGGAAGTCAGTCATATTCCCCAGTAAAGCGGCTGAGGGAGGAGCCCATCACATTCATAAACGTTGATCTCCCCCTGCTTCCTCTCCACACAGGGATGCCCTCATCATCCGTACGGAGATCAATGACACTATCATCCACAGAACTTACATTGATACGAGCAGCTCCGTCAACGTGATGTACCTCAGCACTTTCAAGGATCTACACCTGGAGAGGGGGTCCCTTCGGCCCCTAAAGACCCCTCTTGCCGGCTTCACCGGAGACACCATTGATTCTGAGGGGGTCATAACCCTCCCGGTACTATTCAGCGACGGGCTCCATAGAGCCAAGCTCGAAGTAGAGTTCGTCGTCGTCAACATCGACGTGCCCACAACATCATCCTCGGCAGACCGGCCCTCGAGGACCTCGAAGCCATCATCTCCATGAAGCATCTGTGCCTCAAGTTCCCTGCCGAAAGAGGCATTGGATACTCAAGAGGGAATCAAAAACTTGCCCGCGCTTGCTACCTCCAAGTGACGAAGAAGGTAAGTAAGACCGAGTTCCGTGTTGACACCATCACCGGAACCGTGGAGGAAGAAGAGAAGAGGCCGAGGGTTGAGCCCGCCGAGGAAGTAGAAGACCTCGCACTCGATTCGGCCAAGCCGGAGAGAGTTGTGAAGATTGGAGCCAAGCTCCCCGAAGACCTGAAGATCAGCATAACTGAAGCCCTCCGTGCCTACTCCATTGTTTTTGCATGGGGGCCGGAGGACATGCCCGGAATCAGCCGAAGGGTCATCAACCATCGCCTCTCGGTGGACCCTTCGGTCAAACCTATACAACAGCGAAGAAGACCCCTCTCGGCCGAGAGGAGGGAATTTGTGAAGAGGGAGGTTGTCATGCTCCTCTCCATCAAGCACATCAAGGAGGTGAAATACCCCTCGTGGCTGACGAACGTAGTCCTCGCACAGAAGCCACCCACCTTGCGCATGTGCGTGGACTACACTGATTTAAATAAGGCGTGCCCCATGGACCCCTTCCCCTTGCCAAATATTGATCAACTGGTGGATGAGACTGCGGGGTGCGAGATCATGTCCTTCCTCGATGCCTTCCGAGGGTATCACCAAATTTTCATGCACGAGGAAGACACCGAAAAAACAGCCTTCATGACTCCCGAGGGCATCGATAGCTACCTTGTCATGGCCTTCGGCCTTAAGAACTCAGGCGCCACTTACACCCGGATGGTGGCCAGAGTCTTTCAGGCTGTCCTAGGGCGCACCATGGAGGCCTATGTTGACGATATGACCGTCAAGAGCAAACAATCATCGACCCACGCTGACGACCTCCGGGAGATTTTCGCCATCATGCAAAATTTCAACCTTCGGCTAAACCCGAGGAAATGCACCTTCGACGTGCAAGGGGGCAAGTTCTTGGGCTACATGGTGAGCCGAAGGGGTATCGAGGCCAACCCTGAGAAAATCCAGGCCATCGTCAACATGGAGCCCCCACGCAACGTGAAGGAGGTCCAACGGTTGACGGGCCGCCTGGCAGCCCTCAACCGCTTCCTATCCAAATCGGCGGAGAAGTCCTTACCCTTCTTCCAAATAATGAGGAAGACCGTCGGCTTCCAATGGACTTCAGAATGCCAGGAGGCTTTCGAAGAGCTGAAACGGTATCTGTCTTCACCCCCGGGTCTTTCCAAACCCAATGTAGGGGAAACCCTATACCTTTACCTTGGTATTAGCCCGGCGGCCATCAACTCAGTACTCATCCGGGAAGAAGATGGTGTCCAGCATGCCATCTTCTATGTTAGCAAGACCCTCAGGGAAGCGGAACTCCGGTATTCCCCTGTGGAAAAAACGGTGTTAGCTATTGTCTGGACTGTCAAGAAGTTGGGCCACTACTTCCAAGCTCATCTGGTCCAGGTCCTCACGCACCAACCCCTCGGCGCTTTAATGAGGAGCCCCACCAGCTCCTCCCGGATGGTAAAGTGGGATATCTTCCTCAGCCAATACAACATCGACATCCGTCCGAGGCCTGCCATCAAGGGCCAAGCCTTGGCGGACTTCGTGATGGAATGCACGGCAAGATCAGCCACGGACGAGGAGCCTTCGGCACCCTCGGACGACTGGTGGACTCTCTACACCGGCGGCTCCTCTGCTATCAAAGCTTGTGGGGGAGGGGTAGTTCTCATTTCTCCCGAAGGCTTCCGGGCCTATTATGTCATTCGTTTCTCTTTCAAAGTCTCGAACAACGAAGCCGAATATGAGGCCCTCCTCTGTGGCCTTCGGCTGGCACTTGTTCAGCTCACCAGGAACTCTTCTCCATGTCCCGAAGGCTCATAATCCAGGGCTACTTCTGGCCTACGATGGCCCGAGATTGTGCGGATCTCGCCCGAAGGTGTACCGCATGTCAACACTTCCAGAAAGCCCCTGGCAGGCCAGCGGTCAACTATGCCCCCATCAGCACATCCATACCCTTCGCCCGATGGGGCATAGACCTTGTGGGCCCTCTACCGAGGGGTACCTCCAACAACAGGTACATCATAGTTGCTATTGACTACTTCACCAAGTGGGTGGAGGCCGAGCCCCTCGCCAGCATCACCGATGCCAGATGCCGTCATTTTGTCCTCAAGAACATCCTCACAAGGTTTGGCGTCCCCCAGCAAATCATCTCCGACAATGGGACTCAATTTGAAGCGGCCCCCTTCTGTGCCCTCCTAGAGGCATGGGGCATCAAACACACCTTCTCCTCCGTGGCCTACCCTCAAGGCAACGGCCAAGTGGAGAACGCCAACCGGACTTTGCTCGAGGGCCTAAAAAAGAAGCTGGAAGCCGAGGGGGAGGCTGGGTAGAGGAACTCTACAACATCTTATGGGCCTACCGCACAACCCCTCGGCGGGCAATGGGAGAAACGCCTTTCTCCCTTTATTATGGATTCGAAGCCAAAGCTCCCACGGAGGTGACCCTCCCTACCCGAAGGGTGGCCCAGTACGGACCTGAGGTCAATGACGCCAATATGGCCCTCAACCTTCACCTCATTTCAGAACGCCGAGAGCAGGCCTTCACGCGGACAGAAAACTATCGGAGGCAAATGAAGGGTTACATCAACACCAAGGTCCGCTCTTGAGAATTTCAAGTGCAGGACTATGTCCTCCGAAGGAGGGAAGCCAACCAACCAACCGAGGGCGGGAAAATGTTGCCCAAGTTTGAAGGCCCCTACATCGTCACAACCATCATCAAACCAGGGACTTACAAACTCAAACGCCCCAATGGGACAGAGGTCCCTAGACATTGGAATGTACATCACCTAGTTAAATTTTATCAATAATTTTAGAGCGGCCAAGCCACCACAACTAATGAATGTATTATCTTACAGCCCAAGGCCTTCAAATCCGAAGATTGAAGACACCAAAAACAAGAGACAAGACTCTTATGAGCAGCCAAGCCCTCATAACAAGCTCCCGACCCAAGGCCTTATTATAAGCAAGACCCTTCGACACCAAGTGCCGAGGGTAGACACCCCCATTACCTGCAACGAATGAGGAAAAACACCCAGAGTTTTTCAAAGAAGACCCCTCGGCACCAAGTTCCGGGAGTACGCACTCCTAACAACTTTCAACAGCGGAAGTAAAACACCAAGTGTTTCCTGGGAAGACCCCCACTACCAAGTGTTTTTACAGAAGACCCCTCGGTACCAGATACCGGGGGCCGTTTACCGAAACAAACACCAAGTGTTGTTTCTAAAGTCGTACCCCTCGAGGGCGCATTTATACCGAAGGCGCCACCTATCGGTGCCGGCAGCACGTAGTGCCCCCGGCCATTTGCAACCAGTGTGAAAATGAAAACCCTTCCTTGAAATGCTTTCCGCGTCACTACCCCAAGGGTATGACAGGCAAGTAATATGCCCAGAATTCGACTTTCATAAACGGAACGCTTTCCGCGCCATTACACCAAGGGAATGGCAGACATCTAATATGCCCAGGATTCAAATTCCAAAACGAAACGCTCCCCGCGCCATGACCCCAAGTGTATGGCAGGCCATAGACTATGTCTCGCGCCGAGGGGACATCTTTCAAAACTGAGGCGCTTTCTGTGCCATCCCCCAAGGGGAGGCAGGCTACAGACTATGTCTTATGCCGATGAAACGACCCTCGATCCCCTCGGAACTCGGAAGGTTAACCCGAGGGGGGAGCTAATGGTGTATGTTGTTGCCTCCCGATAGGCCAAGCCTTACCAAGAAACCCAGTTTCTTGAAGCCTTCCCTTCACTACCAAAAAAAAAGGGGTGAAGGGAAGTAGACTCAACGAGAAATCAATGAGTACACAACTTCAACAATTCACAACAGGCCTCCCTTCGGCACCACAAGACAACGCATATCATACCGAGGGCTTCCCACAGGAACACCTCCGGTACCGGGAAGCTACTAATTCCAGAAGGCTAAAGTTATCAAAATATGACCAAGTCCACAGACGACTGCCTCCGGCATCCTCCAATACCAAAGGCTCTAGTCCTACATGGAGGGAAAAATCTGTTAATGCCAAGCAACAACATTTCAAGTCCACAGCCGGATGCCTCCGACATCCTCCAATACCTAAGGCTATAGTCCTATATGGAGGGAAAAATCTGCTAATGCCAAGCAACAACATTTCAAGGAATACCAAAGGCATCTGTGCTCTACAAAATTTCCTAAGTCCAAGCAGCAATTGCCCCCGGCATCCCATTAAGCACCGAGGGAATGCTCCCAAGCATGGCCCGAGGGCTACTGCCCCTCCCATGCCGAGGTTGGTCTACAAAAGTCCTAGAGTCCACACTTGGGGATCTACCAAAAGTCGAAGGCTCACATGCTACCCCTAGAGCGAAGGCACCTACTACCTATTGCCGGAGGCCAGTACTCACAGGTCAAGGGAGATTGTTCTAAGCCCACAAAGTGGGGCGTTCTCAGGAGATTTTACCTAAAAAGGAGTACAATCCCGAAGGCTCTTGGTCCTAAATATTTGGCCCTCGGTCAAATCTCCATGCAGCCAGAGAGGCCACACAACCGAAGGCTTAGTGGTGAAAGTACACTTAGAAAGTTTTCTAAGTCCTAAATATTTGGCCCTCGGTCAAATCTTCCTGCAGCCAGAGGGGTCAAATGGCCGAAGGTGTGGTGATGAGCAACACTCAGAAGATTTTCTAAGTCCCAAAAGTTTGGCCCTCGGCCAACCCGGAACCTAACCGAAGGCTCCTATCTAATACAAAACCAAAAGGAAGCTATCAGTCGAAGGCCAAGTGCATCGCTACACTTAGAAAAATTTCTAAGTCCTAAGTATTTGGCCCTCGATCAAACCATGAGACAAACATACAGAGAAGAAAACACATTCATTCACGGGGCATAAAGGAAACGAAGAAAAGCAGATTATATACAAAAGGCCCGAAGGCATCCATTCATCAATTCACAAAAAGAGAAAGGCAAATTGTCATACATGAAGGCCGAAGCCGAAAGCTACAGGAATGTTTATACAAAAACGTTCAGAATTATACAACAAGGACAGGGTTATCGTCAGCTTCAGCAGCACCCCCTCAGCAGGCTTCGAGGAGACATCCCCTCCGGCCTCTTCTTCATCCTCGGACCCCCTATCGTCATGCTATCTTCGATTACCGGCCTCTCCTCGCCCGGAGGAAGGGGAACTCTCACATCCGGCGGCAGGGGGGAAGACCGTACGCCGCCGGATCAAATTGCTCAAGGGGAATGCCGAAGTGCCTGGCGAGCCTCCGGTAGATCAGATGCTGGGTGAAGAATTCGCCTCCCTGATAGAAGGAATCACCCTTCTCGGCTAGCCACATCTTCCCGGGTCCTTCGACCCAAGCATCAACACCTTTTTCCACCACCGAGGACACCCAGTCCTTCCTCCCCTCAGTGGTCCAGCCCCCGGCAACAAAGTTCTCAACTGCAGACTTCTCGGCAGCAGCCACCGCTTCGGCCTTGGCCCTCTCGGCCTCCTCGGCAGCTTCCTTCGCAGCCTTGACAGCTATTCTCTCAACTTCGGCCTTGGCCTCCTCCACTGCGGATTTCACTCTCTGCTCTGCACCCTCGGTAGCCTGTCAGAGGGCCTCCTCCAGCCTGCACATCTCCCGAAGGGCAGCATCCTTGTCGCGGATGAGCTTCTTCATGGACTCCTCCTGCGGGACCTTCTGGAGGCGCCACTCCTCAAGCCTGTGGGCCTGTTCCCCGAGGGCTATGCAAGCCTACGAATAACAAACGGGCGAGTTAGAATGTCGTTTAAAAGGTGCTGAGTGGGCAAAAGAAGAGGAAGGAAACGAACTTACAGTCAGGGAGGACCAGAGGATCTTGTTCTCGAGGGTGGCATCGTCATACTTACCGAGGGCCGCCCTATCCAACTCCGAAGTCATGCCGAGGAGGAATGCCTTCGGCTCAACAGTACCATGCGTCACGGCGGACCCCTTGACGAGGGAGAGCTGCAAGGTCTCCCGAGGGACATTCCCTAAAGGAAAGCCGGAGGGGGCCGTCGACGTAGTCTTGGCTGGAGGCTCGGAAGAGGATTGCTCCTCCATGATCACCAGGGGGCATCCCCTTCCTTCTTCTGCTTTTTAGCCGGAGGGCTCGTCCCATTTCCAGCCTTCTTTTTCTTCATGGCCGCATCGGCCTGAGAACCCCCATCCACACCAGCAGTCGTGGCGGCTGCAGAAGGGTCCACCACATCTTTCTGAAAGAAGGTATCAACGGGCTGTTGGTCCGAAGGTTCCTTCTTTTTTGCCTGAGCCTTCCCCTTCTTCTTCTTCAGAGCAAAGAGGGCGTTTGGGTCCATGCTAGTACCTGCAAAAGAACGAGGACGAGTTAGGCCGAAGGGTCAAAGGCGTCAACAAATATCAAAGTGCAAAAAAATCCTAAGTACAAAATATTAAGGCCCTCGGTAACTACCTCCTGTCCCCCCGAAGGCTCTATCAAGGATGGGGTACTTCTCATCTGTTTCCCCCAGGAAACGATACCGCCGGAAGCCGAGGGCGTATAGATCACTCTCCAGGGTACATTCTTTGATGGTTATGTTCTTGTTCCGCCCCACCAGAATCTTGGCGAGTACAAGGCCATCTTTCTCGAGGGCGGTGCTTCTTGTCTTCTCATGGCGCCTAAAACGATCCCGCAACTCCCTCGGGAAAGGGTTCTCGTCCAGCCCGACGTAGCACCACCGCTCCTTCCAGCCTTTGTTTGAGGAGGGAGCCTCGGTGAACAGCCTGAACTGAGTGATCTGCTGCAAATTGGCGAACCCCTCGGCGTTTGCATGGCCTCCCCGGCAAAGGTTGAAGCTTTGGAAGAACAAATCCAAGCTAGGTGTCACCCCCCGGGATTTGCAGAGGTGAAGAAACCCAGTGATATACGAATGGCTGTTGGGCGTTAGTTGGCAAGGACCAGGCCTACATACCTAAGATATTCCTGAAGGAACGGGTGCAGTGGAAACCGAAGGCCCATGGACACCGACAGAATGTGAACAGCAATACATCCCTCGGGGGCACGGGAGAGAACGTCATCAGATCTCGGTGGCACCACAGTAGCCAAGGGCCCAACATGCAATTGGGTGACGTAGCATTCCGCTTTGTCAGCCTTCGACTTTATCTCGAGGGCAGCGGTGTTCAGAAAGGAGTAGCCTTCGGGCATGTCAACCGGTTTCCCTAGGTCGGCGACGCTCCCCTTCTTCTTGGGCGCTCCGGCTTTCGTCTTCTTCTTCTTACCGGGGGCCACTCTTAGAGCCGTCGGGTTCAGCGGCCTGGAGCTGCTTACCTCACCAACATTGCGAGGGGGGAGGATAACGACTGTAACCTTCATCATCTCCTTATGCGCTTCCTCCTCTGCCACTTGGTAGGCAAGGGCCAACTCCTCGTCCTCGATCACTTGTTCGAAGTCTTCGGCCTCTAGTTCGAGCCGAAGGTTGTCTTGTATCTTCTCGGCTACTGCCCGGTCGTTATTTGTCGAAAGGTGTCCGCTCGAAGACTCCACCTCGGACACGACCTCAACGTCCACCGATGCCTCCCTCGATATGTTTTGGGAATCACTTGCCGAAGACATCCTCGAGAACTAGGGGATGAGGGGTTCTAGAAACCGAATGCTCCCTAAAACAACTCTAGCACTTAACCTAAGGGCGAAAATACGCTAAGGAACTCGAGAACAGGAGGAGCAACTGACCTTGGGAAGTGAGGATTTGATCAAAGGGTTGTTTCTCTCTCTAGAAAAAATCCGGCAGAGCTTCGCTATAGTATGATCGCGCAAGAAGAATGGCCTTGACCTTGGGGTATTTATAGGCCTCCCACTCCGGGCTTGGGCCAAGAAACCGGGGCCCCGGTGGAAAGTCATCATTACACGCCGCCCCCTTCCGCCAACCGATGATACCCGCCCGAAGCTAGCCAACAGCCACGCGCCACGTGGAAGTCCTCTCCAATGGCTACATTTTAAACGTTCCATATTCCAACGGTCGTATTGCAACGGCTATATTTTGAAAACACAGAGGTGCTCCCGGCCGGTACCCCTCATACAACATTACAAATGCCTTCGGGCTTTCTCCTTCAGGAGCCCACGGCTTAACAAACGGGAAAACCCCTCGGGACCCCTCAACCCTCAACGTGTTGGGAATCAGGAAACCCTCGGGGCCACACCTCCAAACCCCTCATCAGTGGTTAGCCTTCGGCATACAACAACGGGACCCCTCGGGTGCCCTCATCCCCAGCTTGTCAACAGCTAGAGAATCCCCCCGACAACACAGCAACTACCACCTACATTCATCACACCCTCAACCCCCATAGATTGAGGGACTCCCCATCGGCATCTCCCGGGATATTAACAAAGCGCCTTCGGCAAATCAACACAAACGCCCTCGGACAAGGATAGCCCTCGACAACAATAGTGTCATCCATTTCGGACCAAGGTTTCACCTTTTCGATTCATCGTTGGGGGAATTCGGGGCACTCTTTTTCCCTCATTAGAATTTTTCCCCACAAGGTTTTTTCTAATGAGGTTTTTAACGAGGCGTCCCCCCAAAATGAAACGAAAAGCGTCGGCCCTCGGCAACATGATAACAGCGGGCACTACTCTACTTCTCTTCACCACTTTACAAGTGCCTCAAGGAGTGGGGGACTGGAGAACCCCTCAGGGAACCGGGAAAATCAAAAAATGCTAAAAAATTATTCTCACAAAGCATCAACACCCTTCAGTCCCAAAATGTGGGGGATTGAAGGGCTGCCCCCGGCAGAATCATGTGCAAACGCAAAATCTCTCACAGGTTTACAAACTACAGCAAGGCAGCATCAGAGAACAAACACATTTTAGTCCTTTTCCCTCAAGTACCTTTCGGCAAAAGGAGTGAGGGACTCCTGATAGAGTATATGGCCCAGGAACCCCCGACCCATAGACTCCCACTACTATAACGAAGGCCCAATAGGCCCAGGAAGCACAACAGGCCCAAATCACAGCGCCCAAGTGCCAAATAGCCCACGACGAACACTGGGATGCCTTCGGCCCCTGGCTGAAGGCTCATAAGCTTACAATACAACTTCTTTTAAGCACTCAAAGTGTCTGGGAGAAAGCGGCGAAAACAGTAGCCCTCGGCACCTGGAGCCCTCGGCACCTAGAGGCCCCCGAGATGAAGAGCCTTCGGCTAATCATCGACGGCCGAAGGCTTCTCCTCGATAGAATCTCCCACCCACATGCGTTGGATTAACGTACCGAGTACAAACGTTACATCCAACCACCGCATTTAATGCGGCCACATGCGAGTGCCAGTGCCACCCCGTTGAGGTGACCCCTCGCCCGCCAGAATGATGACACATGTCTCTATCTAGCATTTATTGCTGCTATAAATAACACCCCTTTCCCCATTTGTAAGACATGCTCAACACTCTCAATACATTATCAGCAATACATATTCTCTCTTACTTTTGCTCTGACTTCTCTCTAAGTTACTCCCGCAGTAACCCCTCGGATAAACTACCCCCGGGTACACTTATCCATCAACTCCACTTATCATTACGAACATATATGGTTCATAGGTTACTCACATATCATTATGAACATGTAGTTCATAGATTGCGCAAATATCATTTAGATTCAAAACACTTTCTCAGAATATCCTTTTCAGATTCCTATCTCAAAATCATATGCCAAGCATCTCCAATTCAAGGTCAAAGTTCACTAATTAGGGTTTACCAAAACTAGTTCCAAAATAATGTTTAATCTCATGTTCAAAATAATCCAATAATGATATTTGTAACTCCAGAATATATATGTAAATTTTAATACGAAATTATACATTTAAAAATATATAATTTGTCCCAAAAGATTTGATCTCACAACGCTTTCCAAAAAGAGGGTTTAACCCAAACCACCACTTCCCAAAAGTAGCATTTACTACCACCACCAAAATAATCCAATTGAGGTATTCTAAACCCATAATATATTTTCAATATAACCAATTAGAATAGTCTCAAGTCATACTTCAACTCATACTAAAACAATCACCAAAATTTTCCATTTCCAAAAGAACAATCCTCAAAAATCATAATTTTAGCCATAGTAAACTAATTTGATAAATTCACCATAAATCGTACTCTCAAAAATTCCCAGAGAATCATGCATCATAATATTCATACTATAATAACCGAAATATTCATAAAATTTCAGAAAGAAACTCATATCATAACACAAACCTTAATTAATACGGAGTACATAATAGGGGCAAAAATGTAGTTTTGGTTGCAATAATCCTTACCTCGAGACTAGCAACGAATCCTAAATGTTAAACCTATCTTGAGGGATCACTCACTCGTCCCTAGGAAGTTATAGGATCGAATGATCTCAATTTAGGAGAAAGAAATTAAGAAAACGGATGAACGACGCGAATTAGGCAACAAACGCACTTACCGGAAGATTGGATTGTTTGATCTCGTCCTTGGCATCAAAATTCGTTGTTGATATGTTAATATTGAAGATCTTTGAGAGATAGAGATTGAAGAGGCGGTTATAGGGTTTTTGGAATGAGGAAAATCGGATTAGGGATGTATTTATAGTTAATTTTTGAAGTTTGCGTCGCATTAGGATAAAACAGAGAGGCACGCCGTGCGTGGCTGGCAGTAGCTATTCCGCTTGATTTTCTTGCCACGCACGCTGTGCGTGACCCCACTCACGCTGTGCGTGACCCCACGCATGTCGTGCCTGACCCCACGCACGCCGTGCGTGACCCCACGCACACCGTGCGTGACCCCACGCACACCGTGCGTGACCCCAGGCGCCCCAAACCTTAGTTTTTACCCCGTTTCTTCCCTGTTTGGACCTCCCCTTGGTCCCAAACACTAAACCAAATATAATAAACAATCTAAAGACCATCTAAATGATACGAAACACAAATTTTAATATTTCCCAAATTATCTCAAATTTTCGAGGTATTACACTTGTAGAGAGCTAGGTTTTTTTCTCGCTTGCTAGCTAAGAGCTAGGTTTTTCTCTCGCTTGTCGAGAGCTAGGTTTTTCTCTTGCGTGTTGAGAGCGGTGCAATACCACACTTTTGTGAATAAGTTTTTCTTCGGCATCTTGATCGAGTGCAGGGTCAAGAAAGGATAACCATGACTTATATGGATGATTTAGAGTATCATTGTCCCAGTCCAGCAATCGAGGAGGTCATCGAAGGGTTAATTCTTGGCGGATCGACATGGGTGGAGAGCGGTGGCGATAGTGGAGGTAGCACAGACGACGAGCAGACCGGGAGATGTGAAGGGATGAGCAAGGGAGAAGAAAGATCAGCGATCCGCCCCCCTCCTAAATTGTCGCCTTGGAGCGAACATGGAGCTAGAGTTTGGAAGATTTACTCGTATAAGTTATTTTATTTTTTATGGTCTTATTTTCGCGTTATGTGTTAAGTTGCTCTATTTTTTGTTGATATCTTTAGACTTTGATCAACAATAATGATTGACAATTCTGCTAGATATTATGTCGTTAGAAGGATCTATATGATTAATGATTCATATTGCTCTTTAAAGGTCGACCGTCTATGAATCTAGTCGTAAGATTGATAGTGCCAGTTGATTACGGATACTTATTGTCAACATTGATCTCTTTCAATTTGTTGTCCCTTTCCGAATTCTAATGATTTTAATATAAACGAGTTTCCTTCATAAAAAAATAGGGGTTATTTTAATATAAACGAGATTTCTTTATAAAAAAAATAAGGCTTACTAACCTGTAAATAAACACGACATATATAACCCCGACACCCTATGGAGGGCAGGATCAAGATTCAAGAGTCAAAAGTGTCCGTCAAGCCCAAATTTATTACTTTGGGGCGGGTGTGACCCGGTCCGTTAAAGATCCTATCTCTAAAATCTAAAGAGAGCAGGTTAAACATATTCAGCTTGGAGCAGCCATGGCAAAAATAACACTGGAAGAAGAAGGTGAAACCGTGCCGCGAGGTCGGCACATCAAGAAAAGAGCACTTAGGAACAAATCCCTCTCCGTTTCTTTCGATGAGAAAGACCTCCAGTATTCACTTTTCTTTATTTTATTCCAAATTTCTCATTCTTTTCATTTTTTTTATTTTGCTACCTTTGCTGAGTTTGTTCGATTTACACCGTTTCATTGTCATTTTGTCATGTGGATTGTCTTTTTATTTCGTTACCTTCTTGAACTACAGGGAATTCGTGACTGGGTTTCACAAGAGGAAGAAGAAGCGGAGAAAAGAAGCACAACAGAAAATTCAGGAAGCCGACCGGAGAAAGCGTATTGAATGCCGTAAAAAGGTTCAATCTTTATAACTCCTTCCATAATTGGCTGATAGCCCGGTCTGTCAGTTTGATACCAAGCTTGATTTGAGTTCCTCTGTGCTTGTCTATTGATGATTCACATTACGCATTTGTTGATGATGAGTAATGTTTTTCCACTGAAATTATCACGGAGTATGATTGGTTTGGACCTCAGATATATGTTGGGGAAAGAAAATAGCAAAAATGCCAGGCCTTAACTCAAGATATAAATTTCACATATTTGTTCAAACACGTTCTATTAAATATTTTCTATTCCATTTGTAAAAGACTAATCAATCAAATATTATGTAAAACTTGTCTTTTTTTTTTTATCAGAATTGATCTTTCTTTTTATTTTCTGATGTCAAAGCAAACATCCCAAACCCAATTTCCTACATGCGTTTCCCTTGTTCCAAACATATCTTTAGTTTGGAAGACCACAAGTGAAGATGTCTGCATTTGCAATTTCAGTTCCTATTGTTTTGTAGGGCTAGTGTAACTATAAGGAATGGCAGGTTTAAGGAGATTAATAGAATTACAAACGAATATAAGTAATCAAATGTAAATGTGCTCTGAATGATATCTGAATAGCACAACTGCTCCGGTATTCATATATGGAGTTGCTTTTTCCTTGATCCTGCAGAGAAGGTTAGAAAGACAAATGGTCACCAATGGCGGGGTCCTGCCTGATTCTGGTGCTCAATGTGTTGAGCATGAGGAGGATGGAGACGAGGATGATGAAGACGACATAGGGTCAGATTTCACTAAAGCACCTGTTTCAGGTATGGAAATATTTCATATTTACTACTCCCCTAGTCCCTAATTGTTCTTTCATAGTATAAATGGCACACAAATTAAGAAAGTGGGCATTGTGTGGTGGAGATTGTGCAGAGGAGAGAGAAATGTGTAAGAAATGCTGTGAACCACAAATTCTTTACCAAAAAAGAAAGGTGAAAGTTTTATTGGGATGGACAAAAAAGGAAAGTTGGAAGTTCTTTCAAGGACGGAGGGAGTACTAATAATTAATAACTATATACTTGTTCCATTTTTATCGGTAAAATTCCCGAAATAGGAGTAAAAACGTTTTGGAATTCCAAAATAGGACTGTCATGTTTTATTCCCTCAATAGGAGTAATTACTTTCAAGTTTGAAAAATACTGCCAAAACATGGCAGTAATTACTCCTATTTCGGGAATAAAAATATGACAGTCCTATTTTAGAATTCCAATACGTTTTTACTCTTATTTAGGGCAATTTCCCATTTTTATTTAATTGCAATAGGTTGACTTTTATATATGTCCACATGCAATTTTTACCACTACTGTTTAATTTGCTATTGGTAAAAAAGATAAAAATAATCATATTTTGAAATTTCACATTGAGACAATTATCACAATAATTTTCATAATATGACTTTTTAATACATTACTAAATAAAATGGAGTCAACTTAGAGTATGCGAATAGTGCAAAAGTCAAAACATTACATCTAATAAAAGAACGGGGTCCTAACTCCTTGAAATTCTACCCCTCCAATCCACTTAAAAAACAGTCATCCAAATAGACCCTAATGCTCAGTTTGGATGGAGGACTTTGGAGGGGAAGGGTTTGGACTTTGGAGAGCATAGTCTATATCCTGTCAAATAGAATATGTTTTAGAAGGTAATAAAGGGTGATTCACATTTATATGATGATGCATTACATAATTTATTCAATTTTGTAAGAATCTAAATATGTATCAAGATATAACCTAGCCCTCCAAAATCCTTGATCCAAACTGAACGATAATGTATGTTAGTGAGTTTGGGATTATGAGGGGTAGGAAGGCGTTATTTTTTATATCATCATTAAGAGAACTATTTAAGATTTATGGTAATAAATAAATGACTAGGACATAGAAACTAATCAAACTATATTAATTTTTCATTTATATCTTTTTATTTGAAAATATTACTCTGTATTACGTTAGTTAACTACTCTGATCTCTTAAATGAATATAACCCTTCTTTCATCCCCTCCAAATTATCTCCCAAGCATACCCTTAGTGTAAGCTTAGTGTCCTGTACATCACACATTGTTTGGTGATATATGTTTATTTCTAAGAGCAATGGATTTTTGTGAATATTATTAATAATTAGAATACCCTAAGTCCCTAACTTATGACAGCATCTTGTAGGCATAAACCTTTTCATAATAATAGAGCGTTTGTGAGAAGGGATAGTATGAGTTGAGAAGTTATTGACAGGAAGGTACTTTAAAGAATGATCATTTTTTTAGTTACTGGGTCCTGTAAAAGATACTGACATATGTTGCACAGCTTAGAAATGCTGTTTTCCAATAGTATATTTAGGGTGTATCGTTATTGAATGAGAGTTGGTTAATCACATAATTAGGCTAGTAAGATTAAATCCCAAGTTTATATTATCAAACTTGATTGGTTTTATAGCTGCTAGCCTGTATAAGTTACCAGGGATACCCAATGTATTTTCTGAATGTGGAATTGTGGATATGTATGACATCATTTTTTACTATGAACAAGCAACCTTACAGTTTATACTGAAGTTGTGATAGGCGGTTAAGTTTTATAAGGATTGATTCAAACAAGATGTTGAATAAAGGGGCAGCCCAGTGCGCATTGGTGTCCCCGCAAGGAGAGGGTCCGGGGAAGGTCCCACCACAAGGGTGTATAAGAAGCAAACATTCCCTTGTCATTTTGACAAGAGCACGCTTCCAACTTTCCAGGATTTGAACCCGTGACCTCTTGGTCACACAGCAACATCGTAGCCGGTGCACCAACGATCCCCGCCTAGGTGTTGAATAAATAAATAAATTGCTTTTCATGTTTACCAAAATAAGGGAAAAGGTGCAAATACATCATTAATTGTTGCCTCCCGCTTGGAAAAATATGACTCTTTGGGCAAGAGACTGGATCAAGGAACAAAGAATCGGTTAATCCAAAGCTAAACCCATTGAGAGATGCGGATATAGGTAATCACTTCTCTACAGGGTTGGGTTGTGATGATGTTTTTGCCAAGAAATTGTCATATTCAGATGATGAATTTCTTGGTCATACCTCGGAGAGTGAAATGAGAGCTCCCATTTCAGCAATCGAGGATTTATGGGACTTTGACACTAATCGGGACATTTGCAACAAGGCCCGCCTAGTCACGAAGGAAAACTACTTACCCACCCAGAACCTCAACACACAAATGAAAGTGTAGAGGAAAGCGCACAAGCGATCTCATCTTATGTGGACGAGATCCCAATCACGGGCGGTTTTTTGATGTTTTGGTGGAACTCATGATGATATAGGGAGGGTTTTGCTATTTGTACTTTGGGTTGTTTTCTTCTTGTTTTCTGTTTCTTTTTCTCTTTTTTTGTTTCCTTTTTCTTCTTCTTTTCCCTTTACATCTTTTCTTTGCATTCTACTTGTACATCCATTTGATGTTTTATCAATAAAATTTGTCTAATTGACAAAAAAACCCATCAATATCTACCTCTACTTGCACAATGGTCCCTACCTTTTGTTATGTTCAAACCATACACTTGGTGTTTCCCTTGCTGCTCATATTTTCCCTTATTGGCATTATATCTTGTACAACTGTTTTAAAATCCCTAGAAAAAATTCATTTAATATATGGAGTGTGAGAATTATCAAATGGTTTTTTAACTACACCCATATATTTTATTAAAGTGTCGATTATGACATTGGCGATATCGTAAATTTATGTCATTTGCTTCTTTTTCTTATTTTGGGATGTTTGGAATTGATTTTGCTTCTAGTTCTGCTTATCTTTTCAAAGTAGAAGTAGAATCATAATCAGTTTTCAAAAGTTTGTCCCCTCAACTTCTAAAAATTTGTTTCTAGGAGCATTTTGGAGCACCTAGAAGTTCTTCTATGCTTTCACCCGAACACTCCAGTATCAGGGAGCGGAAGCAATTTTAAGAAGTAGATACAAACACTTAACACCCACTTTATATTTTTAAGAAAGTATATGTTTCTATGTGTAAGCAGTGCAGAGTTAGTACTCTGTATTATTAGTAAGAATAATTTATAAGGAGATAGTGATAAACGTTAAGGTTGTAAGGGTGTACTTGGACTTTTTCTCTCCCCAAAATGAGATTCCTGTTTCCTTTGAAGGAAATAATTCTGTGGTGCATATAATTTCTTGTCAACTGTATTTTGGGACAGTCATCTTTAACATGCCAACTGTATGAATTATTATACCAGACAACATTTATTCTGCCATTAAAGTGACACACCTGTATCTTGTCTCAAAGGTACAACCATGTATGACAATGGTGATGTGCAAGTCACAGTGACAACCAGTGAGATTTCTCGTGGGCAGGAGGATTTGCCAGTGCTAACCTCACCGCCAGCACCATATGAACCCTCCTGTGAAACCAAAGATGCCAAAAGGAAAAAGACCACTGTAAGTAAGAAGAAGCCAATCAAGAAAGTTAGTAAAAGGAAATCCCGGGCAAGGCCACAAAGCAAGAGGGATAAAAGGAAAGGGAAGATGCCAAACAAGAATAGCTAGCTAGCTACAAAGTTTGTTGTGGCTCTCTTGTGTTTCTGAAAGAACAGAACCACTTAATGTAAAACAATGCGGCAGTTGGAATGTACGAAGTATTAATCTACTTGGTATAATTTTCTACTTGGGTCATACATTTTTGTCACTTTGATTTTGGCTTCTTTGATCGAAATGACATCTATCTGCATCTTGTATACTAAAAATGAATCTCTATGTGACAAACAAAAGAGTCTGTTGACTGTTGGTGTTGAGACATAGAGCCCGTTTGATAACACTAAAACCGGTTGAATTTGTTGAAATTAATGAAATTTGAAGTGATTAAATTGGCTAAATTATGAAAAAGTTGTATTTATAATATATTTTATTAATAAAATAAAAAAATGAAAAAAAAATAGTTAAAATGATTCTCTAATCTAATTTTGGCTAATTCAGTCAAAAAAGTAATTTCAGTTTTATTTATTACACTTACGCATACTTAATTTGGGTGTGATTATATGCATAACAATTTGTGTTTCTGATTATAGGATAGGCTTATTGATTTTGAATCGATATGTATCGTATTTTTAGTTCGATTTAGTTTGAAATGGATTGGAAAAACGATTGCCCAATAAAGCTATGAAAGAAAGACAAAAATATGACTAAAGAATTTTAGATAACAAAATAAGATCTAATATTAATATGGATAAAAAAGAGATTAAATAAAATTGAATTGCAAAAATGACTCATATAAATACTAAAAAAATAGAAAGAATGGCATAGATATTACTCCCCAACTTTCATTGGACAAAAATATGACTCTTTTTAGAATTGACACAAAACATACCCTTCCGTTTCTCCTTCCCGTCAAAACAGCCCCTTTCTCCTTCCCGTCAAAACAGCTCGACCTTCTCTCTTCCGTCCAAGACACCTCCCTCTCTGGGAAGCTTCTTCCATCGATCTCTCTTCCCATGCCCGGAGCAACATTTAGCAGTCGATCTTCCTTCCGCACAGGGTCTGAACGCTTCTCTCTTCGCCGGTCTTCCTCTCTGTTGCACCACGCCGATATTTCTCTTCGCACGGCCATGGCGACTTCTCTCCGCCGGTCCACCTCTCTGAGCTTCGACGTGCCTATTTGCTGCATCTCCACTGGTCCGCCTCTGAAGAAGGTCGACGAACCTCTACATAGGGACTTTCCTCTCCGATCTTCCTTTATTGTTCTTCCCCTTTCAGATCTGGGGGGTTTTCCTTCTTATATTTTCCAGATCTGTGTTGGTAGCTGGGTGACTCAGGTGGGATAGGGGTAGGGAGTTGTTTTGGGCGAGGTTTGAAAGTAGGATGTGACTTGAGGGGCTGGAGTGCGTTGTTGCTGGGCAGGGCTGGGGCGGGTGTTGTGGGGCTAGGGCCTGGTGATTGGGACGGGGCTGGTGGAGGGGACCAGTGGGGATTGGTCACGCCAGAATCCATGGTGGTCGGACCTGGTCGGAGAGAGGTGGGGCAGGGGAGCGGATTGGGGGCTGGTGATGGAAGCGGCTGGGAGGAGGGCTGTGAGGGGGCTGGGGAGTTAAGTTGGGGTGGGGCGGTGCTGACGGTGTTGGTCAGCGACAGTGGTCCAAGGTGGTGGTCAGCGACGGTGCTAGAGCGGTGAGGGCTAGGTGGTGGATGGGTGGGTTAGCTGGTGGTCGGGTGGGGGATGAGGAGGGGTCATGGGGGATGGGGAGGTGGCTCAGGGCTGAGGAGGGGGCTGGGGCCAGGGGAGGTAGGTGGAGCTGGGAGGGGTTGGGGGCTAGGGCGTGAGGATGGAGCGTGGTGGTGGCGGAGGTTGATGCAGGGGCGGTGTTGGGTGGGGCAGCTTCGGTTGGGTGAGGAGGGGCATGGGGTTACGTTCTGGTTGTTGGGGTGGCTGTTCGATAGGCAGGTAAGGTGGTGTGGTGGTAACGGTTCGGGCTAGGGTTGCGGACTGGCGGTTGGGTGCGGGGATGGTGGTTGGTGGCTGGTGTTTGTGTTCGGCAGTGGTGGCACCATGACCGTGGCCGGAATCATTTTGTCACTGTGGCAATGTCATCGATGACGGTCATGTCACTATGGTGGTGTCACCGGTGGCGGTGTCACCGGTGGCGGTGTCAATGGTGATGGTGTCACTGTGGCCGATGAACGGGCGGTAGATACCGTGGAATGGAGTCACTATGACGTTGTCACTGTAAAATTGTTTTAGTGGTATCACTGCAAATAATGTCACTGTAAACGTCACTGTAGCACCGTCACTGTAGCACCGTCACTGTAGCACCGTCACTGTAGCACCGTTACTGTAGCACCGTTAATTTCAGTCACTTTTTTGGAAAATTAAATAAAAGGTCACTTTTTTGGCATTCACCCATATATTAGTAATATTAAGGACAAAACCCCAAAAAATACCCCTGATGAGTGCTTCGGTGACAGGTCATATGCTTAGGTTACATGGCGAGTGACGCGAGTCTCCGATGACGCCCTCCAACAGTAGTGGCTCCAGGGTTTGTGAGGATGATGACACCATTGTTGATTTGTTGTCCCTCGTAGCCTTTGGCGCTCCTCTCCTCTACCGCCTAGTCCAGGTCCTTACCTCCGTAATCGGTTGCAACTCTTTTGATCTTCTTCTTCTTCTTCTAGTTTCTCTTAACATGGTATCGGAGTCAAATCGATCCATAATCAATGTGTGAGCCCCTATGAAAAATGATGACACAATTATTTAAAAATGACAATGATGAACCGATGAAAAAATGAATGATGGGATGATCTAGACGAAGTGTCTGGTTATGAGGAGGGATTTTGTTGTTCCACACAGAATATCTCCAAAACAATTGAGCATTACATTAAGATCTTGGGTTACTTATCCTATTAGGTTGACTTTTTAGATTGAAATCCCAATTATCAACACTTTCTTCTGTCCATAAGCAGCCACTATACTTCCGAACTAAAAGCTCAATCGAAGAAGGAAATATAGATCGGAGCTCCTGGATCACCTTCTTCGCATCGGAGTCCAGGGTTTCAAATTGAGGGCGGTGACACAACAATGGTTGCGAAGGCTAGGGAACGGGGGGGGGGGGGGGTAGTGGAGTGGGTTGTTGGGAATTAGTAAGGGTGGTGATGGGGCTGGTGGGGGGTATGTGTATCGACTTTTGGGAAGCGGCATGGCTATCGTTCTATCGGTGGTTGCAAGTTGAGGCGGGCTAGGGGCAGGGCTATGGCAATGACTAGACTTGAGTGGGGGGGGGGGGGGGCTAGGCTGGTGGGGGGCAGGTGTTGCGATGCCAATTGGTCGAGCTTAGGGGCGGCAATAGGCGGTGTCACCTACCGGGGGGACATCCGCGATGACGTTGGGACACAATGTCAGCAGTGGTGGGGGCAACAGTGTCATTGGTTGGAGATATAACTGTAACTAACCGGTGGTGATCACTGCGGTAGCCGGTTATCACTATGACCGGCGTCACTCTTGTTCACTGTGGTCACTGACAGATAGTGGTCACTGTTGTCGGTGGTAACCACTAGATGTCCGTGGTCATTGGTCGATGGCGGTCTCTGGTCACTGAGACATTGATTGCTGAGATCAGATTCACTCTTGTGTTGATTATTGTGGTGTTGCGGTCACGTGAGGTGTCATAAGTAATTTTTTTTTAAGATAATGAGGTATCATAAGTAATACTACCTCCGCCCCTTAAAATTTTGCCAATTTTAACCGGCACAAGAATTAATAAAGTAAAAACTGCGTGATTGAGGTTTGCGCAGAGGAGAGAGAATTAACTGTAACCACAAATTCTTTACTTAAAAGGGAAAGTGAAAAAGTTAGTGGACATCCAAAAAAAATTGTAAAGTTTTAAGGGACGGAGAAAGTAAGAGTGTAAATTTTTTTAACTTTTTTAAAAATAGTCTTTTTCTTTTCTTAAATTTTCGCTTAGCATAATTTTTGTCGAAAGGCGCATAAATTAAGTTAAGTTTGATTTACATATCCTATTTTTAAGGGTAGTGGGGTTTAATGCACCGAACCCCCTCGTGATATATAAATTCGACGCTTTAGCTCTATGTGATTTGAAAAATGCATAAAACCCCCATGTGCTTTAATTAATCATTCCTAGATTCCCTTTTATGACTAAATTTAATGATTTTGAGATCACTTTTCCTAATATTCTGATTGAATATGCAAGTAAATATGTCAAAATCTCTAAATCATACAAAAATGTTAATCATTTTTCTTATATTTGACAACTGAATTTGTTCATAGAAGGGATTTTGCGCATAATTAATTAAAACACAAGGGAGTTTGACGCATTTTTTAAAACACATGGGGCTAATACGCTAAATTTCCATATCACAGAGGGATTTGGTGCATTAAACCCTATTTTTAATAATAAATTCGGATTTTAATAATGTTTTATTTCAATGCGGTTTTATTTAATTTATAAACTGTTTCAGCTCTTGGTCAAGAAGGTTGAATGCCCAACCCCAAGGCCCCCCACCCCGACCCGACAGGATGGTGGGGAAGTTTATCACGGTGACTCAGTCAGCAAAGCGGCGGTAGGCTTATACACGTGCGCACCAGAGGTTCAGTCTTATTTCAGGTTCTGTAACCTCCACACGGCCGCTGCGGGTTTCGAACATTGGTCACTTTGTTCAATTTTCCCACCACTCGATCAACTGAGCTACCGGTGCGGGTTAAACTGTTTCAGCTCGGTTCCATCTATGATAGTCAATCTCAAAGCCTAACTGGGTATGATTAATATTGATCATCTCGTGGGCAGAGTCCGATTTAGTCAAACTGAGAACAGTCAAATTAGTTACTGTAGCTAATATTGCTTTTGTAAAAAATGGAAAAATTGAGAGTTATCTACTCCGTATATGCCACGCCATTATAAGAAACTGGAAAAAGTAGAAAACATCATGCGGCAGCTAGCAGACAGTGACAGACTCGTAGGCAGCGATAACTCCGAGATTCTTCTTTGAACTTTCAAGGAAAGCTCCCTGGCTTTCAATCCCATACTCCCGCTTTCCCCTTCTCCTTCGTCTTTCCTTTTCGCCGAACACCCTTTTTATCCTTTTGCTGTTTACAATCTTTATTCCTTTATGAACTTTGTCGATTGCAAACAAATTTAGTGTAATAAATACGGAATAAACGAGAGGTTTCAGATCAGATCTGAAGAGCACAGGAAGTGGTTTGAGGCAGTGTCTGGTTTCTGCGAAGATGCAGACTAGGCACATGGAAAGGTCATCTAGTATGGCCCGAGAGAAACGGGCTTTGGATCCGGGTAGTGGCTCAGAAGATTCTCAACCCGACAGGAAACGCCCTGCTCTTGCCAGGTAATTTACACACTACTTCTCTTCTCTCACCCCCACTATCTCTCTTTATGTATCCGTGAATCTCTCTCACTTTCTATTATGGTTATGTAAGTGTGTTAACAACACATGAGCGTTGTGTTCTTATTTCTGGAAATGGAATAATGGGTTTTGCTTATTGCTACGCATCTTTAGTTCCTCAGCTAGAATTTAGTAATTTACCTCCAAATCCAGGAGGACAGATCGTTGGGTTCTTCATTTTTCTTGTGGGGATGTGTTTGATTGTTGTGAAAGATGAGTTAATGAGAAGAATTGATCTCATAGTATTCCATGAGGTTCTGCTTTTTGGTTTGTTAAAGAAAGCATGTCTTCCCTAATGATCTTGCTATGCAAGGCTTGAGGATACATGCTGAGTATGAAGGGCATAGCCATATAATAGTCAGTTTATTAAGGCCTCCAATTGGCATTCTCTTGGAATTTTTGTTTGTGATGATTGGGAATTTGATTCATGTTAGCCGACCCCAAAATCTTTTGGGACTAAGGCTTGGATGTTGTTGATGATTGGGAATTTGAAACACCCAAGTGGTAGAATGTCTACCTGATCAAGAATATCCTGAATTGCCTACTGTTTGATGCATTTCTTGAACACTTCAAATGCATACAAAAAGGTGGGTATTGGATAGTAATCTAAACTGGTTGTCTGGTTCAACGCATCACGTGAGCATGTATGTGTTGGAATATCTGGCCTCCACTTCTTAAATGTGGTGGGCATTACCAACAACAAACAGATATAACTCAGAAGTTCAGAATATGTATGACATTCCAGATTTGAATCAGCGTTATCATATGACTTGCAACAATGGAAGAACAGTGGTGATTTTTTCCCAACCTCAGAAGGAAATTTATTAAGAGTGATGGTATGTGGCACTTTAAATTGGCACTATATGGCGGAATTTTCAACCATCTGCCATCAGTAACGCTGATTTGAACTCAGAGGCAGTAGGCGTTGCCTGAATATAGACATCAATATCATATTGATTTTTTCTGTAATCTAATTTGTTAGCTATATATAGATTCTCCAAACAGCTGAAATGCTGAATTATTCCATAAAGAAACCCCCTTGGCCTAGTTGATTGTTTATTGATAATGTTACTACTGCAGTGTTATTATTGAAGCGCTTAAGGTGGACAGTCTGCAGAAACTTTGCTCATCACTGGAGCCAATTCTTCGGAGAGTTGTAAGTTTTTTTGCCCTAAAAGTAAATACTTAAATAGATGATTTATATGCCTTAACAAAACAGGGGGGGGGGGGGGTCCTATAGTGTTGTTAAAACAGGTACTTTGAATATACCATACTACATTAAGGGTAGAAACCACATTGTTGTCCACTACTTGTATTTGTATCATATCTTTTTCATTTTTCTAGAAAACAAAATAAAGGCAGAAATCCGGCCAAAAGTCTTATTAGATCGGAGCAAACCCTAACATCTATATGTAAAAGAAACATGTTTCCAGTGTTTTTTAATTCAATGTATGCTCTCTCTTATGTACAGGTTAGTGAAGAAGTAGAGCGTGCATTGGCTAAGCTGGCCCCCTCCAAAACTAATTTGAGGTTTGGCTTCACATATAATTTGCTGATGTGTTTAATTTTGCTCCTCTTCTGGATGCTTGTTTTTAACAGCTACACTCTGGGAAACTGGTTTAAAGTATTCTATCTCAACTGTCTATATGTTCTGGCCTCTACTCATGGACTGTGTTATCTAAGCGGAAGGTACTCGCGAAGTACTCGCTACTCGGACATACACCTTTCTGAGTAGCTTACCTACTCGTTCTGTTCCAAAACACCGAGTTTGTCACATAGTCGCCAAGTACTCAGCCATACCAAAATGCGACTCTTTTTTATTTGAAAGATTGAAACTGAAGATTGGGATTTGAAAAAAATAGCGACTTTTCTTAGTAAACAGAGAAAGAACATTAGAAAGTCTGTTTTGGAAGTATTAACCTATGTTGAAAGACCAGAACCGGACCGGCCGGTTCGACCTGGAAACCGGTCACCTGGCCATCTATCCGATCCGGTTGAGCATTAACCCGTAAAGCAGGCCAAAACCGGAATTAACCGTTGACTCGTCCAGAACTCGTAAAATCGCAAAAACCCGGAAAATAGAATGCCAACGAGAGTTGAACTCGTGGCTAATGCTTGAATCTGGACCTGCTGACCAACGTGCTACACTAGCTGGTAGGTTACTTTGGTCGTGTAGCAATCCTTATACCTTATTAGTCTGGAATAATTTTATTGCTCTTAATTAATTAATTAATTAATTAATTAATTTATTTATAATAAAAATACTAATAAATACACACCAATGCTGCTATTATACTTCCTGTATATAATCTTCCAACTTTGTTGTATTGTATTTTATTTTGTAGTTGGTATTATGTTCATATTTATTACCCATCTAAATCTCAATGTATTTTATATTTTGTTAAAATTAATATACTTAAATACTATTGTTTTTTTACATTGCTGATATTGTATTATCATTATTAAATTATGAAGGAATATTATTTTTCAAATTACAAATTTAATCTTTATATAATTAATTAATTAGTGTATAGTTGTTGACCGGGTTTAACGGTCGTTGACCGGGCTGACCCGCCGGGTCCGGGTTGACCCGTGACCCGGTCATCTGTCCGGGTCACTTACCGGTCCGGTTTTTACAACATAGGTATTAACGTCTAAAATATCACACAAAGGCTTTATGTCTCGGTGAGTTCTCCGTCTTCTTCAAAATTTTCTGCTTCATGGTAATTTTTTACAACATAGGTAATTTTTTTTTTCTAAAAAATAATTTGAGTGTGGACTGGGATCCGTTTGCTTTATCATCGGTCAAACATCGTAAACCGCAACGGGACAATAATAGGGGGACGGAGGTAGTAATATATATGAGCAATATGCAGTAATAAATTCTTCTGACAAGTCTTACAAGAAATTACTCGGGATTTAAGTAAAAAAGAAGGATGGAGTAGATGACGAATCTTTATAATATGTTTATGATTTATACTTGTTGCTATTGGTTATTCTATTCTGCTTTGTGTATAAGACTTATTAGACTAACGTTACTATATTGTGGCATACTAAAAAAAGATACTTGTACAAGAATGAGTAATCATCTAACATTTGGTCCTAATCGCTACACGACGCTTGACCGAGTTGCTGCAAAATAGCTATTTAACTACTTAACTCATGGATCATGCCGAATCCCTTATTAAACCTTGTTTGGTTAGGGAATTTCACAGGGAGGGGAGAGAGTGGGAAAGTATATGTTTGTGTGGGGATGTAACTAATGTAAGTGGAAAGGGGAAGGGAAAGGGGTGGAGCTATAGGCTCTTCTAAACTCCTTATATGTCTCTCCCCCAATTTGAAGGTTTTGAGGGAATGGTTCTTTCTCATGTTTTCATCAACCCTTTTAATCAAAGTTACTTTTCATTATTGATATAAAGATATATTCTTATATGTTGATTCAAATAAATTTTATCAAATACCGAGTATAGTAGTGCCTCCCAAAATAAAAGTCGCGCTTCACCATGGTACAGTTTTTTAATCTTAGTAGAGTGCAAATAATGGAAATCATAACTCAAGAGTTCTAGCTATACCTTTGATTTATCAAATGCCGATTAGAATATGCCATTGCACGTATCCGGTGTGGTTTTTGTCTCCATTCTATACACTGTAACTTTAATTTTACAGGGTTTCTCCAAAAAGCATTGAAGGGCCTGGCAGAAGAAATTTACAGCTCCAATTTAGGTCCAAATTATCTCTACCTCTCTTTACAGGAGGGAAGGTTGAAGGAGAACAAGGTTCTGCACTCCATGTTGTCTTGCTAGATGGAAACACGGGCCATGTTGTAACCTCAGGCCCAGAGTCGTCTGTTAAATTAGACATTGTTGTGCTTGAAGGAGGCTTTAATAATGAAGAAGAGGATGGTTGGAGTAGAGAAGAGTTTGAATCTCATATAGTGAAAGAACGTGATGGAAAGAGACCACTTCTGACTGGGGAATTGCAAGTGATATTAAAGGAGGGTGTGGGTACCCTTGGGGAGCTGGCATTTACAGACAACTCCAGTTGGATCCGTAGCAGAAAATTTAGACTTGGTTTGAAGGTCACTTCGGGCTATTGTGAGGGTATTCACATTCGTGGGGCCAAAACAGATGCATTTACTGTGAAGGATCACAGAGGCGAATGTGAGTTTACTTAATATTTAAGTTTCTTTTTGTGAGATTCTTTAAGGATATGTTTGGTTGGAAGGTTTTGAAGAGGTTTAGAGGGGAAGGATTTGGACTTTGGAGGTATTATAGTATATTTAAATGTCCTAAAAATTTGAAATTTTACCATAATATGTGATCATATGACATTTCAATCTTCTTTTATTCATTTTTAGAAGCAATATTATATTAATCAAGATATGGACTAAAACCTCCAAACTCCTCGCCTTCAAACGCCTCCATCTAAACAGACCCTAACTAAATAACATTATCCCCCCCCCCCCCCCCCCATCCTAATGTATTTACATTTTTTGTTCTAAAAAATGTCCCAAAATAGATGGCATTTTAGGAATACAATATAGAATTTCAACTTCTCTTCGACATCTATCCCTGTTTAATTTTATTAAAATAAATAATACAGTGTAATTGATTGCAAGGTATGTGTTGAACACAA